>OY987314.1:19324404-21724404 GCA_963920655.1 Geranium rotundifolium
GGCAAGAATTCCGAACACTGAAAAGGGCATTTACCAGGAGCTACTTGAAAACATGAGAAAGTTTGAAAATTCTGGCTAAGTCAATATGGCCAAGAGCAAAATTATATAATTTGAAGAATTTGGCTAAACTCTAAATGAGCTGAATTCGAGATAGTGAAGAAATTGGCCAATTTTACAAAACTAAAGGCAAGAGCATGAAAAAGGAAGAAATCACGTAGAATACTCTATCTTTAGTACTTAGGAAATGTAAGGAGTAGCAGTTAGTCATGTGCACTATTAGCTTCTTTTGATTATCCTTCCACACCCTGAGCTCGAGCCAATGTTAAGAGGTACAAAAGTTATACTCTTTAGATTCTCTTGATCCATTAGGTCCCTTACGATTAGTGGAGAAGGCTTTTCGAAGTTAGCATATGAATCTCAGACCATTTCATAAATCGAGGGTAGTGATTAATGCAAAAGTCGCTCATAGCCGAAATTGAATGTATTTTCTTTAAAGTTTCTTATGTTACACACTCCTATTGAGTTTCGTATATTCAAATCCATGTGTTTACTTCCTTTATCCAATATGCATAAGAAATCATGCTATCTCGCATTTTCGATCTCATCTGATTGTTTGTGTGAACCGGATTTTCCATGTGTATCACTTTTTACTTTTGAATAGCAGATTTGTGGGTAGTCCGATCTGAAAACCCTCAGGAGAAACCAAAATCTTCCTATCAGGATCATTCCTGGGGTTTTAAAGCGGTACTTGATTTCTATCTCTATATTTTTCTAAGGACGAGAAAAGTTCAAGTGCAGGGGTGTTGATGGGGGTATTTTTTTATAACGCTTTTAGGGCACCAATTCACCCCATTTTGACCTTGTTTTATTTCAATTAGGTACACTCTACCCTCATTTTATGTCTCTTTTATTTCACGGGTACTCTAAGTGAATATTGCAGATTTGGGTCATTTTGGAACATTTATGGGACAAATTTGGGAAAGTCCCGTGGCCAAGGGACACTGATCTGTGATCTTGTGGGCCACTCTCGTGGCCACCAGCTTAGGCCTCAGAGCCCAATAATTTTAGCCAAAATGAAGCTCATCTGGTGGCCGAAGGCCACGGTCCATGGCAGAATTCCAGGACGAAGGCCATGCTCTGTGGTGAACCCAGCAACCATTAAGATGCAAGCGTCCTGTGGCGTTGGCCATGACCAGTGGCCATGACCTCGTGGTCACGACCCACTTCGGAACGTGCAGAGCTTTGCGGAGCAGTGACCGAGACTTGCGAGCAAAGATTTCGACCATGGCCGAGGGCCACGGTACGTTGTCACCCCGTGGCCAATTGGCCACTGTCCCGTGGCCCCCTGAGAATCGGCATCTATAAAAAGGGTCAACGCATTTGGAAAAAATATCCAATTTTAATTTCAAAATCTCTTTTGTGTCTTCGTCTTCAAGTCAGAGAGTTCTTAGGAGGTTCCGGACCCATCCCAGAGTTCCAGTAGTCAAGTGGAGAAGAGGAATAAGGGGATTTACAACCCTACTCATGTATTGAATTCTCATGTTTGAGAATTAATCTGAGTTTTATTTTCTCAATTCTCTCTTTGTTGTATCAAATTCCTTTATGACTTACGTTCAATTACATGTTTATAATTGTTCATGTTTCTTTAATATGATTATAAATTTTGCAATGCATGCGTGTTTGTATCAATTATTAAATAAATTTAAATTTCATGTATGAACTTATTCAATTATTAGTTGCAGCACCGAATAGGGAGTTTTCATTATATATGTACTTAATGCTTCTTGTCTTTAATTGCGTATGATGGACTTAGTTTACTTATGAAATTGAGAGGGGAGTTTGTAAATGAAGCTTATTAATGAAAACCGTGTTTAAATCATTACTAGAGATAGGTTGGTTGGCACGACAGTAGCATCCATAAGTGACTTACACCGAAAGATCTCGAGAATTCACAAAACTTAATGCCATCTAGCCGGTTAAATCATCACTAGAGATTGGTTGGTTACCCTAAATTAGCCGTAAGTCTTCTATCTGTCTGAAAGAGAATTTTAGGTGGATTAAGAATTCTTTATGATTTTTTAAGTTAGAAACATCTGACAAGCATATAATTTAATTTAATTTAATTTAATTTATTTCCCGAATTTAATATTTGTATGTTCATCGTCTCTTCCTATTGTTGTATTATTTGAATTTAATATTTGTATATTCATCGTCTCTTCCTATTGTTGTATTATTTGAATTTAATTATTTTTATAATCTTGCATATTGTATGCTTTACAATTCTGCAACAAAACAAAAAAAATTTGACCGACTAAGATTAACTTTAAAATTGAGTTTGAGTGCTAAGAATTAACTATCCTATTCTCATTTGGGTTCGATAAACTCAGGGTCGTAATTTACAACCGTGTATTACTTGTGACCGGTGCAGTGCGGGAGTCCGAGATTTGACCCGCATCATTTTGAACCATCAGCGTACTTCGTTGCCCTCGGTTGCATTATCAGCCACACACCATAAGGTCTCTTCCCCGATGGACCCGAAGTAGTCCCCACTTTCTAACTAGATTTGTTTGTGTGCCCCATGATAGAGAAAATAAAATATAAATATCGCCAGCCGCTCGTATTGTAAGTTTTCACAATAATAAGCATTGTCTGGCTCTCTCAGTTTGAGTCTCCTCGGAACTGGTTCTTCCAGTGGCACCGCCACACGAATGGAAAAGTAATCTCTCCAAATACTCATAAATTAGAAGGTTCCGAGAATACACTAACGCAGTCGAGACCTCGCTCACCTTAATATGTGGGAAAAGTGGCAGATCTCGAACAAACTGCGATTCAGATAAAAAGTGCATCGACTAAAATAATAATTGAGAACACTTTACGGTGATCCTGAGATATCGATCTTACGAGGATATGTGGTTTGTGGGCGTTGGACTTATATGCGTGAATTTTAGGCTCAAGCAGTAAATAAAATGAGAGTTTTTCATTAGTCCAAATCTTTTTGTAAAGCACTTAAAATAAAAACCACGGAATATTAATTTAAAAGGGAATAAATTCTTTCACTCAACAGTCAACACTAACAATTCAAAAGCATGTAGATATTTAGGCACGTAGAAAAGATCCAAAGGGTGGCATTGGCATCAATTTATGTAGTTAGGGAAATTAAATTCAAATTTAAAAAATATAACTAATTATTCTAGCCCAAAACTTCCTACTGAGAAATTAAGGGTCTATTCCCATCAATCCTTAGAATCAATCCAAGTTAAGATGTGACATGAGGATTAGGAACAATTAATTATTCACTTTTGGAGTTGGACCTTATTTGTGGTTTTTCTTGTACTCGCCCCTCTCTTTAGAAAGATGCAAGTCCAAGCCTCTACTCACCCCAATAGGATGAGAAAATGTCCGAATCCAAATACCACTAATGAAATTAACCCCTCAACCAATACTTCCTAGTTTACAATTCCTACATCCTTAAATCTCCATGACCAAATTAGCTACTCATCTCAAATTCCCCATCAACATTCAAATGATTCATTCTCTTTCCTATCTAACATCATTTTTAGCACAAAACCCATATTTCAATTCTCAATCAAAATCACTAAATCTGCTCCTGGAATCAAAATCTCCAACTTAATTGTATAAATCCAATATCAATAATTTTAATATTAAAAAACAACTTCAATCGGACTAAAGGAATTGGATCTAGACTCTTCACCTTCACTTTGAGCTTCCAAATCCCACTCTATTTTCTTCCACCTCTTGATCTTCTACTTTCCTCTTAATCTAGCACTCTTCTTCTCCGTTTCTTATAGATCCTAGCACCCTCAAAACCTCATAGAACAATGAAAATGAGTACCTCATGTCCCTTCAATACCCATACACGAGACCAGGAAAAAACGGATATTCTCCACGAAAATATGTTATGTGGTTCCAGGCAACGACATCCCATGTCACGACAGGTAGTTGTGACTGGGTGAGTCGTGACTTACTCCTCCTATAACTCGAGAGTCTTCAGTTGTTGTCTTGCATCCAACGACTACAAATCACGACAGGGAGTTGTGACTTGAGTTGTCGTGACTTAACTTGAGCTTTTATGCCGATCTCATTTCAAATCTCATGCACCTCACGACTGGTGTCGTGACTTCGAAGTTCAGAATTCTAGCAGCTGCTGTTTTGATGTCATGTATCTCACGAATTGATTCAACGACTTACTGTCGTTGGTTGATGTGTGGTGATTGGCGCCTCTTGCAAATGCTCTCGGCCTTTGATGCGCCCAAACTGCGACACACAAAAAGTGTACCGAATCTCAGGGCCCCCGGAAGTGAACCGGTCACAAGTAATACAAAAAAGTAAGATTACGACCCCGAGTTTATCTAACCCAAAGGATAATTAATTATCAATTTTAAGCACTCCGATTTAATTTTATAATTAATCGAATTTAATTGAATTTTTGTGTAGAGAATATGGCAAAGATGAACACATGTAAGATTATAAAAATTAATTATAAATTCTATGATCAAGACGAACATGTTGAGGCAATGAATAATAAAGTCGGAAAAAATTTATAAACTAATAAATATGCTTTTGGGTGTTTCTAACCTTAGTGAGGCAACGATAACTTAAAGACACCTTAAACTCTCTTTCAGACATACATAAAGTCTTAAACTAATTTAGAGTAACCACCCTAATAAGAGAAATGATTTAACCGACTAGTCAACATTAAATTTCTTCAGTCTCGAGTTTTTTTTGGTTTTGGGAACTTATGTATGTCACTACCGTGTTAACCAACTTGTTTAAAGTGATTATTTAAACCTGTCTTTCCTTACTCAAGTCCCTTTACTAACATCTCTTTCGATTATATTAATAAACTTATCAATCTATTCACAATTAAGGAAACAAATCATTAAACATAGATATAATGAAGTCTATCTACTCGACGCTGCAAGCATGTAAATTATTAATTAAAAATCTCCAATTACTATTCTCAGTTCATAGCCTCAATCCCTATATGAATTAATTAGCCATAAATCCAATAAATTTTTAATGAGTAACATGGAAATAATTTTTAATCATGCAAATTACTAACACAGGTGATATCAGTAAACAATAATTAATAAAGGCTTAATAGAAACTGAAACCAATAAACAAGTAAAAGCAATTGAATTAATAATTGGAATTTAATTCATTTGAGAAATAAATACAACAGTAAAGGGGAAGAAAGATAAAACCTAGTGATCCCCAATTGGAGAATTCAACACATGGAATTGGACTCAAATTTTCTGATTCTTTTCCTTCAATCCCCGAATCCTTACTTCTCTAGGATATTTATGTGTGTTATGAGCCGAAAACAGACATCAGATGCAACAACTATGCGTCCCGGAAGTTTTACCTGGGCTTCATAATTTATTCTACCAAGTTCTGCTCAATTTTCTTCCTTTTTGCCTTAAATCTGCAAAATACACTAGAGGGCCCATAAAGGCACGAAGAGGTAAAATAAGGGGGTTTTCATACCCAAATAGGAGAAAAACAAGGTTAGAAATATGGGAAATAAGTGCTGAAAACACGGTACAAATGCACACGTATTAACCTCTCTTTTATATGACTCACGACCAAGTGTTGTGACTGGTGGAGTCGCGAGCTTCCTCTACTGCTCTATTTAGCTTCAAATCGTTCCAGTTCTATCTCGGTTTTTCTCTCGAGCCCACTTTTGCTAAAAATGCATTGAAATAACTTGTTTTCCTCCAAATTATCATCAACAATAATCAATGCTTAAAGTAAAGTAAATAGCTTAAAAATCACCTAAAAATCGGGTATAATCGAGTTAATTATGAGAAGATTTGGCTTGACTAGAGTCATATATTTCACTATCATCAACCACCTTCTCGGTTTCAGTGATGGTCATCTCCATCTTCATCGTTGGAGGTATCTCGTGAATTCGAATCTAGAGAGGGACAATCATGAAATGCACGTTAGTCGTAATCACGTTCACCCCTAACTTCTCTAATAGTAGATACCCCCTGTTATACATTTATGGGCATCCGTTCAACACCCTTACAACATCAACATCATTATAGAATTAGAAGAGAAAAATGTTGCTCCCTAATTTCTGCACGAAGACTCCTCCTCATGGTTTTCATAAACTATCGAGACATAATTCCATGGCATCAGAATCGACACGCGCTCCGTTATGAATCTCCCAACCAAACAATGAGTAGTATTCACTTATCTGTCATCAACATCAGCCTCCTCCTCCAAACTCTTCCTCCCCCTCCCCCTTAATATGAACCCTTTGCCACCATGTTTGTAGGATCTTTCATACCATCGCCGTCTTCTATTGGACCCAATAACTTCTTCGATCACACGTAACTGCTCCGAACTACAAGCCCCAACACTCACTCACCAAGCCAGAAGGCAAGATTGTTTTTTATTATTCTTGAGCTGAAGTTATTTATAATTAAGAAACTACGGTTTATTGATGTTAATATTGGTGCAATTTTTGGTTAGTTAGGTGAGCTGATAAGATAAAAAAAGTTGATTATACTTATATACCAAACAAATTTGATTAGGTGTATTCAGCAATTATCCCAAAAGGCCAAAAGTATTATGTGATTCAAACCAATATGAAATTGGGTTAATATTGTGTATGAGATTATAACTTCAAGGGATAATCTCAGCTAACTATAGCTAGTTTGACTCCATTCTCACATAACTACAACTAGTTTATTTTTTCACTTGGAAACCCACCTAGTTTTGGTAAATATCACCTAACTATATTTTCCGTCAGTTTTCATTGCAAAATGATCAAAATGCCACTGAGAGTTATTCAAAAGGATAATCTCAGCTAGTTACAGCTAGTTTGACGTCATTCTCACATAACTACAACTAGTTATTTTTGGGTTAATTACAGTTTGCCCATACTAGTCTGGCGCGATTTGCAGTTTGCCCATGCTATGATAAAAAGTTTAAAATAAGATACGCTAATTACATTTTTTTTGCAAAATTAACGGTTCCGTCAAAATTTGGACGGAAACCTAATTTTTTTTCCAAAAACACGAAAATACCCCTTCAGCTAGTTCTACTTGGACCAAAAATAAACCAGAATTGATTTCTGGTTTATTTAATTGGACCGGTTCTATATTAAATTATATAATAATAATAAAATGATTAATTAAAATAATATTAATAATATATTGAAACTTTCGAATATCATAACTCTTTCATACGAACTCCGTTTCAGGCTCGAAGTATATCAAATCGAAGAAAATCGGAAGATCAACAACTTTGAATAAATAAAATTTTGTTGATATATTATTAATAATTAGACCCGGATGACATTATTAATTATACATTCGAAATAAAAAATAAAATAATATTAATAATATACTGAAACTCTCGAATGAAATAACTCTTTCATACGAGCTTCGTTTGGGGCTCGTAGCATATCAAATCGAAGAGAATAAGAAGATCAACAACTTTGAAAAAATAAAATTTTAATGATATATTATTAATAATTAGACCCGTATGACATTAATAACTATACATTCAAAATAAAAAGTAAAATAATTAAAAATAATGTTAATAATATACTGAAACTTTCGAATGTCATAACTCTCTCATACGAGCTCCGTTTCGGGCTTTAAATTTTTTTTTATTTTTTATTTCGAATATATAGTTATTAATGTTATCCGGGTCTAATTATTAATAATATATAAACAAAATTTTATTTTTTCAAATTTTTTGATCTTCCGATTCTCTTCGATTTGATATACTACGAGCCCGAAACGGAACTCTTATGAAAGAGTTATTTCATTCGAAAGTTTTAGTATATTATTAATATATTTTTATTTTTTATTTCGAAATATAGTTATTAATGTCATCCGGGTCTAATTATTAATAATATATAAACAAAATTTTATTTTTTCAAAGCTGTTGATCTTCCGATTCTCTTCGATTTAATATACTACGAGCCCGAAATAGAGCTCGTATGAAAGAGTTATGATATTTGAAAGTTTCAATATATTATTAATATTAATTTAATTAATCATTTTATTATTATTATTATTATTATTATTATTATTATTATTATTATTATTATATAATTTAATATAGAACCGGTCCAATTAAATATACCAGAAATTAATTCTGGTTTATTTTTGGTCCAAATAGAACCAGCTGAAGGGGTATTTTCGTCTTTTTGGAAAAAAATTTAGGTTTCCGTCCAAATTTGGATGGAACCGTTAATTTTGCAAAAAAAATGTAATTAGCGTATCTTATTTTGAACTTTTTATCATAACATGGACAAACTTCAAATCGCGCCAGACTAGTATGAACAAACTATAATTAACCCAAAAATAAATTAGCAGTAGTTATATGAGAATTATGTCAAACTAGCTGTAACTAGCTGAGATTATCTATTTGAATAACCTCTTAGGGTCATTTTGCAACGAAAACTGACGATGTGAAGTTAAAACTAACGAAAAATATGAGTAGGTGATATTTACCAAAACTAGCTGGAAAAAATAAACTAAGCTAGCTGAGATGATCGCTAACTAACTTCAATTTTCACCTACTCAATCTCAAGTTATATTTGCATAGGCTACACTGCACCCCCTTCGTCCTCATCGATCCTCTCGCGGAGCTGAGAGAGTCGTCGTGGCAGGTTATCGAGAGACAAGTACGCTCTTCTGCTTGATCGCGTCTTTTGCAGATTTCAACAGAGAAAATTTTCGATTCTCACTCCCAAGATGAGAGCAGATTCTATTTTCATCCCTCTCGTAATGGGATTTTTATGCACTGTTTCAGTCTCTTCTGCCATTCCGAAAGACCCATTTCTCGGAATCGCCCCCGAAGGTCTGCTGAAATCTAATTCGCATTTGGTTTTATTCATTTTATGTGTTGTTTGAAATGTGATTTTTCGTGGGATACCCAGATGAGAAATATTATCAGTCGGATACGATTGCGTGCAGAGATGGATCGAACAAGTTCACCAGAGCTCAGCTTAATGATGACTTCTGTGACTGCCCTGACGCCACTGACGAGCCAGGTCCTTTTTCTATTGCTTGCATTTGTTCAATGCTATATGCTGATTCTGGTTCAGTGAGCTCATGTCTTGTTGCTTGATAATTTCAACTTGTAGTCACCGGCATTGCATTCGTCTCTCTCTTTAGCTACTGTTTTGGGTGATTGCTTGCCTTCTAATCTATTTTCGAGGTTCGGTAGAAATAGTTTTCTTTAAATTGCATTTATAGGATTTCTGTTTTGATTTGTCAGTCTTTGCCTTATTTAGTTATTGACCCAACCAAAATATATCTCCTGCCTGGCTGGAATACTAGGCAACTGCATTTGCTGTGCGGTTATCTATTTCTTCATGTTATCTTATTTTCTGTCTTGCAGGAACATCGGCATGCCCTGGTGGATATTTCTACTGTCGAAATTTAGGTCATACTCCACTGAAGTTGTTTTCTTCTAGGGTGAATGATGGTATATGCGGTAAGTATATTATTTGAGCAACTTCTCAACATAATTACATGACACAATTAATGTCCCTATATTTTATAGAAATATGTTACAATCAGCCATTATAATTGTGTATCCTCTGGGCTGGATTCGTCTACTTCATTACGTAGGTCCGCACAATGAAATTGGTGCTCAAGTACTTACAGCCATTCATCTAAGTGCTAAAACACTTCACATTTGTATTCACAGTGAATGAGTAATTTGCCTTAATCTTTTGATTAGGGTGATGAGATTATTAAGTTCACGAGTTCTCAGTTTTTCCTTCTGAATGAAATTTCGTGGCCAGTGATAGTAAATTGTGTGCCACCAAACAATTCTGTTATCTCTGCAATCCAAAATATTGCCCCCTTATTGAGCACTAAACTAGACAAGCCTTGAAGTTTACAGATTTTTTTCTTGTATTCTCTTCTAAAGGCCACGGCGAAAAGAATAAATTAGAGGAGCCAAGTGACTGAGTTGAGGGTATAACAAGAAAACAAGTATTAAATTATTTGTGAATGTGATTAGTATACTTGCATCGTTGTGGAGGGAAGGTGCTTTGGCAAAGTTTTTGAATTATTGTCTTAGTGTTATGTCGATTGTCTTGAATTCTTACTTTCATTTCTCTTGATATCCATTTGACATTGTAACCCGACACTATGATGCACAGATTGCTGTGATGGGAGTGATGAGTATGATGGTACAGTAGAGTGCCCAAACACATGTTGGGAGGCTGGGAAAGCGGCTAGGGATAAGTTGACAAAAAAGGTTGCCATATATCAGGAGGGTGTCACTATACGAAAGCGTGGAATTGAACAAGCAAAGTTCGATATGGCCAAGGATGAAGCAAAACTATCAAAACTGAAAAGTGAGGAGAATATATTAAAAGGGCTTGTTCAGCAGCTTAAAGGTATAGTTTCTTTTTCCCCAAACCCATCTTTGTGATTAATATTTTCCCCGCTCTATATTTGTAGTTAATGGTTTATTCTTCTGATTATCCCTTCATTTCATGGAAACCTTAGGGTTTCAGTTATTAACTTGAAAAAGATGTTTACAAAATAGGGAGCATTGTGTGTGCTTATTTTCTTTTCTAATCCTGACTAATATTGTAAAGAAGTGAAAGCTACCTAATGGTAGTGGTGGCTGCACTCCTACATCCTCTAGATGTTAACCAAGTCTATAAGTATTTATGTTCTATTTTCTTTGTACTGAGTATCTTCCCTCAATCTCTTCTCATTTTCTTGCCCCGTTCTTTATGTAGTCCCTTCTTAATATTCCGGTTCCTTTTTTCTGTTCTTGCTTACTAATCCGTTTTTGCACCTTTATAACTGCTCCTGCATTCAAACCTTATTCATAGACCCATAGATTATAGGTGAACTGCTGACATAATTGTTTTTTTTCTTGACCAACCTTGTAGAGCGCAAAGAACAAATAGAAAAGGCAGAAGAGAAAGAGCGTTTGGAAAAAGAAAAGGAAGAGAGGGAAAAGAAAGAAGCTGAAGAGAATGCTAATAAAGAGGCCGAGGAAGGGAAAATTGAAGCAATGGAAAAAGCTGATATTAAAGACAAACCATTGGAAAGTACATTTGATGATATAATTGGAAATGTACAAGATTCTCCTTCAGAACAGGTTAGCCAGCACAAAGAACAAATAGAAAAAGCAGAAGAGAAAGAGCGTTTAGAAAAAGAAAATGAAGAGAAGGAAAAGAAAGAAGCCGAAGAGAATGCTAATAAAGAGGAAGCTGAGGAAGGGAAAAGCGAAGAAGTGGAAAAAGCTGATATTAAAAACAAACCATCAGAAAACACACTTGATGATAAAAATGGAAATGTGGAAGATTCTCCTTCAGAACAGGTTAGCCTGGGTTTAGTTGTGCATGCTTAACCTTTAACTAAAAACGCACATATATTTAGATGAAATGTTTTAATCCACTTTGTTGCCTTCTTTGATGTTCATTAATTAACAGAAATTAATTTTTTAGTTCTTAGGTCACGAGGATAGATACTTATATGTTCAGAATGTGGTTTCATTTTCAATATTTTTTTAAGTTGAGTAATTACTGCTGCTAGTGCTGTTCAACGTTCCAATTGTACCAGTTAACTTTTGCCATTTCATCTTAAAAGTTCAAACCTGGAACACTTTTTTCCTTCACGAGTGTTCAACGACATTCTAATGTAAATTGTGGTTACTAAAGAATAATGTTGCAAATAATACTTTTTTCTCTAGTTCATGCTCACAACGTTCGTATAGGATGCGGGAAAGGGTTTTGACGATTTAGAAACTAAAGAATCTACAACTACTGTGTTAGAAGCACACCAGGTACACTAGATATATATACATGATAATCTGTTTGTTGACGTCCTTTTGTAGCATGAAGGAGGGAGGGAAAAAACTGTCTTACCAGAAGTAAGCAAAGAAGGTGCTGCCTTTGAATCTGAAAGTGATATTGATGCTATAAGCAAAGGCAAAGAGTCTCCAGATGAAGTAGAAATACTGGTAATTTACAGATTCTCTTTATTTCTCAGTTCTATTGACTGTTATTTTGCATTTATCCTCTTATCTAAGTTATCTCCAACAAACTTCTACTTGAACAAATTACTTAATAAATGTCGAGTTAAATTTTCAAAGTATATCAGACAGAAAACAGCAACCTGTCGAGTTAAATTTCCAAAGTATATCAGACAGAAAACAGCAACCTGATTTATTGAATTCTAAAGTAAATATCACATAACACTTGGGGCTGAGAGAGGGAATGGTGCAAGTGTATAACACATATCACTTGAGGTGGGAAAGCAAAAATGGTGTAAGTGATTACTGTGGTAGTAATTGGTTAGTGCAACCCTGTGTTCTGAAACTTGTTCCTTTGTGCCTATTCTTAGTTTGATTTTTCATCACTTCCTCCATCCCAAATTAAGTGCACGGCTTTCCAAAATTGGCTGTCCCAAAATAAGTGTCTCATTTCTTATTAGTAAATTAGTTAGGTGTGAATTACCAATAACATTCTTGGGTTGGATTAGTTACAACCACTTCGGTTGCTTTTGTACAAGGGTTTTGAAATTGAAATCCCCTTAATGTGTGTATAATTTAGCTTCATCTCACTTCCCGTTTTCATTCTGTACCCATATCACATGAACATGTCGAATTCCATTTTTAAATTGGGAAGGAAATTAGGGTGATATGAGGAAATGAGAGTTGGCATAGAGAGTGTGAGAAATAGTTTTTATCTATAGTTTATTAGTCCATTTCTTTTTTCTTTTTTCTGCTTCCTAAATCTAGTTGTTTCTATCAGCATCATTACTTATAGCAGTATTTCTTATTTTAGTTATCTATTTAGTTTAGCTCTATTCCCTATATATAGGGATTTCTATTTGTAAATCCACAATTCAATCATCAGTCAATAATGCGTTTCCAATATTTTGACATGGTATCAGAGCTGTTGTGCATAGGATAGTTAAAACGTCTTGAGGTTATAATGTAAAGTCATATAATATCAAAATATCCAACTAACCAATAACCATTAAACTGTTGGGAAATGAGGGTTCCAATCCAAATCATGCACCGGAAGCAATAAATATAAACTCGTTCCGTAAACTGATCTAGTAAATTACCAAATTGGGATTTGGGATTTATACTTTTGTAGATCTGACTTTAATTCAGAATCAGCAATGCGATACCCGTCCTCTACTGGTATCCACACCGATGCACCTTGCTTCAAAGTTAAGAAGAAAATCACCTGCTAGAATAATTTTCTTCTCTGAGGTTTTGAGAGGAAATTTTTTCAGAAATTCAAATTTGCGTCGAACTATATTCTGAAAAACTGGAGCAAACGTTATATCTGGTTCAGGATGTGGCAAGCAGTTGCGGAGATCGTTTCCGCAGAAACATGGCACGTCGACCCGCCACGGACCCTACCACGGGGCCGTGGCCAAGTCTCTACCGCACCATGGCCCCGCCACGGCCCGTTGCCATTTACTTGGATCCACCACGAGCTCGTGGCCAATCTGATGGTCACGATCCCGTGGTTCACCTAGCGTGTTGTCAATCCCACTGCCACGGATCCGGTTTGTGGCCCTCTTCTTTCACCTTATTCTCCCACTAGCTTCGGGTTGCACCATTTGTGTGTGACCCTGTAGGCTCATGACTCAGTTAGCAGATTAATGTGAAACCCCGTTTCACTTAATCCATTATAAGTGGCATCTAGCAAGACATTATGATTACCAATGACCATGATGATCAACTGATTCGACTTTACCTCATGGCGTCTATGTCAATATCCTTTTATCACTAGGTATCCTGATTAATCATAAGGCATAATACCGCCATCCTTTGATTAATCGGTGTTTCTTGATATGTGAGATGACTGAAAAATGATACCCGTATCATAAGCTTGGCCATGCGTTTTCTTTCAGTCATTCTCATCAAGTGGCCCAAACTGATTCCCTTCTTATACTAGAGTATGAGGGATAAATCCCTTAACAGTCTTTCGTATCACCCATATGATCCGTCCCCAAGCCAATCATAACCGTTATAGTTACCCTATCACAGATAACGTTAGGTCTAGGTCAAACTCGGATATTGACCATACTGTGATCACAAAGACTGCTTGGTCAAAGGATACGCTGACAAGCTATGACAACTGAATATGCTCATGACAATATCTATGTTGCATCTTCAGGTCGGGTCGTCCAATACCATTTCCCAAATGAAATCTATGATCTAACTCCGGTAATCCCATTACCAATGATCAGTAGAGCGTGATCATAAAGGGTCATCCTCATACTGGTCGCTTCTGATGAAGATTTATTAACTAGAAACACGTTAAGTATAATTCAAACAGATCTATAGTTCTACTATTAGTGATGATACACTCAATGATCTAGATCGAATTATGCTTAATTTATTACTACAACACGTTAGTAATAAAATGCCGATTTTATTTATTGCCAATTGATGATTACATAAACATAAACAGTATTGGACTAGGGCACAAAATCCTACATAAACCTAATCATAACAGAGTACTTAAGGTGATGTAGTTTAAAGCTACTTTATGAAGTTTACCTGTATCTTTTCTGTTGACTTTCCCTGTTGTTTATATGCAGTTTGATATTCTACAATTCAGTATTGAGTTAACTTGTGATAAGTTCCGAACAAATTCTTATGGGCATCATAAATAAATAACCTTTTCAATGCAATTCTGCAGAAAGCCGTGCCACAGAATAACGTACTGTTCTACATATGGACCAAAAATAGTTTTACTTTAAAGTTCATCTATTCTTTTTCCATCTGGATGCATTTATCATATCTACGTGGAAGTTATATGTTTTTTCTATTATATCTGTTGGATAATAAAAATAATTAGGATGAGTAGTTGCACATGCTCTGGATTTCCAATAATTACGAGTAGATGCCTGACAAGCAACAAAAACTGCAGTAAAAATACCCAGTACTACTCGCACAACCAAGTGGATCCTAAAAGTAGCGATTCAGATAAGTTGAAACTTGAAAGTTAAAACCTTAAATATAGAAACAAATATAATTGTAGATTTTGTTATATAATATATTGTATTCAGAAATTTAAATTTATATAAAAGAATTAGTCAATCTGATTTTGCTTATGAACTATTTCCATTTCATCTGTACACTGCAGAGGTATTTTCTGTAATGTAATTTGAAAAACTTTTGAAAAAGTCTGCAATGTTATTGGAACATCAAATTGTGATTTTTTATTTTGCTTCTGGACATTTGATCTGTATTTGTAGGAAACTGATGCATCTGAAGATACTAAGGCACTTTCAAGTGAAGAGTTAGGTCGCCTTGTTGCTTCTCGTTGGACAGGAGAAAATACTGGGAAGCAAGGTGAGGAAGGTGATCTATCAAAAGATAATAATCACAATGAAGATGATGGTGACATGCCAGAGGAGACACATGATGATGACTATGATAACTATGCTTCGGATACTGATGATGACAGCTCAAGATATGGATCCGATGATGACGATGATGTTGAGGACGATATAGATGATGATTTTGCAAGGACTCATGACCCTAGTTCCTCATATGAAGCTGACTTTTCAGGTTGACAAGTGCTTACTCCCTGGCAATATCGTGTCAATATCTTATAACTATGCTGATTATAATATTCATTTCGACACAAATATAGAAATTGCAGGTACCCCCAGTTGGCTGGAAAAGATACAGCAAACTGTTCAGAACCTCTTACAAGCTGTCAATCCGTTTCAAACTCCGGTGGACAAATCAGGCATGCTTCAATTTATTTTTGTAGCATTCTACCATATAAGTGAATGTGCATGATAGAATACGGTGATCTGCTTGATTTTTTGCATCTGTAGAGGCTGAACTTGTTCGGAAGGAATATGAGGAGTCTAGTGCCCAGCTTTTGAAAATAGAGTCAAGAGTATCAAAGTTAACCAAAAAGTTAGGCCTTGATTTTGGTAAGTGTGCTCTCACTAATTTCCATGTCAGTATTGTTTCAGTAATTTTCAAGTGATACTGATTATTTATTTCTGGAACTTAACTGGTATACAATTTCTGCAGGCCCAGAAAAGGAGTTCTATTCATTTTATGGTCGCTGTTTTGAGGGAAAGCAGAACAAGTAACATATTTTATTTTTTGATATGACTTATCTTTATAATGGATGGGACGTGGGAGCCTCACACTGGCCGCCCTTTATATTTTGTCTCCAGGAAGATTGCATGTGTACAGTATTGATCAAAGCACATGGGATTTTCTGCTCTGCAGTTGACAATTTTCTCATTTGCTTACCATGGCGTCGTTAAATTCTTTTGTCAGGTATATTTATAAAGTCTGCCCATATAAACAAGCTTCCCAGATAGAGACTCACAGTACAACTGGTTTGGGGTAGGTGCTTATGAAACTTATCGGTTTGATTTTCATTATTTTGTGGGGGATTCTTGAGGTGCATACAGATGACATCTTAAGAACATCAAAGTAGGATGCTGTATTTGTTGTCTCTGCAGGCGTCCATTTATTTGTTTTCAACCTGGGTGATTCACGTTTGAGAAGATCTAAATATTACCATAATTTGATCTTCACAAATTGTCTTTAACACAAATGATAGAGGCAATCAACTTACCTTGTTAGATGGACAAATTCCTAGTTTAGATTATAAGCGATAATCTTCATGTTTATATCAGGCCCCGCCTGCCTAATTTATGCATCTCATATCTTAAGGCTGACATGTTTTTCTATTTCAATTTGTTTGATTGTGGTCTTATTTTCTCCATATGTAAATAGGTATTGGGACAAATTTGAGGATGTGAACAAGGCCATGGTGTTCTCAAATGGTTATAAATGCTGGAACGGACCTGATAGAAGTTTAAAGGTAGTATTCATGCCCTTAGCAGATTTCACTAACCTCTAGAGACTTAATAACTTGGTGTTTATGTCAACCAAGTGAACTTGCCCTGCGAATGCGATGAATATTGATTGTAATCCATGATTTGTAGGTGAAGCTAAGATGTGGGCTGAAAAATGAAATTACTGATGTAGATGAACCAAGCCGTTGCGAGTAAGTACTGACATAAACTCTTGACATAAACTCAGACATAAACGTATAGGCATAATATCTAAGTTTAGTTTTGAATTGTGATGACAGATATGTAGCAGTATTATCAACCCCAGCTGTTTGCTCGGAAGAGAAGCTCAAGGTGCCTTTTACACCTGTTGTGCTGTGAGTGGCCATCTCTTTTTTTTCCTCTGTTGTAAATCTCATTCATTTCTTGTAATGTTATAGGAATTACAAGACAAACTAGAATGGATGAAGAAAGAGCAGCCGCACTCACACAGCCACGATGAACTCTGAAACCTATCGATCCCCAGCAGCTCTTGGAACACGAATCAAGACTTAGCAGCAGGATAGTGTAGAGAGAAGTCAGACACAGGCAGGGGTAGGGTGGAATGGAAATGGCTTACAGGCACACTATGCTTCTGTGAGAGTGACAATATTGTTTTTGGGGATGAATGATTCCAGACTAAGTTAATTGACGGGAGCTGCATATATATATATATGGTTTTAATGTTTGTTGTGAACTAGTGGGGGCATCACGCATAAGGTTCTAAAAAACGTTAGGCGTAGGGTTCTAAAAAACGTTAGGCGCTAGTCAAACGGATAGGGATTCTGGAGGTTAATCATATTTGAATTTCTCTATTTTTTTAGTTTTTATTAAATAAGTAATTATATACAGAATTAATATATGAATTAAAACATATGAAAATAATAATTATAAATATTTAGAATGTAAAAGTTAAAAATATAATATTTGTTAAATTTGTGTCTTTCAAAAACTATAAAAATACCAACAAAAGTATCTATTAGTATAAATTATTTTAATTTTGGCACTTTATATTATTTTGTCTAAAAAAATTAATTTTGAAAAAAATAGCTTAAACCTGCCTAAATTTGATCATACCTGTCTAGAAATGCTACTTGACTTGATTAGCCCAATCATGTAAAATCAGGTCGGTGTTCTAAAATTATCCGCCTAAGTAGCTGCCTGACACGATTTTTAGAACACTGGTTGCGCGGTGATAGTTATGAAAAATTATTATATCTCTATTTTTGAAATTAATATCAAATTTTAAACATGTATGAATTTTGTTGATGAACATACATTATTTATGAATAATCAAAAATGATATTATACGAATCGAAATGTGAAATTTGAATATTGTACCTGATTCACGTACGAAACTACTAAACAATATTGATTATCTCAGATCAGATGCCAAATCCTATTTTCGTTTTTATACCTGAAATATTATAATAGAAGGGAAATTGCGCAAGTCACGGTAAAGCTTACATTTTTGAACATAAAACCATGATCAACTACTTTTTGTATAAAATCACGGTTAACGCTATTCTATAGCACACCGTTACATCTCTATTAGTTTTTTTACTGATTATAAAATGACTAAAATGCCCCTCCAAAATTTTTTAAATTTTGAAGTGGCATTTGATTTCTTCCTTATTTTTCTCCAATCACAAAGAATTAGATGTATGCAGACTTGGAGAGAACCCAAAATGAACCCAAAATGAATGCCCTTATTTTTCTCCAATCACAAAGAATTAGATGTATGCAGACTTGGAGAGAGAGAGAGAGAGAGAGAGAGAGAATGCCCTTATTTTTCTCCAATCACAAAGAATTAGATGTATGCAGACTTGGAGAGAGAGAGAGAGAGAGAGAGAGAGAGAGAGAGAGAGAGAGAGAGAGAGAGAGAGAGAGAGAGAGAGAGAGAGAGAGAGAGAGAGGCATTGAGTACATTTTTCGAGATCGGTTCCAAAACCCACAACGTTGTAATTCTTCATCCATTTTCATGCCTTCTGATTTTCATGCCTTCTGATGATCATCAGTACCATGTAAATAAATAAATATTTGTGGACATGCTTTGATTGATTGATTGATGACTCAAGATAATGTCACGTCTCATTACATTTCTATTTAAAAACCCTATTACTAGAACATAGAAGCGACGAGAAAGAGCGAGAGTTGAGACACAATCAAAGAGCCTAAGTCTCTAGAGACCTGATCGCTACTGAAGTTTTGGCAGAGCTGAATCCTGGTGGGAGGAGGTCGATTTGGTGACCAAAGTCAGATATGTGGTTCACAGATCAAACTCACACTTAATGGTAGTGGATGGTTTTGTTACTGGGTTTGGTGGCGTCGAGAGCTTTAGGGACTCTGGCGTCTTGTCGGAGGGAAAACCCGAATCTGAGGGAGGCGTTTGTTGTTGATGACGAGGTGTTCCTAAAGGAGGACGCGATGGTGAATGGTGCAGGATGACCTCTGTGGGATAAGGCAGAGTCATGATTGAAGGGGGTGGACAGTTTCGTTAATGGGTTCAGTGGTGTTAGGGTTCTGGGGGATTCTAACATCTTGCCGAAGGGAGAAGCCCGAATATGAGCGATTTCGGTTGAGGTTTTCTGGAGTCAGCAAAAAATTAGGGTGCTGGGAGGTGTTTCTCATTGACGGCGATGAGCTTCAACATAGTACCCTGCGTTGGATGGTCGGAGAAGTTGGTTTGCAGCGAGTTCTGTGGGAAACTGTGAAGGAATTATTTGAGGGTTCCAATCAATTAATTTCATGCCCATACAAGAAATTAACCTCAAACTTCCATGTTTAATAAGGATCTTACATGATCATGAATTGATCATGAGATCCAGGCTAGAATAAAATTATATAATTACCTTGATTTCAAATCTCTTTGTCACTAAACAAAATTCAGTGACCTCTAAAGAACGTCCACACAGGAAGAGCAATCCGGGAATACTCAGAACGATCCTTACTAGAAGATCGAAGCAAGCAAAACGAGTAGAGAGAGGGAGTGGCCGAATTCGGCCAAGAGAGAGAGAAAAAGGGGGCTAGGGTTTTTGGAAAATATTTTCTTAATTTTCAAATATGAAAATTTCTCTTTTATAGCTCATTTTAGACAATAATTAATTAAAGGCCTTAATGGGCTAAAAGCCCAAAGCTTTTAATTAATTAATATAGAGAAACCCAATCTAGCTTAGCCCAATCTGGTTAGGCCCTGTTTAGCTAAATTAATTAATTAAATCTATTTATTTAGATTATAATTAATTGGCCTAGGTAAACCGTTCTTGATTTCCGGTTTAATCTTAAACCGAAATCGGTCTAATCCGGTTTAATCCAAAACCGGATTTTGTCTCTCTCATGATTCCTCTATATGATTCCATCTGTTTTACTCAACCTTTAGTGTGTGACCCTCTAGGCTCACGACACGTCGGCGGACTAATAAAATTACCATTTTACCCTTTCCATCATGAGTGGCCTCTAGCAAGACATCATGATTACCCAACACTTGTGATTATCGAGATTTCGACTTAACCTTGTCGTACATGAATCTATCCTTTTATCCTCTTGATACCTTTGACAACCACGAGGCATAGACAAGTCATCCTCGTTCAATTGTCCTGTTTCTTGATCTGAGTTAACTGAATTGTAACTGATACTCCGTATCGACTGTATGACCATACTATTGTATTTCAGTTGTACTCCTCAAGTGGCCTAAACAGATATCTGCTCATACATCCGTATGAGGGATAAATCCTTCAGCGATATATTGAGTCAACTCATGTAACTCGTGATCGAGCCAATCACAGTCGTTATTGTAACCCTTTTACAGGAGACGTTAGACTGAGTCAAACTCGTCACTCATTACATAGTGACCTCAATGATCCTTCCGTCTGAGGATGTGATTTCATGTGCCGACATATGAGTATGTTCATGACTGTGTCTATGTAACATACTTATGATTGGGTCGTCCTATATCACCCCTGTCTGGTGATACTATGACCTAACTCTGGCCCCCTTCTGGCTATGATCAGTAGAGCGTGATAATTTAGAGTTAGCCTCATACCGATCGCTTCTTATGAAGCTATTCTGATCGGGGACTGCTTAAGTAAGATTTTATCTGATATGTAGATCTACTATTATGTGTTGACACATCAATAATACAAATCAAATCATACTTAAGATATTACTACAACACTTAGTAATATGAATGCCAATTTTATTTCAACTAATAATCTTATTACATGAGTAGATTGAAAATACATTGTGCTAGGGCACAAAATCCCAACATTCTCCCACTTGCCCTAGACCCAATTGGTATTCCAATCTAAACCCATTCCCCAGACATGCTCCTCATGCTTAGGCTGCGGTAGTGCCTTAGTTAAGGGGTCAGCTAGATTATCATGCGTTGAAATGTAGTTTATCTATACTTTTCCTTTATCAACCATCTCTCTGATGATGTGATACTTTCTCTCGACGTGCTTGGTCCTGTTGTGAAATCTGGGCTATTTAGCGAGTGCTACGGCCCCCGTGTTGTCACACCTTAAGCTCACAGGATCAGACGTTCGCGGCAGTACAACTAATCCTTTCAAGAAGCTCCTGACCCACACAACCTCCTTATCTGCCTCTGACGCAGCTATGTATTCCGCCTCCGTGGTGGAGTCGGCTATTGTCGCTTCCTTGAAGCTTTTCCAACTGAAGCTCCTCCGTTCAACATGAACACATACCCACCTTGAGACTTGAAGTCATCTGGGTCTGTCTGAAAACTAGCATCAACATATCCAGTGACGCTTAGTTCTCCTTCTATCCCGCCATACACTAAGAAGGCGTCCTTTGTTCTCCTTAGTATTTTGAGGATACACTTGACGGCAGTCCAGTGATCTTGTCCTGTGTTAGACTGAAATCTGCTGGCACAACTAAGGGCAAACGATACGTCAGGCCTCATACAGATCATGACATACATAATGGATCCCACTGCCGAAGCATACGGGATTCCCTCCATCTTCTTAAGCCCATCAGGTGTTTTAGGACACTGATTCTTGCTGAGCTTGATGCCATGTCTTATTGGGTGGTTCCCTTTCTTAGAGTCAAGCATTGAGAATCTTCTCAACACTTTATTTGTGTAGGTGCTCTGACTTAGGCCTAAAATTCTCTTAGATCGATCTCTATAGATTCTGATCCCCAGAATGTAAGCGGCCTCTCCTAAGTCCTTCATGGAGAAACACTTCCCTAACCAAGCTTTGGTCTCAAGCAAGGTTGGGACGTTATTTCCCATGACCAGTATGTCGTCGACATACAGCACCAGGAACACTATGTTACTCCCACTGATCTTCTTGTAGATACAAGGTTCATCTGGATTCATGATAAACCCGAACTCTTTTATGGCTTCATCGAACCGTAAGTTCCAACTCCGGGAAGCTTGCTTCAATCCATAAATTGATCGTTGCAGCTTACACATCTTTTCAGGATGATCTGGATCGAAAAAACCTTATGTCTGGGTCATATAGACATCCTCCTGCAAATTACCGTTAAGGAATGCAGTTTTGACGTCCATTTGCCATATCTCGTAATCGAAATATGATGCAATGGCTAACATCATCCGAATTGACTTAATCATAGCTACTGGCGAAAAAGTCTCATCATAGTCCATACCTTGGACTTGACGATAACCTTTAGCAACAAGTCTTGCTTTGTAAGTCTGAGGCTTTCCGTCCATATCTGTCTTTAACTTAAATATCCACTTGCACCCTATAGGTTTTATCCCAGGTGTGCTGTCTACTAAGTTCCAGACCTGATTGTCTTTCATGGACTTCATTTCCTCATCCATGGCATTCCTCTATTCTTTGGAGTTGGTACTGGACAAGGCTTGCTGAACTGTTGTGGGATCATCCTGATCAACAACGATCAAGTCATTACCTTCTGTGGCTAAAAAGCCATATCTGACTGGGTTTTGACGAGATCTTTCAGAACTCCTTGGTCCTACAGGAGTTTCTGTTGGAATAGGATTTGGATCATTTACCTCATCGGGTACCTCTACATCCTCTGTAGGTTGTTCTGTGTCTTCTCAAATTTCTTCAAGAAGCACAGGACTCACACTAGGATTCTTAGATAAGAATTCTCTATCCAAGAAAACCCCACCTCGAGCAACAAAAACCTTGTTCTCTTCGGGTTTATAGAAGTAGTACCCTATGGTTCCTTTGGGGTACACTACAAAGACACACTTATCTGCCTTGGGTTCGAATTTATCACCAAACAACCGCTTGACGTAAACGTCGCATCCCCAGATCTTGAGGAAAGACAACTTGGGAGCTTTCCCTTGCCAAACCTCAAATGGAGTGGTCTCCACTGCCTTCATAGGTGCCCGATTCAAAATGAATACGGCCGTTTCTAGGGCATGGCCCTAGAATGATACTGGAAGGTCGGCGTGACTCATCATGGAACGAACCATGTCAAGCAGAGTTTTGTTCCTCCGTTCGGAAACACCATTCAGCTGAGGGGTTCCTGGCAGAGTTAGTTCCGAGAGTATACCGTTATCCCTTAGGTGACTGAGAAAATCTTGATCTAAGTACTCGACACCTCGATCAGAACGAAGTGCCTTTATACTTTTACCAAGTTGGTTCAGTACTTCATTATGGAGATTCTTTGAATTTATCAAAGGACTCTGACTTATGTCTCATTAAATAGACATACCCATACCTACTGAAATTTTCGGTAAAGGTTATGAAGTATCTGAAACCTCTCATGCCTTGTGTGCTCATGGGCCCACATATGTCTGAATGTATTAGGCCAGGAGATCACTCGCCCTTTCACCTAAGCCGCCAAAAAAGGCGCGTTTGTCATCTTTCCCATAATGCAAGATTCACATCTCTCGATTGGTGTGAATTCAAACGGACTTAATAGCTTACACTTGTGAAGTGTCGAGACACGTTTCTCGCCAATATGGCCTAGACGACAGTGCCACATCACTGTCTGGTTTAAGTCATCCGACTTCAACCTCTTATTTACGTTATAGTTAGAACTATAGTTAGAGTTATCAACATTTAAAATGTACAAACCACCAACAATAGATGCAGTGCCATAAACAATATTATTTCTTGATAAAGTAAATAAACCATTGTCTATGGTAAATACAAAACCAAGTTTGTCCAAACTGGACACTGAAATAATATTCCTACTAAAAGTAGGTACGCTTAATACATCGTCTGAAACTAAAATAAGCCTTGTGGGCATCCTAAGACTAACAGAACCGACAGCCGTAGTTGACACCGAACTGTTGTCTCCGACTCTCAGATCTCGCTCGCCTTTCCCAAGGAGTTTCTTACTTTCCAGATCCTGTAGATTAACACAAATGTGAGTTTCTGCTTCGGTATCAACTACCCATATATCTGAGAAAGTAACGTTGAGATTATACTCAACAACGTAAATACCTGATCCAGGTCCTGAAGGGTGTCCTCCCTTCTGCAAGCTCTTCACATATTCCTTGTGCTGTCTGCAATCCCTTTTCCAATGACCTGGCTACTGGCAGGAGTAACAGACTACCCTGAGGTCGAAGTATTCCCTTCGGTTCTTGGAAACGCTTGGATCTTCGGACCCCTAGATTGTAGGGTTTTGGAGCGTTCTAGATCGTCGAGATAGCGGAAGCAATAAAAGATAATCTACTCCAAACCTTGTCCAAGAACATTTAAACCATTAAATCCCAAAGCAAAATCTATTCCACAAGATGTTTACCTTTAAGTCTTGTTTGAATCGATAAAGAAGAACGTTCGGATCTTCTTCTCTAAAGCAAGTCCACACCAAGAGGATGATCTTCAAGATCCTTCACTTAATTGCCTACTAGAACAATTAAATGAAGAACAAGAGAGCAAGATGGAGGAGAAAGAGAGGGGTGGCCGGCCACTTGAGAGAGAGAGAGTTTTTTTGTGTGAGTTTTGTGATTAAATGATTAATGAATTAAAGTCTTGCATTTAATCCATCATCCAACTCACAAGTATGGGTTAAAAGTGATTGGTATGGGCTTAAAGGTGCTTTAACCCATACCCCTTAAATCACTCACCTCTTAATCCACAACCACCAACTAAGCATGGTGTTGTGTGGCCCCCACAATGGCTCCACCAAGTGGGCCGGCCATATGGTCTTATTGGGCCTTTATTGGGCCGGCCATGAGGCTTCATTGGCCGAGCTCAATGGGCCCTCCCGTGTTGTCTCATGCTGCGTCCAAAAGTTTCCCGACCCTTTTGTCGTTACTTATCAAATAAAGTCCGACGCGATATCGACGAAAAACTCAATTTTTCTCGATTCGCTAATTATTCTCTCAAACCGAACATATGGCACAAAACCTCCAGTTTTGTCCACATACTACTCCTTAAGAAACATCAATGTTTCCTTGTCTCATGTTATCCGTCTTGTATGTGTGTGACCCTCTAGGCTCATGCCACCGTTGGCAGATCGGCGCAAGACTCACTCTTGCCCGATCCATCATAAGTGGTCTCTAGTAAAACATTATGATTACCCAAGGTGCACGATGATCGATGATTCGACTTAACCTTTGTGCGTACAAGTCACCATCCTTTTATCTCTAGATATCCCGATTGATCTCAAGGCATAGAGTCGCCTCCCTTGTTTAATAAATCATTGTTACTTGATATGCGAGATGACTGAGAAATGATAACTCGTATCATTTGCATGGCCATGCTTTTCTTCTCAGTCAGTCTCCATCAAGAGGCCTTCTAACGGATATCTTTCCCATATCGTAGTATGAGGGATAAATCCCTTAGCCGTCTTTCGTGTCACTCATGCAACCCGTTCCGCCACCCAATCATGCCCTTCATAGCAATCCTTTTACAGAAAGCGTTTGGCGCAAGTTAAAGCCGTACGTTCATTGCACAGTGATCACAAAGACTCCTTGGTCTAAGGATGTCGTGACAAGCTATCGCATCTGAATATGTTTATGGCTTAATCTATGAAAACACTATTCAATGCGGGTCGTCCGATATCAATCACCTCATGATATCTATGATATGGTTCCAGGATCCCACATCCCTATGACAAGTAGAACTACGTCATTAAGAACCATCCTCATACTGGTCGCTTTCAAGGAAGCATAGGTAACCCTAGACTCGTTAAGTGTGATCCGTACAGATTTATGGTTCTACTACTTTAGTGGTCATAAATCAGATCATGCTTAACATATTACTTCAACACATAAGTAATATAAAGCCGTTTATATTTATACATTGCAAACGATGATATTTGTACATAGACGTTTACAGACTAATGCCAATTGGACTAGGGCACAAATGCTATCATGGATGCCCTTATCTGCCCAGCTAGGTGCATTGGCGCCTTACCCTTACCCGCCACTGCTGGTGCCTTACCCTTGTTGGGATGTCCTAGTGACCTGCTAGTAGGTTTGTCAGCTTATTTGAAGTTGACATCCTTATTGACCATCAGAACCTCAGGGGTCTTGCCCTTGAGATTTTTCTCTGCTGTCACGAACATCCCATGCAGTTCCTTGACAGTCTTTTCCATATTATGGAGATTGTAACTTGTGATCACATCTCCATATACCTTAGGAAGCGACATCAGGACTATATCTGATTTCAGCTGCCCTGTAAAGCTGTGACCTAGACTGGCCAAGCGATCAAAGAGCCGCTTCATCTTGAGGACATGTGGGCTCACTGCCTCACCAGCATTTAGCCTGCTGTAGAATAACTCCCTAAGAGTGTTGTAGGGTTTTGGAGCGTTCTAGATCGTCATCGAGATAGCGGAAGCAATAAAAGATAATCTACTCCAAACCTTGTCCAAGAACATTTAAACCATTAAATCCCAAAGCAAAATCTATTCCACAAGATATTTACCTTTAAGTCTTGTTTGAATCGATAAAGAAGAACGTTCGGATCTTCTTCTCTAAAGCAAGTCCACACCAAGAGAATGATCTTCAAGATCCTTCACTTAATTGCCTACTAGAACAATTAAATGAAGAACAAGAGAGCAAGATGGAGGAAGAACACCAAGGTGGCCGGCCACAATGAGAGAGAAAGAGAGGTTTTTGTGAGTTTTGTGACTTAATCAATTAATGAAATAATGTCTTGCAATATATCTCATCATCCAACTCACAAGTATGGGTTAAAAGTGATTGGTATGGGCTTAAAGGAGCTTTAACCCATACCCCTTAAATCACTCACCTCTTAATCCACAACTACCAACTAAGCATGGTGTTGTGTGGCCCCCACATTGGCCCCACCAAGTGGGCCGGCCATATGGTCTTATTGGGCCCTTATTGGGCCGGCCATGAGGCTTCATGGGCCGAGCCCAATGGGCCCTCCCGTGTTGTCTCATGCCGCGTCCAAAAGTTTCCCGACCCTTTTGTCGCTACTTATCAAACAAAGTCCGACGCGATATCGACGAAAAACTCAATTTTTCTCGATTCGCTAATTATTCTCTCAAACCGAACCTATGGCACAAAACCTCCAGTTTTGTCCATATACTTCTCCTTAAGAAACATCCATGTTTCCTTGTCTCAAGTTATCCGTCTTGTATGTGTGTGACCCTCTAGGCTCATGCCACCGTTGGCAGATCGGCGCAAGAATTGCTCTTGCCCGATCCATCATAAGTGGTCTCTAGTAAAACATTATGATTACCCAAGGTGCATGATGATCGATGATTCGACTTAACCTTTGTGCGTACAAGTCACCATCCTTTTATCTCTAGATATCCCGATTGATCACAAGGCATAGAGTCGTCTCCCTTGTTTAATCAATCATTGTTACTTGATATGCGAGATGACTGAGAAATGATAACCCGTATCATTTTGCATGGCCATGCTTTTCTCTCATTCGGTCTCCATCAAGAGGCCTTCTAACGGATATCTTTCCCATACCGTAGTATGAGGGATAAATCCCTTAGCCGTCTTTCGTGTCACTCATGCAACCCGTTCCGCCACCCAATCATGCCCTTCATAGCAATCCTTTTACAGAAAGCGTTTGGCGCAAGTTAAAGCCGAACGTTCATTGCATAGTGATCACAAAGACTCCTTGGTCTAAGGACGTCGTGACGAGCTATCGCATTTGAATATGTTTATGGCTTAATCTATGAAAACACTATTCAATGCGGGTCGTCCGATATCAATCACCTCATGATATCTATGATATGGTTCCAGGATCCCACATCCTTATGACAAGTAGAACTACGTCATTAAGAACCATTCCTCATACTGGTCACTTTCAAGGAAGCATAGGTTGACCAGGGACTTGTTAAGTGTGATCCGTACAGATTTATGGTTCTACTACTTTAGTGGTCATAAATCAGATCATGCTTAACATATTACTTCAACATATAAGTAATATAAAGCCGTTTATATTTATACATCACAAACGATGATATTTGTACATAGACGTTTACAGGCTAATACCAATTGGACTAGGGCACAAATGCTATCAATCTCCCACTTGCCCTTAGCTCCAATCTAAGTCCCAGTCTATACCCATTGACCTAACATGTTTTTCATGTTTATCTTGAGGAAGAGCCTTGGTCAATGGGTCGGCTGTGTTATCATCAGTTGCAACGTATTGGATCTTCACGTCACCTCTAGCAATTATGTCGCGGATGATGTGATACTTTCTGAGTACATGTTTGGATCTGTTATGTGCCCTGGGTTCTTTAGCTTGCGCAATAGCCCCGGTGTTGTCACAATATAAGTCTACTGGGTTAGACGGGTTTTTAATTACACCTAACCCAGCCATGAAACTCCTGATCCATACAGCCTCTTTTGCCGCCTCACATGCGGCAATGTACTCAGCTTCCGTTGTAGAGTCGGCAATGGTATCCTGCTTCTTGCTTTTCCAGCTGAATGCTCCACCGTTCAACATAAACACATATCCCAACTGACTCTTAAAGTCATCGGGGTCTGTCTGAAAACTAGCGTCGACATATCCTTTGACGACGAGATCATCATTTCTGCCCCCGTATACAAGAAAAGCGTCCTTGGTTTTTCTCAAATATTTGAGAATCGCCTTGACAGCAATCCAGTGTGCCTCACCGGGTTTGGATTGATGTCTACTGGTACAGCTTAGGGCAAACGAGACATCCGGTCTCGTGCATATCATGGCATACATTATGGACCCTATAGCCGAAGCATATGGGATCTCATTCATTCTTGCTAGCTCTGCAGGTGTCTCAGCACCCTGCTTCTTGCTAAGCTTTATGCCATGACGCATGGGCAGCAATCCTTTCTTTGAATCTTGCATTGAGAATCGTCTCAACACCTTGTCTATATAAGTGCTTTGACTTAAGCCCAAGACCCGCTTGGCACGGTCTCTATATATCTTGATTCCCAAGATGTAAGAGGCCTCGCCTAAGTCCTTCATTGAGAAACACTCACCTAACCAAGTCTTCGTTAAGAGCAAGGTAGGGACGTCGTTACCAATGAGCAGTATGTCATCAACATAAAGCACTAAAAAGATTATATTGCTCCCACTTGCCTTTTTATACACACAGGGTTCATCATCGTTCTTGACGAAGCCAAACTGTTTTACTACTTCATCAAAACGCTGATTCCAACTCCGAGATGCTTGCTTCAAACCATAGATTGATTTGAGCAACTTGCAAATCTTTCCCTTATTCTTTGGATCCTCAAAACCCTCAGGCTGAGACATATAAACGTCCTCAGCTAACCTCCCGTTGAGGAAGGCGGTTTTGACATCCATTTGCCATATCTCATAGTTGTGATACGCTGCTATGGCAAGAAGAATGCGGATAGATTTGACCATAGCTACTGGAGAAAAGGTCTCTTCATAGTCAATTCCGTGGATTTGTCTATAACCTTTTGCTACCAGTCTCGCTTTATAGGTCTGAGGTTTGCCATCCATGTCAATCTTTATTTTAAAGATCCATTTACACCCTATGACCTTAACATCAGGGGTATGATCTACCAAGTCCCACACTTGATTATCTGACATGGATTGCATTTCTTCCCTCATGGCGTCCAGCCATTTCTCAGAGTCGGTTCCGTCCAAAGCCTCTCGAAAGGTAGCTGGATCATTGTCCACTAGTACTAAACCATCACCTTCAGTTACTAAGAACCCGTATCTGACAGGTGCATGACTTATCCTTTCAGAGCGCCTCGGACCGTCCTCATTAACTGCAGCTATTGGTTCTTGCTCAATGACCACTTCTGGCTCTACCTCTTCTAGTGGGTCCTCTCGTGGTTCCCGAGTGACCATCTCATCTAGAACTTCATCTAGATGAATAGCCCTCCCACTGACTGTCTTGGAAATGAACTCTTTTTCCAAGAACGTCCCACCTCGAGCGACAAAAACTTTATTTTCGCTCGGCTTATAGAAGTAGTATCCTTTTGTTTCTTTTGGATATCCGACGAAAGTGCATTTATCTGATCTTGGTTCGAGCTTGGTTGCAAGCAACCTTTTAACATAAGCCTCGCAACCCCAGATTTTAAGGAAGGACAAAACGGGTTCCTTCCCGTACCATTTTTCAAATGATGTCCCTTCCACTGCTTTCGACGGAGCCCTGTTTATTATGAAAGCGGCCGTTTGCAGAGCATAACCCCAGAAGGAGATCGGGAGATCAGTGAGACTTAACATTGATCGAACCATATCTAACAATGTCCGATTCCTCCGTTCGGACACACCATTAAGTTGCGGTGTTCCTGGCGGAGTCCACTGAGATAGTATTCCACCTTCAGTAAGATAACTAAGAAACTCCTCGGATAAGTATTCTCCACCCCGATCAGAACGGAGTGCCTTGATACTCTTTCCGAGTTGGTTTTCTACTTCAGTCCTAAACTCTTTGAATTTATCAAAAGCTTCGGACTTATGTCTCATGAGATAGACATAACCATATCTACTGAAATCGTCAGTAAATGTGATAAAGTAGCCTAAACCACCTCTGGCATGCGTACTCATTGGTCCACATACGTCTGAATGTATTAGACCTAATAAGTCACCTGCCCTCTCACCTAAACCAGTGAAGGGCGCTTTAGTCATCTTGCCCATTAAACAAGCTTCGCATCTTTCAATCGCTTGGAATTCGAATTGACTTAGAAGTCCGCGCTTATGAAGCGCTGAGATGCGTTTCTCATTTATGTGACCCAGACGACAATGCCAGATTAGAGTTTGGTCTAAATCATTAGTTTTAAACCTCTTAGCATTTATATTATAGAGCATGTTGGATTTCGAGTTTTGCATATTCAATATGTATAATCCTCCAACAGTGTGAGCATTGCCATAATATATGTTGTTGCGCATAATATCAAAAAACCCGTTTTTAATATTGAAATAATAACCTTCTTTCTCTAGAAGAGAAATTGAGATAATATTCCTGCTGAAAGCAGGTACGCAAAAAACATCATTTAGTTCAATTACAAGCCCACTGGGCAAAGCAAGGTTCACAGAGCCTACGGCAGTTGCGGCAACTCTGGTATTGTTCCCAACTCTTAGGTCCACCTCGCTTTCCCCACCATCTCTTCTACTGTGTAACACCTGCACATCGGCACAGATATGAGACTCAGCTCCAGTATCTAGTACCCAGGTATTTATTGTAGAAAGATATAGCTCTAATGGAATACCTGATGAAGTGGCGGCCCCACCGCCCTTCTTCTGATCCTCCTTCAACTGCTGACAGTCTTTCTTCCAATGACCAGGCTTTTGACAATAGAAACAGACCGACTCCTTTGCCTTCCCTTTGCCTTGTACGGGCATGTGAGGTCTAGGAATAAATGGTCGTCTGTTCTTCCCTGCCAGGTGTCTTGGGCCTTTACCCTTGCCACCAACAGCTTTGAAGCTGGGTCCCTTCTTGACCATGAAGACATTTTTGGACGAACTGCCCCTTATGCTCTTCTCGGCAGTTACTAGCATGCTGTGCAACTCCGACGCGGTCTTGTCCATATCATGCATGTGATAGTTCATGACGAACCCACCATATGCATGAGGAAGGGATTGCAGAATAAAATCCGCTGCCATTTCCTTTTCCATAGACATACCGATACTAGTCATATGGTCAAAATGCCCCTTCATTTGTAGGACGTGAGGACCTACGGAGCTGCCTGCTGACATCTTGCAGGCTATGAGTTCTCGGAGAACAGTGTATTTTTCAATACGTACTTTCTCCTTGAACATATCCTTGATCTGTGCAAACATTGCAAACGGATCATGGGATAGCTCCATAAACTGCTTTTGGAGGTCCGCCTCCATGCAGCCCAGCATGACACATGCAACGTCGATAGAGTCGCTAAGGTGTTTCTGGTACGCATCCTTAACGACCCTTGTTGCGTTGGCAGCTGGCTCCTCAGGGATAGCCTTATCAAGGACGTACTCCCTGCGTTCCATTTTTAATACAAGTCGTAAATTTCTGTCCCAGTCTAGATAATTTGTTCCGTTGAGTTTACACTTCTCGAGTATAGTCCTCAATGACAAATTAGACGAATTTGTTGAATTACTAGCCATTTCTACACGAAGAAAGTAAATTTAATCAGAATAGTTGAATAAATTTACGAAGATCCGAATTAAACACCAACCATTAGATTCTAAAATTAGAATCTTTAAACCAAGATCCCTTATTCGTCATTTGAAGTGCGCTAAGGCGCACCGCTCCAATTGACTTATTTAGGTAGGACATCCGTCCAATTACAACCCGTGTAACTCTTAGTCAGGGTATGTGTAAAACACACGGCTTACCCTTCCGATGCCCCAGCTCGACCTCAGGCCAAGAATCGTGGTTGAGGCAACCAACTTTCACTAACGAGTTAACTTTGTGCAGATGCTCCGCTAAGGCGCACGACATCCCACAAAGTTTACCATTCCCATCTAGAACCCATTCGATCGATGCTCCGCTAAGGCGCACGACACCGATAAAATGTTTCTACATGGGTGTGAATTAGGGTGGCATCTCACTTGACTCAAATTAACTTGTAATTTGGTTGTGTTTAATAATTCGAAAGTATTTGGTACAATTACGAATCCGTCACCAACAACCCGTGTTGTGATGTTTCTAATTGTATCACATACTATCTTCATTTGAATCCGTCATTTGCAACCCATGCAAAATACGTTTCAAACTTGAACTCATCCATCACAACCCGTGTGGTGATAGTTCACAACGCTTTAAACATGCAAACAATTAAAGTTTGTTTTTAATCTTTGCATGTGAGGTGATCGCTTATAAACTTATAAACTAATCATGCAACCATGCAATTAATTTAAATGATTCAAGCAAGCAACCATAAAGCGTTAAATATGCATTTTATAGCCCATCCTAATCTTAGGAATCTACGAGTCTTCACATCTTCTCGTCTTTCTCATTCGGGCTCCCACTAGCTCTTGGACTTCCTCCAAGACCGTCATCGTGCTCGATTTTCCATCCTTCTCGTCTTTGAGTAATAATTACAATTAATACTCGGTTCGTAGACCGGATAAAAAATAATTACACTTTATGGGCTCGAATAAAAGAATAATTACACGCTAACACTAACGGTATGCAAACCGTGAAAGCGATAAATCTAATGGGCTACTAAAGCATCATACATTTCATCACATCATCCAACATGTTATCACACAAACATGTTATCAAATAATATGCAATAATTCCGGTTTTTCTTTTGCCAAGTTGCTTGGTCGGGTTTATCGAAACTAGACCTTTTCGAAAAACGGTTTATCGAAACCGATCAAATTTTGAAAGTTTTCGAAATATTGGATCGTGGGTTCGTGAAATGGATCAAACACCACACACGAACCAAGTTGGGCCAAGCCAATGGGCCGAGGGCCCATTGGGCCGAGCCCAACCATGCACGGCCCGGTTTGGGCCTTGGAAGGCCCAAACCCGGCTTGCCGCCACTCTCGGCCTCGGCCGAGAGTGGGGACGGGCCCGGTCACCGCCGGCCTCCCCGGCCTCCGGTGACCTCCGTCCGGTACCTCCGATCCGGCTCCCCGAGAGTCTCTTCTCGGACCCGACAAATCCAATAATTTCCGAAAAATTCCAAATTTAATATATTTTTCAAAAGTAACATATTTCATGCAAATATCCCAAAAAGCATTAAAATCATGTTATCAACTTTTGGCATGAAAATAATCACAAAACCGAAATAAATTCAACAAGACAAAGATTAAGAGGGTAACCAACGCTCTGATACCACTGTAGGGTTTTGGAGCGTTCTAGATCGTCATCGAGATAGCGGAAGCAATAAAAGATAATCTACTCCAAACCTTGTCCAAGAACATTTAAACCATTAAATCCCAAAGCAAAATCTATTCCACAAGATATTTACCTTTAAGTCTTGTTTGAATCGATAAAGAAGAACGTTCGGATCTTCTTCTCTAAAGCAAGTCCACACCAAGAGAATGATCTTCAAGATCCTTCACTTAATTGCCTACTAGAACAATTAAATGAAGAACAAGAGAGCAAGATGGAGGAAGAACACCAAGGTGGCCGGCCACAATGAGAGAGAAAGAGAGGTTTTTGTGAGTTTTGTGACTTAATCAATTAATGAAATAATGTCTTGCAATATATCTCATCATCCAACTCACAAGTATGGGTTAAAAGTGATTGGTATGGGCTTAAAGGAGCTTTAACCCATACCCCTTAAATCACTCACCTCTTAATCCACAACTACCAACTAAGCATGGTGTTGTGTGGCCCCCACATTGGCCCCACCAAGTGGGCCGGCCATATGGCCTTATTGGGCCCTTATTGGGCCGGCCATGAGGCTTCATGGGCCGAGCCCAATGGGCCCTCCCGTGTTGTCTCATGCCGCGTCCAAAAGTTTCCCGACCCTTTTGTCGCTACTTATCAAACAAAGTCCGACGCGATATCGACGAAAAACTCAATTTTTCTCGATTCGCTAATTATTCTCTCAAACCGAACCTATGGCACAAAACCTCCAGTTTTGTCCATATACTTCTCCTTAAGAAACATCCATGTTTCCTTGTCTCAAGTTATCCGTCTTGTATGTGTGTGACCCTCTAGGCTCATGCCACCGTTGGCAGATCGGCGCAAGAATTGCTCTTGCCCGATCCATCATAAGTGGTCTCTAGTAAAACATTATGATTACCCAAGGTGCATGATGATCGATGATTCGACTTAACCTTTGTGCGTACAAGTCACCATCCTTTTATCTCTAGATATCCCGATTGATCACAAGGCATAGAGTCGTCTCCCTTGTTTAATCAATCATTGTTACTTGATATGCGAGATGACTGAGAAATGATAACCCGTATCATTTTGCATGGCCATGCTTTTCTCTCATTCGGTCTCCATCAAGAGGCCTTCTAACGGATATCTTTCCCATACCGTAGTATGAGGGATAAATCCCTTAGCCGTCTTTCGTGTCACTCATGCAACCCGTTCCGCCACCCAATCATGCCCTTCATAGCAATCCTTTTACAGAAAGCGTTTGGCGCAAGTTAAAGCCGAACGTTCATTGCATAGTGATCACAAAGACTCCTTGGTCTAAGGACGTCGTGACGAGCTATCGCATTTGAATATGTTTATGGCTTAATCTATGAAAACACTATTCAATGCGGGTCGTCCGATATCAATCACCTCATGATATCTATGATATGGTTCCAGGATCCCACATCCTTATGACAAGTAGAACTACGTCATTAAGAACCATTCCTCATACTGGTCACTTTCAAGGAAGCATAGGTTGACCAGGGACTTGTTAAGTGTGATCCGTACAGATTTATGGTTCTACTACTTTAGTGGTCATAAATCAGATCATGCTTAACATATTACTTCAACATATAAGTAATATAAAGCCGTTTATATTTATACATCACAAACGATGATATTTGTACATAGACGTTTACAGGCTAATACCAATTGGACTAGGGCACAAATGCTATCAAGTGTCGTATCTTTCGACATGAGCATTCTTCTTGTAGTATACTTTGATCTCTTCCATCATTTCTTGTGGATTGTCCATGAGATGCATAAACTGGTCCTGGGTGTCATTTTTCATGGACCCGACCATGAGGATGCCAACATCTTGTCGGTCGCTAATATACTTGTCATAAGCATTCTTATCGGCCTCGTTGGCATCATCTGCAGACACTTTTATTGGCTTATCCGTAAGGATATACTTCTTTCTATCATACTGAAGGGCAAGCTTTAGGTTTCTCTCCCAAACCAGGAAGTTGGTCTCTGACAGTCTGTCATTCGACATAAGAGACTTTAATGCTTCACTGTCAGAACGTGTTGATTTGGGTTACGTCGGTGCCATTAATCTACACATGAAAATAAATTCAATCAGATTCTTAATTAAGTTGAAGTTAGAGATACTTGATTATGAACATTTCTGATTCTTATGTCTGAATCTAAACCAAGATCTTCGCATACCTAAAACTGAAGTGAGTTAATCTCATCGCCCTAGTTTTGGACATTAGAGTAGGGTAGTCCAGTCCTTTCACAATACCTGTGATTCTTGGCTAGAGCTTATACATTGTATGTATACGGCATTACCCTATATCTGATACCCTAGCTCAGATCATCTGAGAATCCCAGCCAAGTCAACCATCTTTCAACGCATGGTCCAATCTGCATGGTTACTACGCTAATGCGCACGCACCAATGCAAGATTGTCCATCTTCTATTAGAACTCATTCCCATGGATCCACGTTAATCGTATCCACCCATGGGTCTGTGAACTAATCGAAGTGATGAAAAGTGGGCGGTATCTAGCTTGACTTGAAATTACTTGCCATTTAAATGTCCATTCTCACTGATCATTACTTGATCTTAATTTGAATTTATCATCTACAAATCCATGTAGAGATATTTTCAATTTCGGTTTACATGTGCGTGATTAACTTATTATTATTAATCTTTATAAATGTGGGTGATGATCTAATTAACATGAACTTATGAAAATTAAATCATACATTCAACCATACATTCATAAACATAAATGTAAACTTGCTTTAGCTAGCCCGCTAACCCTACTGGAATAAAATAAAACCTATAATAGGTCTTCTCTTTCCTCATTCTCATGGACTCCCACTAGCTCCACGCCTCCTCGGGATTACCGTCCTTCTCTTCGGTTCTTCTCGTCTTGGAGTTACGTAATTACATTTAATTTAAAATAAAATAAATGCTGTGACACGCAGGTCACAATTAAATTACAATCCAAAAGGAACTCGCAGGCTGCAAACCAAAATTAAATTCTAAATTCGGGCTAACTTAGCAATCATGTTGCAAACACCGTGTTATCAAACAATCATGTTGTCAAACAAGCAAGTTATTAAGCAAACATATTAATTCCAATTTTACCTTGATTTAAATCATAAAATACGGTTTATCGAAACCGTTATTTTGAACCGATTAATTTCTAAATTAAATCGGTTCACGCTCTGGTCTATCGAAACCGAACTGGTCTGAAATTTTAATTAATTCTTGTTGAAAATTCTGGATTTCTCTGGGTCAGTTTTGACCCGAATCCTTTCCGGTTTGACCGAACCAAAATTGACCCGAGGGTCAATTAGGGTTCGTCCAAAACCCTAGCCGCCAGGGCTGGCCGCGCCATGACCGACCAGCCGGTAAGGGCTGGCCATGGCGGGCCGCCTGGCCGGACCTGGTCGGGCTGTGGCCTTCCCCTGGCCAGAGCCGAGAGGCTCGGCTAGATCTGCCACGGGCAGATCTGGTCGGCCTTCCTGTCCCGGCCGATCGGCCCGTGGCTCGGCCGGGGTTAGCCTCTTGGCTAGCCTCGTCCTCCCACGGGTCTCGACCCTGATCTAACTCGATCAATCTTTAATTTTCAGCAACAATTAAATAAATTCCAGCAATTAATTCATTAACCAAAAACCATAGAATTTGCAATTTTTATTTCACAACACCGAAATAAATTGCAAAATTAAATCTAGCCTATCATGTTCGAATACAAAATCATGCGTAACCAAGCCTCTGATACCACTGAATGAATTATTTGAGGGTTCCAATTAATTAATTTCATGCCCATATAAGAAATCAACCTCAAAGTTCCATGTTTAATAAGGATCTTACATGATCATGAATTGATAATGAGATCTTGGCTAGAATAAAATTATATAATTACCTTGATTTCAAAACTCTTTGTCACTAAACAGAATTCAGTAACCTCTAAAGAACGTCCACACTGGAAGAGCAATCCGGGGATACCTTACTAGAAGATCGAAGCAAGCAAAACGGGTAGAGAGAGGGAGTGGCCGAATTCGGCCAAGAGAGAGAGAGAGAAAAAAAAAGAGGGCTAGGGTTTTTGGAAAATTTTTCCTTAATTTTCAGATCTGAAAATTTTCCTTTTATAGCTTCTTTTAGGCAATAATTAATTAAAGACCTTAATGGGCTAAAAGCCCAAAGCTTTTAATTAATTAATGTAGAGAAGCTCATTCTGGCTAGATCCTGTTTAGCTAAATTAATTAAATATATTTATTTAGATTATAATTAATTGGCCCAGCTAAATCGTTCTTGATTTCAGGTTTAACCCTAAACCGAAATCGGTCTAATCCGGTTTAATTCAACACCGGATTTTGTCTCTCTCATGATTCCTCTATATGATTCCATCCGTTTATCAACCTTTAGTGTGTGACCTTCTAGGCTCACGACACGTCGGCGGACTGGTAAAATTACCATTTTACCCTTTCCATCATGAGTGGCCTCTAGCAAGACATCATGATTACCCAACGCTTGTGATTATCGAGATTTCGACTTAATATTGCCGTACATGAATCTATCCTTTTATCCCCTTGATATCTTTGACAACAACGAGGCATAGACAAGTCATCCTCGTTCGATTGTCCTGTTTCTTGATCTGAGTTAACTGAATTGTAACTGATACTCCGTATCGACTGTATGACCATACTATTGTATTTCAGTTGTACTCCTCAAGTGGTCTAAATAGATATCTACTCATACGTCTATATGAGGGATAAATCATTCAGCGATATATTGAGTCAACTCACGTAACTCGTGATCGAGCCAATCATAGTCGTTATTGTAACCCTTTTACAGGAGACGTTAGACTGAGTCAAACTCGTCACTCATTACATAGTGACCTCAATGATCCTTCCGTCTGAGGATGTGATTTCATGTGCCGACATATGAGTATGTTCATGACTGTGTCTATGTAACATACTCATGATCGGGTCGTCCTATATCACCCATGTCTGGTGATACTATGACCTAACTCTGGCCCCTTTCTGGCCATGATCAGTAGAGCGTGATCATTTAGAGTTAGCCTCATACCGATCGCTTCTTATGAAGCTATTTTGATCGGGGACTGCTTAAGTAAGATTTTATCTGATATGTAGATCTACTATTATGTGTTGACACATCAATGATACAAATCAAATCATACTTAAGATATTACTACAACACTTAGTAATATGAATGCCAATTTTATTTCAACTAATAATCTTATTACATGAGTAGATTGAAAATACATTGTGCTAGGGCACAAAATCCCAAAATCATAATCAGTTCTTGTTATCATAGTACGGTTCACCACCAAAGTTAAGGGTACTATTTATATCTCTGTACCATCTTGAATACTGTATTTTCATTGTTCAATTTAACTTTACAAAGGTGTAGATTAGACGGTGTGAAGTTTGTAGGTATACTGTTTTGTGCATGCAATTTATTGGTTGATCGCATGATTTTTTGCTCTATTTCTTGATAGCATCAAGAACTAGTTCATGATGTTCATCTATGTTCATTTCTAAAAAAAATTATTCAGTTTTTTCTAATTACATAATTTGATAATTATCTATTCTATTCTCTTCTCTACTCTTCTAATTATCTACCATTGATATTTTGTGTTATTATTGTTGGTTTGATGTCAGAATTAGAGATAGGTTAGAGAACTAAATAATTTGAAGATTATTATTTTATGTGTCATGTATTAGAATCACATAATTTGTTAAACTGGTTTTTTTCAAGTTTTGATTTAAGGGTGAAAGACACTAAACCATACTTAAGAATCCTCAAAAGACACATGACTACCCATTTTTCAAAATAGACGGTAAGCTACACCAAAAAATCATTAATTAACAGATAGCACCTACCGTTAGAACTTTAGATAAAATATGTTAAAATTTTTAATAAAAAACGAAAATGCCCTTGATCAAACTTCAGAATTTCAAAATCATGCAATTGTGAGGATTTTGGTTGTTTCTTGGCTCAACCTTCACCGACTTCATCTCTGACCTCGGAACAACTTTGCCGGTCGTCCTCACCTCTTCGCCATTGACCGGAGATGCTCGCCGTGGTCGTCGCCGAAAAAATTGAACCGCGCCGGAGAAAACCCATTTGCCAAAGGTGAAGCCAACAAGAGGGATTGGGTTGGGTGCTCTTCCTAACCAGTATCTGAGTTTTGAACAATGTTCTTGAGGTTGTCTGATATTACAAGGTACAAACTCATCTTGATCTCTAAATTTATCAATTTTTCTTTTCTTGGGAAGTTAAGTCAATTAGTGGTGTTGGATCTGTGCAGAGCTTCAAGGTTGGAAGAACAAATGGCAAGGCCTGCTCTAGGGGGCAGCAACTAAAGCAAGGGCTTTAAGCCCACTAAAAATATGTCAAATTCTCTTAATAATTTGGGCCCATTTTTTTTAAAAAAAAGCCCCAAAAAGGTTAGGTATAAGAACATAGGTCATAATTCCTTGTTTATATATTTTGCTTTAGGCCTCGACAATGATTGAGACGACCTTGTTCAATTGAGAAAATAGAAGGGCTGTAGACAGTGTGACTTTGACAATAACAATATAGTTGCTAAATCATCTATACCATGGAGGCAAAGTTGAACACTAATTTTTTAAAAAGAAGGCAAAGGAAGGAAATATTTTTATTTTATTTTCTTTGGTAAACAAGATTGTAGCATTAAATTAAAATTTCGCTTCTTCTTCATCCTCTTGTTGTAGCTGATTTCTCGTTCCTAAATTTTCCAGAAAGGATAGAATAAATTAGTAGTAGTTTTAAAATACAATAATTTTATTCGTTATTTCAATCAAATAGAGCTTCACAGACTGCATTGCATTTGGCAAATGGATTCATCTCCGGTGACGGTTCAATTTTTCCGGCGAGTATTTCCAGCGACGACCACGACGATTATCTCTGGTCAATGACGAGGAAGCGAGGACGACCGGCGAAGTTGTTCCGAGGTTGGTGAAGGTTGATTTAAGAAACAACCAAAATCCTCACAATGACAAGATTTTGAAATTTTGAAGTCTGACCAAGAACATTTTCGTCTTGTTACTTATAATTTTAACATTTTCATGCAAAATTTCAACGGTAGCTGCTATCTGTCAATTATTGATCTCTGAGTGTAGTTCACTGTCCATTTTAAAAAATGAGGTAGTTATGTGTTTTTTGAGAATTTTTAAAAGTGGTTTAGAGTCTTTTACCCTTGATTTAATTACTCTGATTTTGTAATGTGTTCTTGGAATTAGAACTTGAATTTAATGGTTACTGATAATTTTTGTTGTTCTTTGTTTTGATGTCAGAATTAGTGGTAGGTTTTCATCGAAATAGTCTGGCAGAGAACTAAACAATTAGAAGAATATTCTTGATAATTTGTGTTATAAATTAGCACTACATAATATGTTGAACTGTTTTTTGAAATTGTGAGTTAACTCAAACTTTTTTCTCAATTTAAACTTTAGAATGGAAAACTCTAAAAATAAAGAAATTAAAGTCGTCCATCATGTCACTAGAAGTGGCCTTCTCCACATCTCCCATACCAACTACCCTAGGCATAGGTGTTGGTTTAAATTCGACGGCAATGCCGCGAAATTTCGCTACAGTGGCACAACCCCTGTAGGTCAAAGAATTGAAATTTTGAGTAATGAAGTTAATAGGGGTAATTGCATATGCTTATCTTTAACTATCAAGTTACAGACACATACCTATTTAAAGTTTTTTTTCTTACACATGCATACCTAAATAGATTGTTTACTTGCATTCAGATACAAAAGGAATGAAAAGTGAATTCCACGTAAACACGTGTGTGCACGTGACTATAATGTATTTTTTACTTTCTAAAATGTCATTGCTCACGTTATTTGGGTTTATTGGGTCTCCATATACACATATTTTCAGATTCAGACTCTCTCACTCTCCTCAAACCTCCAAAAACCTTTGTCATTTTCCCCTAACATATATTGAAGATATTACTGCCAAAACTCAAGCTTTGTAATTTTCTATTTTTAGCTATTATAATGTGCATCAATTAGCTTTGTAATTGTAGTAAATAGCATCACTAACAACCCTCCAATCCCCATAATCATGGAGCATATCACGACAAATTGTAAAGATTGTAAAGAAGATTTATTCTCTTATATTAGTATATAATGCCATGTAAATCGTTTATGGAAATCAACTTGTATAAAAGAATTTACTCTTTATAATATATAGTTTTTTCGGTGAAAGCTTCAACCATTTTATCCACTGTTCGATCATACGTTTAAGATGCCAACGGTCGTGTTTCGCTTCCTTCCGCCCTCGCTGAAGATCACCACCTTGTTGCCGGAGACGGACGTTGATCTCTTCCAATCCTCAAGGTTTATTTTCCTGATGAATTGTTTTATTCAATCCTCAAGGTTTTATTCACATTTCTACAGTAATTTCATATGCCTAGAGTAGCTAAATGCAATAATCAACCTGAGACTGAGATTGAATAAAACAATTCACTAGGAAAACAAACCTTGAGGATTGGAAGAGGTCAACGCCCGTCTCCGGTAACAAGGTGGTGATTTTCAGCGAGGGCGAAAGGGAGTGAGACACGACAGAGGTTTGGGGAGAGTGAGAGAGTCTGAATATGAAAACATGTGTTTATGGAGAGCCAATAAACCCATAATAACGTGAGCAAGGGCATTTTGGGAAGTGAAAAATATATTCTGGTCACGTGCACGCACGTATTTGGATGGAATTCACTTTTTCTTCCTTTTTGTGTCTGAATGCAAGTAAAAAATTTATTTGGGTAAGCATGTGTAAGGAAAAAAACTTTAGGTAGGTATGTGTTTGTAACTAATAGTTAAAGGTAAGCATATGCAATTACCCCAAGTTAATATTTTGACCAATTGATTTTAATTAATAGTACATATGTTATTGTGTTGAACTAACTCCAATTGTGTTTTTCTTGTACAGAATCAAGAAGCGACTGTTGGAATTGGATCAGTAACAGATGTTGTTGGATCATCTGTTGTGGGAGCTTCTGCAAATAGTAAGAAAAAAAATCTCAATGAACTTATGTTACGTGGTGTTACTTCGATAAATTCATTACTGAGTAGGGTAAGAACAAATCTAAGTGCAAAAACTATGCTAAAATATATGTTGCAGACTCGTGCTTAAACGAAAATAAAAATATGTTAGCACTTATATAAATGTTTAGGAAACCCAAAAAATAATGTAGTTGAACCAGGTAACGATACCTTAGTTTTAAGTCTGTTGAGAAAGGTAAGGAGGGTATGCTAACATCTCGACACTTTGATCAACAAGTCTCTCGAAGTGCCTTTGCCGAGATGTTAGTCACCGATGAATTAAATTTAACATTTGTAGAGGGGCAAGGCTTTAGGACACTCCTTTCTGTTCTATACCCAAATTTCAAAATTCACTCTAGAACAACAACTACGAGGGATATTTTTTTTAAAATTTATGAATATGAAAAGGAGAAGCTACATTTTTCCTAGAGTAGTTCCCCTAGTGTCACACTCGGAATATTTTTCGCTCTAAAATACGCCCCGTGTGACTCTCGCGCACCACTTTCCCGCATGCACAAGCCTCTCCCTCGCCCCAGGTCGAGAATGCATGTCCTTGGGAACGGTCAAAGCCCTAGCAAACGAGGCATTGCAAACCTAAGTCCTCGCGTTGGTTAAAGAAGTCCGTCAGCGAACGAGGTAATCCCTCTTCAGCCACGACGAATCATGTCGAGACTCCTATAGATCGTCCTCAGACACACCCGACTTCACTAGCAAGTCTCCGAGAGGTGCTTGGCTTGCAAGCAGGCGCCGTCCGTGAAGTTCCTAAGGGATGTGACCCCACACCTCTCCAATTCTTCAAGGGTACACGTTATAGAGAAAACCTCACAACAACCTTGCAATGAGGGAGTCCATAACATGATGGCTCGACTCCCTCTATAGTTGACACGCGTGAGTATTTCTCGTCACCATCAGCAAGTATAAATTGTAAGGTTTTGAAGCGTTCAAGATCATCGAGATAGCAGAAGCATAAACATTAAGAACTCCAAAAACTGTCCAAGAACATGAAACATTAAATCTCAAGGCAAAATCTATTCCACAAGAGTTTACCTTTTAGTCTTTGTTGAATCAAGAAAGAAGAACTAGATAGTTTTCTTCTCTAGAGCAAGTCCACACCAAGAGGATGATCCTTAAGATCCTTCACAATTAGCTTACTAGAACTAATGTGTGAAGAACAAGAGAGCAAAGAGAGGAGAGAGAGAAGGGTGGCCAGCCAAGGTGAGAGTGTATGAGAGAGTGAGTGAATTGTTTTCCTTTTGTCTACTTCATCAACTCATAAGGCATGGGTGATTAAAGTAACAAATGATGAAAGCATGCGTTAAAGGCAAGTCATCACTTAGTCCCCTTAAATCACTCTCCTCTTAATCAACAACACCAACTAAGCATGGTTTGTGGCCCCCACACTTGTACCCACCAAGGTGGCCGGCCATGAAGGCTTATTGGGCCTTGTTTGGGCCTTTGTTGGGCCGGCTTGGTGACCTCATGGGCCAAGCCCAATGGGCTCGCCCATACTATCGCGTGCCGTGTCCAAAAATTATCCGACCCTTTTGTCGTCATTTATCAAACAAAGTCCGACGCGACATCGACGAAAAACTCAGTTTTCTCGATTCCCTAATTATTCTCACAAAACCGAACCCATGGCCTAAAACCCTCAGTTTTAGCCATGTCTTGCTCCTCAAGAAACGCCAATGTTTCCTTGTCTCAAGTTATCCATATTGTATGTGTGTGACCCTCCAGGCTCATGCCACCGTTGGCAGATCGGCGCGAGAGATCTCTCTTGCCCGATCCATCATAAGTGGTCTCTAGTAAGACATTACATTATGATTACCCAAGATGCATGATGATCGATAATTAGATTTAACCATGTGCGTACAAGTTATTATCCTATTATCTCTAGACATCCCGATTGATCACTGAAATTCTGAATCCTAGCCGAGTGAAGAAGTCGAACACAAAGTCGTAACTTGTGTATCGACTACTTGCCTAAGGACGTAAACTGTCAGTAAAACAGTAAACAGATAATAACGACACCAGAGATGATTACCCAGTTCGGTGACTCCGCACCTACGTCTGGGGGCACTTTGCGAGTGGAAAGGTTTTCACTATTAGGTAGTCAATAGTACAACTTCAAGCATCAAGTAGCTATCACACAAGCTATTGTCCTAAGCTACTATAGATCTCACCGTGAACAACCTCGACCAGGAGCCTCTCCCGCTGTCTTTGAGATTCCCTCAATTCCACCCTTCGAGCAAGCCTATGCTCGGTGTCGTTGTCTTCTTGGACGGAGTTGTGAATCTTCAATCACAAACAAAAACCCTAACTGATCCAATCACAATCACAAACATCCGTTCTATCGAATCTTAATCAGCCTCTCAACACGCCGATCGTGCACGGTTAAGAGTTCTGAGAAATCTTGCAATTTAGAACAAGAACGGATGATCTGCTAATGGGAAGCCAAGGGCTTTTTATAGCAGCTCATATTCCTAATCCTTCTCGGATCAGGAATAGGAAAGTCAGGCAAGTTGTTGCCGCCTTTCACGACAGCTGGAATCGTCTTGCCTGTTCTGACTTCTTGAATAAATCAGGCAAGTAGAGTTGCCGCCTATTGCTGACGTGTAACTGCCAGCTGGAAGTCGCCTGACTAGTCGACGTCACTCTCTTGCGCTCCAAGTCTTCGTGGCGCCTTTCTTCTTTTGCTCCAAGCTTCGTTGAAATAGGAAAGCTTCAGACTTTCCTAATTTTTGGCTCGTAACAAGTCACTCCACATGTCATGTAACATGTTGCACGACTTCTTATATTTGCGCTAAAAAATTATGCCAACAACTAAACGTAGCAACAATCTCCCCCTTTGGCAATTTTTTTGGCAAACACCTTTTTAAGCCCATCGTCATCTTGTGGCAGTTACGCACAACAAGTGATTTATCTTGTGGCAGTTACGCACAGCAAGTGATGTGACTTCTTTACTCCAAGCAGGCACATCGTCGTCACCTTGAGGCAGTTACGCACACAGCAAGTTGTGTGACTTCTGATGCGACTTCTTGTGCGTCTTTCTGGTGTATCTTCTGGAGCGGCTTCTGGAGCGGCGACTTCTGGTGCGACTTCTAGCGTAACTTCTGGCGTAGCTTATCTATCTCCCCCTGTTTGTCTAACAAAATTGCCAAAGGCAATCATACAATGAAATTTGACTAAACAGCAGGGTAAAAACCAGCTCACACCATGAGCAAAATAAACAGCTCAAACATGAGCAAATATCCAGCTCAAACATGAGCAAATATTCAAAAATAAAAAGTCATAGTGTGCGGAAAGTTAACTCGGACAGACCCCGAGGATTTAAAAGTGTGTGGAACAAAGTTATCATAGTAAATTCAGAGAAATACTTAAAACGACGTGGAGTCGTCAACATCTTCTTCAGCAGCAGCAACAGAGCGGAGGTCATTGAGCAGAGCTTCACAGGCGACTTTGCGGGTTGATAGCATCGCAATTGACTTCTCCAGATCATCGATCATTTCCACCAATTCTTCCTCCATCCTAGTGCCAATTGGTCCTGAGGGTCAAGAGCTTGAATCAGATCCTAATGCTTTGGCCATGGGGAGTCCGAGGTCCTTCAACTGCTTCCCTTCGAAGTTCTTGAGACTGATAGCAAGGGGCAGTGGCTTCTTACCCGGAATATTCGATTCTCGAACAATGTGAGGACATTGTTGGAGAAGGAGACCAGTGATCAATGAAGGAAACTCGATAGGAAGTTTGATGGCGCATGATTTGGCATGCTTGACTAGATGTTCAATAACATAGGAGCCAAAATCAAGAGAAGACTGCGTACCTATTTGGTATATGAGTTTAGCCAACTCGGTTTTGATGCTTGACCCATGCGTGGAAGGTGCCCAATTAGTCAGACCAATGCGGTAGAGAATTGAATATTTTGCTGTAAGCTCAGTAGCCGCAATGGTGTCTTTGACGGGCCAGACCTTCTTTCGTCCTCCAGTGATCTCGACCGCTACTTTTTTCAAGTGCGGGACTTCTGGAGTGACTTCTGGGTCTTCTCTGCCAAGATAGGTATTGATGGTTGAAGCAGATATCTCGAAGCATTCCCCCCGAACGAACACCTTTCTGTATTCAGCATTTTCTGGATCATCAAACTCGCTTGAAAGGTTTACAATGAACTCTTTGACCAATGCTGGGTAGAATGGCCCAATATTTATGACCGTATTGGTCAGGCCTGCTCTTCGGAGAAGTTCTACGATCGAGTTTATCCCTTGCGCCTCTGTGGAAAGCTCTCTTTCTGGATAGATCTTGCGCTGGTATACATACTGCCACTTAACCGCATTGTCTACAGAGTGGAAGGAGACATTGTCCGTAGGAGCTTTCGGAACATTCTTGGGGAGTTTCTGCCCTCCCATTCCCTTTTTGACCTGTGGTAGCACAATCTGGGTGTCTTCTTCTTCTTCAGATTCCTCTTCTTCAGGACCAGATGTTGCTACAGAAGTTAGTGACTTCTTCATAGACTTCTTCGGCTGTTTAGAAGCAGATGCTCCTCCTTTCTCTGTGGCTTTCCTCTTTGGGGTCAATCTCCTCGGTAGTTGAGGTTCTTCTTCTTCATCAACCAACCTTCTTGTTGGTAGCTTCCTTCTCTCAGCCCTTTTGGGCACAGTTTCTTCTTTTTCCATGGTCTCCGTGTCGACTGTGTCTTTGATATTAACAAGTTCCTCTATAGGTCGAGTAACTTCTGGAATAACTTCCGGATTTTCATTAAGCCCTGAATCACTGTCCGGGGCGACATGGGAACTTCCTTCTTTCTGCAAGTCCTCGTTTAGAGGGGCTGGATTGGTCCTTGGTGCTAGTGCCTTGACTTTCAGGAACAAGGGTTTCTAGACCCTCTACAGGCAGGCTTACTTCTACTATGTTTTCTTCAGAGAGGATAGCAGATTTACCTTGTGTTGGAGTCGGAGTAGAGTGAGAAGCTTCCTCTTCTCAACGACGTGAGTTGCCTCTTCTGGTGTGATAGTTGGAGGTGAAGTCGTTACTCCCTGAGGTGCTGCCGAACTTTCTCCTGAGATTTTTCCTCCTCGAATCCTCACTCCATGCTTGTTCCTCGAGGATTTTGAGGCTGACAGTTTTCGAGCGATCATCTTCACATGCATCTTTGCTCGTAATTTGGAAGCAGATGGTATGCGCCCGCTCCTTGTTCCAACCATTTGCTCGATCGTTTTTGGTTTTGGTTTTGGAAAGAAGAGCAAAAAAAATCTTTTAGACGCAGATTCGTTTTAGCCTTTTCGAGGTGTCCTAGCAGTTTTGGGGAAGATGGAGAGGATTGTGTAGGCTTTTTCTGCGGAAGTTGAAGGGGATTGAGAGCTGATTGGATAGTCGTCAGTTTTTCCAATCATTCCCCTTTTTGAATTTTTAACCAAATAATTCCACCTGAGCTTCTGATAATGAGATTTGGGCCCAGCTAGATTTTGTGGACCCTGCCTGGTCCAGATAGAGAGAGCAAAAATTCACCAAAAGCTCTCCCTCTTCTTTCTTGACTTCTGGTTACTCCAGACAGCAAAATCCAAGGGATGACCTTAGACTTTCAAACCTGTAAGCATCTAATGCTTTTGTAAAGATGTCAGCGACTTGTTTCTCAGTGGGTAAATACTCGAGCTTTATCTTCTTGTCTTCTACAAGCTCTCGAATAAAGTGGTGCCTGATGTCAATATGCTTTGTCTTTCTATGTTGCACTGGGTTCTTCGAGATGTTGATTGCACTGATGTTGTCACAGAACAAAGTCATGACTTCTTGCTTGACTCCATACTCTGCCAACATTTGTTTCATCCAAAGAAGCTGAGTACAGCTACTTCCGGCTGCAATATATTCGGACTTAGCAGTAGATAAAACAATACAATTTTGCTTTTTGCTGAACCACGATACAAGATTGTTCCCCAGGTAGAAACAACCTCCAGAGGTGCTTCTTTGATCTGGTGTGCTTCCCGCCCAGTCAGCATCACAATATCCAACCAGAGTAGGAGAGGTATCAAAGGAATATAGTAAAACCAATTCAGAGGTTCCCGAGATGTACCTTATGATCCTCTTTGCATGAGCCAAGTGACTGACTTTTGGATTGGCTTGATATCGAGCACAAACTCCTACAGAGTAGGCGATGTCGGGTCGACTTGCTGTTAGATAGAGGAGACTTCCTATTGTGCTTCGATAGAGGCTTTGATCAACTAATTCTCCCATCTCGTCCTTTGTGCATTTGTCATGTGTGGCAATGGGAGTTCTTTTATGTGAGGCATTTTCTAACCAGAACTTCTTGACAATGTTCTTTGCGTATTTGCTTTGGGAGATAAATATTCCATCTGACATCTGCTTGATCTGGAAGCCTAGGAAGTATGTGAGCTCACCGACCATACTCATTTCAAATTCAGACTGCATATGTTGGATGAAACGTTCCACCATCTTGTCTGACTTCCCTCCAAATACAATGTTGTCGACATATATTTGAGCAATCATGATGTCCCTTCCTTCCTTTTTCACAAAGAGAGTTTTGTCTACTCCCCCTCGAATATAGCCATTATGTACAAGGAATTGGGTAAGACGTTCATACCATGCTCGTGGAGCTTGTTTGAGTCCGTAGATGGCTTTCTTTAGCTTGTAGACATGGTGCGGAGAGTCATGGTCTTCAAATCCCTTTGGTTGAGCCACATAGACTTCTTCATTGAGGTTTCCATTAAGGAAGGCACTCTTTACATCCATTTGATAGAGTTTGAAATGCAGATGACATGCGATGCCGAGAAGAAGTCGTATGGCTTCCAGTCTGGCTACCGGAGCAAAAGTTTCTTCAAAGTCGACTCCTTCGACTTGTGTGTATCCTTGAGCCACCAGTCTCGCTTTGTTTCGAGTGATGTTTCCTTGCTCGTCAGACTTGTTTTTGAATATCCACTTTGTCCCGATGACATTGACCTTGTCAGGCTTGGGTACTAGTTCCCAGACTTCATTCCTTGCAAATTGAACCAATTCTTCTTGCATGGCGCAGACCCAGTACTCATCATTGATGGCCTCTTGTATATTCCTTTGGCTCAATTTTGGAAATGAAGCAAATGTTACCTATCATCTCCTTGTAGTCAAGAGATGCCTTTTGTCGAGTCCACAGTCCCTCATTAATGTCTCCAATCACATCCTGGGGTGGATGATCCTTCTGAATTCTTCTTGACGTAGCTCTTTGCCTTATAGGAGATGCCTCTTTATCCGGGATGATTGGGCTTTCGTCTTCAGACTTTTTGTTGCGCTCATCGTCTTTGACTTTTGGTCTGACTTCTCCTCTGACTTCTGGTCTGACTTCTCCTGAGAGATTTAGGACTTCTTCGTCCTCGTCACTGGGTTGCTCGTTACTGTCATCGATCACGACATTGATGGATTCCATGATAGTCCGGGTGCGTTTGTTGAATACACGAAAAGCCCGACTATTTCTGGAGTACCCGAGGAAGATGCCTTCGTCGCTCTTAGGATCAAGTTTGCGTCGAGGTTCCCTATCTGCAAGTATGTAGCAGATCGATCCAAAGGCATGGAAATATTTGACATTCGACTTTCTCCCCCTCCATTTTTCATAAAGAGTGAGCGAAGTTCCAGGGTGAAGGGTGACTTTATTATGAATATGGCACGCCGTATTCAAAGCTTCAGCCCAGAAGTGCTGCGGGATGTCTTTGGCTAACATCATGACTCTTGCCATTTCTTGAAGAGTGCGATTTTTCCTTTCAACGATCCCGTTTTGCTGAGGAGTGATGGGAGCAGAAAATTCATGTGCTATTCCTTCAGTATCACAGAAATTTGCGAAGCTGATGTTCTCAAACTCCTTTCCATGATCACTCCGAAGTCGGACGACTTTTCCAATGACTTCTCCCTTTTCTCGTTGAACTCTCCGACATAGGGCTTCAAAGACTGAGAAGGTGTCTGACTTTTCTCGAATAAAGTCTACCCAGGTGTACCTCGAGAAGTCGTCTACACATACAAATATGTACTTCTTCCCTCCTAGACTTTCTACTTGCATAGGTCCCATAAGGTCAACATGAAGAAGTTCTAGGACACGAGAAGTAGTAAGATGTTGTACCTTCTTGTGTGACGTCTTGACTTGTTTCCCAATCTGGCATTCTCCACAGATTTTTCCTTCAATGATCTTGAGGTTGGGAACTCCAATGATCGCCTTTTCAGAGAGAATCTTTTGCATGCTCCTCAAATTGATGTGACCATGTTTTTGATGCCATAGCTTTGTCTCTTGAGCTTTGGACAATAGGCACTTGGTTGGCAAAGTTGTGGCTGTTGGGGACCATAGATAACAATTTTCAAGGGACCTGTGGCCTGTCATGACTTCCTTCTGATGTTCGTTTTTGACCGAGCACTTGTCACGAGTGAAGTGGACATCCAAATTTAAATCGCATATTTGGCTCATGCTGATGAGATTTGCTGTGAGGCCTTCTACTAGTAGAGCTTCTTTCAGACATGGAGAGTTGGGAAGGTTGAGTTTTCCTTTCCCTAGCACTCTAGCTTTTACTCCATCTCCAAAAGTGATGAAGCTATTTGTGCAAGGTATTAAAGTGACCAAGAAAGAGCTATTACCCGTCATATGTCGAGAGGATCCAATATCAAAGTACCAATCGTTGCTGGTTGAAGCCTTTAGAGTGGTGTACGCGATGTTAGCTCGATAGTTTACCTCCTTGACTCGCCATTCCTTCCGTGGTTGGCTTTTCTTGATGATGGTCCTTTTCTTGACCAAGCTCTTCCCATATAGCTGATAGCAGAAGGGTCGAATATGTCCTCTTCGTCCACAGTGGTGACATACCCAGTTATGTCTTTTGATCTGCGTCCTTGAAGCGGCCAAGGTAAGAGGCTGTTTGGTTGCTTGGTCAGCCGTGAAGTTAGGAGACTTCTGACGTTACTTCTGGGAGACAGCCTTCTGAGGGACGAAGACGGTGTGCGATGATAAGGCTTCTTTTGAATATCCAAGACCTTCCATATTTCTAGATGGTTTCCCGATCGAAAGTATTTGGTCTAGAGTGTCAATGCTTGGATTCATCATCTTTATAGACTTGGTGACCTGCTCTAACTCGCCTTTTAGTCGAGCAACTTCCTTTTTGAGATCAATAGTCGTGTCGAGAAGTCTTGACTTGTCTTCATTAAGAGTAAGAATGAGAGCATTTTGTTTTTCGATTACCTGAGAGTCTTCAAGCCACTTGACATACCATTCGTTGTATGCATTGTTGAGAGTCTCATCAGATAGCTCATCATCAGAGTTATACTTTTTTGAATTCTCGGAAGGTTGCTCTATTGTGGAGGAAGTAAAAGCAACATAGTTACTTGTATGCTCAACGTCACTGTCTTCCTCATCTTCATCGTCAGTTAGAGAGGCATTGAATCCCTTCTTTTGTTTCTTTACGAAGTTAGGACATTCTTTTTGCATGTGTCCATACCCTTCACATTCAAAGCACTTGACTCCTTTTCCTGATCGTTCTTCTCGTCTTCCATCGCTATTTGAGTTTTCGAGCTTCTGGAACTTGAGTTGCGGCTTGTCTCTGACTTCTCGGGTGACATTCCTTCCTGTCATCTGGCTAAATCTTTTCATGACTTTATTGTAGTTTTTGGCCAGCATAGCGATAGTTTCCTCAATGTCACTATCTGAATCAGAGTGCGTCAAGTTCTTCTGCTTTTGGGTAGAATTCTTGAAGGCCACACCTTTATGCTCCTTCTCGATAAGAGGTAAAGAGAGCTCGAAGGTCATTAAAGATCCCATGAGTTCATCAACCTTCAATGTCTTCAAGTCATGGACTTCTTCTATGGCGGTAATCTTCATCTTGAATCTGGGACTTAAGGCTGTAGTTACGACGTTTTTCAAAATTGGCTGATTTTGAAGGAACTGAAGAAACATGTTACAAAGAATGTCGAAACATCTTCAACGACATCTTGTATGACATTGTTGACGGCATCTCGGCAAGCATCCTGATTGACAAAAATCAGGAAAGTGCTGATTCGGCAGTGCAGCAAGAAAGCGATTAGGAAAGTGCAGAACGACTCCTAATCTGAAAAGAAGAAAGACGGTGATTAAGAGGAAACCCTTTAGGGTTAGTACTCATCCACGATTGCTATAAAAGCTTAGGCTACCCCCTTAGCAATTGTGTGGTTCTTTATTTGTTTCCTAGCAACAATTTGCAAGGTTCTTAGACGTGAAGGTTTGCGGGCTGAGAAATTGCAGATTGAGCTTAGGACTTTGTGTATCACATAACTATAGAGAGTTAGGTGATTGAGGGTTTACTGAAGTCGTGAGTTTGAAGACTGCACGCAACCACCAAGCTTGAAGAAGACTTGAAGACGACAGAGCAAGGCGATTGCTCGAAGAGTGGAATCAAGACGTTCTTGGATTCAGGGGGAGACCCTGAGATAGATTGCACTGTAAGACGTAGCATAAAGTATAGATCTAGGAGGGATCACATATACTTGTATGTTCTGACGGATTACTGATAAGTGAAATCTTTCCACTAGGCTGAGAGCTCCCAGACGTAGGTGACGTTGCACCGAACTGGGTAAACAATCTGGTGTGTCATTACTTATAGCTTTCTATTTACTGTCCTGCTTTATCTACGCAAGAAGTCAGACACAACGTTATAGCATTCCGTGTAACATTGTGTGTGGCATCTTGCACGACTAAGCCGATCAAAATTTCAATTTGTATCAGAGGGGGCACCTATAGCTTTAGGTGAGTTCCTAAACAAATATTTTGATCAAAGATGGACAATACCCGAGAAGGAGGATCCATAAATCGACCACCTGTTCTAGATGGGAGCAACTATGGCTATTGGAAGGCTCGAATGTGTGCCTTCATGAAGTCACTAGACAACAAGACATGGAAGGCTGTACTCAATGGTTGGAATGCACCACAACTCAGTGACAGTGATGGCAATCCTATCGGCCCAAAACCAGAAAAAGACTGGATCGATGATGAAGATGAAGAATCACTGGGAAATTCTCGAGCTCTAAATGCTATCTTCAATGGTGTTGACAAGAACGTGTTCAGACTAATCAACACATGCACAACTACCAAATCAGCATGGGACATCTTGGCCGTAGCATATGAAGGAACAACTAAGGTTCGAGAACAGAAACTGCAATACCTGACTACCAACTTCGAAGCCCTCGTCATGAAGGAAGATGAATCAATTGCAGATTTCAATGTTCGCATTCGTGATCTAGCCAATGAATCCTATTCTCTGGGAGAACCAATGTCTGATGAAAAATTGGTAAGAAAAACCCTATGTGCTCTTAGTCCTAGGTTCAAGATGAAGATCACAGCAATTGAAGAAGTTCATGACCTCAAGGTCTTGAAATTTGATGAACTGATGGTGTCTCTAATGACCTATGAGTTGTCTCTACCCAACATCGACAAAAGGAACAAAGGAGTTGCTTTCAAGAGCTCAACACACAAGCAACTAGATCCTGAGGATTCGGATTCTGATGAAGACATCGATGCTACAATGGCCCTTCTCACAAAAAAGTACAACAAAGCCATGAGAAGATTTAGTCGAATGGGTGGACGGAATGTCACAACAAATGCCAGAAACAATGCTCCACAAAAAGCTCAAGCTGGAGGTAGTCTTGACAGACCAAACAGGAGTGGGGAAGAAAACAAAAACAAAAGACTTCAATGTCATGAATGTGAAGGATTCGGCCACCTCCGTAGAGAATGTCCAAATTTCCTCAGACAACAAAAACGAGGATACAATGCCACTCTATCAGATGATGACAATGAAGATAGTGGATCTGAAGAGGTAAGCAACTTTGTTGCATTCACTATTACTACTCCTACATGTAATGTTGATAATGCTGTCGACATCAATAATGATCCAACTCCAAATGAGAATTGGACTAAAGAACAACTAGTCGAGGCATACAAAGGCTTGCACACCAGATGGATCAAGGAAACTCTGATACTTGATCAACAAGGCGAAAGGATCATTAGTCTTACCAACGACAAATCTAGATTTCTAGAGACGATCGTGGAGCTAAAACGAGAAATCACCAGACTCAATGGAGAAATTAGTCTCATGACTAAATCGGTAAAGATGATGAATTCGAGCACAGAAAGCCTTGACAAGATTTTATCGGTGGGAAAACAGTCCAAAGATACGACGGGACTAGGGTACACACTTGCTGTCCCCTCAACAACAGGGACAAAGTTTGTCCCACAACAAGCCTTGGCTGACGAGAAACATAAGGATGCCCCAACTCATCCTACAGGACGACCTACAACGAAAGCCATAACATCGTCTACAACCTGTTCTTGTCAAGAAACTGTCAGAAGACATCCTCCACGCAGACAACAAAGCTACAGAAGAACAGCTTATCAATATCAATGGATATGCCATTACTGTGGTCAACCTGGTCACATCAGACCTTTCTGTTTTCAACTTCTCAAGAGGAAGCAAGCTCAGCTACAACAAAAGAGATATCAAAGGCATCTCTCATCTCCTCCGAAAACATCCCGCCTTGAATGGAGACCTAAGAACATGGTCTATAGAGCTAATGTTGCCTATACATCCTTGAGTGCTTCAACAAACAAAGACTGGTATCTCGACAGTGGATGCTCTCGACACATGACAGGTACTCCAGAGTTTCTCTCCAATCTTAAATTATATACAAACTGCTTTGTTACGTTTGGAGATGGGATCCGAGCACGAATCATTGGAAAAGGAGTGCTCAAGCATCCAGAAGCCACCTGTCTGACTTAAGCATTACTTGTAGAAGGACTTAAGGCAAACCTGATTAGCATCAGTCAGATCTGTGATCAGGATTTAGTAGTAAAATTCACTAAGGAAACCTGTATAGTTAACAACATCGATCAGGTCACTATTCTACAAGGAGTTCGCTCGGCAGACAATTGCTATATCTGGTCTCCCGAGACACATACCGCAACAACCAAGTGCCTTGTCTCCAAAGCAGAAGAAGCCAAACTATGGCATCGAAAGCTTGGACATCTAAATCTTCGAAGTATGCAAAAGGCAATCTCAGAGCAGGCTATCAACGGAATCCCAAACCTAAAAATAGTAGAAGGAAAAATCTGCGGAGAATGTCAGATTGGAAAGCAAACCAAGATGTCACACAAGAAGCTTCAGCATATCACCACCTCTCGAGTACTTGAGCTGATACATGTTGACCTCATGGGACCAATGCAAGTTGAAAGCCTTGGAGGAAAACGATATGTCTTTGTATGTGTAGATGATTACTCACGATACACTTGGGTTGACTTACCTCGTGACAAATCAGACACCTTCTCGATCTTCAAGAATCTATGCATCCAAGTCCAACGAGAAAAAGGAGAGACAATTGGCAAAATCATCCGCCTTCGTAGTGATCATGGTCGAGAGTTCGAAAACAGTAAGTTTGCAGATTTCTGCAACTCAGAAGGGATAGCACATGAATTCTCGGCGCCAATCACTCCTCAATAGAATGGCATTGTTGAGCGCAAGAACAGGACTCTACAGGAGATGGCGAGAGTTATGATGCTGGCTAAAGACATACCAACTCACTTCTGGGCAGAAGCACTTAACACTGCTTGCCATATCCACAATCGAGTCACTCTCCGACCAGGTATGTTAGTAACTCATTATGAAATATGGAGGGGGAGAAAGCCAAATGTTAAGTACTTCCATATCTTTGGCTCCACTTGTTATATACTGGCTGATAGAGAGCCTCGCCAAAAACTTGACCCAAAAAGCGATGAAGGCATCTTCCTTGGCTATTCAAGGAATAGTCGGGCATACAGAGTCTTCAACAAACGAACCAAGACCATGATGGAATCAATCAATGTTGTTGTTGACGATGACTGCGAAGATGCCTCAGAAGATGCGACAGACGAAGACGGAGCCTATCCTCCCAACAATGTCAGGAAGTATGCTACTCCAGATGTCAGAGAAGATGCTAGCAGCAAAACAGAAGATGATGTCGCCAATAACGAAGAAGTTCCTGAAACTAGCAACAAGAATTCCTCACGAAGAGTCCAGACTAACCATCCTATCTCTGGAGTTATTGGAAACCTGAATGAAGGCGTACGGACTCGGTCAAAAGCTCCTGAAGATTATAATGAGATGATCGGAAATATTTGCTTCGTTTCTAAGACAGAACCCAAAAACATCAATGAAGCCATCAATGATGAATATTGGGTCAATGCTATGCAAGAAGAGCTGATTCAATTTGAGAAAAATCAGGTATGGGAACTGGTGCCCAATCCAAGTGAAGGAAACATCATAGGCACCAAATGGATCTTCAAGAACAAGTCTGATGAGCTTGGCAACATCACTCGCAACAAAGCAAGGTTAGTTGCTCAAGGGTATACTCAAATTGAGGGTGTCGACTTCGATGAGACATTTGCTCCTGTGCCAAGACTTGAAGCAATTCGTCTCTTGCTAGGGATATCATGTCATCTACAGATAAAGCTCTACCAGATGGATGTCAAAAGTGCCTTCTTGAATGGGGATCTCAATGAAGAAGTATATGTGTCACAACCCAAAGGATTTGTTGACCCTCACTATCCTGATCATGTGTATAAACTAAAGAAAGCTCTTTATGGGTTGAAACAAGCACCAAGGGCTTGGTATGAAAGGCTCACAAAATTCCTCATCCGAAGCGGCTACACTAGAGGGGGAGTCGACAAGACCTTATTTGTGAAGAATGAAGATGGAAATCTAATGATAGCTCGAATCTATGTCGATGACATTGTTTTTGGAGGGATGTCAAGCAAGATGGTAGAGATATTTATTCAACAGATGCAATCAGAATTTGAGATGAGCATGGTGGGAGAGCTTACTTATTTTCTAGGCTTCCAAATCAAACAACAAAAGGATAGCATCTTCGTATCTCAGAGCAAATATGCGAAGAATATTGTCAAGAAGTTTGGGCTAGAGAAAGCCTCACATAAAAGGATACCAGCAGCTACACATGTCAAGCTAACTAAAGATGATCCAGGAGAAGCCGTCGACCAACACCTATACAGGAGCATCATCGGTAGTCTCCTCTACCTCACCGCGAGTCGACCAGATATTGCATACTCTGTCGGAGTATGTGCACGATATCAAGCTAATCCTAAGGTTAGTCATCTATCCCAAGCCAAAAGAATTATTAGATATATCTCTGGGACTACAAACTTGGGTTTTTGGGGTATTGTGATGCCGATTGGGCTGGGAACACATCAGACAGGAAAAGCACATCTGGAGGGTGCTTCTTCCTTGGCAACAACCTCATATCATGGTTTAGTAAGAAACAAAACTGTGTTGCCCTTTCCACTGCCGAATCGGAGTATATTGCTGCTGGGAGTAGCTGCACACAACTACTTTGGATGAAACAGATGTTAGTTGAATACAATGTCAGACAGGATGCCATGACTCTGTATTGGGATAATGTCAGTGCTATCAACATCTCCAAAAACCCTGTCCAACACAGCAAGACCAAACACATTGATATTAGACATCACTTCATTCGAGAATTGGTCGAAGACAAGAAGATCATCCTAGAGCACATCCCAACAGAGAAGCAACTAGCTGATATTTTCACGAAGGCACTAGACGCAAACAGATTTGAGGATCTCAGATCGTCACTTGGTCTGTGTTCCATCAACGACCAGTAAAGGAAATACAGAAACGGTTGAGAGGAAGTGTTGGTACCTCTTCATGAACCGGTCTAAAAACCAACGAATGTCATTGGGTCAGGCATATCAAAAGCCCATATAAAAGGAAAGGAAAGATACAGTCAGACGCTAAAGAAGATTTGAATCGTTTTCAAAAACCTAGACTGCCTCCTCTCTGTGCTCGCTCTCATCTCCCTCACCATTCACTCTCTGCAAATCTCTCAAACAACAATGGTGAAAACTAGAAGCACAGTAGCCCCAAACGAAGCCACCGTTTCAAAGAAAGCTGAAGCAAAAGGCTCCACAAGCAGTAGAGCGAAGACAAACAAGCATGGAGTGCGAATCAAAGGGCCAAAAACCCTGAAAAAGTCAGAAGAAATTATCAAGGAGGCTTCACCAGAAAAAGCCCCATTACCAGTTTTTACTCGAGTTCCCAAGAAGTCCCGGACCGGAAGTGCTGCTTTCTCAATGTCTGACCTAACTGGGCCAAAAAGAGAGAATGATCTTGGACAGGAAAACCGAGAGGCCTCCATGCAAATCGTCGCAGTTCCAACACCAACTGGTAACGATTTCTCTGCCGATACTTCTAGAAACAGTGATCTGTTAGAATCACTACTGGAAAACCAGGACCCACCTAAAGAAGGGGTGGTAGAAGAACTGATACGTCCGGAAGGAGAAAAGGAGGATCTGACTCCAGTCAGTCATGGGCTGGAACGCATTGCAGAAGGAGAAGGAGGAGAAGAAGAAGGAACAAATGTCATACCAAAAGCCACAGAAAATGTTGTAGAAGAGGAAGAAATAGCTGACTCGGAAGAAGCCGAGGAAGAAGAAGAAGAGAAAGAAGAAACTAGAGACAAAGAGACCGATCTGGAAGAAGCTAAGAAGAACAAGGATGCCACCACCAACAACTCAGAAGAAAACACTCTGGATGCCAGAGAAGATGTCATAGAAGAAGCTGCTGAGACGGCACACATAGTGCTGTCGACCCTGAAGAAAAAAGTTCTAGAAGAAACTGAAAGTTTGGCTGTCATGGTTGGAAAATTGAAAGAAACAGGGAAAAGGAAGGAGGGAAAGGAGGCTGGAGGTCCCAGCAACAAAAGAAAAAAATCGCATGTCAAAGAAAAGGGGAAGAAAGTAATTGCAACAAGGAGGTTGATAGATGAATCCACTGATGATGACCTTGAAGAGGTCCCTGCTGAGGAAGAAAGGAAGAAGAAGGCCCTGAAGATGGCCACGAACACCAAGAGTGTAACTTACGACAACGTGTCGTTTCACTCAGCAGAAGGCGCAAAGAGGTGGGAGTTTGTCTTTCAGAGAACGGCGTACCCAGAGAAGACACTGTCAACAGAGCTGTTTGGGCTAAAGGCCATTATACAGCTTCTGGAGAAGGCAGAATTGATGAGAACCGTCTCCGACATTGGCAACCACTATCCCCTTCTGGTAAAAGAATTCATTGCAAATCTGCCTACCACGTTTGGTACCCCAGATGCTCCAGAGTTTGATAAGGTATATGTCAGAGGCATCCGCTTTGACATCACCTCCGACATCATCAATGAATTCCTGGGAAGGAAGAGGGTTCAATCTGTGCCACCACCCGATCTGAGCAAAGTCCTCCGAAAAATCACCGGAGATAAGAGCAGAACATGGCCATCCAAAGGGATAGTGGCAGCTTCAGATCTGACTTCCAAGTACTCCATTCAAACCTGAGCTTGCAATCCTTATCTACCAAATAGGTATTGGATCTAAACTTGACTTTGGACAATTTGTGATTGATCATCTTGTTCGCCATGTTAGATCTCTTGCTGTGAAAATTCCTATAGCCTTTCCATCCCTTATCTCTGAATTACTCGTACATCAACACCTTGGCGTGTTGAAAACGTCGGATAAGGTGGGGAAAAGAGGAGGAGTAATTGTGGTGAGCCACAAATTGTTTGAAGGAAGGCATGCTCCTGATCTTGTCAGGCCGGAAGCCACGGCAAAGACCAGTAGAGCCACAAGTGCCATCCCTCTCACAAGGACTACCAGCAGGGATGCCGTCATGCTCAAAAAAAGAAATTGAAGTGCTTGATGAGGACATTGCAAACTTAAAGACTGCCCTGAAGCACCTCTCGCAGCGCCGAACTCACTGCGCCAACCTGCTGCACTCCTTGTCTTCTCCAGGCTCTGAAGATGATCCCACAAATGATCCAGAAGATGCTACCCAAGAAGCCTCCACAGAAGCTACAGAGACTGCAAGTTCCAACAACAGCTCTATCTGAAAGATTTTATGAAATTCTCTGACTCTTGAACAACTAAACAACTTTTATGGTCTGTAATATTTTGTGAAAACTGTATCATGCTTTCTCTCGACAGCTGATCGAGAGCAAGTATGAGTTATGTTTGGATTTATTTTGCTTATTTCTCGGATTTGTTGAAATATTTGTTTACTTTGGCTCTTTTTGAGCCAGCAAGGGGGAGTAAGTGTTTAAAATAGAAATACGCGCGCGATGATACAAGGGAGATAGATAGAGACGACGCGACGCGAAGACACAAGAAGCGACGATACGCGCGACGACACTACCGATCGACGAGACGACGAATGCGACACAGAATGCGATAAAGAATGCTGTCCTTAAAAATAGCCAAAGGGGGAGATTGTAGTTACGACGTTTTTCAAGATTGGCTGATTTTGAAGGAACTGAAGAAACATGTTACAAAGAATGTCGAAACATCTTCAACGACATCTAGTGTGACATTGTTGACGGCATCTCGGCAAGCATCCTGATTGACAGAAATCAGGAAAGTGCTGATTCGGCAGTGCAGCAAGAAAGCGATTAGGAAAGTGCAGAACGACTCCTAATCTGAAAAGAAGAAAGACGGTGATTAAGAGGAAACCCTTTAGGGTTAGTACTCATCCACGATTGATATAAAAGCTTAGGCTACCCCCTTAGCAATTGTGTGGTTCTTTATTTGTTTCCTAGCAACAATTTGCAAGGTTCTTAGACGTGAAGGTGTGCGGGCTGAGAAATTGCAGATTGAGCTTAGGACTTTGTGTGTCACATAACTATAGAGAGTTAGGTGATTGAGGGTTTACTGAAGTCGTGAGTTTGAAGACTGCACGCAACCACCAAGCTTGAAGAAGACTTGAAGACGACAGAGCAAGGCGATTGCTTGAAGAGTGGAATCAAGACGTTCTTGGATTCAGGGGGAGACCCTGAGATAGATTGCACTGTAAGACGTAGCATAAAGTATAGATCTAGGAGGGATCACAGGTACTTGTATGTTCTGACGGATTACTGATAAGTGAAATCTTTCCATTAGGCTGAGAGCCCCCAGACGTAGGTGACGTTGCACCGAACTGGGAAAACAATCTGCTGTGTCATTACTTATAACTTTCTATTTACTGTCCTGCTTTATCTACGCAAGAAGTCAGACACAACGTTATAGCATTCCGTGTAACATTGTGTGTGGCATCTTGCACGACTAAGCCGATCAAAATTTCAAAGGCTCTCAGCGTTTTTCTGACCAAATCTTCATCGGTCATAGGCTTGCCAAGTGAATATGATTCATTGACCAGATCCTTGATGCCCACATTAAACTCCGCAATAGTTTTGTCTTCATTCATGGTCAGGGCCTCAAAGTTAGTCGTGAGGTACTGTAACTTATGCTCTTTGACTTTGGAAGTACCCTCATAAGCAACCGCAAGAGTATCCCAGGCAATTTTGGCACTTGTGCATGTGTTGATGAGTCGAAACACATTCTTGTCTACTCCATTAATGATAGCATTGAGTGCACGAGAATTACCTAGGGCGGCTTCATCTTCTTCCGCGCTCCACTCTTTTTCTGGTTTGATGCTCGTTTTATTTCCATTGATAACAGACTTCCAGGTTTTGCTGTCGAGGGACTTCAAGAAGGCACACATCCGAGCTTTCCAGTGCCCATAGTTTGTTCCGTCAAGAACTGGTGGTCGATTTACTGAACCTCCTTCCTTTGACTCCATATTGGCTATTCAGAAATTTTGCAGGAAAATCACCTAAAAGAAAAGGTGCCTCCTCTGATACCAATTGAAATTCTGAATCCTAGCTGAGTGAAGAAGTCGAACACAAAGTCGTAACTTGTGTATCGAATACTTGCCTAAGGACGTAAACCGTCAGTAAAATAGTAAACAGATAATAACGACACCAAAGATGATGACCCAGTTCGGTGACTCCGCACCTACGTCTGGGGGCACTTTGCCAGTGGAAAGGTTTTCACTATTAGGTAGTCAATAGAACAACTTCAAGCATCAAGTAGCTATCACACAAGCTATTGTCCTAAGCTACTATAGATCTCACCGTGAACAACCTCGACCAGGAGCCTCTCCCGCTGTCTTTGAGATTCCCTCAATTCCACCCTTCGAGCAAGCCTATGCTCGGTGTCGTTGTCTTCTTGGACGGAGTTGTGAATCTTCAATCACAAACAAAAACCCTAACCGATCCAAACACTTAGTCTCCGCGACTTGATGTTTGATCGGAGCAAAGACCCGTTCTATCAAATCTTAATCAGCCTCTCAACACGCCGATCGTGCACGGTTAAGAGCTCTGAGAAATCTTGCAATTTAGAACAAGAACGGATGATCTGCTAATGGGAAGCCAAGGGCTTTTTATAGCAGCTCACATTCCTAATCCTTCTCGGATCAGGAACAGGAAAGTCAGGCAAGTCGTTGCCGCCTTTCACGACAGCTGGAAGTCGTCTTGCCTGTTATGACTTCCTGAATAAATCAGGCAAGTAGAGTTGCCGCCTATTGCTGACGTGTAACTGCCAGCTGGAAGTCGCCTGACTTGTTGACGTCACTGTCTTGCGCTCCAAGTCTTCGTGGCGCCTTTCTTCTTTTGCTCCAAGCTTCGTTGAAATAGGAAAGCTTTAGACTTTCCTAATCTTCGGCTCGTAACAAGTCGCTCCACATGTCATGTAACATGTTGCACGACTTCTTATATTTGCGCTAAAAAATTATGCCAACAATTAAACGTATCAACAATCACAAGGCATAGAGTCGTCATCCTTGTTTAATCAATCATTGTTACTTGATATGTGAGACGACAGAGAACTGATAACCCGTATCACTAGCATGACCATGCTCTTTCTCTTAGTCAGTCTCGATCAAGCGGCCTAAACGGATATCTTTCCCATACCGTAGTACAAGGGATAAATCCCTTAGTCATCTTTCGTGTCACTCATGCAATCCGTTCTGCCACCCAATCATGCCCGTTATTGCAATCCTGTTACGGAAAACGTTAGGCGCAAGTTAAAGCCGTACGTTGATCGCATAGAGATCACAAAGACTTCTTGGTCTAAGGATATCTGATAGCATTTTTGTGCCCTAGTCCAATTACTAGTAGTCTATACATGTCTATGTATATTTATCATCGTTTGAAATAAATAAAACGGCTTTGTATTACTTATGTGTTGAAGTAATATGTTAAGCATGATCTCATTTATGACCACTGAAGTAGTAGAACCATAAATCTGTACGGATCACACTTAACGAGTCCCTGGTCAATATACGCTTCAATCGAAGCGAGCAGTATGAGGATGGTTCTCAATGATGTAGTTCTGCTTATCATATGAAAGAGATCACCACGGGTTCCAAAAATTGAAAATCATGCAGCGGACTATATGTAACCGTGGTGATCGATGAAACTAGATCTTAATGCTATTTGAACATGTTATGAACATTATTAAAATCTGATATTTACCTCTTGAAATCGACAAGAACACAAACGTAGTGTCCTCTCTATCAAGTCCACACAAGCACACAACCGAAATGGTTTTTCTCTCTAATTTTTGCTAGAAAATTCAAAGGAAAACTTGAGCAATAATGGAGGTAGAGAGAGGAGAGATTTCGGCAAGGTGAGGGAGAGAGAGTGGGAGTTGGTTGCTGAAAAAATCAAAAGGATAAGTTAATAATAGATTATGTGATTTTTAATTTGAAATTAAATTGAATTTCAAAATAAAAATTGCATTATCCATCCTTTTAATCCTTCTTATTTGCATTTAACCCCTCTCTCAACTTAAACCCTAAATGGGCTTTAAGCCCATTTAACTCAAACCCAAATTAAACCCATTAACTTGAGTTCTAATTTCGGTTTAGTCAAAACGGCTTAATTTCCTCGAATTGATTTCTTCAACCGTCTGGTTAAAACCTTAGGCCAGAAAACTACCGAATCGTTCTCAAATCTCATCCATAATTATTGTCATGTATTGTGCTTAATGCGTGTGACCCTCTAGGCTCACGAATAATTGGCAGACTGGTAAAATTACCATTTTACCCTTTCCATCATAAGTGGCCTCTAGCAAGACATTATGATTATCCAATATTCGTGATTATCGATTATTCGACTTAACCTGTTATCGTACATGTCACTGTCCTTTTATCAAACCGATATCCAGATTGATCAATAGGCATAGAACGGTCATCCTAATTTATCAATCACTGTTTCTTGATACCTGAGATGACTGAAAACTGATACTAAGGTATCACCTGCATGGCCATGGCTAATTCTTCAGTCATACTGGCCTAAACGGATATCTTTCTCATACCGAAGTATGAGTGATAAATCCCTCAGACGCCTTTCGAGTTCACTAGTGCAATAAATGCCAAAGCCAATCGAAGCCGTTGTAGCTACCCTTTTACAGATAATGTTAGACTAGGTCAAACTTAGGTATTCGTTACATAGTGTACACAAAGACTCCTTGGTCTTAGGATATAATGACAAGTAACGATATGTGAGTATCTCATGACTAGATCTATGCAGCATACTTACAATCGGGTTTTCCGATATCATCGACCTGATGATATCTATGATATAACTCCGACACATATTTTGCCATGATCAGTAGAGCGTGATCACAAGGAGTTAGTCTCATACTGATCGCTTCAGAAAGAAGCTTAGCTGATCAGGGACTCATCAAATGTAATTCTTTCTGATCTATAGATCTACTATTAGTGGTTACACACATAATGACATAGATCAAATTACATTCGATATATTACTACAACACATTAGTAGTATATGCCGATTTATTTATTCGGAAAGATGATAAAACATTACATCTGTAGATCACTTGTATATTGGACTGGGGCATAACTCTAACAATAGGGATGTGAGATCCCAGAATCATATCATAGATATCATGAGGTGATTGATATCGGACGACCCGCTTTGAATAGGGTTTCATAGATTAAGCCATGAACATATTCAAATGCGATAGCTTGTCAAGATAACCTTAGACCAAGGAGTCTTTGTGATCGCTATGCGGTCGACGTATGGCTTTAACTTGCGCCTAACGCTTTTCGTAACTGGATTGCAATAACGGCCATGATTGGGTGGCGGAACGGATTGCATGAGTGACACGAAAGACGGCTAAGGGATTTGTCCCTCGTACTACGGTATGGGAGAGATATCCGTTAAGGCCGCTCGATCGAGAGTGACTGAGAGAAAGAGCATGGCCATGCCAGTGATACGGGTTATCAGTTCTCAGCCTTCTCACATATCAAGTAACAATGATTGATTAAACAAGGATGACGACTCTATGCCTTGTGATTAATTGGGATGTCTAGAGATAATAGGATAGTGACTTGTACGCACAAGGTTAAATCGAATCATCGATCATCATGCACCTTGGGTAATCATAATGTCTTACTAGAGACCACTTATGATGGATCGGGCAAGAGAGATCACTTGCGCCGATCTGCCAACTGTGGCATGAGCCTGGAGGGTCACACACATACAATATGGATAACTTGAGACAAGGAAACATTAACGTTTCTTGAGGAGCAAGCCATGGACAAAACTGAAGGTTTTGGGCCATGGGTTCGCTTTGTGAGAATAATTAGCGAATTGAGAAAACTGAGATTTTCGTCGATGTCACGTCAGACTTTGTTTGATAAGTAATGAAAAAAGGGTCGGATAACTTTTGGACACGACACGTGACCACATGGGCGAGCCCATTGGGCTCGGCCCATGAGGTCACCTAGCCGGCCCAACAAGGGCCCAAATAAGGCCCAATAAGCCTTCATGGCCGGCCACCTTGGTGGGTCCAAGTATGGGGGCCACACACCATGCTTAGTTGGTGTTGTTGATTAAGAGGAGAGTGATTTAAGGGGATTAGGTGATGACTTGCCTTTAACCCATGCTTTCATAAGTTGTTAGTTTAATCACCCATGCCTTATGAGTTGATGAAGTAGACAAATGACAAAAATAATTCACTCACTCTCACGCACCCTCTTGGTGTGGACTTTCTCTAGAGAAGAAGATCATCTAGTTCTTCTTTCTTGATTCAACAAACACTAAAAGGTAAATTCTTGTGGAATAGATTCTGCCTTGAGATTTAATGGTTCATGTTCTTGAACAGTTTTTGGAGTTCCTTTTGTTTATGCTTCCGCTATCTCGATGATCTTGAACGCTCCAAAACCCTACAGTGGTATCAGAGGGTGGTTAACCCTCTTAATATTCGTCTTGTTGAACTTGTTTCAGTTTTATGATGATTTGCATGCCATATTTGTTGATAACATGTTTTTAATGCTTTTTGGGTAAATTGCATGAAATACGTTATTTTTGGAAAATATATTAAATTTGGAATTTTTCGGATTTTTATTGGATTTGTCGGTTCCGAGAAGGGACTCTCGGGGAGCCGGATTGGAGGTACCGGACGGAGGTCACTTGAGGCCAGGGGAGGCCAGCGGTGACCGGGGCCGTCCCCCTTCTTGGCCGAGGCTGCGTAGCCAGGACAATGAGGTGTGGGGGAAAACGAGGTGGACCTAAGAGTTGGGAACAACGTGCGTGTTACCGCAACTGCAGTGGGTTCGGTTAATCTTGTTTTGCCCAGTGGGCTTGTAATAGAACTACTTAATGTGTTTTGCGTACCTGTTTTCAGCAGGAATATTGAAAAAGGAGGTTATTATTTTGATATTAAGAACGGGTTTTTTAATATTATGCGCAATAACATGTTTTATGGAAATGCTCACACAGTTGGAGGTTTATACATATTAAATATGCAAAACTCGAGATCCAACATGCTCTATAATGTTAATGCTAAGAGGTTTAAAGCTAATGATTTAGACCAAACTCTAATCTGGCATTGTCGTCTAGGTCACACAAATGAGAAACGCATCTCAGCGCTTCATAAGCGCGGACTTCTAAGTCAATTCGAATTCCAAACGATTGAAAGCTGCGAGGCTTTTTTAATGGGCAAGATGAGTAAAGCGCCCTTCATCGGTATAGGTGAGAGGGCAGGTGATGTATTGGGTCTAATACATTCAGAAGTATGTGGACCAATGAGTACACAAGCCAGAGGTGGTTTAGGCTACTTTATCACATTTACTGATGATTTCAGTAGATATGGTTATGTCTATCTCATGAGACATAAGTCCGAAGCTTTTGATAAATTCAAAAAGTTTAGGACTGAAGTAGAAAACCAACTCGGAAAGAGTACCAAGGCACTCCGTTCTGATTGGGGTGGGAAATACTTACCCGAAGAGTTTCTTAGTCATCTTATAGAAAGTGGAATACTATCTCAGTAAACTCCGCCAGGAACACCACAACTTAATGGTGTGTCCGAGCGAAGGAAACAGATATTGTTGGATATGGTTCGATCGATGTTAAGTCACACTTATCTCTCGATCTCCTTCTGGGGTTACGCTCTGCAAACGGCCGCGTTCATAATAAATAGGGCTCCGTCAAAAGCAGTGGAAGGGACATCATTCGAGAAATGATACGGGAAGGAACCCGTTTTGTCCTTCCTGAAAATCTGGGGTTGCGAGGCTTTTGTAAAACGGTTGCTTGCAATCAAGCTCGAACCAAGATCAGATAAGTGCACTTTCGTCGGATATTCAAAAGAAACAAAGGGATACTACTTCTATAAACCGAGCGAAAACAAAGTATTCGTCGCCCGAGGTGGGATATTCTTGGAAAAGGAATTTATTTCCAAGACATTCAGTGGGACGACTATTCATCTTGATGAAAGAACCACTGGACAATCCCTTAGAAGAAGTAGAGCCAGAAGTGGTCGTTGAGCAAGAACCAATAGTTACAGTTAATGAGGACGGTCCAAGGCGGTCTGAAAGGACAAGTCATGCACCTATTAGATACGGTTTCCTAGTAACTGGAGGTGATAATTTGGTGTTAGTGGACAATGATCCAGCTCCCTTTCGAGAGGCCATGGACGAAACCGAATATGAGAAATGGCTGGAAGCCATGAGGGAAGAAATGCAATCCATGTCAGATAATCAAGTGTGGGACTTGGTGGATCAAACCCCTGGCGTAAAAGTCATTGGGTGTAAATGGATCTTTAAAATAAAGATAGACATGGATGGCAAACCTCAGGCCTATAAAGCAAGACTGGTAGCAAAAGGTTATAGACAAGTCCACGAAATTGACTATGAGGAAACCTTTTTTCCAGTAGCTATGGTCAAATCTATTCGCATTCTACTTGCTGTAGAAGCTTATCATAATTATGAGATATGGCAAATGGATGTCAAAACCGCTTTCCTTAATGGGAGGTTAGCTGAGGACGTTTATATGTCCCAGCCTGAGGGTTTTAAGGATCCAAAGAATAAGGGAAACATTTGCAAGTTGCTCAAATCAATTTATGGTTTCAAGCAAGCATCTCGGAGTTGGAACCAACGTTTTGATGAAGCAGTGAAACAGTTTGGCTTCATCAAGAACGGTGATAAACCTTGGGTGTATAAAAAGGCAGATGGGAGTAAAGTAGTCTTTTTGGTGCTATATGTCGATGACATATTGCTCATTGGAAACGACGTCCCTACCTTGCTCTTAACAAAGGCTTGGTTAGGTGATTGTTTCACAATAAAGGACTTAGGCGAGGCTTCTTACACCTTGGGGATCAAGATATATAGAGATCGTGCCAACTGGGTCTTGGGCTTGAGTCAAAGCACCTATATAGACAAAGTGTTCAGAAGATTCTCAATGCATAATTCAAAGAAAAGACTGCTGCCCATGCGTCATGGCAGAAAGCTTAGTAAGAATCAGTGTGCTGAGACACCTGAAGAGCTAAAAAGAATGAATGAGATTCCATATGCTTCGGCTATAGGGTCCATATTGTATGCCATGATATGTACGAGACCGGATGTCTCGTTTGCCCTAAGTTGTACCAGTAGACATCAATCCAAACCCGGTGAGGAACACTGGATTGCAGTCAAGGCAATTCTTAAATATTTGAGAAAAACCAAAGACGCTTTTCTTGTATACGGGGGAAGAAATGATGATGATCTAGTCGTCAAAAGATATGTCGACGCTAGTTTCGAGACAAACCCTGATTACTTTAAGAGTCAGTTGGGTTATGTGTTTACGTTGAATGGTAGAGCATTCAGCTGGAAAAGCAAGAAGCAGGACATCATCGCCGAATCTACAACGGAAGCTGAGTATAATGCTGCATCGGAAGCAGCAAAGGAGGCTGTATAGATCAGGAGTTTCATGGCTGGGTTAGGTTTAATTCCAAACCCATCTAACACAGTAGACTTATATTGTGACAAAACCCGGGCCATTGCGCAAGCTAAGGAACTCAGGGCACATGACAGATCCAAGCATGTACTCAGGAAGTATCACATCATCCGCGACATAGTTGCTAGAGGTGACGTGAAGATCCACTACGTTGCATCTGATGATAACACAGCCGACCCCTTGACCAAGTCTCTTCCTCAAGCAAAACATGATAAACAAGTTAGGTCAATAGGGATAGACTGGACTTAGATTGGAACTAGGGGCAAGTGGGAGATTGATAGCACTTTTGTGCCCTAGTCCAATTGCTAGTAGTCTATAAATGTCTATGTATATTTATCATCGTTTGTAATAAATAAAATGGCTTTGTATTACTTATGTGTTGAAGTAATATGTTAAGCATGATTTGATTTATGACCACTAAAGTAGTAGAACCATAAATCTGTACGGATCACACTTAACGAGTCCCTGGTCAATATACGCTTCAATCGAAGCGACCAATATGAGGATGGTTCTCAATGATGTAGTTCTGCTTATCATAGGGATGTGGGATCTCGGAATCATATCATAAATATAATGAGGTGATTGATATCGGACGACCCGCTTTGAATAGGGTTTCATAGATTAAGGCATGAACTTATTCAAATGTGATAGCTTGTCACGATATCCTTAGACCAAGGAGTCATTGTGATCGCTATGCGGTCGACGTACGACTTTAACTTGCGCCTAACGCTTTACGTAACAGGATTGCAATAATGGGCATGATTGGGTGGCAGAACGGATTGCATGAGTGACACGAAAGACGGCTAAGGGATTTATCCCTCGTACTACGGTATGAGAAAGATATCCGTTAAGGCCGCTTGATCGAGAGTGACTGAGAGAAAGAGCATGGCCCTGCCAGTGATACGGGTTATCAGTTCTCAGCCATCTCACATATCAAGTAACAATGATTGATTAAACAAAGATGACGACTCTATGCCTTGTGATCAATCGGGATGTCTAGAGATAATAGGATAGTGACTTGTACGCACAAGGTTGAATAGAATCATCGATCATCATGCAACTTGGGTAATCATAATGTCTTACTAGAGACCACTTATTATGGATCGGGCAAGAGATCTCTTGCGTCGATCTGCCAACTGTGGCATGAGCCTGGAGGGTCAGACACATATAATATGGATAACTTGAGACAAGGAAACATTAACGTTTCTTGAGGAGCAAGACATGGACAAAACTGAAGGTTTTGGCTATGGGTTCGGTTTGTGAGAGTAATTAGCGAATCGAGAAAACTGAGATTTTCGTCGATGTCGCGTCGGACTTTGTTTTATAAGTAATGACAAAAGGGTCGGATAACTTTTGGACACGGCACGCGACCACATGGGCGAGCCCATTGTCTTCGGCCTATGAGGTCACCTAGCCGGCCCAACAGGGCCTACATATTACTTCAACACATAAGTAATACAAAACCGTTTTATTTATTACAAACGATGATTAGTATACATAGACATTTATAGACTACTAGAAATAGGACTAGGGCACAAAAATGCTATCATAAATGGTACGACTCCGGCCCTGTTGGACGAGTCTTGAAATATAGCTTCCACTGCGACATAGATGGGTTAGAACGGTTTTGTTAGAGTTATGCCCCAGTCCAATATAAAAGTGATCTACAGATGTAATGTTTTATCATCTTTCTGAATAAATAAATCGGCATATATTATTAATGTGTTGTAGTAATATATCGAATGTAATTTGATCTATGTCATTACGTGTGTAACCACTAATAGTAGAACTGTAGATCAGAAAGAATTACATTTGATGAGTCCCTGATCAGCTAAGCTTCTTTATGAAGCGATCAGAATGAGACCAACTCCTTGTGAGCACGCTCTACTGATCATGGAAAAGTATGTGCCGGAGTTATACTATAGATATCATCAGGTCGATGATATCGGACAACCCGATTGTGAGTATGCAACATAGATACCATCATGAGATACTCACAGATCGTAGCTTGTCATTATATCCTAAGACCAAGGAGTCTTTGTGTGCACTGTGTAATGAATCTCCAAGTTTGACCTAGTCTAACGTTACCTGTAAAGGGTAGCCATAACGGCTGTGATTGGCTTGGTTATGAATTACATTGGTGAACTCGAAAGACGTCTAAGGGATTTATCACTGATACTCCGGTATGAGAAAGATATCTGTTTAGGCCACTTGATGAGTATGACTGAAGGAATAGCACGACCGTACAGGTGATACCTTAGTATCAGTTTTCAGTCATCTCAGTTATCAAGGAACAGTGATTGAGAAATTAGGATGACGATTCTATGCCTATTGATCAATCTGGATATCGGTTTGATAAAAGGACAGTGACATGTACGATAACAGGTTAAGTCGAATAATCGATAATCACGAACGTTGGGTAATCATAATGTCTTGCTAGAGACCACTTATGGTGGAAAGGGTAAAATAGTAATTTTACCAGTCTGCCAACTGTTCGTGAGCCTAGAGGGTCACACGCATTAAGCACGATACATGACAAATAAACATTGATGGAAATTGGGAGAATCAGGTTTTCAATTTAGTCAAATTAAAAACGATTCGGTTGATTTCTAGCCTAGGGTTTTAACCAGACGGTTGAAGAAATCAAGTTGAGGATGTTGAACCGATTTATCTAAACCGAAATTAGAACTCGATTTAATGGGTTTATTTGGTTTTAGTTAAACGGGCTTAAAGCCCATTTAGGATTTTAAGTGATGAATGAAAAAGTGCAATTAAGAGTTTAAGAGGGTAAGATATCTAATTAATTGATTTTTAAATTCAGATCAGATTTTTTTTTGTTTTAATTTCAAATTAATTGCAAAATATTTTTCCTTATTTTTCTCTCTAATTTTGGCAACCTCCCCCTATTCCCTCTCCACTTTGCCAACTCCCTCATGAACTAATTCCTTCATTGATTTTTGTTGCTACGTTTAATAGTTGGCATGATTTTTTAGCGCAAAAGTAAGAAGTCGAGTAATATGTTGTATGACATGTGGAGGGACTTGTTGCGAGCCGCAGATTAGGAAAGTCTGAAGCTTTCCTATTTCGACGAAGCTTGGAGCGAAAGAAGAAATGCGGCACGAAGACTTGAAGCGCAAGAGACTGACGTCAACAAAGTCAAACGACTTCCAGCTGGCAGTTACACGTCAGCGAAAGGAGGCAACTAAGGCGGCAACTAGACTTGCCTGATTTCATCAGGAAGTCAGAACAGGCAAGACGACTTCCAGCTGTCGTGGAAGGCGGCAACAACTTGCCTGACTTTCCTGTTTATGATCCAAGAAGAATTAGGAATGTGAGCTGCTATAAAAAGCCCTTGGCTTCCCATTAGCAGTATCCGTTCTTGTTCTAACACTTGCAAGATTTCTCAGAGCTCTTAACCGTGCACCATCGGCGTGTTGAGAGTCTGATGAATATCCGATAGAACGGATCTTTGCTCCGGTCAAACATCAAGTCGCGAAGACGAAGTGTTTGGATCGGTTAGGGTTTTTGTTTGTGATTGAAGACTCACAACTCCGTCCAAGAAGACAACGACACCGAGCATAGGAGCTTGCTCGAAGGGTGGAATTGAGGGAATCTCAAAGACAGGGGGAGAGGCTCCTAGTCGAGGCGATTCACGGTGAGATCTATAGTAGCTTAGGACAATAGCTTGTGTGATAGCTAGTTGGGCTTGAAGTTGTACTATTGACTACCTGATAGTGAAAAACTTTTCCACTGGCAAAGTGCCCCCAGACGTAGGTGCGGAGTCACCGAACTGGGTAATCATCTCTGGTGTCGTGATTATTATCTGTCTATTACTTTGCTTACTGTTTCCACAAGAAGTCGATACACAAGTTACAGACTTTGTGTTCGACTTCCTGACTCGGCTACAATTCAGAATTTCAATTGGTATCAGAGGAGGCACCTTAATCTCTTAGGTGATTTTCCTGCAAATCTGAGTAGCTAATATGGATTCAAAGGAAGGAGGATCTGTCAATCGTCCGCCGGTACTCGACGGAACAAACTATGGATATTGGAAAGCACGAATGTGTGCCTTCTTGAAGTCCCTCGACAGCAAAACCTGGAAGTCTATCATCAATGGATGGGAGGAACCTTACTATGCTGATGCACATGGAAATCAAACAAGCATCAAACCAGAAAAGGAGTGGAGCATGGAAGAAGATGAAGCTGCCCTAGGTAATTCTCGCGCACTCAATGATATTTTTAATGGAGTAGATAAAAATGTGTTTCGACTCATCAACACATGCACAAGTGCCAAAATTGCCTAGGACACGCTTGCTGTTGCCTACGAGGGAACTTCAAAAGTCAAAGAGCAGAAGTTACAGTACCTCACGACTAACTTTGAGGCTCTGACCATGAATAACGACGAGACTATTGCGGAGTTTAATGTGCGCATCAAGGATCTGGCCAATGAATCATATTCACTTGGCAAGCCTATGACCGATGAGGACTTGGTCAGAAAGACACTGAGAGCCCTAAGTCCCAGATTCAAGATGAAGATCACCGCCATCGAAAAAGTCCATGACTTGAAGACGCTGAAGTTTGATGAACTCATGGGCTCACTAATGACTTTCGAGCTCTCCCTACCTCCTATTGAGAAGAAACATAAAGGTGTGGTCTTCAAAAGTTCTAATCAGAAGAACTCAACACAGTCTGAGTCGGATAGTGACATCGAAGAAACTATCGCCATGCTGGTCAAAAACTACAACAGAGTCATGAAAACATTTGGCCAGATGACAGGAAGAAAAGTCACCCGAGAAGTCAGAGACAAGCCACAGCACAAGTTTCAGAAGCTCGACATCACAGCTAACGATGGAAGACGAGGAGAACGATCAGGTAAAGGCGCTCAGTGCTTTGAATGTGAGGGGTATGGACACATACAGAGAGAATGTCCCAACTTCTTAAAGAAACATAAGAAGGGATTCAATGCCTCTCTAACTGACGATGAAGATGAGGAAGACAGTGACCTTGAGCATACAAGTAACTATGTGGCTTTCACTTCCTCCACAATAGATCAACCAGCTGAAAGATCAAAGAAGTATGACTCTGATGATGAGCTATCCGATGAGACTCTCAACAACGCGTACAACGAATGGTATGTCAAGTGGCTTGAAGACTCTCAGGTAATCGAAAAACAGAACGCTCTCATTCTTACTCTTAATGAAGACAAGTCAAGACTTCTTGAGACGACTATTGATCTCAAAAAGGAAGTTGCTCGACTAAAAGGCGAGTTAGAGCAGGTCACCAAGTCTGTAAAGATGATGAATCCAAGTACTGATACTCTGGACCAAATAATTTCGATCGGGAAACCATCAAGAAATATGGAAGGTCTTGGATATTCGAAAGAAGCCTCATCATCGCACACCATCTTCGTTCCTCAGAAGTCTGTCCCCCAGAAGTCTCGCCAGAAGTCTCCTAACTTCACGGCTGACCAAGCGACCAAAAAGCCTTCTACCCTGGCCGCGTCAAAAACCCAGAACGAAAGACATAACTGGGTTTGTCATCACTGTGGACGAAGAGGACATATTCGACCCTTCTGCTATCAACTATATGGGAAGAGCTCGGTCAAGAAAAGCCAACCTCGGAATGAATGGCGAGTCAAGGAGGTTAACTATCAAGCTAACATCGCATACACCGCTTTAAAGGCCTCAACCAGCAACGATTGGTACTTTGATAGTGGATCCTCTCGACATATGACGGGTAATAGCTCTTTCTTGGTCACTTTAATACCATGTACGAATAGCTTCGTCACTTTTGGAGATGGAGTAAAAGCTAGAGTGCTCGGGAAAGGAAAACTCAATCTGCCCAACTCTCCATGTCTGAAAGAAGCTCTGCTAGTAGAAGGCCTCACAGCAAACATCATCAGCATAAGCCAGATATGTGATTTAGATCTGGATGTCTACTTCACTCGCGACAAGTGCTCGGTCAAAGACGAACAAAACAAGGAAGTCATGATAGGCCACATGTCCCTTGACAACTGTTATCTATGGTCTCCAAGAGTCAGTACCTTGCCAACCAAGTGCCTTTTATCCAAAGCTCAAGAGAAAAAACTATGGCATCAAAAACTTGGTCACATCAATTTGAGGAGTATGCAAAAGATTCTCTCTGAAAAGGCTATCATCGGAGTTCCCAACCTCAAGATCATTGAAGGAAAAATCCGTGGAGAATGCCAAATTGGGAAACAAGTCAAGACGTCACACAAGAAGGTACAACATCTTACTACTTCTCGTGTTCTAGAACTTCTTCATGTTGACCTTATGGGACCCATGCAAGTAGAAAGTCTAGGAGGAAAGAAGTACATATTTGTATGTGTAGACGACTTCTCAAGGTACAGATGGGTAGATTTCATTCGAGAGAAGTCAGATACCTTCTCAGTCTTTGAAGCCTTATGTCGAAGAGTTCAACGAGAAAAGGGAGAAGTTATTGGGAAAGTCGTTCGACTTCGGAGCGATCATGGAAAGGAGTTTGAAAACATCAGCTTCGCAAACTTTTGTGATGCTGAAGGAACTGCCCACGAATTTTCTGCTCCCATCACTCCTCAGCAAAACGGAATCGTTGAAAGAAAGAATCGCACTCTTCAAGAGATGGCAAGATTCATGATGTTAGCCAAAGACATCCCGCAACACTTCTGGGCTGAAGCTTTGAATACGGCATGCCATATTCATAATAGAGTGACTCTCCGCCCTGGGACGTCGTTCACTCTTTATGAAATATGGAGGGGGAGAAAGCCGAATGTCAAATACTTCCATGTGTTTGGATCAGTTTGCTACATACTCGCAGATAGGGAACCGCGACGCAAGTTGGATCCTAAAAGCGAAGAAGGCATCTTCCTCGGATACTCCAGAAATAGTCGGGCTTTTCGTGTATTCAACAAACGCACCCGGACTATCATGGAATTGATAGCATTTGTGCCCTAGTCCAATTGGTATTAGCCTGTAAACGTCTATGTACAAATATCATCGTTTGTAATGTATAAATATAAACGGCTTTATATTACTTATGTGTTGAAGTAATATGTTAAGCATGATCTGATTTATGACCACTAAAGTAGTAGAACCATAAATCTGTACGGATCACACTTAACGAGTCCCTGGTCTACCTATGCTTCCCTAAAAGCGACCAGTATGAGGATGGTTCTTAATGATGTAGTTCTACTTGTCATTAGGATGTGGGATCCTGGAACCATATCATAGATATCATAAGGTGATTGATATCGGACGACCCGCTTTGAATAGTGTTTTCATAGATTAAGCCATAAACATATTCAAATGCGATAGCTTGTCACGACATCCTTAGACCAAGGAGTCTTTGTGATCACTATGCAATGAACGTACAGCTTTAACTTGCGGCAAACGCTTTCTGTAAAAGGATTGCTATAAAGGGCATGATTGGGTGGCGGAACGGGTTGCATGAGTGACACGAAAGACGGCTAAGGGATTTATCCCCCATACTACGGTATGGGAAAGATATCCGTTAGAAGGCCTCCTGATGGAGACTGACTGAGAGAAAAAGCATGGCCATGAAAATGATACGGGTTATCATTTCTCAGCCATCTCGCATATCAAGTAACAATGATTGATTAAACAAGGGAGACGACTCTATGCCTTGAGATCAATCGGGATATCTAGAGATAACAGGATGGTGACTTGTACGCACAAAGGTTAAGTCGAATCATCGATCATCGTGCACCTTGGGTAATCATAATGTTTTACTAGAGACCACTTATGATGGATCGGGCAAGAGCGATCTTTTGCGCCGATCTGCCAACGGTGGCATGAGCCTAGAGGGTCACACACATACAAGACGGATAACTTGAGACAAGGAAACATTGATGTTTCTTGAGGAGTTATAAATGGACAAAACTGGAGGTTTTGTGCCATAGGTTCGGTTTGAGAGAATAATTAGCGAATCGAGAAAAATTGAGTTTTTCGTCGATATCGCGTTGGACTTTGTTTGATAAGTAACGACAAAAGGGTCGGGCAACTTTTGGACACGGCATGAGACAACACGGAGGGCCCATTAAGGGCCCAATAAGACCATATGGCCGGCCCACATGGTGGGGCCATTGTGGGGGCCACACAACACCATGCTTAGTTGGTGATTGTGGATTAAGAGGTGAGTGATTTAAGGGGTATGGGTTAAAGCACCTTTAAGCCCATACCAATCACTTTTAACCCATACTTGTGAGTTGGATGATGGATTCAAATGCAAGACTTTAATTCATTATTCATTTATCACAAAAACACACAAAAACCTCTCTCTCTCTCATAGTGGCCGGCCACCCCTCTCCTCTTCTTCATCTTGCTCTCTTGTTCTTCATTTAATTGTTCTAGTAGGCAATTAAGTGAAGGATCAACAATATCATCCTCTTGGTGTGGACTTGCTTTAGAGAAGAAGATCCGAAGTTCTTCTTTATCGATTCATACAAGACTTAAAGGTAAACATCTTGTGGAATAGATTTTGCTTTGGGATTTAATGGTTTAATGTTCTTGGACAAGGTTTGGAGTAGATTATCTTTTAATGCTTCCGCTATCTCGACGATCTAGAACGCTCCAAAACCCTACAGTGGTATCAGAGTGTTGGTTACCCTCTTAATCTTTGTCTTGTTGAATTTATTTCGGTTTTATGATTATTTGCCTGACAAATTGTTGATAACATGATTTTAATGCTTTTTGGGATATTTGCATGAAATATGTTATTTTTGAAAATATATTGAATTTGGAATTTTTCGGAAATTATTGGATTTGTCGGGTCCGAGAAGGGACTCTCGGGGAGCCGGATTGGAGGTACCGAACGGAGATCACCGGAGGCCGGGGAGGCCGGCGGTGACCGAGCCCATTCCCACTCTCGGGCGAGGCCGAGAGTGGCGGCAAGGCCGGTTTGGGCCTTCCAAGGCCCAAAACCGGGCCGTGTATAGTTGGGCTCGGCCCAATGGGCCTTTGGCCCATTGGCTTGGCCCGACTTGGTTCGTGCGTGGTGTTTGATCCGTGTCACGAACCCGCGATCCAATATTTCGAAAAATTTCAAAATTTAATCGGTTTCGATAAACCGTTTTTCGAAAAGGTCTAGTTTCGATAAACCCGACCAAGCAACTTGGCAAAATTAAAACCGGAATTATTGCATATTATTTGATAACATGTTTGTGTGATAACATGTTGGATGATGTGATGAGATGTATGATGCATTAGTAGCCCATTAGATTTTATCGCTTTCACGGTTTGCATAACGTTAGTGTTAGCGTGTAATTATTCTTTTATTCGAGCCCATAAAGTATAATTATTTTATCCGGTCTACGAACCGAGTATTAATTGTAATTATTACTCAAAGACGAGAAGGATGGAAAATCAAACACGATGACGGTCTTGGAGGGAGTCCAAGAGCAAGTGGGAGCCCGAATAAGGAAGACTCGTAGAATCCTAAGTATAGGATGGGCTATAAAATGCATATTTAACGCTTTATGGATGCTTGCTTTAATTATTTAATTAATTGCATGCTTGCATGATTAGTTTATAAGTTTATAAGCCATCACCTCACATGCAAAGATTAAAATCAACTTTAATTGTTTGCATGTTTAAAGTGTTGTGAACTATCATCACACGGGTTGTGATGGATGAGTTCAATTTTGAAACGTATTTGCACGGGTTGCAAATGACGGATTCAAATGAAGATAGTATGTGATACAATTAGAAACGTCACAACACGGGTTGTTGGTGACGGGTTCGTAATTGTACCAAATACTTTCGAATTATTAAACACAACCAAATTACAAGTTAATTTGAGTCAAGTGAGATGCCACCCAAATTCACACCCATGTAGAAACATTTTATCCGTGTCGTGCACCTTAGCGGAGCATCGATCGAATGGGTTCTAGATGGGAATGGTAAACCTTGTGGGATGTCGTGGGCCTTAGCGGAGCATCTGCACAAAGTTAACTCGTTAGTGAAAGTTGGTTGACTCAACCACGATTCTTGGCCTGAGGTCGAGCTGGGGCATCGGAAGGGTAAGCCGTGTGTTTTACACATACCCTGACTAAGAGTTACACTGGTTGTAATTGGACGGACGTCCTACCTAAATTAGTCAATTAGAACGGTGCGCCTTAGCGCACTTCAAATGACGAATAAGGGATCTTGGTTTAAAAGGTTCTAATTTTTAGAATCTGATGGTTGGTGTTTAATTCGGATCTTCGTAAATTTATTCAACTATTCTGATTAAATTTACTTTCTTCGTGTAGAAATGGCTAGTAATTCAACAAACTCGTCTAATTTGTCATTGAGGACTATACTCGAGAAGTGTAAACTCAACCGGACAAATTATCTAGACTGGGACAGAAATTTACGACTTGTGTTAAAATTGGAACGCAGGGAGTACGTCCTTGATAAGGCTATCCCTGAGGAGCCAGCTGCCAACGCAACGAGGGTCGTTAAGGATGCGTACCAGAAACACCTTAGCGACTCTATCGACGTTGCGTGTGTCATGCTGGGCTGCATGGAGGCGGACCTCCAAAAGCAGTTTATGGAGCTATCCCATGATCCGTTTGCAGTGTTTGCACAGATCAAGGATATGTTCAAGGAGAAAGTACGTATTGAAAAATACACTGTTCTCCGAGAACTCATAGCCTGCAAGATGTCAGCAAGCAGCTCCGTAGGTCCTCACGTCCTGCAGATGAAGGGGCATTTTGACCATATGAATAGTATCGGTATGTCTATGGAAAAGGAAATGGCTGCGGATTTTATTCTGCAATCCCTTCCTCATGCATATGGTGGGTTCGTCATGAACTATCACATGCATGATATGGACAAGACCGCATCGGAGTTACACAGCATGCTAGTGACTGCCGAGAAGAGCATAAGGGGCAGTTCGTCCAAAAATGTCTTCATGGTCAAGAAGTGACCCAGCTTCAAAGCTGTTGGTGGCAAGGGTAAAGGCCCAAAACACCTCACAGGGAGGAACAGACGACCATTTATTCCTAGACCTCACATGCCCGTACAAGGCAAAGGGAAGGCAAAGGAGTCGGTCTGTTACTACTGTCAAAAGCCTGGTCATTGGAAGAAAGACTGTCAGCAGATGAAGGAGGACCAGAAGAAGGGCGGTGGGGCCGCTGCTTCATCAGGTATTCCATTAGAGCTATATCTTTCTACAATTAATACCTGGGTACTCGACACTGGAGTTGAGTCTCATGTCTGTGCTGATGTGCAGGTGTTACACAGTAGAAGAGATGTGAGGGAAAACGAGGTGGACCTAAGAGTTGGGAACAATACCAGAGTTGCCGCAACTGCCGTGGGTTTTGTGAACCTTGTTTTGCCCAGTGGGCTTGTAATTGAACTTAATGACGTGTTTTGTGTACCTGTTTTCAACAGGAATATTATCTCAATTTCTCTTCTTGAAATAGAGGGATATTATTTTAATATTAAGAACGGGTTTTTTGATATTATGCGCAACAACATATATTATGGCAATGCTCGCACTGTTGGAGGATTATACATATTGAATATGCAAAACTCGAAATCCAACATGCTCTATAATGTAAATGCTAAGAGGTTTAAACCTAATGATTTAGACCAAACTCTTATCTGGCATTGTCGTCTAGGTCACATAAATGAGAAACGCATCTCAGCGCTTCATAAGCGCGGACTTCTAAGTCAATTCGAATTCCAAACGATTGAAAGATGCGAAGCTTGTTTAATGGGCAAGATGACTAAAGCGCCCTTCACTGGTTTAGGTGAGAGGGCAGGTGACTTATTGGGTCTGATACATTCAGACGTATGTGGACCAATGAGTACCCATGCCAGAGGTGGTTTAGGCTACTTTATCACATTTACTGACGATTTCAGTAGATATGGTTATGTCTATCTCATGTGACATAAGTCCGAAGCTTTTGATAAATTCAAAGAGTTTAGGACTGAAGTAGAAAACCAACTCGGAAAGAGTATCAAGGCACTCCGTTCTGATCGGGGTGGAGAATACTTATCCGAGGAGTTTCTTAGTTATCTTACTGAAGGTGGAATACTATCTCAGTGGACTCCGCCAAGAATACCGCAACTTAATGGTATGTCCGAACGGAGGAATCGAACATTGTTAGATATGGTTCGATCAATGTTAAGTCTCACTGATCTCCCGATCTCCTTCTGGGGTTATGCTCTGCAAACGGCCGCTTTCATAATAAATAGGGCTCCGTCGAAAGCAGTGGAAGGGACATCATTTGAAAAATGGTACGGGAAAGAACCCGTTTTGTCCTTCCTTAAAATCTGGGGTTGCAAGGCTTATGTTAAAAGGTTGCTTGCAACCAAGCTCGAACCAAGATCAGATAAATGCACTTTCGTCGGATATCCAAAAGAAACAAAAGGATACTACTTCTACAAACCGAGCGAAAATAAAGTTTTTGTCGCTCGAGGTGGGACATTCTTGGAAATAGAGTTCATTTCCAAGACAGTCAGTGGGAGGGCTGTTCATCTTGATGAAGTTCTAGATGAGATGGTCACTCGGGAACCACAAGAAGACCCACTAGAAGAGGTAGAGCCAGAAGTGGTCATTGAGCAAGAACCAATAGCTGCAGTTAATGAGGACGGTCTGAGGCGCTCTGATAGGATAAATCATGCACCTGTCAGATACGGTTTCTTAGTAACTGAAGGTGATGTTTTAGTACTAGTGGACAATGATCCAGCTACCTTTCGAGAGGCTTTGGACGGAACCGACTCTGAGAAATGGCTGGAAGCCATGAGGGAAGAAATGCAATCCATGTCAGATAATCAAGTGTGGGACTTGGTGGATCATACCCCTGACGTAAAGGTCATAGGGTGTAAATGGATCTTTAAAATAAAGATAGACATGGATGGCAAACCTCAGACCTATAAAGCGAGACTGGTAGCAAAAGGTTATAGACAAATCCACAGAATTGACTATGAAGAGACCTTTTCTCCAGTAGCTATGGTCAAATCTATCCGCATTCTTCTTGCCATAGCAGCGTATCACAACTATGAGATATGGCAAATGGATGTCAAAACCGCCTTCCTCAACGGGAGGTTAGCTGAGGACGTTTATATGTCCCAGCCTGAGGGTATTGAGGATCCAAAGAATAAGGGAAAGATTTGTAAGTTGCCCAAATCAATCTATGGTTTGAAGCAAGCATCTCGGAATTGGAATCAGCGTTTTGATGAAGTAGTGAAACGGTTTGGCTTCGTCCAAAACGATGATGAACCTTGCGTGTATAAAAGGGCAAATGGGAGCAATGTAATCTTCTTGGTGCTTTATGTTGATGACATACTGCTCATTGGAAACGACGTCCCTACCTTGCTCTTAACGAAGACTTGGTTAGGTGAGTGTTTCGCAATGAAGGACTTAGGTGAGGCCTCTTACATCTTGGGAATCAAGATATATAGAGACCGTGCCAAGCGGGTCTTGGGCTTAAGTCAAAGCACTTATATAGACAAGGTGTTGAGACGATTCTCAATGCAAGATTCAAAGAAAGGATTGCTGCCCATGCGTCATGGCGTGAAGCTTAGCAAGAAGCAGGGTGCTGAGACACCTGCAGAGCTAGCAAGAATGAATGAGATCCCATATGCTTCGGCTATAGGGTCCATAATGTATGCCATGATATGTACGAGACCGGATGTCTCGTTTGCCCTAAGTTGTACCAGTAGAGATCAATCCAAACCCGGTGAGGCACACTGGATGGTTGTCAAGGCGATTCTCAAATATTTGAGAAAAACCAAGGACGCCTTTCTTGTATACGGGGGCAGAAATGATGATCTCGTCGTCAAAGGATATGTCGACGCTAGTTTCCAGACAGACCCCGATGACTTTAAGAGTCAGTTGGGATATGTGTTTATGTTGAACGGCGGAGCGTTCAGCTGGAAAAGCAAGAAGCAGGATACCATTGCCGACTCTACGACGGAAGCTGAGTACATTGCCGCATGTGAAGCGGCAAAAGAGGCTGTATGGATCAGGAGTTTCATGGCTGGGTTAGGTGTAATTAAAAACCCGTCTAACCCAGTAGACTTATATTGCAACAACACCGGGGCCATTGGGCAAGCTAAGGAACCCAGGGCACATAACAGATCCAAACATGTACTCAGAAAGTATCACATCATCCGCGACATAGTTGCTAGAGGTGACGTGAAGATCCACTACGTTGCAACTGATGATAACACAGCCGACCCATTGACCAAGGCACTTCCTCAAGATAAACATGAAAAACATGTTAGGTCAATGGGTATAGACTGGGACTTAGATTGGAGCTAAGGGCAAGTGGGAGATTGATAGCATTTGTGCCCTAGTCCAATTTGTATTAGCCTGTAAACGTCTATGTACAAATATCATCGTTTGTAATGTATAAATATAAACGGCTTTATATTACTTATGTGTTGAAGTAATATGTTAAGCATGATCTGATTTATGACCACTAAAGTAGTAGAACCATAAATCTGTACGGATCACACTTAACGAGTCCCTGGTCTACCTATGCTTCCCTAAAAGCGACCAGTATGAGGATGGTTCTTAATGATGTAGTTCTACTTGTCATTAGGATGTGGGATCCTGGAACCATATCATAGATATCATAAGGTGATTGATATCGGACGACCCGCTTTGAATAGTGTTTTCATAGATTAAGCCATAAACATATTCAAATGCGATAGCTTGTCACGACATCCTTAGACCAAGGAGTCTTTGTGATCACTATGCAATGAACGTACGGCTTTAACTTGCGGCAAACGCTTTCTGTAAAAGGATTGCTATAAAGGGCATGATTGGGTGGCGGAACGGGTTGCATGAGTGACACGAAAGACGGCTAAGGGATTTATCCCCCATACTATGGTATGGGAAAGATATCCGTTAGAAGGCCTCCTGATGGAGACTGACTGAGAGAAAAAGCATGGCCATGCAAATTATACGGGTTATCATTTCTCAGCCATCTCGCATATCAAGTAACAATGATTGATTAAACAAGGGAGACGACTCTATGCCTTGAGATCAATCGGGATATCTAGAGATAACAGGATGGTGACTTGTACGCACAAAGGTTAAGTCGAATCATCGATCATCGTGCACCTTGGGTAATCATAATGTTTTACTAGAGACCACTTATGATGGATCGGGCAAGAGCGATCTTTTGCGCCGATCTGCCAACGGTGGCATGAGCCTAGAGGGTCACACACATACAAGACGGATAACTTGAGACAAGGAAACATTGATGTTTCTTGAGGAGTTATAAATGGACAAAACTGGAGGTTTTGTGCCATAGGTTCGGTTTGAGAGAATAATTAGCGAATCGAGAAAAATTGAGTTTTTCGTCGATATCGCGTCGGACTTTGTTTGATAAGTAACGACAAAAAGGTCGGGCAACTTTTGGACACGGCATGAGACAACACGGGAGGGCCCATTAAGGGCCCAATAAGACCATATGGCCGGCCCACATGGTGGGGCCATTGTGGGGGCCACACAACACCATGCTTAGTTGGTGATTGTGGATTAAGAGGTGAGTGATTTAAGGGGCATGGGTTAAAGCACCTTTAAGCCCATACCAATCACTTTTAACCCATACTTGTGAGTTGGATGATGGATTCAAATGCAAGACTTTAATTCATTATTCATTTATCACAAAAACACACAAAAACCTCTCTCTCTCTCATAGTGGCCGGCCACCCCTCTCCTCTTCTTCATCTTGCTCTCTTGTTCTTCATTTAATTGTTCTAGTAGGCAATTAAGTGAAGGATCAACAAGATCATCCTCTTGGTGTGGACTTGCTTTAGAGAAGAAGATCCGAACGTTCTTCTTTATCGATTCATACAAGACTTAAAGGTAAACATCTTGTGGAATAGATTTTGCTTTGGGATTTAATGGTTTAATGTTCTTGGACAAGGTTTGGAGTAGATTATCTTTTAATGCTTCTGCTATCTCGACGATCTAGAACGCTCCAAAACCCTACAGGAATCCATCAATGTCGTGATCGATGACAGCAACGAACAATCCAGTGACGAGGACGAAGAAGTCCTAAATCTCTCAGGAGAAGTCAGACCAGAAGTCAGACGAGAAGTCAGACTCGAAGTCAAGGACGATGAGCACAACAAAGAGTCTGAAGACGAAAGCCAAATCATCCCGGATGAAGAGGCAACTCCTACAAGGCAAAAAGCTCCGTCAAGAAGGATTTAGAAGTATCATCCACCCCAAGATGTAATTGGAGATATTAATGAAGGAGTTCGGACTCGACAAAAGGCATCTCTTGACCACCAAGAACTGATAGGTAACATGTGCTTTATTTCCAAAATTGAGCCAAAGAATATACAAGAGGCCATCAATGATGAGTATTGGGTCTGCGCGATGCAAGAAGAATTGGCTCAGTTTGCAAAGAATGAAGTCTGGGAACTTGTACCCAAGCCTGACAATGTCAATGTCATCGGGACAAAGTGGATATTCAAAAACAAATCTGACGAGCAAGGGAACATCACTCGAAACAAAGCGAGACTGGTGGCTCAAGGGTACACACAAGTTGAAGGAGTCGACTTTGAAGAAACCTTTGCTCCAGTGGCCAGACTAGAAGCCATACGACTTCTGCTCGGCATCGCATGTCATCTGCGCTTCAAACTCCATCAGATGGATGTAAAGAGTGCCTTTCTCAATGGAAATCTGAACGAAGAAGTCCATGTAGCCCAACCAAAGGGATTCGAAGACCATGACTCTCCGCACCATGTCTACAAGCTAAAGAAAGCTCTCTACGGTCTCAAACAAGCTCCACGAGCATGATATGAACGTCTTACCCAATTCCTTGTACATAATGGCTATATTCGAGGGGGAGTAGACAAAACTCTCTTCGTGAAGAAGGAAGGAAAGGACATCATGATTGCTCAAATATATGTCGACGACATTGTATTTGGAGGGAAGTCAGACAAGATGGTGAAACGCTTCGTTCAACACATGCAGTCTGAATTTGAGATGAGTATGGTCGGTGAGCTCACATATTTCCTAGGCTTCTAGATCAAGCAGATGTCAGATGGAATATTTATCTCCCAGAGCAAATACGCAAAGAACATTGTCAAGAAGTTCGGGTTAGAAAAGGCTTCGCACAAGAGGACTCCTATTGCCACACATGACAAGTGCACAAAGGACGAAAAGGGAGAACCAGTTGATCAAAGTCTTTATCGAAGCATAATAGGAAGTCTCCTCTACTTGACAGCAAGTCGACCCGACATTGCTTATTCTGTGGGAGTCTGTGCTAGATATCAAGCCAATCCAAAAGTCAGTCACTTGGCTCATGCAAAGAGGATCAGAAGGTACATCTCGGGAACCTCTGAATTGGGATTACTATATTCCTTTGATACCTCTCCTACACTGGTTGGATATTGTGATGCTGACTGGGCGGGAAGCACACCAGATCGAAGAAGCACCTCTGGAGGTTGTTTCTACCTGGGGAACAACCTTGTATCATGGTTCAGCAAAAAGCAAAATTGTATTGCTTTGTCTACTGCTGAGTCCGAATATATCGCAGCTGGAAGTAGCTGTACTCAACTTCTTTGGATGAAACAAATGTTGGCAGAATATGGAGTCAAGCAAGAAGTCATGACTTTGTTCTGTGACAACATCAGTGCAATCAACATCTCGAAGAACCCAGTGCAGCATAGCAAGACAAAGCATATTGACATCAGGCACCACTTTATTCGAGAGCTCGTAGAAGACAAGAAAATAAAGCTCGAATACCTACCCACTGAGAAACAAGTCGCGGACATCTTTACAAAAGCATTAGATGCCAAAAGGTTTGAAAGTCTGAGGTCGACCCTCGGATTTTGCTGTCTAGAATAGTCAGAATTCAAGCAAGAAGAGGAAGAGCTTTTGGTTAATTTTACTCTTTCTCTAAAGCAGGACCAAACAGGGTCCACAAAATCAAGCCGGGCCCAAATCGTTACATCAGAAGCCCGTTAGTCTTTTTGAATTTTGAGAATGATTACGATCTGACTTTCCACCTATCAGAAATCGTTCTGTTCCACTTCCACAGACTATGCACCTTCTCCATCATTTGAAATCGCTAGGGTTTGTCAGATCAAAATTTTTAGCAAAGAATCTGCCCACTCATCACAAAAACAAGTCCTAGCTAAATGGTTGGTACTCGCAGCGGCAGAATACCATCTGCTTCAAAAACACTTCGAGCAAAGATGAGGGCAAAAGGCATAGCCAAGAAATTATCTGCCTCCAAACCGACTAGAACCAAGCATGGAGTAAGGATCCGAGGAGGTAGACGATTAGGGGAAACTTCGGCAGCTCCTCAGGAAGTAACAAGCTTGCCCCCATCTGTTACGCCGGAAGACACAATCCCCGTAGCTGAAAAGAACGACGCTCTAGCCGCTTCTGCTAACATTGAAGAAGACGCTCCTCTCTCGACTCCAACACGAGGTAAAACTTCTATCCTCTCTTAAGAAAGCCTGCATGTAGAGGGATTTGAAACCCCTGATCCTAAAGACCATGGCACTAGCACCGAGGACCAACCTAGCCTCTCTAAATCGACACACACACCAGAGAAGTCCCCTCTAGATGAGGACCTGCAAAAGGAAGAAAGTTCCCATGTCGCCCCAAACAGTGAGTCAGGGCATGATGAAAATCCTGAAGCCATTCCAGAAGTCACTCATCTTCTAGAGGAACCTACCAAAGGAAGTGTCGATATTGAAAACATTGAAAAGGAAGGAGCTGTGCTCAAGAGGAGGAAGCTACCAACACGAAGGTTGGTTGATGAAGAAGAAGAAACTCAAGTGCAGAGAAGATTAACCCCCAAAGAGGAAAGCAACAGAAAAAGGAGAAGCTTCGGCGTCCAAACAGCCGAAGAAGTCCGTAACCACAGCAGCAACCTCTGTCCCTGAAGAAAAAGAATCCGAAGAAGAAGACACCCTAATTGTGCTACCACAGGTGAAGAAGACATTAGGAGGGCAGAAGCTCCCTAAGTATGTACCGAAGGCACCCACAGACAACGTCTCGTTCCACTCTGTAGACAATGCCGTTAAGTGGCAGTATGTCTATCAACGGAAGATTTATCCAGAAAGAGAACTCTCCACTGAAGCACAAGAGATAAATGCGATTGTAGAGCTTATCCGTAGAGCTGGCCTGACAAACATAGTCATCAATATTGGCCCATTTTATCCAACTCTGGTTAAAGAGTTTATCGTCAATCTATCAAGCGAGTTCGATGACCCTGAAGATGCTGAATACCGAAAGGTATTTGTTCGGGGGGAATGCTTCGAAGTCTCTGCCTCAACCATCAACACATACCTTGGCAGAGATGATCCAGAAGTCACTCCTGAAGTCCCACACCTGGACAAAGTTGCGGTCGAAATAACCGGAGGACGTAAGAAGGGATGGCCAGTCAAGGACACCATTGCAGCGACCGAGCTCACAACCAAATATTCTATTCTCTACTGCATCGGTCTGGCTAACTGGGCACCCTCTACGCATGGATCAAGCATCAAAACCGAGCTGGCAAAACTCATTTACCAGATAGGTACGCTGTCTCCTATTGATTTTGGCGGGTATATTATTGACCATCTAGTTAAGCACGCCAAATCACGTGCAATCAAACTTCCAATCAGGTTTCCTTCGCTAATCACCGGTATCCTTCTCCAACAATGTCCTAACATTGTTCGAGAATCGGATATTCCGGGTAAAAAGCCACTGCCTCTAGCCATCAATCTCAAGAACTTTGAAGGGCAGCAGTTGAAGGACCTTGGACTTCCTATGGCCAAAACTCCAGGAGCTGGATCAAGCTCTCGTCCCTCAGGACCAAGTGGTGCTAGGATGCAGGAAGAATTGGTGGAAGTGATTGCTGATCTGGAGAAGTCAATTGCCACGCTCTCAACTCGCAAAGTCGCTTGTGAAGTCCTTCTGGAAGACCTCCGATCTACTGCTGCTGCTGCTACTGCTGATGTTCCTGCTGAAGAAGAAGATAACGACTCCACGTCGTTTTAGTAATTTTCTGAAATTTGCTATGATAACTCTGTCCCACGCACACTTTTCAATTCTCGGGGTTTGTCCGAGTTAGTTTCCGCACAATTTGACTGTTCATTTTTGGGATATTTGCTCTTGATTGAGCTGGATTTGAGCTCATGTTTGAGCCGTTTATTTGCTCATGGTGTGAGCTATTTCTATTTTACCCTGCTGTTTAAACAAATCTAGGATATGAGATTGCCTTTGGCAATATTTTTCAACAAACAGGGGGAGATAAATGTGACGACGCCAGAAGTCGCGCCGAAAGATGTACGCCACAAGTTACGCCAGAAGTCGCGCGCCGAAAAGATGCTTTCCATAAAGGTCGCCACTCGAGAAGTTAAGCTCCAGAATATGCTCCAGAAGATAAACTAGAAGCCGCACAAGAAGTCGCATCGGAAGTCACGAAACTTGCTGTGTGCGTAACTGCCTCAAGGTGACGACGATGAGCCTGCTTGGAGTAAAGAAGTCACATCACTTGTTGTGCGTAACTGCCACAAGATAAGTCACTTGCTGTGCGTAACTGCCACAAGATGACGACGGGCTTACAAAAAGGTGTTTGCCTAAAAAATTGCCAAAGGGGGAGATTGTTGCTACGTTTAATAGTTGGCATGATTTTTTAGTGCAAAAGTAAGAAGTCGAGTAACATGTTGTATGACATGTGGAGCGACTTGTTGCGAGCCGCAGATTAGGAAAGTCTGAAACTTTCCTATTTCGACGAAGCTTGGAGCGAAAGAAGAAAGGCGGCACGAAGACTTGAAGCGCAAGAGAGTGACGTCAACAAAGTCAAACGACTTCCAGCTGGCAGTTACACGTCAGCGAAAGGAGGCAACTAAGGCGGCAACTAGACTTGCCTGATTTCATTAGGAAGTCAGAACAGGCAAGACGACTTCAAGCTGTCGTGGAAGGCGGCAACAACTTGCCTGACTTTCCTGTTTATGATCCAAGAAGGATTAGGAATGTGAGCTGCTATAAAAAGCCCTTGGCTTCCCATTAGCAGTATCCGTTCTTGTTCTAACACTTGCAAGATTTCTCAGAGCTCTTAACCGTGCACCATCGGCGTGTTGAGAGTCTGATGAATATCTGATAGAACGGATCTTTGCTCCGGTCAAACATCAAGTCGCGAAGACGAAGTGTTTGGATCGGTTAGGGTTTTTGTTTGTGATTGAAGACTCACAACTCCGTCCAAGAAGACAACGACACCGAGCATAGGAGCTTGCTCGAAGGGTGGAATAGGAGTCACCGAACTGGGTAATCATCTCTAGTGTCGTGATTATTATCTGTCTATTACTTTGCTTACTGTTTCCACAAGAAGTCGATACACAAGTTACAGACTTTGTGTTCGACTTTCTGACTCGGCTACAATTCAGAATTTCAATTTTGTCAAAAATAATACTCAAAACATTCATAGCAAAAGTGTGAGAGAAAACCGATTCGTGGTTGTTGTGCTTGTGTGGACTCAACAGAGAAACACTACATTGTGTTTTGATCGATTGATAAAGGTAATTTTCAGATTTGAAAAGCTTAAGAACATGCTGAATTTTTCATTAACATCTTTGTCTCTTTCGATCACCATGGTTACATATGGCTCCGCTGCATGAAATTAACGTTTGGAACCCATGGTGATCTCTTTCAGTGGTATCAGAGGCTGGTTGTTATGAATTTTATTCAATATGTTTAAATCTGGAATTTTATTTTTGTTCATGAGTTCATCACTTGAATATGCATGCAATTAAAAAAATTCAGATTTAATTAATTTTGAAAAACAATTGGAAAATTAATTTTGTGGCTGTTTCGGGTTAGCCATGGCCAGCCCATGGTCGGCACCAAGGGTCGACCACGGTCAGTCCCGCGGGCGAACATGGCAGCCCTTGCGGGCCACCGTGGTTGCCTCCGCGGGCGACCTCGGTTGTGCCGGTTCGGCTCGACCAGATTTAAGCTGAACCAGGCCGGTTCGCGAGAATATTTAAAGCCCTAAAATTTTAATTTTCAGATTTGGTTCGGTTTCGATAAACCAGTGAGAACCGGTTCAAAATTCAATTAATAAATTAAACCGTCCGGTTTCGATAAACCGGAATTTTTCCACATTTAAGAAAGATAAAATTTGGAAAATTTTGTTGTTTGATAAGCATGTTGAGTGTTCACATGATCTTTAATAACATGATGTTTTCCACATGATGCATAGCTAAACCCTCTAGAATTGTATTTTAATTTCGGTTTTGCAACATGTGTGTTGCTTAATTTTGGGTTGTAGTAAATACGACCTACGTGTCGTGATTTGAATTTCATTTGTATTTTATTTAAATTGTAATCACAAAGACCGATGCAAGAAGCAAGTCAAGAGGAAGACTCGAAATTTGGAGCAGGCTCGAAGTCAGTGGGAGTTCACAAGAATGGAGCAAGTCTGGACCTTGAAGACCAAGTCTTTATGATCAATATTGCTAGATACTTAGGAACTTAAGATGGGCTTAGTTATGCATAAATTTACCGTTACATTAGTATGTATGAATGTATGATAGTTTAATATACAAGTTCATGTATGATTTGCTATCACCCACCTGCAAAGATTGAAAACCGGTATTTAATCAGACTTGCATGTAACCTGCTAAGGGATCATCTTTGCATGGATTTGCAATTGATGATTCTAGATTAAGATTGTATCGATATACAATCAGACAGTAATAATTCACTTAAACGCAAATAATTACAAGTCAAGCGTGATACCATCCAGGTTTGGGCACTCAAAAGGACTTTGAGCCTATGGATGTCAGTACGCCTCCGCGTAACATTCATAGAGGAGAAGTCTAGATGAGATGGGCAGTTCTATGTGGGTGCGTACGCCTCCGCGTAGTAGCCACATTAGTTATGTTCATAGTTCAAGCTTGGTAGACTTGTCTACGATTGTCAGCAAGGACTGACCTAGGGTATTAGTATAGGGTATGCCGTGTACTTTTAGTACAGACCCTAGCCAGGAGCTACATAGTCTTGTAGATGGATGTATTCCTACCTTGATGCTCTCAATTGGAGCAGTGAGCCTCCGTTCACTTCAATTGAGGGTATGATAGGATCATGGTTCAGATTCTAATGTTAGAATCAGACAAGTGTTTTATAACTTAATCTCCAACTTGAATTTTAATTAATTTCACCATGTAGAACTAAAAGGCAAACACAACACAAAGGAGTAATAGCGCACTTAGAGTCCAGATTGAGGACAGACTCAAGAGCATGAATTACTCAGATTAGAATAGAAACTTAAGGCTTGTACTCAAGCATGAATGCAAGTAGTATATCCTTACCAAGGAACCTCCTGCTAAGCCACCACTGAACGCTGGTAGGGCACTAAGGATACTTATCAAAGATCCATAGTAACCATATCGACGTATCATGCATTATGGTGGTCAGTAGGATGCCAGAGTTGCAGAAGTAGTTCATGAACGTTTCAGATGACCCTCATACCTGTAAGGCAGAGGTCAAGGAATTGTTCAAGAAGAAAGCTCGTGTCGAAAGATATGATACTTTCATAGAACTTAATGATAGCATTTGTGCCCTAGTCCAATTGCTATTAGCCTGTAAATGTCTATGTACATTATCATCGTTTGTAACATATATATAAAACGACTTTGTATTACTTATGTGTTGAAGTAATATGTTAAGCATGATCTGATTTATGACCACTAAAGTAGTAGAACCATAAATCTGTACGGATCACACTTAACGAGTCCCTGGTCAAAACATGCTTCCTAAGAAGCGACCAGTATGAGGATGGTTCTTAATGAAATAGTTCTACTTGTCATAGGGATGAGGGATCCTGGAACCATATCATAGATATCATGAGGTGATTGATATCGGACGACCCGCTTTGAATAGTGTTTTCATAGATTAAGCCATAAACATATTCAAATGTGATAGCTTGTCACGGCATCCTTAGACCAAGGAGTCTTTGTGATCACTATGCAATGAACGTACGGCTTTAACTTGCGCCAAACGCTTTCTGTAAAAGGATTGCTATAAAGGGCATGATTGGGTGGCGGAACGGGTTGTATGAGTGACACGAAAGACGGCTAAGGGATTTATCCCTCATACTACGGTATGGAAAAGATATCCGTTAAAAGGGCCTCTTGATGGAGACTGACTGAGAGTAAAAGCATGGCCATGCAAATGATACGGGTTATCAGTTCTCAGCCATCTCGCATATCAAGTAACAATGATTTATTAAACAAGGGTGACGACTCTATGCCTTGTGATCAATCGGGATATCTAGAGATAATAGGATAGTGACTTGTACGCACAACGTTAAGTCGAATCATCGATCGTCATGCACCTTGGGTAATCATAATGTCTTACTAGAGACCACTTATGATGGATCGGGCAAGAGCGATCTTTTGCGCCGATCTGCCAACGGTGGCATGAGCCTAGAGGGTCACACACATTCAAGACGGATAACTTGAGACAAGGAAACATTAACGTTTCTTGAAGAGCAATACATGGACAAAACTGGAGGTTTTGTGCCATAGGTTCGGTATGAGAGAATAATTAGCGAATCGAGAAAACTGAGTTTTTTCGTCGATATCGCGTCGGACTTTGTTTGATAAGCGACGACAAAAGGGTCAGGCGACTTTTGGACACGGCATGAGACAACACGGGAGGGCCCATTGGGCTCGGCCCATGAAGCCTCATGGCCGGCCCATTAAGGGCCCAACAAGACCTCATGGCCGGCCCACATGGTGGGTCCATGTGTGGGGGCCACACAACACCATGCTTAGTTGATGATTGTGGATTAAGAGGTGAGTGATTTAAGGGGTATGGGTTAAAGCAACTTTAAGCCCATACCAATCACTTTTGACCCATGCTTGTTGGATGATGAATTGAAATATCTAGCATTCATTCATTAATTCAAGAATCACACAACTCTCACAACACTCTCTCCTCTCTTTGCTCTCTTGTTCTTCATTTAATTGTTCTAGTAGGCAATTAAGTGAGGGATCATCAAGATCATCCCCTTGGTGTAGACTTGCTTTAGAGAAGAAGATCCGAACGTTCTTCTTTATCGATTCAACGAAGACTAAATGCAAAATGGAGAAACTGTCCAGATTGTCCAGTTCCGATGACCGACAATGCGTGAGCCATAGCCGCTTCTTCCGAGCATCGATTGACCTGAAACTTGCGGCGTTAGAAAGATAAGTCCAAGGGCTACAACTTTTGTGAAATACTGATTTTCAAAAAGAGCGCTGGTTTAGGAGATACAAGGCCGAGAAGCAGACTGGTCCGCAGAGTCTGTCCAGCGAGACGGGAAAAATGTTTTGCTCCAGACGGAGGTCTTCTCGCCCGAACTGGGTTTAGAGAAAAACACAAAAGATGTAGGGAATTGGCTGTGGTTTAATCTCCAGAAAGAACCGAAGAAATTGGAGATCTGTAGCTCGAGATATAGAGCTTCAAAGTCTCGGTTTTCTGCCGGGCAGATTCTGGTAAAACCCGAAAACTCGATTTCCTAAGGATCTAACTTGGTAGTCGATCTTGCGCAGGTTAGGGGCGGTTTATAGGTTGCTTCCGCTGCAATGAACATAATTAGGATGCCCCGGGACCCAACAGTGGTATCAGAGCCGGTCTACCACTCCGAGATCCTTGTATGTTATTTCGGTTTTGTAATGATACAAATGCCATAATTGTTGATAACATGATTTTAATGCTTTTTGGGATATTTGCATGAAATATGTTATTTTTGAAAATATATTGAATTTGGAATTTTTCGGAAATTATTGGATTTGTCGGGTCCGAGAAGGGACTCTCGGGGAGCCGGATTGGAGGTACCGAACGGAGGTCACCGGAGGCCGGGGAGGCCGGCGGTGACCGAGCCCGTTCCCACTCTCGGGCGAGGCCGAGAGTGGCGGCAAGGCCGGTTTAGGCCTTCCAAGGCCCAAAACCGGGCCGTGCATAGTTGGGCTCGGCCCAATGGGGCTTCGGCCCATTGGTTTGGCCCGACTTGGTTCGTACGTGGTGTTTGATCCGTGTCACGAACCTGCGATCCAATATTTCGAAAACTTTCAAAATTTAATCGGTTTCGATAAACCGTTTTTCGAAAAGGTCTAGTTTCGATAAACCCGACCAAGCAACTTGGCAAAATTAAAATCGGAATTATTGCATATTATTTGATAACATGTTTGTGTGATAACATGTTGGATGATGTGATGAAATGTATGATGCATTAGTAGCCCATTAGATTTTATCGCTTTCACGGTTTGCATACCGTTAGTGTTAGCGTGTAATTATTCTTTTATTCGAGCCCATAAAGTGTAATTATTTTTTATCCGGTCTACGAACCGAGTATTAATTGTAATTATTACTCAAAGACGAGAAGGATGGAAAATCGAGCACGATGACGGTCTTGGAGGAAGTCCAAGAGCTAGTGGGAGCCCGAATGAGAAAGACGAGAATATGTGAAGACTCGTAGAATCCTAAGTTTAGGATGGGCTATAAAATGCATATTTAACGCTTTATGAATGCTTGCTTGAATTATTTAATTAATAACATGCTTGCATGATTAGCTTATAAGTTTATAAGCCATCACCTCACATGCAAAGATTAAAATCAACTTTAATTGTTTGCATATTTAAAGCGTTGTGAACTATCATCGCACGGGTTGTGATTGATGAGTTCAAATTTGAAACGTGTTTGCACGGGTTGCAAATGACGGATTCAAATGAAGATAGTATGTAATACAATTAGAAACGTCACAACACGGGTTGTTGATGACGGGTTCGTAATTGTACCAAATACTTTCGAATTATTAAGCACAACCAATTTACAAGCTAATTTGAGTCAAGTGAGATGCCACCCAAATTCACACCCATGTAGAAACATTTTATCGGTGTCGTGCGCCTTAGCGGAGCATCGATCAAATGGATTCTAGATGGGAATGGTAAACTTTGTGAAATGTCGTGCGCCTTAGCGGAGCATCTGCACAAAGTTAACTCGTTAGTGAAGGTTGGTTGACTCGACCACGATTCTTGGCCTGAGGTCGAGCTGGGGCATCGGAAGGGTAAGCCGTGTGTTTTTGCACATACCCTGACTAAGAGTTACACGGGTTGTAATTGGACGGACGTCCTACCTAAATAAGTCAATTGGAGCGGTGCGCCTTAGCGTACTTCAAATGACGAATAAGGGATCTTGGTTTAAGATTCTAAACCTTAGAATCTTATGGTTGGTGTTTAATTCGGATCTTCGTAAATTTATTCAACTTTTCTGATTAAATTTACTTTCTTCGTGTAGAAATGGTTAGTAATTCAACAAACTCGTCTAATTTGTCGTTGAGGACTATACTCGAAAAGTGTAAACTCAACGGGACAAATTATCTAGACTGGGACAGAAATTTACGACTTGTGTTAAAGTTGGAACACAAGGAGTACGTCCTTGATAAGGCTATCCCGGTGGAGCCAGCTGCCAACGCAACGAGGGTCGTTAAGGATGCGTACCAGAAACACCTTAACGACTCTATCGACGTTGCGTGTGTCATGCTGGGCTGCAAGGAGGCGGACCTCCAGAAGCAGTTTATGGAGCTATCCCATGATCCGTTTGCAATGTTTGCGCAGATCAAGGATATGTTCAAAGAGAAAGTACGTATTGAAAAATACACTGTTCTCCGAGAACTCATTGCCTGCAAGATGTCAGCAGGCAGCTCCGTAGGTCCACACGTCCTACGTATGAAGGGATCCAGCTTCAAAGCTGGTGGTGGCAAGGGTAAAGGCCCAATGCACCTGGCAAGGAAGATCAGACCATTTGTTCCTAAACCTTCCATGCCCGTAAAAGGCAAGGGGAAGGCAAAGGAGTCGGTCTGTTTCTACTGCCAAAAGCCTGGTCACTAGAAGAAAGACTGTCAGCAGCTGAAGGAGGATCAGATGAAGGGCGGTGGGACCGCTACTTCATCAGGTATTCCATTAGAGCTATATCTTTCTACGATAAATACTTGGGTACTAGACACTAGAGCTGAGTCTCATGTCTGTACGGATATACAAGTGTAGAATAGTAGAAGAGATATGGGGAAAGTGAGGTGGACCTAAGAGTTGGGAACAACGTGAGAGTTACCGCAGCTGCCGTGGGTTCTGTTAACCTTGTTCTACCTAAGAGGTTTAAAGCTAATGATTTAGACCAAACTCTAATCTGGCATTGTCGTCTAGGTCACATAAATGAGAAACGCATCTCAGCGCTTCATAAGCGCGGACTTCTAAGTCAATTCGAATACCAAACGATTGATAGATGCGAAGCTTGTTTAATGGGCAAGATGACTGAAACGCCCTTCACTAGTTTAGGTGAGAGGGCAGGTGATCTATTAGGTCTAATACATTCAAACGTATGTGGACCAAATGAGTACACCAGCCAGATGTGGTTTAGGCTACTTTATCACGTTTACTGATGATTTCAGTAGATATGATTATGTCTATCTCATAAGACATAAGTCCAAAGCCTTTGATAAATTCAAGGAGTCTAGGACTGAAGTAGAAAACCAACTCGGAAAAAGTATCAAGGCACTCCGTTCTGATCGGGGTGGAGAATACTTATCTGAAGAGTTTCTTACAGAAAGTGGAATACTATCTCAGTGGACTCCGCCAGGAAGACCGCAACTCAATGGTGTGTCCGAGCGAAGGAATCGGATATTGTTTGATATGGTTCGATCGATGTTAAGTCTCACTGATCTCCCGATCTCCTTCTGGGGTTACGCTCTGCAAACGGCCGCATTCATAATCGAGGTGGGACATTCTTGGAAAAAGAATTTATTTCCAAGACAGTCAGTGGGAGGGTTGTTCATCTTAATGAATTTCTAGATGAGATGGTCACTCAGGAACCACTAGACGACCCACCAGAAGTAGTCGTTGAGCAAGAACCAATAGCTACAGTTAATAAGGACGGAACCGACTCTGAGAAATGGCTGGAAGCCATGAGGGAAGAAATGCAATCCATGTCAGATAATCAAGTGTGGGACTTGGTGGATCAAACCCCTGACGTAAAAGTCATTGGGTGTAAATGGATCTTTAAAATAAAGATGGACATGGATGGCAAACCTCAGACCTATAAAGCAAGACTGGTAGCAAAAGGTTATTGGCAAATCCACGGAATTGACTATGAAGAGACCTTTTCTCCAGTAGCTATGGTCAAATCTATCCGCATTCTACTTGCCGTAGCAATTTTGAGATATGGCAAATGGACGTCAAAACCGCCTTCTTCAACGGGAGGTTAGCTGAGGACGTTTATATGTCCCAGCCTAAGGGTTTTGAGGATCCTAAGAATAAGGGAAAGATTTGCAAGTTGCTCAAATCAATTTATGGTTTGAAGCAAGCATCTCGGAGTTGGAATCAACGTTTTGATGAAGTTGTGAAACAGTTTGGCTTCATCAAGAACGATGATGAACCTTGCGTATATATAAAAGGGCAGATGGGAGCAAAGTAGTCTTCTTGGTGCTTTATGTTGATGACATACTGCTCATTGGAAACAACGTCCCTACCTTGCTCTTAACAAAGACTTGGTTAGGTGAGTGTTTCGCAATGAAGGACTTAGGCGAGGCCTCTTACATCTTGGGGATCAAGATATATAGAGACCGTGCCAAGCGGGTCTTGGGCTTAAGTCAAAGCACCTACATAGACAAAATATTGAGAAGATTCTCGATGCTAGATTCAAATAAAGGACTGCTGCCCATGCGTCATGGCATAAAGCTAAGCAAGAAGTAGTGTGCTGAGACACCTGCGGAGCTAGCAAGAATGAATGAGATCCCATATGCTTCGGCTATAGGGTCCATAATGTGTGCCATGATATGTACGAGACCGGATGTCTCGTTTGCCCTAAGCTGTACTAGTAGACATCAGTCCGAACCCGGTGAGGAACATTGGATTGCCGTCAAGGCGATTCTCGATTTTGAGAAAAACCAAAGACGCTTTTCTTGTATACGGGAGAAGAAATAATGATCTAGTCGTCAAAGGATATGTTGACGCTAGTTTTCCAAACAGACCCCGATGACTTAAAAAGTCAGTTGGGTTATATGTTTATGTTGAACGGTGGAGCTTTCAGCTGAAAAGCAAGAAGTAGGACACCATTGCCGACTCTACGACCGAAGCTGAGTACATTGCCGCATCCGAAGCGGGAGAAGAGGCTGTATGGATCAGGAGTTTCATGGCTGGGTTAGGTGTAATTAAAAACCCATCTAACCCAGTAGACTTATATTGTGACAACACCGGGGCCATTGCGCAAGCTAAGGAACCCAGGGCACATGACAGATCCAAACATGTACTCATAAAGTATCACATCATCCGCGACATTGTTGCTAAAAGGTGACGTGAAGATCCATTACGTTGCAACTGATGATAACACAGCCGACCCCTTGACCAAGGCTCTTCCACGAGCAAAACATGATAAACATGTTAGGTCAATAGGTATAGACTGGGACTTAGATTGGAACTAGGGGCAAGTGGGAGATTGATAGCATTTGTGCCCTAGTCCAATTGCTATTAGCCTGTAAATGTCTATGTACATTATCATCGTTTGTAACATATATATAAAACGACTTTGTATTACTTATGTGTTGAAGTAATATGTTAAGCATGATCTGATTTATGACCACTAAAGTAGTAGAACCATAAATTTGTACGGATCACACTTAACGAGTCCCTAGTCAAAACATGCTTCCTAAGAAGCGACCAGTATGAGGATGGTTCTTGATGACGTAGTTCTACTTGTCATAGGGATGAGGGATCCTGGAACCATATCATAGATATCATGAGGTGATTGATATCGGACGACCCGCTTTGAATAGTGTTTTCATAGATTAAGCCATAAACATATTCAAATGCGATAGCTTGTCACGGCATCCTTAGACCAAGGAGTCTTTGTGATCACTATGCAATGAACGTACGGCTTTAACTTGCGCCAAACACTTTCTGAAAAAGGATTGCTATAAAGGGCATGATTGGGTGGCGGAACGGGTTGCATGAGTGACATGAAAGACGGCTAAGGGATTTATCCCTCATACTACGGTATGGGAAAGATATCCGTTAGAAGGCCTCTTGATGGAGACTGACTGAGAGAAAGAGCATGGCCATGCCAATGATACGGGTTATCAGTTCTCAGCCATCTCGCATATCAAGTAACAATGATTGATTGAACAAGGGAGACGACTCTATGCCTTGTGATCAATCGGGATATCTAGAGATAACAGGATGGTGACTTGTACGCACAAAGGTTAAGTCGAATCATCGATCATCATGCACCTTGGGTAATCATAATGTTTTACTAGAGACCACTTATGATGGATCGGGCAAGAGCGATCTTTTGCGCCGATCTGCCAACGGTGGCATGAGCCTAGAGGGTCACACACATACAAGGCTGATAACTTGAGACAAGGAAACATTGATGTTTCTTGAGGAGTAATATATGGACAAAACTGGAGGTTTTGTTCCATAGGTTCGGTTTGAGAGAATAATTAGCGAATCGAGAAAAATTGAGTTTTTCGTCGATATCGCGTCGGACTTTGTTTGATAAGTGACGACAAAAGGATCGGGCGATTTTTGGACACGGCATGAGACAACATGGTCGGCCCATTAAGGGCCCAACAAGACCTCATGGCCGGCCCACATGGTGGGTCCATGTGTGGGGGCCACACAACACCATGCTTAGTTGATGATTGTGGATTAAGAGGTGAGTGATTTAAGGGGTATGGGTTAAAGCACCTTTAAGCCCATACCAATAACTTTTGACCCATGCTTGTTGGATGATGAATTGAAATATCTAGTATTCATTCATTAATTCAAGAATCACACAACTCTCACAACACTCTCTCCTCTCTTTGCTCTCTTGTTCTTCATTTAATTGTTCTAGTAGGCAATTAAGTGAGGGATCATCAAGATCATCCCCTTGGTGTGGACTTGCTTTAGAGAAGAAGATCCGAACGTTCTTCTTTATCGATTCCACGAAGACTAAATGCAAAATGGAGAAACTGTCCAGATTGTCCAGTTCCGATGACCGACAATGCGTGAGCCATAGCCGCTTCGTCCGAGCTTCGATTGACCTGAAACTTGCGGCGTTGGAAAGATAAGTCCAAGGGCTACAACTTTTGTGAAATACTGATTTTCAAAAAGAGCGCTGATTTAGGAGATACAAGGCCGAGAAGCAGACTGGTCCGCAGAGTCTGTCCAGCGAAACGGGAAAAATGTTTTGCTCCAGACGGAGGTCTTCTCTTCCGAACTGGGGTTAGAGCAAAACACAAAAGATGTAGGGAATTGGCTGAGGTTTAATCTCCAGAAAGAACCGAAGCAATTGGAGATCTGTAGCTCGAGATATAGAGCTTCAAAGTCTCGGTTTTCTGCCGGGCAGATTCTGGTAAAACCCGAAAACTCGATTTCCTAAGGATCTAACTTGGTAGTCGATCTTGCGCAGGTTAGGGGCGGTTTATAGGTTGTTTCCGCTGCCATGAACGTAATTAGGATGCCCCGGGACCCAACACTTAACTCCTGCAAACTTAAGGCTGAAGCCATGTTAGTCCCCATGTCACGAAGATTTAATGTCTTCAGGAACATCTAACCAGACTCGGTTTTGATGATTAGGAGGAAATGGCTGCGGATTTTATGTTGCAGTCACTTACAGATACATATAGTCATTTCATAGTAAATTACAATATGCATGACATGGACAAGTCTTTAACACAACTTCATGGGATGCTTGTGACCGCTAAAAAGAACCTCAAGGGCAAGACCAAGGAGGTCCTTATGGACAACAAGAAGGTCAGCTTCAAGAAAGCTGATCAGGGTAAGGGTAAGGCTCCTGAGCACCTTCCAGGGGAGATCTGATACCCCAAGCGTCCAAAGGTTCGAGCAGCTCCCAAAGCTGCTATAAAGACTAAGGACAAAATGGAGGAGGTCTGCTATCACTGCAATGAACCAGGACACAGGAATAAGGGATTGTAAGTAATACAAGGATCAGGTGAAGAAAAGTGGGTATCCACGTCTTCAGGATCAGATATTTACGTTGGTAAGCTTAATCTCTATAACGTAAATAAGAAAAGGCTTAAATCTGATGATTTAAACCAAGTTATAATCTAGCATTGTCATTTAAGGCACATAGGCGAGAAACGCATTTCAACACTTCACAAGTGTGGACTTTAAGCCCGTTTGAATTCACTCAAACTGAAAGATGCAAGTCTTGCCTAATGAGCGAGAAACGCATTTCAACACTTCACAAGTGTGGACTTTAAGTCCGTTTGAATTCACTCAAAATGAAAGATGGAAGTCTTGCCTAACGAGCGAGAAACGCATTTCAACACTTCACAAGTGTGGACTTTAAGTCTGTTTGAATTCACTCAAACTGAGAGATGAAAGTCTCGCCTAATGGGCAAAACGAAAAAGGCACCTTTCACAGGTTTATGTGAAAGGCGAGTGACTTATTAAGTCTTATACATTCCGACGTATGTGGACATATGAGTACTTAGGACAGAAGAGTGTTGAACTAATACTTGACTCTGGAAACGGCCACATTCATTTTGAATCGGGCACCGATGAAGACAACAATAATACACCTTGTGACAGTCATTCTGTCTCCCATTACTGTGGATGCGTGCGCCTCCGCGTAGTATTCATTGGGATGCGAGCTGAATAAGGTAATCAGTTCTATTTGGATGCGTGCGCCTCCGCGTAGTATCCAAATAAGAGCTGGACCAGAGTCACAGAAGGTACACCACATGACACTCATTACGTCTCCCGTTACTGTGGATGCGTGCGCCTCCGCGTAGTATTCATTGGGATGGGAGCGGGATGAGATGGTCAGTTCTATTTGGATGCGTGCGCCTTCGCGTAGTAACCAAATAAGAAATTGACCATAGTCATATATGGTGTGGGAAACATCCTAGTATGTTTTTCCTAAAAGATTTGGGTAGCAGAGATATAGGTATCCAAATCAGACAAATGTGTCTTCGTAAGGTATCCTTAATAAACTAAGAGATACAACTTCTACATACCCAGCGAGTACAAAGTCTTTGTTGCTCGAGGAGGGGTATTGTTCGAGAAATATTTTATTTCCAAAACAGCTAGTGGGAGTCCCGTGCATCTCGAAGAAATTCGAAAGGATACGGAACAGCCTGAAGCAATTCAGGAGCCTGCTATGCAAGATGTAGAAGTACTGGAGTCTCAGATGGTCCAAGGAGGTCTGATTAATCTCGTCATGTTCCAGACAGATATGGCTTCACAGCCACTAAGGGAAATGACTTGATGATTGTGGATCAGGATGATCCAGAAACCTTCAGACAAGCTTTGACCAGTCCAGACTCCAAAAAATGCCAGAACGCCATGAATGAGGAAATGAAGTCCATGTATGACAACCAAGTATGGTGCTTGGTATATCAAACCCTTGGGATAAAACCCATCGGTTTTGAGTGGGTCTATAGGATTAAGACTGACATGGATGGAAATCCTCTGACCAATAAGCTAGGATGGTTGTAAAAGGCTATCGTCAGATTCAATACATGGAATATGATGACACCTTTTCACCAGTGGCAATGGTCAGTTTGATCCGGATTATTCTTATCCATAATTATGGCAGATGGATGTCAAAACCCCTTCCTTAGCACAAACGTACAAGAGGGTGTGTGTATCATATGGCTTGTGGGTTTTGTAGATCCAAAGAATCCTGGAAAGATATGTAAGTTGCAAAGATCCATTTATGGATTGAAGCAAGCTTCAGGGAGTAGGAACCTTCATTTTGATAAAGCTGTAAGGGAACTTGGATTCATCAAAAACAAAAGTGAGCCTTGCGTACATAAGAAAGCGAGTGGGAGTAATATTGTATTCTTGGTATTTATTCATCGGGAATGACATCCCGAACTTGCCACCAAAGCTTGGTTAGGGAAGTACTTATCGATGAAGGACTTAGGTGATGAAACATTTAATGTAGGCATCAGGATCTCTACAGATCATTTTAAAAGGATTTTGGGCCTAAGTCAGAACATGTACATAGGTAAAGTGTTGAAAAGACTCTCAATGTTTGAATCTAAGAAAGGATACATACCCATGCGTCATGGCATTAAGCTCAGCAAGCTACAGAGTCCTAGTACTCCTGATAAGCTGAGCATGATGAGTCATATCCCTTATGCTTCGGCTGTCGGGACCATCATGTATGCCAGGATGTGCACAAGACTGAAAGTCTCGTTTGCACTAAGCTGTACTAGCAAATTCCAATCTAACCCCGACCAATTACACTAAATTGCTGTCAAAGGTCATCCTTAAATATTTGAGGAGGACCAAGGATGCATTCCTAGTGTATGAGGATGTAGATAGAGAACTAGCAGTCAAACGACAAGTCGATGCTAGTCGATGCTAAATTTTTCATTAAGATCTTCGTCTCTTTCGATCACCATGGTTACGTAAGGCTCCGCTGCATGAAATTAACGTTTGGAACCTATGGTGATCTCTTTTAGGTTTTCTCTGCCAGCTAGCTAACAAGGATGACTCGATAACCCAGAGAGCTGCTAAAACCAGCTTAGGCCCAAGCGGCTTCACTTAGGTTGAGACCGGATCCATTCCCTATCCATTGCCGCACAGATAGGTCGATCAAGGAGTACGACAACTCCACCCAAATAGCCACGATCCAACGCCGTCAAGCTTCAACTTCCAAAAGAGGAATGCGAGGCTAATCGACGATCGGAGGTGCCACAAGGACGTCGAGCTCAAATCCTCGGAACACTGCAGGCTCCACGAGGTACCTCGGCACTACGGGCTACCCCGAGGTAGTTCTGCTGGAACGAACCACTGGACAACAAGATCAACGTCGCAAGAAGCACATGTCTCACCGTCTCGGCTCCCCGAGCCAACCCCACAAAATAGATCGGAGAATTCGAAGGACACAAGGTGCAAGATCGCAGCTTCGAAGTTGAACAAGACCAGACCAATCGTCGACAGTCACCACCGTCGCAACCTATTGCCGACAACGACGCCGATCGACAACCACTCTGGCCGCTCAACCCAATCAACCAAGAAGACTTAACCAATGCACGCACACCCAGCCATCTGCAATCAAGGAGGAATTCCCCTACACGAAAATCGCCGCAAAGGACAAGAAGAACCAAGGCCAATTGAGAGGAGAACCGCAATGCCATCCAGTCTACAGATAGACCGACCCAACTAAAGCCTAGAGGACCAGCACCCACAAGAGCCCGAGTACACTAGGGGGCGCACGTCTCCTTCCTTCCTTGTTGTCCAAGATTCGCCAGTCAACAAACTTGGAGAATAAGTTAGGGTTAAGGGCTTTTATGTCCTTTCACACTAGACTTTTAGTTAGGGTATTCTTTGTAAAGTAGTATAATTGTGGGTGCAAGAATTCTAAACCCTTTAGCTCTCAGTTGGGTAATGACCCACTGATCTCACGGTTTTAGGTTTTCGCCACCAGCTTTTCGGTCCTGGCGTCGGATGCTTTTCACCGCAAATAAAAAAAAGAAGGCCAACCACTGAGTCAAGTGTTAGGGGCAACTGAGCTTCAACTAAACATCTCTTTTATCAAATGTCTTTTGAGTTTTACTTTGATCGTGTTCGCCTAATCGATATAGGCCGAACATCCCATCTCTTCGAAACCTAAATCTTACCCTTGATTCTCACAACAAGCGTTGAGAAAGGCTCGTCTAGATCTCTGAACAGGAGGTTCAACGTTCTAGATGCCACACGACCTTGTCGATCCAAGGAGGGATCTATCAGGTCGTGACACTACGGTCTCGTTAACAACAGACACGTAGACCTCAACTAAGAATATTAATTACCTTTGTTTGACCGCACATTACATAGATGATGATTGAGTTTTATAGAAAATATAATTAATTTTTTCCCTATTTTTTCTTATAAAGAGGACGACTTATTGATACGTGAGCATCTTCACGGGTTTTAAGGACCTTTTTACCATACATAAAACCTTGTTTCGCTCCTTTTGATAATGAATTATCCACTTATTTACTTCACCTGGCCTCACGAGTATTTTAAGTGTTAGTGTGCAGATTGAAGGACTTTTAAAGCAAATTTCCAGAAATTTTAAACCACTTTGTGGTCATCGACCACGGCTTCGTGGTAGACTTTGGGGTCCCTCGCGGTCTCATTTCGTGGTCATCGATCACGGCCCCGTGGTTGATTTCCGGTTCCCTAGCGGTCTTATTTCGTGGTCATCGACCAAGGCCCCGTGGTCAATTTCGGGGTCCCTCGCGGTCTCCTTTTGTTGGTAATCGACAACGGCCTCGTGGTCATCCACCACGGCCCCGTGTTCATCCACCACGACCCCCGTGGTCATCCACCACGGCCGCATGGTCATCCACTTCGGTCCCGTGGTCATCCACCACGGGCTCGTGGTCAACACCTCGGTCAACGCCATTTCAGAACGTGCGACGACATGGGCGAGAAGTGTTCGGAATTTGCGAAGCATGATTGACCACGGGCATGTGGTCATTGACCACAGCCCCGTGGTCGCGGCGAAAATCACACTATATGTAGACCCAACTCATTTTTGAAAAAGGGCAATTAATTTTCATATCATTTGGAGGGTAGAACACGAAATTGAGAGAGAAAGGAGAGCTTGAAAGAAGAGATTCAACAAGAAGAAGGCGAAATCAAGGTGGAAAAGCAAGAGGAAGATCAACAAATCCAGGATCTATATATTGAACTCCAAAATGGGTTTTGTCTTTCCCTTTTCTTCTCCTTTTGATGTCCATATTGTGTAATCTTGAATTCTTCGAATATGAATTGTTCTAAGTTCTCGTGAATGAATGAATTGTTCGAATATTCATGTTTTCTTATTTTCAACTTATCAAAATTTTTAGAATCATGATTTGCTAGAGTGTTGTGATTTAGGGCGAGAATTTGTATGATAGGTTAGAGACATTTTTATTGTTGATTATGCATATAGCTCCGAGTAGGGTGTCTTTAAGTTTTTGTACTTAATGCTACATCTCCTTTATTGCTTGATGTGTGATCGAGTTTATAGGTTTTAGTTGGGAAACAAAACTTGTAAATGGATTTAAAAAGATCAGAGCTTGGGTTTAAATTCTTCCTAGGGATAGGGGAGTTAACACAAGAACAATGGCCATAGATTTTAAAAACCGAAAGTTAGTAGAATTCATTAAATTTAATGCTTGCTAGATCGCTTAAATCATGAATAGGGATAGCTTGGTTACCTTTACTAGTTTTAGACCTTTTATTACCCGGGAGGGAGTCTTAGGTGAAATAGAAATTCTCATTGTCGCCCTAAGTTTTGGAACACCGCTATGCATAATTCACCATTCAATATGTCTCGAAACCATCATATGAAGTCATTGCCTTGAATCATCGCCTTTCTTTGATCGGTTTCTCTTTCTTATTTATTATTTTTATAAATTTTATCAAACGATTATCATTTTATCGATTCGCTGAGATTAGTCAAGGAACTTAATTTGATTGATCAAAGTCCTCATTGTCCCTTGGGTACGATAATTTTGGGTTGTAATCCTACTTCCCTATACTACTTGTGACCGGTACACTGCCATGTGTGCGAAAGGACGCGACACATTTTTGTCGTCGACTTTTCGCCCGTCAAATTTTTGGCGCCGTTGCCGAGGATAACGTTGTTCTACTTTGACATTCGTTGTTGAGTTCAAGATTGAGACTCAGTATTTTATTTTTATTTAAAAAAATAAAAAAAGAACGTTTTACTTTTGTAGCAATTTGACTCATCGCAATCTTGAAAACATGGAGTATATGTATTTTGATTTATGTGGAGCTAATAACCATTGGAGTTCCGATTGTGAGTACTTTTCGCAGGTAGACACCTATATTCAAGAATGGAGGGACACCTCCGTGGTTGATCAACGTGATTAAAGTCTTGCGGATTTTATTTAGGAAACGGTAGCAAGACGAGGAACTCCACAAAATCATGGAACTCACATCGAGGAAGGGCATTCCGAGTATTCAGGTGACCTATCAGAACACAAAATTCAAACTTTTGAAAAGAGTTTAGAGGTAAGTGAAGAATTCAATGTATCAAAGTCTAAACCCTCTTATGGTATGCCTATCTTATCTCCTTGTAGTCATGATTATTTGAATCAAATTGACACAAAAAGTGTATATGAAGCCTCTAAGGAGCTATCTAAACCCATAGTATCTATACAGTTTGGCTGATAAGTCAATTAGATATCCAAGAGGTACTATAGAAGATGCTCTAAAGAAAGGGGTTGTTTTTGAACCTCCCATTGATTTTATTATAGTCGACGTCGTTGAAGATATCGAAATTCCTTTTAGTTTGGGAGATTCATTCTTAGACTCTAGTAAAACAGTGATGCATGTTCAACCTATAATATTGATTCTTAAAACGTATAATGAGCATATATCTTGTAAGGTGTTTACTAGTTTCTATTATTCTCCTCTGAACTCTTACTCTGTTGATATCGATGCGTTTAATCCATATTTCCTTGAGTATTTTCAGGTTCACGAGAATTCTAGAACATTTAAGTTTTGTCGAGATAAAGGAAATCATAGTGCTTCCATCAAAGCGAGCTTAATGGAGCTAGCATTGAGTTTGGAAGCATTCCAAAATTCAAGTAGGATGGTAGATTTCATTGTACTCCTTCCCGGCTACCCACGATCACACATGAAGAGAAGGATACAATAGAAATTCGAGGTGCTTGGGCGGCCTCCTGATTGATGCTCATAATTGTTTCTATCTATCGCTTCCTTTTCATTGCTTGTTTTATTTTTCAATTGTTTTTGTGTGACGCACTAGGACAGTGCACCCTGAGTGTAAAGGTGTACTACGTTGCTTGAAGACTTTATTTGTGGAAACCTTACTTTATTTATGTTATGTTTGAGTAATTTACCGCTTACATGATTGAATTTATGTTATTCATAAGGGATCCTTTAACTCGTTAATTACATGCTTATTATAATATAGCTTGATGATCGAAATTGCTTGAAATGTGCGTGGAATTAAAAATTTCGGATGTCGCAAGTTAGTTTTCAGTGATGTATGTTTATTTTATGTTATAATATTCACTTAAATTATATCCATGCTTTGCTCAAAATTTTGCATGCTGAATAAGAAATGTTAAATTCTATATCTCTGTGACATGTTATAAGCTTTGTAGTAGATGACCTTGAACTGTTTTATGAAATAATTTGAGTTTAAGAACTGAGTGGAATCCATTCGAGTTGATACTTGGATTGAGGAAAATATGTAGGCCTTCTTTGTTGCGTTTGAGCCTTAAAATTGCCTACCTAATTACAATTTTATCCATAGTCACCCATCTGAGCCAAATAGCTTGTCCTCTAAACCCATGATATTTTGAGCCAATGTGCCCTTTTTGAATATATCCTCTCTTTCAACCCTAGCAATCATGACTGATGAGCTGCGAGAAGTTGAAGAAATTAGGTATTGAGAAAGACATGTGTTAAGCGGAATTGGGAAGCTTGAAGAATTGGTGTGCTAATGTTGTCTTTCCATTCCAGGTGCTCGGGGCTGCCCCTATAAAAAAATTTTATGAAATAAAGGAGAGGTAACAATACAAGTTACTCACCACAAATTTCGAAAGAATGTGAAGTCGAGGAAAAGGCTAAAGAAATGACAAAAAGATCAAAAGAAACGGGGAAAATGGCTACTCTATTAAAGCCCGGGCAATGGGAAGAGTTTTGGGAAGGCCAAGGTAATTTTTGAACACGAGTATTTGGAAATGTGAGGAAGACTTGTTAGTCTCGCTTTGCGTAATTTAGCTCTTCTTAAATCATCCTTCCATGCCCTTAACTCGAGCCAACATTACAAGCCACTAAAAGTCCTACCCATAATATTCAATCAATTCAATTATTTCCTTAGAAGAAAGTTCGACATTGGTCCCTGAATCTCAGACCATCTTATAAAGCGGGGGTAGTGTCCAAAACAAACGTTGCTTTTAACCGGGATCAAAGGTATTTTGTTTAACATTTACTATTTTGCATGCATCACTTTGAGCTTTACATATTTATAATTTAGTTTTCCGTTGCTTCGTAAAAGAAAACCTGAGGAAATTATACTATCTTGCATGCCTAAAATCCCAGATAATTATGTTAAGCATCCTGAGTCCTTGTGTGCATCTGCCTCTTTGTTTGTATAGCGGATTTGTGGGTAGTTCGTTCTAAAAACTCTCGGAAGATGCCAAACTCCTCCTATCGAGGTGATCCCGGGGTTTAAAGCTAGCACTTGTCTTTCTCTCTTTGGGTGTTTACTTTTGTCGGGACAAGAAAATATTTAGTGTGAGGGTGTTGATACGTGAGCATCGTCATGGTTTTAAGGACCTCTTTACCACACATAAAGCCTTGTTTCGCCCCTTTTGATAAAGAATTATGCACTTATTTACTTCACTTGGCCTCACGGGTATTTTAAGTGTTAGTGTGCAGATCGAAGGACTTTTAAAGAAAATTTATGGAAATTCTAAACCATTTCGTGGTCATCGACCACGGCCCCGTGGTCGATTTTGGGTTCCCTTGCAGTCTTATTTCGTGGTCATCGACCACGGCCCCGTAGTCAATTTCGGGATCCCTCGCGGTCTCACGGCCCCGTAGTCATCGTGATAGCATTTATGCCCTAGTCCAATTCCTATTAGCCTGTAAACGTCTATGTACATTATCATCGTTTGTAACACATATATAAAACGGCTTTGTATTACTTATGTGTTGAAATAATATGTTAAGCATGATCTGATTTATGACCACTAAAGTAGTAGAACCATAAATCTGTACGGATCACACTTAACGAGTCCCTGGTCAAAATATGCTTCCTTAGAAGCGACCAATATGAGGATGGTTCTTAATGACGTAGTTCTACTTGTCATAGGGATGAGGGATCCCCGAATCATATCATAGATATCATGAGGTGATTGATATCGAACGACCCGCTTTGAATAGTGTTTTCATACATTAAGCCATGAACATATTCAAATGCGATAGCTTGTCACGACATCCTTAGACCAAGGAGTCTTTGTGATCACTACGCAATGAACGTGCGGCTTTAACTTGCGCCTAACGCTTTCTGTGATAGGATTGCTATAAAGGGCATGATTGGGTGGCGGAACGGGTTGCATGAGTGACACGAAAGACGGCTAAGGGATTTATCCCTCATACTACGGTATGGGAAAGATATCCGTTAAAAGGGCCTCTTGATGGAGACTGACGGAGAGTAAGAGCATGGCCATGCCGATGATACGGGTTATCAGGTCTCAGCCATCTCGCATATCAAGTAACAATGATTGATTAAACAAGGGTGATGACTCTATGCCTTGTGATCAATCGGGATATCTAGAGATAATAGGATAGTGACTTGTACGCACAAGGTTAAGTCGAATCATTGATCATCATGCACCTTGGGTAATCATAACGTCTTACTAGAGACCACTTATGATGGATCGGGCAAGAGCGATCTTTTGCGCTGATCTGCCAACGGTCGCATGAGCCTAGAGGGTCACACACATTCAAGACGGATAACTTGAGACAAGGAAACCTTAACGTTTCTTGAGGAGCAATACATGGACAAAACTGGAGGTTTTGTGCCATGGGTTCGGTTTGAGAGAATAATTAGCGAATCGAGAAAACTGAGTTTTTTTGTCGATGTCGCGTCGGACTTTGTTTGATAAGTAACGACAAAAATGGTCGGGCGACTTTAGGACACGGCTCGAGACCACACGGGCGAGCCCATTGGGCTCGGCCCATGAGGTCTCATGGCCGGCCTAAACAAGGGCCCATGAAGGGCCCAATAAGCCCTCTTGGCCGGCCCACATGGTGGGTCCATGTGTGGGGGCCACACAACACCATGCTTAGTTGGTGATTGTGGATTAAGATGTTAGTGATTTAAGGGGTATGGGTTAAATCACCTTTAAGCCCATACCGATCACCTTTTGACCCATGCTCATGAGATTGATGAAGTAGAGAAATATCAAATGGGATTCAAGACACAACACACTCTCATCAATCCTACAACTCTCATCAATCCTACAACTCTCATAACTCTCTCTCTCTCCTCTCTTTGCTCTTCTTCTTCATTTAATTGTTCTAGTAGGCAATTAAGTGAAGGATCTTCAAGATCATCCCCTTGGTGTGGACTTGCTCTAGAGAAGAAGATCCGAAAGTTCTTCTTTATCGATTCAACAAAGACTAAATGCAAAATGGAGAAACTGTCCAGATTGACCAGTTCCGGCGACCGACAATGCGTGAGCCATAGCCGCTTCGTCCGAGCTCCGATTGACCTGAAACTGGCGGCGTTGGAAAAATAAGTCCAAGGGCTACAACGTTTATGAAATACTTATTTTCCAAAGGAGCGCTGGTTTGGGAGATACAAGGCCGAGAAGCAGACTGGTCCGCAGAGTCTGTCCAGCGAGACGGGAAAAATGTTTTGCTCCAGAAGGAGGTCTTCTCGTCCAAACTGGGTTCGGAGCAAAAAACAAAAGATATAGGGAATTGGCTGAGGTTTAATCTCCAAAAAGAACCGAAGCAATTGGAGATCTGTAGCTCGAGATATAGAGCTTCAAAGTCTCGGTTTTCTGCCGTGCAGATTCTGGTAAAACCCAAAAACTCGATTTCCTAAGGATCTAACTTGGTAGTTGATCTTGCGCAGGTAAGGGGCGGTTTATAGGTTGCTTCCGCTGCCATGAACGTAATTAGGATGCCCCGAAACCGAACACATCCACCACGGCCCCGTGTTCATCCACCACGGCCCCGTGTTCATCCACCACGACCCCGTGTTCATCCACCACGGGCCCCTGGTCACCACCTCGGTTAGCGCCATTTCAGAATATGCAACAACATGGGCTAGAAGTGTTCGGAATTTGCAAAGCATGATTGACCATGGCCCCCGTTCTTGTGTTAATTCCCATATCTCTAGGAAGAATTTAAACCCAAGCTCTAATCTTTTTAAATCCATTTACAAGTTTTGTTTCCCAACTAAAACCTATAAACTCGATCACACATCAAACAATAAAGAAGATGTAGCATTAAGTACAAAAGATTAAAGACACCCTACTCGGAGCTATATGCATGATCTAAAATAAAAATGTCTCTAACCCATCATACAAATTCACGCCCTAAATCACAACACTAGCAAATCATGATTTTAAGAATTAGATAAGGTTAAAATAAGAAAATATGAATATTCAAACAATTCATTCATTCACGAGAACTAGAACAATTCATCAATTCGAAGAATTTAAGATTACACAATATGGACATCATAGGGAGAAAAAAAGGGAAAGATAAAACCTATTTTGGAGTTCAATATATAGATCCTGTATTTTTTGATCTTTCTCTTGCTTTTCCACCTTGATTTCGCCTTCTTCTTGTTGAATATCTTCTTCCAAGCTCTCTTTTCTCTCTTAATTTCGTGCTGTACCCTCAAAATTGTTACTACGTTCAGTATTGACAGATTTTTTAAGCTCAAGGTGAGATGTCAGTCAGCATATCGCAACATATGTAGTATGACATTATGTGCGCAGAATTAGTCAAGTACCGCAGCGTTCCTATTTAGACAGAGAACACCAGCGCGCGTGAGTCTTAGGCAACGACTAAATAAGGCAATCTCCAGCTAGCATCAAGACATGTCAGCAATGCCTGTAGGCGGTAACGCCGACTTTCCAAACTTGCCAAGGACGGAAAGGGTTTGGATTTCCTAATCGGTATTGGAAACCGATTAGGCTACTCGAGTTGCTATAAAAGCAGGTGCTTTACCCTTTAGCAACTCGTCTGCTTTTACGTCCTTTCCTGTGCTAAATACTCAAAGTTCTCGACCGTGTAAGACTAGCGGATCACAGGCTGTTTTATTTAGAAGGACATTGTCGATCACAAATATCAACTCGCAAGAATTTGAGTGTTTGTGATTTGAAGGTATTTGTTCGTGATTGAAGTCTCACGAAGAAGATTGTCGAAGACAACACAACCGAGCATAGGCTTGCTCGAAGGGTGGAATTGAGAGGATCTCAATGACAGGGGGAGAGACCCTTGGTCGAGGTTGTTCACGGTGAGATCTATAGTAGCTTAGGACAATAGCATGTGTGATAGCTAATTGATGCTTGAAGTTGTACTATTGACTATCAGATAGTGAAAACCTTTCAACTGGCAGAGTGCCCCCAAATATAGGTGCGAAGTCACCGAACTGGGTAAACATATTGTGTGTCTTCTATTTATTGTTCCTTTATTTACTTATCTGTGATAAGACAAGTTGTCGAACAAATTATCACAACATTGTGTTCGACATTTTGTCCCTGCAACAACACAGAATTTCACAAATGATCTAAAAATTAACTGCCCTTTTTCAGAAATGAGTTTGGTCTCTTTATAGTGTGATTTTCGCCACGACCACGGGGGCCGTGGTCAATGCCCACGGGCCCGTGGTCAATCATGCTTCGCAAATTCCGGACACTTCTTGCCAACGTCATCGCACGTTCTGAAATGGCGCTGACCGAGGTGTTGACCAGGGGGCCGTGGTGAATGAACACGGGGCCGTGGTGGATGACCACGGGGCCGTGGTGGATTACCACAAAAGGAGACCGTGAGGGACCCCGAAATTGACCACGGGGTTGTGGTCAATGACCACGAAATAAGACCGCGAGGAAACCCAAAATCAACCACGGGGCTGTGGTCGATGACGACGAAATGAGACCGCGAGGAACCCCGAAGTCTACCACGGGGTCGTGGTCGATACCACGAAATGGTTTAGAATTTTTGGAAATTTGCTTTAAAAGTCCTTCAATCTGCACACTAACATTTAAAATACCCATGAGGCCAAGTGAAGTAAATAAGCATATTTCATAATCAAAAAGGTGAAACAAGGCTTTGTGTGTGGTAAAAAAGTCCTTAAAACCTGTGAAGATGCTCACGTATCACTTATTTAAGTTATTGTGGGTGTCATAAGTTATGGAATCTTACGAAAATCATGATCTTTACTGTAAATAACCATCAATTATATTTTATTTTAGTAATTTCATATTAGAGTAATGATTATTTTGCTCATCATATCAATCTAAACAAGTCAAATATCTTCTAATCAACTCAAATTTCATTAAATTTCAACCATCTTTGTTCTTGACATCTTTCATTATATTGTTTTTATCTTTTATTTTGCATGGATTTTCTTCACGGGTTTCTCTTTTCCATTTTAACCAACTCAGACCATTAATTGTACATTGTATTTCCATAATTTGTACAATATGTTTTCACTATTTGTGTATTGAGTTTCCATCAAATTTTGATGTATTTCCATCATTTGTAAATCGTGTTCCCATTATTTGTACATCGTGCTTCCATTTAATTTTTAACGTGTTTCTATTTAACAAATTTTAAAGCTAAACAAGGTTTATACAAATTTCCATCAAATCATGAATGAGTTTCCATTAAATTGTGAACTATTAATGTACCCTGAATATTTGTTACACTTTGTACCATAAGGGCTGAGTATTATTTTGTCATAAACACTCCAATCCCTCGTTACACCACAACCTTATTACACATTATATTTTCATATTCACTCTTGACCTTCGTTACACCAAGTTTCCACCCTGATGAGGGATAAAACCCTCATGGGCAACCACTTAAGTGGCGCGACAATGGCTGGCCGAAACCCATTAGGATTTTGGCCCGTATGGCCCAAAGCCGCCACTTAAGTGATAGCATTTGTGCCCTAGTCCAATTGCTATTAGCCTGTAAATGTCTATGTACAATATCATCGTTTGTAATATATATATAAAACGGCTTTGTATTACTTATGTGTTGAAGTAATATGTTAAGCATGATCTGATTTATGACCACTAAAGTAGTAGAACCATAAATCTGTACGGATCACACTTAACGAGTCCCTGGTCAACCTATGCTTCCTTAAAGCGACCAGTATGAGGATGGTTCTTAATGACGTAGTTCTACTTGTCATAGGGATGAGAGATCCTGGAATCATATCATAGATATCATGAGGTGATTGATATCGGACGACCCGCTTTGAATTAGTGTTTTCATAGATTAAGCCATGAACATATTCAAATGCGATAGCTTGTCACGACATCCTTAGACCAAGGAGTCTTTGGGATCACTATGCAATGAACGTGCGGCTTTAACTTGCGCCAAACGCTTTCTGTGAAAGGATTGCTATAAAGGGCATGATTGGGTGGCGGAACGGGTTGTATGAGTGACACGAAAGACGGCTAAGGGATTTATCCCTCATACTACGGTATGGAAAAGATATCCGTTAAAAGGGCCTCTTGATGGAGACTGACTGAGAGTAAAAGCATGGCCATGCAAATGATACGGGTTATCAGTTCTCAGCCATCTCGCATATCAAGTAACAATGATTGATTAAACAAGGGTGACGACTCTATGCCTTGTGATCAATCGGGATATCTAGAGATAATAGGATAGTGACTTGTACGCACAAGGTTAAGTCGAATCATCGATCGTCATGCACCTTGGGTAATCATAATGTCTTACTAGAGACCACTTATGATGGATCGGGCAAGAGCGATCTTTTGCGCCGATCTGCCAACGGTGGCATGAGCCTAGAGGGTCACACACATTCAAGACGGATAACTTGAGACAAGGAAACATTAACGTTTCTTGAAGAGCAATACATGGACAAAACTGGAGGTTTTGTGCCATAGGTTCGGTATGAGAGAATAATTAGCGAATCGAGAAAACTGAGTTTTTTCGTCGATATCGCGTCGGACTTTGTTTGATAAGCGACGACAAAAGGGTCAGGCGACTTTTGGACACGGCATGAGACAACACGGGAGGGCCCATTGGGCTCGGCCCATAAAGCCTCATGGTCGGCCCATTAAGGGCCCAACAAGACCTCTTGGCCGGCCCACATGGTGGGTCCATGTGTGGGGGCCACACAACACCATGCTTAGTTGGTGATTGTGGATTAAGAGGTGAGTGATTTAAGGGGTATGGGTTAAAGTACCTTTAAGCCCATACCAATCACTTTTAACCCATACTTGTGAGTTGGATGATGAATTCAAATACAAGACTTTAATTCATTATTCATTTAATCACAAAAAAATCTCACAAACTCTCTCTCTTTCTTCTTGCTTGGCCGGCCACCCCCTTGCTCCTCTTGTTCTTGCTCTCTTGTTCTTCATTTAATTGTTCTAGTAGGCAATTAAGTGAGGGATCATCAAGATCATCCCCTTGGTGTGGACTTGCTTTAGAGAAGAAGATCCGAACGTTCTTCTTTATCGATTCATACAAGACTTAAAGGTAAATATCTTGTGGAATAGATTTTGCTTTGGGATTTAATGGTTTTTGTTCTTGGACAAGGTTTGGAGTAGATTTTCTTATAATGCTTCCGCTATCTCGACAATCTAGAACGCTCCAAAACCCTACATTAAGGTGGCAGCTAGGGTTTCTTATGGGCTGGCCGAATCAGCCCATTTAGGGGCTGATTTGGTGCTCCAAAAACCCTAGGCCAACTCTATTAAAAGAGACCCAATGAGCTGAAAATAATTAAGGTTTGATTATCCATACCGTTACCCTGCCGATTTTTCTAATTAGCTCGTTTTCTTTCTAGTATGAGCACTCAAGTTAAGATCTTAAGGTCTTGTGCATTCGTGTGTGCTTGATAGAGGGAAAAACCGATTGGGGGTTTCCATACTACTGATCCGATCAACAACCAAAGGTAAAATCACTAAACTAAATGTTTTGGGGTAGAAACATGTTTTCCATGCTTGCATCGATCCTTAGGGAGGGTTCGGGGTAATTAGATTTATTTATTCAGCTGCGCAAATCTTGTTTTGGACCCTCCGAACTCATTCACACATTTGGTAGTGAGCAACCATACCATAATAATGTGTATGAGTTCAATTTGTATTTGAACTTCTGGACATAGTACATCCATATAAAGTCACACGCATGTAAAACAGGGACACACTAGGTAAGGAACAACAATAACATAATATTAATATGATTTTAGTTTGTATTATATCTTCTGTCCATACTACTTTTGAGTAAAGTCACACGCATTTTAAACATGGACACACTTGATAGTGAACAACCATACCAGAATATGAATGTGATTTCAAATTCTACTGTATCTGCTGGTCATACTACATTTGAGTAAAGTCATACGTATGTAAAAGATGGATACACTTGGTAGTGGACAACCATACCATAATAATACATATTAGTCCAATTTTTATTTTATTTTTTGGCCATAGTACTTCAGATTAAAGCCACACGCATGAAAAACAAGGACACACTAGGTAGGGAATTACCATAACAGAATATTAATGTGATTTCAATTTGTACTGTATCTTCTGACCATACTACATTTGAGTGAAGTCACTCACATGTAAAACATGAACATACTTGGTAGTGGACAGCCGTACCAGAAGATGAATATATATTGCGAATTGTTTGTACATGTATATGTAGACATTCATTTTCTATACTCATTTAAAATTCCAAATCTGCCCATATGTGTAATTATGATTGATCTTCACATTATATCATCTAGATTACCATATTTCGGCTAATTAATGATATGAGTATCGTGTTTAATTGCTATTAGGATTTTCCCATTAATGAAATTAAAACACTTCCGTTTTTCAAGATCGGTTACCTTAAATGGAATAATCGATTACCGAAACCGCCCCAATGCCCACGCTGATACGCCTCACACGCTTGGAATATAAATCCATAACGCGCGTTGGATTAATTTTAGGGGTAATGACACTTGACTATACCCAACTATGTCACGTTTCAAATTTAATACCCCAACTTTCAAATTTTCATTTGGGATACCCAAAGATTAAATAAGCAACACTTAACCCAACTTCTGTTAAATCTAACTGATTTGGTTTGTCAAAAAGTCTAAAATGCCCTCAATGGTTTTGTTCTGTTAAACCAGTCTGATTGGTTCAATTGATATGATTATAAAATGACTATTTTGCCCCTGATTGAATACTCAATTTCACTAATTAGTTGAGGGTAAATCTGACTTTTCACTTACCCATAATAATAATAATTCTTTAATGTTAAATATATATATAATAATATTATTAATTATATATTATTACTGATTATATTATTAACCATTAATTAATTAATGATTATCTTAATCAAACTCTAATTAACCTAATCTAATTGAAACCCTAAACTCCTCAGCCGCAACCACACTCTCCGTCGCCGCTTCGGCCGGGCAACTCAGACCGGCGACTCCGTGACCTCCCCGCGACCACGACCGGTGATCCTCGCGGCCTCCGTTGCGACCTCCTCTGTCGAGAACCTCCGTCGGCGACCAGTCTCGAAGCTCGGCGCAGGCGAGGCCAAACCTCCGTCGCGGTCTCCTCTGTCGAAACTCAGATCTGGGATCTGAGTCGACCAAAACCAGAGGGCTCACCTGGATCTGGGTTTGGTCGACTCAGAACCCCTGTGGCTTCCTCGTCTGGAGCCCGCGCCCACTGGCGAGTTCAACGTCGTCGAGTCCGGCGAGTCTGATGGCTTAGAAGACGGCACCGAGACGGGAGTGGGTGGTGGCTCAGGAGATGGCGCCAAGACGGGAGTGGGTGGTGGCTCAGGAGACGGCGCCGAGACGGGAGTGGGTGGCTCGACGGAGCTGACCCTCGTGGCCGGAGACGGGACGGGGCAGGTCGGAGTTGCGGCCGGAGACGGGGCTGGTCGGAGCAGGCGGCCGGAGACGTGGGGGTTGCCGGAGACGGGAGGTTGAAGATGATGTAGATTAATTAGGGTTTAATTAATATAATTATTAATTAATTAATGATAATAATATATAATTAATAATCCTTTAATTAATTGATAATATATATATAATTATTAAAGAATTATAATTATTATATTTGTAATTGAAAAGTCAATTTTACCCTCCATTAATTAGTTAAATTGAGATTCAATCAGGGGCAAAATAGTCATTTCATACTCATATCAATTGAGCCAATCAGAATGGTTTAACAGACCAAAACCATTTAGGGCATTTTAGACTTTTTGACAAACCAAATCAGTTAGATTTAACAGACGTTGGGGTAAGTGTCGCTTATTTAATCTTTGGGTATCCCAAATGAAAATCTGAAAGTTGGGTTATCAAATTTGAAACGTGACATAGTTCGGTGTAGTCAACTGTCATTACCCCTTAATTTTAATCCGACATCCACACATTGTTCTAACGTTCTAACGCTTTTTCCTCTTATATATATATATATAAGGGTTCAGCTGAGAACCAAATGTGTCGTGAGAACATGAGAACCACTAGACATTCCCTTATTTTCGTTGGACATTCATTTATTTTGAATGAAAAAAGTGTTTCCGTTGGACATTCACCTATTTTTGCTGGACATTCACTTTCATTGGATATCACAATTTTTATTGGACATTCACTTATTTACGATGGACATTCACTTATTTTCAATTGACAAACTCAGTTCTCACGTTCTCATAAAGGGGTTTAGTTCTCACCGGATCCAACCCACACACACACACACACACACACACACACACACACACACACACACACACACACACACACACACACACATACATATATAGTGCGAACATGGGTAGGAATACGAAGTGGCTGAGAGGTACTCATCTAGCGAGATTAGACCAGCGTGCGACATGTGGCCGTGACTTTACACCATGTTCATTATGTGTTTTTACCATTTCACAATCTATTTCTACCATATGTATACCGTGTTTATACCGGGTTTACACCAGAATGTACTCATGTGTGCACCGACCTTGGGAAAATATATAACGAGGTCCCCAATTGTTACAAGGGTCCCCGACTGTAATGAGGGGGGAACTAGGTTAGCAAGGATACACCTTGATTATGACAAACCAAATATTGTTATGAGGTCCCCGACCGTAACGAGGAGGTCATGTTCCATAATATACCCTATATGTGAACAATGTTGGTGGAGAAGTGTAACGAGGAGGTTGGGTTTCGTACTATGTTAAGTGAACACTCTATTTACACTAGTTTGAACAATTCATATTTCTATCATGCTTCGCATATGATTTTACCCGTATATATTAATGATACCTAATGATATATTAATTTAATATATACATATTAATGATACCTATTAATTATATATATAATTATTTTCTTAACCTATTTTGAATACTCAATGGTAAACAAACAAATTTAAATTAGTTACAATTTTGTTGGATTGCAATTCTTTTCTTAAACTAATTTCAACATGTGTTAATCACATATTTCGATTTAAGATATGATTTATCAACCAAATAGTACGATCTCTGTTTTTGTTTATCCCGATCATTAGATTTCGTTGAATTTGATTTTACGATCTAATCCGTCATGTTGATTTTCACGGGAGAACTGATGGAGGTTGATCTACACAACACCCTCCATGTCATGATTTATGAACAAGGTTCAAAAATGCATTTTCTGTTCAGGTGACATTTTCCAACTCCAGTTTTTTATTAATGACTCTTTGCCCGAATTCTCATCGACTAATATTAATTCTATTGTTTTTTTGTTCATTGTGTGATTCGATTGGTTCTCAAAAATTGGATGAAATCAACTCTAATTTATTGTTTTCCCTAATTTTAATTGAGGGAATTAAGTGAGAAACACGTGTATGTGTGGAATTAATCATCATTTTTGCGTATTAAGAGTTGCATGAGTGAGTGTTGTTTTCGCAAGCATCAGATGAGAGGATGGGTGAGGGTAGCAGTGGAGAGGGAATCGAAGAAGTGGCTACCATCGCTGGCGATGTTCAGCGTACGCTTCTCCAATCCACCGATTCCACTCTGAGTTCTTTCCATCAAAATCATCTCCGATCCCTTCAGGTCTTTTCTTATTCTGTTTTCTATCAATCGCATTGTAGCCGTGTTGATTCATATGCCGATGCCGATGCCGAATACAATTGTTTCACATAAGTTCCTTTACCTATATGTATTCATGTTGATTCATTTCTCAGGATTTTATCCCACAATTGAAATCCCAGTATCAGTCATATGAAGATGTTCTCTTCAACAAAGTTAAAGGTGATGTGTCAAGTATTTGCAAAATAAATACTTTTATTTATTTAAATTCATTATTTAGGAATGTTATATGGAAGTTTGTCACCCTTAATACATTAGGCATTCCCATGTGCACCCTTTAATTTATTTATCAGGATTTACTGCAAAAGGAGGAAATAACCAAATGCAAGACCTTTATATCTATATTTAATCAACATAAGATTTTGTGTTTGACCTGGCATCCTTTAGTAAGCCGCTAAAAGAATCTTCCATCCGATCAAACTGATTGACACTGGAGTCTCTTACAAACACTTATTCTTTTTGTGCCTTTCATGAGATAACTTATTATTTGCATTTCTAACAGATGAGTTGACTAATGCAAGGGAACATCCAGCTGCAGCCACTGGAATTGCTGTTACAGCTGCTCTCCTTCTTTTGCGAGGTATGGCGTTTAATCCTTTTATTTGTTACAACTTTATGTTCAATGACTTTGATTGTATGATACAAGCATGGAGATAGATGTTAAAGTTATTTAATACACATTCTGAATCCTCAGCTCTAGCTCAAATTGTTTATTTCCTCATATTCGCTTCTTGATTTAATTTTGCCAGTATGTCCAGCCTATCACTGCAGGGACAATTTGTTGCAAATATAACTACTACAGTTTGTATTAGGGATTGAGCTCCTTAAACTCAAGTCGCAATAAATTTGACTTTCCATCAAATGCAAAATTTAAGTGCCCAAAGCATAGAGCTAGAATTCAACTGTAAGATATTGAAGCTGCCAAAGTTGGATGCGCAATTAGATTAGCAGGCTTGGACTAAGATATGGGCCTTACTCAAGGGAGCTATGTATTCACCAAATACTCTGTTGTTTGCTATGGTGCTACTTGTGTCGAGTCTCTCCTCCCTCCTTATTAGAAAGAAATGCTGGTTATTCGGTTAATTTATGAAAACTGTTTCTCAAAGGCTATGGTTTAGCTAAATGTCATTTCTTAGGAAGAATGAACTTCTTGTCCCCAAAAGCTGATAGGGATCAACCTTCAAGTTTTGGTCCCTAAAAACTATTTCTTACAGAACTAGTGCTTTTCTTACATCACATGGCCTTTGCAAAATATGTTGAGAGAAATTATACTCAATAGGAAGGTTTGGATTTAATAATATGAGTTGGTGCCAGATACAGAATTCTTTGATAATGTTACAATTGTATTATCTTGTTGTGAAGTATCTAAAGTGGTGATAAAATGCGATTACATTTTTAGAAGTGTAGTTTTGCTTCAATTTGTCCCACGGTGACTAGAGCAATAATAAAATTGTATTTTTTGCTTCAAAAGTAAAACGAAATTGACCATTGGCAATGGTCAATTTGGATTTCTGAAATAGCTCAAAGTTGTAAATGTGTGACTCTTATGAGTGATTCTTTTATGTAGTTCTAAGTATTTGGATACTCCCTTTATTTCTCCTTTGTATTATTGTTTTCCCTGTATCAAAATCTTTGCCGTCCAGTTTCAATACATATTAAATTCATAAGTAAAAGGAGCCAAGGTAAGTATAATCGAGTAGTCAACGAACTTGCTTTTCTATTAGTTGGAGAGTCTTGCTGAAATCTTGTTCTTTCAGTTTATCTTATCAAGCACAATTTTCTTTGTCAATTATTTGAGTAATTTGGATTCAGCTGCAGTTCCTTTCTGAAGTTGTGATGTTAAGAATTTATTTGCCTTCGAACGTGTTTTCCCTTCTGGAATCTGTCGCTGAAAAACCCATGCATTAGTATTGACTTGTGGAACTATTTTAGTTTTCTTCTCAATGTTTTCTATTCTCTTCTCTGCAGGTCCAAGAAGGTTTCTATTTCGCCAAACATTGGGCCGGTTCCAGAGTGAGGAGGTATGCTGCTACCTGGTTTTGTTTGAAAGCTCCATTCACCCTATATGAAATGAAGGATGCATATTAGTTATTTATTGTCCTATAACCTGCTAATAGACATAATCCTATACCCCCGGTTTGTTGTCTTCTGTATCATTCTATTTTGGCTATACGTTTTCATCTTTTGTTAAATTTGGTCACAAAGATTTTGTTCAGGCACAGTTTGTTGAAGCTGAGAAGAATGTAAAAGAGTTGGGCTTATCTGTTGATCTGATGAAGAAGGAGAGTAGAAAATTGCTTGAAAGGGCATCTCTTGCTGAAAAGGAGATGAAAAATGGTCATACTGCACTCTTGTAAGTGTGATTTAAGAACTCCTAACTTGTCTACCTGAACTCTTGCTAGTTCCATGTTATCTGATTATCATGAGCTGTGTATATGTACTCTGTAGGGTTGTTGGAAATGATATACATCATCTTGCTAAATCAGTTTACAAGGCTGAAGCCCAAGCAAGAGGTATGGTAACGAACAATTCATTCAGCTTATTAGTGATTTAATCGTATCATCTTCTCTTCCACAATTATATACACACGTACACATATGCATGTGTATGTCGACCAACATACACATGTATGTTACATAGTTGCATCATATTCTCTTCTATAACTATACACACAAATGTGTATGTATTGTCGACCCACACATGAGGGTAAGGAAGTTGACTTAAGGCTTAGATGAATGTTTGTAACCTAATGTAAAATGAATATGAGCTTAACTCAGGCAGTTATTGGATTAATGTTATTTGAATGAGAATGTTATCCCTGTTGAAAGTCATACAACAATGGTATGATAGTTGCATTCCCTTTTCTTTTAAGGCAATGAAAATAGGCTAATGTTTGGGGATTCGAAGGAAAATACAATTCCTAATTTACATATGAAAATATAGGACTTCCTTTCTCCCCAGAATAATGTACATGCTACCTTAAATGATTATAGATTACTAGGTAACCAGGCATGTGGTTTAGGATCTGCATCATGATGCCCTCAAAGGGTTGCTAGATGGAATATGATCATTAGTTATTATTATTTTAGTTTTGCAACCATATATGGTGAGCCAGGGTTGAAGTAGGTTGAGTCCAGATAGCATATGATAATTCATCAGCTGGGTACTTAAAGCTTTGATCTCTCTCTCTCTCTCTCTCTCATTTGATAATCCTTGTGCATATTTGCTCAGATCTAATGGAATTTCTGAGAGAAGTCCCAAAGAGGGAAGCTTTCAAACTCCGGGCTGAGGTAACACAAAGATATAATATTACGTATAAAGTTATATTCAATTAATTTAATCTCTCTGTATGTAGGTTGCTTCAATATCCTCTCTTTTGAGGCAACAGAGAATGGCAATGGACAAACAGAAAATGAAGATTTCGGAACACGGAGTTGCTATATAGTTGCTGAGGAAGTTTGATAAAATAATCAAACAAATTGCTTTCCATATTAAGATATATATTTTTGCATTGACTTTCCACCAAACAGAACACATGTACAAGCAAGTAGTTCTGGAACATGATGAATTTGCATGACTTAAGAGGGATGGATGGCTGGCTTAATTAATACTCTGCTTGCCCCCCTTTACTTCGTTTGTTTGAGCTCGTCAAATAATTCAAGCGGAGAATAAAGCACTCTCTCCAAGTCGTTCCTTAAACATGTTTTATTTAATATTATGTCTTTCTTTCAATTTCATTCTAATGTTTTTAGTGTTTTTTCCCAACTTTAGAATCGTCTCACTTTTCTTTAATATAATAATCTTAAATTGCAGATAAATTTTCTTAACAGTATAACCCGCCGGATCTTATCTAACTTATTTAAACTTGTTATGGAAAACATTAGATCTTATCTAACTTATTTGAACTAGCTATGGAAAACATTATAATTTAATGTGTTTGTACCATTATTATCTCTATATGTATTACAATACGTTGAAAGAAGTCTATTTTCTAAACTTGATAATCTTATTTCTTTTGCTTTCATGTTTTGTTTCCCGCGAACAAGATTGCGAAACTCGAAATTTCGATAGATCTCGACCATCTAACAAATGGGGAGTTTTAGGAACTCGAGTAGATCTCGGCAAAACTCGTTTGTATTAAATTAAGAGATAAAGACAATTTGTTACACCTAACTATCGCAAAATGACATTTTCAGACCCTACCTAATTTTCTCTTTAGGACACTAACAATTTTTTTTATGACAACCAATGGTAAAATGACTAAAATGCCCTTCAATGGGTTTTAAATTTTCAAATTATGGCATGAATAGTGAACCGGTTCAAATTTAAACTCAAAATTGAATCGAATTGAACTAAAATCTAGAATTGAACCGGTTAAAATTTAAAATTGTCTAAAATGCCCTCCAATGGCGGTGCTTCGTCTTACGAAGAGAACCCTCCTCGGCGACCGCGTATCGTGCCGCTGCTTCCCCTCCGTCTCCCACTGCTCGTGCCTCGAATTTGGCACCTTCCCGTCTTTCCAATGCGCCTCGTGCACCAACCCTAACCTCTCATTCTACAGCAAGATCGCGATCGATTTGAGATCTGTCGCGACGCTTGTCACCGCCACTAGGATTTCAGTGGAATCGATGGCAAGGCGGTGGTGATAGAGTGTGGATAGGGAGAGCAGTGTTATGAAACTCGTCGGGCTTCGCGCGAAATCTGGGATTTTCGACCTCACCGTGATGAGAAGCCGAAAATCGGCCAGTTTTCGGTCAACACATGTCAACGCCGGTCAATTCCAGTCCAATCGTGGTCAATCAGGTCCAGTTGCAGTCAAACCCAACAGATCTAGACTCGCCGTAGCAAGATCTGGCCTCGCAAGCTTGCTTGTGGAGGAGAATGATAAGGCTTTTTAATATTTTGAACTTTTGTTCTTAGTTATTGGGCTTTATCTTTTGTTTAGCTTGATCAAGCCCAAGCCCAAGCCCAAGTTGGTAGTTTGTTTTGTTTCTTGACAGTGAGGCGGTGATGTTACTACTGCTAGTACTTATCTGTAGATGATGATGACTGAAAGATATAAGGAAAAAGTATTACAACAATTCTCACTCTCCTCTCTTCTGTCTTCTCTTTACTCACTCTAATCCATCTTTTTACCCTAATTCCACAAGTTCTTATCTTATCCATCTAAGCTTCCATCACTGTATCAGATTTTGACCTCGATTTCCACCCAAATCTTGCTTTGATGTGGCTGGACAATCATCACCACCTTATGAGAACCTTGCCAGTAAAAAAAAAGTTCATGAGGTCAGAGAGAGTATTAACGATATTAAACTAGAGCTTCGGGAACTCACTTTCATAATGAACGCTCTGGCCAACCGTATACCAGACTCACCAACCAAGTCACCCGTGCAGAGTCAATCCATTCTCGGAGCACCGCCGGAACTAAGTCGTGAAACACAGGTTATCAAGGAGCCCCGGAAACACAACCCACCAAAATTTGACGGATCTAATTTCCTGGAGTGGAAGATGAAGTTCCTCTAGTTTTGCTTATCTGAAAACATTCCTGAAACAGAAATGGTTAAAGAAGCCATGTTGGGTTTTAAAGGAGCAGCAATCAAGTATCATTCACACTATGAACAACAGATGAAATCACAGGGCATTCATAAGCTGGTGTGGATAGAGTATATAGAGGACCTTAGTAGAAGATTCACTGATGGTGAATATACAGACTATATGTCTGATTTGGCTCACTTGAGACAAGAGGGTTCTGTGGAAGACTACTACCAATCTTTTCAAGGTATTGTCACCACACTAAATCTTAATGCTAAAGATACTCTTGCCATGTTTTTAAGCCATCTTAAACCTGAGATTGAAGAAACAGTTCGGATGCATTTTCCTAAAGACCTTTATAATGGCCAAACGGTTGGAAAAAACTTGGTTTTCCCATACACCTAAATTCCCATTACCTAACCAAAATCAATCTAAACCTTATCCTCACATACCTCTGTCCCCAATTCCTCCTAAACCACCTTTTAACACCACACGGTCACCCAATGCACCCAAGACCATTACTCCAATCCAAAAACAGATTCATGATGATAGATTAAAGTGTGGTATTTGTATTTGGTGTGGAGATCGTTATTCTAAGGGTCATAAATGCACTAAATCCCAGCTATTTCAACTACTTGTTGGTGACGAGACAGTTGATCAAAATAATGGGGAGGTCTATGTGGACTGCTCGGCTTCCTTAGAGGAGGAAGTTGATGAGACCAGTATGACCACTCTGGGACAACCAATTATATCCTTACATGCATTACTGGGCACAACTAGATTTCAGACAATGCATATTAAAGGTTTATTGGGCAAACAAGATGTTATTATTCTCGTCGATTCTGGCAGTACACAATTTTATAAACTCTACACTCGTTAAGAGATTAAGATGCCACACCACGACCACTCACAATGTCTCTGTGACAGTGGCTAATGGGCACAAGCTAGCAACTTAGAAAGTGTGTAAACATTTATTATTTAATATGCAAGAAACTCTGTTTCAGGCTGACTTATTGGTACTTCCTATTCAGGGTTGCGATTTAGTATTGGGAATTCAATGGTTGGCGACTCTCAGGCCTATTATTTGGGATTTCACAAATCTCACTATGCAATTTCAAATTCGTGAGACACAGGTTCATTTACTTGGGATGGGATCAAGCAAGGTTACATGGGCATCTAATAAGCAATGCAACAAAATAAGTTCTTCTATCAATTTGGATACCAGCAAGACCATGACAGTACTTCAACATTCAGCCACCCATTCTTCTGTACTTAGTATTGTAGGGTTTTGAAGCGTGCTTTAACATCGAGATAGCGGAAGCATTTAACAAATCAACTCCAAACCTTGTCCAAGAACATTGAACCATTAAATCCCAAGGCAAAATCTATTCAACAAGAAATTTACCTTTAAGTTTTTGTTGAATTGATAAAGAAGAACTTTATGATCTTCTTCTCTAGAGCAAGTCCACACCAAGGGGATGATCTTCAAGATCCTTCACTTAATGCCTACTAGAACAATTAATTGAAGAACAAGAGAGCAAGAAGAGAGGAGAGCTTTGTGTGGCCGGCCAAGGAGAGAGAAAGTGAGTTGTGAGAGTGAAATTTTGTAATTAATTCATTTGGTATTTCTCTACTTCATCAGTCTCACAAGCATGGGTCAAAAGGTGATTGGTATGGGCTTAAAGGTGTTTTAACCCATACCCCTTAAATCACTCACCTCTTAATCAACAATCATCAACTAACATGGTGTGTTGTGGCCCCCACCTTTGGGCCCACAAAAGTGGCCGGCCATGTTGGGCTTACTGGGCCCTTACCAGGCCCTTGTTGGGCCGACCATGTCACCTCATGGGTCGAGCCCAATGGGCTCGCCCATGTGGTTTCGTGCCGTGTCCAAAAGTCGCCCGACCTATTTTGTCGTTACTTATCAAACAAAGTCCGACACGACATCGACGAAAAATCTCAGTCTTCTCGATTCGCTAATTATTCTCTCATACCGAACCTATGGCCCAAAACCTTCAGTTTTGTCCATGTATTGCTCTTCAAGAAACGTTAAGGTTTCCTTGTCTCAAGTTATCCGTCTTGAATGTGTATGACCCTCCAGGCTCATGCCACTGTTGGCAGATCGGCACAAAAGATCTCTCTTGTCCGATCCATCATAAGTGGTCTCTAGTAAGACGTTATGATTACCCAAGGTGCATGATGATCGATGATTCGATTTAACCTTTGTGCGCACAAGTCACTATCCTATTATCTCTAGATATCCCGATTGATCACAAGGTATAGAGTCGTCACCCTTGTTTAATCAATCATTGTTACTTGATATGTGAGATGGCTAAGAACTGATAACCCGTATCACTGGCATGGCCATGCTCTTACTCTCAGTCACTCTCCATCAAGAGGCCTTTAACACATATCTTTCCCATACCGTAGTACGAGGGATATGTTAGGTTTGGTTTGTGCCCTAGTCCAAAATAATTCTTCAATCTATATTGTAACGGACATCATTATTCTACATAAGAAAAGGCATAATATTACTAATGTGTTGTAGTAATATATCTAATGTGATTTGATCTATGTCATAATGTGTGTAATCACTTATAGTAGAACTATAGATCAGAAAGAGTTACATTCGATAGAGTCCCTGATCAGCTAAGCTTCTTCTGAAGCGATCAGTATGAGACTAACTCCTTGTGATCACGCTCTACTGATCATGGCAAAGATATGCCGGAGTTATATCATAGATATCATCAGGTCGATGATATCGGACAACCCGATTGTGATTATGCTGCATAGATCCAGTCATGAGATACTCACATATCGTAACTTGTCATTATATCCTAAGACCGAGGAGTCTTTGTGTACACTATGTAACAAATACCTAAGTTTGACCTAGTCTAACGTTATCTGTAAAAGGGTAGCTATAACGTCTTCGATCGGCTTTGGCATTTATTGCACCAGTAAACTCGAAAGGCGTCTGAGGGATTTATCACTCATACTTCGATATGAGAAAGATATCCGTTTAGGCCACTTGATGAGTATGACTGAAGAAATAGCATGGCCATGCAGGTGATACCTTAGTATCAGGTTTCACTCATCTCAGATATCAAGAAACAGTGATTGATAAATTAGGATGACCGTTCTATGCCTATTGATCAATATGGATATCGGTTTGATAAAAGGATAGTGACATGTACGATAACAGGTTAAGTTGAATAATCGATAATCACGAATATTGGATAATCATAATGTCTTGCTAGAGGCCACTTATGATGGAAAGGGTAAAATAGTAATTTTACCATTCTGCCAATTATTCGTGAGCCTAGAGGGTCACACGCATTAAGCACAATACATGACAATAATTATGGATGACAATTGAGAACAATTCGGTAGTTTTCTGGCCTAAGGTTTTAACCAGACGGTTGAAGAAATCAATTCGAGGAAATTAAGCCGTTTTGACTAAACCGAAATTAGAACTCAAGTTAATGGGTTTAATTTGGGTTTTAGTTAAACGGGCTTAAAGCCCATTTAGGGATTTAAGATAAGAGAGGGGTCAAATGCAAATAAGAAGGATTAAAGGGATAGATAATGCAATTTTTATTTTGAAATTCAATTTAATTTCAAATTAAAAATCACATAATATCTTATTTATTTTATCCTTTGATTTTTTCAGCAACCACCTCTCCTCTCTCTCTCCCTCATTGCCGATTTCTCTCACCCTCTCTACCTCCATTATTGCTCAAGTTTTCTCTCTAATTTTCTAGCAAAAGATTGAGAGGACACTACGCTTGTGTTCTTGTCGATTACAAGAGGTAAATATCAGACCTTTAATTATGTTTATAACATGTTCAAATGGCATTAAGATCAAGTTTTTACGATCACCACGGTTACATAAAGTCCGCTGCATGATATTCATTGTTTGGAACCCGTGGTGATCTCTTTCAGGATAAATCCCTTAGCCGTCTTTCGTGTCACTCATGCAATCCGTTCCGCCACCCAATCATGCCCGTTATTGCAATCATGTTACGGAAAGCGTTAGGCGCAAGTTAAAGCTGCACGTACATTGCATAGCAATCACAAAGACTCCTTGGTCTAAGGATATCGTGATAAGCTACTGCATTTGAATATGTTTATGGCTTGATCTATGAAACACTATTCAAAGTGGGTCGTCCGATATCAATCTCCTCATGATATCTATGATATGATTCCGGGATCCCTAATCCCTATGACAAGTTGAACTACGTCATTGAGAACCATCCTCATACTGGTCGCTTCTATTGAAGCATATATTGACCAGGGACTCGTTAAGTGTGATCCGTACAGATTTATGGTTCTACTACTTTAGTGGTCATAAATTAGATCATGCTTAACATATTACTTCAACACATAAGTAATACAAAGCCGTTTTATATATATTACAAACGATGATAATGTACATAGACATTTACAGGCTACTAGCAATTGGACTAAGGCACAATATGCTATCAATCTTCCACTTGCCCCTAGTTCCAATCTAAGTCACATTCTATACCCATTGACCTAACATGTTTATCATGTTTCGCTTGAGGAAGAGCCTTGGTCAAGGGGTCGGCTGTGTTATCATCAGATGCAACGTAGTGGATCTTTACGTCACCTCTAGCAACAACGTCGCGGATGATGTGATACTTCCTGTGTACATGTTTAGATCTGTCATGTGCCCTGGGTTCCTTAGCTTGCGCAATGGCCCTGGTGTTGTCACAATATAATTTTACTATGTTAGATGGGTTTTGAATTACACCCAACCCAGCCATGAAACTCCTTATCCATACAGCCTCTTTTGCCGCTTCCGATGCATCAATGTACTCAACTTCGGTCGTAGAGTTGGCAATGGTGTCCTGCTTCTTGCTTTTCCAGCTGAATGCTCCACCGTTCAACGTAAACACATATCCCAACTGACTCTTAAAGTCATCGGGGTCTGTCTGGAAACTAGCGTCGACATATCCTTAGACGACTAGATCATCATTTCTTCCCCCGTATAGAAGAAAAGCGTCTTTGGTTTTTCTCAAATATTTGAGAATCGCCTTGACGGCAATCCAGTGTTCCTCAACGGGTTTGGATTGATGTCTACTGGTACAGCTTAGGGCAAACGAGACATCCGGTCTCGTACATATCATGGCATACATTATGGACCCTATAGCTGAAGCATATGGGATCTCATTCATTCTTGCTAGCTCTGCAGGCGTCTCAGCACACTGCTTCTTGCTAAGCTTTATGTCATGACGCATGGGCAGCAGTCCTTTCTTTGAATTAATCATTGAGAATCTTCTTAGCACTTTGTCTATATAGGTGCTTTGACTTAAGCCCAAGACCCGCTTGGCACGATCTCTATATATCTTGATCCCCAATATGTAAGAGGCCTCGCCTAAGTTCTTCATTGCGAAACACTCACCTAACCAAGTCTTTGTTAAAAGCAAGGTAGGGACGTCGTATCCAATGAGCAATATGTCGTCAACATAGAGCACTAAGAAGACTACTTTGTTCCCATCTGCCTTTTTATACACGCAAGGTTCATCATCGTTCTTGATGAAGCCAAACTGTTTCACAACTTCATCAAAACGCTGATTCCAACTTCGAGATGCTTGCTTCAAACCATAAATTGATTTTAGCAACTTCCAAATCTTTCCATTATTCTTAGAATCCTCAAAACCCTCAGGCTGAGACATATAAACGTCCTCAGCTAATCTCCCGTTGAGGAAGGCGGTTTTGACGTCCATTTGAAATATTTCATAGTTATGATACGCTGCTACGACAAGTAAAAATGCGGATAGATTTGACCATAGCTACTGGAGAAAAGGTCTCTTCATAGTCAATTATGTGGACTTGCCTATAACCTTTTGCTACAAGTCTTGCTTTATAGGTCTGAGGTTTGCCATCCATGTCTATCTTTATTTTAAAGATCCATTTACACCCAATGACTTTTTCGTCAGGGGTTTGATCCACCAAGTCCCACACTTGATTATCTGACATGGATTGCATTTCTTTCTTCATGACTTCCAGCCATTTCTCAGAGTCGGTTCCGTTCAAGGCCTCTCGAAAGGTAGCTGGATCATTGTCCACTAACACTAAATCATCACCTCCAGTTACTAGGAAACCGTATCTGAGAGGTGCATGACTTATCCTTTTTGACCGCCTTGGACCGTCCTCATTAACTGTAGCTATTGGTTCTTGCTCAACGACCACTTCTGGCTCTATTTCTTTCAGTGGGTCGTCCAATGGTTCCCGAGTGACTATATGATCTAGAACTTCATCAAGATGAACAGCCCTCCCACTGACTGTCTTGGAAATAAATTCCTTTTCCAAGAATGTCCCACCTCGAGCGACAAAAACTTTATTTTCGCTCGGTTTGTAGAAGTAGTATCCTTTTGTTTTTTTTGGATATCCGACGAAAGTGGACTTATCTGATCTCTGTTCGAGCTTTGTTGCAAGCAACCGTTTTACATAAGCCTCGCAACCCTAGATTTTTAGGAAGGACAAAACGGGTTCTTTCCCGTACCATTTCTCGAATGATGTCCCTTCCACTGCTTTCGACGGAGCCCTGTTTATTATGAATGCGGCCGTTTGCAGAGCGTAACCCCAGAAGGAGATCGGGAGATCAGTGAGACTTAACATCGATCGAACCATATCCAACAATGTTCGATTCCTTCGCTCGGACAAACCATTGAGTTGTGGTGTTCCTGGCGGAGTCCACTGAGATAGTATTCCACTTTCAGTAAGATGACTAAGAAACTCCTCGGATAAGTATTCTCCACCCCAATCAGAACGGAGTGCCTTGATACGCTTTCCAAGTTGGTTTTCTACTTCAGTCCTAAACTCCTTGAATTTATCAAAGGCTTCAGACTTATGTCTCATGAGATAGACATAACCATATCTACTGAAATCATCAGTAAATGTGATAAAGTAGCCTAAACCACCTCTGGCTGGTGTACTCATTGGTCCACATACGTCTGAATGTATTAGACCCAATATATCACCTGCCCTCTAACCTAAACCAGTGAAGGGCGCTTTAGTCCTCTTGCCCATTAAACAAGCTTCGCATCTATCAATCGTTTGGAATTCGAATTGACTTAGAAGTCCGCACAGACATGAGACTCAGCTCCAGTGTCTAGTAACCAAGCATTTAGAGTAGAAAGATTTAGCTCTAATGGAATACTTGACGAAGCAGCGGCCCCACCGCCCTTCTTCTGATCTTCCTTCAGCTGCTGACAGTCCTTCTTCCAATGACCAGGCTTTTGGCAGTAGAAACAGACCGACTCCTTTGCCTTCCCCTTGCCCTTCATGGGTATGGAAGGTTTAGTAATGAAATGTCGTATGTTCTTCCCCGCCAGGTGCATTAGGCCTTTGCCCTTATCACCACCAGCTTTGAAGCCGGATCCCTTCTTGACCATTAGAACACCTTTGGGCGTACTGCCCCTTATGCTCTTCTCGGCAGTCACTAACATGCTGTGCAACTCCGATGCGGTCTTGTCCATGTCATGCATGTGATAGTTCATGACGAACCTACCATATGCATGAGGAAGGGATTGTAGAATAAAATTCCCAATCATCTCTTTCTTCATAGTCATTCCGAGACTAGTCATATGATCAAGATGTCCCTTCATTCGTAGGACGTGTGGACCTATGGAGCTGCCTGCTGACATTTTGCAGGCATTGAGTTCTCGGAGAACAGTGTATTTTTCAATACGTACTTTCTCTTTGGACATATCCTTGATCTGTGCAAACATTGCAACCGGATCATGGGATAGCTCCATAAACTGCTTCTGGAGGTCCGCCTCCATGCAGCCCAGCATGACACACGCAGCGTCGATAGAGTCGCTAAGGTATTTCTGGTACGCATCCTTAACGACCCTCGTTGCGTTGGCAGCTGGCTCCACCGGGATAGCCTTGTCTAAGACGTACTCCCTGCGTTCCAACTTTAACAGAAGTCGTAGATTTCTGTCCCAGTCCAGATAATTTGTTCCATTGAGTTTACACTTGTCAAGTATAGTCCTCAATGACAAATTAGACGAGTTTGTTGAATTACTAACTATTTCTACACGAAGAAAGTAAATTTAATCAGAAAAGTTGAATAAATTTACGAATATCCGAATTAAACACCAACCATCCGATTCTAAAGTTTAGAATCTTTAAACCAAGATCCCTTATTTGTCAATTGAAGTACGCTAAGGCGCGTCGCTCCAATTGACTCATTTGGGAAGGACGTCCATCCAATTACAACCCGTGTAACTCTTGGTCAGGGTATGTGCAAAAGAAAACGGCTTACCCTTCCGATGCCCCAGCTCGACCTCAGGCCAAAGACCAACTCTTTTGCCTTACCATTTCCCTTCATTGTCATGGAAGGTTTAGTGATGAAAGGTCGTCTGGTGCATTGGGCCTTTGCCCTTTCCACCACCAGCTTTGAAGCCGGATCCCTACTTGACCATCAGAACAATTTTGGGTGTACTGCCCCTTATGCTCTTCTCGGCAGTTACCAACATGCTGTGCAACTCCGATGCGGTCTTGTCCATGGGATGCATGTGATAGTTCATGGCGAACCAACCATATGCATGAGGAAGGGATTGCAGAATGAAATCTGTAGCCATAGTCATTTCGAGACTAGTCATATGATCGAGATGTCCCTTCATACGTAGGACGTGTGGACCTACGGAGCTGCCTGCTGACATCTTGCAGGCAATGAGTTCTCGGAGTACATTGTATTTTTCAATACGTACTTTCTCTTTGAACATATCCTTGATCTGTGCAAACATTGCAACCAGATCATGGGATAGCTCCATAAACTGCTTCTGGAGGTCCGCCTCCATGCAGCCCAGCATGACACATGCAACGTCGATAGAGTCGCTAAGGTATTTTTGGTACGAATCCTTAACGACCCTCGTTGTGTTGGCAGCTGGCTCCACCGGGATAGCCTTGTCAAGGACGTACTCCCTGCGTTCCAACTTTAACACAAGTCGTAAATTCATGTCCCAGTCCAGATAATTTGTCCCATTGAGTTTACACTTTTCAAGTATAGTCATCAACGACAAATTAGACGAGTTTGTTGAATTACTAGCCATTTCTACACGAAGAAAGTAAATTTAATCAGAAAAGTTAAATAAATTTACGAAGATCCGATTTAAACACCAACCATCTGATTCTAAGGTTTAGAATCTTTAAACCAAGATTCCTTATTTGTCAATTAAAGTACGCTAAGGCGCACCGCTCCAATTGACTCATTTAGGTAGGACGTCCATCCAATTACAACCCGTGTAACTCTTGGCCAGGGTATGTGCAAAAGCACACGGCTTACCCTTCCGATGCCCCAGCTCGACCTCAGGCCAAGAATCGTGGTCGAGTAAACCAACCTTCACTAACGTGTTAACTTTGTGTAGATGCTCCGCTAAGGCGCACGACTTCCCACAAAATTTCCCATTTCCATATAGAACCCATTCCATCGATGCTCCACTAAGGCGCACGACACCGATAAAATGTTTCTACAAGGGTTGTGATTTGGGTGACATCTCACTTGACTCAAATTATGTTGTGATTTAGTTGTGTTTAATAATTCGAAAGTATCTTGGTACAATTACGAACCCGTCATCAACAACCCGTGTTGTGACGTTTCTAATTGTATCATATACAATCTTCTTTTAAAGTCGTCATTTGCAACCCGTGCAAACACGTTTCAAAATTGAACTCATCCATCACAACCATTGCGATGATGGTTCACAACGCTTTAAACATGCAAACAATTAAAATCGATTTTAATCTTTGCATGTGAGGTGATGGCTTATAAAATTATAAGCTAAGCATGAAACCATGTAATTATATAAATAATTAAAGCAAGCAAACATAAAGCGTTAAATATGCATCAATAGCCCATCCTAATCTTAGGATTCTACGAGGCACCACATCTTCTCGTCTTTCTCATTCGGGCTCCCACTAGCTCCTAGACTTCCTCCAAGACCGTCATTCTGCTCGATTTTCCATCCTTCTCGTCTTTGAGTAGTAATTACAATTAATACTCGGTTCATAGACCGGATAAAAAATAATTACACTTTATGGGCTCGAATGAAAGAATAATTACACGCTAACACTAACGGTGTGCAAACCGTGAAAGTGATAAAATCTAATGGGCTACTAATGCATCATACATCTCATCACATCATCCTACATGTTATCACACAAACATGTTATCAAATAATATGCAATAATTCTGGTTTTAATTTTGCCAAGTTGCTTGGTCGGGTTTATCGAAACTAGACCTTTTCGAAAAACGGTTTATCGAAACCGATCAAATTTAAAAGTTTTCGAAATATTGGATCGCGGGTTCATCCACGGACATAATCAACGTGCACGAAACAAGTCGGGAAAAGCCTATGGGCCGAGCCCAACATCACGGCTCGGTTTGGGCCTTGAAAAGCCCAAACCGAGGTTGACTCTCCTCTCGGCTTCGGCCTAGAGGAGGGACGGCCTCGATCACTGCCGGCTTCCGGTGACCTCTGTCTGGTACCTCCGATCCGGCTCCCCGAGAGTTGTAGGGTTTTGGAGCGTTCTAGATCGTCGAGATAGCGGAAGCAATAAAAGATAATCTACTCCAAACCTTGTCCAAGAACATTTAAACCATTAAATCCCAAAGCAAAATCTATTCCACAAGATGTTTACCTTTAAGTCTTGTTTGAATCGATATTGCGTGACTCGCTCTATCACACACACCTTGGGTATGTGTGTGACCCTCTAGGCTCATGCCACCGTTGGCAGATCAGCGCAAGACTCGCTCTTGCCCGATCCATCATAAGTGGTCTCTAGTAAAACATTATGATTACCCAAGGTGCACGATGATCGATAATTCGACTTAACCTTTGTGCGTACAAGTCACCATCCTTTTATCTCTAGATATCCCGATTGATCTCAAGGCATAGAGTCGTCTCCCTTGTTCAATCAATCATTGTTACTTGATATGCGAGATGACTGAGAAATGATAACCCGTATCATTTGCATGGCCATGCTTTTTTCTCAGTCATTCTCCATCAAGAGGCCTTCTAACGGATATCTTTCCCATACCGTAGTATGAGGGATAAATCCCTTAGCCGTCTTTCGTGTCACTCATGCAACCCGTTCTGCAACCCAATCATGCCCTTTATAGCAATCCTTTTACAGAAAGCGTTTGGCGCAAGTTAAAGCCGTATGTTCATTGCATAGTGATCACAAAGACTCCTTGGTCTAAGGACGTCGTGACAAGCTATCGCATCTGAATATTTTTATGGCTTAATATATTAAAACACTATTCAATGCGGGTCGTCCGATATCAATCACCTCATGATATCTATGATATGGTTCCAGGATCCCACATCTTTTTGACAAGTAGAACTACGTCATTAAGAACCATCCTCATACTGGTCGCTTTTAAGGAAGCATAGGTTGACCAGGGACTCGTTAAGTGTGATCCGTACAGATTTATAGTTCTACTACTTTAGTGGTCATAAATCAGATCATGCTTAACATATTACTTCAACACATAAGTAATATAAAGCCGTTTATATTTATACATTACAAACGATGATATTTGTACATAGACGTTTACAGGCTAATACCAATTGGACTAGGGCACAAATGCTATCAATCTCCCACTTGCCCTTAGCTCCAATCTAAGTCCCAGTCTATACCCATTGACCTAACATGTTTTTCATGTTTATCTTGAGGAAGAGCCTTGGTCAATGGGTCGGCTGTGTTATCATCAGTTGCAACGTAGTGGATCTTCACGTCACCTCTAGCAATTATGTCGCGGATGATGTGATACTTTCTGAGTACATGTTTGGATCTGTTATGAGCCCTGGGTTCCTTAGCTTGCGCAATAGCCCCGGTGTTTTCACAATATAAGTCTACTGGGTTAGACAAGTTTTTAATTACACCTAACCCAGCCATGAAACTCCTGATCCATACAGCCTCTTTTGCCGCCTCACATGCGGCAATGTACTCAGCTTCCGTCATAGAGTCGGCAATGGTATCCTGCTTCTTGCTTTTCCAGCTGAATGCTCCACCGTTCAACATAAACACATATCCCAACTGACTCTTAAAGTCATCGGGGTCTGTCTGGAAACTAGCGTCGACATATCCTTTGACGACGAGATCATCATTTCTGCCCCCGTATACAATAAAGGCGTCCTTGGTTTTTCTCAAATATTTGAGAATCGCCTTGATAGCCATCCAGTGTGCCTCACCGGGTTTGGATTGATGTCTACTGGTACAGCTTAGGGCAAACGAGACATCCGGTCTCGTGCATATCATGGCATACATTATGGACATCAAAAAACCCGTTCTTAATATTAAAATAATATCCCTCTATTTCAAGAAGAGAAATTGAGATAATATTCCTGTTGAAAACAGGTACGCAAAACACATCATTAAGTTCAATTACAAGCCCACTGGGCAAAACAAGGTTCACAGAACCCACAGCAGTTGCGGCAACTCTGGTATTGTTCCCAACTCTTAGGTCCACCTCGTTTTCCCTTATATCTCTTCTACTGTGTAACACCTGCACATCAGCACAAACATGAGACTCAGCTCCAGTGTCTAGTACCCAGGTATTAATTGTAGAAAGATATAGCTCTATTGGAATACCTGATGAAGTAGCGGCCCCACCGCCCTTCTTCTGGTCCTCCTTCAACTGCTGACAGTCTTTCTTCCAATGACCAGGCTTTTGACAGTAGTAACAGACCGACTCCTTTGCCTTCCCTTTGCCTTGTACGGGCATGTGAGGTCTAGGAATAAATGGTCGTCTATTCCTCCCTGTGAGGTGTCTTGGGCCTTTACCCTTCCCACCAACAGCTTTGAAGCTGGGTCCCTTCTTGACCATGAAGACATTTTTGGACGAACTGCCCCTTATGCTCTTCTCGGCAGTTACTAGCATGCTGTGCAACTCCGACACGGTCTTGTCCATATCATGCATGTGATAGTTCATGACGAACCCACCATATGCATGAGGAAGGGATTGCAGAACAAAATCCGCAGCCATTTCCTTTTCCATAGACATACCGATACTAGTCATATGGTCAAAATGCCCCTTCATCTGTAGGACGTGAGGACCTACGGAGCTGCCTGCTGACACCTTGCAGGCTATGAGTTCTCGGAGAACAGTGTATTTTTCAATACGTACTTTCTCCTTGAACATATCCTTGATCTGTGCAAACATTGCAAACGGATCATGGGATAGCTCCATAAACTGCTTTTGGAGGTCCGCCTCCATGCAGCCTAGCATGACACACGCAACGTCGATAGAGTCGCTAAGGTGTTTCTGGTACGCATCCTTAACGACCCTCGTTGCGTTGGCAGCTGGCTCCTCAGGGATAGCCTTATCAAGGACGTACTTCCTGCGTTCCATTTTTAACACAAGTCGTAAATTTCTGTCCCAGTCTAGATAATTTGTCCCGTTGAGTTTACACTTCTCGAGTATAGTCCTCAATGACAAATTAGACGAGTTTGTTGAATTACTAGCCATTTCTACACGAAGAAAGTAAATTTAATCAGAATAGTTGAATAAATTTACGAAGATCCGAATTAAACACCAACCATTAGATTCTAAGATTTAGAATCTTTAAACTAAGATCCCTTATTCGTCATGTGAAGTGCGCTAAGGCGCACCGCTCCAATTGACTTATTTAGGTAGGACGTCCGTCCAATTACAACACGTGTAACTCTTAGTCAGGGTATGGGTAAAACACACGGCTTACCCTTCCGATGCCCCAGCTCGACCTCATGCCAAGAATCGTGGTTGAGTCAACCAACTTTCACTAACGAGTTAACTTTGTGCAGATGCTCCGTTAAGGCGCACGACATCCCACAAAGTTTACCATTCCCATCTAGAACCCATTCGATTGATGCTCCGCTAAGGCGCACGACACCGATAAAATGTTTCTACATGGGTGTGAATTTGGGTGGCATCTCACTTGACTCAAATTACCTTGTAATTTGGTTGTGTTTAAAAAATTCGAAAGTATTTGGTACAATTACGAACCCGTCACCAACATCCCGTGTTGTGACGTTTCTAATTGTATCACATACTATCTTCATTTGAATCCGTCATTTGCAACCCGTGCAAATACGTTTCAAATTTGAACTCATCCATCACAACCCGTGTGATGATAGTTCACGACGCTTTAAACATGCAAACAATTAAAGTTGATTTTAATCTTTGCATGTGAGGTGATGGCTTATAAACTTATAAACTAATCATGCAAGCATGCAATTAATTAAATAATTCAAGCAAGCATCCATAAAGCGTTAAATATGCATTTTATAGCCCATCCTAAACTTAGGATTCTACGAGTCTTCCTTATTCGGGCTCCCACTTGCTCTTGGACTTCCTCCAAGACCGTCATCGTGCTCGATTTTCCATCCTTCTCGTCTTTGAGTAATAATTACAATTAATACTCGGTTCGTAGACCGGATAAAAAATAATTACACTTTATGGGCTCGAATAAAAGAATAATTACACGCTAACACTAACGGTATGCAAACCGTGAAAGCGATAAATCTAATGGGCTACTAATGCATCATACATTTCATCACATCATCCAACATGTTATCACACAAACATGTTATCAAATAATATGCAATAATTCCGGTTTTAATTTTTCCAAGTTGCTTGGTCGGGTTTATCGAAACTAGACCTTTTCGAAAAACGGTTTATCGAAACCGATTAAATTTTGAAAGTTTTCAAAATATTGGATCGCGGGTTCGTGACACGGATCAAACACCACGCACGAACCAAGTCGGGCCAAGCCAATGGGCCAAAGGCCCATTGGGCCGAGCCCAACATAGCACGGGCCGGTTTTGGCCTTGGAAGGCCAAAACCGCCTTGCCGCCACTCTCGGCCTCGCCCGAGAGTGGGAACGGGCTCGGTCACCGCCGGCCTCCCCGGCCTCCGGTGACCTCCGTTCGGTACCTCCAAACCGGCTGCCCGAGAGTCCCTTCTCGGACCCGACAAATCCAATAATTTCCGAAAAATTCCAAATTTAATGTATTTTTCAAAAATAACATATTTCATGCAAATCTCCCAAAAAGCATTAAAATCATGTTATCAACGTTTGGCATGCAAATAATCACAAAACCGAAATAAATTCAACAAGACAAAGATTAAGAGGGTAACCAACGCTCTGATACCACTGTAGGGTTTTGGAGCGTTCTAGATCGTCGAGATAGCGGAAGCAATAAAAGATAATCTACTCCAAACCTTGTCCAAGAACATTTAAACCATTAAATCCCAAAGCAAAATCTATTCCACAAGATGTTTACCTTTAAGTCTTGTTTGAATCGATAAAGAAGAACGTTCGGATCTTCTTCTCTAAAGCTAGTCCACACCAAGAGGATGATCTTCAAGATCCTTCACTTAATTGCCTACTAGAACAATTAAATGAAGAACAAGAGAGCAAGATGATGAAGAGGAGAGGGGTGGCCGGCCACAATGAGAGAGAGAGAGGATTTTTGTGTGTTTTGTGACTTAATGAATTAATGAATTAAAGTCTTGCATTATAATTCATCATCCAACTCACAAGTATGGGTTAAAAGTGATTGGTATGGGCTTAAATGTGCTTTAACCCATACCCCTTAATCACTCAACTCTTAATCCACAATCACCAACTAAGCATGGCATTGTGTGGCCCCCACAATGGCCCCACCAAGTGGGCCGGCCATATGGCCTTATTGGGCCCTTATTGGGCCGGCCATGAGGCTTCATGGGCCGAGCCCAATGGGCCCTCCCGTGTTGTCTCATGCCGCGTCCAAAAGTTGCCCGACCTTTTTGCCGTTACTTATCAAACAAAGTCCGACGCGATATCGACGAAAAACTCAATTTTTCTCGATTCGCTAATTATTCTCTCAAACCGAACCTATGGCACAAAACCTCCAGTTTTGTCCATATACTTCTCCTTAAGAAACATCCATGTTTCCTTGTCTCAAGTTATCCGTCTTGTATGTGTGTGACCCTCTAGGCTCATGCCACCGTTGGCAGATCAGCGCAAGACTCGCTCTTGCCCGATCCATCATAAGTGGTCTCTAGTAAAACATTATGATTACCCAAGGTGCACGATGATCGATAATTCGACTTAACCTTTGTGCGTACAAGTCACCATCCTTTTATCTCTAGATATCCCGATTGATCTCAAGGCATAGAGTCGTCTCCCTTGTTCAATCAATCATTGTTACTTGATATGCGAGATGACTGAGAAATGATAACCCGTATCATTTGCATGGCCATGCTTTTTCTCTCAGTCATTCTCCATCAAGAGGCCTTCTTACGGATATCTTTCCCATACCGTAGTATGAGGGATAAATCCCTTAGCCGTCTTTCGTGTCACTCATGCAACCCGTTCCGCCACCCAATCATGCCATTTATAGCAATCCTTTTACAGAAAGCGTTTGGCGCAAGTTAAAGCCGTACGTTCATTGCATAGTGATCACAAAGACTCCTTGGTCTAAGGACGTCGTGACAAGCTATCGCATCTGAATATGTTTATGGCTTAATCTATGAAAACACTATTCAATGCGGGTCGTCCGATATCAATCACCTCATGATATCTATGATATGGTTCCAGGATCCCACATCCTTATGACAAGTAGAACTACGTCATTAAAAACCATCCTCATACTGGTCGCTTTTAAGGAAGCATAGGTTGACCAGGGACTCGTTAAGTGTGATCCGTACAGATTTATGGTTCTACTACTTTAGTGGTCATAAATCAAATCATGCTTAACATATTACTTCAACACATAAGTAATATAAAGCCGTTTATATTTATACATTACAAACGATGATATTTGTACATAGACGTTTACAGGCTAATACCAATTGGACTAGGGCACAAATGCTATCAAGAGTCTCTTCTCGGACCCGACAAATCCAATAATTTCTGAAAAATTCCAAATTCAATATATTTTCAAAAATAACATATTTCATGCAATTATCCCAAAAAGCATCAAAAACATGTTATCAACAATTTTGACATGCAAATAATCATAAAACCGAAACTAGTTCAACAAGACAAAGATTAAGAGAGTTAACCACACTCTGGTACCACTGTAGGGTTTTAGAGCGTTCTTTAACATCGAAATAGCGGAAGCATTTAACAAATCAACTCTAAACCTTGTCCAAGAATATTGAACCATTAAATCCCAAGGAAAAATCTATTTCACAAGAAATTTACCTTTAAGTCTTTTTTGAATCGATAAAGAAGAACTTTGTGATCTTCTTCTCTAGAGCAAGTCCACACCAAGGGGATGATCTTCAAGATCCTTCACTTAATGCCTACTAGAACAATTAAATGAAGAACAAGAGAGCAAGAAGAGAGAAGAGCTTTGTGTGGCCGGCCAAGGAGAGAGAAAGTGAGTTGTGAGAGTGAAATTTTGTACTTAATTCATTTGGTATTTCTCTACTTCATCAATCTCACAAGCATGGGTCAAAAGGTGATTGGTATGGGCTTAAAGGTATTTTAACCCATACCCCTTAAATCACTCACCTCTTAATCAACAATCACCAACTAAGCATGGTGTGTTGTGGCCCCCACCTTTGGGCCCACCAAAGTGGCCGGCCATGTTGGGCTTATTGGGCCCTTAACGGGCCCTTGTTGGGCCGGACATGTCACCTCAAGGGGCCGAGCCCAATGGGCTCGCCCATGTGGTTTCGTGCCGTGTCCAAAAGTCGCCCGACCCTTTTTGTCGTTACTTATCAAACAAAGTCCGACGCGACATCGACGAAAAATCTTAATTTTCTCGATTCGCTAATTATTCTCTCATACCGAACCTATGGCCCAAAAACTTCAGTTTTGTCCATGTATTGCTCCTCAAGAAACATTAAGGTTTCCTTGTCTCAAGTTATCCGTCTTGAATGTGTGTGACCCTCCAGGCTCATGCCACCGTTGGCAGATCGACACTAAAGATCTCTCTTGTCCGATCCATCATAAGTGGTCTTTAGTAAGACGTTATGATTACCCAAGGTGCATGATGATCAATGATTCGATTTAAACTTTGTGCGCGCAAGTCACTATCCTATTATCTCTAGATATCCCGATTGATCACAAGGCATAGAGTCGTCACCCTTGTTTAATCAATCATTGTTATTGATATGTGAGATGGCTGAGAACCCGTATCACGGGCATAGCCATGCTCTTACTCTCAGTCACTCTCGATCAAGAGGCCTTTAACAGATATCTTTCCCATACCCTAGTACGAGGGATAAATCCGTTCCGCCACCCAATCATGCCCGTTATTGTATGATGTACATATACATTTACAGGCTACTAGCAATTGGACTAGGGCACAAAATGCTATCAAGTATTGTAGATGAGATATTACCTGAGGGAATCCAACAATTACTATCAGCCTATCCTTCCTTGTTTGAAAAACCGCAAGGACTTCCCCCTCCACGCTTGCACGACCATGCTATCACGTTGCTTATGTAGTTTTTTGGAGCGTTCTAGATCATCGAGATAGCGGAAGCATTAACAAAATCAACTCCAAACCTTGTCCAAAAACATGAACCATTAAATCTCAAGGCAAAAGCTATTCCACAAGATATTTACCTTTTAGTCTTTGTTGAATCCATAAAGAAGAACTTTGTGATCTTCTTCTCTAGAGCAAGTCCACACCAAGAGAATGATCTTCAAGATCCTTCACTTAAAGCCTACTAGAACAATTAAGTGCAGAAGAAGAGAGCAAGAAGAGAGGAGAGAGGGGAGTGGCCGGCCAAAGGAGAGAGAAATGGAGAGTTGAGAGTGTGAGTGATTAATCCAAAAAGATCTACTTCATCAACTCATAAGCATGGGTCAAAATATTAAAGCATGGGCTTAAATGTGTCATTACCCATACCCCTTAAATCACTCACCTCTTAATCAACAATCACCAACTAAGCATGGTGTATGTGGACCCACAAGGGTGCAAGTTAAAGCCCGTTATTGCAATCAACTCCACCCAATCATGCCCGTTATTGCAATCCTGTTACGGAAAGTGTTAGGCGCAAGTTAAAGCCGCACGTACGCTGCATAGCGATCACAAAGACTCCTTGGCCTAAGGATACCGTGACAAGCTATCGCATTTGAATATGTTCATGGCTTAATCTACGAAACACTAATCAAAGCGGGTGGTCCGATATCAATCACCTCATGATATCTATGATATGATTCTGGGATACCTCATCCCTATGACAAGCAGAACTATGTCATTGAGAATCATCCTCATACTGGTCGCTTCTATTGAAGCGTATATTGACCAGTGACTCGTTAAGTGTGATCCGTACAGATTTATGGTTCTACTACTTTAGTGGTCATAAATTAGATCATGCTTAACATATTACTTCAACACATAAGTAATACAAAGCCGTTTTATTTATTACAAACAATGATAATATACATAGACATTTATAGACTACTAGCAATTGGACTAGGGCACAAAAATGCTATCAGCTTGATGATTCAAAACCAATTAAGATGCGTCCATACCGCTATCCTACTATACAAAAGTCCGAATTAGAAAGAATTGTCCAAGAAATGTTGGCGACAGGCATAATTAGACCAAGTAACAGTCTGTTCGCATTTCCAGTAATTATGGTTAAGAAAAAAGACGGAACTTGAAGGCTATGCATTGATTATCGACGTCTCAACTCTATGACTCTTAAAGATAAATTTCCAATTCCTCTAGTTGAGGAACTCTTAGATGAGTTGTTCGGGGCTACTTATTTCACTAAGCTCGACCTGTGCGCAGGATACCACCGGATCCATATCAGGGAATGTGATATTCCTAAAACGGCTTTTTGCACGCACTCCGGTCACTATGAATTTTTAGTTATAGCCTTTGGAGTAACGAACACACCTTCCACTTTCCAATCCCTTATGAATGATATATTCAGGCCTCTGCTTCGTGTTTGTGTTCTGGTATTTTTTGACGATATATTGGTTTACTCTAAGTCATTAGAGGACTATATCACTCACCTCGACCTTGTTTTTAAGATTCTATATACGGAAAGGTTATTCCTTAAGAGATCGAAGTGCATTTTTACGTCCTGAGAAGTAGAGTATTTGGGCCATGTGATTTCATCTCAGGGAGTGGCTATGGATGCTAAGAAAGATGAGGGTGTTCTCAATTGGCCGATTCCCACTACTCTTAAACAATTTTCGGGGCTATTTAGGCCTTACAGGGTACTATTGAAGATTTATTCAAGGATATGGGGATATTGCGAAACCACTGACTCAAATGTTAAAAAAGATCAGTTCTTTTGGACAGAGGCTGCTCATTTTGCCTTTGAACAACTTAAGGTTGCTATCACATCAGCGCCGGTGCTAGCCCTTCATAATTTCTCTATACCATTTACAGTAGAGACAGATGCTTCTAGTACAGGTGTTGGAGCGGTATTATCCCAAGAGGGACGTCCTACTGCTTTTTTCAGCAAATCTTTTGGTCCTAAACATCAGGTTCTATCCGTTTACGACAAAGAAATGCTAGCTATTCTCATGGCTATGAAGCATTGGAATTTCTAGTTGTTGGGGTGACATATTTTCATTAAGACGGATCACCATAGTCTAAATTTTTTGCTAGATCAGAGGACCTCCACACCGGCTCAACTACAATGGGTTATAAAGATGATGGGTATGATTACGAGGTTCAATTTTGAAAAGGTATTACTAATACAGTTGCTGATGCCTTATCAAGAAACTCTGTAGACTTTCTCCTATCGGCTATTACTTCTTTATCTTCTGATCTTTTCGGTCGAATTACCTTATCTTGGCACCATGACCCTAAGTTGTACAAATTAATTGAGGATTTAAAACTCCTTACTTCTCACCAAAGAGGGCACTATGTTTGGGAACATAATCAGTTGTACAGGAAGGGTAAGTTAATGGTGGGAAATGATAATCCCTTATGACAAGACATTCTTGAGTTTTTTCATAGCAGCGCTGGTGGTGGTCATTCTCAGATTCATGCTACAAAGAAAAGAATTGCTAGTCATTTCTATTGGAAAGGTATGAAAGGAGATGTGAAGAATTTTATCAACAAGTGTTCTGTTGGATCTAAGAATAACTCACAGAACAATAATAGAGAAAGATCAATAGAATCGAATACTTTTCTGGTTTATTTCATGCCTATTTATAGGCTCCAACTACACCTAATATAACAAACTAGAAAATAAACAAACTAGGAAATAAACAAAACAAGAAGAAAATAGGAAACAAAACACCTTATACCTAGCCTAAGTCTATATATATAGAGATTATTGGCAACAATCTCCCCCTTAATCTCGAACATATATGTCTCTGATCTTCAATTTATTTCTCATTTCAAGAAATTTGAGTCTTCCAAGTGGTTTTGTTAGAATATCCGCCATTTGTTCACTTGAGCTGACATGTTCGATCTCTATCTCACCTTTTTCAACATATTCTCGCACAAAATGATATCGCGTGTCTATATGCTTGCTTCGGTCATGAAATACTGGATTTTTACTCAACAATATTGCAGATTTGTTATCAACTCTCAACCGCACCACCTCTGGGTCTCTCCCTAGAAGTTCTCCAACAAGTCTGGAAAGCCATATTCCTTGACACGCAGCTGAAGTTGCTGCAATATACTCTGCTTCGCACGAAGATAATGCCACCACCTTCTGCTTTTGTGAGGACCATGTTATCAAGTTGTTCCCTAAGAAATATACAACCCCCGTTGTACTCTTTCGATCATCGATATCGCCAGCCAAATCACTGTCACTATAACCAGTTAGTGTTGATACACCATTACCATAACAAACTCCAAAACCAAGAGTTCCTTTCACATATCTGAGAATGTGCTTAACTGCTTCAAAATGTTGGACTCGAGGTTTCTCCAAGAACCTACTAACAATGCCCACTGAGTAAGCAAGATCTGGTCGTGAATTCACCAAATATCGTAAGCTTCCTACAAGACTTCTATACTCAGTAGCGTTCACAAAGTCTCCTCCTTCCTCCTTGCTCAGCTTTGACCTGTACTCCATGGGTGCTTTGCAAGAATTGCATTTTTCTAGACCAGATTTTTCCAAGATTTTCTCAGCATAATTCTTTTGGCTTAAAGTGATTCTGCGGTCACTTTGATTAACCTCTAACCCTAGATAGTAGGTTAAAAGGCCAGGGTCACTCATCTGGAAAAAACTACACATTTTAGTTTTGAACTCTATTACCTCGGTGAGCACCGATCCTGTGATGATGAGATCATCGACATATACACCGACTATCAGTTGTGATGATACCGAGAGCCTTGTATATACTGCATGCTCCAGACAACTCTTCTTGAACCCGAGAGTTTTGAGGCTTGCATCGAGCTTGACATTCCAGGCTCTTGGGGGTTGTTTTAATCCATACAGGGCCTTCTTGAGACGCAGAACTTGGTTTGGATGACGTTTATCAACAAAACCGGCTGGTTGACTCACATACACTTCTTCCATGAGCTCTCCATTTAAGAAAGCAGACTTTACGTCCATATGATGCACATCCCAGTTCTTTTGTGCTGCAATGGCAAGCAGAAGCCTCACTGTTTCGAGACGAGCCACTGGTGCAAACACCTCATCATAATCAATTCCTTCTCTCTGGGCATAACCTTTCGCCACCAAGCGAGCTTTGTGCTTCGTCACTTCTCCTTTTGCATCCTTTTTTACCTTAAACACCCATTTTAGCCCAATGGCCTTCTGATTTGGAGGAAGAGAAGTCAACTCCCAAGTCTCATTCTTTTGAATACACTCCATCTCTTCTTCCATGACTTTTCTCCATCTATAATTTGCCAGAGCTGCATCTATGCTTTCGGGCTCCTCAGATGACAGAAAACAGAGGCTTACATGCTCTGTTTTGACTTCTGAAGTTTCTTCGTAAATGTCTCTTAAAGATCTTACACGAAGTGGCTCTTCGGATTTAGGAGACTCATGAGTGTTTTGTTCTGGTGTATGAAGCGAGTGAGGCGTTTCAGGAGATTTTGGCGTTTTTGGTTCTTTGTCTTCGAGGACTGGTTCATCACCCCACTCCACATAGAAAATGCCGTTGTTCTCTATTTGCGCTTCATTTTCTGAGGTCCAATCCCATTTTTTTCCTTCATCAAAACTTGCATCTCGACTAATCATTACTTTATTAGTGAGTGGGTTATAGAACCTGTATGCCTTCGAGCCATCTGCATAGCCAATGAACACGACACGGGTGCTCCGATCATCAAGTTTTTTCAGATTTTGGTCAAGCACCTTGATGTGTGCCACACACCCAAATACTCGCAGATGATTCACCTTTGGTTTCTTCTTATACCACATTTCATAGGGAGTCTTGTTCTGCAAGCTTCGGGTTGTTGCTCTGTTTAACAAATAAACTGCAGTCATCACTGCCTCTCCCCAAAACTTACCAGGCATGCCCATATTCTTCATCATGCTCCTCGCCATTCCCACGATAACCTGATTTCTTCTCTCAGCTACTCCATTCTGCTGAGGAGATCTTGGAGCAGTGAGATAGCGTGTCAAGCCTTCTCCCTCACAGTATACACTGAACTCGCCTGATAGAAACTCTCCTCCTCTGTCTGTTCTAAGTGCTTTCAGCTTGCGTCCGACTTCCACTTCGAGCTTTAACTTTAGCACTTTGAAAACATCAAGGGCTCGATCCTTTGTTTTTATGAGGATAGCCCACATAAATCTTGAATAATCGTCCACAACAAGGAAAAAATACTTATTACCTGCAGGAGTCTCTGGGGTAATTGGTCCACACAAGTCTGCGTGAGCCATGTCGAGTTGCTTTTCTGCTCGATAAGTGGATCTTGTAGGAAAAACCCTTCTTCGTTGTTTTCCTGCCAGACATGCTTCACAAATTTGTTCTGTATGGCATATGTTGGGCATCCCATCAACCATACCTTCTTTAAACATCTTTTCTAGGGAACGGAAACTTAAATGCCCAAATCTTGCGTGCCAAAGCCATTCCTTCTCCTCAAGTCTGGTGAGCAAACATATTGGTCTTGCATTTCGCAACTCTAGAATATATAAGCGATTTTGAGTTCTCATGGCTTTGGCTAGAAGTCTTCCCTCAGCTTCGTACAATTTGAGCCATTCTCCTTCAATCTCTATTTTGCATCCTTCTTCATCAAGCTGCCCTAAACTGATAATATTACTTCTCAAGAGAGGAATGAAGTAAACATTAATCAATGTTCGGTGCTCCTCATTCAAACCTTTGAGTAGTATTGTGCCTCGGCCCATTATTCTAACAATCGAGCCATCTCCGAACTTAACAGAACCTCGTACCTTTTGATCTAATTCTGCAAAAACACCTTTATTCCCAGACATGTGATTGCTGGCGCCAGTATCAAGGTACCAGGTGGTTGACTCCATTCCTTTTGCGAGGCCCAGCTCGGGATGCACTCCCAATTCGTTCAACTCAACGAACTCTTCCTTCCTGCTCGTGACTGCCATAAACAGAGCAGGTTCTTCCTCAACGAACTCTTCCCTCATGGTCTGGTTCGTGACTGCCATAAACAGAGCAGGTTCTTCCATGCGACACTGCTCCACAAGATTGGCTTCTTCTTTTGCAGGATTGTTACACTCATAGGCAAAGTGTCCCATCTCAGAACAATTATAGCACCTTTCCTTTGTCTTATCAACTCTCTTCCAGTTGTTTTGACCACGGCCACGACCACGGCTACGACCACGACCTCTGCCGCGCCATGAGCTTGGTCCTTCGTGATTCCTTGACTCTTTAGCTGACTGGGCCTCCCATTGAGTACGAGTAAGCAGAAGTTTCTCGCTTTCTTTCTCCTGGGCTTCCCATTGAGCACGAGTAAGCAAGAGTTTCTCGCTTTCTTTCTCCTGGCTCCTCCCCTTCAGTGTTGATTCAAACGCTCTCAACCTCCCAACAGCTTCTGCAACTGTCATCTTAGTTAAGTCACCCCACTGTTGTATAGTACCTACAATATGTAGAAACCGATCTGGGACAGATCGAAACAGCTTCTCCACCACCAATTCTTTTGTTATTTCACCCCCTAGGGTTCGAACCTCATTCACAACGTTTGTCAACCTCAAAGAGAATTCGCTTATGGACTCGGACTCTTCCATAAGTAATCTGTCAAATTCTCGTTTGAGCACAAGAACGTTTGCTCTCTTGACGCGATCCTCTCCAATTCTCATCTCCTCCAAAGCCTTCCACGCTTCTTTGGCTGTCTGTTTGTCTGCTATCGACATCATGACAGCATCCGGAATTGCTTGGAAGATCACAGCTAGAGCTAACTGGTCTATTTCTTCACTTACAACGCCTTCTCCTTCGATCGCACTCCAAACTCCAATAGCACGCATCGATACTTTCATCTTACAAGTCCATACCCCGTAGTTGCTGTCTGTCAGCATAGGGTACGTGACTGCAAACCCTCATCTTCCTTGTCTTGTAATAGAAATCGAGCCTTCCACAGGCGCTTGAGCTCCAACCATCGTTGAGCTCTCCATAGATTCCTTCTTTGATGTTTCGTCCACCATTATTTGTGAGTATTACCTCTGATACCAATTGTTGGATCTAAGAATAACTCACAGAACAATAATAGAGAAAGATCAATAGAATCGAATACTTTTCTGGTTTATTTCATGCCTATTTATAGGCTCCAACTACACCTAATATAACAAACTAGAAAATAAACAAACTAGGAAATAAACAAAACAAGAAGAAAATAGGAAACAAAACACCTTATACCTAGCCTAAGTCTATATATATAGAGATTATTGGCAACATGTTCTACTTGCCAGCAACACAAGTCTTACAACCATGCTTATCCCGGACTTCTCCAACCTCTGCCTATTCCGGTACGTATTTGGAGTGATATAGAAATGGACTTTATAGAAGGGCTTCCTCGCACTCATGGTTTTGAGGTCATTTTTGTGGTGGTCGATCGTCTCAGCAAGGCTACCCATTTTGTGCCTCTTAAGCATCCGTTTACAGCTAAGACAGTGGCTCAGGTATTTCTTGATCACATTTATAAACTTCACGGTATGCCTAATTCTATTGTTAGTGATCGAGATAAGATTTTTCTTAGCACTTTTTGAAAGGAGTTATGTCGTTTACAACACATCTCGCAAATACTATCCTCTTCCTATCACCCACAAACAGATGAACAAACTGAAGTTGTCAATAGGGGTTTGGAAACCTACTAACGTTGTATGTGCACCGATACTCCTAAAGACTGGTCAAAATGGTTACCATTGGCAGAATGGTGGTACAACTCCACTTATCATACTTCTATAGGCACCACATCTTATGAAGCAGTAAATGGCTAACCACCTGCTACACACTTACTCTACCTAACAAGTTCAACTATAGTGGAAATTGTAGACAGAAGTCCGCAGGCAAGGGAAGAAGCTAGTAAATTACTTAAGTTTCATCTAGCAAGGGCTCAAAATCGGATGAAGATTCAGGCTGACAGACATAGATCGGACCGAACTTTTCGGGTCGGTGATTGGGTTTATCTTAAACTCCAACCGTATCGACAGGCCTCCCTGGTCAGACGCCCGAACCATAAACTATCCCCAAAATTTTATGGTCCGTTTTAGATAATTAAAAAAGTGGGAGAGGTTGCTTATACCTTAGCCTTGCCGAGTTCGGCGAAAGTCCATCCTACTTTCCATGTTTCCCAACTCAAGAAGCATATTGGAAACAGTCCTGTTCAAGCTTCCATTCCCGATCTAAGTTCTGACAAAATCGGGGTGAAGATTCCATTGCATGGTCTCGATCAGAGGCTGCATGGGTTCACAAATGTTCAAAGGCAGAGAGAAGAGGCGGAAAAGAGGCCATGGAAGAGGTGGCTGTGATGAAAAGAAAGAGGTGGCTGTGATGAAATAGAGGGATTATGTTTTATTTTAATTTATTATTCTGAGACAAATAAACAATGCATTTATTAGTATCGTAATTGGTTTTCTTATTAGCACGAGTAATGGACGGCTGTGTTGGGTTTTGGGTAGGGTTTCTTATAGATCAATAGTAATCTACATTCTGTTTAGCTTTAAACCACTGTTATATATATGGTTAGCATCTTCTTTAATTATAATAGTTGTTTCGGTTTTGTGCCCATGATATTTTCTAGCTATTTACTTGTTTTGGTTTCTCTTTGTTTCATACATACGCATGGTTGTGAAATTATTGGACCACAACAAAAAATCAAAATTTCCACAATTTTTAAACTTTTTTATACCCTTAAACTATTTTAAAAATAAACGAAAACTAAACGTACAAGAATTATATTTTAATCTCTTTACAACTCATTTGTTTTTCCTTGCCACTTGTTCAAAGTAAGAACTTTATGCATAATATGTCTAATTTGATGACTAAGTATATTTTCAGATATTTTTTGATGGAAAAAAATTATAATTCTAAATTAAACAAAACCTAAAATAAAATATACTAAAAGTATAAAATACATATATCAACGGGTATTAAATATTATTACTTTTGTTTATATATTAAATTATATTTTAATACGAAACGAGTTTGCCGAGTTTTGCTCGAGTTTTGAGTTCTTCTCATATTTCAACGAGTCGAGTTTTTTCCTGAGTTTCGAGTTCACAACTTTGGAGGAGAGGAGGGTGGAAGAGTCAATCATAGCCATTAGAAAGGCATGTGAGTCCATGAAATTGGTTAAGGTTTTGTGGGTTTTCAAGGATGATGGTGTGGTGGAGCAAAGAGTGAATCTCAGCCTTTGCAAGGTTGAAAAAGAGAGATAGGGTGAGAAGAGAGGTCGAAGAAGGAAGGCAAAATGGTCATTTCAACATTTGTTTTGAAATGACTATTATGTCCTTAATTTTAATTTTAGAGTTGGGGTATAAGTTTAATTGCATCTTAAATATAAACCAAATTGAATCGGTTCAATTATGAAATTCTTAAACCAGTGGTAGTTTAGGTATTTTAGGCATTTTAGAGATAGATTGTCACAAAAAGATTGTCAGAATACTAAAAAAGAGAGGAAATTAGTTAGGGTATGAAAGTGTAATTTCGCGATAGTTAGGTGTAACAAAATGTCATTATCCATTAAGTAAGTATATATATATATAGAGGGAAAATCAGCAACAAACCAAAAAACGTCAAAACTGTAGAACATATAGTGCAATGTTGTAGAACATGATAGACCCTGCCATGACGTTTGTGAGTGGGGTCGCACGCAGTAACTTTTGGGGTCGCAAAAGTTTCACATGAAGGTGACATGTGTGGAACTTTTGCCCTGAGTGTGAAACTTTTGCGACCTAGAAAGTCACTGCGGGCCAGCCTTCCTAGACACGTGGTGCGCAATAATTTTCATAAAGAAACATTTGTGAGGGGTTTGGACGGTTTGTAAAAAGCACAAAGTTCGCGAGATTAAAATACAACGAGACACATGGCAGAGCGCGCGCTCCACTTAAGTGAGGGGCGATCCCCTAGTTTTGCACGTGCGCGCGAAGTACTAGTGTGTCGAACTTTGGCACCAGTTGTGGAACCTTTTCATTTTAGTGGAATTTTTACCACAGGGGTGGAACTTTTGCGTTTTTAATAGAATATTTTTGTTATTTTCGAAATAGCTTCAGCGTATGAACCAAAACACAAATAATCAAAACAAAAAAAAATTTCTTATATTGTTAACATATGATAGATCTTAAATATGAACTCTCAAAAATTGGAATTATAATAAAAAAGTTGATCTCGAAATCATCAAACACTATCGCGAAAATGAAAATAACAAAATTATTCTACACAAAATGCAAAAGTTCCACTACAAATCTTAAATATGAATCCTCAAAAATTGAAATTATAACAAAAAATTGATCTTGAAATCATTAAACACTATCGCGAAAACGAAAATAACAAAATTATTCTATTAATAACGCAAAAGTTCCACCTATAGATATGTACGGTTCACGTTCAATGGGTCCTTGGTCAGTTAAGCTTCATCATAAGCGACCTGTATGAGGATGACTTTTTATGATCACACTCTACTTTTCATTGGTAATGAGATTACCGGAGTTAGATCATAGATATCATTTGGGAAATGATATTGGACGACCCGATATGAGTATGCAGCATAGATGCAGTCATGAGTATACTCATTTGGCGTAGCATACCATTATATCCTTATCACCAAGGAGTATTTGTGATTACAATGCAGTCAATACCCAAGTTTGACATATTCCTAACGTTACCTGTAACAAGGAGCCATAACGGATATGATTGGCTTGGGAACGGGCTGTATGAGTGATATAAATGACGATTAAGTGATTTGTCCCTCACACTGCGGTATGGGAACGATATATATTTAGACCACTTGATGAGAATGACTAAGAGGAAATGCATGGCCATGCTACTGATACGGGGTATCATTCTTAATCATCTCTACATCAAGAAACAATGATTGATTAAATAAGGATGCCAACTCTATGCCTTATGATCAATCTGGATATCTAGTGACAAAGGGATAGTGATATAAACGTCATGAGGTCAAGTCGAATCAGTCTATTATCATGGTCATTGGGTAATCATAATGTCTTGTTAGAGGCCACTTATGATGGATTAGGTGAAACGGGGTTTCACGCCATTCTGCCAACTGAGTCATGAGCCTACAGGGTCACACACAAACAATACAACCTAAAGCTAGTGGGAGAAGAAGGTGAAAGGAAAGAAAATGACCACGGACCGTGAGTTTGGCCACAGGTCCGTGGCGGAAACCATGGTTGGGCCTTGGTAGGTATGGAAAGACCGTGGCTAGGTGAACCACGGGATCGTGACTAAGGGATTGGCCACAAGTCCGTGGTGGAACAAAGAAAATGGCCACGAGCCGTGTCGGGGCCACGGTGCGGCAGAGATTGGCCACGACCCCGTGGCGGGGTTTGTGAAGGGTCGATGTGCGACATATTTGCGGAAACGATTTCCGCAAATAATTGCCACATTCCGAAGTAGATATTATAACTGCTTCAGAAGAAAAGAGACGAAAAATTAATTTTGTTTTACGGAAAAACTCTCTGTGTTTTTTCCTTTCCATCACCAGAAACTCACGGAGGAGAAAGAATTCTAACATGTTCAATTTTCTCAGGCTTCGAAACAAGGCGTATTGGTGTGGATACTAGTAGAGGACGGGTAACGTCAGTGTTGCTGATTCAAGCCGGATCTACAAAGGTATAAATCTCAATTTGGTAATTTGCTAGATCGTATAAAATGAACGAGGTTATTATTGCTTCCGCTGCATGAATTGACTGGATCCCTCGTTTCCCAACATTGGTATCAGAGCCTAGTTGCATGCTATATTAGGATTATATGCGTATTTAATTTTGGGAAATTTGTATGCATGAATGGATCTGTGTAGAAAATATTTTTGTAGAAAATTTTGGGATGAATCGACACTGAAAAGCTTTTTCCAGAATCTGGACGAACACAGCCAAGGACCCGTGGAAACGCTACAGATGGGGAGTGGCCATGGGAAGGCCACAGCCACGGACCGTGACCATTGGATAGCCACGGGTCCGTGGTGACCCCATGGAGCCTAGAGCGTGGCCATGGGATAGCCGCAACCACAGAGCGTGAATTTAATTGGCCGTGTCCATTTAATGGTCACATGGCTACAGAGCGTGACCTTAATTGGCCACGGGTCCGTGGCCACCTCCGTGGCGGTGTTCTTGTAAGCTTTTTTATGCCCTAGTCCAATTGCATTAGTCTTAAATGTCTATATATATTAATCATCGTTTGCAATATATAAAATAGGCATTATATTACTTATGTGTTGAAGTAATAGGTTAAGTCTGATCTGATATATGACCACAAAAGTAGTAGAACCATATATCTCTACGGATTACACTTAACGGGTCCCTAATCAAATATGCTTCAATGAAGCGACCAAGTATGAGGATGATTCTTTATGGTATAGTTCTATTTACCATTGGGAGGGTTCCCGGAATCAGATTATAGATATCACTCGGGTGAGTGATATTGGACGACCCGCACTGAATGGTGTTGCATAGATAAAGTCATGAACACGTTCAATTGTTGTAGTTTGTCGGAGTATCCTTAGACCAAGGAGTCTTTGTGATCGCTATACAGTAAAGAACCGCGTTTGACTTGCTCCTAACGTTGTCCGTAACAAGACTCCCATAACGGACAAGATTGGCACGGGGACAAATTGTATGAGTGAGATGAAAGGCCGCTAAGAGATTTATCCCTCATACTACGGTGTGAGATAGATATCTGTTTAGGCCACTCGATAGAGATTAACTGAAGGGAGAGCATGGCCATGCCAACGATACGGGGTATCAGTATTCACTAATCTCACAGATCGAGAAACAGAGATTGATTAAATAAGGTTGACGTCTCTATACCTTATGATCAATCTAGATATCGGGCGATAAAGGGATAGCGACATATACTACATGAGGTTGAATCGAATCATCGATCATCATGCGCATCGGGCAATCATAACGTCTTACTAGAGGCCACTTATGATGGATCGGGTAAAATAGAATTTTACGCTGATCCGCCGATGTCGACATGAGCCTAAACGGTCAAACACATAAGATATGGATTATGAGAGACAAGGAAAGGTCAGCGATACGCGAGAGAGAGGCATCGACAAAACTGGACGTATTGGGCCATGGATATGTGTAATTGGATGTGACACGCGAATCGAGAAAGACTAAGTCTTTCGTCGATGGTAAGTTGGACGCGGCACAAGATCTCATGGCCGAAGCATTGGGCTTCGTGCCACGAGGCCCTAGTGGCCGGCCCAACCAAGGCCCAATAGTGGAGCAAAGGGTGGGTCCCTTTCTCCACTAACTTTGGTTAAGTGAAAGATGACTAGATACACACTAAACCTAATCCATGTTGGGTAAGTGTGATTAAAGGTGGCCACCCAATGATGATCATCATCTTCTCTTAACCCAACACACATCAATTTACATTACACTTACCAACATACACCAAGAATATCACAAGTTGGTGTTCTTTTCTCTCTCTCTTCAAGCTTGGCCGAGAGCTCCTCCTTCCCTCCTCTTTCTCTCTCTTGCTCATTCTTCTATTCTAGTAAACTAGAGGAGTGTAGGATCCTCAAGGGATCATCCTATCGGTGTGGACTTGGCTAGAGTTGAAGATTCGAAGCGTTATTCAAACCGACTCGAACAAACCGAAGGTAAACTAGTGATTTTGAGTTTGCCTTGGAATTTAATGGTTTGATGTTCTTGGACAGTTCTTGGGGTTTATATATGTTGCTTCCGCTGCCATAGCAAGCTACAGAGTCCTAGTAATAGCAGGATGAGTAAGATCCCTTATGCTTCGACTGTGGGATCCATCATGTATGCCAGGATATGCACGAGACAAGAAGTCTCGTTTGCACTGAGCTGTGCCAGCATATTCCAATCTAACCCCGGCCAATTACACTGGATTGTTGTCAAAGGCCATCCTCAAATATTTGAGGAGGACCAAGGATGCATTCCTAGTGTATAGGGTGTAGATAGAAAACTAGCAGTCAAAGACAAGTCAATGCTAGTTTTCAGACATATCCAGATGACTTCAAAATTCAGTCAGGATATATTTTGTGTTGAGTGGTGGCGCTTTCAGCTGGATAAGCTTTAAGCAAGACAAAGTTGCCAACTCTGCAAATAGAGGCTGAGTATCTAACTGCAACAAAAGCAGCTAAAGAGGCCGTATGGATTAGAAGCTTTCTGATCGGATTAGATGCAACGCCGCGAGCGTCTGATCGGATAAGCTTGTTGTGGGGCAACACAGGTGCCGTAGCTATTGCTCAAAAGCCCAGATTCCACAATAGATCCAAACATATACTCAGTAGGCATCACCTCGTGAGAGTTATCACATATAGAGGTGATGTGGAGATTACACACTATTCGACTAATAATAATATGGCCGATCCCTTGACAAAGGCTCAGCCGCAGCCTAGGCATGGGAAGCATGCAAGGTCTATGGGAGTAGATCAGAACTTAAATTGGAACCTGGGGCAAGTGGGAGATTGTTAGAGTTATGCCCTAGTCCAATATAAAAGTGATCTACAGATGTAATGTTTATCATCTTTCCGAATAAATAAATCGGCATATATTACTAATGTATTGTAGTAATATATCGAATGTAATTTGATCTATGTCATTATGTCTGTAACCACTAATAGTAGAACTGTAGATCAGAAAGAATTACATTTGATGAGTCCCTGGTCAACTAAGCTTCTTTACGAAGCGATCAGTATGAGACCAACTCCTCGTGATCACGCTCTACTGATCATGGCAGAGTATGTGCCGGAGTTATATCATAGATATCATCAGGTCGATAGTATCGGACGACCCGATGGTGAGTATACAACATAGATACTGTCACGAGATACTCACATATCGTAGCTTGTCATTATATCTTGAGACCAAGGAGTCTTTGTGTGCACTGTGTAATGAATCTCTAAGTTTGACCTAGTCTAACGTTACCTGTAAAAGGGTAGCCATAACGGTTGTGATTGGCTTTGTTACGAATTACATTAGTGAACTCAAAAGACATATGAGGGATTTATCACTCATACTCTAGTATGAGAAAGATATCCATTTAGGCAACTTGATGAGTATGACTGAAGGAATAGCACGGCCGTGCAAGTGATACCTTAGTATCAGTTTTCAGTCATCTCAGATATCAAGAAACAATGATTGATAAATTAAGGTGACAGTTCTATGCCTATTGATCAATCTGGATATCGGTTTAATAAAAGGGCAGTAACATGTACGATAATAGGTTAAGTCGAATAATCGATAATCACGAACGTTGGTAATCATAATGTCTTGCTAGAGGCCACTTATGATGAAAAGGGTAAAATAGTAATTTTACCAGTCTGCCAACGGGTCGTGAGCCTAGAGGGTCACACACTTTAAGTACGATATGTGACAAACAAGCATGGATGGTAATTGGGAGAATCCACTTTTCAATTTAGTCAAATTGAAAACGATTTAGTTGATTTCTGGCCTAGGTTTATTAACCAGGCAGTTGAAGAAATCAAGTTATAGAGATTGGTACGGTTTAGCTAAACCATAATTAGAACTCAATTAAATGGATTTATTTCAGATTATGATAAGTGGTGAAATTTTGATCAGCTAGTCGTGCAAGATGTCACACACAATGTTACGTATGAAGCTATAACACTGTGTATGACTTCTTGTGTAGATAACGCAGGACAGAAAATATAAAGCTATAAACAATGACGCAACAGGTTGTTTACCCAGTTCGGTGCAACGTCACCTACGTCTGGGGGCTCTCAGCCTAGTGGAAAGGTTTCACTTATCAGTAATTCGTCAGAACATACAAGCACCTGTGATCAACCCTAGATCTATACTTTATGCTACGTTTTACAGTGCAACCTATCTCAGAGTCTCCCCCTGAATCAAAGACTCCGTCTTGATTCTACTCTACGAGCAATCGCCTTGCTCTGTCGGTTCAAGTCTTCGTTGAACTTGGTGGTTGCGTGCAGTCTGCACTCACGCGATCAGCAAACCCTCAATCACCTAACTCTCAATAGTTATGGTGATGCAGAATATCCTTAGCACTATTCTGCAACTTCTCAGCCCGCAAACCTTCACGTCTAAGAGATATGCAAATTATTGCTAGGAAACAATAAAAGAACCACGCGATTGCTAAGGGGGTAGCCTAAGCTTTTATAGCAATCGAGCATGAGTACTAACCCTAATGGGTTTCCTCTTAATCACTGTCTTTCTTCTTTCCAGAATCGGAGTCGTTCTGGAATTTCTTAATCGTCTTCAAATTGTATGCAGAGACGCCGTTGGTAATGTCTGTCGATCAGGATGTTTGCCGAGACGCCGTTGGTAATGTCACACCAGGATGCTTCAATATTCTTTGTGACATGTTCTCTAGCTCCTTTAAAAATAAGCCAATCTCTAAAACCGTCGTAACTACAATCTCCCCCTTTGGCTATTTTTAAGGACAGCATTCTTCGTCGCATCGACATCCTTTTCTTGCAGTTGATTCGGCAGTTTCTCTTATCTTTGTTCGTGTTTCTTGCGTTTGCGTTTTGCGTACCATCGCCTCGTTTTACATATCATCGCCGTGCACGTATCAATGCGTCATCGTATCTTACTCCCCTTTGCTGGCTCAAAAAGAGCCAAACTTTAAACAAATACTTCTAAAAAAAACAGGGTAATAAGCAAACCACAAACTTAACTTATACATATCCTCGATTAGCAGTCGAGAATACATATGACACATTGTTCAAAACAAATACAAATAAAAAGTTGTTAAGATTGTTCGGTAATCAGAAAGTTCTTAAAATCAAACAGAGCTGTTGATGGAACTAGCAGTCTCTTTTTCAGTAGCGTCAGTGAAGGCATCTTGAGTAGCGTCTTCAGCAGTATGTGGTAGAGAGGTGGAATTATCATCTTCCGAGCCTGGAGGTGACATTGATTTCAGCAGGTTGGCACAGTGTGATCGTCGCTGGGAGAGATGCTTCAGGGCTGTCTTTAAATTGACAATGTCCTTGTCCAGTACAGCTATCTCCCTTTCAAGCATGATTGCATCCCTGCTGGTGGTCTTGGTTGGAGGGGCGTCACTTGTGGCTCGACTGGTTGTCGCTTTGGTCAGTTTGGTTTTTGGCCTGACGAGATCAGGAGCATGCTTGCCCTCGAACAGCTTGTGGCTCACCACGATCAGTCCTCCGCGTTTGCCAACCTTATCCGTTGTCTTCAACACTCCGGGGTGTTGATGTACAAGCATCTCAGAGATAAGGGAGGGAAAGGCAATAGCTATTTTTACTGCTAGTGATCTGACATGTCTAATAAGATGATCAATAACAAATTGTCCAAAATCAATTGTAGACCAAGTACCTATTTGGAAGATGAGTATCGCCAACTGCGGTTTGATGGAAGATGCGTGTGTGGAGGGAGCCTAGTTCGCTACACCGATACGGAATAGGATGGAGTACTTGGATGTGAGGTCCGAGGCTGCCACGGTGCCCTTGCTAGGCCACATTCTGCTTCTGTCCCCAGTAATCTCCTTGAGGACCTTGTTCAGGTCTGGTGGAGGCACAGCACGGACACACTTTCTCCCCAGGAAGGCATTAATGATGTAAGAGGAAATGTTGAAACGAAGGCCTCTGACATATACCTTCTCACAATCCCAGTAGGAAAATTAGCAATGAATTCTTTGACTAAGAGGGGATAGTGGTTACCAATGTTTGTGACGGTTTTCATAAGTTCTGCCTGCTCCAGGAGTTGGACAATGGTTTCTAGTCCTAGCAGCTCCAACGACAGGGTCTTCTCGGGATATGCCGTTCTCTGGAACACAAATTCCCAACGTTTAGAACTGTCAGCAGAGTGAAACGATACATTGTCGTAGGGAACACTTATGTGTTCTTGGCCGTCTGCAAGCTTCTTCCCTTCTTTGCTGTAACCTCCTCTTCATCATCTTCAGTGTCTTCATCCACTAATCTCCTTTTGGAGACAACTTTCTTCCCTTTTTCTTTGTCGGACATCTTTTTCTTCGTCTTACTGGGGCCTCCAGCATCTTCTACCTCCTTCCTCTTCTTGGTTTCTTGGAGTTTTCCAACCATCACTGCTAGACTTTCATTCTCTTCTAGTACCTTCTTTTTCAGGGATGACAGCACTGTGTGTGCTGTCTCAGTAGCATCTTCTCTGGCATCCAGAGGCGCTTCTTCAGTGTTATTGGCGGCAACACTGTTGTCCTTGTAGGGTTTTGGAGCGTTCTAGATCGTCGAGATAGCGGAAGCAATAAAAGATAATCTACTCCAAACCTTGTCCAAGAACATTTAAACCATTAAATCCCAAAGCAAAATCTATTCCACAAGATGTTTACCTTTAAGTCTTGTTTGAATCGATAAAGAAGAACGTTCGGATCTTCTTCTCTAAAGCAAGTCCACACCAAGAGGATGATCTTCAAGATCCTTCACTTAATTGCCTACTAGAACAATTAAATGAAGAACAAGAGAGCAAGATGGAGGAGAAAGAGAGGGGTGGCCGGCCACTTGAGAGAGAGAGAGGTTTTTGTGTGTGTTTTGTGATTAAATGATTAATGAATTAAAGTCTTGCATTTAATCCCATCATCCAACTCACAAGTATGGGTTTAAAAGTGATTGGTATGGGCTTAAAGGTGCTTTAACCCATACCCCTTAAATCACTCACCTCTTAATCCACAATCACCAACTAAGCATGGTGTTGTGTGGCCCCCACATTGGCCCCACCAAGTGGGCCGGCCATATGGCCTTATTGGGCCCTTATTGGGCCAGCCATGAGGCTTCATGGGCCGAGCCCAATGGGCCCTCCCGTGTTGTCTCATGCCGCGTCCAAAAGTTGTCCGACCTTTTTGTCGTTACTTATCAAACAAAGTCCGACGCGATATGGACGAAAAACTCAATTTTTCTCGATTCGCTAATAATTCTCTCAAACCGAACCTATGGCACAAAACCTCCAGTTTTGTCCATATACTTTTCCTTAAGAAACATCCATGTTTCCTTGTCTCATGTTATCCGTCTTGTATGTGTGTGACCCTCTAGGCTCATGCCACCGTTGGCAGATCAGCGCAAGACTCGCTCTTGCCCGATCCATCATAAGTGGTCTCTAGTAAAACATTATGATTACCCAAGGTGCACGATGATCGATGATTCGACTTAACCTTTGTGCGTGCAAGTCACCATCCTTTTATCTCTAGATATCCCGATTGATCTCAAGGCATAGAGTCGTCTCCCTTGTTCAATCAATCATTGTTACTTGATATGCGAGATGACTGAGGATTGATAACCCGTATCATTTGCATGGCCATGCTTTTCCTCTCAGTCAGTCTCCATCAAGAGGCCTTCTAACGGATATCTTTCCCATACCGTAGTATGAGGGATAAATCCCTTAGCCGTCTTTCGTGTCACTCATGCAACCCGTTCCGCCACCCAATCATGCCCTTCATAGCAATCCTTTTACAGAAAGCGTTTGGCGCAAGTTAAAGCCGTACGTTCATTGCACAGTGATCACAAAGACTCCTTGGTCTAAGGACGTCGTGACAAGCTATCGCATCTGAATATGTTTATGGCTTAATCTATGAAAACACTATTCAATGCGGGTCGTTCGATATCAATCACCTCATGATATCTATGATATAGTTCCAGGATCCCACATCCTTATGACAAGTAGAACTACGTCATTAAGAACCATCCTCATACTGGTCGCTTTTAAGGAAGCATAGGTTGACCAGGGACTCGTTAAGTGTGATCCGTACAGATTTATGGTTCTACTACTTTAGTGGTCATATATCAGATCATGCTTAACATATTACTTCAACACATAAGTAAAATAAAGCCGTTTATATTTACACATTACAAACGATGATATTTGTACATAGACGTTTACAGGCTAATACCAATTGGACTAGGGCACAAATGCTATCAATCTCCCACTTGCCCTTAGCTCCAATCTAAGTCCCAGTCTATACCCATTGACCTAACATGTCTTTCATGTTTATCTTGAGGAAGAGCCTTGGTCAATGGGTCGGCTGTGTTATCATCAGTTGCAACGTAGTGGATCTTGACGTCACCTCTAACAATTATGTCGCGGATGATGTGATACTTTCTGAGTACATATTTGGATCTGTTATGTGCCCTGGGTTCCTTAGCTTGCGCAATAGCCCCGGTGTTGTCACAATATAAGTCTACTGGGTTAGACGGATTTTTAATTACACCTAACCCAGCCATGAAACTCCTGATCCATACAGCCTCTTTTGCCGCCTCACATGCGGCAATGTACTCAGCTTCTGTCGTAGAGTCGGCAATGGTATCCTGCATCTTGCTTTTCCAGCTGAATGCTCCACCGTTCAACATAAACACATATCCCAACTGACTCTTAAAGTCATCGGGGTCTGTCTGGAAACTAGCGTCGACATATTCTTTGACGACGAGATCATCATTTCTGCCCCCGTATACAAGAAAGGCGTCCTTGGTTTTTCTCAAATATTTGAGAATCGCCTTGACAGCTATCCAGTGTGCCTCACCGGGTTTGGATTGATGTCTACTGGTATAGCTTAGGGCAAACGAGACATCCGGTCTCGTGCATATCATGGCATACATTATGGATCCTATAGCCGAAGCATATGGGATCTCATTCATTCTTGCTAGCTCTGCAGGTGTCTCAGCACCCTGCTTCTTGCTAAGCTTCACGCCATGACGCATGGGCAGCAATCCTTTCTTTGAATCTTGCATTGAGAATCGTCTCAACACCTTGTCTATATAAGTGCTTTGACTTAAGCCCAAGACCCGCTTGGCACGGTCTCTATATATCTTGATTCCCAAGATGTAAGAGGCCTCGCCTAAGTCCTTCATTGCGAAACACTCACCTAACCAAGTCTTCGTTAAGAGCAAGGTAGGGACGTCGTTTCCAATGAGCAGTATGTCATCAACATAAAGCACTAAAAAGATTATATTGCTCCCACTTGCCTTTTTATACATGCAAGGTTCATCATCGTTCTTGACGAAGCCAAACCGTTTTACTACTTCATCAAAACGCTGATTCCAACTCCGAGATGCTTGCTTCAAACCATAGGTTGATTTGAGCAACTTGCAAATCTTTCCCTTATTCTTTGGGTCCTCAAAACCCTCAGGCTGAGACATATAAACGTCCTCAGCTAACCTCCCGTTGAGGAAGGCGGTTTTGACATCCATTTTCCATATCTCATAGTTGTGATATGCTGCTATGGCAAGAAGAATGCGGATAGATTTGACCATAGCTACTGGAGAAAAGGTCTCTTCATAGTCAATTCTGTGGATTTGTCTATAACATTTTGCTACCAGTCTCGCTTTATAGGTCTGAGGTTTGCCATCCATGTCAATCTTTATTTTAAAGATCCATTTACACCCTATGACCTTAACATCAGGGGTATGATCTACCAAGTCCCACACTTGATTATCTAACATGGATTGCATTTCTTCCCTCATGGCTTCCAGCCATTTCTCAGAGTCGGTTCCGTCCAAAGCCTCTCGAAAGGTAGCTGGATCATTGTCCACTAGTACTAAACCATCACCTTCAGTTACTAAGAAACCGTATCTGACCGGTGCATGACTTATCCTTTCAGAGCGCCTCGGACCGTCCTCATTAACTGTAGCTATTGGTTCTTGCTCAATGACCACTTCTGGCTCTACTTCTTCTAGTGGGTCCTCTTGTGGTTCCCGAGTGACCATCTCATCTAGAACTTCATCTAGATGAATAGCCCTCCCACTGACTGTCTTGGAAATGAACTCTTTTTCCAAGAACGTCCCACCTCGAGCGACAAAAACTTTATTTTCGCTCGGTCTGTAGAAGTAGTATCCTTTTGTTTCTTTTGGATATCCGACGAAAGTGCATTTATCTGATCTTGGTTCGAGCTTGGTTGCAAGCAACCTTTTAACATAAGCCTCGCAACCCCAGATTTTAAGGAAGGACAAAACGGGTTCCTTCCCGTACCATTTTTCAAATGATGTCCCTTCCACTGCTTTCGACGGAGCCCTGTTTATTATGAAAGCGGCCGTTTGCAGAGCATAACCCCAGAAGGAGATCGGGAGATCAGTGAGACTTAACATTGATCGAACCATATCTAACAATGTTCGATTCCTCCGTTCGGACACACCATTTAGTTGCGGCGTTCCTGGCGGAGTCCACTGAGATAGTATTCCACCTTTAGTAAGATAACTAAGAAACTCCTCGGATAAGTATTCTCCACCCCGATCAGAACGGAGTGCCTTGATACTCTTTCCGAGTTGGTTTTCTACTTCAGTCCTAAACTCTTTGAATTTATCAAAAGCTTCGGACTTATGTCTCATGAGATAGACATAACCATATCTACTGAAATCGTCAGTAAATGTGATAAAGTAGCCTAAACCACCTCTGGCATGCGTACTCATTGGTCCACATACGTCTGAATGTATTAGACCCAATAAGTCACCTGCCCTCTCACCTAAACCAGTAAAGGGCGCTTTAGTCATCTTGCCCATCAAACAAGCTTCGCATCTTTCAATCGCTTGGAATTCGAATTGACTTAGAAGTCCGCGCTTATGAAGCGCTTAGATGCGTTTCTCATTTATGTGACCTGGACGACAATGCCAGATAAGAGTTTGGTCTAAATCATTAGTTTTAAACCTCTTAGCATTTACATTATAGAGCATGTTGGATTTCGAGTTTTGCATATTCAATATGTATAATCCTCCAACAGTGCGAGCATTGCCATAATATATGTTGTTGCGCATAATATCAAAAAACCCGTTCTTAATATTGAAATAATAACCTTCTTTCTCAAGAAGAGAAATTGAGATAGTATTCCTGCTGAAAGCAGGTACGCAAAAAACATCATTAAGTTCAATTACAAGCCCACTGGGCAAAGCAAGGTTCACAGAACCCACGGCAGTTGCGGCAACTCTGGTATTGTTCCCAACTCTTAGGTCCACCTCGCTTTCCCCCATATCTCTTCTACTGTGTAACACTTGCACATTGGCACAGATATGAGACTCAGCTCCAGTATCTAGTACCCAGGTATTTATTGTAGAAAGATATAGCTCTAATGGAATACCTGATGAAGTGGCGGCCCCACCGCCCTTCTTCTGATCCTCCTTCAGCTGCTGACAGTCTTTCTTCCAATGACCAGGCTTTTGACAGTAGAAACAGACCGACTCCTTTGCCTTCCCTTTGCCTTGTACGGGCATGTGAGGTCTAGGAATAAATGGTCGTCTGTTCCTCCCTGCGAGGTGTCTTGGGCCTTTACCCTTGCCACCAACAGCTTTGAAGCTGGGTCCATTCTTGACCATGAAGACATTTTTAGACGAACTGCCCCTTATGCTCTTCTCGGCAGTTACTAGCATGCTGTGCAACTCCGACACGGTCTTGTCCATATCATGCATGTGATAGTTCATGACGAACCCACCATATGCATGAGGAAGGGATTGCAAAACAAAATCCGCAGCCATTTCCTTTTCCATAGACATACCGATACTAGTCATATGGTCAAAATGCCCCTTCATCTGTAGGACGTGAGGACCTACGGAGCTGCCTGCTGACATCTTGCAGGCTATGAGTTCTCGGAGAACAGTGTATTTTTCAATACGTACTTTCTCCTTGAACATATCCTTGATCTGTGCAAACATTGCAAACGGATCATGGGATAGCTCCATAAACTGCTTTTGGAGGTCCGCCTCCATGCAGCCCAGCATGACACACGCAACGTCGATAGAGTCGCTAAGGTGTTTCTGGTACGCATCCTTAACGACCCTCGTTGCGTTGGCAGCTGGCTCCTCAGGGATAGCCTTATCAAGGACGTACTCCATGCGTTCCATTTTTAACACAAGTCGTAAATTTCATTGTTGAATTACTAGCCATTTCTACACGAAGAAAGTAAATTTAATCAGAATGGTTGAATAAATTTACGAAGATCCGAATTAAACACCAACCATTAGATTCTAAAATTTAGAATCTTTAAACCAAGATCCCTTATTCGTCATTTGAAGTGCGCTAAGGCGCACCGCTCCAATTGACTTATTTAGGTAGGACATCCTGTCCAATTACAACCCGTGTAACTCTTAGTCAGGGTATGTGTAAAACACACGGCTTACCCTTCCGATGCCCCAGCTCGACCTCAGGCCAAGAATCGTGGTTGAGTCAACCAACTTTCACTAACGAGTTAACTTTGTGCAGATGCTTCGCTAAGGCGCACGACATCACACAAAGTTTACCATTCCCATCTAGAACCCATTCGATCGATGCTCCGCTAAGGCGCACGACACCGATAAAATGTTTCTACATGGGTGTGAATTTGGGTGGCATCTCACTTGACTCAAATTAACTTGTAATTTGGTTGTGTTTAATAATTCGAAAGTATTTGGCACAATTACGAACCCATCATCAACAACCCGTGTTGTGACGTTTCTAATTGTATCACATACTATCTTCATTTGAATCCGTCATTTGCAACCCGTGCAAACACGTTTCAAATTTGAACTCATCCATCACAACCCGTGTGATGATAGTTCACAACGCTTGAAACATGCGGACAATTAAAGTTGATTTTAATCTTTGCATGTGAGGTGATCGCTTATAAACTTATAAACTAATCATGCAAGCATGCAATTAATTAAATAATTCAAGCTAGCATCCATAAAGCGTTAAATATGCATTTTATAGCCCATCCTAATCTTAGGATTCTACGAGTCTTCCTTATTAGGATCCAACTATGCACGGCCCGGTTTGGGCCTTGGAAGGCCCAAACCCGGCTTGCCGCCACTCTCGGCCTCGGCCAAGAGTGGGGACGGGCCCGGTCACCGCCGGCCTCTCCGGCCTCCGGTGACCTCCGTCCGGTACCTCCGATCCGGCTCCCCGAGAGTCTCTTCTCGGACCCGACAAATCCAATAATTTCCGAAAAATTTCAAATTTAATATATTTTTCAAAAATAACATATTTCATGCAAATTTCCCAAAAAGCATTAAAATCATGTTATCAACATTTGGCATGCATATAATCACAAAATCGAAATAAATTCAACAAGACAAAGATTAAGAGGGTAACCAACCCTCTGATACCACTGTAGGGTTTTGGAGCGTTCTAGATCGTCATCGTGATAGCGGAAGCAATAAAAAGATAATCTACTCCAAACCTTGTCCAAGAACATTTAAACCATTAAATCCCAAAGCAAAATCTATTCCACAAGATGTTTACCTTCAAGTCTTGTTTGAATCGATAAAGAAGAACGTTCGGATCTTTTTCTCTAAAGCAAGTCCACACCAAGAGGATGATCTTCAAGATCCTTCACTTAATTGTCTACTAGAACAATTAAATGAAGAACAAGAGAGCAAGATGGAGGAGAAGAACAAGGGGTGGTCGGCCACACTAGAGAGAGAGAGAGGTTTTGTGAGTGTTTTGTGATTAAATGATTAATGAATCAAAGTCTTGCATTTAATCCATCATCCAACTCACAAGTATGGGTTTAAAGTGATTGGTATGGGCTTAAATGTGCTTTAACCCATACCCCTTAAATCAGTCACCTCTTAATCCACAACCACCAACTAAGCATGGTGTTGTGTCATGTCGCGTCCAAAAGTTTCCCGACCTTTTTGTCGTTACTTATCAAACAAAGTCCGACGCGATATCGACGAAAAACTCAATTTTTCTCGATTCGCTAATTATTCTCTCAAACCGAACCTATGGCACAAAACCTCCAGTTTTGTCCATATACTTCTCCTTAAGAAACATCCATGTTTCCTTGTCTCAAGTTATCCGTCTTGTATGTGTGTGACCCTCTAGGCTCATGCCACCGTTGGCAGATCGGCGCAAGACTCGCTCTTGCCCGATCCATCATAAGTGTTCCCTAGTAAAACATTATGATTACCCAAGGTGCACGATGATCGATGATTCGACTTAACCTTTGTGCGTACAAGTCACCATCCTTTTATCTCTAGATATCCCGATTGATCTCAAGACATAGAGTCGTCTCCCTTGTTCAATCAATCATTTTTACTTGATATGCGAGATGACTGAGGACTGATAACCCGTATCATTTGCATGGCCATGCTTTTCCTCTCAATCAGTCTCCATCAAGAGGCCTTCTAACGGATATCTTTCCCATACCGTAGTATGAGGGATAAATCCCTTAGCCGTCTTTCGTGTCACTCATGCAACCCGTTCCGCCACCCAATCATGCCCTTCATAGCAATCCTTTTACAGAAAGCGTTTGGCGCAAGTTAAAGTCGTACGTTCATTGCACAGTGATCACAAAGACTCCTTAGTCTAAGGACGTCGTGACAAGCTATCGCATCTGAATATGTTTATGGCTTAATCTATGAAAACACTATTCAATGCGGGTCGTCCGATATCAATCACCTCATGATATCTATGATATGGTTCCAGGATCCCACATCCTTATGACAAGTAGAACTACGTCATTAAGAACCATCCTCATACTGGTCGCTTTAAAGGAAGCATAGGTTGACCAGGGACTCGTTAAGTGTGATCCGTACAGATTTATGGTTCTACTACTTTAGTGGTCATAAATCAGATCATGCTTAACATATTACTTCAACACATAAGTAATATAAAGCCGTTTATATTTATACATTACAAACGATGACATTGCTACATAGACGTTTACAGGCTAATACCAATTGGACTAGGGCACAAATGCTATCAAAGACTCCTTGGTCTAAGGATGTCGTGACAAGCTATCGCATTTGAATATGTTTATGGCTTAATCTATGAAAACACTATTCAAAGCGGGTCGTCCGATATCAATAACCTCATCATATCTATGATATGATTCCAGGATCCCTCATCCCTATGACAAGTAGAACTACGTCATTAAGAACCATCCTCATACTGGTCGCTTTAAGGAAGCATAGGTTGACCAGGGACTCGTTAAGTGTGATCCGTACAGATTTATGGTTCTACTACTTTAGTGGTCATAAATCAGATCATGCTTAACATATTACTTCAACGCATAAGTAATATAAAGCCGTTTTATATATATATTACAAACGATGATATTGTACATAGACGTTTACAGGCTAATAGCAATTGGACTAGGGCACAAATGCTATCAGGGTCGTGAGCCTAGAGGGTCAGACACTTTAAGTACGATATGTGACCAACAAGCATGGATGGTAATTGGGAGAATCCACTTTTCAATTTACTCTAATTGAAAACGATTCAGTTGATTTTTGGCCAGGGTTTATTAACCAGACGGTTGAAGAAATCAAGTTAGAGAGATTGGACCGGTTTAGCTAAACTATAATTAGAAGTCAATTAAATGGGTTTTAATTTGGATTTGGCTAAGTGGGCTTAAATCCCATTTAGGATTTTATTTGAGATTGGGGGCTTAACTGCGATTATGGGAATAAAGGGGTTTATTGTGTAATTAATTAAAAGATATTCAAAAAATCAGATTTTATTTATTACACTATATTCTTTCCTTAATTTTCTAATTGATTTTCGCCAATCACTCATTCTCCCTCTCTGTCATTCGGCCGAACCCTCCAACACACCATCCTCCATTGTTTTTTCCAATTCTTCACAAAATCATTAGCAAGAGTGTGAAGAAACCTAGTCTAGGTATTGTGCTTATGTGGACTTGCTAGAGAAACACATATCATTGTGGTTTAGATCGATTCAATGTTAGAGTTATGCCCAGTCCAATATATAAGTGATCTACATATGTAATGTTTTATCATCTTTCCAAATAAATAAATCGGCATATATTACTAATTTGTTGTAGTAATATATCGAATGGAATTTGATCTATGTCATTATGTGTGTAACCACTAATAGTAGAACTATATATCAGAAAGAATTACATTTGATGAGTCCCTGATCAGCTAAGCTTCTTTATGAAGCAATCAATATGAGACCAACTCCTTGTGATCACGCTCTACTGATCATGGCAAAGTATGTGCCGGAGTTATATCATAGGTATCATCAGATCGATGATATCGAACAACCCGATTGTGAGTATGCTGCATAGATCCAGTCATGAGATACTCACAGATCATAGTTTGTCATTATATCCTAAGACCAATGAGTCTTTGTGTACACTATATAACGAATACCTAAGTTTGACCTAGTCTAACGTTATCTGTAAAAGGGTAACTATAACCGCTTCGATTGGCTTGGATATTTATTGCATTAGTGAACTCGAAAGGCGTCTGACGGATTTATCACTCATACTTTGGTATGAGAAAAATATCCGTTTAGGCCACTTGATGAGTGTGACTGAAGGAATAGCATGGCCGTGCAGGTGATACCTTAGTATCAGTTTTCAGTCATCTCAGATATCAAGAAACAGTGATTGATAAATTAGGATGACGATTTTATGCCGACTGATCAATCTGGATATCGGTTTGATAAAAGGACAGTGACATGTACGATAATAGGTTAAGTCGAATAATCGATAATCACGAACATTAGGTAATCATAATGTCTTGCTAGAGACCACTCATGATGGAAAGGGTAAAATAGTAATTTTACCAATCTGCCAACTGTTCGTGAGCCTAGAGGGTCACACGCATTAAGCATGATACATGACAAATAATCATGGATGTAAATTGGGAGAATCAGGTTTTCAGTATAGTCAAATTGAAAACGATTCGGTAGTTTTCTGGCCTAAGATTTTAACCAGACGGTTGAAGAAATCAATTCGAGAAAATTAAACCGATTTATCTGAACCGAAACTAGAACTCAATTCAATGGGTTTAATTTGGGTTTTAGTTAAGCGGGCTTAAAGCCCATTTAGGGTTTTAAGTGATGAATGGGGAAAAGTGCAAATAAGAGTTTAAGAGGGTAAGATATGCAATTAATTGATTACGAAATTCAATTAAGATTTTTTAGTTTTAATTTTAAATTAATTGTAAAATATCTCCCCTTATTTTCTCTAACTATTTCGGCAACTTCCCCTACTAATTCCTCCCAACTTGGCCGACTCTCCCATGCCATTTCCTCCATTGATTTTTGTCAAAATTCTTCTCAAAACATTCATAGCAAAAGTGTGCGAGAAAACCGGTTTTTGGTTGTTGTGCTTGTGTGGACTCAATAAAGAAACACTACATTGTGTTTTAATCGATTGACAAAGGTAAATTTTCAGATTGAAAAACCTTTATAACATGCTGAATTTTCATTAAGATCTTCATCTCTTTCGATCACCAGTGTTACATAAGGCTCTGCTGCATGAAATTAACGTTTGGAACCCATGGTGATCCCTTTCATTCAAAAGGTAATTTTTCAGATCTCGAAAATTATATGCATGCTGAATTTTAACAATAAGATCATTGTTCATATTTGATTCTCATGGTTATTTCAAGTCCTTTGCATCTATGGAACCCATGGGAATTCTTCAGATGCCCGTAAAACCCTTCTCTCTCTCTCGGTACTCTAACTCTTTATGGAAGAGCTAGAGAGGCTTTTTTTGGATGTAGCTAATGTTGCTTAAGGCATTTAGAAGCACACACCCCAAAGCCTTGTTGGGTTCCGGGGCATCCTAATCACATTTATGGCAGCGGAAGCAACCTATAAACCGCCCCTAACCTGCGCAAGATCGACTACCAAGTTAGATCCTTAGGAAATCGAGTTTTCGGATTTTACCAGAATCTGCCCAGCAAAAAACCGAGACTTTGAAACTCCATATCTCGAGCTACAGATCTCCAATTACTTCGGTTCTTTTTGGAGATTAAACCTCAGCCAATTTTCTACATCTTTTGTGTTTTTCTCCGAACCCATTTCGGATGAAAAGACCTCCGTCTGGAGAAAAACATTTTTCCCATATCGCAGGACAGACTCTGCGGACCAGTCAGCTTCTCGGCCTTGTATCTCCCAAACCAGAACTCTTTTGGAAAATCAGTATTTCACAAAACTTGTAGCCCTTTGATCTATCTTTGTAACGCCGCTAGTCTCAGGTCAATCAGAGCTCGGACAAAACGGCTATGGCTCACGCAATGTCGGTTGCCGGAACTGGACAATCTGGACAATTTCTCCACTTTTGCTTTTACTCTTTGTTGAATCAAGAAAGAAGAACTATATGATCTTCTTCTCTAGAGCAAGTCCACACCAAGAGGATGATCCTTAAGATCCTTCACAAAGAGCCTACTAGAACAATTATGTGAAGAAAAAGAGAGCAAGAATAGAGGAGAGGGAGAGTGTGGGAGAGAGTTATGATGAGAGTGAGTGAATTAATTGTCTTGATCTTTTCTACTTCATCAACTCATAAGCATAGGTCAAAAAGTGAAAGCATGAGTTTAAAGGTGTCATGAACCATACCCCTTAAATCACTCACCTCTTAATCAACAATCACCAACAAAGCATGGTATGTGTGGCCCCCACCCTTGGACCCACCAAGGTGGCCGGCCACTTGGGCTTATTGGGCCCAAAATGGGCCCTTGTTGGGACAGCCATGTGACCTCATGGGCCGAGCCCAATGAGCTCGCCCATGTGGTCGTGTGCCGTGTCCAAAAGATGTCTGACCCTTTTGTCGTTACTTATCAAACAAAATCTGACGCGACATCGACGAAAATCTCAGTTTTCTGGATTCGCTAATTATTCTCTAAAACCGAACCCATGGCCCAAAACCTTCAGTTTTGTCCAAGTATTCCTCCTCAAGAAACGTTAAGGTTTCCTTGTCTCAAGTTATCCGTCTTGTATGTGTGTGACCCTCCAGGCACATGCCACCGTTGGCTGATCGGCGCAAGAGATCTCTCTTGCCCAATCCATTATAAGTGGTCTCTAGTAAGACATTATGATTACCCAAGGTGCATGATGATCGATGATTCGATTTAACCTTGTGCGTACAAGTCACTATCCTATTATCTCTAGACATCCCGATTGATCACAAGGCATAGAGTCGTCATCCTTGTTCAATCAATCATTGTTACTTGATATGTGAGATGTCTGAGAACTGATAACCCGTATCACTGGCATGGCCATGCTCTTTCTCTCAATCACTCTCGATCAAGAGGCCTTAACGGATATCTTTCCCATACCATAGTACGAGGGATAAATCCCTTAGCCGTCTTTCGTGTCACTCATGGAATCCGTTCCGCCACCCAATCATACTCGTTATTGCAATCCTGTTACGGAAAGCGTTTGGCGCTAGTTAAAGCCGCACGTCGACTGCATAGCGATCACAAAGACTCTTTGGTCTAAGGATATCGTGACAAGCTATCACATTTGAATATGTTCATGGCTTAATCTACGAAACACTATTCAAAGCGGGTCGTCCAATATCAATCACCTCATGATATCTATGATATGATTCCAGGATCCCACATCCCTATGACAAGCAGAACTACATCATTGAGAACCATCCTCATACTTGTCCGTTCAATTGAAGCATATATTGACCAGGGACTCGTTACGTGTGATCCGTACAAATTTATGGTTCTACTACTTTAGTGGTCATAAATCAGATCATGCTTAACATATTACTTCAACACATAAGTAATACAAAGCCGTTTTATTCATTACAAACGATGACAAACTATTACGGACATTTACAGACTATTCCAATTGGAACCTAGGGCACAAATGCTATCAAGCCTCTATATATTGGCTTTGGATGGGCCTTAGGGTTTTCAACCCGTCAGACAGAGGTGTCGATCGACACCACCCCGTGTTTGAGTGTGGACCGACACGACCAAGGTGCCGATCGACACCCTACCTGTGACGTGTGTCAATCGACACCACATAGGTGTCGATCGACACTACACACGTGGTCAACATTCCCAATCCACACTAAACCTATATTTGGATCTCTGAAGTCCCACCGAGTAGTTTCGGTTTTCGCTCTTGGCGTGTGACCCTAAAATCCCATGACCCATTGGCAGATCGGCGTGAAATATCATTTCACCAGTGACCTCTAGTAAGACGTAGTAATTACCCAATGTCCACGAGGTATCGATCGGTTTGATATCTCCTCTGTCATCTGCGTCACTAACCCTTTGGCGTATACGATCGAGATGAGGCATAGAGTCGTCATCCTCATTAATTTGATCGAGTTCCTTGATCTAGAGATGATTAAGTTGTAATTGGTGCGGCCGCACACTTCCTCAGTCATGCTCATCAAGAGGCCCAGAACTATACCCTTCACCACGTCTCACCGTGGGGAAACAAATCCCTTCGGACGCAACGTGCGTTCCCACTACAGCCCGTCCAGCCCTTTGTTTGCTTTAAGGCATATGAGATCGTATGAGGCATAGAATTGTCATCCTCATTTATTCTATCTAGTTTCTTGAATTTCGAGTTGACTGATACGTATTGGTGTGACCGCACACTTCATCAGTCACACTCATCAAGGGCCCCTGAACCATACCCTTCACCACGTCTCACCGTGGGGAAACAAATCCCTTTGGACGCAACGTGTGCTCCAACTACAAGCCGTCTAATAGCCAATGATGTCCTTTATTGCTGCCCTGTTACAGGCAGTGTTAGGACATGTCAAACTAATGGAGTGACATGCATATGAAACACTCGCTCCAAGGTATTAAGGTAGTGATCACACGACGACGGAGTATGCGTTAGTAACTTAATATATGCGCCATACTCCACCGCGAGTTATCCGATATCGTCTCCCAGACAAATATTCTGTGATAGTACTCTACATCTCGATCAGCAGAACATGATCGTAAGTCATCCTCATGCTAGTCACTTATGTATAAGTATTCGACTAGAGATCCATCAAGCATAACTTCATGATATCTAAAGGCTCCGCTGTCCTTGTGTAAACACTAACGACTTTAGATCAAGTTATCGCTTGATACATTATTACAACACAATAATAATGTTAAGGCCTCTTTTATTGCTTAACAGAAGATAAAAGATTACATGGTAAAGACTTGGACTAGGGCATTAGATCCTACAATCTCCCACTTGCCCTTAGCTCCAATCTAAATCCTATCGTTAACCCATTAACCTTGGTCAATGGATCGGCTGCAATATCTTCTGTTGCAATCTTACAAATTTTCATTTCACCTTTATCGACGAATTCTCGAATATCGAAGAACTCTCAAATCAAGTGAAATTGTCGCAATACATATTTGGATCGTGCATGCGCCCTAGGCTCATCAGCATGTTCCATGGCCCTAGTGTTGTCGCAGTACAAGTTCATCGATGTGGATGGGTTTTTAATTACGTCCATTCTGGCCATGAACTTTTGGATCCATACAGCCTCTTTTGCCACCTCTTAAGAAACTATGTACTCGGCTTCTGCCGTAGAACCACTAACGGTCGGCTGCTTTAAGCTCTTCCAGTTTGCTAAAGCCCCACTGTTAAGCACAAACACATACCTAGACTGACTCTGCAAGTCATCCGAATCAGTCTGGAAACTGGCGTCGACGTATCCCGTCACCTCCAGTTTCTCATTTCAAACCTTGTAGACCAGCAATGTGTCCTATGTCCTCTTCAAGTACATCAGGATCATCTTTAAACGGCCTCATATTGGTCGTTCATCACGAAACACTTCCCCAGGCAAGCATTTGCGGTTTGGGGAATGCCGTTTCTGATAAGGAGTATATCATCGACATATAGCACTAGGAATAAGACTACACTCTCATTTTCCCTCTTGTACACACAAGGTTCATCTTCATTTTGCATGAAACCAATGGTTTCATCGAAATGAAGATTTCAACTCCGAGAAGCTTGCTTCAATCCACGAATGGACTTCTGCAGCTTATAAACCTTTCCAGCATTCTGTGGATCGACAAAAAACCCTGAGGCTACGTTACGCAAACGTCCTCATCTAAGTTCTCGTCAAGGGATGTGGTTTTGACATCCAACTGCCATATCACTCAGATATGCAGCCACGGTGAGTAGAATGCGGATTGATTTGACCACGGCCATTGGCGAGACAATCTCATCACAATCCATTCATTGGATTTGAGTGAAACCTTTCGCACCCAGTCGGGCCTTAATGGCCTGAGAAACTCCATCCATGTCATGTTTGTTGACATGCGGACCATAAATTGTTTGGAGAGAGCTAATGCTTCTGCGCCCGAAATAAGAATTGTCCACATCTTCTAGCTTCACTACCACGAACGGGCTGCAAGGAACACGACGATCGTGGTAACAAAAGTTTCGTCGAGTGTCATTCTTGATCTTAAATATCCATTTGCAACCGATGGTCTTAACACCAGGGGTTGTATCCACCAAGTTCCTAAATTGGTTGTCATGCATGGATTTAATCTCCTCCTTCATGGCGCTTAACCATTTCTCGGAATTAGAACACCCCATGGCTTCTCGGAAGGATGTCGGATTATCAAAATCCACAATCTCTAAGTCACCACCCTCAGTTATCATAAATTCGTATCGGACGAGTGTCTGACGAGGCCTTTCAGAACGCCGCGGGGTTTCAGGAACTATGTTGGGCACCGCATGTGCCTCTTGTTCCAGCTCAGGCTCTACCTCTACATTGTCTAAGTGGGGATCCCGAAACTCTTCAGGATTCTCAGAACTCATGCCATCTCAGATCTCTTCCAGATGCACAGTCCTCCCACTGGCTGTCTTGGGTCAAGTATTCGCCACTTTGATGCGATCGAAATGTTTCAACTTTCTTCCCAAGTTGATTCTCAATTTTAGTCGTAAGCTCTTTGAACTTTGACAAACGAGTTAGACTTATGTCTCATATGATAAACATAAGCATGTCTACTGAAATCATTAGTAAACGTGATGAAGTATCTGAATCTCCTTCTGGCCTGTGAACTTATAGGCCCACATCGGAGTGTATTAGGCGTAACAAGTTACCCGCCCTCTCACCCTTACCGGTGAAGGGCAACTTCGCCGCCTTGCCCATCAAGCAAAATTCACACCTACCATTTTGATCGAATTCAAACGGACCTAAGAGTCCACACTTGTGAAGTGTCGATGGTCGTCTTTTTCTTATGCCGCCTAGACAGAAGTGCCATAACCGATTTTTACTCGATTCAGCACATTGTGTATCGAACGCTCGTAAATGTCACTAGTTTTCAAAACATGGTGACCATTTAACAAGAATTGTAGCACCATAATATACATTATTTCTGCATAGTTCGAATATACCATTATCAAAGGTAACATTAGAACTTTTAACGTTGAATACAGAAACAAAAATGATGTCTTTACAGATAGTCGGTACACAATTTTAATTTCAATAGAAGTCCCGACGGGGAGCTGAGATAAACGACCCTTACGGGTTTCGCCACGATACTCTGGTCGTCCATAACCCGTATGTTCGTTTCATCTTCAGCCAAATCTCGTCTACTTTCAGTGCCTTCACATTAACACATATGTGTGGTTGCGAGCTTGTTTCCAGCGTTAAGCCAGAATCAGTAGACAGATTTACTTCAATGAAGTAAATACCTGAAGCGCCAGTCCTACCGGCCTTCGTCTGCTCCTTTGGGAACTACTTGCAGTCCTTCCTCCATTAGTCACGCTGATTGCAGAATAAACAAACAGCGTCCTTCGCGTCCAATTTGGCCTTGTCCTTGCCCTCTTTAGGCTTGGAATCGCCCTTTTGGACCTCGGGACCCTTTCTTGTTCCATCAGTCTGTGTGGAGGACTTGACCAAGCTCTCACTAGCTCTCTTGAAGCTAATTCCCCTCTCATGCCCATAATGATGCGTCCCTCGTCGAGTGAGTCGTTAGATTTCCTTTGGTTGGCATTCATAACATTCCTCACGGAATCAACACCTTACACAGGGAAATGAGCTCGTCAAGTACATATATCTTCCTCTCGTGTTATACTCCCAGTCGAGGAAGTTCGTTCCACTAAGGATCTCTTTTACCAGGATCGATCTTAGTGACAACGTGTGTGCTTTGCTTGCTGCCATTATCTACACAGATCAATAAATTCAAGTTAGACTCTGAATTCAAGTTGCAAAACCTTGACCATTTTGATCCTTCGCAAGAATCAAGAACCAAGACCCTTGATTCACCCTCTTGAAGTGAGCTAATGCATCAACGGTTCAATTAGGTTATGTAGGTAGAAATACTTTCCAATCACACCGCATGTAACTCTTGGCCAGAACATATGTACTAAGTACATTGGCATTGTTCTGTCTGATGCTCCAGGTCGGCACAATCATAGATATGTGGACCAGATCTTGATTAGAGAGAGCTAATGCATCTACGCCCCAACCAAATCTCTCCACATCCTCTATCGATGCTTCCATGCATGCTCTGCTAACGCACATGACGTTCATGGCCTAGTTGAGTCAACCAATTAACGACCTGTGGATCAGAACTTGAAATGGAGAGAGCTAATGCATCTATGCCTCAAACAAAACAGTCCACCTCTACTAGCTTTGCTTCCACGAACGCTCTTCTAACGCACACGACGTCCGTGGTCACGCAGTTTTGTAGAGTGTGAAAATTGGATAGCATCATTGCATGACTCAATTTAAATGCGATATGATCAAGTTTTGCGAGACATGTACCTATTACATTCTCTACATGACAACTGTCATCCGTACCGGGTACGATGATTTGCTTCATGCTCCACTTAGTTTTGTATGTCCAAGTTTACATTATTTAACCAATTTGAGACATTAAAAATATATGTACGTTTAAACTTATCATGCTCTCATGCATATAAAATAAACATACATTACGAATCATGTTAACAATCACATTAAATCATATTTTAATCTTTATAATTTTAGTGTATCAATCTTGTTAGAGTTGTGCCCCTGTCCGATATAAAAGTAATCTATAGATGTGATTTTTTATCATCTTTCTGAATAAATAAATCGGCATTAAATTACTAATGTGTAGTAGTAATTTATCAGATGTAATTTGATATCTATCATTATGTGTGTCATCACTAATAGTAGAACTACAGATCGGAACGAATTACATCTAATGCGTCCCTGATCAGTTATGCTTCATTAAGAAGCAATCAGTATGAGGCTAACTCTTTATGATAACGCTCTACTGATCATGGCAAGGTAGTGTCGGAGTTAGATCATAGGTATCATCAGGGAGATGGTATTGGACGACCCGATGGTGAGTATGCAGTATAGATACTGTCATGAGCATACTCACATATCGTAGTTTGTCATTATATCCTAAGACCTAAGAGTCTTTGTATTCACTATGTCACGAAACTCTAAGTTTGACCTAATCTAACGTTACCTGTAAGAGGGTAGCCATAAGGGCTCTGATTGGTATAGTCATGAATTACATGAGTGAACTTGAATCACGGTTGAGGGATTTATCACCCATACTCTGGTATGGGAATGATATCTGTTTAGGCCACTTGATAAGTATGACTGAAGAAATAGCATGATCATGCAGGAGATACTTAGTATCAGTTTCAGTCGTCTCAGATATCAAGAAATAGTGATTGATAAATTAGGATGACGGTTCTATGCCTTTTGATCAATCTAGATTTCGATATGATAAAAGGATAGTGACATGGACGATAAGAGGTTAAATCAAATCATCGATATTCACGAATTTTGGGTAATCATAATGTCTTACTAGAGGCCTCTTATAATGGAAATGGCAAATTTGTAATTTTGCCAGTCTGCCAACGGGTCGTGAGCCTAGAGGGTTACACACTTTAAGCAAACTATAGCAAAAGTGGACTTGAAAAAGTCAGTATATGAAGAATATGAGAATTGGAAAATTCGCAATTTGATTTATTTAAACCAATTACGAATTAGCTAAACCAGTAATCGGTTTAGAGTAATTGAGACGGTCTAGCTAAACCATTTAAGTATAACCCAATCTAAATGGGTTTAATTAATGGACTCAACTAAATGGGATTTAAGCCCATTCTTATTACAATTATAATTATAATTGAAATAAGAAGTTAATTAGGATTTGGAAAGTGGAAGATATTTGCATAAATTATATATTTGATTTAAGGAATAATCCTACACTTATATCCTACCCTAGTTTTCGGCCACAATACCCCATTGCCGCCTCTCTCTCTCTCTCTCTCTCACTCTCTCTCTCTCTCTCTCTCTCTCTCTCTCTCTCTCTCTCTCTCTCTCTCTATCTATCTCTCTTGTTCTTATTGTTTTCTCAAAACCAACCTAGTAATTGGTTTTGTAGAAATCCTTCTAAAGGTGCTTTGCTTGTGTGGATACAACTAGAGATCACAAAAGAAAGTATTTGTGATATTGGATTCAATTTTACCAGGTAAAATTCCAGATTTTATTTATATTATGCTTTCTGAAAATTTTCACATGATCCGTTCAAAATTCTAAGAATCCATGGTTAAATTCGCTTCCGCTATGCATGAGTTTAATTGTTTTGGACCCCATAGATTCCTTCAGTGGTATAAGAGGCTTATTGATATGTGATTTATTTTTAGCATGTTAGGATTATATTCGTATGTGTTCTTCGGTTTATGCATGAATTGAGTATGAAACAAATCAAATTTTCTGATGGTTAAAAATAGATCTAAAATTTGATTTTTTTGGCCTGATTTGGGCACGGTCGAGCCCTTTGGTGGACCATGGAGAGCCCTAGGGCCGACCATGGTCAGCACCAAAGGTCGACCAGGTCGCCTCGGGCGACCAAGGTTGGCCCACGGGCGTCCATGGGCGCTGCCGCGGGCAACTAGTGGTCAGCCCTCGGCTCGACCATAGATGGCCCACGGACGTCCATGGTCACTGCCGCGGGCGACCAGGGGTCACCCCTCGGCTCGACCATGGAGTGGCCCGCGGGCCGTCCGTGGTCACTACCGCGGGCGACCAGATCGGCGTTTTCCCAAGGTGTTTCCCAAAAAATTTCAATTTTAGGTCCGATCCGGTTTCGATAAACCGAGGCAAGCCAGTTCAATTTTGACTAATCAAGATTAAAACCGGTTTCGATAAACCAGATTTTTCCCACTTTTAAATAAGATAAAATTTGGAATTAATGTTTTTGTTTAGTAACATGATGTGTGATAACATGATGTTTGACAACATGTTGGTTTCAATATGAAGCGTAGCCAAGCCCGGTTTAGATTTCGGTTTGTTTGTTTTGCAACCTGCGAGTTTCTAGATTTGGGTTGTATTAATTACGGCCTGCGTGTCGTTACTTTTTTAATTTCATTTACTTATTTCAATTGTAATTACGAAGACTGACGCAAGAAGACATCAAGACGGAGTTGATGGAGTTCCTAAGTTGGCTCGGAGCCAGTAGGAGTCCAAGCGGAGGAGACCGGTTCAAATCCAGAAGACTTAGTCTTAGGATTTGTATTTCGATTTCCTTAAGTTTTAAGATGGGCTAGGCTATGTATAGTTTTATATGCACAAATTGATGTATGTTTAACTATCACCCACATGTGAAGATTAAAATCACAATTTAATCATCTTCGCATGGATTTGTGATTGATGATTCCAGTTAAGATTGTATTGATATACAATCACAAAGTAATAATATACTTATTCGCAAATAATTACAAGTCAAGCGTGATACCATCCAAGTTTGGACACTCAAAAGGACTTTGAGCCTATGGATGTCGGTACGCCTCCGCGTAACATTCATAGAGGAGAAGTCTGGATGAGCTGGGCAATTCTATTTGGATGCGTGCGCCTCCGCATAGTAGCCATATTAGTTCCGGGCCATAGTCGAGACTTGGTAGACTTTTCTATGATTGTCAGCTAGGGCTGACCTAGGGTATTAGGATAGGGTATGTCGTGTACTTTGAGAACATCTCAATTCCACCCTTTGAGCAAGCCTATGCTCGGTTGCGTTGTCTTCGACAATCTTCTTCTTTGTGAGTCTTTAGTCACGAACAAGTACCTTCAAATCACAAAAACTCAAATCCTTGTGAGTTGATGTTTATGATCGACAATATCCTTCTAAATAAAACTGCCTCTTATCTGCTAATCTTACACGATCACGAGCTCTGAGTATTTAGCACAGGAAGAACGTAAAAGCAAACGAGTTGCTAAGGGGTAAAGCACCTGCTGTTATAGCAACTCGAGTAGCCTAATCGGTTTTCAATATCGATTAGGAAATCCAAACCCTTGCCGCCTTTGGCAAGTTTAGTAAGTCGGCATTACTGCCTAGAGGCCTTGCTGATGTGTCTTGATGCTAGCTGGAGATTGCCTTATTTAGTTGTTGCCTAAAACTCACCCGCGCTGATGTTCTCTGTCTAAACAGGAACGCTGCTGTACTTGACTAATTATGTGCACAAAATGTCATACTACATATGTTGCGATATGTTGACTGACATCTTACCTTGTGCTTAAAAAATCTGCTAACACTGAACGTAGCAACAATCTCCCCCATTGGCAATTTTTTAGGCAAGCACATCTTGATGGCACGTCTTATGTTCTTCGCAATCTCCGGTCGAGTTTTATCTCCCATCTATGACGATCTACTTCAGCCGTTGTCAATCTTCATGTTTGACTTCTGTGTGTTGCAGCAGATCACGTCTTCTTGTTGAGTCTTCTCGTCCTTTATCAGCAAGGTACATAGTGCAAGTCTTCGTCTTCTGTCACTTTTTAGTAAGGAGTGTTCATCATATTGTAACATGTTTGTGATGTATGTTCCAATCAATGATGTACCGACAAGTAGTAACATGTTTGTTACGCATGTTCTAATCATGTCGTTCCTTAAGTCACAAAGTAAGTTGAACATGTTGTGACGCATGTTTCAGCCAACACTGCTATAACATGTAGTTACACACGTTAAAGGTGACATAGACACTGTTATAGACCAGACCAAACACATGTTTAACATGTAGTTACACACGTTAAAGGTGACATATGACACAAGTCTCTAACATGTAGTTACACATGTTATAGACCAGACCAAACACTGTTACAAGTCACCATTGTTTGATGACCCTAGGTTGACCATGTAGGTCCAAATCATCTCCCCCTTATTACCTCAAAAATGGCAAAGGGTAAGCATAGAGGAAATACAGCAACAGAAAATATCCAGCCTCTAAACACGAGGAAAATATCCAGCTCCACCAAGGAGCAAAAAATCACCGTTCTCAAAACGTAACCCGGACAGTCCCCGTGGATTCAAGAGTTCAAAAGTAAGTGAGTTTTTCAGGAATAAGATAAGTAACTGGTCTATTTTTCAGGAGGAGGAGTTAGCAACATCTTCTTCAGCAGTAGGGGATTCCTCAGGTATAGCCAACATGTCGTTGAGGAGCTGCTCATAAGTGGCCTTCTGGCTTCCTAGAGTGTGGATGATGGTCTCTAGATCAGCTATACCCTCCATTAGCTCGTGTACCGTCCTATCTTTGATTGACCTGGTTGCGCTAGTGCTACTTCCTCTTTAAAGGTTTTTGTAGCCGGACGTGGAAGGTCTTTGATATGTTTACCTTCAAACAGCTTTGGGCTAATATGAAGCACTAACGGGTGTTTGCCAGCAACATCATTGTCATGAATAATGGTAGGACATTGTTGAAGAAGTATGCCAGTTATAAGAGAGGGAAATCCAATGGGCAATTTGATAGCATATAATCTCGCATGTTTTGCTAGATGTTCAATAACAAGTGACCTAAAGTCTAGAGGAAGATTCATACCGATTTGGTAGATGAGTTTGGCCAGATCCGTGTTGATGCTAGAGGCGTGAGAGGACGGTATCCAATTTGCTATCCCAATGCGGTAGAGGATAGAGTACTTGACCATGAGTTTCGATGAGGCCATGGATCCTTTGGTTGGCCAAACCTTCTTTCTTCCTCCAGAGATTTCTTGAGTGATGCGATCCATAGATGGGAGCTTTTTTGTGACATTTGCTACACTTCTTCCCAGATGGGCGTTGATTACCTATGGTGTGATCTTAAAACGGTGTCCCCTTACAAACACCCTTCTATACTCTGGATCATCCGGGTTATTGAACGCGGCTGGGAAATTCACATAGAATTCTTTTACGAGAGAGGGATAGTAGGTACCAATGTCTGACATGATTTTGAGAAGGTCTTCCCCGCGTAGTAGCTCCATGATGATCTTCATCTCTTTGGCCTCGGTAGAGAGCTCTCTTTCTGGGTATATGATGCGGTTGCACACATATTTCCATTTGATGGCTCCTTCCGCAAAATGAAACGAGATGTTGTCTATTGGTACATCCGGAACGTCCTTAGGAATTCTTTGTCTTCCTACCCTTTTTCTGGTGCTTCGATTTGGGAAATCTGACAAGTTCTCCTCTTCGCTTTCTTCTTCCTCCTCTTCTGGTGTAAAAGGAACTTTTACAATAGGCAGTGTGATCTTCTTCTTCTTGGTTTTTTCTGTCGTTGGGACAGGTTCCTCAGCTATCTCAGGATCCCTCCTTTTTCTTTTCAGGGGTTCTTCTGGACTCTCTACTTCCTCATCCTACAGCTCATTTCTTTTCTCAACCTTTTTCCTAGTCATTAGATTTACGAGAGTGATATTTTCTTCACTCTTCGTGTGGGTTTCTTCTGATGAATCCTCATTAATCTGTTCCAAAGTCTCATCAGGGGAATGGAGAGGTGTTTGAGCATCCTGCTCCTTACCCAAGTCTGGTGTGTTTTTGTTTCTGCCAGTCAATGGCTCGCTCTGTGGATTTTGAGATCCTTCTTCCGAAATCCTTGCTTCCCGCGTCTTGACCCCAAACTTATTTCGAGCTGGTTTAGGGGTTCTGATTCTTTTTGTGACGTGCTTGATCCTCACCATTGTTGTTTTGGTAGAGAAGTTTCAGAGAATTTTATGCGAGATCAGTTTTTTGGTGTAGAGTGTGATGGATCGAGAGCGGTGTAAACCCTAAACGTCTTGTTGGGAGAGGGAGAGACTGAGGACTAAGGAAAGAGGCAGCGTTTTCTCTGCTGTGTAGCTGAAGAGTCAGGCATTGATTGGCTGCACGTCTTGTCACCAGATGGAAAAAGATATTTGTTTCACCCCTCCTTCTTCCTTCTTTTTTATTATTATTTTGGAAACAAACTGAAATGGGCTTGGATAATTGGGCCCGGATTTGATTTTGTGGACCCTAGTAGTCCTTCTAGAGAGAGAGAAAAACAAATCAAAAAGCTCTCCCCCTTTTCCTTTCTTGATGAGCATTATTCAAGGTAGCGAAGTCCAATAGGGGGGGGGGGTTAGACTTTCTAACCGATTGGTGTTCAATGACTTTGTGAAGCAGTCATCAAGCTGTTTCTCTGTAGAAATATCCTCTGGCTTTATTTTCTTGCCCTCTGCAAATTCTCGAATGAAGTGGTGCCTGATGGCTATGTGCTTTGTTTCGCTATGTTGCACAAGTTTCTTCGAGATGTTCATGGCACTGATGTAGTCACATAATGATGTCATGATATCTTGCTTGACATTATGCTCTGCAAGTATCTACTTCATCCAAAACAGTTGAGTGCAGCTACTTCCGGAGACAATATATTCGAACTCAGTAGTAGATGGGGCAACACAGTTTTGCTGCTTTGATCAGAAACCATGAAACCAAATTATTGCAAGAGCATCCACCCGAGGTGCTTCTTTGATCAGATGCGCTTTCAGCCCAGTCGATGGCGCGTTATCCAACAAGTGTAGATGATGTATCAAAAGAATATAGTAGACATAGCTTAGTGGTTCCTGATATGTACCTCATAATTCTTTGTGCTTGAGCTAGATAACTTGTCTTTGGATTTGCTTGACAGCGAGGACAGATTCCCACTTGATCATCCTTGGCGAGCTTTACATGTGTAGCATTCAGAGTTTTCTTGTGGGAAGACTTCTTCAAACCAAACTTCTCTACAATGGTCTTGGCATACTGGCTTTGAGATATAAATATGCCACCTTTCATCTGTTTGATCTGGAATTCTAAAAAGTAGGTTAGCTTTCCTAGCATGCTCATCTCAAACTCAGACTGTATATGTTGTACAAAACGTTGCATCATCTTGTCTGACATTCCACCAAACACAATGTCATCCACATATATTTGAGTAATCATAATGTTGCTTCCTTCCTTCTTCACGAACAATGTCTTGTCAGCTCCCCTCGAGTATAGCCATTCTGAACTAGGAACTGAGTTAGACATTCATACCAGGCTCGTGGTGCTTGTTTGAGACCGTAAAAGACTTTCTTAAGCCTATAGACATGTTGTGGAGTATTGTGATCTTCAAACCCTTTTGGTTGTGCAACATATACTTCTTCGATCAGATATCCATTCAGGAAAGTACTCTTTACGTCCATCTGATAAAGTTTGAACTCTAGATGGCAGGCTATGCTGAGGAGAAGTCGGATAGCCCTAACTCTAGCCACGGGGGAAAATTTCTCATTGGAGTCTACCGCTTCCACTTGCATGGCACACACCCAATATTCATCGTTTATGACTTCTTGTACGTTCTTCTGTTCAATTTTTGTAACGAAGAAAAAGTTACTGATCATGTCCTAATAGTTTACTGGCGGCTTTGGTCGAGTTCTTACTCCTTTGTTGATATTACCAGTCATATCATGAGGTGGGTGTTTCTTCTGAATTTTCATTGATGGATTTCTCTGATCAGCTTTTGGAGTCGATTCTTCTTGTTCAATGTCACATGCTTTGTTAGTGACATCTCGTCCGACTTTTGGAATATTCATAATAACTTCGTTGTCGTTATTAGAGTGTTCTGAGCTATCATCAACGGCTACGTTTATGGACTCCATCATGGTTCTGTTTCTTTTGTTGAATACCCGAAAGACACGACTATTTCTACAGTATCTAAGAGAAATACCCTCGTCACAATTAGGTTTCCATCGTGATTCCCTATTGGTGAGAATGTAACATACCGAACAAAAAACACGATTGTGAATATGGCAAGCCGTGTTAAGAACTTCTTCCCAGACGTGTGAGGGTATATCTTTGGCTGGCATCATGCCCTGGGCCATCTCTTGTTCTTTAGACAGAAAGCATTTTTCTGATGTAGGGGCTGAGTTTGTAGACCATAGATAACAATTTGTTAGAGTTATGCCCCACTCCAATATAAAAGTGATATACAAATGTAATGTTTTCTCATCTTTCCGAATAAATAAATCGGCATATATTACTAATATATTGTAGTAATATATCGAATGAAATTTGATCTATGTCATTATGTGTGTAACCACTAATAGTAGAACTGTAGATCAGAAAGAATTACATTTGATGAGTCCCTGATCAGCTAAACTTCTTTATGAAGCGATCAGTATGAGACCAACTCCTTGTGATCACGCTCTACTGATCATGGCAAAGTATGTGCCGGAGTTATATCATAGATATCATCAGGTCGATGATATCAAACAACCCGATTGTGAGTATGCAAGATAGATAATGTCATGAGATACTCAGAGATCGTAGCTTGTCATTATATCCTAAGACCAAGTAGTCTTTGTGTGCATTGTGTAATGAATCTCTAAGTTTGACCTAGTCTAACATTACCTGTAAAAGGGTAGCCATGACGGCTGTGATTGGCTTGGTTATCAATTACATTGGTGAACTCAAAAGACGTCTAAGGGATTTATCACTCATACTCCGGTATGAGAAAGATATCCGTTTAGGTCACTTGATGAGTATGACTGAAGGAATAGCACGGTCGTGCAGGTGACACCTTAGTATTAGTTTTGAGTCATCTCAGATATCAAGAAACAGTGATTGATAAATTAGGATGACGATTCTATGCCTATTGATCAATCTAGATATCGGTTTGATAAAAGGACAGTGACCTGTACGATAACAGGTTAAGTCGAATAATCGATAATCACGAACGTTGGGTAATCATAATGTCTTGCTAGACACCACTTATGAGGGAAAGGGTAAAATAGTAATTTTACCAGTCTTTCAGCGGGTCGTGAGCCTAGAGGGTCACACGCATTAAGTACAATAAATAAAAAATAAGCATGGATGGAAGTTGGAAAAATCCGGTTTTCAGTTTAGTTAAATTGAAAACGATTCGGTTAATTTCTAGCCTAGGTTTTTAACCAAACGGTTGAAGAAATCAAGTTGGGGAAATTTAACCGGTTTAGTTAAACCATAATTAGAACTCAATTATATGGGTTTTAATTTGGATTTAGTTGAACGGGCTTGAAGCCCATTTAGGTTTTTAATTCATGAATGAGGGAAGAGTGCAATTATGAGTTTAAAGGGGTAAAATGTGTAATTATTTATTTGAAATTTAAAATCACATTTTTTGTGATAATTACACAATAATTACACAATATTTTCTTTCCCCTTTTAGCTCATTTTTCGGCAATCTCTCCCTTCAATCCTCGTCTCTTTGCCGACCCTCTTCATCATTCCTCCAAAGCCATTTTGTTCCATTCTCAAAACATCCATTAGAAAGTGTGTGACAGAAAACCATCTGTGGTTGTTGTGCTTGTGTGGACTCGATAGAGAAACACTATCTTGTGTTTTAATCGATTAACAAAGGTAAACTTTCAGATTGTAAAAGTTTTATAACATGCTGAATTTTTCATTAAGATCAAGTTTTTATTCGATTCCCATGGTTCGATTTAGCTCCGCTGCATGAAATTATTGATTGAAACCCATGGGAATCCCTTTCAATGGTATCAGAGCATGGTTGTTATGATATTTATTCAATATGTTTAAATCTGGAATTTAATTTTTTTCTTGAGTTCATCACTTGAATATGCATGTAATTGAAAAAAATTCAGATTTAATTAATTTTGAAAATTTTGCAAAATTAATTTTTTGGGGCTCTTTCGGGTTAGCCATGGCTAACCACGGTCGAGACCCTTGGTGGACCATGGAATGCCCTAGGGCAGACTGTGGTCGGCACCAAGGGCCAACTAGGTTGCCTACGGGCGACCATGGCAGCCCTCGCGGGCCACCATGGTCGCTATCGCGGACGACTACGGTCTGCCACGGGGGGGACCATGGTAGCCCTCGCGGGCAACCAGGGTCTGCCCTAGGGCGACCACGGTCAGCCCCGCGGGCAACCTCGGTTCGGCCGGTTCGGCTCGACCAGATTCGAGCTGAACCGGCCGGTTCATGACAATTTTTTAAAGCCCTAAAATTTTATTTTTCAAATTTGGTTTGGTTTTGATAAACCAGCGAGAACCGGTTCAAAATTCAATTAATAAATTAAACCGTTCGATTTTGATAAACCGGAATATTTCTATAGTTAAGAAAGATAAAATTTGGAAAATTTTGTTGTCTGATAAGCATGTTGGGTGTTCACATGATCTTTGATAACATGATGTTTTCCAAATGATGTATAGCTAAGCCCTCTAGACTTGTATTTTAATTTCAGTTTGGCAACCTGCGTGTTGGTAAGTTTTGGGTTGTAGTAAATACGGTGTGCGTGTCATGATTTGTATTTCATTTTATTTTATATAATTTTGTAATCACGAAGACCGACGCAAGAAGCAAGTCAAGAGGAAAACACAAAATTTGGAGGAGGCTCGAAGCCAGTGGGAGTCCACAAGAATGGAGCAAGTCTGGACCTTGAAGACCAAGTCTTTAGGATCAGTTTTGCTAGATTCTTAGGAACCTAAGATGGGCTTAGCTATGCATAATTTACCGTTACATTTGTATGTTGTATATGTATGAATGTATGATAGTTTAATATACAAGTTTATGTATGATTAGCTATCACCCACATGCAATGATTAAAAACCGGTATTTAATCAGACTTGCATGTAACCTAATAAGGGATCATCTTTGCATGGATTTGCAATTGATGATTCCAGATTAAGATTGTATCGATATACAATCAGACAGTAATAATTCACTTAAACGCAAATAATTACAAGTCAAGCGTGATACCATCCAGGTTTGGGCACTCAAAAGGGTTTTGAGCCTATGGATGTTGGTACGCCTCCGCATAACATTCATAGAGGAGAAGTCTGGATGAGATGAGCAGTTCTATGTGGGTGCGTGCGCTTCCGCGTAGTAGCCAGATTAGTTATGTTCATAGTTCAAGCTTGGTAGACTTGTCTATGATTGTCAGCTAGGGCTGACCTAGGGTATCAGTATAGGGTATGCCGTGTACTTTTAGTACAGAACCTAGCCAGGAACTACATAGTCTTGTAGATGGATGTATTCCTACCTTGATGCTCTTAATTGGAGCAGTGAGCCTCCGTTCACTTCAATTGAAGGTATGATAGAATCCTAGTTCAGATTCTAATGTTAGAATCAGACAAGTGTTTTATAACTGAATCTCCGACTTGAATTTTAATTAATTATACCATGTAGAACCAAAAAGGCAAACACAACACAAAAGAGTAATAGCGCATTGAGTGTCCAGATTGAGGACAGACTCAAGGGCATGAATTACTCAGATTTGAATAGAAACTTTGAGGAACCTCCTACTGAACCAAGCATAAATGCAAGTAGTATATCCTTACCAAGGAACCTCCTATTCAGCCACCGCTGAACGCCGTTAGGGCACTAAGGATACTTTTCAAAATTCCTTAGTTACCAAATGAACGTGTCATGCATTATGTTGGGCAGTAGGATGCCAAAGTTACAAAAGCAGTTCAGGAACGTTTCAGATGACCCTCATACTTGTAAGGCAGAGGTCAAGGAAATGTTCAAGGAGAAAGCTTGTGTCGAAAGGTATGATACTTTCATAGAACTTAACCCCTGCAAGTTTAAGCTTGAAGCCCTGTTAGTCCCCGTGTCACGAAGATGAAATATCTTCAGGAACATCTAACCAGACTCAGTTTTGATGATCAGGTGGAAATGGCTGCGGATTTTATGTTGCAGTCACTTCTGTTAGAGTTATGCGCCAACCCAATATAAAAGTGATTTACAGATGTAATGTTTTATCATCTTTCCGAATAAATAAATTGTCATATATGACTAATATATTGTAGTAATATATCGAATGTAATTTGATCTATGTCATTATGTGTGTTACCGCTAATAGTAGAACTGTAGATCAAAAAGAATTACATTTGATGAGTCTCTGATCAACTAAGCTTTTTTATGAAGCGATCAGTATGAGACCAACTCCTTGTGATCATGCTCTATTGATCATGGCAAAGTATGTGCCAGAGTTATATCATAGATATCATCAGGTCGATAAGAAAACTCGATTGTGAGTATGCAACATAGATACCGTCATGAGATACTCACAGATCGTAGCTTGTCATTATATCCTAAGACCAAGGAGTCATTGTGTGCACTTTGTAATGAAAGGGTAGCCATAACGGCTTTGATTGGCTTGGTTATGAATTACATTGGTAAATTCGAATGACGTCTGAGGGATTTATCACTCATACTCCGTTATGAGAATGATATCCGTTTAGGCCACTTGATGAGTATGACTGAAGGAATAGCACGGCCGTGCAGGTGATACCTTAGTATCAGTTTTCATTCATTTCATATATCAAGTAACAGTGATTGATAAATTAGGATGACGATTCTATGCCTATTGATCAATCTGGATATCGATTTGATAAAAGGATAGTGACATGTACGATAACAGGTTAAGTCAAATAATTGATAATCACGAACGTTGGGTAATCATAATGTCTTGCTAGAGACCACTTATGATGGGAAAGGAAAAATAGTAATTTTACCAGTTTGCCAATTGTTCGTGAGCCTAGAGGGTCACACGCATTAAGCACAATACATAACAAATAAGCATGGATGGAAATTGGGAGAATCCGGTTTTCAGTTTAGTCAAATTGAAAACGATTCGGTTGATTTCTAGCCTAGGGTTTTAACCAGATGGTTGAAGAAATCAAGTTGAGGAAATCGAACCGGTTTAGCTAAACCAAAATTAGAACTCAATTATATGCTTTTTAATTTAGATTTAGCTAAACGGGCTTGAAGCCCATTTGGGGTTTTAATTCATGAAAGGGCAAGAGTGCAATTATGAGTTTAAAGGGGTGATATGTGTAATTATTTATTTGAATATCAAATCAGAATTTTGATAATTATTTCACATAATTACACATTATCTCTTTCCCTTTTTTCTCCATAATTTTGGTACCCTCTCTCCCCTTTCCTTCTTCAATTGCCGACCCCCCCCCCCCCCCCCCCCCTATTGACCATCCTCCAATTGCTTTTCTTGTTCACACTTCTCAAAACATCCATTAGCAAGTGTGTGAGAGAAAATCATCCGGTGATTGTTGTGCTTGTGTGGACTCGATAGAGAAACACTATCTTGTGTTTTAATCGATTATACAAAGGTAATTTTCAGATTATAAAGTTCATAAACATGCTGAATTTTTCATTAAGATCAAGTTTTATTTCGATCACCATGGTTCAATTTAGCTCTGCTGCATTAAATTATTGATTTGAACCCATGGTGATCCCTTTCAACTTCAAGATACATATAGTGATTTCATAGTAAATTACAATATGCATGACATGGACAAGTTCTTAACAGAGCTTCATGGGATGCTTGTGACCGCTGAAAAGAACCTCAAGGACAAGACCAAGGAGGTCCTTATGGTCAACAAGAAGGTCAGCTTCAAGAAAGCTGATCTGGGTAAGGGTAAGGCTCCTCGGAACCTTGCAGGGCAGATCAGACACCCCAAGCGTCCAAAGGTTCAAGCAGCTCCCAAAACTGTTGTGAATTCTAAGGACAAATTGGAGGAAATCTGCTATCACTGCAATGAGCCAGGACTAGGGAATAAGGGATTGTAAGCAATACAAGGATCATGTGAACAAGAGTGGGCATCCACGTCTTCAGGATCAGGCATTGTCATTTAAGGAACATAGTCGAGAAACGCATTTCAACACTTCACAAGTGTGGACTTTAAGTCCGTTTGAATTCACTCAAACTGAAAGATGCAAGTCTTGCCTAATGAGCGAGAAACGCATTTCAACACTTCACAAGTGTCTTTTAAGTCCGTTTGAATTCACTCAAACTGAAAGATGGAAGTCTCGACTAATGGGCAAAATGACAAAGGCACCTTTCACAGGTTTATGTGAAAGGCGAGTGACTTATTAAGTCTAATACATTCCGACGTAGTACTCAGGCCAGAAGAAAGTTGAACTAATACTTGACTCTAGAAACGGCCGCGTTCATTTTGAATCGGGCTCCGATGTGGACAACGATAGTACACCTTATGACAGTCATTTTGTCTCCCATTACTGTGGATGCGTGTGCCTCTACGTAGCATTCATTGGGATGTGAGCTGAATAAGGTAATCAGTTCTATTTGGATGCGTGCGCCTCCGCGTAGTAGCCAAATAAGAGCTGGACCAAAGTCACAGAAGGTACACCACATGACACTCATTACGTCTCCCGTTACTGTGGATGCTACGCCTCCGCGTAGTATTCATTGGGATGGGAGCGGGATGAGATGATCAGTTCTATTTGGATGCGTGCGCCTTCGCGTAGTAGCCAAATAAGAAATGGGCCATAGTCATATATGGTGTGGAAAACATCCTAGTATGTTTTCCCTAAAAGATTTGGGTAGCAGAGATGCAGGCATCCAAACAGACAAATGTGTTTTCGTAAGGTATCCTTAAGAAACTAAGAGATACAACTTCTACATACCCAGCGAGTACAAAGTCTTTGTTGCTCGAGGAGGGGTATTTTTGGAGAAATATTTTATTTCCAAAACAGCTAGTGGGAGTCCCGTGCATCTTGAAGAAATTCGAGAGGATACGGCACAGCCTGAAGCGATTCAGGAGCCTGTCATGCAAGATGTAGAAGTACTGAAGCCTCAGAAGGTCGTAGATGAAGAATCAGTCCCTACAGAAATTCCAGATGGTCCAAGGAGGTCTAAAAGATCTCGTCATGTTCCAGACAGATATGGCTTCACAGCCACTGCGGGAAATGAGTTGATATTAATGGATCAGGATGATCCAGAAACCTTCAGACAAGCTTTCACCAGTCCACACTCCGAAAAATGGCAGAACGCCATGATTGAGGAAATGAAATCCATGTATGACAACCAAGTCTGGTGCTTGGTGGATCAAACTCCTGGGATAAAACCCATCGGTTCTGAGTGGGTCTATAGGATCAAGATCGACATGGATGGAAGTCCACAGACCAATATGGCTAGGATGGTTGTAAAAGGTTATCGTCAAATTCAATAAATTGATTATGATGACACCTCTTCACCAGTAGCAATGTTCAGTTTAATCTGGATTATTTTTAGCCATAGTTATGGCAGAAGGATTTCAAAATCCCTTCCTTAGCAGGAACTTAAAAGAGGATGTGTATATGACACAGCCCGAGGGTTTTGTTGATCCAGAGAATCCCAGAAAGATTTGTTAGCTGCTTAGATCCATTTATGGATTAAAGCAAGCTTCACGGAGTTGGAACATTCGTTTTGATGAAGCTGTAAGGGAACTCGGCTTCTTCAAAAACAAAAGTGAACCTTGCGTACATAAGAAAGCGAGTGGGAGTAATATTGTATTCTTGATATTTATTCATCGGGAATGACATCCCGACCTTGCCACCAAAGCTTGGTTAGGGAAGTACTTATCGATGAAGGACTTAGGTGATGCTACATTTAATGTAGGCATCAGGATCTCTACAGATCATTTCAAAAGGATTTTGGGCCTAAGTTAGAACATGTTGCTAAGTCAGAACATGTACATAAGTAAAGTGTTGAGAAGATCTCAATGCTTGATTTTAAGAAAGGATACATACCCATGCGTCATGGCATTAAGCTCGGCAAGCTACAGAGTCCTAGTACTCCTGATAAGTTGAGCAGGATGAGTAAGACCCCTTATGCTTCGGCTGTGGGATCCATCATGTATGCCAGGATGTGCACGAGACTAGAAGTCTCGTTTGCACTAAGCTGTACCAGCAGATTCCAATCTAACCCCGACCAGTTACACTGGATTGCTGTCAAAGGCCATCCTCAAATATTTGAGGAGGATCGAGGATGCATTTTGGTGTATGGGATGAAGATAGAGAACTAGCAGTCAAAGGACAAGTCGATGCTAGTTTTAAGACATATCCAGATGACTTTAAAATTCAGTCAGGATATATTTTGTGTTGAGTGGTGGCGCTTTCAGCTGGATAAGCTTTAAGAAAGACAAAATTGCCAGCTCTACAATAAAGGCTGAGTATATAGTTGCAACAAAAGCAACTAAAGAGGCCGTATGAATTAGAAGCTTTCTGATCGGATTAGATGCAACGCCGCGAGCGTCTGATCCGATAACCTTGTTGTGGGACAACACAGGTGCCGTAGCTATTGCTCAAGAGCCCAGATTCCACAACAGATCCAAACATATACTCAGCAGGAATCACCTCGTGAGAGTTATCACATATACAGGTGATGTGAAGATTAAATATTATTCGACTGATGATAATATGGATGATCCCTTGACAAAGGCTCACCGTAGCCTAGGCATGAGTAACATGCAGGGTCTATGGGAGTAGATAAGAACTTAAATTGGAACTAGGGGCAAGTGGGAGATTGTTAGAGTTATGCCCCAGTCCAATATATAAGTGATCTACAGATGTAATGTTTTATCATCTTTCCGAATATATAAATCGGCATATATTACTAATGTGTTGTAGTAATATATCGAATGTAATTTGATCTATGTCATTATGTGTGTAACCATTAATAGTAGATCTATAGATCAGAAAGAATTACATTTGATGAGTCCCTGATCAGCTAAGCTTCTTCTGAAGCAATCAGTATGAGACTAACTCATTGTGATCATGCGCTACTGATCATGGCAAAGTGCATGCCGGAGTTATATCATAGATACCATCAGGTCGATGATATCGAACAACCCGATTGTGAGTATGTTGTATAGATCCAGTCATGAGATACTCACATATCGTAGCTTGTCATTATATCCTAAGACCAAGGAGTCTTTTTGTACACTATGTAACGAATACCTAAGTTTAACCTTGTCTAACGTTATCTGTAAAAGGGTAACTATAACGGCTTCGATTAGCTTTGATATTGATTGCACTAGTGAACTCGAAAGGCGTCTGAGGGATTTATCACTCATACTTCGGTATGAGAAAGATATCCGTTTAGGCCACTTGATAAGTATGACTAAAGAAAGAGCATAGCCGTGCAGGTGATACCTTAGTATCAGTTTTCAGTCATCTCAGATATCAAGAAACAGTGATTGATAATTAGGATGACCATTCTATGCCCATTGATCAATCTCGATATCGGTTTGATAAAAGGACAGTGACATGTACAATAACAAGTTAAGTCGAATAATCGATAATCACGAACATTGGATAATCATAATGTCTTGCTAGAGGCCATTTATGATGGAAAGGGTAAAATAGTAATTTTACCAGTCTGTCAATTGTTCGTGAGCCTAGAGGGTCACACGCATTAAGCACGATATATGACAACAATTATGGATGAAAATTGAGAACGATTCAGTAGTTTTCTGGCCTAAGGTTTTAACCAGGCGGTTGAAGAAATCAATTCGAGGAAATTGAGCCGTTTTGTCTAAACCGAAATTAGAACTCAAGTTAATGGGTTTAATTTGGGTTTTAGTTAAACGGGCTTAAAGCCCATTTAGGGATTTAAGTTATGAATGGGAACAATTTTCAGCAACTAATCCCATCACTCTCTCCCCCTCATTGCTGAATTCTCTCTCCCCTCTCATCCTCCATTGTTGTCAAGCTTCTCTCAAAATTCATAGCAAAAATTTGAGTGAAAACCTTCTTCGGTTGTGGTGCTTGTGTGGACCTAATAGAGAAACACTAAACTTGTGTTTTCATCGATTAGAAGAGGTAATTTTCAGATTCAAAAGGTATATATAACATGTTGAATTTACATTAAGATCTTAGCTTGCATCGATCACATTAAGATATATAACAGGTGATACCTTTGTATCAGTTTTCAGTCATCTCAGATATCAAGAAACAATGATTGATAAATTAGGATGACGGTTCTATGCCTATTGATCAATCTGTATATCGATTTGATAAAAGTACAGTGACATGTAAGATAACAGGTTAAGTCGAATAATCGATAATCACGGATGTTGGGTAATCATAATGTCTTGCTAGAGGCCACTTATGATGGAAAGGGTAAAATAGTAATTTTACCAGTCTGCCAACGGGTCGTGAGCCTAGAGGGTCACACACTTTAAGTACAATATGTGACAAAACAAGTTTTGATGGTAATTGGGAGAATCCGCTTTTCAATTTAGTCAAATTGAAAACGATTCGGTTGATTTATGCCCTAGGTTTAATAACCAGACGGTTGAAGAAATCAAGTTAGAGAGATTGGACCGGTTTAGCTAAACCATATAATTAGAACTCAATTAAATGGGTTTAATTAGGTTTTAACTAAGTGGGCTTAAAGCACATTCTTGGTTTTAATTAAGAATGAGGTTTAAGTGCAATTAAGGGATTAAAATGTTTTATTGTGTAATTTTAATAAAGATTAAAAAAATCAGATTTTTTAATTACACGATTATTTTTTCCTAAAACCCTAATAGATTTTCGGCACTCCCCTCTCCTCTCTCTCTCTCCTTGGTCGACCCTCCCTCTCTCAAACCTCCATTGTTGGTTTTGTTCGATTCTACACACAACACTAGCAAGGGTGTGTGTAGAAACCTTTCCTAAGGTGTTGTGTTTGTGTGGACTACCTAGAAAAACACATATTTTTGTGTTTAATCGATTCACAACGTAAAATTTTCAGATCTATTATTTTATTTTGAATACTTAAATTTTTGCAATAAGATCATAGTCTTTTTCGATTCCCATGGTTAATGTCCGTCTGCTGCATGAAATTAATTTCTTTGGAACCTATGGGAATCCTTCACTAAGGATACTACGACAAGCTACCACAACTAAATGTATTCATGACTGTATCTATGGAACACCATTTAGAGCGGGTCGTCCAATATCACTTCCCAAGTGATATCTATGATCTTATTCCGGGATCCCATCCCAATGGCAAATAGAACTATACCATAAAGAATCATCTTCATACTTGGTCGCTTCATCGAAACATATTTGACCAGGGACCCGTTAAGTGTTATCCGTACAGATATATGGTTCTACTACTTTGGTGGACATATATCAGATCATACTTAGCTCATTACTTGAACAAATAAGTAATATAATGCCGATTTCATTCATTGCAAACGATGATCAATATTTACATACATTTACAGAGTAATACAATTGGACTAGGGCACAAAAATACTTACATGGTTTTGGGTGAGTTATATCTATTGAATTGTAATAGCGCATTTACTAGGATACGGCGTTGAAAAATGAGATTGTAACGACGTATACACCAACCTGCTCCACTACAATTTCATTTTGTAAAGACGTACAATACCATACGTCATTACAAAGTCATTTTTTAAATTCTGATCACTTAGTCGTGCAAGATGCCACACACAATGTTACATAGAATGCCATAACGTTGTGTCTGACTTCTTGCGTAGATAATGCAGGACAGTAAATATAAAGCTCTAAGTAATGACACAGCAGATTGTTTACCCAGTTCGGTGCAACGTCACCTACGTCTGGGGCTCTCAGCCTAGTGGAAAGATTTCACTTATCAGTAATCCGTCAGAACATAAAAGTACCTGTGATCACTCCTAGATCTATACTTTATGCTATGTCTTACAGTGCAATCTATCTCAGGGTCTCCCCCTGAATCCAAGAACGTCTTGAGTCCACTCTTTGAGCAATCGCCTTGCTCTGTCGTCTTCAAGTCTTCTTCAAGCTTGGTGGTTGGGTGCAGTCTTCAACTCACGACTTTCAGTAAACCCTCAATCACCTAACTCTCTATAGTTATGTGATACACAATATCCTAAGCTCAATCTGCAATTTCTCAGCCCGCAAACCTTCACGTCTAAGAACCTTGCAAATTGTTGCTAGGAAACAAATAAAGAACCACACAATTGCTAAGGGGGTAGCCTAAGCTTTTATAGCAATCGTGGATGAGTACTAACCCTAAAGGGTTTCCTCTTTAATCACCGTCTTTCTTCTTTTCAGTTTAGGAGTCGTTCTGCTCTTTCCTAATCGTTTTCTTGCTGCACTGCCGAACCTGCACTTTCCTGATTTCTGTCGATCAGGATGCTTGCCGAGATGCCGTCAACAATGTCACTCAAGATGTCGTAGAAGATGCTTCGACACTCTTTGTAACATGTTTCTGCAGTTCCTTCAAAAATCAGCCAATCTCGAAAAACGTCGTAACTACAATCTCCCCCTTTGGCTATTTTTAAGGACAGCATTCTTCGTCGCATTCTGTGTCGCATTTGTCATCTTTGTCGATCGGCAGTGTCGTCGCGCGTATCGTCGCGTCTCGTGTTTTTGCGTTGCGTCATCTCTATCTTTCTTCCTTGTATCATCGTGATCGCGCGCGTTTTCTAACTTACACTTACTCCCCCTTGCTAGCTCAAAAAGAGCCAAAGTATAAACAAATATCGTAACAAATCCGGGAAATAAGCAAAATAAACCAAACATAACTCACACTTGCTCTCAATCAGCTGTCGAGAGCAAGAGTGATACATTTTTCACCAAATATTACAAACCATAAAAGTTGTTCAGTAGTTCAAGAGTCAGAGAATTTCATAAAAACTTTCAAATAAAGCTGCTGTTGGAACTTGCAGTCTCTGTTGCTTCTGTGGAGGCTTCTTGGGTAGCATCTTCTGGATCATTTGCGTGATCATAGTCAGAGCCTGGAGGAGACATGGAGTGCAGTAGGTTGGCGCAGTGAGTTCGGCGCTGCGAGAGGTGCTTCAGAGCAGTCTTTAAGTTTGCAATGTCTTCATCAAGCACAGTAATTTCTCGTTCGAGCATGACGGCATCCCTACTGGAGGTCCTGGTGAGAGGAATGGCACTTGTGGCTCTACTGGTCTTTGCCTTGGCTTCCGGCCTGACAAGATCAGGAGCATGCCTCTCTTCAAACAACTTGTGGCTCACCACAATTAATCCTCCTCTTTTGCCCACCTTATCCGACGTTTTCAACACGCCAGGGTGTTAATGTACGAGTAATTCAGAGATAAGGGATGGAAAGGCTATGGGGATTTTCACAGCAAGAGATCTAGCATGGCGAACAAGATGATCAATCACAAATTGTCCAAAGTAAAGTTTAGATCCAGTACCTATTTGGTAGATCAGGATTGCCAGCTCAGGTTTGATCGATGATGCGTGGGTCGAGGGTGCCCAATTTGCAACTCCAGTCCGAAAGAGAATGGAGTACTTGGAGGTCAGATCTGATGCAGCCACGGTGCCTTTGGATGGCCATGTTCTGCTTTTATCTCCGGTGATTTCACGGAGGACTTTGCTTAGATCGGGTGGTGGCACTAATCGAACCTTCTTCCTTCCCAGGAAGTCATTGATAATGTTGGAGGTGATGTCAAAGCGGATGCCTCTGACATATACCTTATCAAACTCTGGAGCATCTGGGGTACCAAACGTGGTAGGCAGATTTGCAATGAATTCTTTAACCAGAAGGGGATAGTAGTTGCCGATGTCGGAGACGGTTCTCATCAATTCTGCCTTCTCCAGGAGCTGTATAATGGCCTTTAGCCCAAGCAGCTCCGACGACAGTGTCTTCTCTGGGTACGCCGTTCTCTGAAATACAAACTCCCACCTCTTTGCACCTTCTGCTGAGTGAAATGACACGTTGTCGTAAGTTACACTCATGGTGTTTTTGGCCGTCTTCAGGGCCTTCTTTTTCCTTTCTTCCTCAGCAGGAACCTCTTCAATGTCATCATCACTAGATTCATCTATCAACCTCCTTGTGGCGATCACTTTCTTCCCCTTTTCTTTGACATGCGACTTTTTCCTTTTGTTGCTGGGACCTCCAGCTTCCTTAACCTCCTTTCTTTTCCTTGTTTCTTTTAGTTTTCCAACCATAACAGCCAAACTTTCAGTTTCTTCTAGAACCTTTTTCTTTAGGGACGATAGGACTGTGTGTGCCGTCTCAGCGGCTTCTTCCATGACATCTTCTCTGACATCCAGAGGGTTTTCTTCTGTGTTGTTGGTGGTGGCATCCTTGTTCTTCTCAACTTCTTCCAGATCGGTCTCTCCGTTTCTGGTTTCTTCTTTTTCTTCTTCTTCTTCCTCGGCTTCTTCCGAGTCAGCTATTTCTTCCTCTTCTACAACTTTTTCAGTGGCTTTTGGTATGACATCTGTTCCTTCTTCTTCTCCTCCTTCTCCTTCCGCAATGCGTTCCAGCCCATGACTGACCGGAGTCAGATCCTCCTTTTCTCCTTCCGGACGTATCAGTTCTTCTACCACACCTTCTTGAGGTGGGTCCTGGTTTTCCAGCAGTGATTCTAACAAATCATTGTTTCTAGAGGTATCGGCAGAGAAATCGTTACCTGTTGGTGTTGGAACTGCGACGATTTGCATGGAGGCTTCTCGATTTTCCTGGCCAAGATCATTCTCTCTTTCTGGCCCAGTTAGGTCAGACATTGAGAAAGCAGCACTTCCGGTCCGGGACTTCTTGGGAACTCGAGTAAAAACTGGTATTGGGGCTTTCTCTGGTGAAGCCTCTTTGAGAATTTCTTCTGACTTCTTCAGGGTTTTTGGTCCTTTGATTCGCACTCCATGCTTGTTTGTCTTCGCTCTACTGCTTCTGGAGCCTTTTGCTTCAGCTTTCTTTGAAGCGGTGGCTTCCTTTGGGGCTACTGTGCTTCTAGTTTTCACCATTGTTGTTTGAGAGATTTGCAGAGAGTGAATGGTGAAGGAGATGAGAGCGAGCACAGAGAGGAGGTAGGCTAGGTTTTTGAAAACGATTCAAATCTTCTTTAGCGTCTGAGCGTATTTTTTCCTTTGCTATTATATGGGCTTTTGATATGCTTGGCCTAATGACATTCGTTGGAATTTAGACCGGTTCATGAAGATGTACCAACAACTCCCCTCAACCGTTTCTGCAACTTCTTATTGTTCACTGATGGTGCACAGACCGAGTGATGATCTAAGATCCTCGAATCTGCTTGCATCTAGCGCCTTCGTGAAAATATCAGCGAGTTGCTTCTCTGTTGGGATGTGCTCTAGGATGATCTTCTTGTCTTCGACCAATTCTCGAATGAAATGATGTCTAATATCAATGTGTTTGGTCTTGCTGTGTTGGACAGGGTTTTTGGAGATGTTGATAGCACTGACATTATCACAATATAAAGTCATGGCATACTGTCTGACATTGTATTCGACTAACATCTGCTTCATCCATAGTAGTTGTGTGCAGCTACTCCCAGCAGCAATGTACTCTAATTCGGCAGTGCAAAGGGCAACACAGTTTTGCTTCTTACTAAACCATGATATGAGGTTGTTGCCAAGGAAGAAGCATCCTCCAGATGTGCTTTTCCTATCCGATGTGTTTCCAGCCCAATCGGCATCACAATACCCCACTAAGGTAGAGGATGTGTCGAATGAATATAACAAGCCCAAGTCTGTAGTCCCAGAGATATATCTAATAATTCTTTTGGCTTGGGATAGATGACTTACCTTAGGATTAGCTTGATATCGTGCACATACTCCAACAGAGTAGGCAATATCTGGTCGACTTGCGGTGAGGTAGAGAAGACTACCGATGATGCTCCTGTATAGGTGTTGGTCGACGGCTTCTCCTAGATCATCTTTAGTTAGCTTGACATGTGTAGCTGCTGGTGTCCTTTTATGTGAGGCTTTTTCTAGCCCAAACTTCTTGACAATATTCTTCACATATTTGCTCTGAGATATGAAGATGCTATCCTTTTGTTGTTTGATTTGAAAGCCTAAAAAATAAGTAAGCTCACCCACCATGCTCACCTCGAATTCTGATTGCATCTGTTGAATAAATATCTCTACCATCTTGCTTGACATCCCTCCAAAAACAATGTCATCGACATAGATTTGAGCTATCATTAGGTTCCCGTCTTCATTCTTCACAAATAGGGTCTTGTCGACTCCCCCTCTAGTATAGCCGCTTTGGACGAGGAATTTTGTGAGCCTTTCATACCAAGCCCTTGGTGCTTGTTTCAACGCATAAAGAGCTTTTTTGAGTTTATACACATGATCAGGAAAGTGAGGGTCAACAAATCCTTTGGGTTGTGACACATATACTTCTTCATTGAGATCCCCATTCAAGAACGCACTTTTGACATCCATCTGGTAGAGCTTTATTTGTAGATGGCATGATATCCCTAGCAGGAGACGGATTGCTTCAAGTCTTGCAACAGGAGCAAATGTCTCATCGAAGTCGACACCCTCAATTTGAGTATACCCTTGAGCAACTAACCTGGCTTTGTTGCGAGTGATGTTGCCAAGCTCATCGGTTTTGTTCTTGAAGATCCATTTGGTGCCTATGATGTTTCCTTCACTTGGTTTGGGCACCAGTTCCCATACCTGATTTTTCTCAAATTGAATCAGCTCTTCTTGCATAGCATTGACCCAATACTCATCATTGATGGCTTCATTTATGTTTTTGGGTTCTGTCTTTGAAACAAAGCAAATATTTCCTATCATCTCGTTATAATCTTCAGGAGCTTTTGACCGAGTCCGTACGCCTTCATTCAGATTTCCAATAACTCCAGAGATAGGATGGTTAGTCTGGACTCTTCGTGAGGGATTCTTGTTGCTGGTTTCAGGAACTACTTCGTCATTGGCGGCATCATCTTCTGTTTTGCTGCTAGCATCTTCTCTGACATTTGGAGTAGCATTCTTCCTGACATTGTTGGGCGGATAGGCTCCGTCTTCGTCCGTCACATCTTCTAAGGCATCTTCATAGTCATCATCAACAACAACATTGATTGATTCCATCATGGTCTTGGTTCGTTTGTTGAAGACTCGGTATGCGCGACTATTCCTTGAATAGCCAAGGAAGATGCCTTCATCGCTTTTTGGGTCAAGCTTTTGACGAGGCTCTCTATCAGCCAGTATATAACAAGTGGAGCCAAAGATATGGAAGTACTTAACATTTGGCTTTCTCCCCCTCCATATTTCATAATGAGTAACTGACATACCTGGTCGGAGAGTGACTCGATTGTGGATATGGCAAGCAGTGTTAAGTGCTTCTGCCCAGAAGTGAGTTGGTATATCTTTAGCCAGCATCATAACTCTCGCCATCTCCTGTAGAGTCCTGTTCTTACGCTCAACAATGCCATTCTGTTGAGGAGTGATTGGTGCTGAGAATTCATGCGCTATCCCTTCTGAGTTGCAGAAATCTGCAAACTTGCTGTTCTCGAACTCTCGACCATGATCACTACGAAGGCGGATGATTTTGCCAATTGTCTCTCTTTTTTCTCGTTGGACTTGGATGCATAGATTCTTGAAGATCGAGAAGGTGTCTGATTTGTCACGAGGGAAGTCAACCCAAATGTATCGTGAGTAATCATCTACACATACAAAGACATATCGTTTTCCTCCAAGGCTTTCAACTTGCATTTGTCCCATGAGGTCAACATGTATCAGCTCAAGTACTCGAGAGGTGGTGATATGCTGAAGCTTCTTGTGTGACATCTTGGTTTGCTTTCCAATCTGACATTCTCTGCAGATCTTTCCCTCTACTATTTTTAGGTTTGGGATTCTGGCGATAGCCTGCTCTGAGATTGCCTTTTGCATACTTCTAAGGTTTAGATGTCCAAGCTTTCGGTGCCATAGTTTGGTTTCTTCTGCTTTGGAGACAAGGCACTTGGTTGCTTCGATATGTGTCTCGGGAGACCAGATATAGCAATTGTCTATCGAGCGAACTCCTTGTAGAATAGTGACCTGATCGATGTTGTTAACTATACAGGCTTCTTTAGTTAATTTCACTACTAAATCCTGATCACAGATCTGACTGATGCTACTCAGGTTTGCCTTAAGTCCTTCTACAAGTAATGCTTCAGTTAGACAGGTGGCTTCTGGATGCTTGAGCACTCCTTTTCCAATGATTCGAGCTCGGATCCCATTTCCAAACGTAACAAAGCAGTTTGTATATAATTTAAGATTGGAGAGAAACTCTGGAGTACCTGTCATGTGTCGAGAGCATCCACTGTCGGGAAACCAGTCTTTGTTCGTTGAAGCACTTAATGATGTATATGCAACATTAGCTCGATAGGTCAGGTTCTTAGGTCTCCATTCGAGGCGAGTTGTCTTCGGAGGAGAAGGGAGATGCCTTTGATATTTCTGAGCTTGCTTCCTCTTAAGAAGTTGAAAACAAAAAGGTCTGATATGACCTGGTTGACCACAGTAATGACATATCCATTGATATTGATAAGCTGGTCTTCTGTAGCTTTGTTGTCTGCGTGGAGGATGTCTTCTGACAGTTTCTTGACAAGGACAGGTTGTAGACGATGTTATGGTTTTTGTTGTAGTTCGTCCTGTAGGATGAGTTGGGGCATCCTGTTGTTTCTTGTCAGCCAAGGCTTGTTGTGGGATAAACTTTGTCCCTGTCGTTGAGGGGACATCATGTGTGTACCCTAGTCCCGTTGTATCTTTGGACTGTTTTCCCACTGATAAAATCTTGTCAAGGCTTTCCGTGCTCGGATTCATCATCTTTAACGATTTAGTCATGAGACTAATTTCTCCATTCAGTCTGGTGATCTCTCGTTTCAGCTCCACGATCGTCTCTAGAAATCTCGACTTGTCGCAGGTAAGACTAATGATCCTTTCGCCTTGTTGATCAAGTATCAGAGTTTCCTTGATCCATCTGGCAGGCAAGCCTTTGTATGCTTCGACTAGTTGTTCTTTAGTCCAATTCTCATTTGGAGTTGGATCATCATTGATATCGACAGCATTATCAACATTACATGTAGGAGTAGTAGTAGTGAATGCAACAAAGTTGCTTACCTCTTCAGATCCACTATCTTCATTGTCATCATCTGATAGGGTGGCATTGTATCCCCGTTTTTGTTGTTTGAGGAAATTTGGACATTCTCTACGGAGGTGGCCGAATCCTTCACATTCATGACATTGAAGTCCTTTGTTTTTGTTTTCTTCCCCACTCCTGTTTGGTCTGTCAAGGCTTCCTACAACCTGAGCTTTTTGTGGGGCTTTGTTTCTGGCATTTGCTATGACATTCCGTCCACCCATTCGACTAAATCTTCTCATGGCTTTGTTGTAGTTTTTTGTGAGAAGGGCCATTGTAGCCTGGATGTCTTCATCAGAATCTGACTCCTCAGGATCTGGTTGCTTGTGTGTTGAGCTTTTGAAAGCAACTCCTTTGTTCCTTTTGTCGATGTTGGGTAGAGACAACTCATAGGTCATTAGAGACCCCATCAGCTCATCAAACTTCAAGACCTTGAGGTCATGAACTTCTTCAATTGCTGTGATCTTCATCTTGAACCTAGGGCTAAGAGTGTTGGGATTTGTGCCCTAGCACAATGTATTTTCAATCTAATCTTGTAATAAAGATTATTCGTTGAATAAAAATCGGCATTCATATTACTAAGTGCTGTAGTAATATCTTAAGTATGATTTGATTTGTATCATTGATGTGTCAACACATAATAGTAGATCTACAGATCAGATAAAATCTTACTTAAGCAGTCCCCGATCAGAATAGCTTCATAAGAAGCGATCGGTATGAGGCTAACTCTAAATGATCATGCTCTACTGGTCATGGCCAGAAGGGGGCCAGAGTTAGGTCATAGTATCACCAGTCAGGGGTGATATAGGACGACCCGAATCATGAGTATATTACATAGACACAGTCATGAACATACTCATATGTCGGATCATGAAATCACATCCTCAGACTGAAGGACCATTGAGGTCAATATGTAATGAGTGACGAGTTTGACTAAGTCTAACGTCTCCTATAAAAGGGTTACAATAACGGCTGTGATTGGCTCGATCACAAGTTACATAAGTTGACTAGATGGATCGCTGAAGGATTTATCCCTCACACGGACGTGTGAGCAGATATCAGTTTAGGCCACTTGATTAGTACAACTGAAACACAATAGCATGGCCATGCAGACGATACGTAGTATCAGTTATAATTCAGTTAACTCGGAATCAAGAAACAGGACAATAGAACGAGGATGACTTGTCTATGCCTCGTGGTTGTCAAAGATATAAAGAGCATAAAAGGATAGATTCATGAACGACAAGGTTAAGTCGAAATCTCGATAATCACAAGCGTTGAGTAATCATGATGTCTTGCTAGAGGCAACTCATGATGGAAAGGGTAAAATGGTAATTTCACCAGACCACCGACGTGTCGTGAGCCTAGAGGGTCACACACTTTAGGTTGAGTAAAACGGATGGATTCATATGGAGGAATCATGAGAGAGACAAAATCCGGTTTTGGATTAAACCGGTTTAGACCGATTTCGGTTTAGGATTAAACCGGAATCAAGAACGGTTTAGCAAGACTAATTAATTATAATCTAATTAAATAGATTTAATTAATTTAGCTAAACTGGGCCTAGCCAGAATGGGCTACACCAGAATGGGCTTCTCTACACAGTTAATTAAAAGCTTTGGGCTTTAAGCCCATTAAGGCCTTTAATTAATTAAAAGCTCGATTAAGGTCTATAAAAGGGAAATTTTCAGATCTGAAAATTACACAATTATTTTTGAGAAACCCTAGCCGTCTTCTCTCTCTCCCTACCAAGTTTCGGACGGCCCCTCCCCTCCCCGTGCTCCGTCCGTTTTGCTTGCTTCGATCTTCTAGCAAGGTTCGTTGCAAGTATCCTTTGGATTGCTCTTCCTGTGTGGACGATCTTTAGAAGTTACTAAATCCAATTTAGTAACAAGGAGATTTTTGAGTCAAGGTAACAATTAATTTTAATCTAGTCTAGATCTCATGATCAATCCATGATCATGCAAGATCCGTATTTAATCATGGAATTTTGAGGTTAATTTCTTGTATGGGCATGAAATTAATTGTCTGGAACCCTCAAAAAATTCCTTCAGTAGTATCAGAGGCTGGTAATGCATGATTTTGTATTCGAGCATGATAGGCTAGATTTAATTTTTGCAATTAATTCGGTATTGTGAATTGGAAAATTGCAAACTTTATGATTTTTGTTGATGGATTAATTGCTGGAATTTCATTTAATGTTGCTGAAAATTTTATTTTGATCAAGTATGATCGGGATCGAGACCCGTGGAGAGCCGAGGCTAGCCCCGGCCGAACCACGGGCCGATCGGCCAGCCGGGAAGGACCGACCAGATCTGCCCATTGCAGATCTGGCCGAGCCCCTCGGCTCCTGCCAAGGAAGGGTTTCGGCCCGACCAGACCAGGCCAGGCGGCCCGCCTCGGCCAGCCCTCACGGGCTGGTTGGCCACGGCGCGGCCAGCCCGGCCGGCTAGGGTTTCGGTCGAACCCTAATTGGCCCTCGGGTCAATTTTGGTTCGGCCAAACCCGGTGGATTTGGGTCAAGATCCGACCCAGAAAATCCAGAATTTTTCAGCAAATATTAATTAAAATTTCGGTTTCGATAAACCAGCGCGTGAACCGATTTAATTCAGAAATTAACCGGTTCAAGAAACGGTTTAAATAAACCGTATTTTATGATTTAAATCAAGATAAAATTGGAATTAATATGCTTGCTTGATAACATGCTTGTTTGATAACATGATTGTTTGATAACATGGTGTTTGCAACATGATTGCTAAGTTAGCCCGAATTTAGGATTTAATTTCGGTTTGCAACCTGCGAGTTGCTTATGGGTTGTAATTTATTAGTGACCTGCGTGTCACATCATTTATTTTATTTAAAATTAAATGTAATTACGAAGACCCAAGATGAGAAGAACCGAAGAGAAGGACGGTAATCCCGAGGAGGCATGGAGCCAGTGGGAGTCCAGGAGAATGAGGAAAGACGAGGCCTAGTATAGGTTCTAGTTTATTCCAGTAGGGTTAGCGGGCTAGCTAAAGCAAATTTACATTTATGTTTATGAATGTATGGATGGATGTGTGATTTAATTTTCATAGGATCATGTTAATTAGATCATCACCCACATGTGTAAAGATTAATAATCAGTCAATCACGCACATGTAAACCGGAATTGAAATTATCTCTACATGGATTTGTAGATGGTAAATTCATATTAAGATCAAATTATGATTAGTGATAATGAATATTTAAAGGCAAATAATTTCAAGTCAAGCTAGATACCGCCCACTTTTCATCACTTCGATTAGCTCTTGGACTCATGGGTAGATACGATTAACGTGGATCCATGAGAAAGGGTTCTAATAGAAGATGGACCAGTTTGCATGGTTGCGTGCGCATTAGCGTAGTAGTCATGCAGATTGGACCATGCGTTGAAAATTGGTTGACTTGTCTGCGACTCTCAGATAATCTGAGCCAGGGTATCAGATATAGGGCAATGCCGTATACACACAATGTATAAGGCCTAGCCAAGAATCACATGGAATTGTGAAAGGACTGGAATGTCCTACTCCAATGTCCAAAACTGGGGCGATGAGATTAACTCTATCTAGTTTTGGGTATGCGGAGATCTTGGTTTAGATTCAGACACAAGAATCAGATATATTCATAGTCAAGTGTCTCTTACTTCAACTTAATTAAAAATCTGATCGAGTTTGTTTTCATGTATAGATTAGATGGCAACCTCGCTACCCAAAGCAACACGTTCTGGCAGTGAAGCCTTAAAGTCTCTTCTGTCGAATAACAGGCTGACTGGAACCAACTTCCTACAATGGGAGAGGAACCTGAAGCTTGCACTTCAGTATGACAGACAGGAGTATATCCTTACAGACAAGCCTTTAGTAGAGCCTGCTGATGATGCCAGCGATGCCGATAAGAGTGCTTTTGAGAAATACAAAAGCGATCGACAAGACGTTGGCATCCTCATGGTCGGGTCCATGGAAAATGAGACCCAGGACCAGTTCATGCATCTCATGGGAGAACCCCAGGAGATGATGGAGGAAATCAAGATATACTACCAAAAGAATGCCCGTGTCGAAAGATACGACACTCTTAGGGAAGTATTCTATTACAGACTCAACGCTGGTGAGGCAGTTAGCCCACACGTCCTAAAGATGAAGCGGCTCTTTGATCGCTTGGCCAGTCTAGGTCATAAGTTCACAGAGCAGCTGAAATCAGACATAGTCCTGATGTCGCTTCCAAAGGCTTATGGAGATGTGATCACAAATTACAATCTCCATAATATGGAAAAGACCATCAAGGAACTTCATGGAATGTTGGTGACGGCAGAGAAAGACCTCAAGGGCAAAACCCCTGAGGTTCTCATGGTCAATAAGGCTGTCAGTTTCAAAAGAGCTGGCAAACCTAATGGCAAGTCACCAGGACACTCCAAGAAGGGCAAGACACCAGCAGTGTCAGGTAAGGGTAAGGCGCCAATGAACCTAGCTGGGCAGATAAGGGCACCAAAAGGTCTGAGAATCCAAGCGGTTCCTAGAACCGAAGGGAGCACTTCGACCTCAGAGGTGGTCTGTTACTACTGCCAGCAGCCAGGACATTGGAAGAAGGATTGCAGGCAACACAAGGATTATGTGAAGAGCTTGCAGAAGGGAGGACACCCTTCAGGACCTGGATCAGGTATTTACATTGTTGAGTATAATCTCAACGCTACTTTCTCAGATACATGGGTAGTTGATACCGGAGCAGAATCTCACATTTGTGTTAATCTGCAGGTTCTGGAAAGTAGAGAACTCCTTAAGAAAGGCGAGTGGGATCTGAGAGTCGGAGACAACAGTTCGGTGTCAACGACGGCTGTCGGTTCTGTTAGTCTTAGGATGTCCACAGGGCTTGTATTAGTTTTGGACGATGTCTTATGTGTACCTACGTTTTGTAGGAATATTATTTCAGTGTCCAGTTTGGACAAGCTTGGTTTTGTATTTGCCATAAACAATGGCTTATTTACTTTATCAAGAAATAATATCGTTTACGGCACTGCATCTATGGTTGGTGGATTATATATTTTAACTGTTGATAACACTAACTACAGTTCAAACTATAACGTAAATAAGAGGTTAAAGTCGGATGACTCAAACCAGACAGTGATGTGGCACTGTCGTCTAGGCCACATAGGCGAGAAACGCGTCTCGACACTTCATAAGTGTGAGCTCTTGAGCCCGTTTGAATTCACACCAATCGAGAGATGCGAATCTTGCATTATGGGCAAGATGACAAAGGCGCCTTTTGGCGGCTTAGGTGAAAGGGCAAGTGATCTCTTGGGTCTAATACATTCAGACGTATGTGGGCCCATGAGTACACAAGCCAGGAGAGGTTTCAGATACTTCATAACCTTTACCGACGATTTCAGTAGGTACGGGTATGTCTATTTAATGAGACATAAGTCAGAGTCCTTTGATAAATTCAAAGAATTCCAGAATGAAGTACAGAACCAGCTTGGTAAAAGTATAAAGGCACTTTGTTCCGATCGAGGTGGTGAGTACTTAGATCAAGAGTTTCTCAGTCATCTAAAGGATAACGGTATACTCTCAGAATTAACCCCGCCAGGAACCCCTCAGATGAATGGTGTTTCCGAACGGAGAAACAGAACCCTGCTAGACATGGTTCGTTCCATGATGAGTCACGCCGACCTTCCAGTATCTTTCTGGGGCCATGCCCTAGAAACAGCCGCATTCATATTAAATCGAGTACCTATAAAGGCAGTGGAGACCACTCCATTTGAGGCTTGGCAAGGGAAAGTTCCCAAGTTGTCTTTCCTCAAGATCTGGGGGTGCGACGTTTACGTTAAGCAGTTGCTTGGTGATAAACTCGAACCCAAGGCAGATAAGTGTGTCTTTGTAGGGTACCCCAAAGGAACCATGGGGTACTACTTCTACAAACCCGAGGAAAACAAAGTCTTTGTTGCTCGAGGTGGGGTTTTCTTGGAAAGAGAATTCTTATCCAAGAAACCCAGTGGGAGTCCTGTGCTTCTTGAAGAAATTCGAGAAGACACGGAACAGCCAGCAGATATTTTAGAGGTACCCGATGAGGTAAATGATCCAAGTCCTAATCCAACAGAAACTCCTGTAGGACCAAGGAGGTCTGAAAGATCTCGTCAAAACCCAGTCAGATATGGCTTCTTAGCCACAGAGGGTAATGACTTGATAGTTGTAGATCAGGATGATCCTGCAACAGTTCAGCAAGCCTTGGCCAGTCCCAACTCAAAAGAATGGCAGAATGCCATGGATGAGGAAATGAAGTCCATGAAAGACAATCAGGTCTGGAACTTAGTAGACAGCACACCTGGGATAAAACCCATAGGTTGCAAGTGGATATTTAAGTTAAAGACAGATATGGACGGAAAGCCTCAGACTTACAAAGCAAGACTGGTTGCTAAAGGTTATCGTCAAGTCCAAGGTATGGACTATGATGAGACTTTTTCGCCAGTAGCTATGATTAAGTCAATTCGGATGATGTTAGCCATTGCAGCATATTTCGATTACGAGATATGGCAAATGGACGTCAAAACCGCATTCCTTAACGGGAATTTGCAGGAGGATGTCTATATGACCCAGCCAGAAGGTTTTGTCGACCCTAAACATCCCGAAAAGGTATGTAAGCTGCAACGATCCATTTATGGATGGAAGCAAGCTTCCAGGAGTTGGAACTTACGCTTCGACGAAGCCGTAAAAGAGTTCGGGTTCATCAGAAATCCAGATGAACCTTGTATCTACAAGAAGAGCAGTGGGAGTAACATAGTGTTCCTGGTGCTGTATGTCGATGATATACTAATCATGGGAAATAACGTCCCAACCTTGCTTGAGACCAAAGCTTGGTTAGGGAAGAGTTTTTCCATGAAGGACTTAGGAGAGGCCGCTTACATTCTGGGGATCAGGATCTACAGAGATCGATCCAAGAGAATATTAGGTCTAAGTCAGAGCACCTATATAGATAAAGTATTGAGGAGATTCTCGATGCTTGACTCTAAGAAAGGGAACCTCCCGGTAAGAAATGGCATTAAGCTAAGCAAGAAACAGTGTCCTAAAACACCTGCTGAGCTTAAGAGAATGAATGGAATCCCGTATGCCTCGGCAGTGGGATCTATATGTATGCCATGATCTGTACGAGGCCTGACGTATCGTTTGCCCTCAGCTGTGCCACCAGATTTCAGTCTAACCTAGGCCAAGATCACTGGACTGCCGTCAAGTGTATCCTCAAGTATCTGAGGAGAACAAAGGATGCTTTCTTGGTGTATAGTGGGATAGAAGGAGAGCTAAGCGTCACTGGATATGTTTATGCTAGTTTTCAGACAGACCCAGATGACTTTAAGTCTCAAGGTGGGTATGTGTTCATGTTGAATGGGGGAGCTTTCAGTTGGAAAAGCTCTAAGGAAGCGACAATAGCCGACTCCACCACGGAGGCGGAATACATAGCTGCGTCAGAAGCAGCCAAAGAAGCGGTGTGGGTCAGGAGCTTCTTGAGAGGATTAGATGTACTGCCGCGAACGTTTGATCCCGTGAGCTTAAGGTGTGACAACACAGGGCCGTAGCACTAGCTAGAGAGCCCAGATTTCACAACCGGACCAAGCACGTCGAGAGAAAGTATCACATCATCAGAGAGATGGTTGATAAAGGCGAAGTAGAGATAAGCTACATTTCAACGCATGACAATCTAGCTGACCCCTTAACTAAGGCGCTACCGCAGCCTAAGCATGAGGAACATGTCAGGGGAATGGGTTTAGATTGGAATACCAATTGGGTCTAGGGCAAGTGGGAGACTGTTGGGATTTGTGCCCTAGCACAATGTATTTTCAATCTAATCTTGTAATAAAGATTATTCGTTGAATAAAAATCGGCATTCATATTACTAAGTGTTGTAGTAATATCTTCAGTATGATTTGATTTGTATCATTGATGTGTCAACACATAATAGTAGATCTACATATCAGATAAAATCTTACTTAAGCAGTCCCCGATCAGAATAGCTTCATAAGAAGCGATCGGTATGAGGCTAACTCTAAATGATCACGCTCTACTGGTCATGGCCAGAAGGGGGCCAGAGTTAGGTCATAGTATCACCAGTCAGGGGTGATATAGGACGACCCGAATCATGAGTATATTACATAGACACAGTCATGAACATACTCATATGTCGGATCATGAAATCACATCCTCAGACTGAAGGACCATTGAGGTCAATATGTAATGAGTGACGAGTTTGACTCAGTCTAACGTCTCCTGTAAAAGGGTTACAATAACGGCTGTGATTGGCTCGATCACAAGTTACATAAGTTGACTAGATGGATCGCTGAAGGATTTATCCCTCACACGGACGTGTGAGCAGATATCAGTTTAGGCCACTTGATGAGTACAACTGAAACACAATAGCATGGCCATGCAGACGATACGTAGTATCAGTTATAATTCAGTTAACTCAGAATCAAGAAACAGGACAATAGAACGAGGATGACTTGTCTATGCCTCGTGGTTTTCAAAGATATCAAGAGGATAAAAGGATAGATTCATGAACGACAAGGTTAAGTCGAAATCTCGATAATCACAAGCGTTGAGTAATCATGATGTCTTGCTAGAGGCCACTCATGATGGAAAGGGTAAAATGGTAATTTCACCAGTCCGCCGACGTGTCGTGAGCCTAGAGGGTCACACACTTTAGGTTGAGTAAAACGGATGGATTCATATGGAGGAATCATGAGAGAGACAAAATCCGGTTTTGGATTAAACCGGTTTAGACCGATTTCAGTTTAGGATTAAACCGGAATCAAGAACGGTTTAACAAGACTAATTAATTATAATCTAATTAAATAGATTTAATTAATTTAGCTAAACTGGGCCTAGCCAGAATGGGCTAAACCAGAATGGGCTTCTCTACACAGTTAATTAAAAGCTTTGGGCTTTAAGCCCATTAAGGCCTTTAATTAATTAAAAGCTCGATTAAGGTCTATAAAAGGGAAATTTTCAGATCTGAAAATTACACAATTATTTTTTAGAAACCCTAGCCGTCTTCTCTCTCTCCCTGCCAAGTTTCGGACGGCCCCTCCCCTCCCCGTGCTCCATCCGTTTTGCTTGCTTCGATATTCTAGCAAGGTTCGTTGCAAGTATCCTTTGGATTGCTCTTCCTGTGTGGACGATCTTTAGAGGTTACTAAATCCAATTTAGTAACAAGGAGATTTTTGATTCAAGGTAACAATTAATTTTAATCTAGTCTAGATCTCAAGATCAATCCATGATCATGCAAGATCCGTATTTAATCATGGAACTTTGAGGTTAATTTCTTGTATGGGCATGAAATTAATTGTTTGGAACCCTCAAAAAATTCCTTCAAAGAGCACGTAGGGTTTTTCTTACCAATTTTTCATCAGACATTGGTTCTCCCAGAGAATAGGATTAATTGGCTAGATCACGAATGCGAACATTGAAATCTGCAATTGATTCGTCTTCTTTCATGATGAGGGCTTCGAAATTGGTAGTCAGGTACTGCAGTTTTTGTTCTCGAACCTTAGTTGTTCCTTCATATGCTACGGCCAGGATGTCCCATGCTAATTTGGCAGTTGTGCATGTGTTGATTAGTCTGAATACGTTCTTGTCAACACCATTGAAGATAACATTTAGAGCTCGAGAATTTCCCAGTGATTCTTCATCTTCATCATCGGTCCAGTCTTTTTCTGGCTTTGGGCCGATAGGATTGCCATCACTGTCACTGAGTTGTGGTGCATTCCAACCATTGAGTACAGCCTTCCATGTCTTGTTGTCTAGTGACTTCATGAAGGCACACATTCGAGCCTTCCAATAGCCATAGTTGCTCCCATCTAGAACAGGTGGTCGATTTATGGATCCTCCTTCTCTGGTATTGTCCATCTTTGATCAAAATATTTGTTTAGGAACTCACCTAAAGCTATAGGTGCCCGCTCTGATACCAATTGAAATTCTGATCACTTAGTCGTGCAAGATGCCACACACAATGTTACATAGAATGCCATAACGTTGTGTCTGACTTCTTGCGTAGATAATGCAGGACAGTAAATATAAAGCTCTAAGTAATGACACAGCAGATTGTTTACCCAGTTCGGTGCAACGTCACCTACGTCTGGGGCTCTCAGCCTAGTGGAAAGATTTCACTTATCAGTAATCCGTCAGAACATAAAAGTACCTGTGATCACTCCTAGATCTATACTTTATGCTATGTCTTACAGTGCAATCTATCTCAGGGTCTCCCCCTGAATCCAAGAACGTCTTGAGTCCACTCTTTGAGCAATCGCCTTGCTCTGTCGTCTTCAAGTCTTCTTCAAGCTTGGTGGTTGGGTGCAGTCTTCAACTCACGACTTTCAGTAAACCCTCAATCACCTAACTCTCTATAGTTATGTGATACACAATATCCTAAGCTCAATCTGCAATTTCTCAGCCCGCAAACCTTCACGTCTAAGAACCTTGCAAATTGTTGCTAGGAAACAAATAAAGAACCACACAATTGCTAAGGGGGTAGCCTAAGCTTTTATAGCAATCGTGGATGAGTACTAACCCTAAAGGGTTTCCTCTTTAATCACCGTCTTTCTTCTTTTCAGTTTAGGAGTCGTTCTGCTCTTTCCTAATCGTTTTCTTGCTGCACTGCCGAACCTGCACTTTCCTGATTTCTGTCGATCAGGATGCTTGCCGAGATGCCGTCAACAATGTCACTCAAGATGTCGTAGAAGATGCTTCGACACTCTTTGTAACATGTTTCTGCAGTTCCTTCAAAAATCAGCCAATCTCGAAAAACGTCGTAACTACAATCTCCCCCTTTGGCTATTTTTAAGGACAGCATTCTTCGTCGCATTCTGTGTCGCATTTGTCATCTTTGTCGATCGGCAGTGTCGTCGCGCGTATCGTCGCGTCTCGTGTTTTTGCGTTGCGTCATCTCTATCTTTCTTCCTTGTATCATCGTGATCGCGCGCGTTTTCTAACTTACACTTACTCCCCCTTGCTAGCTCAAAAAGAGCCAAAGTATAAACAAATATCGTAACAAATCCGGGAAATAAGCAAAATAAACCAAACATAACTCACACTTGCTCTCAATCAGCTGTCGAGAGCAAGAGTGATACATTTTTCACCAAATATTACAAACCATAAAAGTTGTTCAGTAGTTCAAGAGTCAGAGAATTTCATAAAAACTTTCAAATAAAGCTGCTGTTGGAACTTGCAGTCTCTGTTGCTTCTGTGGAGGCTTCTTGGGTAGCATCTTCTGGATCATTTGCGTGATCATGTTTCTGCAGTTCCTTCAAAAATCAGCCAATCTCGAAAAATGTCGTAACTACAATTTTGTATCGACGTATCCGAATCATGTGCCATTACAACACGGGAAATTTAATTTTTTGCAAAAATTCAAGCGTGAAATTTGATTTTTCGCAAAAAATTCTTAAGGCGCCAATTTTGTAACGGCGCATCTGTCAATATGCAAATTTTTCAAGATTGTTGATCATATTCTAACGACGTATATAGAAAGATATGTCGTTAGAAAGTCATACTCACAGAAGAAAAAAAAACAGTTTTCATTATTTTTTAAGTCGATTCCCTGTTTTCCAATTCAAGACCATTAACAAGATAGTTGGAACAAATAAAAACTAATTATTAATAATCGATCAAACATACATGTACTAAATGTTAGAGTTTTCAGATACATAATTTGCATGCCCTTCCATATCACTGTCATTGTTTTCCTCAGCTGGCGGTGGATTTGTAACAATTCGGGTAAATGTATTAGGTTGATAGTACCAGCTAGTCAAAGTACCTCAATGTGATCTTCTTGGTAAGTTTCATCGACTTTGAACTCCGGTTCAACTTCATGGGCACATGCTTAAGTGCTCGGTTTGTAGGAACTCCTATGAGACACGTTGTTCACAACCTTTCACGAACCACATTTTGGGTTGGTGATGTAGTTTACCGTGTTTGCCATTAAAGCGAGGCAAATAGGAATTTTGTCACAATCTGTGGACGTGTTGACCGGAATGAACCCATTTTTGTCCTTCTTCCCTTGAATTTTTATACAAATAAATTGTAACGGCGTATTTTACAATGTGTGCCGCTATAAATTAATATTATAACGACGCACACAGTGAAATACGTCGTTACAATTTAATGGCTTAACTTTAGACCTTAGAATCTAATGGTAAGTTTTTGGTTAACGGTCAACTATTTTGTAACCACACATATGTACATGTGCGCCGTAACAAATTACCGTTACTTACGACATATGTCTAAATGTACGCCGTTACTCCATTTGTAACGGCGTATGCAACCCTTACGTCGTTACAAAATTCGTAACGGCATATTTTGGACGGTACGTCGTTACAAAATCCATTTGTAACGGCGTACATTCCTCCCATAACTGTGAGTACGGAAAAAATTGATAGTCAATACCCACGTTGAGAGCTCAACTCCACAATTTTAAGGTAAGAATATCAAAGTAAAAGTGATACTGAAAGTCTCTTCTATTCTCTTTTTTACCTCCATTTCTTACAAGGTCTCCACTTTTAATGCTCAATTTCACACATTTTTTCCCAAATCCCATTTACTTAATTCACAATATACTATTACATCGTATCTCCAAACTCCAGGAAGTCCCATCCATGGCAGGTCTTCCAGACAAATAAATCAAAATATCTTCTTGTTGTCAATAATATATATCTCCATATAAATAAAATTGTAACATCATTTTGTTTGAGTTTACACTTATGATGTGTTCAATTATAAAGCAAAATCATGTTTGTTGATATTTCTACTATCATAACCTGTAAAATCTGTCATTGTTACATTTTCATGCCAAATATAACATGAAAATAAGCATATAGGGGTTTGGCCTTGTGGGAGGGATAGAAGGATAGAGAGGTTGTGAGAAGAAAATAAGGAACGGGGAAGAAATGAAGCTATGTAGAGGATATGAGGGACATAGATAGAGAGAGGTTGTGTAGAAGGAGAGGAGGCTACGATGAAGGGAGGTTGTATGTGAGAATAAGAAGAGGGTTTAAGGTTATCTCTATCATGTTCAATATTTTTTTATTTAAACGTGTTAGATAAAGGTCGGGGCAGGGACATGTCGCCCCGTACACCCTCAAATACCAATTCAAGATAACCAAAATCGACTATTCTTCAATTTTTTTGGGGTTCTCCGTTCCAATAGAGGCCGGTAGATTATGTATTCGTCGAGTTCAATTTTTTTTTCATCCATATTGGAGAGACAAATATATAATTGGGTTGAAGATAATCTGATTAGACTTCTCAATTGATTAGATTTTGGGATGAATTGGCTTTTAATGAAGTTTCATATATCTCAATTTTTGTAATATCTCTAATTTTGCCTATGTTTTTATCCTCATTTTTTATTTGTATATTTCGTTTTTATATGATAGATTTGTGTGTGTTGTATCAACGCTTCAATAGCGCTAGTGGAGAATTAGATAGTCCTAAGCACTAATTGTGCCGTGAGAAGGCATGTTCAAATCAGATATAAATACCCGACACTTGGTACGCCCAATATAGTAATCTCGGAAGCCACATGGGCTTTAACCATAACCGACACATTTTCCCCTAAAAAATTGTGTTGGATACAAATCCCTCATAGCAGACAGAACATTGGTCAGTCAGACATTTGTAGTTATAACTGACACAATTGTTGATGGAAAAACGCGTCAGTTATGTGTCACAGGTCGGACTTTTCACACTCTCATTGGGTTGTTGGACCCTCGGGAGGTTGGGATTCTTGAGGGCCCACACAATTTTTCATGTAAGCGTCATGTTGAACGAGAGTGTATAGGTTTCATGTATAAGCTTCTTAGAAATACGCTAACAATATGGTTTGAATATCTTTTGACATATTCTTAGATGTTCTTTCGTAACTGTTAGATTAGATCGATTTCGACCCTTCATTAGAGATGATTCTTGCATATAAGGAAATCTCTCCCAATTTCTAGCACACTACTTTTGAAATAAAAAGGTCTATCTTTAGCAAACTTTTTCTTATCTTCTTGGTGTTCCTTTACTTTTTTGAAATATCTCCTTGTTGTTCCTTTATTTTCTTCAAATATCACCTTGTTGTTTTTGGCGAATCTTGTTTGTGTTAACACACTTTAGCACAAATTAGCTTGATCTTTAGTTTTTTTCTGGAGGAGATTTGACTAAGAATCAAACATATCCATTCTTGAGAAAAGTGGTCTCAAGTAATATGAGTTTCTTATTAAAGAGCCCTAATATCGAACCCAAGTAAAAATAGTTAATGATCACTACAATCAAACATGCATGCTAATGATGAAGAACACATATAAACATAAAAAATATCAGATTTAAACATATACAAATAAACATAACAACCATGCTCTGATACCACTGAAAGAGATCACCACGGGTTCTAAACGATGAATATCATGCAGCGGGCTTTACGTAACCGTGGTGATCGTAAAAAGCTAAGATCTTAATGCCATTTGAACATGTTATATACATAAATATAAAACTGATATTTACCTCTTGTAATCGACAAAAACACAAGTGTAGTGTTCTCTCTATCAAGTCCACACAAGCACCACAACCGAAATGATTTTTCACTCAATATTTTGCTAGAAATTTTTGAGAGAAAACAAGACAACAATGGAGGAAGAGAGGGAGCTGAAAATCAGCAATGAGGGAGAGAGAAAGGAGGGAGAAATTGCTGAAAAATTCAAGAGATAATTGAATAGATATTATGTGATTTTAATTTGAAATTAAATTGAATTTCAAAATTAAAATTGCATTATCTATCCCTTTATTCTTTCTTATTTGCATTTGTTCCCTCTCTTATCTCAAATCCCTAAATGGGCTTTAAGCCCGTTTAACTAAAACCCAAATTAAACCCATTAACTTGAGTTCTAATTTCGGTTTAAACAAAACGGCTCAATTTCCTCGAATTGATTTCTTCAACCGTTTGGTTAAAACCTTAGGCCAGAAAACTACTGAATTGTTCTCAATTCTCATCAATAATTGTTGTCATGTATCGTGCTTAATGCGTGTGACCCTCTAGAATAATTGACAGACTGGTAAAATTACTATTTTACCCTTTCCATCATAAGTGGCCTCTAGCAAGACATTATGATTATCCAATATTCGTGATTATCGATTATTCGACTTAACCTGTTATCGTACATGTCACTGTCCTTTTATCAAACCGATATCCAGATTGATCAATAGGCATAGAATGGTCACCCTAATTTATCAATCATTGTTTCCTGATATCTGAGATGACTGAAAACTGATACTAAGGTATCACCTGCATGGCCATGCTCTTTCTTCAGTCATACTCATCAAGTGGCCTAAACGGATATCTTTCTCATACCGAAGTATGAGTGATAAATCCCTCAGACGCCTTTCGAGTTCAGTAGTGCAATAAATGCCAAAGCCAATCGAAGCAGTTATAGTTACCCTTTTACAGATAACGTTAGGCTAGGTCAAACTTAGGTATTTGTTACATAGTGTACACAAAGACTCCTTAGTCTTAGGATATAATGACAAGTTACGATATGTGAGTATCTCATGACTTGATCTATGCAGCATACTCACAATCGGGTTGTCCGATATCATCGACCTGATGGTATCTATGATATAACTCCGGCACTCACTTGGCCATGATCAGTAGAGCATGATCACAAGGAGTTAGTCTCATACTGATCGCCTCAAAAGAAGCTTCGCTGATCAGGGACTCATCAAATGTAATTCTTTCTGATCTATAGTTCTACTATTAGTGGTTACACACATAATGACATAAATCAAATTACATTCGATATATTACTACAACACATTAGTAATATATGCCGATTTATTTATTCGGAAAGATGATAAAACATTACATCTGTAGATCACTTATATATTGGACTGGGGCATAACTCTAACAATCTCCCACTTGCCCCTGGTTCCAATTTAAGTTCTGATCTACTCCCATAGACCCTGCATGTTTCTCATGCCTAGGCTACGGCTGAGCCTCTGTCAAGGGATCGGCCATATTATTATCAGTCGAATAGTGTTTAATCTCCACATCACCTCTATATGTGATAACTCTCACGAGGTGAAGCCTGCTAAGAGTATGTTTGGATCTATTGTGGAATCTGGGCTCTTGAGCAATAGCTACGGCACCTGTGTTGTCCCACAACAAGCTTATCGAATCAGACGCTCGCGGCGTTGCATCTAATTCGATCAGAAAGCTTCTAATCCATACGGCCTGTTTAGCTGCTTTTGTTGCAACTATATACTCAGTATCCGCTGTAGAGTTGGCAATTTTGGCTTGCTTAAAGCTTATCCAGCTTAAAGCGCCACAACTCAACGCCAAATATATCCTGACTGAATTTGGAAGTCATGTGGATAAGTCTGAAAACTAGTATCGACTTGTCCTTTGACTGCTAGTTTTCTATCTACATCCCCATACACTAGGAATGCATACTTGGTCCTCCTCAAATATTTGAGGATGACCTTTAACAGCAATCCAGTGTAATTGCCCGGGGTTAGATTGGAATCTGCTGGTACAGCTTAGTGCAACCGAGACTTCCAGTCTCGATAGATCCCACAGCCAAAGCATGAGGGATCTTACTCATCATGCTCAGCTTATCAGGAGTTCTAGGACTCTGTAGCGTGCTGAGCTTAATGCCATGACGCATGGGTATTTATCCTTTCTTAGATTCAAGCATTGAGAGTCTTCTCAACACTTTACCTATGTACATGTTCTGACTTAGCAACATGTTCTGACTTAGGCCCAAAATCCTTTTGGAATGATCTGTAGAGATCCTTATGCCTACATTAAATGTAGCATCACCTAAGTCTTTCATCGATAAGTACTTCCCTAACCAAGCTTTGGTGGCAAGTTCAGGATGTCATTACCGATGAATAAATACCAAGAATACAATATTACTCCCACTCGCTTTCTTATGTACGCAAGGCTCACTTTTGTTTTTGCTGAAGTCGAGTTCCCTTACCGCTTTATCAAAATGAAAGTTCCAACTCCCTGAAGCTTGCTTAAATCCATAAATGGATCTTTGTGGCTTACATATCTTTCCGGGATTCTTTGGATCTACAAAACCCACAGGTCGTGTGATATACACGCCATCTAGTAAGTTCATGCTAAGGAAGGGGTTTTGAAATCCATCTGCCATAGTTATGGCTAAGAATAATCCGGATCAATCTGACCATTGCTACTGGTGAAAAGGTGTCATCATAATACATGTATTGAATCTGACGATAACCTTTTACAACCATCCTAGCCTCATTGGTCTGAGGATTTCCATCCATGTCGATCTTGATCCTATAGACCCACTCAGAACCGATGGGTTTTATCCCAGGGGTTTGATCAACCAAGCACCAGACTTGGTTGAAAAACATGGATTTTATTTCCTCACTCATGGCATTCTACCATTTTTCGGAGTCTTGACTGGTTAAAGCTTGTCTGAAGGTTTCTGGATCATCCTGATCCACCAACATCACGTCATTTCCCTCAGTGGTTGTGAAGCCATATCTATCTGGAATATAACGAGATCTTTCAGACCTACTTAGACCATCTGGAATTTCTGTAGGGATTGATTCTTCATCGGCGACCATCTGAGGCTCCAGTACTTCTACATCTTGCATAGCAGGCTCTTGAATTGCTTCACGCTGTTCCGTATCCTCTCGAATTTCTTCGAGATGCACGGGACTCCCACTAGCTATTTTGGAAATAAAATATTTCTCCAAAAATACCCCTCTTCGAGCAACAAAGACTTTGTACTCGCTGGGTATGTAGAAGTTGTATCTCTTAGTTTCTTAATGATACCTTACGAAGACACATTTGTCTTATTTGGATGCCTGCATCTCTGCTACCCAAATCTTTTAGGGAAAATATACTAGGATGTTTTCCACACCATATATGACTATGGCCCATTTCTTATTTGGCTACTACGCGAAGGCGCACGCATCCAAATAGAACTGACCATCTCATCCCGCTCCCATTCCAATGAATACTACGCGGAGGCGCACGCATCCACAGTAACGGGAGACGTAATAAGTGTCATGTGGTGTACCTTCTATGACTCTAGTCCAGCTCTTATTTGGCTACTACGCGAAGGCGCACGCATCCAAATAGAACTGATTACCTTATTCAGCTCGCATCCCAATGAATACTACGCGGAGGCGCACGCATCCACAGTAATGAGAGACAGAAAGACTGTCACAAGGTGTACTATCGTTGTCATCATCGGAGCCCGATTCAAAATGAATGCGGCCATTTCCAGAGTCAAGTATAAGTTGAGCTCTCTTCTGGCCTGAGTACTCATAGGTCCACATACGTCGGAATGTATTAGACTGAACAAGTCACTCGCCTTTCACATAAACCTGTTAAAAGTGCCTTTGTCATTTTGCCCATTAGGCGAAACTTGTGTCTTTCAGTTTGAGTGAATTCAAACGGACTCAAAAGTCCAAACTTGTGAAGTGTAGAAATGCGTTTCTCGCTCATTAGGCAAGACTTGCATCTTTCAGTTTGAGTGAATTCAAAAGGACTTAAAGTCCACACTTGTGAAGTGTTGAAATGCGTTTCTCGCCTATGTGCCTTAAATGACAATGCCAGATTATAACTTGGTTTAAATCATCAGATTTAAGCCTTTTCTTATTTACATTTTACCGATTAAGATTACCAACGTAAATATCTGATTCTTGTATTTGTTTACAATCCCTTATTCCTGTGTCCTGGCTCATTGTAGTGATGGCAGATCTCCTCCATTTGTCCTTAATCTTCACAGCAGCTTTGGGAGCTGCTTGAACTTTTGGACGCTTGGGGTGTCTGAACTGCTCTGTAAGGTGCTCAGGAGCCTTACCCTTACCCTGATCAGCTTTCTTGAAGCTGACCTTCTTGTTGACCATAAGGACCTCCTTGGTCTTGCCCTTGAGGTTCTTTTCAGTGGTCACAAGTATCCCATGAAGCTCTGTTAAGGACTTGTCCATGTCATGCATATTGTAATTTACTATGAAATCACTATATGTATCTGGAAGTGACTGCAACATAAAATCTGCAGCCGTTTCCACCTGATCATCAAAACCGAGTCTGGTTAGATGCTCTTGAAGACATTAAATCTTCGTGACATGGGGACTAACAGGGCTCCAGCCTTAAGTTTGCAGGAGTTAATTTCTATGAAAGTATCATATCTTTCGACACGAGCTTTCTCTTTGAACATTTCCTTGACCTCTGCCTTACAGGTATGAGGGTCATCTGAAACGTTCCTGAACTGCTTCTATAACTCTGGCATCCTACTGCCACCCATAATGCATGGCACGTCGATTTGGTTACTAAGGAACTTTGATAAGTATCCTTAGTGCCCTAGCGGCGTTCAGCGGTGGCTCAGTAGGAGGTTCCTTGGTAAGGATATACTACTTGCGTTCATGTAACGCCCCAAGATCCGGTTCTCCGAATCTTAGTCGTCACGCGATAAAATACAAGTATCGATAATACATATACGAAGATACATATACGAAATAATTATGAAACACCTCGAGCGTCCTCGAGTGTATCATAACTATACTCGCACAAAGTCAACACCTTTAGTTTAGGTGTCCCTAACTTAAAGGTGATTGCATAAGTAAGTAAACCAGTTCTAAAACAATTCCATCAAAACATCCTTTGAAAATGAAGCAAGTAACTCATAAATAAATACCATAATGGTGAGGCATAACGCCACCTCACCGAGTGTTTTACAAAATAAAGTAATAAACCGGATAATGAAAAGCAGTAACAAAACAGGTTACGACTCAACAGAGTCTACCACAGCCGACCAAACACCACTGGCAAAGACACGTCGACACGACACGCCCCCAAGCTCCCAGTCAAAAGATCTAAACGCAAGCATAACCTGCACAAGTTGTAGGGGTGAACACGCTACCTCCAAGACTCAAACATCGCACATACACAAGATGATAACAATGCAAAAGTAGTTGTATAACATAATTAACTACACCCTAGGGTAACCGATTTCAGCCCAGGGAATCCACCCTTGCCTTGGTTCACCCTCCCTTAGGTAAAGGTAACCGATCTCGATCAAGGGAGTCCTGATAGCATTTGTGCCCTAGTCCAATTGGTATTAGCCTGTAAACGTCTATGTACAAATATCATCGTTTGTAATGTATAAATATAAACGGCTTTATATTACTTATGTATTGAAGTAATATGTTAAGCATGATCTGATTTATGACCACTAAAGTAGTAGAACCATAAATCTGTACGGATCACACTTAACGAGTCCCTGGTCAACCTATGCTTCCTTGAAAGCGACCAGTATGAGGATGGTTCTTAATGACGTAGTTCTACTTGTCATAAGGATGTGGGATCCCGGAACCATATCATAGATATCATGAGGTGATTGATATCGGACGACCCGCATTGAATAGTGTTTTCAGATGCGATAGCTTGTCACGACGTCCTTAGACCAAGGAGTCTTTGTGATCACTGTGCAATGAACGTACGGCTTTAACTTGCTATGAAGGGCATGATTGGGTGGCGGAACGGGTTGCATGAGTGACACGAAAGACGGCTAAGGGATTTATCCCTCATACTACGGTATGGGAAAGATATCCGTTAGAAAGCCTCTTGATGGAGACTGACTGAGAGGAAAAGCATGGCCATGCAAATGATACGGGTTATCAGTCCTCAGTCATCTCGCATATCAAGTAACAATGATTGATTGAACAAGGGAGACGACTCTATGCCTTGAGATCAATCGGGATATCTAGAGATAAAAGGATGGTGACTTGTACGCACAAAGGTTAAGTCGAATCATCGATCATCGTGCACCTTGGGTAATCATAATGTTTTACTAGAGACCACTTATGATGGATCGGGCAAGAGCGAGTCTTGCGCCGATCTGCCAACGGTGGCATGAGCCTAGAGGGTCACACACATACAAGACGGATAACTTGAGATAAGGAAACATGGATGTTTCTTAAGGAGAAGTATATGGACAAAACTGGAGGTTTTGTGCCATAGGTTCGGTTTGAGAGAATAATTAGCGAATCGAGAAAAATTGAGTTTTTCGTCGATATCGCGTCGGGTTTTTTTTGATAAGTAACGACAAAAAGGTCGGGAAACTTTTGGACGCGGCATGAGACAACACGGGAGGGCCCATTGGGCTCGGCCCATGAAGCCTCATGGCAGGCCCAATAAGGGCCCAATAAGGCCATATGGCCGGCCCACTTGGTGGGGCCATTGTGGGGGCCACACAACACCATGCTTAGTTGGTGGTTGTGGATTAAGAGGTGAGTGATTTAAGGGGTATGGGTTAAAGCACCTTTAAGCCCATACCAATCACTTTAAACCCATACTTGTGAGTTGGATGATGGATTAAATGCAAGACTTTGATTCATTAATCATTTAATCACAAAACCTCTCTCTCTCTCTAGTGTGGCCGGCCACCCCTTGTTCTTCTCCTCCATCTTGCTCTCTTGTTCTTCATTTAATTGTTCTAGTAGGCAATTAAGTGAAGGATCTTGAAGATCATCCTCTTGGTGTGGACTTGCTTTAGAGAAGAAGATCCGAACGTTCTTCTTTATCGATTCAAACAAGACTTAAAGGTAAACATCTTGTGGAATAGATTTTGCTTTGGGATTTAATGGTTTAAATGTTCTTGGACAAGGTTTGGAGTAGATTATCTTTTTATTGCTTCCGCTATCACGATGACGATCTAGAACGCTCCAAAACCCTACAAGTCCACCCTCAACTCGAGTCCACCCTCAGCTCGGTTGACCTTTCCCACAAAGATAAAGGTAACCGATCTCGATCAAGGGAATCCACCCTCAACTCGGTTTACCTTACACCTAAATAAAGGTAACCAATCACAACTAAGGGAGTCCACCCTCAGCTCGGTTGACCCTTACCACAAATAAAGGTAACCGATCTCGATCAAGGGAATCCACCCTCAACTCGGTTTACCTTACACACCACCTGTAACACAAGTATCACACCATACTCATGCAGAAAACATACTAGGTGCAAGACGGAATAAATCATCGTCTGAAAAGCAAATAATATAATACCTGGCACAATCCCGTGCATACAATCAGTTCAGAGTTATACTAAACTAATTCACCCAACATTATCATGCAAATCTCACTATTCGCATATAATCACACCAAGCATATTCACGCCACTACCATAGTGCCAAATCATGCTCACACGTATATATACACACATATATAATCAAACAAAGGCATCAAGCCATATAGTCTAGGTAGCTATGTCCCCCTACCTTAGGAAAGCTCCACGTACGCTCCTAGCCTCCCGATCGAGCTATTCACGCCTTGCCTTTCCCGCGAGCGTCAATATCAACTAATAATTATATTCAATAATTAAAAACTCAAACAGACTCCGAAACGAATGCAATAAATTTACAAGTGTACTCCAACAAGTGCCTAACACTTGGACACACTTCAAATTAATCAAAGTATCCAAAATGGGTCCGGAATGACCCATTTTCCCCGAAACACCCAATCTGCCCGGAAACGAGTTTTTGACCCTCGGGCCTCCGAAAATTACGAAACTTGTTTCTAAACTCCTCATTTAATATTCTGAGACCAATTCAATTAACGGAATCGAATTCCGACACCCGAGCGTTAAAATACTTCAATTAAAGTTATTGGTGGAAAAACCGTCTTTCACAATTTAAATCCGGAAATTATCAAATACGCAAGTTATCAACTCTGGGGTCACCCGGGACCACCCGAACTCACAAAACCCGAGCCCCGGGCTCGTGGGCCCCACACAAGCCACCACATTAATTCTCGGGAAACAAAATCGAGCTACGGGATTTACTTCGAATCTGTCCAGAGACAGATTCGGCAGAACAGTCCACTTCCCGGACTTGCAGCTCCAAATCCGTAGCTCGTCTGGAAAACACGTAAACATGAAAGTTGAAGCTCTGCCAGTCCTCTACAAACTTCATGTTTTGCTTGGAACCAAGTTCGAACGGGAACGGCTCCGTCCGGAGCAAAACAGATTGTCCGTCCGGCTGGACAGATTCAGCGGTTCAGTCACTTCCCGGGCTTCTAGCTCCCAAACCGTTGCTCCTTTGGAAAAACTCACAAGATGAAGATTGAAGCACTTCGAGTCAGCGTTCCATGGCCACCGGAATCAGCCACCAACGTGGCCGGAGCTCCGGCGACCCTCCGGTCACCGGAATTTGTTCAAATTTGTCTTAAAACATGCCTAATCATCTCTAGTGTCTAACTAAACTTAAAACAACACATTTCTACTTAAAACCCACGAAACAAACTACTCCAAATCGAAAAGAGAACCATACCTCTTGTAGTCCTCGATGCCGGGATTCCGAATACGAAGAAATCTCGAAGAAACGACAGACGGATTGACGGGAAATCCTCCTTGCTTGGCCGGACCCTCCTTCTCCTTCCCTCTTTCTCTTTCTCTTTCTCTCTCCTTCTTTCTTCTCTTCTCCCTCTCTTTCTCTTGGTTGTTCTCGGATGAAATGGGAGCTCCCCCTCCTTATAACAACACATTTTATTTAATTAATTACTTAATTAAATAAAATGAAAACCCAAAAATCAACCATTTTTCCTCTTTCCCAACATCACCAAACCCCACACACAACAAGTCACTTCCTTGTCCTCTTGATACCTAACCCACCAATAACATCGGTCACCTTTTCCACCAACCGAAAACGGATCAGATTTCCCAAAATCGGACGTTTCGGACCCCGAACGGGCACTTTTATCGAGATTTCAGCAAAATCTCCCGAGTGACTTAAAATGGGCTAACTAAGAATACTGCATCGACCGTTTTGCGATTTGGGACTTAACGAGTCCAGAATCGCCCAAAACGTCCTCGGTTGACTTTTCCGGCAAAAAGTCAACCTAAGTCAACTTTCCCCGAATGGGTCACGAAGTGGTCTTTAGTCGCCCTGAACTTAGCTTGGTTGAAAATAACGTCGTCTTATGTCCAAAACAACTCTCGGGGTCAGGTTCAGACTCGATCTAGTCACTATTCAAAAATTTTGAATTTTCCAAGATTTTAGTCTAACTGCCCGGGAGAGGTCCTTACAACCTACCCCCCTTCTTCGGGCTAACCTTCAAGAAGACAGTGTCGCCCACTTCGAACTCAAGCGGTCGACGCCTCCTGTCCGCGTAACACTTCTGTCTGCTCTGCGCCGTCTTCAACCGTTCTCGGATCAGGGCTACCTTCTCGGTAGTCTCCCTAACCAGATCAGGTCCTAACAGGCTCTTGTCGCCCACCTCCGCCCAACAGACGGGTGAACGACACGGCCTACCATACAACGCCTCGAATGGTGCCATCTGAATGCTGGCCTGGTAGCTGTTGTTGTAGGCGAACTCTGCTAGTGGCAAGTGATCCTCCCACGCTCCATGGAAGTCCAGAATACATGCCCGGAGCATGTCCTCCAGGATCTGGATCACTCGCTCTGACTGACCATCAGTCTGCGGGTGGTATGCGGTACTCAGCCGAATATTCGTCCCCATAGCGCCCTGAAGGTTGTCCCAGAATCGCGATGTAAAGCGAGGGTCTCGGTCCGACACTATCGACACCGGCACCCCGTGTAGTCTGACTATCTCGCGCACATACAGCCTGCTCAGCTTGTCCACTGGGTCCGTCATCTTCATAGGCAGGAAGTGAGCGGACTTCGTCAGTCTGTCAACCACTACCCAAACGGCATCATTGCCCCTCGTAGACCTCTGCAAACCGCACACGAAGTCCATGGTGATATGCTCCCATTTCTACTCAGCGATCTCTAGTGGCTGTAGCGGACCTGCTGGTCTCTAGTGCTCGATCTTCACCTCCTGACAAGTAAGGCATCTCGCCACAAATTCCGCTATCTCGCGCTTCATCCCGCTCCACCAGAAGTGGCGTCTGATGTCGTGGTACATCTTAGTCCCCCCGGGATGTACTGTGAGTCGCGAGCTGTGCGACTCACGTAGTACCGCCTCGCGGAGACTCTGGGGCACGAACAGTCTCCTCTGGAAGCAAAGACCCTGATCGTTGCCCAGTGACCACCCTTCGGACTCGCTTTCGCTGGTCAACCTTTCTCGAAATGTCACTGATTCCGCATCCTCGATCTGCGCCTCGAGTACCCTGCTGATCAATTCTGGCTGCGCTACTAAGGAACACAAAGCCACCTGCCCTGTGACTTCCTCTAGCTCCATCTTGAACTCGCCGAGTTCTCCCAGCATCTTCCATTCCCGTACAGCTACGGAAACGAGACTGTGGAGTGACTTCCTGCTGAGGGCGTCGGCAACAACATTTGCCTTGCCCGGGTGGTAAAGCAGGTCAAAGTCGTAGTCCTCAATCAGCTCCATCCAGCGCCGCTGTCTCATGTTGAGGTCCTTCTGAGAAAAGAGGTACTTCAGGCTCTTGTGATCAGAGAAGACCTGAAATTTCTCGCCATAGAGGTAGTGACGCCATAACTTCAGTGCAAATACGATTGCCGCAAGTTCCAGGTCGTGCGTCGGATAGTTCTTCTCGTGCACTCTCAATTGTCGGGACCCGAACGCTACCACCTTCCCTAGTTGCATCAGCACAATACCCAGTCCCTCGCTGGACGCGTCACAGTAGACGTCGTAGCCTATGCCTCGCTCTGGTACTATCAGCACTGGAGCCGTGGTCAACAGAGTCTTCAGCTCCAAGAATGAGTTCTCACAGGACTCGTCCCACTCAAACTTAACTCCCTTCCGTGTAAGGTGAGTCATCGGTGCTGCCAGTCGTGAGAAATCCTTCACGAACCTTCTGTAATAACCTGCTAACCCCAGGAAACTACGAATCTCGAACACGCTCGTCGGCTGGGCCCATCTCGAGACTGCCTCAATTTTCACCGGGTCAACAAAGATACCGTCGCTGGACACTACATGCCCGAGGAACCTCACCTCAGTGAGCCAGAACTCACACTTCTCCAACTTCGCGTAAAGCTGGTGCGATAGGAGTAGCTGAAGCACGATCCTCAGATGTGCCTCGTGAGTCCTCTCGTCTGGAGAATAGATAAGGATGTCGTCTATGAACACGATGACGAACTAGTCAAGGTAAGGCCGGAAGATCCGTGTCATCAGGTCCATGCCTCTGTGGGCATGGACCTGACTCTGCCTCGCAGTCCCATGCCTCTGTGGGCACTCCCGACAAAGATGTCCCGTCTGCCCGCACATGTAGCAAGTGGTTGGTGGTCTCGATCCTGCCGAGCTGGCAGCTGCTGTGTCTAGCGAAGCCAGCGGCCTCTGCTCCATCCGTCCAGCCTGCTGTGGCGGAAAGCCCGAATGACGGGGCCTCTTGAAGTCTCTAGACTCCGAAGGGCCACTCGGTCGGGGCCTCTGTGCACGGAGACGTCGGGTCTCTGCCATCCCCTCCTCGATGGCTACGGCGGTGTCCACTATCACCGAGTACACTCGGATCCTAAGAGCAAGGATCCGGTCGAAGATTTCGGGCCTCAGCCCCCGCTCGAACCGTTTGCAACGGCTCGCATCGGACCTCACCAGATCCGGAGCAAATCTCGACAAGGCCGTGAAACGGGCCTCGTACTCGGCGACCGTCAGGGTCTCCTGGCGCAGTTCCAGGAACTGCTGCTGCCGGCTATCCCGCGCCGACTCTGGAAAGTAGCTCTCGAGGAAGACCTCCCGGAACTCCTCAAAGTCCTGCCCAACCCGGGCCTGTTAGGTCCCGGGGCATCCTAATTACGTTCATGGCAGCGGAAGCAACCTATAAACTGCCCCTAACCTGCGCAAGATCGACTACCAAGTTAGATCCTTAGGAAATCGAGTTTTCGGGTTTTACCAGAATCTGCCCGGCAGAAAACCGAGACTTTGAAGCTCTATATCTCGAGCTACGGATCTCCAATTGCTTCGGTTCTTTTTGGAGATTAAACCTCAGCCAATTCCCTACATCTTTTGTGTTTTGCTCTAAACCCAGTTCGGACGAGAAGACCTCCGTCTGGAGCAAAACATTTTTCCCGTCTCGCTGGACAGACTCTGCGGACCAGTCTGCTTCTCGGCCTTGTATCTCCTAAACCAGCGCTCCTTTTGAAAATCAGTGTTTCACACAAGTTGTAGCCCTTGGAATTATCTTTCCAACGCCCTAAGTTTCAGCTTAATCGGAGCTCGGACGAAGCGGCTATGGCTCACGCATTGTCGGTCATCGGAACTGGACAATCTGGACAGTTTCTCCATTTTGCATTTAGTCTTCGTTGAATCGATAAAGAAGAACGTTCGGATCTTCTTCTCTAAAGCAAGTCCACACCAAGGGGATGATCTTGATGATCCCTCACTTAATTGCCTACTAGAACAATTAAATGAAGAACAAGAGAGCAAAGAGAGGAGAGAGTGTTGTGAGAGTTGTGTGATTCTTGAATTAATGAATGAATGCTAGATATTTCAATTCATCATCCAACAAGCATGGGTCAAAAGTGATTGGTATGGGCTTAAAGGTACTTTAACCCATACCCCTTAAATCACTCACCTCTAAATCCACAATCACCAACTAAGCATGGTGTTGTGTGGCCCCACACATGGACCCACCATGTGGGCCGGCCATGAGGTCTTGTTGGGCCCTTAATGGGCCGGTCATGAGGCTTCATGGGCCGAGCCCAATGGGCCCTCCCGTGTTGTCTCATGCCGTGTCCAAAAATCGCCCGACCCTTTTGTCGTCACTTATCAAACAAAGTCCGACGCGATATCGACGAAAAACTCAATTTTTCTCGATTCGCTAATTATTCTCTCAAACCGAACCTATGGCACAAAACCTCCAGTTTTGTCCATATATTACTCCTCAAGAAACATCAATGTTTCCTTGTCTCAAGTTATCCGCCTTGTATGTGTGTGACCCTCTAGGCTCATGCCACCGTTGGCAGATCGGCGCAAAAGATTGCTCTTGCCCGATCCATCATAAGTGGTCTCTAGTAAAACATTATGATTACCCAAGGTGCATGATGATCGATGATTCGACTTAACCTTTGTGCGTACAAGTCACCATCCTGTTATCTCTAGATATCCCGATTGATCACAAGGCATAGAGTCGTCTCCCTTGTTCAATCAATCATTGTTACTTGATATGCGAGATGGCTGAGAACTGATAACCCGTATCATTGGCATGGCCATGCTCTTTCTCTCAGTCAGTCTCCATCAAGAGGCCTTCTAACGGATATCTTTCCCATACCGTAGTATGAGGGATAAATCCCTTAGCCGTCTTTCGTGTCACTCATGCAACCCGTTCCGCCACCCAATCATGCCCTTTATAGCAATCCTTTTACAGAAAGCGTTTGGCGCAAGTTAAAGTCGTACGTTCATTGCATAGTGATCACAAAGACTCCTTGGTCTAAGGATGCCGTGACAAGCTATCGCATTTGAATATGTTTATGGCTTAATCTATGAAAACACTATTCAAAGCGGGTCGTCCGATATCAATCACCTCATGATATCTATAATATGGTTCCAAGATCCCTCATCCCTATGACAAGTAGAACTACGTCATTAAGAACCATCCTCATACTGGTCGCTTCTTAGGAAGCATGTTTTGACCAGGGACTCGTTAAGTGTGATCCGTACAGATTTATGGTTCTACTACTTTAGTGGTCATAAATCAGATCATGCTTAACATATTACTTCAACACATAAGTAATACAAAGCCGTTTTATATATATGTTACAAACGATGATAATGTACATAGACGTTTACAGGCTAATAGCAATTGGACTAGGGCACAAATGCTATCAATCTCCCACTTGCCCCTAGTTCCAATCTAAGTCCCAGTCTATACCCATTGACCTAACATGTTTATCATGTTTTGCTCGTGGAAGAGCCTTGGTCAAGGGGTCGGCTGTGTTATCATCAGTTGCAACGTAATGGATCTTCACGTCACCTTTTAGCAACAATGTCCCGGATGATGTGATACTTTCTGAGTACATGTTTGGATCTGTCATGTGCCCTGGGTTCCTTAGCTTGCGCAATGGCCCTGGTGTTGTCACACTATAAGTCTACTGGGTTAGATGGGTTTTTAATTACACCTAACCCAGCCATGAAACTCCTGATCCATACAGCCTCTTCTCCCGCTTCGGATGCGGCAATGTACTCAGCTTCGGTCGTAGAGTCGGCAATGGTGTCCTGCTTCTTGCTTTTCAGCTGAAAGCTCCACCGTTCAACATAAACATATAACCCAACTGACTTTTTAAGTCATCGGGGTCTGTCTGGAAAACTAGCGTCAACATATCCCTTGACGACTAGATCATCATTTCTTCCCCCGTATACAAGAAAAGCGTCTTTGGTTTTTCTCAAAATCGAGAATCGCCTTGACGGCAATCCAGTGTTCCTCACCAGGTTCGGACTGATGTCTACTAGTACAGCTTAGGGCAAACGAGACATCCGGTCTCGTACATATCATGGCACACATTATGGACCCTATAGCCGAAGCATATGGGATCTCATTCATTCTTGCTAGCTCTGCAGGTGTCTCAGCACACTACTTCTTGCTTAGCTTTATGCCATGACGCATGGGCAGCAGTCCTTTCTTTGAATCTAGCATCGAGAATCTTCTCAATATTTTGTCTATGTAGGTGCTTTGACTTAAGCCCAAGACCCGCTTGGCACGGTCTCTATATATCTTGATCCCCAAGATGTAAGAGGCCTCGCCTAAGTCCTTCATTGCGAAACATTCACCTAACCAAGTCTTTGTTAAAAGCAAGGTAGGGACGTTGTTTCCAATGAGCAGTATGTCATCAACATAAAGCACCAAGAAGACTACTTTGCTGCCATCTGCCCTTTTATATATACGCAAGGTTCATCATCGTTCTTGATGAAGCCAAACTGTTTCACAACTTCATCAAAACGTTGATTCCAACTCCGAGATGCTTGCTTCAAACCATAAATTGATTTGAGCAACTTGCAAATCTTTCCCTTATTCTTAGGATCCTCAAAACCCTCAGGCTGGGACATATAAACGTCCTCAGCTAACCTCCCGTTGAAGAAGGCGGTTTTGACGTCCATTTGCCATATCTCAAAATTGCTACGGCAAGTAGAATGCGGATAGATTTGACCATAGCTACTGGAGAAAAGGTCTCTTCATAGTCAATTCCGTGGATTTGCCTATAACCTTTTGCTACCAGTCTTGCTTTATAGGTCTGAGGTTTGCCATCCATGTCCATCTTTATATTAAAGATCCATTTACACCCAATGACTTTTACGTCAGGGGTTTGATCCACCAAGTCCCACACTTGATTATCTGACATGGATTGCATTTCTTCCCTCATGGCTTCCAGCCATTTCTCAGAGTCGGTTCCGTCCTTATTAACTGTAGCTATTGGTTCTTGCTCAACGACTACTTCTGGTGGGTCGTCCAGTGGTTCCTGAGTGACCATCTCATCTAGAAATTCATTAAGATGAACAGCCCTCCCACTGACTGTCTTGGAAATAAATTCTTTTTCCAAGAATGTCCCACCTCGATTATGAATGCGGCCGTTTGCAGAGCGTAACCCCAGAAGGAGATCGGGAGATCAGTGAGACTTAACATCGATCGAACCATATCAAACAATGTCTGATTCCTTCGCTCGGACACACCATTGAGTTGCGGTGTTCCTGGCGGAGTCCACTGAGATAGTATTCCACTTTCTGTAAGAAACTCTTCGGATAAGTATTCTCCACCCCGATCAGAACGGAGTGCCTTGATACTTTTTCCGAGTTGGTTTTCTACTTCAGTCCTAGACTCCTTGAATTTATCAAAGGCTTTGGACTTATGTCTTATGAGATAGACATAATCATATCTACTGAAATCATCAGTAAACGTGATAAAGTAGCCTAAACCACATATGGCTGGTGTACTCATTTGGTCCACATACGTTTGAATGTATTAGACCTAATAGATCACCTACCCTCTCACCTAAACCAGTGAAGGGCGTTTCAGTCATCTTGCCCATTAAACAAGCTTCGCATCTATCAATCGTTTGGTATTCGAATTGACTTAGAAGTCCGCGCTTATGAAGCGCTGAGATGCGTTTCTCATTTATGTGACCTAGATGACAATGCCAGATTAGAGTTTGGTCTAAATCATTAGCTTTAAACCTCTTAGGTAGAACAAGGTTAACAGAACCCACGGCAGTTGCGGCAACTCTCACGTTGTTCCCAACTCTTAGGTCCACCTCGCTTTCCCCATATCTCTTCTACTATTCTATACTTGTATATCTGTACAGACATGAGACTCAGCTCTAGTGTCTAGTACCCAAGTATTTATCGTAGAAAGATATAGCTCTAATGGAATACCTGATGAAGTAGCGGCCCCACCGCCCTTCATCTGATCCTCCTTCAGCTGCTAACAGTCTTTCTTCCAGTGACCAGGCTTTTGGCAGTAGAAACAGACCTACTCCTTTGCCTTCCCCTTGCCTTTTACGGGCATGGAAGGTTTAGGAACAAATGGTCTGATCTTCCTTGCCAGGTGCATTGGGCCTTTACCCTTGCCACCACCAGCTTTGAAGCTGGATCCCTTCATACGTAGGACGTGTAGACCTACGGAGCTGCCTGCTGACATCTTGCAGGCAATGAGTTCTCGGAGAACAGTGTATTTTTCAATACGTACTTTCTCTTTGAACATATCCTTGATCTGTGCAAACATTGCAAATGGATCATGGGATAGCTCCATAAACTGCTTCTGGAGGTCCGCCTCCATGCAGCCCAGCATGACACACGCAACGTCGATAGAGTCGTTAAGGTGTTTCTGGTACGCATCCTTAACGACCCTCGTTGCGTTGGCAGCTGGCTCCACCGAGATAGCCTTATCAAGGACGTACTCCCTGTGTTCCAACTTTAACACAAGTCGTAAATTTCTGTTCCAGTCTAGATAATTTGTCCCGTTGAGTTTACACTTTTCGAGTATAGTCCTCAACGACAAATTAGACGAGTTTGTTGAATTACTAGTCATTTCTACACGAAGAAAGTAAATTTAATCAGAAAAGTTGAATAAATTTACGAAGATCCGAATTAAACACCAACCATAAGATTCTAAGGTTTAGAATCTTAAACCAAGATCCCTTATTCGTCATTTGAAGTACGCTAAGGCGCACCGCTCCAATTGACTTATTTAGGTAGGACGTCCGTCCAATTACAACCCGTGTAACTCTTAGTCAGGGTATGTGCAAAAACACACGGCTTACCCTTCCGATGCCCCAGCTCGACCTCAGGCCAAGAATCGTGGTCGAGTCAACCAACCTTCACTAACGAGTTAACTTTGTGCAGATGCTCCGCTAAGGCGCACGACATCCCACAAAGTTTACCATTCCCATCTAGAACCCATTCGATCGATGCTCCGCTAAGGCGCACGACACCGATAAAATGTTTCTACATGGGTGTGAATTTGGGTGGCATCTCACTTGACTCAAATTAGCTTGTAAATTGGTTGTGCTTAATAATTCGAAAGTATTTGGTACAATTACGAACCCGTCATCAACAACCCGTGTTGTGACGTTTCTAATTGTATTACATACTATCTTCATTTGAATCCGTCATTTGCAACCCGTGCAAACACGTTTCAAATTTGAACTCATCAATCACAACCCGTGCGATGATAGTTCACAACGCTTTAAACATGCAAACAATTAAAGTTGATTTTAATCTTTGCATGTGAGGTGATGGCTTATAAACTTATAAGCTAATCATGCAAGCATGTTATTAATTAAATAATTCAAGCAAGCATTCATAAAGCGTTAAATATGCATTTTATAGCCCATCCTAAACTTAGGATTCTACGAGTCTTCACATATTCTCGTCTTTCTCATTCGGGCTCCCACTAGCTCTTGGACTTCCTCCAAGACCGTCATCGTGCTCGATTTTCCATCCTTCTCGTCTTTGAGTAATAATTACAATTAATACTCGGTTCGTAGACCGGATAAAAAATAATTACACTTTATGGGCTCGAATAAAAGAATAATTACACGCTAACACTAACGGTATGCAAACCGTGAAAGCGATAAAATCTAATGGGCTACTAATGCATCATACATTTCATCACATCATCCAACATGTTATCACACAAACATGTTATCAAATAATATGCAATAATTCTGATTTTAATTTTGCCAAGTTGCTTGGTCGGGTTTATCGAAACTAGACCTTTTCGAAAAACGGTTTATCGAAACCGATTAAATTTTGAAAGTTTTTGAAATATTGGATCGCAGGTTCGTGACACGGATCAAACACCACGCACGAACCAAGTCGGGCCAAGCCAATGGGCCGAAGCCCCATTGGGCCGAGCCCAACTATGCAGGGCCCGGTTTTGGGCCTTGGAAGGCCTAAACCGGCCTTGCCACCACTCTCGGCCTCGCCCGAGAGTGGGAACGGGCTCGGTCACCGCCGGCCTCCCCGGCCTCCGGTGACCTCCGTTCGGTACCTCCAATCCGGCTCCCCGAGAGTCCCTTCTCGGACCCGACAAATCCAATAATTTCTGAAAAATTCCAAATTCAATATATTTTCAGAAATAACATATTTCATGCAAATATCCCAAAAAGCATTAAAATCATGTTATCAACAATTATGGCATTTGTATCATTACAAAACCGAAATAACATACAAGGATCTCGGAGTGGTAGACCGGCTCTGATACCACTGTTAGGTCCCGGGGCATCCTAATTACGTTCATGGCAGCGGAAGCAACCTATAAACTGCCCCTAACCTGCGCAAGATCGACTACCAAGTTAGATCCTTAGGAAATCGAGTTTTCGGGTTTTACCAGAATCTGCCCGGCAGAAAACCGAGACTTTGAAGCTCTATATCTCGAGCTACAGATCTCCAATTGCTTCGGTTCTTTTTGGAGATTAAACCTCAGCCAATTCCCTACATCTTTTGTGTTTTGCTCTAAACCCAGTTCGGAGGAGAAGACCTCCGTCTGGAGCAAAACATTTTTCCCGTCTCGCTGGACAGACTCTGCGGACCAGTCTGCTTCTCGGCCTTGTATCTCCTAAACCAGCGCTCCTTTTGAAAATCAGTATTTCACAAAAGTTTTAGCCCTTGGAATTATCTTTCCAACGCCCTAAGTTTCAGCTTAATCGGAGCTCGGACGAAGCGGCTATGGCTCACGCATTGTCGGTCATCGGAACTGGACAATCTGGACAGTTTCTCCATTTTGCATTTAGTCTTCGTTGAATCGATAAAGAAGAACGTTCGGATCTTCTTCTCTAAAGCAAGTCCACACCAAGGGGATGATCTTGATGATCCCTCACTTAATTGCCTACTAGAACAATTAAATGAAGAACAAGAGAGCAAAGAGAGGAGAGAGTGTTGTGAGAGTTGTGTGATTCTTGAATTAATGAATGAATGCTAGATATTTCAATTCATCATCCAACAAGCATGGGTCAAAAGTGATTGGTATGGGCTTAAAGGTACTTTAACCCATACCCTTTAAATCACTCACCTCTAAATCCACAATCACCAACTAAGCATGGTGTTGTGTGGCCCCACACATGGACCCACCATGTGGGCCGGCCATGAGGTCTTGTTGGGCCCTTAATGGGCCGGCCATGAGGCTTCATGGGCCGAGCCCAATGGGCCCTCCCGTGTTGTCTCATGCCGTGTCCAAAAATCGCCCGACCCTTTTGTCGTCACTTATCAAACAAAGTCCGACGCGATATCGACGAAAAACTCAATTTTTCTCGATTCGCTAATTATTCTCTCAAACCGAACCTATGGCACAAAACCTCCAGTTTTGTCCATATATTACTCCTCAAGAAACATCAATGTTTCCTTGTCTCAAGTTATCCGCCTTGTATGTGTGTGACCCTCTAGGCTCATGCCACCGTTGGCAAATCGGCGCAAAAGATTGCTCTTGCCCGATCCATCATAAGTGGTCTCTAGTAAAACATTATGATTACCCAAGGTGCATGATGATCGATGATTCGACTTAACCTTTGTGCGTACAAGTCACCATCCTGTTATCTCTAGATATCCCGATTGATCACAAGGCATAGAGTCGTCTCCCTTGTTCAATCAATCATTGTTACTTGATATGCGAGATGGCTGAGAACTGATAACCCGTATCATTGGCATGGCCATGCTCTTTCTCTCAGTCAGTCTCCATCAAGAGGCCTTCTAACGGATATCTTTCCCATACCGTAGTATGAGGGATAAATCCCTTAGCCGTCTTTCGTGTCACTCATGCAACCCGTTCCGCCACCCAATCATGCCCTTTATAGCAATCCTTTTACAGAAAGCGTTTGGCGCAAGTTAAAGCCATACGTTCATTGCATAGTGATCACAAAGACTCCTTGGTCTAAGGATGCCGTGACAAGCTATCGCATTTGAATATGTTTATGGCTTAATCTATGAAAACACTATTCAAAGCGGGTCGTCCGATATCAATCACCTCATGATATCTATGATATGGTTCCAAGATCCCTCATCCCTATGACAAGTAGAACTACGTCATTAAGAACCATCCTCATACTGGTCGCTTCTTAGGAAGCATGTTTTGACCAGGGACTCGTTAAGTGTGATCCGTACAGATTTATGGTTCTACTACTTTAGTGGTCATAAATCAGATCATGCTTAACATATTACTTCAACACATAAGTAATACAAAGCCGTTTTATATATATGTTACAAACGATGATAATGTACATAGATGTTTACAGGCTAATAGCAATTGGACTAGGGCACAAATGCTATCAGGGCCCTCACCCGCTCCCACCAGTAGTAGGCATCGCCCTTCAGCTGGTGAACAGCTAAAGTGATGCGGATGCTCCCCTCGTTGACCCCTGTGGTGTCCAGGTCCCGAGTGATCTGCTGTAGCCACTGCTCGGCTATCGAGGGATCAGGCTCTCCGTGGAAAGCAGGTGGGTGCAGTCGTAGGAAGTCTCGCAATGCGTGCGACGGCTGTACTGCAGCCCGAACTGGTGCTGCCTCAGGTGTGGTGGACCTAACTGCCCTCCGCCCCATGACCTCGGTCAGGGACTGTATCGACCTCAACAGCTCTTCCCCCATCGGGACTCTGTCGGGAGCGGTCGTCGGGGCAGCGGGCATCCCCATGGGAGTTCCCGCCTGCCCAGCACTGCCGGTGGCAGTCTCCGCGGACTGTGTCTCGACACCAGTGGTCTTCTCCGCGGGCTCGGCAACTCGAGCTCCCTGAGTCGCCCTCGACGCTCCCCGCCCCCTGGTACCTCCTCGCCTAGTCTTCGGCGCCATGTGCACTACAGCACGGAAATGAGATCACAATCAGGATCCACGATCAAGCGGACTTCGCGCTAAAGGACAATGGAACTTCACTGATTTTCTACCATTACTAATCATACTAGGTACTAATATCCTAGCGTAGTAATACCAACCGGCAATGTTCTCACTAACATGCCCACCAGTCAACACATGTCATCAATCAAACATGTCAATAATATACTCACGTTAACAAGCAACCTCATGTACTATCACAGTACCACAACCTGTCCATCATTTCTCAAGTCATACAGTCACACCACTGCACATAAGTTGTTAGGCTAACTCACTACTGACCAACTTAACACCACAAAACTCAAAGACCAAAGCCACGTAATACTCTCCTATTACTGACTCTACCCGACGTGTCGACGCAAGGCACACAGGTGTTGAACCTGAGCCTCTGATACCAAACTGTAACGCCCCAAGATTCGGAGAACCGGATCTTGGGGCGTTACAGTTCATGCTTGAGTACAAGCCTCAAGTTTCTATTCCAATCTGAGTAATTCACACTCTTGAGTCGGTCCTCAATCTGGACTCTCAGTGCGCTATTACTCCTTTGTGTTGTGTTTGCCTTTTAGTTCTACATGGTAAAATTAATTAAAATTCAAGTTGGAGATTTAGTTATAAAACACTTGTCTGATTCCAACATTATAATCTGAACCAAGATCCTGCCATACCCTCAATTGAAGTGAACGGAGGCTCACTGCTCCAATTGAGAGCATCAAGGTAGGAATACATCCATTTAATAAACCATGTAATTCCTGGCTAGGGTCTGTACTAAAAGTACACGGCATACCCTATACTGATACCCAAGGTCAGCCCTAGCTGACAATCGTAGACAAGTCTACCAACCTTGAACTATGGATAGAACTAATGTGACTACTACGCGGAGGCGCACGCACCCACATATAACTACCCATCTCATCCAGACCTTTTCTCTATGAATGTTACGCGGAGGCGTACCGACATCCATAGGGTCAAAGCCCTTTTGAGTGCCCAAACTTGGATGGTATCACGCTTGACTTGTAATTATTTGCGTTTAAGTGAATTATAAAAGTCTGATTGTATATCGATACAATCTTAATCTGGAATCATCAATTGCAAATTCATGCAAAGATGATCCCTTAGCAGGTTACATGCGAGTCTGATTAAATTCCGATTTTAATCTTTGCATGTGGGTGATAGCAAATCATACATAAACTTGTATATTTAAACTATCATACATTCATACATTCAAACATACAAATGTAACGATAAAATATGCATAGCTAAGCCCATCTTAAGTTCCTAAGAATCTAGAAAAACCTATCCTAAAGACATGGTCTTCAAGATCCAAACTTGCTCCATTCTTGTGAACTCCCACTGGCTTCGAGCCTCCTCCAATCCGAGTCTCCCTCTTGACTTGATTCTTGTGTCGGTCTTCGTGATTACATATTAAAATAAATTAAATGAAATACAAATCACGACACGCAGGCCGTATTTACTACAATCCAAAATTAAGCAACACGCATGTTGCAAAACCGAAATTAAAATGCAAATCTAACGGGCTTAGCTAGCATCATGTGGAAAACATCATGTGATGAAAGATCATATTATAAATCAACATGCTGATCAAACAAATAATTTTTCCAAATTTTATCTTTCTTAAGTGTGGAAAAAATTCCGGTTTATCGAAACCGCACGGTTTAATCGATTAATTGAATTTTGGACCGGTTCTCGCTGGTTTATCGAAATCGAACCAAATCTGAAAATTATATTATTTTAGGGTTTCCAAATATCCTCGTGAACCAACCGGTTCAGCTCGAATCTGGTCGAGCCGAACCGGCTCAACCGAAGGTCGCCCGCGGAGGCAACCACGGTGGCCCGTGAGGGCTACCGAGGTCGCCTGCGGGGCTGACCGTGGTCGGCCACGGGAACGACCATGGTAGCCCGCGAGGGCAGCCATGGTCGCCCCTAGGGCAGACCCGTGTCGCCCGCGAGGCAACCATGGTGGCCCTCACGGGCTGCCATGGTCGCCCGCAAGGGCAGACAGTGTTGCCCGCGGCAGCGACCATGGTCGCCCGCGAGGGCTGCCATGGTCGCCCGTAGGTGACCCTCGTCGGCCCATGGTGCTGACCATGGTCTACCCTAGGGCATTCCATGGTCCACCAAGGGACTCGACCTGGTCGGCCAAGGCTAAGCCATGGCTAACCCGAAAAACCCAAAAAAATATATTTTTTCCAATTTCCAAAATTAATCAAATCTGAAAAAAAAAATTTCAATTTACATGCATGCTAATGATGAAGAACACATATAAACATAAAAAATATCAGATTTAAACATATACAAATAAACATAACAACCATGCTCTGATACCACTGAAAGAGATCACCACGGGTTCTAAACGATGAATATCATGCAGCGGGCTTTATGTAACCGTGGTGATCGTAAAAAGCTAAGATCTTAATGCCATTTGAACATGTTATATACATAAATATAAAACTGATATTTACCTCTTGTAATTGACAAAAATACAAGTGTAGTGTTCTCTCTATCAAGTCCACACAAGCACCACAACCGAAATGATTTTTCACTCAATATTTTGCAAGAAATTTTTGAGAGAAAACAAGACAACAATGGAGGAAGAGAGGGAGCTGAAAATCAACAATGAGGGAGAGAGAAAGGAGGGAGAAGTTGCTGAAAAATTCAAGAGATAATTGAATAGATATTATGTGATTTTAATTTAAAATTAAATTGAATTTCAAAATTAAAATTGCATTGTCTATCCCTTTATTCTTTCTTATTTGCATTTGTTCCCTCTCTTATCTTAAATCCCTAAATGGGCTTTAAGCCCGTTTAACTAAAACCCAAATTAAACCCATTAACTTGAGTTCTAATTTCGGTTTAGACAAAACGGCTCAATTTCCTCGAATTGATTTCTTCAACCGTCTAGTTAAAACCTTAGGCCAGAAAGCTACTAAATTGTTCTCAATTCTCATCCATAATTGTTGTCATGTATCGTGCTTAATGCATGTGACCCTCTAGGCTCACGAATAATTGGCAGACTGGTAAAGTTACTATTTTACCCTTTCCATCATAAGTGGCCTCTAGCAAGACATTATGATTATCCAATATTCGTGATTATCGATTATTCGACTTAACTTGTTATCGTACATGTCACTGTCCTTTTATCAAACTGATATCCAGATTGATCAATAGGCATAGAATGGTCACCCTAATTTATCAATCACTGTTTCTTGATATCTGAGATGACTGAAAACTGATACTAAGGTATCACCTGCATGGCCATGCTCTTTCTTCAGTCATACTCATCAAGTGGCCTAAACGGATATCTTTCTCATACCGAAGTATGAGTGATAAATCCCTCATACGCCTTTCGAGTTCACTAGTGCAATAAATGCCAAAGCCAATCAAAACCGTTATAGTTACCTTTTTACAGATAACGTTAGGCTAGGTCAAACTTAGGTATTCGTTACATAGTGTACACAAAGACTCCTTAGTCTTAGGATATAATGACAAGTTACGATATGTGAGTATCTCATGACTGGATCTATGCAGCATACTCACAATCGGGTTGTCCGATATCATCGACCTGATGGTATCTATGATATAACTCCGACACTCACTTTGCCATGATCAGTAGAGCATGATCACAAGGAGTTAGTCTCATACTGATCGCCTCAAAAGAAGCTTCGCTGATCAGGGACTCATAAAATGTAATTCTTTCTGATCTATAGTTCTACTATTAGTGGTTACACACATAATGACATAAATCAAATTACATTCGGTATATTACTACAACACATTAGTAATATATGCCGATTTATTTATTCGGAAAGATGATAAAACATTACATCTGTAGATCACTTATATATTGGACTGGGGCATAACTCTAACTAGTAATACCTGGAAACTATGATCAGACCGTCATGGAGGTGGGCGGGCCGGTAACACCTGGGATCCATAATCCCACCCTAATGGACGTGGGCCTAGATAGGATAATGGGCTCGTGAAAGATTGAGTCGAACTGGTTAGGCCGATTTGGGCTTAGGGGGAGCAAACCCAATGTGATGAGGGTTCAGTGTGGAGGATGAGATTTTTGAAATCCACATTTGAACCAAGGTCCCACATTAGATTTGTACGAGTAAAATGATAACTTGTATAAGCATTAGACTCAAGACCCACTAGAATAGTCTTTTGAGTCAATAGTGAACTCTAATGTGTATATGGGCTTACTCATGAGGTGCTCCTCCTTAGTAAAGACCCAGGTCCAGGTTTCGGGTACGTAGGCAACCATAATATAATGGTGCAGCCGATTTTTCTCTCAATTATTGGGGAAAACTACACATTAGACTCAAGACCCACTAGACTAGTGTATGGGGTCAAAAATTGGCTATAATGTGTATATGAGCTTCCTCATGGGGTGATCCTCCTTGGTAAAGACCCAGGTTCTCCACAATAGTTGAGAGAAAAGCCGGTTGCACCATTATATTATGGTTGCCTGCATACCCAAAACCGAGATACACCCTTCGTAGTTCATGAACTGGGTGAAGTCTCAACCTCACCCTAACACCGTCCTGTAGTGTTGCAATCAACATTGACTGATATAAAACAAGTCCAAGCAATGCTGAAACTTGCTACATGTCACCACCTTGGTTAACATTGTTGGGAATTATGGGATCCAAATCACGCAGCGAAAGCAATAGTTAACAAAAACCATAATCATAATTCATTTCCTAGATCATGCAATTTACTAGAAAGAACGTTACTGGGGACTTTGAATTTATATCAGATTGTTTATCGAATCACCAATTGAAGGCGTTACCCACCCTCTATCGGTATCCGCACATGCATGCCTTGCTTCGAAGCACTGAAGAATGAAGCCTGCTAGAACTTTGTTCTTCTCTCTGTGAGCTCTGAGAGTGGAGAAAAAAACTTATTTCGCACAAATGCGTTAACCTCTCTCTGAATGAGAAGACGCCTGAAATAGGATTAGGATTTGGTTCCACGATCCACAAAGCTTGGCTCCACGATTAGTGAAACTGTAGCATTTCGACTCGCCACAGACTCCACCACGGAGTTGTGGCCAATCTTACCCACACCGTTGCCAATTCCTTGGTTCGGCCACGGGCCTGTGGCCAACTGCTTGGACACGGTCCTGTGGTCAACCTAGCCACGGTAATCCTTTCACCGCCATAGATCTGTGGCCGATGGCCACGGTCCTTGGCTCTTTGCAATTTTTATCTTTTCACCCATATAATCCCACTAGTTTCGGGTCGTGCCTTTTGTGTGTGACCCTGTAGGCTTATGTCTTGGTTGGCTGATAGGCTTGAAATCCCATTTTAACCTATCCCTCATAAGTGGCCTCTAGCAAGACGTTATGATTACCCAACGAGAATGAAGATCGATAGATTCGACTTAACCTGATGTCGTCTATGTCATTATGCTTTTATCGCTAGATATCCTGATTGATCATAAGGTATAGAGTCGTCACCCTTATTTAATCAATCACTGTTTCTTGATATGTGAGATGACGGAAAAATGATACCCCGTATCATAGGCATGGCCATGCGCTTTCTTTCAAACATTCTCATCAAGTGGCCTAAACGGATATCATTCTCATACCGGAGTATGAGGGATAAATCCCTTACCCGTCTTTCGTATCACTCATCCATCCTGTTCCCGAATCAATCATAGTCGTTACGGTTACCCTGTTACCGATAACGCTAGGTGTATGTAAAATCTCGGATGTTGACTACATAGCGATCACAAAAACTCATTGGTCTAAGGATACAATGACACTCCACGACAACTGAATATCTACATGACTGAATCTATGTCGCATATTCAGGTCGGGTCGTCTAATATCATTTTCCATCTGACATTTATGATCTGACTCCGGCTATCCCATTGCCAATGATCAGTAGAACGTGATCAGAAAGAGTCATCATCATATTAGTCGCTTCGGATGAAGCTTAAATGACCAGGGACTCATTATATGTGACTCGTACAATCTACTGTTCTACCATTGGTGATGACACACTCAATGATATAAATTAAATCACGTATAATATATCACTACAACACTAGTAATATATTTGCCGATTTCATAAATTGCAAATAGATGATACAAACTGTTATAGACATTACACTTTTTATTAGACTAGGGCACAATTCTAACAAACATGTCTACTAGATTCTCATTTGTGTGCAACTTCAAGAGAGAAACGCCACATTCCTCTATAACTCCCCACACTAAGTAATACCTAACGTCAATATGTTTGGTTCGAGCATGGTGAACCTTATTTTAGCCAAATGTATCGCGCTTTGACTATCACACTGTGAAATCCACTTGTACCTACTCAATCCCCAAATCATCTCAAAGTGGTGGCGACCTTCGTCGTCGTACCCTAGGTCGTCTTTGTTGACGATGAAGCCGTGACGCTTGGCGATGAGCACGTTTTATTTTGGATCTAAAACCCTTTTTTTGGGTAATTTAGTTTTCTTAGAAAACTAATGATATTTGAGGATTCGAATACTCTCAATTCTCCACACTCAAATCATCACCATCTGCCTCAATGAAGGATTATCGAAGTCAAGCCCAATATGAGGATTTGGAAGATGAAAAATTACACAGCTGCTCAGAATTTCCCCCAATCCATGTTTTTTAAGGGGAATCGGCTCAGAGTGATAACTAAGGTACCAACCTCTGAACCAGAGAATCCCGACTATGTTGTCCTTTCTGACGAGTCGTCCTCCGATGAAGTCACCGAAAATCCTTTATTACTTATTTGTAATTTTATTATATTAATTAAGGTTTGAACCGATCAGGCTAATAAATCTGATTAGAACCACTTAGTTCAATTGTATTTTTTTCAATTGAACCAGAGGTAGTTTAGGTATATTATGTATTTTAGAGGTAGATTGTCACAAAAAAATTGTCAATGTACTAAAAAGATAAAATTAATTAGGGTATGAAATTGTCATCTGACTATAGTCAGGTGTAACAAAGTGTTATTATCCCAATAATTAATGTATTATCATTCTGACTACCACCGTGATCATACTAATTATGAGAGATAAAATTAGATGCAGATCATGGACCTCAAATCTCTGAATGTCCGGGATAAATGGCAATTATATGAAATAATATATATCAAATCACTCACTCAAACACCTATACATACCTACTGCAATTACAAATAACTATAGAAGAAAAAAAGAAGGCTGCTAAAGTTACAACAAAATGGTTCTGCACCTTGAATTGAAGCAGCTGTATGGAGACATTACTGATACATCAGCTATAGTAAAATCTTGGACACAACGTCATTTGAGACTGAAACAAGATATGGAACAAATTTGGATTTAGCATTATTGAAAACCTAAAATAGGCAGGTGCCACACTGTCTTAACACACAATTACAAATTTGCTTGCCTTGAGCAAGTGTCCTTATTTCTTTGTTACACAGATAAAATCGGCTTATTTTCAGTCAAACATGAATGGGGCAAAGAAGAAAATAAACATAACATAAACACAACTGAAAGAGAGCACAATTGCACCCTAACCAAACCACCTATCTGCAGACTCTAGAGCAACATTGATTCTGATGATGATATTGGACAAATCATTCATCGTTGTGGGGGATCTACCGTCCTCACATTTGCACCTGTCATTCCTTCGATTCTGTCTTTTGTGATCTCGACAAACTGACCCACGATTTCGTGGAATTGCTTCAGCCCTGACAATGGGAGGATGATGGATGATCGATCAGAACCTGCAACCTGTAATTTTGTTACTGTTAGAGGTTATCGACGATTTCATCTCCAACAAAAACTTTCAGCCATACCTCGGATATCCTTAAGAAGTGACCTCTGTTATTGTTTCCAAGATCAAAGAAGAATCTCTTTTGATCTGCTCGGATAACTTTTGAGACCCCCATGTTACCAACTTCTTCCTGCGCAGGCAAATCAACTGACCTCTCTACTTTCAGGTCAGCAGTTAGGCCAGGTTGGCTACTGTGGCCCGATATGAAGCCAGCTCCTACGTCATCAGAAAGCCCGACAATACGCTCCGAAGTCTCTGAATTTTGCTGTATAGGACACACAAAGAAGCAAGTGGAAACGGCAAAGTGAGTTTCTTCACTAATGATTCTACTGGAGCAAGCTGTTAAAGCATAAAGATACCTGATTCGGCAGCATGAAAAGCCTTGATGCTTCATTAATCTCCGCTAAAATGTTCCTGAATGCAGCCCAGCCTTCATCTCTGACACTTCTGGCAGGAACAATTATAGTACTGCGGTTCCTACTGACAGAAGCTTCAGACACCTGCACAGATGAATCCATTATAACAGCAATTTTGTGAAAATGAATAAATAATTTACATCTTCCAGAAATCATCAACCCAAGCGAGAAAACATTTGGAAAATCCTTCTCCAAAACTAAAACATCTCTTAATCATATTTTGGTATCACCTTGCAAATTTAGACCCGTGTACAGAAGAATATTTCCACATGTGAATATCAAGTCAACAACATCATCATGACGTTAAAGGTTGGAGACAGCTTAAATTGCACAAATTTAGCACTAAATGCAAAGGAAAATCCCACCACAAAATGTGATGTAAGAGTAAGATGGCATTTTAATTTTACTTTTGGATCAGCAATTCAAACAGATTCATTAAAAGAAAGGTTGGTTCCGACGTGAACCAACCTCTCTAAAGAGACAGTACAACAAAAAATAAAAGAAATCAGAGCCAAGTGATATTTTAATTTTTTCTAATGCAATCTTATATATAGATCTGCCCTTTTTACTGTGCATAATAATTAAGTTATACAGTTCAATGTCATACTCTGTTGCAAACATCAAAGCAGGAAAACAGTAAATTGGAACATAAGTGCGAAACTGCAAAGTAATACTTTGTATGTTCACTTGTATGGTCTTCGAGTCAACATCATAACCATTTGCTGTATTTTTGACAATCATTTCTTTCCAGTCAATTCTGAGTTGAACAAAATGTAGGTCCATTTATAACTGTAGGAAATGAAATTATCTTTGTTCAGGATGGATCTAGACTCACTAGGTCATTTGATGAAGTGATGACTGGCAACAAAAGAGATTTAACAAAAATCACTTCAATCAATTTAACCAATTTTTATTAATATTAGATGGCATAGCAAAAGAGCCTGGTTTAGGTATAAATAAACCATAAAGGGACCTAGGGGAGCCAAAATTGAGCAATTCAGAGTGCCAGACATTCATCAAATTAAAAATTCATAAACTCAACTTATAACATTATTACTAAGAAGCTAGATACATAACTGCCATCCATAATACAGAAAATTACTCTCATCCAAAGTCTTAACCTTCAGATTAAGAAAACCTACAGAAAACAAAAAATTATATGGATTACCTTCAAAAATCGTCCCCTCCTATTTTCACCAATGTCAAAGTAAAACACCTATAGAAATAAACACAAGCTCCATTAACAACAAGAAAAAACATAGAAACAAAACCAGCAGCAAAACAATAACAAATAAAAGTTAAGAAAGAAAGCAAATGAAAATAAAAATTGGAGACATGCCTTGGTGTCAAGCTGCAACTCTTTGCTAAAGACCTCCTGATCCTCCGAATTGGCGTAGTAATTGAAGAGATCCAGAAACCAGGAAATACCCGTAGAGGGGACGATGATGGTGGACCTGGTCGCCGAAGTCTTCTCCGAGATTTTCAGGTACCTCCCCCGCGGATTCTCCTTGAGGTCGAAGTAGAAGAGCTTGTGCTCCACCTGCAGCGTCTTACACAAAAGCTCCACGTCGTTCCCTCCGCCTCCACCGGAATTCCCCTCCATTTCCACCGTGAAACCAGCTGCTGGTGCAAGGAAATCTAGTGTTTACAGCAAAATTTAAGTACTGAAAACGGAGCTGGATTTGTAGACGATAGAGTGAGAGAGATCTGGAGAATAGTGGGTTTTGGGAATTAGGGTTCGGGAAGGAGGAGGAAGGATTGCAATTGACTTTGTCCCATTCCTCTCACTCTCTCTCTCTCTCTCGGAAGTGTTTTTGGCAAAAATTAAAATGCTAGCTTTACTTTGCTGTTTTGTTTTGTATCTCACTCACAGTCACATACGGTCCAAAATAAAATACACAACTAAACACATTAAAAACATTTCTTATTTCCAATACTTACAAAATTACAGAAGATCAAGTGTGATTATTTCCACCTGTATTTATTTAATTTTTATTTATACCGTAAGAATATATTTATATTGTGACTGTACATTTATTTTGTGAAATTGTTTATATTTGTTATTTAAACTCTATGAATAACCTACAATATGATTATGCCTTTATCGGTGCTCAAAGTGCAGTCATGTAAGTATATATACATGTCATTTATGTTACACGTTATTTCTATTATGTTATTTACATGCAATATATGCTTTATTGAATTATATATGTTATGCAAAATATAGAACCCGAAGTTCTAATTAAATGTGTAATCTCAATATAAAAATAAAATAAAATTATATGTATAGTCATTCAAAGATGTGTGACCAGATTTCATATGGATATGAAACATGAAATTATGATTTAATTATTAAAATGTATGTGACCAGAAGCTCATACAGATTTGAAAGATACAAAACTCGAAGTTCTGAATCAAGTGTATAATTTACTAAAAATTACATGACTCAAATTTCGTAACATACGAGACACGAAGTCTTGATTCAATTTATACTTATGAAACTATACGTGACCCGAAGTTCATATGTATATGTAATAATAAAACCTAAAGTTATGATATTTTGATTGAAAATTAAATTGATATATTATAACATGTGATATACATATTCAAAATTTTATTAGAATCAGAAGTTCTAAATATCATCGGAATAATCGTCAAATGTGTAATATTTATTTGAAACCCGAAATTCTAAACACAAAATTCCCACCAGGATAGATCAAGGATCTTGTTTATTTATTTATTTTTCATACGGCATCATATTATTGGGATAGATCAAAGATCTCATTTTTTCCTATCAGTTCCAACTGCTCTTGAAGTAGCAATATTTGGAGATACATTTTAATAAAAATTTAAGTGTACTTATTACTGGACAAAAATGTATCATCAAATTTGACCTGTCGGCAATTTGTCATTCCTTGAAGTGAATGTGAAAAATCACGATGATCATTCTAAATTCAAGCATTTGAGGCTTCGGAAGTAGCCTTCATTGCAATTGAGGGTATAATAATTTAATTTCATGGGAGAAATAACTCCACCATATATGAAAACAATATGAAAGACACGAGAAATGAAAATGCCCGCTAAAGTAAACTCTCGATACTAATGAGAATCCCATGTTATTGATTCGATGGAACACATAATGATTGAATACCTTGAGTACAACCCAAGATGTGATATATTCATATATAAAACATAACAAAAAGATTGTTGGGACAGATAGTTATACTACATAGCTCAAATAATGAAGATCTAATGTATCCAACGTTTTGAAAGATGGCGATAAATATATAAGTCATATGATTAATTATATGAGTCATTTTATTACTATATGGATCCCTTAAGTGATTCAGATATTTACGGAAATGACAATGACACTGAGTCACTACACATACTATCCTTATAAATAAGGAATATTTTAACGTCTAACTTTAGTTGAGGAAAATTATACACCATTATGAATTACGCAATGTATTAGAGAGCTCTGGAAGAGCGTTTATATTATTGGAAAATGAAATAGAGTTAAGCATTCATAATATTTTGTATGCGAGTAGTTCTAGAAGAAATATTCTCAGTTTTAACGACATTCGCGGAAATGGATATCATATTGAGATCATGGGTGAAAATGCGAACGAATTTCTCTATATCACTTCAAATGATATGATGAAAAGTGTGTACTGAACAGGTGAGACCTATGCAATATTGAACATGAAGTTCTTTATTCAACATACTTTGTGATTTGGTATAATCATATTGTATCAACGATGATGCGCATGATTATTGAAATTTAATGTGTACATTAATAGAAAGATAGCTTACTCTCAATTTCCCAACTCTCGGTTTCTTACCTTTTATTTACAGTACTCTGATTAAATATTCCTATTGTCCGATGAAGTTATTTGTACCTCTTGTTCACAAGGAAAATCAGTGGTTCGTCCCTCTCAAACCAGTGTTAGTATTTAATCTATATAATTTTTACAAATAACTCAGAGAAATATATGTGACTTTATTTGTTTATGGTAATGATTTGCCCACCCAAAAGATGATCGCATATATGTTTATTACAATTCATGATATTGCATTTTGCTAAATTGTTGGCATACATCACCATGTTAAGGGCACATTTCTGTGATCACAGTCTATTCACATTGATAATATTCTCATTTACAACTTGATCTATCTCATGTACGTACTTGTTGTGCCATATAAGTGTGCATATAGCAGTATCTCAATGCACAAAAATGGGACCTCAAGAAGATTGAGAATGCTTTTGTTTCATCGTTTATTATCATGCATTTTAAACACTTGAAGAGTGACTCATTTATGGCAAAAATTATATATTGTTATGAGACAACATTTCTAGCTCTGTGTGAAGAGCAATAACCTCATGAAGTAAGGCACAAACTTTTTTTGGAAATTAAATATTATGTCTCATCTAGATCCATACACATCACAATGTGAGAAGAAACTGCAGAGGATGATTCGTTTGCAAAATGTTGGAAACCAAAAGCCTGAAGCATTTGTAGAACCCACATGATAATCAATTTGCAGTCTCTGAAGAACTTGATATGTACTTGATGGATGTTATCACTGCCTATTTATATGGTACGTTCGGCAATGATGTTTATATGAGACTCACTGAAGAAGTTAAATTGTCTAAAGCATTTATTGAACATACATATGAGAATTAAAGTAAATGATAATAATGAAAATGAAGCATGTAATTTATTTAGTATGTGATAGCATTTGTGCCCTAGTCCAATTGGTATTAGCCTGTAAACGTCTATGTTCAAATATCATCGTTTGTAATGTATAAATATAAACGGCTTTATATTACTTATGTGTTGAAGTAATATGTTAAGCATGATCTGATTTATGACCACTAAAGTAGTAGAACCATAAATCTGTACGGATCACACTTAACGAGTCCCTGGTCAACCTATGCTTCCTTAAAAGCGACCAGTATGAGGATGGTTCTTAATGACGTAGTTCTACATGTCATAAGGATGTGGGATCCTGGAACCATATCATAGATATCAAGAGGTGATTGATATCGGACGACCCGCATTGAATAGTGTTTTCATAGATTAAGCCATAAACATATTCAGATGCGATAGCTTGTCACGACGTCCTTAGACCAAGGAGTCTTTGTGATCACTATGCAATGAACGTACGGCTTTAACTTGCGCCAAACGCTTTATGTAAAAGGATTGCTATAAAGGGCATGATTGGGTGGCGGAACGGGTTGCATGAGTGACACGAAAGACGGCTAAGGGATTTATCCCTCATACTACGGTATGGGAAAGATATCCGTTAGAAGGCCTCTTGATGGAGACTGACTGAGAGAAAAAGCATGGCCATGCAAATGATACGGGTTATCATTTCTCAGTCATCTCGCATATCAAGTAACAATGATTGATTGAACAAGGGAGACGACTCTATGCCTTGAGATCAATTGGGATATCTAGAGATAAAAGGATGGTGACTTGTACGCACAAAGGTTAAGTCGAATTATCGATCATCGTGCACCTTGGGTAATCATAATGTTTTACTAGAGACCACTTATGATGGATCGGGCAAGAGCGAGTCTTGCGCTGATCTGCCAACGGTGGCATGAGCCTAGAGGGTCACACACATACAAGACGGATAACTTGAGACAAGGAAACATGGATGTTTCTTAAGGAGAAGTATATGGACAAAACTGGAGGTTTTGTGCCATAGGTTCGGTTTGAGAGAATAATTAGCGAATCGAGAGAAATTGAGTTTTTCGTCGATATCGCGTCGGACTTTGTTTGATAAGTAACGACAAAAAGGTCGGGCAACTTTTGGACGCGGCATGAGACAACACGGGAGGGCCCATTGGGCTCGGCCCATGAAGCCTCATGGCCGGCCCAATAAGGGCCCAATAAGGCCATATGGCCGGCCCACTTGGTGGGGCCATTGTGGGGGCCACACAATGCCATGCTTAGTTGGTGATTGTGGATTAAGAGGTGAGTGATTTAAGGGGTATGGGTTAAAGCACCTTTAAGCCCATACCAATCACTTTTAACCCATACTTGTGAGTTGGGTGATGAATTATAATGCAAGACTTTAATTCATTAATTCATTAAGTCACAAAACACACAAAAATCCTCTCTCTCTCTCATTGTGGCCGGCCACCCCTCTCCTCTTCATCATCTTGCTCTCTTGTTCTTCATTTAATTGTTCTAGTAGGCAATTAAGTGAAGGATCTTGAAGATCATCCTCTTGGTGTGGACTAGCTTTGGAGAAGAAAATCCGAACGTTCTTCTTTATCGATTCAAACAAGACTTAAAGGTAAACATCTTGTGGAATAGATTTTGCTTTGGGATTTAATGGTTTAAATGTTCTTGGACAAGGTTTGGAGTAGATTATCTTTTATTGCTTCCGCTATCTCGACGATCTAGAACGCTCCAAAACCCTACAGTGGTATCAGAGCGTTGGTTACCCTCTTAATCTTTGTCTTGTTGAATTCATTTCGGTTTTGTGATTATTCGCATGCCAAAAGTTGATAACATGATTTTAATGCTTTTTGGGAGATTTGCATGAAATATGTTAATTTTGAAAAATATATTAAATTTGGAATTTTTCGGAAATTATTGGATTTGTCGGGTCCGAGAAGAGACTCTCGGGGAGCCGGATCGGAGGTACCGGACGGAGGTCACCGGAGGTCGGTGAGGCCGGCGGTGACCGGGCCCGTCCCCACTCTTGGCCGAGGCCGAGAGTGGCGGCAAGCCGGGTTTGGGCCTTCCAAGGCCCAAACCGGGCCGTGCATAGTTGGGCTCGGTCCAATGGGCCCTCGGCCCATTGGCTTGGCCCGACTTGGTTCGTGTGTGGTGTTTGATCCATGTCACGAACCCGCGATCCAATATTTCGAAAACTTTCAAAATTTAATCGGTTTCGATAAACCGTTTTTCGAAAAGGTCTAGTTTCGATAAACCCGACCAAGCAACTTGGCAAAATTAAAACCGGAATTATTGCATATTATTTGATAACATGTTTGTGTGATAACATGTTGGATGATGTGATGAAATGTATGATGCATTAGTAGCCCATTAGATTTATCGCTTTCACGGTTTGCATACCGTTAGTGTTAGCGTGTAATTATTCTTTTATTCGAGCCCATAAAGTGTAATTATTTTTTATCCGGTCTACGAACCGAGTATTAATTGTAATTATTACTCAAAGATGAGAAGGATGGAAAATCGAGCACGATGACGGTCTTGGAGGAAGTCCAAGAGCTAGTGGGAGCCCGAATGAGAAAGACGAGAAGATGTGAAGACTCGTAGAATCCTAAGATTAGGATGGGCTATAAAATGCATATTTAACGCTTTATGGATGCTTGCTTGAATTATTTAATTAATTGAATGCTTGCATGATTAGTTTATAAGTTTATAGGCGATCACCTCACATGCAAAGATTAAAATCAACTTTAATTGTTTGCATGTTTAAAGCGTTGTGAACTATCATCACACGGGTTGTGATGGATGAGTTCAAATTTGAAACGTATTTGCACGGGTTGCAAATGACGGATTCAAATGAAGATAGTATGTGATACAATTAGAATCGTCACAACACGGGTTGTTGATGACGGGTTCGTAATTGTACCAAATACTTTCGAATTATTAAACACAACCAAATTACAAGTTAATTTGAGTCAAGTGAGATGCCACCCAAATTCACACCCATGTAGAAACATTTTATCGGTGTCGTGCGCCTTAGCGGAGCATCGATCGAATGGGTTCTAGATGGGAATGGTAAACTTTGTGGGATGTCGTGCGCCTTAGCGGAGCATCTGCACAAAGTTAACTCGTTAGTGAAAGTTGGTTGACTCAACCACGATTCTTGGCCTGAGGTCGAGCTGGGGCATCGGAAGGGTAAGCCGTGTGTTTTACACATACCCTGACTAAGAGTTACACGGGTTGTAATTGGACGGATGTCCTACCTAAATAAGTCAATTGGAGCGGTGCGCCTTAGCGCACTTCAAATGACGAATAAGGGATCTTGGTTTAAAGATTCTAAATTTTAGAATCTAATGGTTGGTGTTTAATTCGGATCTTCGTAAATTTATTCAACTATTCTGATTAAATTTACTTTCTTCGTGTAGAAATGGCTAGTAATTCAACAAACTCGTCTAATTTTTCATTGAGGACTATACTCGAGAAGGGTAAACTCAACGGGACAAATTATCTAGACTGGGACAGAAATTTACGACTTGTGTTAAAAATGGAACGCAGGGAGTACGTCCTTGATAAGGCTATCCCTGAGGAGCCAGCTGCCAACGCAACGAGGGTCGTTAAGGATGCGTACCAGAAACTTTTTAGCGACTCTATCGACGTTGCGTGTGTCATGCTGGGCTGCATGGAGGCGGACCTCCAAAAGCAGTTTATGGAGCTATCCCATGATCCGTTTGCAATGTTTGCACAGATCAAGGATATGTTCAAGGAGAAAGTACGTATTGAAAAATACACTGTTCTCCGAGAACTCATAGCCTGCAAGATGTCAGCAGGCAGCTCCGTAGGTCCTCACGTCCTACAGATGAAGGGGCATTTTGACCATATGACTAGTATCGGTATGTCTATGGAAAAGGAAATGGCTGCGGATTTTGTTCTGCAATCCCTTCCTCATGCATATGGTGGGTTCGTCATGAACTATCATATGCATGATATGGACAAGACCGTGTCGGAGTTGCACAGCATGCTAGTAACTGCCGAGAAGAGCATAAGGGGCAGTTCGTCCAAAAATGTCTTCATGGTCAAGAAGGGACCTAGCTTCAAAGCTGTTGGTGGCAAGGGTAAAGGCCCAAGACACCTCGCAGGGAGGAACAGACGACCATTTATTCCTAGACCTCACATGCCCGTACAAGGCAAAGGGAAGGCAAAGGAGTCGGTCTGTTTCTACTGTCAAAAGCCTGGTCATTGGAAGAAAGACTGTCAGCAGCTGAAGGAGGATCAGAAGAAGGGCGGTGGGGCCGCTACTTCATCAGGTATTCCATTAGAGCTATATCTTTCTACAATAAATACCTGGGTACTAGACACTGGAGCTGAGTCTCATGTCTGTGCTGATGTGCAGGTGTTACACAGTAGAAGAGATATAAAGGAAAACGAGGTGGACCTAAGAGTTGGGAACAATACCAGAGTTGCCGCAACTGCTGTGGGTTCTGTGAACCTTGTTTTGCCCAGTGGGCTTGTAATTGAACTTAATGATGTGTTTTGCGTACCTGTTTTCAACAGGAATATTATCTCAATTTCTCTTCTTGAAATAGAGGGATATTATTTTAATATTAAGAACGGTTTTTTTGATATTATGCGCAACAACATATATTATGGCAATGCTCGCACTGTTGGAGGATTATACATATTGAATATGCAAAACTCGAAATCCAACATGCTCTATAATGTAAATGCTAAGAGGTTTTAAAACTAATGATTTAGACCAAACTCTTATCTGGCATTGTCGTCTAGGTCACATAAATGAGAAACGCATCTCAGCGCTTCATAAGCGCGGACTTCTAAGTCAATTCGAATTCCAAGCGATTGAAAGATGCGAAGCTTGTTTGATGGGCAAGATGACTAAAGCGCCCTTCACTGGTTTAGGTGAGAGGGCAGGTGACTTATTGGGTCTAATACATTCAGACGTATGTGGACCAATGAGTACGCATGCCAGAGGTGGTTTAGGCTACTTTATCACATTTACTGACGATTTCAGTAGATATGGTTATGTCTATCTCATGAGACATAAGTCCGAAGCTTTTGATAAATTCAAAGAGTTTAGGACTGAAGTAGAAAACCAACTCGGAAAGAGTATCAAGGCACTCCGTTCTGATCGGGGTGGAGAATACTTATCCGAGGAGTTTCTTAGTTATCTTACTGAAGGTGGAATATTATCTCAGTGGACTCCGCCAGGAACACCGCAACTTAATGGTGTGTCCGAACGGAGGAATCGAACATTGTTAGATATGGTTCGATCAATGTTAAGTCTCACTGATCTCCCAATCTCCTTCTGGGGTTATGCTCTGCAAACGGCCGCTTTCATAATAAATAGGGCTCCGTCGAAAGCAGTGGAAGGGACATCATTTGAAAAATGGTACGGGAAGGAACCCGTTTTGTCCTTCCTTAAAATCTGGGGTTGCGAGGCTTATGTTAAAAGGTTGCTTGCAACCAAGCTCGAACCAAGATCAGATAAATGCACTTTCGTCGAATATCCAAAAGAAACAAAAGGATACTACTTCTACAAACCGAGCGAAAATAAAGTTTTTGTCGCTCGAGGTGGGACGTTCTTGGAAAAAGAGTTCATTTCCAAGACAGTCAGTGGAAGGGCTATTCATCTTGATGAAGTTCTAGATGAGATGGTCACTCGGGAACCACGAGAAGACCCACTAGAAGAGGTAGAGCCAGAAGTGGTCATTGAGCAAGAACCAATAGCTGCAGTTAATGAGGACGGTCCGAGGCGCTCTGAAAGGATAAGTCATGCACCTGTCAGATACGGTTTCTTAGTAACTGAAGGTGATGGTTTAGTACTAGTGGACAATGATCCAGCTACCTTTCGAGAGGCTTTGGACGGAACCGACTCTGAGAAATGGCTGGAAGCCATGAGGGAAGAAATGCAATCCATGTCAGATAATCAAGTATGGGACTTGGTAGATCATACCCCTGATGTTAAGGTCATAGGGTGTAAATGGATCTTTAAAATAAAGATTGACATGGATGGCAAACCTCAGACCTATAAAGCGAGACTGGTAGCAAAAGGTTATAGACAAGTCCACGGAATTGACTATGAAGAGACCTTTTCTCCAGTAGCTATGGTCAAATCTATCCGCATTCTTCTTGCCATAGCAGCATATCACAACTATGAGATATGGCAAATGGATGTCAAAACTGCCTTCCTCAACGGGAGGTTAGCTGAGGACGTTTATATGTCTCAGCCTGAGGGTTTTGAGGATCCAAAGAATAAGGGAAAGATTTGCAAGTTGCTCAAATCAATCTATGGTTTGAAGCAAGCATCTCGGAGTTGGAATCAGCGTTTTGATAAAGTAGTAAAACGGTTTGGCTTCGTCAAGAACGATGATGAACCTTGCGTGTATAAAAAGGCAAGTGGGAGCAATATAATCTTTTTAGTGCTTTATGTTGATGACATACTGCTCATTGGAAACGACGTCCCTACCTTGCTCTTAACGAAGACTTGGTTAGGTGAGTGTTTCGCAATGAAGGACTTAGGCGAGGCCTCTTACATCTTGGGAATCAAGATATATAGAGACCGTGCCAAGCGGGTCTTGGGCTTAAGTCAAAGCACTTATATAGACAAGGTGTTGAGACGATTCTCAATGCAAGATTCAAAGAAAGGATTGCTGCCCCTGCGTCATGGCGTGAAGCTTAGCAAGAAGCAGGGTGCTGAGACACCTGCAGAGCTAGCAAGAATGAATGAGATCCCATATGCTTCGGCTATAGGGTCCATAATGTATGCCATGATATGCACGAGACCGGATGTCTCGTTTGCCCTAAGCTGTACCAGTAGAAATCAATCCAAACCCGGTGAGGCACACTGGATGGCTGTCAAGGCGATTCTCAAATATTTGAGAAAAACCAAGGACGCCTTTCTTGTATACGGGGGCAGAAATGATGATCTCGTCGTCAAAGGATATGTCGACGCTAGTTTCCAGACAGACCTCGATGACTTTAAGAGTCAGTTGGGATATGTGTTTATGTTGAACGGTGGAGCATTCAGCTGGAAAAGCAAGAAGCAGGATACCATTGCCGACTCTACGACGAAAGCTGAGTACATTGCCGCATGTGAGGCGGCAAAAGAGGCTGTATGGATCAGGAGTTTCATGGCTGGTTTAGGTGTAATTAAAAACCCGTCTAACCCAGTAGACTTATATTGTGACAACACCGGGGCTATTGCGCAAGCTAAGGAACCCAGGGCACATAACAGATCCAAACATGTACTCAGAAAGTATCACATCATCCGCGACATAATTGCTAGAGGTGACGTGAAGATCCACTACGTTGCAACTGATGATAACACAGCCGACCCATTGACAAAGACTCTTCCTCAAGATAAACATGAAAAACATGTTAGGTCAATGGGTATAGACTGGGACTTAGATTGGAGCTAAGGGCAAGTGGGAGATTGATAGCATTTGTGCCCTAGTCCAATTGGTATTAGCCTGTAAACGTCTATGTTCAAATATCATCGTTTGTAATGTATAAATATAAACGGCTTTATATTACTTATGTGTTGAAGTAATATGTTAAGCATGATCTGATTTATGACCACTAAAGTAGTAGAACCATAAATCTGTACGGATCACACTTAACGAGTCCCTGGTCAACATATGCTTCCTTAAAAGCGACCAGTATGAGGATGGTTCTTAATGACGTAGTTCTACTTGTCATAAGGATGTGGGATCCTGGAACCATATCATAGATATCATGAGGTGATTGATATCGGATGACCCGCATTGAATAGTGTTTTCATAGATTAAGCCATAAACATATTCAGATGCGATAGCTTGTCACGACGTCCTTAGACCAAGGAGTCTTTGTGATCACTATGCAATGAACGTACGGCTTTAACTTGCGCCAAACGCTTTATGTAAAAGGATTGCTATAAAGGGCATGATTGGGTGGCGGAACGGGTTGCATGAGTGACACGAAAGACGGCTAAGGGATTTATCCCTCATACTACGGTATGGGAAAGATATCCGTTAGAAGGCCTCTTGATGGAGACTGACTGAGAGAAAAAGCATGGCCATGCAAATGATACGGGTTATCATTTCTCAGTCATCTCGCATATCAAGTAACAATGATTGATTGAACAAGGGAGACGACTCTATGCCTTGAGATCAATTGGGATATCTAGAGATAAAAGGATGGTGACTTGTACGCACAAAGGTTAAGTCGAATTATCGATCATCGTGCACCTTGGGTAATCATAATGTTTTACTAGAGACCACTTATGATGGATCGGGCAAGAGCGAGTCTTGCGCTGATCTGCCAACGGTGGCATGAGCCTAGAGGGTCACACACATACAAGACGGATAACTTGAGACAAGGAAACATGGATGTTTCTTAAGGAGAAGTATATGGACAAAACTGGAGGTTTTGTGCCATAGGTTCGGTTTGAGAGAATAATTAGCGAATCGAGAGAAATTGAGTTTTTCGTCGATATCGCGTCGGACTTTGTTTGATAAGTAACGACAAAAAGGTCGGGCAACTTTTGGACGCGGCATGAGACAACACGGGAGGGCCCATTGGGCTCGGCCCATGAAGCCTCATGGCCGGCCCAATAAGGGCCCAATAAGGCCATATGGCCGGCCCACTTGGTGGGGCCATTGTGGGGGCCACACAATGCCATGCTTAGTTGGTGATTGTGGATTAAGAGGTGAGTGATTTAAGGGGTATGGGTTAAAGCACCTTTAAGCCCATACCAATCACTTTTAACCCATACTTGTGAGTTGGGTGATGAATTATAATGCAAGACTTTAATTCATTAATTCATTAAGTCACAAAACACACAAAAATCCTCTCTCTCTCTCATTGTGGCCGGCCACCCCTCTCCTCTTCATCATCTTGCTCTCTTGTTCTTCATTTAATTGTTCTAGTAGGCAATTAAGTGAAGGATCTTGAAGATCATCCTCTTGGTGTGGACTAGCTTTAGAGAAGAAGATCCGAACGTTCTTCTTTATCGATTCAAACAAGACTTAAAGGTAAACATCTTGTGGAATAGATTTTTCTTTGGGATTTAATGGTTTAAATGTTCTTGGACAAGGTTTGGAGTAGATTATCTTTTATTGCTTCCGCTATCTCGACGATCTAGAACGCTCCAAAGCCCTACAGTATGCGCCAGAAGCGTAGGAGGAAAATAAGAGAATATTGTTACTCATAAATAAAAGAATTAGGTGAATAGAGAAATGGTTTCAAAATAAATACAAGTTCTTGAAGAACTATCAATTGAAAGAAAAATCATTTATTCCCGAAGAACCATTGAATAAGGAACCATAAAAGTCCTGAAAGGTCATTGGTTCCCGTAGAACAATCGGTTCCAGTTGAAAAATCGATTCCCGTAGAACAATCAGATCCGTAGAACAGTTGATTTTCACAGAACAATTGGTTCTCATAGACCAATTGGTTCCAGTTGAGCAATCAGTTCAAGAAGAACCATTGACCCCAAGTAACATAAGAGTTTGTGAAATTCTCGAAGAATTTCAAGAAAAGAAAAAGAATTAATTAAAGCATAATTGAATTTATTGATAGATTGCGAAGTATTTAGGTCCCTAATAGAACACTAGACGATGTTCAACCTTTTGAATAAAAATGGGTATTTCCAAATAAATGAATTGAAAAATCGATCGATGTAATGTGAGGTTTGCAGCCGGAGATATTTCTCAACGACATGAAGTTGATTTTTGTTGAAACACTTTTATTTGTGATTATTATAATCATTTCAAATACTTATTAGTTTAACAGTTCTTGAAAAACTAGATTTGTATTTGATGAATGTAGTCGGTACTTATACGTATGGTACACGTATACCAACTGTTACATTGGACTCCTAGAAGGAGTTATATTACCTGAAGTATTAATATTTATCTTATATTGTATGTCGATTCAGACTCAATTGAGACTCCTGAAGAGATCCTAAATATTGTACAATATTGAAAACAAAGAGGTTTATGAAGAGAGCTTTTCTCAATGGATACCTAAACGAAGAGGTTTATGTTGCTCAACCAAAGGGGTTTGAAGATCACAACTCTCCACATCATGTCTATAAGCTTAAGAAAACCCTCTACGGACTCAAGCAAGGACCTCAAGCCTGGTATGAACGTCTAACTCAGTTTCTAGTTCAGAATGGTTATACTCGATGGAGAATTGACAAGACTTTGTTTGTAAAGAAGGAAGGAAGCAACATCCTGATTGCTAAAATATATGTCGATGACATTGTGTTTGAAGGAATGTCAGACAAGATGGTGGAACGTTTCGTCTAACATATGCAGTCTGAATTCGAGATGAGCGTGATTGTAGAACTAACCTACTTCCAGATCAAACAGATGGATAATGGCATCTTTATCTCCTAGAGCAAGTATACCAAGAACATTATAAAGAAGTTCGGTTTGGAAAATGTTTCCCACAAGAGAACTCCGATTGCTACTCATGCAAAACTTACCAAGAATGATCAAGGTGAGCCTGTAGATCAAAGTCTCTATCGAAACATCATTGGAAGCATATTATATCTCACAACAAGTCGGCCTGACATTGCATTCTCGGTGGGAATTTGTGCTCGCTACCAAGCAAACCCAAAGACAAGTCACCTAACTCAAGCCAAAAGAATTATAAGGTACATATCAGGAACAACTGAGTTCGGACTACTTTATTCCTTCGAGACATCATCTACACTAGTTGGGCATTGCGATGTTGACTAGGCAGGAAGCCCTTCTGATCGAAAAAGCACCTTAGGAGGATGCTTCTATCTTGGGAATAATCTTGTCTCTTAGTTCAACAAGAAACAAATTTGTATAGCCCTATCCACTGCGGAGTCCGAGCATATGAAAGTAGCTGCACTCAACTCTTATGGATGAACAGATGCTTGTTGCGTATGGTGTCAAGCAAGATGTTATGACATTGTTCTGTGACTACATCAGTGCCATCAACATCTCAAAGAATCATGTGAAACATAGCAAAACCAAACACATTGAAATCATGAATCACTTCATTCGAGAGCTTAGGGAAGACAAGAAGATCAAGCTTGAGTACCTTACAACGGAAAAAAATCTTGCAGACATCTTCACTAAAGCTTTGGATGCAAATCGGTTTGAAAGTTTAAGATCATCTCTTGGACTTTGTTGCCTTGAGTAAATACCCATCAAAAGGGAGAGAGCTTTTGCTGATTTGTTTTGGTCTCTCTAAAAGGACAACTAGGGTCGACAAAATCAAATATGGGCCCAATTATCCAAGACCAGTTCAGTTTATTTCCAAATTTAAAGAATTATCAGAAGTGAAACAAAAGTTTTTTTATAACTAGATGTGCAACCAATCCGTGCCAGACTTTTCGGCTCCTCAAACAAGTATCGCTGCACCGATCCCCTATTTCTCGGCCTCTCCCTCACACCACTTTCCTAAACGGTTAGGAATTCTTATATTCACAATTTTTTCTTATAATGTACCGACACCAAGCCGATCTTCTGCTAGAACAAAGAAAAGCTGCAAACATGGTGAGAATCAAACACATAGCAAAGAAGAATGTCACCCCTAAAACTACTCAAAACAAGTATGGGGCAAAAACTTGTGAAGGAAAATCAGGAGAGGGATCTGGAAAACCACCATCTACTACTCGAGCTCCTAAAGAAGCTTCATCGCCTATCCAGTCTTTAAAAGGTAACACCAAAACCCCTACTACATCTAGAACTTATTATCCCTCTTCACCCTCTAAGGAGAAGAACGCTCCGACGTCCCCTATAACTCCTAACAATACTATAGAGTTTATCGATGAGGACTCTGAGGAATCAAAAACTTAGACTGAAGACAATGTTCCCCTGGAGAAACTGATGTCCAAAGGAAATGGGGTAAGAATCGAGGAAGAGGTAACCTAGAAAAGGAGAAGAAAAAGAGGAAGCATCCGGAGAAGGTTGAGACATCTGGGAAAGGTAAGAAGAAAAGGACCACAGACCTATAGTTGAAGTCCCAGAAGAAGAAGAAGAAATCGATGATGCAGAGGACCTTCCTATCTAAAGTGCCAAGAAAAGTTTAGGAAGGCAACGACTTCCCAAAGACGTCCTTCATGTGCCAATGGATAACGTCTCCTTTCGTTGAAGAAGCCAGCAAGTGGAAGTATGTGTGCAATCGCACCATATACCCTGAAAGAGAACTCTCGGTCGAGACGAAAGGTTTGAAGGTCATCATGGAATTACTACAAGGTGCGAAGCTATTGAGGACTGTCTCAGACATAGGTCCCTACTATCCTGCCCTGTAAAATAAGTTTATGTCAATCTCTCTGATGCGTATGATGATCTAATAAATTCAGAGTATCGATAGGTTTATGTGAGAGGACAGTGTTTTGAGTTCACCCCCGAGGCCATCAACACTTATCTTGAAAGAGAAGTTGTGCACAAAACTCAACATGGTCCGTCCATGGATCGCATTGCCTAAGAAATCACTGGTGGCAGGAAGAAAGAATGGCCAACAAAAGGTATTATGTCTTCCTCAGAACTCACAGCTAAATACTCTATTCTCTACCAGATCGGTATACCAAACTGGGCACCCTCCTCTCACGGGTCAAGTATAAGGGCAAGACTCACCAAACTCATATACCAGATAGGTATAAATTCTCCACTTGACTTAGGGTCATTTGTCGTTGAACATCTGTTTCGACATGCGGGATCTAGTGTAGTTAAACTACCCATTGGCTTTCCCTCTCTTATTTGGGGAATGATGGTACAACAATGTCCTAACATTGTTCGGGACAATGACTTGATTGGGAAGAGGCTCTAGAACTCAGCATTATCCCAAAGCTATTTGAAGGGAAGCATGTCAAGGACCTTCCACGACCCTTTGCAAAGACTTGTGAAGCTGGAAGCAGCTCAAGAGACACAGGGTCCATCAGAGACAGAATGGTGCACGAACTCATGGAAGGGATTATCGATCTGGAAGGCACCATTGCTACTATGACAAGCAGAAAGGCTACCTATGAACAACTCCTTCATGATCTGCTTGCTCCTCCACCAGAGGGACCCGATGTTGAAGAAGATGCTGCCCACTCTGCCTCCTCCTAGTTAAGAATCTCACTCTCTACTGAAAAAAACTTATTCTGTTTAAACATTTGAATCCCCAGGGTTTGTCTGGGTTAAATTACTGTTTGAATACTTTTTGCTCCTTGATGGAGCTGGATGTTTGCCCTGTGGTTAGGGGATGTGTTGCTACGTTTAATTGTTGGCATAATTTTTTAGCGCAAAAGTAAGAAGTCGTGCAACATGTTACATGACATGTGGAGCGATTTAATGCGATCCAGATTAGGAAAGATCTGAAGCTTTCCTATTTCGACGAAGCTTGGAGCGAAAGAAGAAAGACGCCACGAAGACTTGGAGCGCAAGAGAGTGACGTCGACAAGTAAGGCGACTTCCAGTTGTCAGTAACACGTCAGCAATAGGCGGCAACTCTACTTGCCTGATTTATTCAGGAAGTCAGAACAGGCAAGACGACTTCCAGTTGTCATGGAAGGCGGCAACGACTTGCCTGATTTATTCAGGAAGTCTGAAACTTCCTGTTCCTGATCCGAGAAGGATTAGGAATGTGAGCTGCTATAAAAAGTCTTGTGCTTCCCATTAGCAGTCATCCGTTCTTGTTCTAACAATTGCAAGATTTCTCAGAGCTCTTAACCGTGCACCATTGGCGTGTTGAGAGGCTGATTAAGATTCGCTAGAACGGATCTTTGCTCCGATCAAACATTAAGTCACGAAGACTAAGTGTTTGGATCGGTTAGGGTTTTTGTTTGTGATTGAAGATTCACAACTCCGTCAAAGAAGACAACGACACCGAGCATAGGCTTGCTCGAAGGGTGGAATTGAGAGGATCTCAAAGACAGGGGGAGAGGCCCTTGGTCGAGGTTGTTCACGGTGAGATCTATAGTAGCTTAGGACAATAGCTTGTGTGATAGCTAGTTGGTGCTTGAAGTTGTACTATTGACTACCTAATAGTGAAATCCTTTCCACTGGCAAAGTGCCCCCAGACGTAGGTGCGGAGTCACCGAACTGGGTAATCATCTCTGGTGTCGTTATTATTATCTGTTTACTTTTTACGCTTACGGTTTACGTTTTAGGCAAGTAGTCGATACACAAGTTACGACTTTGTGTTCGACTTCTTGACTCGGCTACGATTCAGAATTTCAATTGGTATCAGAGGAGGCACCTTTGCTTTTAGGTGATTTTCCTGCAAAATTTCTGAATAGCCAATATGGACTCAAAGGAAGAGGTTCAGTAAATCGACCACCAGTTCTTGACGGAACAAACTATGGGTACTGGAAAGCTCGGATGTGTGCCTTCTTGAAGTCCCTCGACAGCAAAACCTGGAAGTCTGTCATCAATGGATGGGAGGAACCTTACTATGCTGATGCTCATGGAAATCAAACGAGCATCAAACCAGAAAAGGAGTGGAGCGCGGAAGAAGATGAAGCCGCCCTAGGTAATTCTCGTGCACTCAATGCTATTTTTAATGGAGTAGACAAGAATGTGTTTCGACTCATCAACACATGCACAAGTGCCAAAATTGCCTGGGACACTCTTGCGGTTGCTTATGAGGGTACTTCAAAAGTCAAAGAGCAGAAGTCACAGTACCTCACGACCAACTTCGAGACCCTGACCATGAATGAAGACGAAACTATTGCGGAGTTTAATGTGCGCATCAAAGATCTGGCCAATGAATCATATTCACTTGGCAAGCCTATGACCGATGAAGATTTGGTCAGAAAAACGCTGAGAGCCCTAACCCTCAGATTCAAGATGAAGATTACCGCTATAGAAGAAGTCCATGACTTAAAGACACTGAATTTTGATGAGCTCATGGGATCTCTAATGACTTTCGAGCTCTCCCTACCTCTTATCGAGAAGACACACAAATGTGTGGCTTTCAAGAGTTCTACTCAAAAGCAGAAGAACTTGACGCACTCTGATTCAGATAGTGATATTGAGGAAAATCGCCATGCTGGCCAAAAACTACAATAAAGTCATGAAAAGATTCAGCCAGATGACATGGAGGAAAGTCACCCGAGAAGTCAGAGACAAGCCGCAACACAAGTTTCAGAAGCTCGAAAGCGCAACTAACAATAGTAGACGAGGAGAACGATCAGGTAAAGGAGTTCAGTGCTTTGAATGTGAGGGGTATGGACACATGCAGAAAGAATGTCCCAACTTCTTAAAGAAACAAAAGAAGGGATTCAATGCCTCTCTAACTGACGATGAAGATGAGGAAGACAGTGACCTTGAGCATACAAGTAACTATGTTGTTTTCACTTCCTCCACAATAGATCAACCAGCTGAAAGCTCAAAGAAGTATGACTCTGATGATGAGCTATCCGATGAGACCCTCAACAATGCTTACAACGAATGGTATGTCAAGTGGCTTGAAGACTCTCAGGTAATCGAAAAATAGAATGCTCTCACTCTTACTCTTAATGAAGACAAGTCAAGACTTCTCGAGACGACTGTTGATCTCAAAAAGGAAGTGGCTCGACTACAAAGCGAGTTAGAGCATGTCACCAAGTCAGTGAAGATGATGAATCCAAGCACTGACACTCTTGACCAAATACTTTCGATCGGGAAACCAGCTAGGAATATGGAAGGTCTTGGATATTCGAAAGAAGCCTCATCATCGCACACCATCTTCGTCCCTCAGAAGTCTGTCTCCCAGAAGCCCCGTCAGATTTCTCCTAACTTCACGCCTGACCAAGCGACCAAAAAGCCTCTTACCTCGGCCACTTCAAAGACGCAAAACAAAAGACATAACTGGGTATGTCACCACTGTGGACGAAGAGGACATATTCGACCTTTCTGCTATCGTCTATATGGAAGGAGCGTTATCAAGCATAGGACCACCATGAAGAAAGCATAACCACGTAAGGAATGGCGAGTTAAGGATGTAAACTATCGAGCTAATATCGCGTACACTGCTTTAAAGGCTTCAACCAGCAATGATTGGTACTTTGATAGTGGATCCTCTCGACATATGACTGGTAATAGCTCATTCTTGGTCACTTTAATACCTTGCACAAATAGCTTTGTCACTTTTGGAGATGGAGTAAAAGCTAGAGTGCTCGGGAAAGGAAAACTCAACCTTCCCAACTCACCATGTCTGAAGGAGGCTCTACTAGTAGAAGGTCTTACAGCAAATCTCATCAGCATAAGTCAAATATGCGATTTAAATCTGGATGTCAACTTCACTCGTGACAAGTGCTCGGTAAAAGACGAACAGCAGAAGGAAGTCATGACAGGCCACAGGTCCCTTGATAACTGTTATCTATGGTCTCCAACAGTTACAACCTTGCCAGCCAAGTGCCTTTTATCCAAAGCTCAAGAGACAAAGCTATGGCATCAAAAACTTGGTCACATCAATTTGAGGAGTATGCAAAAGATTCTCTCTGAAAAGGCGATCATTGGAGTTCCCAACCTCAAGATCATTGAAGGAAATATCTGTGGAGAATGCCAGATTGGGAAACAAGTTAAGACGTCACACAAGAAGGTACAACATCTTACTATTTCTCGTGTTCTAGAACTTCTTCATGTTGACCTTATGGGACCCATGCAAGTAGAAAGTCTAGGAGGGAAGAAGTACATATTTGTCTGTGTAGACGACTTCTCGAGGTACACCTGGGTAGACTTTATTCGAGAAAAGTCAGACACCTTCTTAGTCTTTGAAGCCCTATGTCGGAGAGTTCAACGAGAAAAAGGAGAAGTCATTGGAAAAGTCGTCCGACTTCGAAGCGATCATGGAATGGAGTTTGAAAACATCAGCTTCGCAAATTTCTGTGACGCAGAAAAAATTGCACACGAATTTTCTGCTTCCATCACTCCTCAGCAAAACGGGATCGTTGAAAGGAAAAATCGCACTCTTCAAGAAATGGCAAGAGTTATTATGTTAGCCAAAGACATCCCGCAGTACTTCTGGGTTGAAGCTTTGAATACGGCGTGCCATATTCATAATAAAGTGACCCTCTGCCCTGGAACTTCGCTCACTCTTTATGAAATATGGAGGGGGAGAAAGCCGAATGTCAAATATTTCCATGTCTTTGGATCGATCTGCTACATACTTGCAGATAGGGAACCTCGACGCAAACTTGATCCGAAGAGTGACGAAGGCATCTTCCTCGGATACTTCAGAAATAGTCAGGCTTTTCGTGTATTCAACAAACGCACCCGGACTATCATGGAATCCATCAATGTAGTTATCGATGACAGTAACGAGCAACCCACTGACGAGGACGAAGAAGTCCTAAATCTCTCAGGAGAATTCAGACCAGAAGTCAGAGGAGAAGTCAGACCAGAAGTCAGAGGAGAGGTCAGACCGGAAGTCAGAGGCGAAGAGTGCAGCAAAGAATCTGAAGACGAAAGCCCAATCATCCCGAACAAAGTGGCATCTCCTATAGTACAGAGAGCTCCGTCAAGAAGAATTCAGAAGAATCATCCACCCCAGGATGTGATTGGAGACATAAATGAGGGAGTGCGGACTTGACACAAGGCATCTCTTGACTACAAAGAGATGATAGGTAACATTTGCTTTATTTCCAAAATTGAGCTAAAGAATATACAAGAGGCCATCAATGATGAGTACTGGGTCTGTGCCATGCAAGAAGAATTGGTCCAATTTGCAAGGAATGAAGTCTGGGAACTAGTACCCAAGCCTGACAATGTCAATGTCATCGGGACAAAGTGGATATTCAAAAACAAGTCTGACGAGCAAGGAAACATCACTCGAAACAAAGTAAGACTGGTGGCTCAAGGATACACACAAGTAGAAGGAGTCGACTTCGAAGAAACTTTTGCTCCAGTAGCTAGACTGGAAGCCATACGACTTCTTCTCGGCATAGCTTGCCATCTGCGATTCAAACTCTATCAGATGGACGTAAAGAGTGCTTTTCTTAATGGAAATCTCAACGAAGAAGCTCCTCACCATGTTTACAAGCTAAAGAAAGCTCTCTACGGACTCAAAAAAGCTCCACGAGCATGGTATGAACGTCTTACCCAATTTCTTGTACAGAATGGCTATATTCGAGAGGGAGTAGACAAAACTCTCTTTGTGAAGAAGGAAGGAAGGGACATCATGATTGCTCAAATATATGTCGACGACATTGTATTTGGAGGGAAGTCAGACAAGATGGTGGAACGTTTCGTCCAACATATGCAGTCTGAATTTGAGATGAGTATGGTCGGTGAACTCACATACTTCCTAGGCATCCAGATCAAGCAGATGTCAGACGGAATATTTATCTCCCAAAGCAAGTATGCAAAGAACATTGTCAAGAAGTTCGGGTTAGAAAATGCCTCACACAAGAGAACTCCTATTGCCACACATGACAAGTGCACAAAGGACGAGATGGGAGAATCAGTTGATCAAAGCCTTTATCGAAGCATAATAGGAAGTCTTCTCTATCTACCAGCAAGTCGACCCGACATCGCTTACTCCGTGGGAGTCTGTGCTCGATATCAAGCCAATCCAGAAGTCAGTCACTTAGCTCATGCCAAGAGGATCATAAGGTACATCTCGGGAACCTGTGACTTGGGTCTACTATATTCCTTTGATACCTCTCCTACTCTTGTTGGATATTGTGATGCTGACTGGGCGGGAAGCACACCAGATCGAAGAAGTACCTCTGGAGGTTGTTTCTACCTGGGGAACAATCTTGTATCATGGTTCAGCAAAAAGCAAAATTGTATTGTTTTGTCTACTGCTGAGTCTGAATATATTGCAGCCGGAAGTAGCTGTACTCAGCTTCTTTGGATGAAACAAATGTTGGCAGAGTATGGAGTCAAGCAAGAAGTCATGACTTTGTTCTGTGACAACATCAGTGCTATCAATATCTCGAAAAACGCAGTGCAACATAGCAAGACAAAGCATATTGATATCCGGCACCACTTTATTCGAGAGCTTGTAGAAGACAAGAAGATAAAGCTCGAGTATTTACCCACTAAGAAACAAGTCGCTGACATCTTTACCAAAGCACTAGATGCTAATAGGTTTGAAAGTCTGAGGTCATCCCTTGGACTTTGTTGTCTGGAATAACCAGAAGTCAAGAAAGAAGAGGGAGAGCTTTTGAGTGAATTTTCTCTCTCTCTATCTGGACCAGTCAGGGTCCACAAAATCTAGCCGGGCCCAAATCTCATTATCAGAAGCCCAGGTGGAATTATTTGTTTAAAAATTCAAAAAGGGGAATGATTGAAAAACTGACGACAATCCAATCAGCTCTCAACCCCCTTCAACTTCCGCAGAAAAAGCCTGCACAATCCTCTCCATCTTCCCAAAACTGCTAGGGCACCCCGAAAAGGCTAAAACAAATCCGCAACTGTAAGATTTTGCTCTTCTCTTTCAAACCAAAACCGATCGAGCAAATGGTTGAAACTAGAACCGGACGCATACCATCTGCATCCAAATTACGAGCAAAGATGAGGGTAAAGATGATCGCTCGAAAACTATCAACCTCAAAATCCTCGACAAACAAGCATGGAGTAAGGATTCGAGGAGGAAAAATCTCAGGGGAAAGTTCGGCAGCACCTCAAGGAGTAACAATTTCACCTCCAACTATCACACCAGTAGAGACAACTCACGTCGTTGAGAAGGACGCCACTCTAGCCGAATCTGCAAACAAAGAAGAGGAAGCCTCTCTCTCTACTCCGACTCCGACACAAGGTAAATCTGCTATCCTCTCTGAAGAAAACACTGAAGATGAAAGCCTGCCTGTAGAAGGTTTAGGAACCCTTGTTCCTGAAATCCACGGCAGTAGCACCAAGGACCAATCCAGCCCCTCTAAGTCGACACCAGCACCAGATAAATCCCCTCTAAACGAGGACTTGCAGAAAGAAGGAAGTTCCCATGTCGCCCCGGACAGTATTTCAGGGCTTAATGAAAATCCGGAAGCTATTCTAGAAGTCACTCGACCTATAGAGGAACTTGTTAACATCGAAGAAATAGTCGACACTGAGACCATGGAGAAAGAAGAAGCTGAATGAGATCACCACGGGTTCCAATCGATAAATATCAATCCGCGGACGTTTTGTAACCGTGGTGATCGATGCAATCACTGATCTTAATGTAAATTCCACATGTTATATATATATATATTAAATTTGAAAGTTACCTCTTCTAATCGATGAAAACACAAGTTTAGTGTTTCTCTATTATGTCCACACAAGCACCACAACCGAAGAAGGTTTTCACTAAAATTTTTGCAATGAATTTTGAGAGAAGCTTGACAACAATGGAGGATGAGAGGGAGAGGATTTTCAGCAATGAGAGGGAGAGAATGAGGGAGGAAGTTGCTGAAAAATAATTGAGGATAATGGAAGATATTATGTGATTTTAATTTGAAAATTAATTGAATTTCAAATTAAAATTGCATTATCAATCCTTTATAATCTCTTATTTGCATTTGTTCCCACTCATAACTTAAATCCCTAAATGGGCTTTAAGTCTGTTTAACTAAAACCCAAATTAAACCCATTAACTTGAGTTCTAATTTCGGTTTAGACAAAACGGCTCAATTTCCTCGAATTGATTTCTTCAACCGTCTGGTTAAAACCTTAGGCCAGAAAACTACTGAATTGTTCTCAATTGTCATCCATAACTGTTGTCATGTATCGTGCTTAATGCGTGTGACCCTCTAGGCTCACGAACAATTGGCAGACTGGTAAAATTACTATTTTACCCTTTCCATCATAAGTGGCCTCTAGCAAGACATTATGATTATCCAATGTTCGTGATTATCGATTATTCGACTTAACCTGTTATCGTACATGTCACTGTCCTTTTATCAAACCGATATCCAGATTGATCAATAGGCATAGAATGGTCATCCTAATTTATCAATCACTGTTTCTTGATATCAGAGATGACTGAAAACTGATACTAAGGTATCACCTGCATGGCCGTGCTCTTTCTTCAATCATACTCATCAAGTGGTCTAAACGGATATCTTTCTCATACCGAAGTATGAGTGCTAAATCCCTCAGACGCCTTTCGAGTTCACTAGTGCAATAAATGCCAAAGCCAATCGAAGCCGTTATAGCTACCCTTTTAAAGATAACGTTAGACTAGGTCAAACTTAGGTATTCGTTACATAGTGTATACAAAGACTCCTTGGTGTTAGGATATAATGACAAGTTACGATATGTGAGTATCTCATGATTGGATCTATGCAGCATACTCACAATCGGGCTGTCCGATATCATCGACCTGATGATATCTATGATATAACTCCGGCACATACTTTGCCATGATCAGTAGAGCATGATCACAAGGAGTTGGTCTCATACTGATCGCTTCTTAAAGAAGCTTAGCTGATCAGGGACTCATCAAATGTAATTCTTTCTGATCTATAGATCTACTATTAGTGGTTACACACGTAATAACATAGATCAAATTACATTCGATATATTACTACAACACATTAGTAATATATGCCGATTTATTTATTCGGAAAGATGATAAAACATTACATCTGTAGATCACTTATAATTGGACTGGGGCGTAACTCTAACAATCTCCCACTTGCCCTTAGTTCCAATTTAAGTTATGATCTACTCCCATAGACCTTGCATGTTAGTCATGCCTAGGCTGCGGCTGAGCCTTTGTCAAGGGATCGACCATATTATCATCAGTCGAATAGTGTTTAATCTCCACATCACCTATATATGCGATAACTCTCACGAGGTGATTCATGCTGAGTATATGTTTGGATCTGTTGTGGAATTTGGGCTCTTTAGCAATAGCTACGGCACCTGTGTTGTCCCACAACAAGCTTATCGGATAAGACGCTCGCGGCTTTGCATCTAATCCGATCAGAAAGCTTCTAATCCATACGGCCTCTTTAGCTACTTTTGTTGCAGCTATATACTCAGCCTCCGTTGTGGAGTTGGCAATTTTTGCTTGCTTAAAGCTTATCCAGCTGAAAGCGCCACCAATCATCTGGATATGTCTGAAAACTAGCATCGACTTGTCCTTTGACTGCTAGTTTTCTATCTTCATCCCCATACACCAAAATGCATCTTCGATCCTCCTCAAATATTTGAGGATGGCCTTTGACAGAAATCCAGTGTAATTGGTCGGGGTTAGATTGGAATCTGCTGGTACAGCTTAGTGCAAACAAGACTTCCAGTCTCGTGCACATCCTGGCATACATGATGGATCCCACAGCCGAAGCATAAGGGATCTTACTCATCCTGCTCAGCTTATCAAGAGTTCTAGGACTCTATAGCTTGCTGAGCTTGATGCCATGACGTGTGGGTATGTATCCTTTCTTAGAATCAAGCACTGAGAGTCTTCTCAACACTTTACCTATGTACATGTTCTGACTTAGGCCCAAAATCCTTTTGGAATGATCTGTAGAGATCCTGATGCCTACATTAAATGTAGCATCACCTAAGTCTTTCATCGATAAGTACTTCCCTAACCAAGCTTTTGTGGCAAGGTCGGGATGCCATTCCCAATGAATAAATACCAAGAATACAATATTACTCCCACTCGCTTTCTTATGTACGCAAGGCTCACTTTTGTTTTTGATGAAGCCGAGTTACCTTACAGCTTTATCAAAATGAAGGTTTCAACTCCCTGAAGCTTGCTTAAATTCATAAATGGATCTTTGTGGCTTACATATCTTTCCAGGATTATTTGGATTTACAAAACCCACAGGTCGTGTGATATACACGCCCTCTAGTAAGTTCTTGCTATGGAAGGGGTTTTGACATCCATCTGCCATAATTATGGCTGATAATAATCTGGATTAAACTGACCATTGCTACTGGTGAAAAGATGTCATCATAATCCATGTATTGAATCTGACGATAACCTTTTACAACCATCCTAGCCATATTGGTCTGGGGACTTCAATCCATGTCGGTCTTGATCCTATAGACCCACTCAGAACCGATGGATTTTATCCCAGGGGTTTGATCCACCAAGCACCCGACTTGGTTTTCATACATGGATTTCATTTCCTCACTCATGGCGTTCTGCCATTTTTCGGAATCTGGACTGGTCAGAGCTTGTCTGAAGGTTTCTGGATCATCCTGGTCCACTAATATCAAGTCATTTCAGTCAGTGGCTGTGAAGCCATATCTGTCTGGAATATAACGAGATGTTTCAAACCTCCTTAGACCATCTGGAACTTCCGTAGGGATTGATTCTTCATCTGCGACTATCTGAGGCTCCAGTACTTCTACATCTTGCATAGCAGGCTCTTGAATTGCTTCAGGCTGTTCCGTATCCTCTCGAATTTCTTCGAGATGCATGGGACTCCCACTAGTTATTATGAAAATAAAATATTTCTCCAAAAATACCCCTCTTCGAGCAACAAAGACTTTGTACTCGCAGGGTATGTAGAAGTTGTATCTCTTAGTTTCTTAAGGATACCTTACGAAGACACATTTGTCTGATTTGGATGCCTGCATCTTTGCTACCCAAATCTTTTAGGAAAATTATACTAGAATGTTTCCCACACCATATCTGACTATGGTCCATATCTTATTTGGCCACTACGCGATGGCGCACGCATCCAAATAGAACTGACCGTCTCATCCCGCTCCCATCCCAATGAATACTACGCGGAGGCGCACGCATCCACAGTAACGGGAGACGTAATGAGTGTCATGTGGTGTACCTTCTGTGACTTTGGTCCAACTCTTATTTGGCTACTACGCGGAGGCGCACGCATCCAAATAGAACTGATTACCTTATTCAGCTCACATCCCAATGAATGCTACGCGGAGGTGCACGCATCCACAGTAATGGGAGACAAAATTAATGTCACAAGGTGTACTATCGTTGTCTTCATCAGAGCCCGATTCAAAATGAATGCGGCCGTTTCCAGAGTCAAGTATTAGTTCAACTCTCTTCTGGCCTGAGTACTCATAGGTCCACATACGTCGGAATGTATTAGACTTAATAAGTCACTCGCCTTTCACATAAACCTGTGAAAGGTGCATTCGTCATTTTTCCCATTAGGCGAGACTTGCATCTTTCAGTTTGAGTGAATTCAAACGGACTTAAAAAGTCCACACTTGTGAAGTGTTGAAATGCATTTCTCACTCATTTGACAAGACTTGAATCTTTCAGTTTGAGTGAATTCAAACGGACTTAAAGTCCACACTTGTGAAGTGTTGAAATGCGTTTCTCGCCTATGTGCCTTAAATGACAATGCCAGATTCTAACTTGGTTTAAATCATTAGATTTAAGCCTTTTCTTATTTACGTTATAGCGATTAAGCTTACCAACGTAAATATCTGATCCTAAAGACGTGGATACCCACTCTTCTTCACATGATCCTTGTATTGCTTACAATCCCTTATTCCCGTGTCCTGGCTCATTGCAGTGATAGCATATCTCCTCCAATTTGTCCTTAGAATTCATAGCAGTTTTGGGAGCTGCATGAACCTTTGGACGCTTGGGGTGTCTGATCTGCCCTGCAAGGTGCCTAGGAGCCTTACCCTTACCTAGATCAGCTTTCTTGAAGCTGACCTTCTTGTTGACCATAAGGACCTCCTTAGTCTTACCCTTAAGGTTCTTTTCTGCGGTCACAAGCATCCCATGAAGCTCTGTTAAGGACTTGTCCATTTCATGCATATTGTAATTTACTATGAAATCACTATATGTATCTGGAAGTGACTGCAACATAAGATCTGCAGCCATTTCAACCTGATCATCAAAACCGAGTCTGGTTAGATGTTACTGAAGACATTAAATTTTCGTGACATGGGGACTAATAGGGCTCCAGCCTTAAGTTTGCAGGAGTTAAGTTCTATGAAAGTATCATATCTTTTGACATGAGCTTTCTCCTTGAACATTTCCTTGACCTCTGCCTTACAGGTATGAGGGTCATCTGAAACGTTCCTGAACTGCTTATGCAACTCTGGCATCCTACTGCCCACCATAATGCATGACACGTCAATTTGGTTACTAAGGAACTTTGATAAGTATCCTTAGTGCCCTAGCGGCGTTCAGCGGTGGCTCAGCAGGAGGTTCCTTGGTAAGGATATACTACTTACGTTCATGCTTGAGTACAAGCCTCAAGTTTCTATTCCAATCTGAGTAATTCACGCCCTTGAGTCTGTCCTCAATCTGGACTCTCAGTGCGCTATTACTCCTTTGTGTTGTGTTTGCCTTTTAGATCTACATGGTAAAATTAATTGAAATTTAAGTTGGAGATTAAGTTATAAAACACTTGTCTGATTCTAACATTAGAATCTGAACCTGGATCTTATCATACCCTCAATTGAAGTGAACGGAGGCTCACTGCTCCAATTGAGAGCATCAAGGTAGGAATACATCCATCTACATGACTATGTAGTTCCTGGCTAGGGTCTGTACTAAAAGTACACGGCATACCCTATACTGATACCCTAGGTCAACCCTAGCTGACAATCGTAGACAAGTCTACCAAGCTTGAACTATGGATAGAACTAATGTGGCTACTACGCGGAGGCGCACGCACCCACACAGAACTACCCATCTCATCCAAACCTTTTCTCTATGAATGTTACGCGGAGGCGTACTGACATCCATAGGGTCAAAGCCCTTTTGAGTGCCCAAACTTGGATGGTATCACGCTTGACTTGTAATTATTTGCGTTTAAGTGAATTATAAAAGTCTGATTGTATATCGATACAATCTTAATATGGAATCATCAATTGCAAATTCATGCAAAGATGATCCCTTAGCCGGTTACATGCGAGTCTGATTAAATTCCGATTTTAATCTTTGCATGTGGGTGATAGCAAATCATACATAAAATTGTATATTTAAACTATCATACATTCATACATTCAAACATATAAATGTAACGATAAAATATGCATAGCTAAGCCCATCTTAAGTTCCTAAGAATCTAGCAATACTGATCCTAAAGACATGGTCTTCAAGATCCAAACTTGCTCCATTCTTGTGAACTCCCACTAGCTTCGAGCCTCCTCCAATCCGAGTCTTCCTCTTGACTTGATTCCTGTGTCGGTCTTCGTGATTACAAATTTAAATAAATAAAAGGAAATACAAATCACGACACGCATTCCGTATTTACTACAACCCAAAATTAAGCAACACGCAAGTTGCAAAACCGAAATTAAAATGCAAATCTAATGGGCTTAGCTAGCATCATGTGGAAAACAACATTTTATCAAAGATCATGTATACAATCAACATGCTAATCAAATAAATAAATTTTCCAAATTTCATCTTTCTTAAGTGTGGAAAAATTCCGGTTTATCGAAACCGGACGGTTTAACTGATTAATTGAATTTTGAACCGGTTTTCGCTGGGTTATCGAAACTGAACCAAATCTGAAAATTAAATTTTTTAGGGTTTCAAAATATTCTTGCGAACCAACCGGTTCACCTCGAATCTGGTCGAGCCGAACCGGCTCAACCGAGGTCGCCCGCGGAGGCAACCACGGTGGCCCGTGAGGGCTCCCGAGGTCGCCCGCGGGGCTGACCGTGGTCGGCCACGGGAACGACCATGGTAGCCCACGAGGGCAGCCATGGTCGGCCCTAGGGCAGACCCTGGTCGCCCGCGAGGCAACCATGGTGGCCCTCACGGGCTGCCATGGTCGCCCGTAGGCGACCCTCGTCGGCCCTTGGTGCTGACCATGGTCTGCCCTAGGGCATTCCATGGTCCACCAACGGTCTCGACCTGGTCGGCCATGGCTAACCCGAAACACCCAAAAAAAATTTTATTTTCCAATTTTCCAAAATTAATCAAATATGAAATTTTTTTTCGATTTACATGCATGCTAAGTTGATGAACACATATAAACTCAAAAAAAAAATCAGAATTAAACATGTAGAAGAATACATAACAACTAGGCTCTGATACCACTAAAAGAGATCACCACGGGTTCCAATCGATAAATATCATGCAGCGGACGTTTTGTAACCGTGGTGATCGATGCAAGCACTGATCTTAATGTAAATTCCACATGTTATATATATATAATCTGAAAGTTACCTCTTCTAATCGATGAAAACACAAGATTAGTGTTTCTCTATTAGGTCCACACAAGCACCACAACCGAAGAAGGTTTTCACTCAAATTTTTGTTATGAATTTTGAGAGAAGCTTGACAACAATGGAGGATGAGAGGGAGAGGATTTTCAGCAATGAGAGGGAGAGAATGAGGGAGGATGTTGCTGAAAAATAATTGAGGATAATGGAAGATATTATGTGATTTTAATTTGAAAATTAATTGAATTTCAAATTAAAATTACATTATCTATCCTTTATAATCTGTTATTTACATTTGTTCCCACTCATAACTTAAATCCCTAAATGGGCTTTAAGCTTGTTTAACTAAAACCCAAATTAAACCCATTAACTTGAGTTCTAATTTCGGTTTAGGCAAAACGGCTCAATTTCCTCGAATTGATTTCATCAACCGTCTGGTTAAAACCTTAGGCCAGAAAACTACTGAATTGTTCTCAATTGTCATCCATAATTGTTGTCATGTATCGTGCTTAATGCGTGTGACCCTCTAGGCTCACGAACAATTGGCAGACTGGTAAAATTACTATTTTACCCTTTCCATCATAAGTGGCCTCTAGCAAGACATTATGATTATCCAATGTTCGTGATTATCGATTATTCGACTTAACCTGTTATCGTACATGTCACTGTCCTTTTATCAAACCGATATCCAGATTGATCAATAGGCATAGAATGGTCATCCTAATTTATCAATCACTGTTTCTTGATATCTGAGATGACTGAAAACTGATACTAAGGTATCACCTGCACGGCCGTGCTCTTTCTTCAGTCATACTCATCAAGTGGCCTAAACGGATATCTTTCTCATACCGAAGTATGAGTGATAAATCCCTCAGACGCCTTTCGAGTTCACTAGTGCAATAAATGCTGGTCTCATACTGATCGCAGCCATTTATGATCGGAGTTGGTCTCATACTGATCGGAGTTGGTCTCATACTGATCGCTTCTTAAAGAAGCTTAGCTGATCAGGGACTCATCAAATGTAATTCTTTCTGATCTATAGATCTACTATTAGTGGTTACACACGTAATGACATAGATCAAATTACATTCGATATATTACTACAACACATTAGTAATATATGCCGATTTATTTATTCGGAAAGATGATAAAACATTACATCTGTAGATCACTTATATATTGGACTGGGGCATAACTCTAATAGAAGCTGTGCCCAAAAGGGTTGAGAGAAGGAGGCTACCAACAAGAAGGTTGGTCGATGAAGAAGAAGAACCTCAACTACCGAGGAGATTGACACTAAAGAGGAAAACCACAGAGAAAGGAGGAGCATCTGCTTCTAAACAGCCAAAGAAGTCTAGAAGGAAGTCACTAACTTCTGTAGCAACATCTGCTCCAGAAGAAGAGGAATCTGAAGAAGAAGACACCCATATTGTACTACCACGGGTCAAAAGGGCAATGGGAGGGGAGAAACTCCCCAAGAATGTTCCGAAAGCTCCTACGGATAATGTCTCTTTCCACTCTGTAGACAATGCGGTTAAGTGGCAGTATGTATACCAGCGCAAGATCTATCCAGAAAGAGAGCTTTCCACAGAGGCGCAGGGGATAAACGCGATCGTGGAACTTCTCCGAAGAGCAGGCCTGACCAATACGGTCATAAACATCGGGCCATTCTACCCAGCATTGGTCAAAGAGTTTATTGTCAACCTATCAAGCGAGTTTGATGATCCAGAAGACGCTGAATACAGAAAGGTGTTCGTTCGGGGAGAATGCTCCGAAATATCTGCCTCAACCATCAATGCCTATCTTGGCAGAGAAGACCCAGAAGTCACTCCAGAAGTCCCGCACTTGAACAAAGTGGCGGTCGAGATCACTGGAGGACGAAAGAAGGTCTGGCCCATCAAAGACACCATTGCGGCTACTGAGCTTACTGTCAAATACTCAATACTCTACCGCATTGGCCTGGCAAATTGGGCGCCTTCTACACACGGGTCAAGCATCAAAACCGAATTGGCTAAGCTCATATACCAAATAGGTACGCAATCTTCTCTTGATTTTGGCGCATATGTTATTTAACATCTAGTCAAGCATGCCAAATCATGCGCTGTCAAGCTTCCTATCGGGTTTCCTTCATTGATCATCGGTCTCCTTCTCCAACAATGTCCTCACATTGTTCGAGAGATGGATGTTCCGGGTAAGAAGCCACTGCCCCTTGCTATAAGCCTCAAGAACTTCGAAGGCAAGCATTTGAAGGACCTCGCACCTCCTATGGCCAAAGCATCAGCAGCTGGTTCAAGCTCTCGACCCTCAGGACAACTTGGCACTAGGATGGAGGAAGAATTGGTGGAGATGATTGATGATCTGGAGAAGTCAATTGCGATGCTATCAACCCGCAAAGTCGCCTGTGAAGCTTTTCTCAAAGACCTACGCTCTACTCCTGCTGCTGAAGATGATGTTGATGACTCCAACTCATTTTAAGTTTTTCTCTAAATTTACTATGATAAACTTGTTCCACACACACTCTTAAATCCTCGGGGTATGTCCGAGTTACTTTTCCGCACACTATGACACTTGGTTTATTTGCTCATGTTTGAGCTGGATATTTGCTCATGTTTGAGCTGTTTATTTTGCTCATGGTGTGAGCTGGTTTTTACCCTGCTGTTTAGTCGAATTTCATTGTATGATTGCCTTTGGCAATATTGTTAGACAAACAGGGGAGATAGATAAAAGTTACGCCAGAGGTTGCCGCCATAGGTTGCCAGAGGCTACGCCAGAAGTCGCACCGGAAGTTGCGCACAGAAGTAGCCATGCCAGAAGTCGCCGGTCCAGAAGCCACTCCAGAAGATAAACCAAAAGCCGCACAAGAAGTCGCATCAGAAGTCACATACTTGCTGTGTGCGTAACTGCCTCAAGGTGACGATGTGCCTGAAATGTGTTTTAAGTCACATCACTTGCTGTGCGTAACCGCCACAAGATGACTCACTTGCTGTGCGTAACTGCCACAAGGTGACGATGTGCTTAAAAAGGTGTTTGCCTAAAAAATTGCCAAAGGGGGAGATTGTTGCTACGTTTAATTGTTGGCATAATTTTTTAGCGCAAAAGTAAGAAGTCGTGCAACATGTTACATGACATGTGGAGCGATTTGTTGCGATCCAAATTAGGAAAGATCTGAAGCTTTCCTATTTCGACGAAGCTTGGAGCGAAAGAAGAAAGACGCCACGAACACTTGGAGCGCAAGAGAGTGACGTCGACAAGTCAGGCGACTTCCAACTGTCAGTAACACGTCAGCAATAGGCGGCAACTCTACTTGCCTGATTTATTCAGGAAGTCAGAACAGGCAAGACGACTTCCAGCTGTCATGGAAGGCGGCAACGACTTGCCTAATTTATTCAGGAAGTCTGAAACTTCCTGTTCCTGATCCGAGAAGGATTAGGAATGTGAGCTGCTATAAAAAGCCTTGTGCTTCCCATTAGCAGTCATCCGTTCTTGTTCTAACAATTGCAAGATTTCTTAGAGCTCTTAACCGTGCACCATTGGCGTGTTGAGAGGCTGATTAAGATTCGCTAGAACGGATCTTTGCTCCGATCAAACATTAAGTCACGAAGACTAAGTGTTTGGATAGGTTAGGGTTTTTGTTTGTGATTGAAGATTCACAACTCCGTCAAAGAAGACAACGACACCGAGCATAGGCTTGCTCGAAGGGTGGAATTGAGAGGATCTCAAAGATAGGTGGAGAGGCCCTTGGTCGAGTTTGTTCATGGTGAGATCTATAGTAGCTTAGGACAATAGCTTGTGTGATAGCTAGTTGGTGCTTGAAGTTGTACTATTGACTACCTAATAGTGAAAACCTTTCCACTGACAAAGTGCCCCCAGACGTAGGTGCGGAGTCGCCAAACTGGGTAATCATCTCTGGTGTCGTTATTATTATCTGTTTACTGTTTACGCTTACGGTTTACGTTTTAGGCAAGTAGTCGATACACAAGTTACGACTTTGTGTTCGACTTCTTGACTCGGCTACGATTCAGAATTTCAGGCTGGTTTGCTCATTTTTAGAGCTAATTTTTGGGTTTTCTCCTTGTTTATACTTCTTTTATATTATTGGTTGCCCTTTGCCATTTTTGAGGCAATCAGGGAGAGATATTGGCCTTTTAAGGCATTTTCAGGTCATCAAAAATTTTGGTGACTTGTTGCACAACATGTTGGAACATGTGTCACAACATATTACCACTTTTTATATGCTTTGCTATTGAAGACATCATGAAACCGCTGGAGAACATGTGTCACTACATGTTATAATCTTGCAATGGAAGACGACGCTCTGCTGAAGAACGACTAATGATGGCTAAAATGATTATCCTAGCGGAAGACGCTGCTAGCCAGAAACGGTGCTCGCCCGAAGCTTGTCGTCAAGAGGTGCTTGCTGAAAAAATTTCCAAAGGGGGAGATTGTTACTACGTTTAGTATCGGCATATTTTTAGCGCAAGGTCAAGATGTCAGTCAACATGTTGCAATATATTTGTCTTGACATATTACGTGCAGGATTAGGCAAGACATCAAAGACTTCTTGTTTTATTCACATAAGCTATGCGCACAAAGTCACGAATGATTTAGGCAAGGTTCACCTCAAAGAAAAACACGGAAGCAAGTCTTAGAGAAGGCGGCAATGCCAAACTTGTCACTTGCCAATAACACAAGACGGCAAGGGTTTTCCTAATAGGAATAGGAATCCGATTAGGCAATAAGAGTTGCTATAAAAGCAGGTGCTTCCCCCTTAACAACTTAGTCCTTTCTCTGTGCTAAATTCTCAGAGCTCTTAACCGTGTACGACTAGCGGATTGAGAGGCTGATCAATTTAGAGAGGAAAATGTCCATCACATACATCAACTCGAGAAGATTTGAGTGTTTGTGATCTGTGGGTGTTTGTTCGTGATTGAAGACTCACGAAGAAATTGTCGAAGACTGCAATACCGAGCATAGGCTTGCTCGAAGGGTGGAATTGAGGGAATCTCAAAGACAGGGCGAGTCCCTGGTCGAGGTGGTTCACGGTGAGATCTATAGTAGCTTAGGACAATAGCTTGTGTGAAGTTGATGCTCGAAGTTGTACTATTGACTACCGAATAGTAAAAACCTTTCTACTAGCAGAGTCCCCTCGTACGTAGGTGCGGAGTCACCGAACTGGGTAACCATATTGTGTGTCTTTTTTTACTGCTTTACTATTTATTGTCCATTATCTGTGATTAGACAAGTTGTCGACCCAATTGTTACAACATTGTGTTCGACATCTTGTCCCTGCTACATAACAGAATTTTAGTAAGTTGGATAGAAAGTGCAGAATGGTATGGTACGCAAGGTTAAATAACTAAAAGAAAATCAAGTAATCAAGCAAGGTCTTGAGGCAACGAATCCAATAAACAAACTCGGTAAATGAATTAAATTATAAATATGCTTGAGTGTGTTTCTATCCTAGAGAGGTAATGAGAATTCCTAATCGACCTAAGACCCATGGGTAAGTAGATAAAAAGTCTATTACTCGCTAAGGTAGCTAGTCTACTTAAAGGTCATATTTAACCGACTCATTAACATTACACTCTCTGAAAACTATAAATCTTTTTGCGTGTGTCACCTATGGATGCTACTACTGTATCAAGCAGTTTACTTAACGGTTAGATTTAAACCCAGTTTCTTTTACTCATTTCCATTTACTAACTCCCTTTTACAATATATTAGCAAATTTGGGCAATTTATTCAGAATTATCGGAACAAAACATTAAGTTCAGATGTAAAACAATCTCCATACTCGGCGTTACAAACTTTTAAAATAATTACTTAACTTTCGTAATTTAATTCATTAGTTAATCGTCTCAAATTCTTAATCGAAATTAGTTCCTCATGTTCATAATTGTATCTAGAACAAGCATGCTAGAAATGAGATTAAATCATACATGTGATTTATATGTTAAGTTGTCAATTGAATAATCAAGCAAGCATGAATAATTTCAAGACAAAAAAGAATGAACAAACTACAAAAAAAACATAAATTCAAAATAAGTTCAAATAGGAATTTGTAAAATACAGGAGAGGAGAATTGAGAAAATAAAATCCGGAAATTAATTCTCAGTCGAGAATTAATTACATATGGTTGAAGCTCCTCCGATTCTCCATATCAGCTTGATCTCTTGATCTCTGGAATGGCTTCTTAATGCTTCTGGAGCCCTCTGACTTTGAAGACGCAGTTTCTATAAGTGCAAATGTGGAATAATTCGTAAAATAACTGATTCCTTTTCCCAAATGCGGCGAGCCCTTTCATAGTGAAAAATATCCGACCCGCCACGAGATCGTGGTGCCTTTGTGTCTTGGTTTCCGCGTTTCACGACTTTTCCACGACTCGGAGTGGTTGACTATTCTCTTGGCCAAGGACTGTGGCAATGGCCACGGTGAGACTATTTTCTCACAAGTCTCGGGCATCAAGTCTCCACCATTTGAAGTGGGTGTGTGGCCACGGGTATTGGCCACGGGGTCGTAGCCAAGTCGGCCACATGATCTTCTTTGGATTTCTGGTCCCGGAGCTCACCACAAGCGTGGTGTGTTGCTTCGCCATGGGGATGTCGCCGGGGTTGGTCCTTGTTGTGCTGCTGCATTGGACTTCTATGGCCCAAGTTGGTGGCCACGGGTTGGCCTTTGTCAAGTCACGGGGAAGTCTAAAAAATTCTCCAAAATTGGTCATTTTTTACCTTAAAATCTGAATATTTTATCCAAAGGGATTGTGAAGGAAAAGAGACAAAATATATGAGTTTTTGTACCCACGAAAAATGAAAAGAGGTTAAAAATGTGAAAATTTAGTGCTCAAAAAGTGATGTATTTTCAAGGGTATCAAGGGGAGAATGATTAGGGGAGTATTGATCATGGGATCTGACGTTACAAATTTGAATACACTTTAGACATGTGCGCTGCATTCTTTTTCCGCTATACAAATTTTTTTTTACTGAGTTTTCATGAAAATGTTTTTAACGAGACAGTTTATACACGTCCAACATAACTCTGTGTACTTATTTACTAAATTTTTATCCCATCGAGTTTTTCCTTTTAAAGTCAAATATAATTAATTTAGATGATGTTTAATGAGTATTGTTGTAAGACATGTGTCTGCCTCCACCCCTCTTCTTTCCACTTCATGTTTTCTACACCGCCATCAACCATTTATAAATAGCACTGGCTGTACCAAGTAAATATGTATATACGTACACAAGGAAAGGATGAAAGAATGAGGTCTTATGGTCTTGAGTGCTCTCGTTGAATACATGACCTTGTACATATTTGTTTTATACATTGCTATTGTTCATCTTTATTGTTAATTAAAACACAAGGAAAGTAAGAGCGAAAATGGATGGTACGTAAGAGGTGTAATCATGTATATATACTGATAGAGTTAAAGCTAAACAAAACGTGTGGGTGTAGCAACCGCGACCGGGTTGACAACGTAGTAGTCAGTTTCCGTCCTGGAACACGAACCGCTCCTCCTGCCTCTCCTGATGTCGCCGGCCCCAGCCCGCCACAGGCTCTGATGCCTCTTCATTACAGAGCTCAGCTTCTCTTTCCCGCCCAAGATGGGCACCGGCATTGCCTCCAACCCCATGAGCTTCGCCACCACCCCCGGCTTGCACCATATCACTCTCACCCCCGCCACCTGTACAATGTAATAATTGTACAAAGGATATGATGCATTATTAAATTTATGTAACTAATATATATATATATATATATATTTAACAGCACCTTGGGCGGTAAGTCATCGCTTCTCCTGAGGCCACGCACTGACTTCCGAGCTTCTTTGTCGCCCAAGGCCTTGAAGGAGGATCGGTACATGGCGTCCTTGCCGTCGAGGGAGAAGCGAGGGTACTGGTTCAGCGCGTTCCTGGCCGACCTGAGGATGTCCGAGTTGTTAACGCACGACATCCTCCCACGCACTCCCAACTGCTCCTTTCTGGCTGCCTCCTCCTCCATCTCCAGCTGCAGTATCATCTCCTCCAACGTCGGCAACCTCGACTTTTCGTCATCCTGCCGGTTCAGAGTGGAGGTGGAGTCGTCTCCGTTACAGAACGTTCTGATGCCCCTCCTCATCTTGGCTCCTAGAGTGTTCTTGAGGAGGAACAGTGACAACTCTTTCATTTTCTGTCTAGCTAGCTAGTAGAAAGAAGAGATGGATATGGAGCTTTGTGGGTTGTTAACTTTAGACTACCAAAAAGGTGGTGGAGTTGGGGAAATCACGAGGGGAGAGTGAATGAGAGTGGTTGTCACTTTAGTGCAATAGATGGGTTTCTTTAATACCATTCACATGACAGTTTGTGACAACACTCCAAACTACAAGTTTATTATCCTATGTCTATACAGCTATCGAGATGATCAATGCATAGTTGTGACTATATTAATTGATGATTTGCAGTATACTGTGCAACATTATACTAAACCTCCACAGTTATTTTATTGACTATACGTGCTGATTGTTTTGCGCAAGATCTCAAATGAAAATATTATATTTTCTGTTTTTGGTGTTTCTTGCCACTACAAGACTTTTGTCATAAGGAAGGCGCACCAAAAGCGCAGGCGGGAGGTCAAAAAACGCAGGTACATGGTAAGGACGGCCTACAATGCGCAGGCGTTGTCTCGCTGCTGCTAAACAGCAGGTATAAGACAACGACTGTGCACACGTTTATACGTATACATAGTCAAGAGTTGATGACTGCGCACCTAGCCATGTGCGCAGTTAGGTGTTAACAATTGCGTCCTTGGCCATGTGCGAAGTTAGAAGTCTACACTCTAGGCCCTATGCGTCGTCTGAAGTTAACAACTACGACCATTCTTTCGTGCGCAAACATGATCTTCTAACTGCGCATTTGACAAAGTGCGCAGTCAGGAATTGAGGACTAAGTACTTTCTTATGTACGCAAGCTTTATAGCAATGAGTTTTCAAAATATTATTGCAGGAAATTGGCATCCCAAATCCAATTCCCTGCAATAACTTTTTTTTAAACCTCCATATATAACAGAAAACACATCCATATATAACAACAATTACCATAGCAATAACGTTGCCAAAACCACAACAACAAATAGCATTCAAGACACATACGTTTTCAAAATTAAATGTTATAAAGTTACTGAATTATAAAAAAGTTTGGGTACGAGAGAATAAAACAACCTAACCATTCTCATCCTCCTCCGAGTCGGTCGGTGACTCGTACATTGAGAAATTGGTCGGATCACGCATGTGTTGACACAGTTTTCTTCCAAATGCTTTATGCTTCTTCTCTTTTTCCATTGCCTTTGCAAGCTCTTGGGCCACTTGCTCTGCAGCTTGTTGGGTCAGTTCCTCTAGGTTTTGGGTGAGTTGTGTAGCTAGAGTTTGATTTTGCTCTTTGAGACGTTGAATTTCCTCATCTATCCTTTGTACAATGCTGCTGTCTGCAAACTCCCCTCACCCGATTGTCTAGCCTTAGGTGTCCTCATAGCAGCTCTGCCGAACCCTCTGATGTATCTATCCCTCAGGGGACGGTTGTACACCAATATATGGGCTCGGTTCAACAAATCTTCCTCCTTTTCCAGCGTCCACTCATTGAAGAATTTCTGGACGAGTCTCTAAAGTAATAAAATAAACATTAATATAATTTTAAGGACCGATAATCTAAAATAAATGACATTCTTAAAATTACCTGGTGCTTCTTCAATTTTGGGTCTGTGACGTCCGCGTAACGTGTAAAGTGATTCTCTATGTTTGCCGAAATAGGTACCAGACCTTGTTCCTCCATGTCCCTCAACAACTCCGCGGACGAGTTTCTGAATGATATTGGACCAGAGTTGTGATTTGGCTTTTTCTTTCACTGCTCAGCCATTTCCTTCCCCAAGTCCTATCCAAATACATAAAATGAATTTAAGTAAAAAAGAATAGGTACAATATTTAAATAAATATTGTACGAGTTTGAGAGAAATACCCGCATCAATTTGGAGTCATAATGCTCCATGAGCCACCTCCACTGGTCCTTCTTCCCAGCCAACTTGCATGGGATACCGTTACGTTGAAGCATGTCACAATAGACATTTTAGAACCTCTTGTAATCATTTTTCCGTTGCTTGTTCGTGGCCCGTGCTTGCTCATCTATCCATTGCAGTAGTGACAGGGAGCGAAGATCTACATCGTATGTGCTCTGCATGAGATGAAAAACAAAAGGTCAATATATTTGACAAAGAATGGAAAATAAACATTTAAAAAAAAAATACATGCAATTTGTCCATGTACTCCATCCTCAACTCCTATGGCACATCACACCACTTTCAATATCCAATCGAGATAGTGGAGCGGAAAATGGACCCCGTGGCATTCACGAGTTGCTCATAGGTATTATTTTTTGACTTCCAGTCCCTCACAATAAGAAGTTGCAATTTCTTCGACCATCGAAGTTTTAAATTCTTCCGCCCCATAGTATCGGCTGCGTCCCGTTCCCAGTCAGTAGAAACATTTCCCCTCATTTTCTTCTGCCATGTCCACCCGTCCATGAGAGCTAATGTTGATGTGTTTACATCAAAGTACAGCTAATGGGCACATAATCTTCATGACCTTCCATATTGCTATTGTCGGATTCAATGCTACTATATTCTTGTATGTCTGGTGGAATGTCGGGAACTTGAACGGGCGGTACAATTGATTGGAACTAAAAACCGCTAAGATCAATTGTTATTCCTCCCAACCTTCAATCTGAATTAGGTTCGTGTTTGGCTCTTGGTAAGGCTCGTTGACTTCATACGTTGGGGCTTCTTTAGTTGTATGGGACATTGTCTTCGGGTTGTAACAGACCCTCTGGCTGATAAAGATCACAATTTTCCACCCGCGGCAAGTTCTCAGATCTTCGACATAGAAAACCTGTTTCGCCTTTAAGGCGAGGCAGAAAGGGTTCTCCCTGTGACAATTGGTTGTCGTGTTAACCGAAAATAACCCCCGATCATGACTTAATCTGCTCTCATCGTACCATCTATAGTTGAACACAACCACATGCAATTTATGGGGGTATTTGAGTACGCAGACATCCAGAAGATCACCAAAATATGTCTTGTCGATCGCTTCTATCATTACTCCTGAATTCTGATTCACTCGCCTTTCGTCCAATCGTTGGCAAACAAACTTCACGCTATTTACCATACATTGCAAATATATGGACGAACTCTAGGGTCCATGAGCAAGCAAAGTCAATTCATTCTTATAACCATGATGTTGCATCTGTAATGATAGTAACAGTTGGATTAAGTCCAAATTTGTAATGGTAATTAATACACGTGATTTCTAAATTTCATCACTTACACATTTTGCAAATTTTTTGTTCAAGGAAATGACCCGATCTTGAGTGCTGCCATTGGGTTGTTTTCTTTTGAACCAATTTTCATGCGTGTCTACAAATGTCTCCATCTCTGCGCAATCCTCTGTGACTGTCCAGTGGGCCCTAAACAACTCTTTTCTTGGCAATTTTGAATTGCGAACGACGCTCCACAGTTTAATCAACTGTGACACTAATGAGAGGTCATAAACCATGGTTGGATTCACTACGCAGGGAATGGACGAAGTACCCCGATTTAGGTATATGCGAGTACACATAACGGACTCATGCATCAAGTATGGTTGCTTTATGCACCCTTCAGGATACCGCATGTTACGCACACTTCTTTTGTACTTACTGAGTTTCCTGCATGTTTATTTAGGATGAAATGAACTGTACTAGCTCGATAACTAAAACTGAAGAGTTTTCCATGGGGTCACAAGCAATTAAACTCATACAACGGCGAAATTATAACCATAGATATCCCGTATAAAATATGATCTTCATGCTAAATTAATTTAACATAAAATTAGAATCATAAAAACAATTTTATACCTTTGCGAATCTGACAGATACAAAAGTATGTATCCTCTTGAGTTAGTCCACACAACGATGTATTTGATCCGGAATCAAAAACCAATTTGCAAATATTACTAGTTTTGCAAGAAGGGAGCAAGAACCAAGAGAGAGAGTGGAGAGAGGGAGGGTTCGGCCGAGCAAGGGGGAAGAAGGGCATGGGATCGATTTTGGGATATTTGGGAATATATTCCCAATTTCTCAAAGTCATCCTCTTTCCCTTTTGTTGATTTTTCCAAAATATATATTTTAGTCAAACCTTTCCCTTTCTTTATATTCCCAATATAAGATTATTTTTGAATTAAAATTATAATTCATCAAATCCAAAAAGAGCCTCAAGCCCATTTAATTAAAATCCTTTTGAGCCCAATTAGACACAGCATTATTAATTAATTGACTTGAATTAAATCAGTCCATAATTCACTTAGACCAATTTCTGTAACCGTTCGGTTTACAATCTAGACCGAAATTTGTCTAATCCGTTCCAGTTTAGCTTAATCCGGTCCGGTCTAACTAAACAGGAAAGTGAAATTTCCAAATTTCTTATCTCTTGTCATTTAGAATTTCGAAGTCCTTTTTTGATATATTCATTGTCTTAAGTGTGTGACCCTCTAGGCTCGCGACACGTTAGCAGATCGACGCAAAATTACCATTTTTCCCTCCCTATCATAATTGGCCTCTAGTAAGGCATTATGATTACCCAACGCTCATGATCATCGATGATTCGACTTAACCTCATATCATCCAAGTCATTATCCTTTTATCTCTAGATATCCAGATTGATCATAAGGTATAGACCCGTCATCTTAATTTAATCAATCACGATTTCTTGATCTGTGAGATGACTAAATCCTGATATTGTGTATCCCTAGCATGGCCATGCATTTCCTTCCAGTCAGTCTCATCAAGTGGCCCAAACAGATATGTTTCCCATACTGGAGCATGAGGGATAAATCCCTTAGTCGTCTTTCATGTTCCCTTATGTAATCCATAACTGAGCCAATCATTGCCCTTATGGTTACCCTTTTACAGATAACGTTAGGCAACGTCAAACTCAACTATTGATAACATAGTAACTACAAAGACTCCTTGGTCTAAGAATACTTTGACAAGCAACGATATGTGAGTATGCTCATGACAACATCTGTGCTACATGCTCACCATCCGATCGTCCAATATCATTCCCCGAATGATACCCATGATCTAACTCCGGCACTGCCTTGCCATGATAAGTAGAGCGTTATCATATAGAGTTATCCTCATACTGGTCGCTTCTGATGAAACTTATGTGACCATGGACTCATTAAATTTTATTCGTTCCGATCTACAATTCTACTATTATTGATGACACACATAATAATACAGATCGAATTCACATTTAATATATCACTACAACACAATAGTAATATAATGCCGTTTTATTTATTCTAAAAGATGATAAAACATTACAAATAGATAACTCGCTTGGTTTGTAGAAGTAGTATCCCCTTGTTCCTTTGGGATACCCCACGAACACGCATTTATCCAATTTAGGTTCGAGTTTATTTGAAAACAAACGCTTCACAAATGCCTCGCAGCCCAAATCTGTAGGAAAGACATAATGGGCTTCTTCCCATACCATATCCCGTATGGTGTCCCTCCCACTGCCTTCGTCAGAGCCCGATTCAAAATGAATGGGGCTGTTTCTAGAGCATAACCCAAGAATGAGTTTGGGAGATCAGAGTAACTCTGATAATATCCCACTTCCCACAAGATGATCATGAAACTCTATTGACAAGTATTCTCCAGCTCGATCCGACACGAAGCGTTTTAATACTTTTCTCGAGTTGGTTTTGTACTTCAGTTTTAAACTCTTTGAATTTATCAAAAGCATCCGACTTATGTCTTATTGAATAGACATAATCAAGTCTACTTGATCAATAGTAAGATTGATGAAGTAGCGAAAACCACTCCAAGCAAGTGAACTCATTGACCCATACACATTTCCGTTGTATCAGGCCCAATAGGTCACCCGCCCTTTCACCTCTCCCAATGAAGGGTACTCCAGTCATTTTGCCCATCAAACAAGACTCGCACATTTTCCCCCAACGGAATTTGAATAGGCTTAGAAGTCCGCACTTGTAAAGTGCTGAAATGCGCTTTCTCATTTATGCGACCCAAACGACAGTGCAATATTAGAGTTTGGTTTAAATCATCGGATTTAAACCTCTTAGTAATAATGTTATAATATGAGTTTAAGTTTTCATATTCAATATGTGTAAACCACCGAATTTATTAGAACTTACAAAAGTATGTAATACACATTATGAAGTACTAATACAAGTCTACTGGCCAAAAGAAGAGTAATGGAGCCTACAGCAGTTGCGGCAACCCTGATTCTGTTCCCAACTCTTAGGTCCACCTCGTGTTTCCCATAATGTCTTCTACTTTCGAGATTCTGTTCATTCGTACAGATTCATGCCCGGTATAAATACCCATGATTCGGAAGTAGAAAGATTAAGCTCAATAACGAGAATACTAGAAGGCGTGGATCCAACACCCTTCTTTAGATCATCCTATAACTTCTTGCAGTCTCATTTCCAATGACCAGGCTGTTGGCAGTAGAAGCAGACTGATTCCCTTTCCTTTTAGCCTCCTTAACTTTAGGAGGTTTAGGAACCCGAGCCAGTCTCATTTTTACCGCCGCGTGCATATGGGCTTTACCCTTGTCACCTCCATCTTTGATGCTAGATCCCTTTCTGACCATTAGAACATCCCTTGGTATAAGCTTGACGTTCTTCTCAGCCGTTACATGCTTTCATTGCAACTCTTAGATGATCTTGGCCAAATTATGCATATTATAGTTCATAAAGAACCCAACGTAAGCATGAGGAAGGGATTGCAGAACGAAGTCTACAATGCCATCTCTTGTCCCATCCCAAGACTCGGTCTTGTCAGGTGTTCGAGATGCCCCTTCAACTTTAGGACGTGAGGACTAACAGAGCTGCTTGCTGACATTTTGCAAGAGAGGAGTTCTTTGAGAATGTCGAATCTTTTGATCCGAGCCTTCTCCTTGAACATAACCCTTATCTGCGCCATCATGGCATAAGGGTCCTCGAACAGTTCCATAAACTGCTTTTGGAGGTCTCCCTCCAAGCAGCCCAACATCAAATACGCCACATTCCAAGAATCACTAAGGTGCTTCCTAAATGCATCCTTAACGACCCTTATGACGTTAAATGTTGGTTCCCCAGGGATAGCCTGGTCAAGGACGTACTCCCTGCGTTTCAACTTTAACACAAGTCGTAAATTTCTGTCCCTATCCAGATAATTTGTTCCATTAAGCTTACACTTATCAAGTATAGCCCACAATGACAAATTAGACGAGGTTGTTGAATTACTAGCCATTTTCTACACGAAGAAAGTAAATTTAATCAGAAATGATGAATAAATTTACAAAGATCCGAATCAAACACCAACCATACGATTCTAATAACTAGAATCTTTAAACCAAGATTCGTAATTTGTCAATTGAAGTACGCTAAGGCGCACTGCTCCAATTGACCCATTTGGGTAGGACGTTCATCTAATTACAACATGTGTAATTCTTGGTCAGGGTATGTGCAAAAGCACACGGCTTACCCTTCTGATGCCCCACCTCGACCTCAGGCCGAGAATCATGGTCGAGTTAATCAACCTTCACATATGCATCAGTTTTGTGCAGATGCTCCGCTAAGGCGTACGACATCCCACAAGGTTGACCATTCCATATAGAACCCATTCTATCGGTGCTCTGCTAAGGCGCACGATACCGAGAGAATGTCCCTACATGGGTGTGAATTTGGGTGGCATCTCACATGACTCAAATTAATGTGTGATTGGTTGTGTTTAACAATTCGAAAGTATTTGGTACAATTACGAACCCGTCATCAACAAATCGTGTTGTGACGTTTCTAATCGTATCACATACTATCTTCTTTTGAAGCCATCATTTGCAACCCGTGCAAACACGTTTCAAAATGAACCCATCCATCACAACCCGTGCGATGATGGTTCACAACGCTTTAAACATGCAAATAAATAAAAACGGTTTTTAATATTTGCATGTGAGGTGATGGCTTATAATCTCATAAGCTTAGCATGCTAGCATACAAATTATCATCTAATAATTCAAGCATGCATTTAAAGCGTTTAAATATGCATCAATAGCCCATTCTAGCCCTAAGAGTTTTCTCGTCATCCCCATTCGGGCTCCCACTAGCTCTTGGACTTCCTCCAAGACCGTCACCGTTCTCAATTTTCCATCCTTCTCGACTTTGAGTAAAATTTACAATTAATACTCGGTTCGCAGATCGGATAAAAAATAATTACACTTTTAACGACTTGAATAAAAGAATAATTACGCGCTAACATTAACAGTGTGCAAACCGTGATAGCGATAAAATTATTATGGGCTACTAATGCATCATACATTTCATCACATCATCCAACATGTTATCAAACAAGATGCAATTTTCCGGTTTTAACTTTTCCAAGTTGTTTGGTCGGGTTTATCGAAACTAGACCTTTTCGAAAAAAACACTTTATTGAAACCGATCAAATTTGAAAGTTTTCAAAATATTGGATCGCGGGTTCGTGCCACGAATCAAAGACCGTGCACAAACCTATTTGGGCCCAAGCCCAATGGGCCGAGCCCAAACTCACGACCTCGGCCAGGGCAGGGACGGCCCCGGTCACCGCCGGCCAACGTCGGCCTCCGGTTTGTGCACGGTCAAATTTCAAAAAAATCCAAAATTTAACATATTTTCCAAAATTACATTTTTCATGGCATAATTAAACCCATATACGAAAAATAAATAATGGAAACACAAGTGCATGTTAAACATCGAAAAACCGAAATAACAAACAAGGATCTCAAAGTGGTAGACCGGCTCTGATACCACTGTTGGGTTCCGGGGCATCCAAAAGACGTTCATAGCAGCGGAAGCGACCTATAAACTGCCCCAAACCTGCACAAGATTGACTACCATGTTAGATCCTTATTGAAACTGTCAAGAAACAGATTCAGCAGAACCGTCCTCTTCCCGGCCTTATACCTCCCAAACCAGCGCCTTCATATGCTCCCCGAGGAATCAAAGCCACGTAGTTCTTGCTAGAGATTCATACACAACAAATCTACAAGAATTTGGTGTGTAGAACAAAAGTGATGGAGAGAGGGAGGAGGAGCCATGGACAGCCATCTCCATGAGGAAAGAAGAAGATGAATAAATGGGCCTAAATGGGCCAAGCCATATTTGGGCCATTTTTGGCCCTTAATGGGCCAAGTCATAAAATGGGCCTAAATGGGCCGGCCATATTTGGGCCTCATGGGCCGAAGCCCAGTTGCTTTGGCCATGTGGTCCCGTGCCGAGTTCAAATATTATCCGACCCCTTTTCCGAACTTATCAAACAAAGTCCAATGCGACATCGACGAAAAAACCCGTTTTTCTCGATTCGCAAACCATTCTCACTCAGATGGGCCCATGGCCCAAAACGCCCAGTTTTGGCCATGTCTTGTGTCTCAATAAATGCGACATTTTCTTATCTCCTGAAACCCATATTCTTGGTGTGTGACCCTTTTAGGCTCATGCCATGTTGGCAGATCGGCATAACACCCCATTTTACCTGATCCATCATTAATGGCCTCTAGTATACCATTATGATTACCCAATGTGCATCATAGTCGAACTAATCGACTTAACCTATATGTCGTCCAAGTCATTATCCTTTTATCGCTAGATATCCGATTGATCATAAGGCATAAAGTCGTCATCCTTATTTTGATCAATCATGTTTCTTGATATGTGAGATGACTGAAAACTGATAACCCGTATCACTGGCATGGGCATACACTTTCTTTCAGCCACTCTCGATCAAGTGGCCTAAACGGATATCATCCTCATACCGTAGTATGAGGGATAAATCCTTTAGCCATCTTTCGTGTCACTTATGCAATCTGTCCCCCACCCAATCATGCCCGTTATTGCTATCCTGTTACGGATAGTGTTAGGCGCAAGTCAAAGCCGGACGTCAATTGCATAGCGATCACAAAGACTCCTCAGTCTAAGAATACAATGACAAGCTACGATACTGAATATGTTCATGATTGTATCTATGCAACACTATTCAGGTCGGGTCGTCTGATATTAAACTCCTGATGATATCTATGATATGATTCTGGGATCCCGCATCCCAATGACGATTAGAACTATATCATAAAGAATAATCCTCATACTGGTCGCTTCTATTGAAACATATTTGACCAGGGACATGTTAAGTTTGATCCGTACAGATCTAGGGTTCTACTACTTTCGTGGTCATTGATCATATCATACTTTAACATATTACTTACACACATAAGTAATATAAAGCTGATTTTAATCATTTCAAACGATGATAAACTATTACAGACATTTACAGACTATTTCAATTGGAACATGGAGCACAAATGATATCACTTCGCTCAGGCCAAGGTGACGAATACTTGACCCAAGACTTCATCGACCACCTAGGAGAGTGTGGGATATTGTCTGAGTGGACTCTGCCAGGAACACCTCAACTGAACGGTCTGTCCGAAAGGAGGAACCGAACTTTACTTGATATGATTCACTCCATGGTGAGTTATACAGATCTCCTTGTATCCTTTTGGGGATACGCTCTTGAGACAACCGCGTTCATACTAAACCGGGCACCCACGAAGGCCGTAAAGACAACACTATACGAAGTATGGAGCGGGAAACGCCCCTTGTTGTCGTTCATGAAGATTTGGCGTTGCGATGCTTATGTTAAGCGCCTTATGGCAGACAAGCTCGAACCACGGTGTGAGAAATGTATTTTCGTGGGATTTCGAAAAGAAACACGTGGGTATCACTTCTACAAACCCGACGAGAACAAAGTATTTGTTGCTTAGAAATGTGTCTTTTTGGAGACAGAATTCCTCTCCAAAACAGAAAGTGAGAGAACTGTGCATCTTGAAGAAATTCGGGATGGCAGGAGTACTGAGAATCCTAAAGAAATTCGGAAACCCCACTTAGACAGTGTAGATGTTGAGCCTGAGCTGGAACAAGAGGCACTTGCAGTGCCCAACATAGTTCCTGAAGCCCCACGACATTCTGAAAAGACTCGTCAGGCACACTTTAGATACTGATTTATGGTAACTAAGGGTGGTTACTTGGAAATTGTGGATTTTGATGATCCGATATCCTATCAAGAAGCCATGGGGAGTACTGATTCTGAGAAATGGTCAAGCGCCATGAAGAAGGAGGTGAAATACATGCATGACAACCAAATTTGGAACTTTAAGATCAAACATGGCATGGATGGAGTTCCTCAGACCTATAAGGGCCGACTGGTTGCGAAAGTTTTTAGGCAAATCCGTGGAGTTGATTATGATGAAACTTTCTCGCCAGTGGCCATGGTCAAATCGATCCGGATTCTATTCGCATTAGCTGCATATCACGATTATGAGATATGGTAGATGTATGTCAAGACTGCTTTCCTCAATGGGAAGCTAACTGAGGACGTGTACATGACACAACCTTAGGGTTTCGTCGATCCAAAGAATGCTGGAAAGATTTGTAATTTGCAGAGGTCCATTTATAGATTGAAGCAGGCTTCTCGGAGTTGGAATCGTCAATTTCATGAAGCCATAAAAGAATTTTGTTTCATGCAATATGAAGACGAGCGTTGCGTGTACATGCTTCTCGGAGTGCAGTCGTGTTCTTAGTGTTGTATGTAGATGACATTCTCCGTATCGGAAACGACATCCCCACCATGCAATCCACCAAAGCTTGGTTGGGTAAGTGTTTCGAGATGAAGGATTTAGGCGAAGCCGCATATATCATGGGGATCAAGATTTATCGAGATCGCCCAAGGAGGATCATTGGGCTAAGCCAGAGCACTTACATCGACAAGATCTTGAAAAAATTTTCGATGCACGAATCCAAGAAGGGATTCCTTCCCATGAGACATGGAGTGAAGCTTAGCAAGACCCAGTGTCCCTCAACACCTGATGAGCTGAAGCACATGAGTGGATTCCCCTATGCATCAGCAGTAGGATCCATCATGTACGCCATGATCTGCACGAGAACAGATGTCTCTTATGCCCTGTCCTGCGTAAGCAGATTCCATTCTAACCCCGGAGAGGACCACTGGACAGCAGTGAAGACGATCTTGAAGTACCTCAAGAGGACAAAGGATTCCTTCTTGGTCTACGGGGGGAAGACGAGGAGCTAGAGGTGACGGGATACATCGACGCCAGTTTTCATACTGACTCGGACGAGTCACGGTCACAGTCTGGATACGTGTTCACACTAAACGGTGGGGCTTTCAGCTTGAAGAGCTTCAAGCATCCGACCGTTGCAGATTCTACCATAGAGGCCGAGTACATAGCTACTGGAGAAGCGGCAAAAGAGGCTGTGTGGATCCGGAAGTTCATGGTAGGATTGGACGTGATGATGAATTCGTCCGATCCAATGAACTTGTACTGCGACAACACTGGCGCCATAGCACATGCTAAGGAGTCCAGAGCGCATGCCAGATCCAAACATGTACATAGGCGATTTCACATGATTCGAGAATACATCGAACAAGGTGAAGTTAAGATTTGTAAGATTGGACATCTAAATCTTAGAAGTATGCAGAAGGCAATCTCAGAACAGGCCATTACTAGAATTCCAAACCTGAAAATCGTGGAAGGAAAGATCTGCGGAGAATGTCAGATTGGAAAGCAAACTAAGATGTCACACAAGAAGCTGCAGCATATCACCACCTCTCAAGTGCTTGAGCTAATACATGTTGACCTCATGGGGCCAATGCAAGTTGAAAGTCTTGGAGGAAAACGCTTTGTCTTTGTATGTGTAGATGATTACTCACGATACACATGGGTTGACTTCCCTCGTGACAAATTAGATACCTTCTCGATCTTCAAGAAACTATGCATCCAGGTCCGACGAGAATAAGGGGAGACAATTGGCAAAATAATTCGCCTTCGTAGTGATCATGGTCGAGAGTTTAAAAACAACAAATTTGCAGAATTCTGCAACTCAGAAGGGATAGCTCATGAGTTCTCAGCACCAATCACTCCCCAACAGAATGGCATTGTTGAGCGCAAAACCAGAACTCTACAGGAGATGGCTAAAGTTATGATGCTTGCAAAAGGCATACCAAGTCACTTTTGGGCAGAAGCACTTAACACTGCATGCCATATCCACAATCGAGTCACTCTCCGACCAGGTATGTTAGTAACTCATTATGAAATATGGAGGGGGAGAAAGCCCAATGTTAAGTACTTCCATATCTTTGGATCCACTTGTTATATTCTAGCTGATAGAGAGCCTCGTCGAAAGCTTGATCCAAAGAGTGATGAAGGCATCTTCCTTGGTTACTCAAGGAATAGTCGCGCGTTCCGGGTCTTCAACGAACGAACGAAGACCATGATGGAATCAATTAATGTTGTTATTGATGATGACTGTGAAGATGCCCCAGAAGATGCGACAGACGAAGACAGAGTCTATCCAAACAATGTGAGGAAGGATGCTATTACTGATGTCAGAGAAGATGCTAGTAACAAATCAGAAAACAATGATGCTAGTCAAAATGTCAATAACGATGAGATAGTTCCTGAAACCAACAACAAGAATCCCTCGGGAAGAATCCAGGCTAATCATCCTATCTTTGGAGTAATTGGAGACCTAAATGAAGGCATACGGACTCGGTCAAAAACTCCTGAGAACTAAACGAGGTGATAGGTAATATATGCTTCGTTTCAAAGACTGAGCCCAAAAATATCAATGAAGCCATCAATGATGAGTATTGGGTCAATGCTATGCAAGAGGAACTGATTCAGTTTGAGAAGAACCAGGTGTGGGAACTGGTGCCCAAGCCAAGTGAAGGAAATATCATTGGCACAAAATGAATCTTCAAAAATAAGTCCGATGAGCTAGGTAACATCACTCGCAACAAAGCAAGGTTAGTTGCTCAAGGGTATACTCAAATTGAGGGAGTAGACTTCGATGAGACCTTTGCTCCTGTAGCAAGACTTGAAGCAATCCGTCTCCTATTAAGGATATTATGCCATCTACAGATTAAGCTTTACCAGATGGATGTCAAAAGTGCATTCCCAAATGGAGATCTCAACGAAGAAGTGTATGTGTCACTACCCAATGGATTTGTTGATCCTCACTCTCCTGATCATGTGTATAAACTCAAGAAGGCCCTCTATGGATTGAAACAAGCACCAAGGGCCTGGTATGAAAGGCTCACAAAATTTCTGATTCAAAGCAGCTACAAAAGAGGGGGGGGGGGGGTCGACAAGACTCTGTTTGTGAAGAATGAGGACGGGAATTTAATGATTGCCCAAATATATGTCGATGACATTGTCTTTGGAGGGATGTCAAAAAGGATGGTAGAGCAATTTATTCAAAAAATGCAATCAGAGTTTGAGATAAGCATGGTGGTGTTAGAGTTATGCCCCAGTCCAATATAAAAGTGATCTACAGATGTAATTTTTTATCATCTTTCCGAATAAATAAATCGGCATATATTACTAATGTGTTGTAGTAATATATCGAATGTAATTTGATCTATGTCATTACGTGTGTAACCACTAATAGTAGAACTGTAGATCAGAAAGAATTACATTTGATGAGTCCCTGATCAACTAAGCTTCTTTATGAAGCGATTAGTATGAGACCAACTCCTTGTGATCACGCTCTACTGATCATGGCAAAGTATGTGCTGGAGTTCATAGATATCATCAGGTCGATGATATCGTACAACCCGATTGTGAGTATGCTGCATAGATCCAGTCATGAGATACTCACATATCGTAACTTGTCATTATATCCTAAGACAAAGGAGTCTTTGTGTACACTATGTAACGAATACCTAAGTTTGACCTAGTCTAACGTTATCTGTAAAAGGGTATCCATAATGGCTTCGATTGGCTTTGATATTTATTGCACTAGTGAACTCGAAAGGCGTCTGAGGGATTTATCAGTCACACTTCGGTATGAGAAAGATATCCGTTTAGGCCACTTGATGAGTATGACTGAAGGAATAGCACGGCTGTGCAGGTGATACCTTAGTATCAGTTTTCAGTCATCTCTGATATCAAGAAACAGTGATTAATAAATTAGGATGACCATTCTATGCCTATTGATCAATCTGGATATCGGTTTGATAAAAGGACAGTGACATGTACGATAACAGGTTAAGTCGAATAATTGATAATCTCGAACATTGGGTAATCATAATGTCTTGCTAGAGACAACTTATGATGGAAAGGGTAAAATAGTAATTTTACCAGTTTGCCAATTCTTCGTGAGCCTAGAGGGTCACACGCATTAAGCACGATACATGACAAATAATTATGGATGAAAATTGAGAACGATTCGGTAGTTTTCTGGCCTAAGGTTTTAACAAGACGGTTGAAGAAATCAATTCGAGGAAATTGAACCGTTTTGTCTAAACCGAAATTAGAACTCAAGTTAATGGGTTTAATTTGGGTTTTAGTTAAACGGGCTTAAAGCCCATTTAGGGATTCAAGAGATGAATGGGGAAGAAGTGCAAATAGGAGTTTAAGAAGGGTAGATATGCAATTATTAATTTGAAATTCAATTTTATTTCAAATTAAAATTCCAAAATATCTCCCATTTTTTCCTCTAACCATTAGCAACCATTTCCCCTACTCTTCTCCCCCCCTTGGCCGAATCCTCTTTCAATCTTCATCCACCATTTTTGTCAAGCTTCTCAAGAACATTCATAGCAAAAGTGTGAGAGAAAACCTTCTTTGGTTGTGGTGCTTGTGTGGACCTAATAGAGAAACACTAAGGTTGTGTTTTCATAGATTAATAGAGGTATTTTTCGGATTCAAAAGATTGATAACATGTTGAATTTACATTAAGATCCAAGTTTGCATCGATCACCATGATTGCATAACTTCCGCTGTATGAAATTTATCGAATGGAACCCATGGTGATCTCTTTCAGTTGTATCAGAGGATAGTGGTTATGTACTTTTTCAACATGTTTAATTCTGATTTTGTTGAGTTTATATGTTCATCACCTTAGCATGCATGTAAATTGGAATTTTTTTTCAGATTTGATTGATTTTGGAAAATTGGAAAATTTTTTTTTGGTGTTTCGGGTTAGCCATGGCTGAGCCATGGCCGACCAAGGTCGAGACCCTTGGTGGACCATGGAAGCCCTAGGGCAGACCATGGTCAGCACCAAGGGCCGACGAGGGTCGCCTACAGGTGACCATGGCAGCCCTCGCAGGCGACCTTGGTCGCTGCCGCGGGCGACCACGGTCTGCCCGTGCGGGCGACCATGGCAGCCCTCCCGGGCTACCATGGTCGTTCCTGAGGTCGACCACGGTCAGCCCCGCGGGCGACCTCGGCAGCCCGCACGGGCCACCGTGGTTGCCTCCGCGGGCGACCTCGGTTGAGCCGGTTCGGCTCAACCATATTCGAGCTGAACCGGCTAGTTCGCTAGAATAATTTGAAACCCTAAAAATTAATTTTCAGATTTGGTTTGGTTTTGATAAACCAGTGAGAACCGGTTCAAAATTCAATTAAGTAGTTAAACCGTCCGGTTTCGATAAACTGAAAATTTTCCACACTTAAGAAAGATAAAATTTGGAAAATTTATTTGTTTGATAAGCATGTTGAGTGTTCGCATGATTTTTGATAACATGGTGTTTTCCACATGATGCTAGCTAAGACCTATAGACATGCATTTTAATTTCGGTTTAGCAATTTGCGTGTTGCTTAATTTTGGGTTGTAGTAAATACGGCCTGCGTGTCATTATTTATATTTCATTTTATTTATTTAAATTTTTAATCACGAAGACCGACACAAGAAGCAAGTTAAGAGGAAGACTCGGATCGGAGGAGGCTCGAAGCCAGTGGGAGTTCACGAGAATGGAGCAAGTTTGGATCTTTAAGACCATGTGTTTAGGATCAACTTTGCTAGATTCTTAGGAACTTATGATGGGCTTAGCTATGCATATATTTTATCGTTACATTTTTATGTTTGAATGTATGAATGTATGATAGTTTAAATATACAAGTTTATGTATGATTTGCTATCACCCACATGCAAAGATTAAAATCGGAATTTAATCAGACTCGCATGTAACCTGATAAAGGATCATCTTTGCATGGATTTGCAATTGATGATTCCAGATCAAGATTGTATCGATATGCAATCAGACTTTTATAATTCACTTGAACGCAAATAATTACACATCAAGCGTGATACCATCCAAGTTTGGGCACTCAAAAGGGCTTTGGCCCTATGGATGTCGGTATGCCTCCGCGTAACATTCATAGAGGAGAATTCTGGATGAGATGGGCAGTTCTATGTGGGTGCGTGCGCCTCCGCGTAGTAGCCACATTAGTTCTGTTCATAGTTCAAGCTTGGTAGACTTGTCTACGATTGTCAGCTAGGGCTGACCTAGGGTATCAGTATAGGGTATGCCGTGTACTTTTAGTACAAACCCTATCCAGGAACTACATAGTCTTGTAGATGGATGTATTCCTACCTTGATGCTCTTAATTGGAGTAGTGAGCCTCCGTTCACTTCAATTGAGGGTATGATGGGATTCTGGTTCAGATTCTAAAGTTAGAATCAAACAAGTGTTTTATATCTGAATCTCAAACTTGAAGTTTAATTAATTTCACCATGTAGAACTAAAGGCAAACACAACACAAAGGAGTAATAGCGCACTAAGAGTCTAGATTGAGGACAGACTCAAGAGCTTGAATTACTCAGATTGTAATAGAAACTTGAGGCTTGTACTCAAGCATGAACGCAAGTAATATATCCTCATCAAGGAACCTCCTGTTGAGCCACCGCTAAACACCGGTAGGGCACTAAGGATACTTATCAAAGTTCCTTAGTAACCAAATCGACGTGTCATGCATTATGGTGGGCAGTAGGATGCCAGAGTTGCAGAAGCAGTTCAGGAACATTTCAGATGACCCTCATACCTGTAAGGCAGAGGTCAAGGAAATGTTCAAGGAGAAAGCTCGTGTCGAAAGATATGATACTTAAGGCTGGAGCCCTATTAGTCCCCATGTCACGAAGATTTAATGTCTTCAGGAAGATCTAACCAGTCTCGGTTTTGATAATCAAGAGAAAATAGCTGCGGATTTTATGTTGCAGTCACGTCCATATACATATATGTTAGGTTTGTGCCCTAGTCCAATATAATTCCTCAATCTATATTGTAACAGACATCATTATTCTACATAATAAAATGCATAATATTACTAATGTGTTGTAGTAATATACCTAATGTGATTTGATCTATGTCATAATGTGTGTAACCACTTATAGTGGAACTATAGATCAGAAAGAATTGCATTCAATAAAGTCCCTGATCAGCTAAGCTTCTTCTGAAGCGATCAGTATGAGACTAACTCATTGTGATCATGCTCTACTGATCATGGCAAATTGCGTGCTGGAGTTATATCATAGATACCATCAGGACGATGATATCGGACAACCCGATTGTAAGTATGCTGCATAGATCTAGTCATGAGATACTCACATATCGTAGCTTGTCATTATATCCTAAGACCAAGGAGTCTTTGTGTACACTATGTAACGAATACCTAAGTTTGACCTAGTCTAACGTTATCTGTAAAAGGGTAACTATAACGACTTCGATTGGCTTTGATATTTGTTGCACTAGTGAACTCGAAAGGCGTCTAAGGGATTTATCACTCATACTTTGGTATGAGAAAAATATTCGTTTAGGCCACTTGATAAGTATGACTGAAGGAAGAGCACGGCCGTGCAGGGGATACCTTAGTATCAGTTTTCAGTCATCTCAGATATCAAGAAACAGTGATTTATAAATTAGGATGACCATTCTATGCCTATTGATCAATCTTGATATTGGTTTGATAAAAGGACAGTGACATGTACGGTAACAGGTTAAGTCGAATAATCGATAATCACAAACATTGGATAGTCATAATGTCTTGCTAGAGACCACTTCTGATGGAAAGGGTAAAATAGCAATTTTACCAGTCTGTCAATTGTTCGTGAGCCTAGAGGGTCACACGCATTAAGCACGATACATGACAACAATTTTGGATGAAAATTGAGAACGGTTCAGTAGTTTTCTGGCCTAAGGTTTTAACAAGACGGTTGAAGAAATCAATTCGAGAAAATTGAGCCGTTTTGTCTAAACCGAAATTAGAACTCAAGTTAATGGGTTTAATTTGGGTTTTAGTTAAACGGGCTTAAAGCCCATTTAGGGATTTAATTTGTGAATGGGAACAAATGAAAATACGAGTTTATTTAGGATAGATATGCAATTTTAATTTGAAATTCAACTTTATTTTTCAAATTAAAATTACAATATATCTTCCATTATCTTCTCTAATTTTCAGCAACTAATTTCCTCCTCCTCTCTCCCTCATTTCCGAATTCTCTCTCTCCTCTCATCCTCCATTGTTGTCAAACTTCTCTCAAAATTCATAGCAAAAGTTTGAGTTGTGGTGCTTGTGTGGACCTAATAGAGAAACACTAAGCTTGCGTTTTCATCGATTAGAAGAAGTAATTTTTAGATTCAAAAGGTATATATAACATGTTGAATTTATATTAAGATCATAGCTTGCATCGATCACCACGGTTACAGAACGTCCGCTGCATGATATTTATCGATTGGAACCCGTGGTGATCTCTTTCAGTGGTATCAGAGCCATGGTTGTTATGTATTCTTCTACATGTTTAATTCTGATTTTTTGAGTTTATATGTGTTCATCACCTTAGCATGCATGTGAATCGAAAAAAATTTCAGATTTGATTGATTTTGGAAAATTGGAAAATAAATTTTTTTGGGTGTTTTGAATCTCTTTTAGTGGTATCAGAGGCATGGTTGTTATGTATTATTCTACATGTTTATTTCTGAATTTTTTTTGAGTTTATATGTGTTCATCACCTAAGCATGCATGTGAATCAAATTTTTTTTCTTCAGATTTGATTGATTTTGGAAAACTGGAAAATATTTTTTTTTGGGTGTTTCGGGTTAGCCATGGACGACCAGGTCGAGACCCTTGGTGGACCATGGAATGCCCTAGGGCAGACCATGGTCAGCACCAAGGGCCGAGGAGGGTCGCCTACGGGCGACCATGGCAGCCCTCGGGGGTGACCATGGTCGCTGCCGCGGGCGACCATGGTCTGCCCATGCGGGCGACCATGGCAGCCCTCGCGGGACACAATGGTTGCCTCGCGGGCGACCAGGGTCTGCCCTAGGGGACACCATGGCTGCCGAGGTCGCCCGCGGGGCTGACCGTTGTCGGCCACGGGAACGACCATGGTAGCCCTCACGGGTAACCGTGGTTGCCTCCGCGGGCGACCTCGGTACAGCCGGTTCGGCTCGACCAGATTCGAGCTGAACCGGTTGGTTCGCAAGAATATTTTGAAACCCGAAAAATTTAATTTTCAGATTTGGTTCGGTTTCGATAAACCAGCGAGAACCGGTTCAAAATTCAATTAAATAGTTAAACCGTCCGGTTTCGATAAACCAAAATTTTCCACACTTAAGAAAGATAAAATTTGGAAAATTTATTTGTTTGATAAGCATGTTGATTGTATACATGATCTTTGATAACATGATGTTTTCCACATGATGCTAGCTAAGCCCATTAGATTTGTATTTTAATTTCGGTATTGCAACCTGCGTGTTGCTTAATTTTGGGTTGTAGTAAATATGGCCTGCGTGTCGTGATTTGTATTTCATTTTATTTATTTAAATTTGTAATCACAAAGACCGACTCAAAAATCAAGTCAAGAGGAAGACTCGAAGCCAGTGGGAGTTCACAAGAATGGAGCAAGTTTGGATCTTGAAGACCATGTCTTTAGGATCAGTATTGCTAGATTCTTAGGAACTTAAGATGGTCTTAGCTATGCATATATTCTATCGTTACATTTATATGTTTAAATGTATGAATGTATGATGGTTTAAATATACAAGTTTATGTATGATTAGCTATTACCCACATACAAAGATGAAAATCGGAATTTAATCAGACTCGTATGTAACCTGCTAAGGGATCATCTTTGCATGGATTTGCAATTGATGATTCCAGATTAAGATTGTATCGATATGCAATCAGACTTTAATAATTCACTTAAACGCAAATAATTACAAGTCAAGCGTGATACCATCAAAGTTTGGACACTCAGAAGGGCTTTAACCCTATGGATGTCGGCACGCCTCCGCGTAACATTCATAGAGAAAAAGTCTGGATGAGATGGGTAGTTCTGTGTGGGTGCGTGCGCCTCCGCGTAGTAGTCACATTAGTTCTATCCATAGTTCGAGCTTGGTAGACTTGTCTACGATTGTCAGCTAGGGCTGACCTAGGGTATCAGTATAGGGTATGCCACGTACTTACAAGTACATAACCTAGCCAGGAACTACATGGCCTTGTAGATGGATATAATCCTACCTTGATGCACTCAATAGGAGCAGTGAGCCTCCGTTCACTTCAATTGAGAGTATGATGGGATCCTGGTTCGTGACTGCTGAAAAGAATCTCAAGGGCAAGTCCAAGGAGGTTCTTACGGTCAACAAGCAAGTGAGCTTCAAGAAAGCCAGTCTGGGCAATGATAATCCACCTATACACCTAGCAGGGAAGATTCGACAACCTAAGGGTCCAGCAGCTCCAAAGGCTGTTGAGAATCCTAAGAAGGATGTCATCTGCTTCTATTGCCAAGGACTGGGGCACTGGAAGAAGGATTGTAAGAAACACAAGCTTTTTCTTAGGAAGAGTGGAGCTTCCACATCTTTAGGATTAGGTATTTTTGTTATTCAGGTCAATCTTAGTTTATCTACTTCAGATTCTTGGGTACTTGATACCGGTGCAGAATCTCACATTTGTGTTAATGTGCAGGCTCTGGGAAGTAGAAGAGAAGTGAGCAGGGGCGAGGCAGACCTACGAGTTGGCGATGGCAATCAAGTCTTGACAACTGCTGTAGAAGATATTAGTCCCAGTTTGCCTAGTGGGCTGGTTTTGTTATTAAACAATGTTCATTGTGTACCTGCGTTTCGCAGAAATATTAATTCTATTTCCTTGCTAGACATGGAAGGATATTGTTTTTCTATTGATAATGGAATTTTCAATATTTTCAAGAATAATATGTTTTATTGCAATGATTCATTGGTTGGTGGTTTATGTATTCTTAATATTCAAAATACTGACACTAGCTCGATTTTTAATATCAGTAACAAAAGGGTTAAATATGATGATTTAAACCAGACTGTGATATGGCACTGCCGCTTAGGCCATATAGGCCAGAAACGCATCTCAACACTTCAGAAGTGTGGACTTCCAAGTCCGTTTGAATCTACTTCAATAGAGAGATGTGAGTCATGCCTTATGGCAAAATGACAAAGACACCTTTTGCCGGTTTAGGTGAAAGGGTGAGTGACTTACTGGGTCTCATACATTCCGATGTTTGTGGGCCTATGAGCACTCAGGCCAGAAGAGGTTTTCACTACTTCGTTACATTTACTGATGACTTCAGTAGATATAGGTATGTTTATCTTATGAGACATAAATCGGAAACCTTTGACAAGTTCAAAGAGTTCCAGAACGAAGCACAGAACCAGCTTGGTAAAAGTATTAAGGCGCTTCGATCTGACCGAGGCGGTGAGTACTTGGACCAAGAATTTCACAGTCATTCAAAGGAGTGTGGGATCCTCTTTGAATTGACTCCGCCTGGAACACCTCAAATGAATGGTGTATCCGAACGGAGAAATCAGACCCTGCTTGACATGGTTCTATCAATGATGAGTCAGGCTGACCTCCCTATCTCCTTCTTGGGCTATGCCCTAGAAACGGTCGCATTCATATTGAATGGGGCTCCTACAAAGGCAGTGGAAAGCACTCCATACGAAGTATGAAACCGGAAGAAACCCTTATTAGCTTTCCTTAAGATTTGGGGATGTGAAGCTTACGTCAAGCGTCTGCTAGGCGATAAGCTCGAACCCAAATCAGACAAGTGTGTCTTTGTGGGGTACCCCAAAGAAACAAGGGGGTACTATTTCTACAAACCTAGCGAGAACAAAGTTTTTGTTGCTCGAGGAGGGGTATTTTTGGAAGAGGAATTTATTTCCAAAAGTGCTAGTGGGAGTGCCGTGCATCTTGAAGAAATTCAAGAAGATACGGAGCAACCTACTATGCTGAATGTAGAAATACTGGAGCTAGAAGAGGTCATTGATCAAGAACCAATCCCTACACCTATTCTAGATGGTCCAAGAAGGTCTGAGAGATCTCGTCAAGCTCCTATCAGATATGGTTTTCTAGCCACTGAAGGAAATGACTTGATGTTGGTGGATCAGGATGATCCAGAAACCTACAAACAAGCTTTGGCTAGTCCAGACTCCGAAAAATGGCAGAACGCCATGAATGAGGAAATGAAATCCATGTCCGACAACAAGTCTGGCGCTTGGTGGATCAAACCCCTGGGATGAAACCCATCGGTTGCAAATGGGTCTATAAAATTAAGATCGACATGGATGAAAAGCCTTAGACCTATAAAGCTAGACTGGTTGCGAAAGGTTATCGCCAGATCGAAGGTATCGATTATGACGAGACTTTTTCACCTGTGGCTATGGTCAAATCTATCCGGATCATTCTAGCCATAGCAGCATACTACGATTATGAGATATGGCAGATGGATGTCAAAACCGCATTCCTTAACGGGAACTTAAAAGAGAATGTTTATATGACACAGCTCGAGGGTTTTGTTGATCTAGAGAATCCCGGAAAGATTTGCAAGCTGCTTAGATCCATTTATGGATTAAAGCAAGCTTCACGGAGTTGGAACATTCGTTTTGATGAAGCCGTAAGGGAATTCGGTTTTATCAAAAACGAAAGTGAAACTTGCGTATATAAGAAAGCGAGTGGGAGTAAAATAGTATTCCTAGTGCTATATGTCGATGACATACTGATCATCAAGAATGACATCCCAACCTTGCTTGAAGTTAAAGCTTGGTTAGGGAAATGCTTTTCGGTGAAGTAATTAGGTGATGCTGCTTTCATTCTGGGCATCAAGATCCACAGAGATCGACCCAAAAGAATATTGGGCCTAAGTCAGAGCACTTACATAGATAAACTGTTGAGAAGATTCTCAATGCTTGATTCTAAGAAGGGATACCTACCCATGCGGCATGGCATTAAGCTCAGCAAACAACAGAGTCCTAAGACTCCTAATGAGCTAAGAAAAATGAGTAAGATCCCATATGCTTCGGCTATGGGATCCATCATGTATGCTATGATTTGCACGAGACCAGACATCTCGTTCCTGTTAAGCTGTACCAGCAGATATCAATCTAACCTAGGGCAGGAGCACTGGACTGTTGTCAAGAGTATCCTTAAATATCTAAGGAGAACTAAAGACGCATTCCTAGTGTATGGTGGGAAGGATGGAGAACTAGCAGTCAAAGGATTTGTTGATGCTAGTTTTCAGACAGATCTTGAAGATTTCAAATCATAGGCAGGATTTGTATTCGTGTTAAATGGCAGAGCATTCAGCTGGAAGAGCTTCAAGGAAGCCACGACTGCCGATTCTACAACAGAGGCCGAATACATAGCTGCAGCAGAAGCAGCTAAGGAAGCCGTATGGGTTAGAAGCTTTCTAACCGGATTAGATGTAATGCCGCGAGCGTCTGATCCGCTAAGCTTGTTGTGTGACAACACTGGGCCATAGCATTAGCTCAAGAGCCCAGATTCCATAACAGAACTAAGCACGTACAGAGGAAGTATCACATTATCAGAGAATATATAGATAATGGTGATGTGGTGATTACTTATGTACCGACTGATGACAATGTTGCTGATCCCTTGACAAAGGCTTTACCGTAGCCTAAGCATGAAGCGCACGTGAAGTCTATGGGGGTTTCAGATGGTAGGTTTATGCATATGAGGTGCGTTGCGCATATCATAAACTTAATCGTCAATGATGGAATAGGGATGTTAGGAACATCTGTGGAGAGAGTTCGATTTACTGTCAAGTTCATAAAGCTATCACCCGCAAGATTAGCTAAGTTTAAGGAAGCTGTTGATCAAGCAGGGATACAAACATAAAAACTTCTTTGCCTTGATGTTTGCACTAGATGGAACTCCACCTATTTGATACTCAAGTCTGCATGTAGATTGGAAAAGGCTTTTGAGTATTATAACGACATTGACCATGTTTTAAGGTTCGAAATGGACCATAAGGTTAAGAAAGATGGGGGCGAACCACTTGGCATGCTTACAGATGATGATTGGGCTGATTGTAACTCCTTACTGTCTTTCTTGGAGCTGTTTTACGATATGACAGTAAAGGTGTCTGGTTCATCTTATGTTACAAGTAGTAATGTTCTAGATGAAATTAGTGACATATGTGACTATAAATGAAAATTTATCTAGTGAGAATAGAAAATTGAGGGAAATGGCAAGTAAGATGTTATTAAAATATAACAAGTACTTTGGAAACATTGAGAAAGTGAACATGTATATCTTCATAGCACCTATATTTGATCCTCGGTACAAGCTAGATATTGTAAATTACACTATAGAGCAGATCTATCCTGATGACAAGGCAATCCCGCTCAAAGAGCATCTAAGACAAACTTTAGTTGAGCTTTTCGCAGAGTATTCTAGTCTTTATGGTGCCACCAGTGCTTCTATCTCACGGCCAGAGAGTATTGTTGTTGACACGCCTCAACCTAAACGAGCAAAAGGGATGGATCGAGCTCAATTTGAGAAGAAGTTACAGTCTGAAGAAGAAGGAAATAACATTTCAAAACTAGTTAGGTACCTTAAAGATGATCCTTCAAAAGATCCATCATCTGAGAATGTGTTGTCTTGGTGGAGTAAGAATGGTCATAGATTTCCAATCATTTCACGAATGGCTAGAGATATTTTGGCCATTCCTATCTCCACGGTGTCATCTGAATCTGCATTTAGTATTGGGGGAAGGGTACTAACCGACTTTCGGAGTTCATTGAGTCCAATGATGGTTCAGTGTCTCATTTGCACGCAAGATTGGTTGAAAAAGGCACCGACAAGTATAAAGTCATTGAAGGAAGAAATGGACAATCTTGCTATTATTGATGAAGGTACTATTTTTATTTATTATCTCATGCTTCGTAACATTTTAAAGTTTTGTTTTGTATTAAACATTTTTAATTTTGTGACTGAAAGGAATCTGTTTAAATTATGATGATGATGTGCAGAATTATTTGAGTCTGCAAACTTGGAAGGAGTGCCTCACATTAAGTGAAGAATGGTTCATTTGAATTGAAAAGTAAAGGGGATGCCTTATTTTAAGCATGTGAATGGAGTATCTGCCTCACTTTAAGTGAAGAAAATAGTATATTATTATTCTTCTAGTTTTATTTTATTTGGAAACTATCAATTTCGTTTTGGTTGTATTAAATTAATTTATCATTTAGCAGGTGGTTTTCTTTGGTTCTTACACATTATTTTGATTTAATATTCTGATTGCTTGCATATTTTCTGAGTGCATTATATTGAATAATTGTATGAACATCATATTGTTAAGTCTAATTGGAACATCGATTAGTTCTATTTTTCTACAACCATGGAACAAAACTAAAAATTTGGATCTAATTGGATAGAATTAGGGAACCAGATTGGAGAACCGGACTTCAATCACAACAAAAATTTTAATCGGGTCTAATTGGATAGAACAAGGAACCCAATCGGTTAGGACCGGACCCAGAACCGGACGGGACCCATACACTGGGTCCGGTTTTGGATCTCAAAATTGAAGAACCGGTTGATCCGGTTCGGTCCGATTCTAGCCGGTTCGGTCCGGTTCTATAAAACCGTGCCCAACCCTAGCCGGAGTTATATCATAGATACCATCAGGACGATGATATCGGACAACCCGATTGTGAGTATGCTGCATAGATCCAGTCATGAGATACTCACATATCGTAGCTTGTCATTATATCCTAGGACCAAGGAGTCTTTGTGTACACTATGTAACGAATAACTAAGTTTGACCTAGTCTAACGTTATCTGTAAAAGGGTAACTATAACGGCTTCGATTGGCTTTGATATTTGTTGCACTAGTGAACTCGAAAGGCATCTGAGGGATTTATCACTCATACTTCGGTATGAGAAAGATATCCGTTTAGGCCACTTGATGAGTATGACTGAAGGAAGAGCACGGCCATGCAGGTGATACCTTAGTATCAGTTTTCAGTCATCTCAGATATCAAGAAACAGTGATTGATAAATTAGGATGACCATTCTATGCCTATTGATCAATCTGCATATCGGTTTGATAAGAGGACAGTGACATGTACGATGACAGGTTAAGTCGAATAATCGATAATCACGAACATTGGATAATCATAATGTCTTGCTAGAGACCACTTATGATGGAAAGTGTAAAATAGTAATTTTACCAGTCTGCCAATTGTTCGTGAGCCTAGAGGGTCACACGCATTAAGCACGATACATGACAACAATTATGGATGAAAATTGAGAACGATTCAGTAGTTTTCTGGCCTAAGGTTTTAACCAGACGGTTGAAGAAATCAATTCGAGGAAATTGAACCGTGTTGTCTAAACCGAAATTAGAACTCAAGTTAATGGGTTTGATTTGGGTTTTAGTTAAACGGGTTTAAAACCCAGTTAGGGATTTAAGTTATGAATGGGAACAAATGCAAATAAGAGTTTATGAAGGATAGATATGCAATTTTAATTTGAAATTCAATTTTATTTTTCAAATTAAAATTACAATATATCTTTCATTATCTTCTCTAATTTTCAGTAACTAATTCCCTCATCTTCTCTCCCTCATTGTCAAATTCTCTCTCCCCTCTCATCCTCCACTGTTGTCAAACGTCTCTCAAAATTCATAGCAAAAGTGTGAGAGAAAACCTTCTTCAGTTGTGGTGCTTGTGTGGACCTAATAGAGAAACACTAAAGTTGTGTTTTCATCGATTAATAGAGGTATTTTTTAGATTCAAAAGGTTGATAACATGTTGAATTTACATTAAGATTCAAGTTTGCATCGATCACCATGGTTACATAACTTCCGCTGCATGAAATTTATCGAATGGAACCCATGGTGATCTCTTTCTTGTGGGAGAGCTTACCTATTTCCTAGGCTTCCAAATCAAACAGCTAAAAGATAGCATCTTCATATCTCAGAGTAAATATGCGAAGAATATTATCAAGAAATTTGGGATAGAGAAAGCTTCACACAAACGGACACCTTCAACTACACATATCAAGCTAACTAAAGATGATCCAAGAGAAGCCGTCGACCAAGACCTATATAGAAGCATTATCGGTAGTCTTCTCTACCTTACTGTCAGTCGACTAGATATTGCCTACTCTGTGGGAGTATGTGCACGTTATCAAGCAAATCCTAAGGTTAGTCATCTATCCCAAGCTAAAAGAATTATAAGATATATCTCTGAGACTACAGACTTGGGTTTATTACACATCCTCTACCCTGGTGGGGTATTGTGATGCTGATTGGGCTGGAAACACAGCAGATAGGAAGAGTACATATGAAGGATGCTTATTTCTTGACAATAATCTCATATCATAGTTTAGTAAAAAGCAAAATTGTGTTGCCTTGTCCACTGCTGAATCTGAATATATTGCTGCCGGGAGTAGCTGCACACAATTGTTATGGATGAAGCAAATGTTGGTCGAATACAATGTCACACAAGAAGCCATGACTTTATATTGTGATAATGTTAGTGCCATCAACTTCTCTAAAAATTCTGTCCAACACAGCAAGACCAAGCACATTGACATTAGACACCACTTCATTCGCGAGGTGGTCAAAGACAAGAAGATCATCCTAGAGCACATCCATACAGAGAAGCAACTTGCTGACATTTTCACGAAGGCATTAGATGCAAGTAGATTCGAGTACCTCAGGACGTCACTCGGTCTGTGCACCATCAACGAACAATAGTAGTTGCAAAAATGTTTGAGAGGAGTTGGTTGGTAAGCTTCATGAACCGGTCCAAAATCCCAACACATGCCATTGGGCCAAGCATACCAAAATCCCATATAAAGAGAGGAAAGGTCGCGAGATACGCTCTGTCTCCAACAGATTTGATTTGAATTGACTTGTTTTTTAAAAACAAAACCTAGTCTGCCTCTTCTCGCTTTCGCTCTCATCTCCCACACCTCTCAAACCCTGTGACGAAAACCTCACTACTCACACAAACATGGTGAAAACAAGGAGCACTCTAGCGCCAAAGAAAGCCACTGACAGTCGACAATCCAAACCCAAGAAGACCGAGGAAAAAAGCTCCAAGAGCAGCAATCTAAGCACCAACAATCATGGGGTCTGAATCAAAAGACTAAAGACACAGAAGTAGCACCTCCGGATGCCAGAGGAGATGTTACAGAAAATGCTACTGAGACAGCACACACTGTGTTGTCATCCCTGAAAAAGAAGATATTAGAAGAGAATGAAAGTCTGGCAGTGATTGTCGGAAAACTCAAAGAAACCAAGAAGAGGAAGGAGGTAAAAGATGCTAGAGGCCCCAGCAAGAAGAAGAAGACGTCCGTCAAAGAAAAAGGAAAGAAAGTTGTCTCCAAAAGGAGATTGATTGATGAAGAAACTGATGACGATGTAGAGGAGGTTACTGCAAAGAAGGGAAGAAGTCTGAAGACGGTCAAGAACACCTCAAGTGTTCCGTACGACAATGTGTCGTTTCATTATGCTGACAGTGCGAAACGATGGGAATTTGTGTTCCAGAGAACGGCATATCCCGAGAAGACCCTGTCTTCGGAGCTACAGGGGCTGGAAGCCATTATCAAACTCCTGGAACAGGAAGAACTCATGAAGACCGTCACTAACATTGGTAACCACTATCCCCTTTTGGTCAAAGAATTCATTGCTAACTTGCCTACTGGATTTGGGACTCTGGATGATCCGGATTGTGAGAAGGTATATGTCAGAGGCCTACGCTTCAACATTTCCTCTGACATCATTAATGCCTTCCTGGGGAGAAAGTGTGTTCGTTCTGTGCCTCCACCTGACCTGAACAAAGTCCTCAAGGAGATTACTAGAGAAAAAAAGCAGACTGTGGCCTACCAAGGGCACCGTGGCAGCCTCGGACCTCACATCCAAGTACTCCATCCTATTCCGTATCGGAGTAGCGAACTGGGCTCCCTCCACACACGCATCCTCCATCAAACCAGAGCTGGCAATACTCATCTTCCAAATAGGTACTGGTTCCACACTTGACTTTGGGCAGTTTGTTATTGATCATCTTATTAGACATGCCAGATCATTAGCTGTAAAGCTACCTATTGCCTTTCCCTCCCTTATCTCTGAGGTACTTGTACATCAACACCCCGGAGTGTTGAAGACAACTGATAAGGCTGGCAAACGCGGAGGACTGATTGTAGTGAGCCACAAGCCGTTCGAGGGCAAGCATGCTCCTGATCTTGTCAGGCCAAAAGCCAAGCTGACCAAGGCGACGACCAGTCGAGCCACAAGTGGCGTCCCTCCAACCAAGACCACCAGCAGGGATGCAATCATGCTTGAAAGAGAGATAGCCGTACTTTACAAGGACATCGTCAATCTAAAGACAGCTCTGAAGCATCTCTCCCAGCGAAGATCTCATTGTGCCAACCTGCTGAAGTCCATGTCTCCTCCCGGCTCAGAAAATGATGATTCCTCCTCTCTACCCAATGTTACTGAAGACACTCCTCAAGATGCCTCTACTGATGCTACAGAAGAAGAGACTGCTAGTTCTACCAGCAGTTCTATTTAATTTTAAGAACTTTCTGGTTTCCGTACAAACTGAACAACTTTTAATTTGTATTTGTTTTGAACACTGTTTCATATGTATTCTCGACTGCTGATCGAGGAGATGTATGAGTTAAGTTTATATTTTTCTTATCACCCTGTTTGTTAGAAATATTTGTTTAATTTTGGCTCTTTTTGAGCCAGCAAGGGGGAGTAAGATGATACGCGCGATGATACGCAAATGGTACGCGAAAACACAAGGCGACACAACGACGCAATGATACGCGAAACGCGGACAAAGACTTAATGAATGCCGATCAATTTGCAACCAAAATATCACGAAAAATGTGCGCGGAATGCAACAAAGATTGCTGACCTTAAAAATAGCCAAAGGGGGAGATTGTAGTTACGACGCTTTTGGTGATTGGCTTATTTTTAAGGAACTAGAGAAAATGTCATAAAGAATGTCGAAGCATCATATGCGACATCTTGTGTGACATTGTTGACGACATCTCGGCAAACATCCTGATCGACAGAAATCAGGAAAGTCCAGATTCTGCAGGAAGTACGAAGACTTTTAGGAAATTCCAGAACGATTCTGATTCTGGAAAGAAGAAAGACGGTGATTAAGAGGAAACCCATTAGGGTTAGTACTCTTCCTCGATTGCTATAAAAGCTTAGGCTACCCCCTTAGCAATCTTGTGGTTCTTTATTTGTTTCCTAGCAATAATTTGTAAAGCTCTTAGACGTGAAGGTTTGCGGGCTGGGAGGTTGCAGATTGTGCTAAGGATATTGTGTATCACCATAACTATTGAGAGTTAGGTGATTTTGGGTTTTCTAATCGCGTGACTGAAGACTGAACGCAACCACAACGTTCAACGACGACTTGAACCGATAGAGCAAGGCGGTTGCTCGAAGAGTGGAATCAAGACGGAATCTTCGATTCAGGGGGAGACCCTGAGATAGGTTGCACTGTAATAAGTAGCATAAAGTATAGATCTAGGGATGATCATAGGTACTTGTATGTTCTGACGAATTACTGATAAGTGAAACCTTTCCACTAGGCTGAGAGCCCCCAGACGTAGGTGACGTTGCACCGAACTGGGTAAACAATCTGCTGTGTCATTGTTTAGTTAGCTTTATATTTACTGTCCTGCTTTATCTACACAAGAAGTCATATACGGTGTTATAGTTTCATACATAACATTGTGTGTGGCATCTTGCACGACTAGCTGATCAAAATTTCACAAGTCTTTTATATATAATCTTCTGTTTAGCAATGAATGGCATTTACATTATTATTGTGTTATGATAATGTGTCAAGCGGTAACTTCATCTAAAGTCGTTAGTGTTTACACAAGAGCATCAGAACCTTTAGATATAAGAAAGTTATGCTTGACATATCCCTAGTCGAGTACTTATCTATAAGTGACTAGTGTGATGATTAATTATGATCAAGTCCTCCTAGTCAAGGTGGTGGGACTGCCAAAGTCATATCACGAATATCATCTGGAGGATGATATTGGATGACCCGTGGTGGAGTATGGCGCATAGTTTTAGTCACCAACGCATACTTCGTCGTCGTTTGATCACTGCCTTAATACCTTGGTGCGAGTGGCTCACATGCACGTCGCTCCATTAGTTTGACATGTCCTAATGCTTCCTGTAACAGGAAAGCCATAACGGGCATATTTAGCTATTGGACCGAATGTAGTGGGAGCGCACATTGCGTCTGAAGGGATTTGTTTCCCCACGGTGAGGCGTGGTGAAGGGTATGGTTCAAGGCCCCTTGATGCTTGTGACTGATGAAATGTGCGGCCGCACCCATACGTATCAGTCAACTCAGAATTCGAGTAACTAGATCGAATACATGAGGATAACGATTCTATGCATCATTCGATCTCATACGCCTTAAAGCAAACAAATGGTTAGTGATACAATTGACAGAAAGGAGATATCGAACAGATTGATACACTCGTGGACATTGGGTAATCACTACGTCTTACTAGAGACCACTAGTGATGGATTGGGTGAGATGGGATCTCACGCCGATCTGCCAATGGGTCACGGGCCTACATGTTCGCACACCATGAGCGAGCACCGAAGCCTACTCGATGGCACTCATGAGGTCCAAAAGCAGAGAATGGGAATATTTGCCACCAAGTATGGTGCCGATCGCCACCAACACTTGTGGAGGGTGGCGATGGTCACCTTTGGACTGGCGATCGCCACAAATAGACGTGGAGGGTGGTGATCGCCACCCTGTAAGCATTTTTGTGCCTTAGTCCAATTGCATTAGTCTGTAAATTTCTATACAAATTAATCATCGTTTGCAATGAATAAAATCTGCATTATATTACTTATGTGTTGAAGTAATAGGTTAAGTATGATCTGATATATTGTTAGGTTTATGCCCTAGTTCAATGTAATTTTTTAATCTATATTGTACTATATATCATTTTTCGATCTAATAAAAAGGCATTATATTACTAATGTGTTATAGTAATATATCGAATGTGATTTGATCTATGTCATTATGTCTGTAACCACTTATAGTAGAACTGTAGATCAGAAAGAATTGCATTCAATGAGTCCCTGATCAGCTAAGCTTCTTCACATGCAATCAGTATGAGACCAACTCCTTGTGATCATGCTCTAATGATCATGGCAAAGTATGTGCCAAAGTTATATCATAGATATCATCAAGTCGATGATATCGGACAACACGATTGTGAGTATGCAACATAGATACTGTCATGAGATACTCACAGATCGTAGCTTGTAATCATAATGTCTTGCTAGAGACCACTTATGATGGAAAGGGTAAAATAGTAATTTTACCAGTCTGCCAATGGGTCGTGAGCCTAGAGGGTCACACACATTAAGTACAATACATGACAAATAAGCATGGATGGAAATTGGGAGAATCCGGTTTTCAGTTTAGTCAAATTGAAAACTATTTAGTTGATTTATGGCCTAGGGTTTTAACTAGACGGTTGAAGAAATCGAGTTGGGGAAATTGAACCGGTTTAGCTAAACCATAATTAGAACTCAATTATATGGGTTTTAATTTGGATTTAGTTAAACGGGCTTGAAAGCAATTTATGATTTTAATTCATGAATGGGGCAAGAGTGCAATTACTAGTTTAAAGGGATAAGATGTGTAATTATTTATTTAAAATTTAAAATCAGATTTGTTGTGTTAATTAAACAATAATTACACAATATTTTTCTTCCCCTTTTAGCTCAAAATTTCGGTACTCTCTCCCCCTAATCCCTCTCTCATTGTCGACCCTCCTCCATTATTCCTCCATAGACAATTTTGTTTCATTCTTCTCATATTCATTAGCAAGTGTGTGAGAGAAAACCAATTGAGGTTGTTGTGCTTGTGTGGACTCGATAGAGAAACACTCCTTTGTGTTTTAATCGATTAAGAAGCTAAATTTTCAGATTTCAAAAATATTTTAACGTGCTGAATTTCTCATTAAGATTCAAGTTTATATTTTATTCCCATGGTTCAATTGGTCTGCCCTAGGGGCGACCTTGGCAGCACTCGCGGGCCACCATGGTCGCTCCCTTGGGCGACCACAGTCGGCCCCGCGGGCGACCATGGCAGCCCTCGCGGGCCACCGTGGTTGGCTCCGCGGGCGACCTTGGTTGGGCCGGTTCGGCTCGACCAGATTCGAGCTGAACCGGCCGGTTCGCGAGAATATATAAAGACCTAAATTTTTATTTTTCAGATTTTGTTCAGTTTCGATAAACTAGCGAGAACCAGTTCAAAATTAAATTAATAAATTAATCCGTCCGGTTTCGATAAATTGGAATTTTTCCACACTTAAGAAAGATAAAATTTGGAAAAATTTGTTGTTTGATAAGCATGCTGAGTGATCACATGATCTTTAATAACATGATGTTTTCCACATGATGTATAACTAATCCCTCTAGGGTTGTATTTTAATTTCGGTTTTGCAACCTGCGTGTTGCTAAGTTTTGGGTTGTAGTAAGTACGGCCTGCGTGTCGTGATTTGTAATTTAATTATTTTATTTAAATTTGTAATCACGAAGACCGACGCAAGAAGCAAGTCAAGAGGAAGACTCAAAGTTTGGAGGAGGCTCGAAGCCAGTGGGAGTCCACAAGAATGGAGCAAGTCTGGACCTTGAAGACAAAGTCTTTAGGATCAGTTTTGCTTGATTCTTAGGAACTTAAGATGGGCTTCGTTATGCATAATTTAACGTTACATTTATATTTATGAATGTATGAATGTATGATAGTTTAATATACAAGTTTATGTATGATTTGCTATCACCCACATGCAAAGATTAAAAAAAGGGTATTTAATCAGACTTGCATGTAACTTTATAAGGGATCATCTTTGCATGAATTTGCAATTGATGATTCCAGATTAAGATAGTATCGATATACAAGCAGACTATTATAATTCACTTAAACGCAAGTAATTACAAGTCAAGCGTGATACCATCCAAGTCAGGGCATTCAAAAGGGCTTTGACCTATGGATGTCGGTACGTCTCCGCGTAACATTCATAGTGAAGAAGTCTGGATGAGATGGGTAGTTCTGTGTGGGTGCGTGCGCCTCCGCGTAGTAGCCACATTAGTTCTATCCATAATTCAAGCTTGGTACACTTGTCTACGATTGTCAGCTAGGGCTGACCTAGGGTATCAGTATAGGGTATGTCACGTACTTACAGTACAAACCTTGCTAGGAACTACATGGTCTTGTAGATGGATGTATTCCTACCTTGATAATCTTGATTGGAGCAGTGAGCCTCCTTTCATTTCAATTGAGAGTATGATAGGATCCTGGTTCAGATTCTAATGTTAGAATCAGAAAATGTTTTATAACTAAATCTCCAACTTCAATTTTAATTAATACTGATTAAAATTTTGTTTACTGTGTAGACATAAATGGCAAACACGAATCATTCTGGTACCAACGCACTTAGATCGCTAATCGAGCAGGATAAGTTTAACGGCGTAAATTTCCTCGATTGGGACCAGAACTTGAGACTTGTTCTCAAGCATGAACGTAAGTCCTTAGCGACCGGATCGACGTGCAGTGCATCATGATGGGCAGTAAGGTGCCTGACTTGCAAAAGAAGTTCTTGTACATCTCTGATGATCAAAAGTTCTTAATGGCAGAGATTGAGAAAATGTTAAAAGAGAAAGCGCGTGTCGAAAGATACGACACTTGATGTCTTGCAAGCTGAAGGTTGGAGCTCTTGTCAGTCCATATTTCCTTAAGATGAAACTTCTTTTGGAATACTTGACCAGACTCGGTCATCCTGTGGATAAGGAAATGTCTGCAGACTTTGTGCTGCATTCACTTCCAGAGACATATCGTGATTTCGTTGGAAATTACAATATGCATGACATGGATAAGACTGTGACTGAGCTTTATGGTTTGCTCGTGACTGCTGAAAAGAATCTCAAGGGCAAGTCCAAGGAGGTTCTTATGGTCAACAAGCAAGTGAGCTTCAAGAAAGCCAGTCTGGGCAAGGATAATCCCCCTATGCACCTAGCAGGGAAGATTCGACAACCTAAGGGTCCAGCAGCTCCAAAGGCTGTTGAGAATGCTAAGAAGGATGTCGTCTGCTTTTATTGCCAAGGACAGGGGCACTGGAAGAAGGATTGTAAGAAACACAAGCAGTTTCTTAGGAAGAGTGGAGCTTCCGCATCTTCAGGATCAGGTATTTTTGTTATTGAGCTCAATCTAAGTTTATCTACTTCAGATTCTTGGGTACTGATACTGGTGCAGAATCTCACATTTGTGTTAATGTGCAGGCTCTGGGAAGTAGAAGAGAAGTGAGCAGGGGCGAGGCGGACCTACGAGTTGGCGATGGCAATCAAGTCTTGACAACTGCTGTAGGAGATATTAGTCTCAGTTTGCCCAGTGGGCTGGTTTTGTTATTAAACAATGTTCATTGTGTACCTGCGTTTCGCAGAAATATTATTTCTATTTCCTTGCTAGACATGGAAGGATATTGTTTTTCTATTGATAATGGAATTTTCAATATTTTCAAGAATAATATGTTTTATTGCAATGATTCATTGGTTGGTGGTTTATGTATTCTTAATATTCAAAATACTGACACTAGCTCGATTTTTAATATCAGTAACAAAAGGGTTAAATATGATGATTTAAACCAGACTGTGATATGGCACTGCCGCTTAGGCCATATAGGCCAGAAACGCATCTCAACACTTCAGAAGTGTGGACTTCCAAGTCCGTTTGAGTTAACTTCAATTGAGAGATGTGAGTCATGCCTTATAGGCAAAATGATAAAGGCACCGTTTGCCGGTTTAAGTGAAAGGGCTAGTTACTCAATAGGTCTCATACATTCCGATGTGTGTGCACCTATGAGCACTTAGGCTAGAAGGGGTTTTCACTACTTCGTTACATTTACTGATGACTTCAGTAGATACTGGTATGTCTATCTTATGAGACATAAATCGGAAACCTTTGACAAGTTCAAAGTATTCCAGAACGAAGCGCAAAACCAGCTTGGTAAAAGTATAAAGGCGCTTCAATCTGACATTTACAGGAGTGTGGGATCCTCTCTGAATTGACTCCGCCTGGAACACTTCAAATGAATGGCGTATCCGAACAGAGAAATCGGACCTTGCTTGACATGGTTCGATCAATGATGAGTCAGGCTGACCTCCCTTATTAGCTTTCCTTGAGATTTAGGGATGTGAAGCTTACATTAAGCATCTACTAGGCGATAAGTTCGAACCCAAATCAGATAAGTGTGTGTTTGTGGGGTACCCCAAGGAAACAAGGGGGGTACTATTTCTACAAACCCAACGAGAACAAAGTTTTTGTTGCTCGAGGAGGGATATTTTTGGAAAAGGAATTTATTTCAAAAAGTTCTAGTGGGAGTGTCGTGCATCTTGAAGAAATTCAAGATGATACGGAACAACCAACTATGTCAGATATAGAATTACAGGAGCCAGAAGAGGTTATTGTGTTAGAGTTATGCCCCAGTCCAATATATAAGTGATCTACAAATTTAATGTTTTATCATCTTTTCGAATAAATAAATCGGCATATATTACTAATGTGTTGTAGTAATATATCGAATGTAATTTGACCTATGTCATTACGTGTGTAACCACTAATAGTAGATCTATAGATCAGAAAGAATTACATTTGATGAGTCCCTGATCAGCTAAGCTTCTTTAAGAAGCGATCAGTATAAGACCAACTCCTTGTGATCACGCTCTACTAATCATGGCAAAGTATGTGCCGGAGTTATATCATAGATACCATCAGGTCGATGATATCGGACAACCTGATTGTGAGTATGCTGCATAGATCCAGTCATGAGATACTCACATATCGTAGCTTGTCATTATATCCTAAGACGAAGGAGTCTTTGTGTACACTATGTAACGAATACTTAAGTTTGACCTAGTCTAACGTTATCTGTAAAAGGGTAACTATAACGGCTTCGATTGGCTTTGGCATTTATTGCACTAGTGAACTCGAAAGGCGTCTGAGTGATTTATTACTCATACTTCGGTATGAGAAAGATATCCGTTTAGGCCAATTGATGAGTATGACTGAAGAAAGAGCATGACCATGCAGGTGATACCTTAGTATCAGTTTTCAGTCATCTCAGATATCAAGAAATAGTGATTGATAAATTAGGATGACCATTCTATGCCTATTGATCAATCTGGATATCGGTTTGATAAAAGCATAGTGACATGTACGATAACAGGTTAAGTCGAATAATCGATAATCACGAATATTGGATAATCATAATGTCTTGCTAGAGGCCACTTACGATGGAAAGGGTAAAATAGTAATTTTACTAGTCTGCCAATTATTCGTGAGCCTAGAGGGTCACATGCATTAAGCACGATACATGATCACAATTATGGATGAGAATTGAGAACAATTCAGTAGTTTTCTGGCCTAAGGTTTTAACCAGACGGTTGAAGAAATCAATTCGAGAAAATTGAGACGTTTTGTCTAAACCGAAATTAGAACTCAAGTAATGGGTTTAATTTGGGTTTTAGTTAAACGGGCTTAAAGCCCATTTAGGGATTGAAGATATGACTGGGAACAAATGCAAATAAAAGAGTATAAGAGATAGATAATGCAATTTTAATTTTGAAATTCAATTTAATTTCAAATTAAAATCACATAATATCTTTCCTTTTATCCTCAATTATTTTGAAGCAACTTCCTCCCTCATTCTCTCCCCCTTATTGCTGAAAATCCTCTCCCTCTCATCCACCATTGTTGTTCAAGTTTCTCTCAATTTTTCTTGCAAAATAATAGAGTGAAAACCTCTTCGGTTGTGGTGCTTGTGTGGACTTGATAGAGAAACACTATACTTGTGTTTTCATCGATTAAGAAAGGTAAATATCAGATTTATATTTATATTTATAACATGTTAGATTTGCATTCAGATCAGTGCTTGCATCGATCACCACGGTTACATAACGTTCGCTGCATGATATTTATCGAATGGAACCTGTGGTGATCTCTTTCATATTGATCAATAACCAATCCCCACACCTATTCTAGAGGGTCCAAGAAGGTATGGGAGATCGCGTCAAGCTCCTATCAGATATGGCTTTCTAGCCACTTAAGGTAATGACTTGATATTGGTGGATCAGGATGATCTAGAAACCTACAAATAAGCTTTGGCCAGTCCAGACTTCGAAAAATGGCTGAACGCCATAAATGAGGAAATGAAATCCATGTCCGACAACCAAGTCTGGTGCTTGGTGGATCAAACCCCTGGGATAAAACCCATCGGTTGTAAATGGGTCTATAAACTTAAGACCGACATGGATGGAAAACCTCAGACCTATAAAGCTAGACTGGTTGCGAAAGGTTATCGCCAGATCGAAGGTATCGATTATGATGAGTTTTCTCACCAGATCGAAGGTATCGATTAAGCAGCATGCTACGACTTTGAGATATGGCAGATGGATGTAACAACGCTTTCTTTATCGGGAACATAAAAGAGAATTTTGTTAATCCAGAGAATCCCAGAAATATTTGTAAGCTGCTTAAATCCATTTATGGATTAAAGCAAGCTTCACGGAGTCGGAACCTTCGTTTGATGAAGCCGCAAGGGAATTCAGTTTTATCAAAAATGGAACTGAACCTGAAAGAGATCACCTCGGGTTCCATTCGATAAATATCATGCAGCAGACGTTATGTAACCGTGGTGATCGATATAATACTTGAAATTTTGATCGGCTTAGTCGTGCAAGATGCCACACACAATGTTACACGGAATGCTATAACGCTGTGTCTGACTTCTTGCGTAGAAAAAGCAGGACAGTATATATAAAGCTACAAGTAATGACACAGCAGATTGTTTACCCAGTTCGGTGCAACGTCACCTACGTCTGGGGGCTCTCAGCCTAGTGGAAAGATTTCACTTATCAGTAATCCATCAGAACATACAAGTACCTGTGATCCCTCCTAGATCTATACTTTATGCTACGTCTTACAGTGCAATCTATCTCAGGGTCTCCCCCTGAATCCAAGAACGTCTTGATTCCACTCTTCGAGCAATCGCCTTGCTCTGTCGTCTTGAAGTCTTCTTCAAGCTTGGTGGTTGCGTGCAGTCTTCAACTCACAACTTTCAGTAAACCCTCAATCACCTAACTCTCTATAGTTATGTGATACACAAAGTCCTAAGCTCAATCTGCAATTTCTCAGCCCGCAAACCTTCACGTCTAAGAACCTTGCAAATTGATGCTAGGAGACAAATAATGAACCATACAATTGCTAAGGGGGTAGCCTAAGCTTTTATAGCAATCGTGGATGAGTACTAACCCTAAAGGGTTTCCTCTTAATCACCGTCTTTCTTCTTTTCAGATTAGGTGTCGTTCTACACTTTCCTAATCGTTTTCTTGCTGCACTGCCGAACCTGCACTTTCCTGATTTCTGTCGATCAGGATGCTTGCCGAGATGCCGTCAACAATGTCACACAAGATGTCGTAGAAGATGCTTCGACATAGTTGTAGAAGATACTTCGACATTCTTTGTAACATGTTTCTTTAGTTCCTTCAAAATCAGCCAATCTCGAAAATCGTCGTAACTACAATCTCCCCCTTTGGCTATTTTTAAGGACAACATTCTTCGTCGCATTCGTCGTTTCGTTGATCGGCAGTGTCGTCGCGCGTATCGTCGCGTCTTGTGTCATCGCGTCGCGTCGTCTCTATCTTTCTTCCTTGTATCATCGCGCGCGTATATCTAATTTAAACTTACTCCCCCTTGCTGGCTCAAAAAGAGCCAAAACTTAAACAAATATTTCAACAAGTCCGGGAAATAAGCAAAATAAATCCAAACATAACTCACACTTGCTCTCGATCAGCTGTCGAGAGAAAGCATGATACAGTGTTCACAAAATATTACAGACCATAAAAGTTGTTCAGTAGTTCAGTGAATTTCATAAAACATTTCAAATAGAGCTGCTGTTGGAACTTGCAGTCTCTGTTGCTTCTGTGGAGGCTTCTTGGGTAGCATCTTCTGGATCATTTGTGTGATCATCGTCAGAGCCTGGAGGAGACATTGAGTGCAGCAGGTTGGCGCAGTGAGTTCGGCGCTGCGAGAGGTGCTTCAGAGCCGTCTTTAAGTTCGCAATGTCCTCATCAAGCACTTCAATTTCTTGTTTGAGCATGACGGCATCCCTGCTGGTAGTCCTTGTGAGAGGGATGGCACTTGTGGCTCTACTGGTCTTTGCCGTGGCTTCTGGCCTAGCTAGATCAGGAGCATGCCTTCCTTCAAACAATTTGTGGCTCACCACAATTACTCCTCCTCTTTTCCCCACCTTATCCGACGTTTTCAACACGCCAGGGTGTTGATGTACGAGTAATTCAGAGATAAGGGATGGAAAGGCTAAGGGAATTTTCACAGCAAGAGATCTAGCATGGCGAACAAGATGATCAATCACAAATTGTCCAAAGTCAAGTTTAGATCCAATACCTATTTGGTAGATAAGGATTGCCAGCTCAGGTTTGATCGATGATGCGTGGGTCGAGGGCGCCCAATTTGCCACTCCAATCTGGAAGAGAATGGAGTATTTGGAAGTCAGATCTGAAGCTGCCACGGTGCCTTTGGATGGCCATGTTCTGCTCTTATCTCCGGTGATCTCACGGAGGACTTTGCTTAGATCGGGTGGTGGCACAGATCGAACCCTCTTCCTTCCCAGGAATTCATTGATGATGTCGGAGGTGATGTCAAAGCGGATGCCTCTGACATATACTTTATCAAACTCTGGAGCATCTGGGGTACCAAACGTGGTAGGCAGATTTGCAATGAATTCTTTAACCAGAAGGGGATAGTGGTTGCCAATGTCGGAGACGGTTCTCATCAATTCCGCCTTCTCCAGGAGCTGTATAATGGCCTTTAGCCCAAGCAGCTCCGACGACAATGTCTTCTCTGGGTACGCCGTTCTCTGAAATACAAACTCCCACCTCTTTGCGCCTTCTGCTGAGTGAAACGACCCGTTGTCGTAAGTTACACTCATGGTGTTCTTGGCCGTCTTCAGGGCCTTCTTCTTCCTTTCTTCCTCAGCAGGGACTTCTTCAATGTCATCATCAGTAGATTCATCTATCAACCTCCTTGTGGCGATCACTTTCTTTCCCTTTTCCTTGACATGCGACTTTTTCTTTTTGTTGCTGGGACCTCCAGCCTCCTTAACCTCCTTTCTTTTCTTTGTTTCTTTTAATTTTCCAACCATAACAGCCAAACTTTCAGTTTCTTCTAGAACTTTTTTCTTCAGGGACGATAGCACTGTGTGTGCCGTCTCAGCAGCTTCTGCCATGACATCTTCTCTGGCATCCAGAGTGTTTTCTTCTGTGTTGTTGGTGGTAGCATCCTTGTTCTTCTCAGCTTCTTCCAGATCGGTCTCTTCATCTCTGGTTTCTTCTTTCTCTTCTTCTTCTTCCTCGGCTTCTTCCGAGTTAGCTATTTCTTCCTCTTCTACAACATTTTCAGTGGCTTTTGGTATGACATCTGTTCCTTCTTCTTCTCCTCCTTCTCCTTCCGCAATGCGTTCCAGCCCATGAATGACTGGAGTCAGATCCTCCTTTTCTCCTTCCGGACGTATCAGTTCTTCTACCACACCTTCTTGAGGCGGGTCCTGATTTTCTAGTAGTGATTCTAACAGATCACTGTTTCTAGAAGTATCGGCAGAGAAATCGTTACCTGTTGGTGTTGGAACTGCGACGATTTGCATGGAGGCCTCTCGGTTTTCCTGTCCAAGATCATTCTCTCTTTCTGGCCAAGTTAGGTCAGACATTGAGAAAGCAGCACTTCCGGTCCGGGACTTCTTGGGAACTCGAGTAAAAACTGGTATTGGGGCTTTCTCTGGTGAAGCCTCTTTGATAATTTCTTCTGACTTTTTCAGGGTTTTTGGCCCTTTGATTCGCACTCCATGCTTGTTTGTCTTCGCTCTACTGCTTGTGGAGCCTTTCGCTTTAGCTTTCTTTGAAGCGGTGGCTTCCTTTGGGGCTACTATGCTTCTAGTTTTCACCATTGTTGTTTGAGAGATTTGCAGAGAGTGAATGGTGAAGGAGATGAGAGCGAGCACAGAGAGGAGGCAGCCTAGGTTTTTGAAAACGATTCAAATCTTCTTTAGCATCTGACTGTATCTTTCCTTTCCTTTTATATGGGCTTTTGACATGCCTAGCCCAATGACATTCGTTGGTTTTTAGACCGGTTCATGAAGAGGTACCATCACTTCCTCTCAACCGTTTCTGTATCTCCTTTACTGGTCGTTGATGGAACACAGACCAAGTGATGATCTGAGGTCCTCAAATCTGCTCGCGTCTAGTGCCTTTGTGAAAATATCAGCTAGTTGCTTCTCTGTTGGGATGTGCTCTAGGATGATCTTCTTGTCTTCGACCAATTCTCGAATGAAGTGATGTCTAATATCAATGTGTTTGGTCTTGCTGTGTTGGACAGGGTTTTTGGAGATGTTGATGGCACTGACATTATCACAATATAAAGTCATGGCATCTTGTCTGACATTATATTCGACTAACATCTGCTTCATCCAAAGTAGTTGTGTGCAGCTACTCCCAGCAGCAATATACTCCGATTCGGCAGTGGAAAGGGCAACACAGTTTTGCTTCTTACTAAACCATGATATGAGGTTGTTGCCAAGGAAGAAGCATCCTCCAGATGTACTTTTCCTATCTGATGTGTTCCCAGCCCAATCGGCATCACAATACCCCACCAAGGTAGAGGATGTGTCGAATGAATATAACAAACCCAAGTTTGTAGTCCCAGAGACATATCTAATAATTCTTTTGGCTTGGGATAGATGACTAACCTTAGGATTAGCTTGATATCGTGCACATACTCCGACAGAGTAGGCAATATCTGGTCGACTCGCGGTGAGGTAGAGGAGACTACCAATGATGCTCCTGTATAGGTGTTGGTCGACGGCTTCTCCTGGATCATCTTTAGTTAGCTTGACATGTGTAGCTGCTGGTGTCCTTTTATGTGAGGCTTTCTCTAGCCCAAACTTCTTGACAATATTCTTTGCATATTTGCTCTGAGATACGAAGATGCTATCTTTTTGTTGTTTGATTTGGAAGCCTAGAAAATAAGTAAGCTCTCCCACCATGCTCATCTCAAATTCCGATTGCATCTGTTGAATAAATATCTCTACCATCTTGCTTGACATCCCTCCAAAAACAATGTCATCGACATAGATTTGAGCTATCATTAAATTTCCATCTTCATTTTTCACAAATAAGGTCTTGTCGACTCCCCCTCTAGTGTAGCCGCTTCGGATGAGAAATTTTGTGAGCCTTTCATACCAAGCCCTTGGTGCTTGTTTCAACCCATAAAGAGCTTTCTTTAGTTTATACACATGATCAGGACAGTGAGGGTCAACAAATCCTTTGGGTTGTGACACATATACTTCTTCATTGAGATCCCCATTCAAGAAGGCACTTTTGACATCCATCTGGTAGAGCTTTATCTGTAGATGACATGATATCCCTAGCAAGAGACGAATTGCTTCAATTCTTGCCACAGGAGCAAATGTCTCATCGAAGTCGACACCCTCAATTTGAGTATACCCCTGAGCAACTAACCTTGCTTTGTTGCGAGTGATGTTGCCAAGCTCATCAGATTTGTTCTTGAAGATCCATTTGGTGCCTATGATGTTTCCTTTACTTGGTTTGGGCACTAGTTCCCATACCTGATTTTTCTCAAATTGAATCAGCTCTTCTTGCATAGCATTGACCCAATATTCATCATTGATGGCTTCATTGATGTTTTTGGGTTCTGTCTTAGAAATGAAGCAAATATTTCCGATCATCTCGTTATAATCTTTAGGAGCTTTTGACCGAGTCCATACGCCTTCATTCAGGTTTCCAATAACTCCAGAGATAGGATGGTTAGTCTGGACTCTTCGTGAGGGATTCTTGTTGCTAGTTTCAGGAATTTCTTCGTTATTGGCGACATCATCTTCTGTTTTGCTGCTAGCATCTTCTCTGACATCTGGAGTAGCATACTTCCTGACATTGTTGGGAGGATAGGCTCCGTCTTCGTCTGTCGCATCTTTTGAGGCATCTTCGAAGTCATCGTCAACAACAACATTGATTGATTCCATCATGGTCTTGGTTCGTTTGTTGAAGACTCGGTATGCACGACTATTCCTTGAATAGCCAAGGAAGATGCCTTCATCGCTTTTTGGGTCAAGCTTTTGGCGAGGCTCTCTATCAGCCAGTATATAACAAGTGGAGCCAAAGATATGGAAGTACTTAACATTGGGCTTTCTCCCCCTCCATATTTCATAATGAGTTACTGACGTACCTGATCGGAGAGTGACTCGATTGTGGATACGGCAAGCAGTGTTAAGTGCTTCTGCCCAGAAGTCAGTTGGTATGTCTTTAGCTAGCATCATAACTCTCGCCATCTCCTGTAGAGTCCTGTTCTTGCGCTCAACAATGCCATTCTGTTGAGGAGTCATTGGCGCTGAGAATTCATGTGCTATCCCTTCTGAGTTGCAGAAATCTGCAAACTTGCTGTTTTCGAACTCTCGACCATGATCGCTACGAAGGCGGATGATTTTGCCAATTTTCTCTCCTTTTTCTCGTTGGACTTGGATGCATAGATTCTTGAAGATCGAGAAGGTGTCTGATTTGTCACGAGGGAAGTCAACCCAAGTGTATCGTGAGTAATCATCTACACATACAAAGACATATCTTTTTCCTCCAAGGCTTTCAACTTGCATTGGTCCCATGAGGTCAACATGTATCAGCTCAAGTACTCGAGAGGTGGTCATATGCTGAAGCTTCTTGTGTGACATCTTGGTTTGCTTTCCAATCTGACATTCTCCGCAGATCTTTCCTTCAACTATTTTTAGGTTTGGGATTCCGGTGATAGCCTGCTTTGAGATTGCCTTTTGCATACTTCTAAGGTTTAGATGTCCAAGCTTTCGATGCCATAGTTTGGTTTCTTCTGCTTTGGAGACAAGGCACTTGGTTGCTTCGGTATGTGTCTCGGGAGACCAGATATAGCAATTGTCTGTCGAGCGAACTCCTTGTAGAATAGTGACCTGATCGATGTTGTTAACTGTACATGCTTCTTTAGTGAATTTCACTACTAAATCCTGATCACAGATCTGAGTGATGCTAATCAGGTTTGCCTTAAGTCCTTCTACAAGTAATGCTTCAGTCAGACAGGTGGCTTCTGGATGCTTGAGCACTCCTTTTCCAATGATTCGAGCTCGGATCCCATCTCCAAACGTAACAAAGCAGTTTGTATATAATTTAAGATTGGAAAGAAACTCTGGAGTACCTGTCATGTGTCGAGAGCATCCACTGTCGAGATACCAGTCTTTGTTCGTTGAAGCACTTAATGATGTATAAGCAACATTAGCTCGATAGGTCAGGTTCTTAGGTCTCCATTCAAGGCGAGTTGTCTCCGGAGGGGATGGGAGATGCCTTTGATATTTCTGAGCTTGCTTCCTCTTAAGAAGTTGAAAACAAAAAGGTCTGATATGACCTGGTTGACCACAGTAATGACATATCCATTGATATTGATAAGCTGGTCTTCTGTAGCTTTGTTGTCTGCGTGGAGGATGTCTTCTGACAGTTGCTTGACAAGAACAGGTTGTAGACGATGTTATGGCTTTTGTTGTAGGTCGTCCTGTAGGATGGGTTGGGGCATCCTATTGTTTCTTGTCAGTCAAGGCTTGTTGTGGGACAAACTTTGTCCTTGTTGTTGAGGGGACAGCATGTGTGTACCCTAGTCCCGTCGTATCTTTGGACTGTTTTTCCACCGATAAAATCTTGTCAAGGCTTTCTGTGCTTGGATTCATCATCTTTACCGATTTAGTCATGAGACTAATTTCTCCATTGAGTCTGGTGATTTCTCGTTTCAGCTCCACGATCGTCTCTAGAAATCTAGACTTGTCGTTGGTAAGAATAATGATCCTTTCGCCTTGGTGATCAAGTATCAGAGTTTCCTTGATCCATCTGGTGTGCAAGCCTTTGTATGCCTCGACTAGTTGTTCTTTAGTCCAATTCTCATTTGGAGTTGGATCATTATTGATGTCGACAGCATTATCAACATTACATGTAGGAGTAGTAGTAGTGAATGCAACAAAGTTGCTTACCTCTTCAGATCCACTATCTTCATTGTCATCATCTGATAGAGTGGCATTGTATCCTCGTTTTTGTTGTCTGAGCAAATTTGGACATTCTCTACGGAGGTGGCCGAATCCTTCACATTCGTGACATTGAAGTCCTTTGTTTTTGTTTTCTTCCCCACTCCTGTTTGGTCTGTCAAGACTACCTCCAGCTTGAGCTTTTTGTGGAGCATTGTTTCTGGCATTTGCTGTGACATTCCGTCCACCCATTCGACTAAACCTTCTCATGGCTTTGTTGTACCTTTTTGTGAGAAGGGCCATTGTAGCCTCGATGTCTTCATCAGAATCCGAATCCTCAGGATCTGGTTGCTTGTGTGTTGAGCTCTTGAAAGCAACTCCTTTGTTCCTTTTGTCGATGTTGGGTAGAGACAACTCATAGGTCATTAGAGACCCCATCAGCTCATCAAATTTCAAGACCTTGAGGTCATGAACTTCTTCAATTGCTGTGATCTTCATCTTGAACCTAGGACTAAGAGCACGTAGGGTTTTTCTTACCAATTTTTCATCAGACATTGGTTCTCCTAGAGAATAGGATTCATTTGGCTAGATCACGAATGCGAACATTGAAATCTGCAATTGATTCATCTTCCTTCATGACGAGGGCTTCGAAGTTGGTAGTCAGGTATTGCAGTTTCTGTTCTCGAACCTTAGTTGTTCCTTCATATGCTACGGCCAAGATGTCCCATGCTGATTTGGCAATTGTGCATGTGTTGATTAGTCTAAACACGTTCTTGTCAACACCATTGAAGATAGCATTCAGAGCTCGAGAATTTCCTAGTGATTCTTCATCTTCATCATCGGTCCAGTCTTTTTCTGGTTTTGGGCCGATAGGATTGCCATCACTGTCACTGAGTTGTGGTGCATTCCAACCATTGAGTACAACCTTCCATGTCTTGTTGTCTAGTGACTTCATGAAGGCACATATTCGAGCCTTCCAATAGCCATAGTTGCTCCCATCTAGAACAGGTGGTCGATTTATGGATCCTCCTTCTCTGGTATTGTCCATCTTTGATCAAAATATTTGTTTAGGAACTCACCTAAAGCTATAGGTGCCTCCTCTGATACCAATTGAAATTTTGATCGGCTTAGTTGAGCAAGATGCCACACACAATATTACACGGAATGCTATAACGTTGTGTCTGACTTCTTGCGTAGATAAAGCAGGACAGTAAATATAAAGCTACAAGTAATGACACAACAGATTGTTTACCCAGTTCGGTGCAACGTCACCTACGTCTAGGGGCTCTCAGCCTAGTGGAAAGATTTCACTTATCAGTAATCCGTCAGAACATACAAGTACCTGTGATCCCTCCTAGATCTATACTTTATGCTACATCTTACAGTGCAATCTATCTCAGGGTCTCCCCCTGAATCCAAGAACGTCTTGATTCCACTCTTCGAGCAATCGCCTTGCTCTGTCGTCTTCAAGTCTTCTTCAAGCTTGGTGGTTGGTTGCAGTCTTCAACTCACGACTTTCAGTAAACCCTCAATCACCTAACTCTCTATAGTTATGTGATACACAAAGTCCTAAGCTCAATCTGCAATTTCTCAGCCCGCAAACCTTCACGTCTAAGAACCTTGCAAATTGATGCTAGGAGACAAATAAAGAAACACACAATTGCTAAGGGGGTAGCCTAAGCTTTTATAGCAATCGTGGATGAGTACTAACCCTAAAGGGTTTCCTCTTAATCCCCGTCTTTCTTCTTTTCAGATTAGGAGTCGTTCTGCACTTTCCTAATCGTTTTCTTGCTGCACTGCCGAACCTGCACTTTCCTGATTTCTGTCGATCAGGATGCTTGCCGAGATGCCGTCAACAATGTCACACAAGATGTCGTAGAAGATGCTTCGACATAGTTGTAGAAGATACTTCGACATTCTTTGTAACATGTTTCTTTAGTTCCATCAAAATCAGCCAATCTCGAAAATCGTCGTAACTACAATACTTGATCTTAATGTAAATTCAACATGTTATATATACCTTTTGAATATGAAAATTACCTTTTCTAATCGATGAAAACACAAGATTAGTGTTTCTCTATTAGGTCCACACAAGCACCACAACCGATGAAGGTTTTCACTCAAACTTTTGCTATAAATTTTTGAGAGAAGCTTGACAACAATGGAGGAAGACGAGAGGAGAGAGAAGTCGGCCAAGAGGGGGAGAAGAAGATGGGAGTGGTTGCTGAAAATTAGAGGAAGTTATGGAAAAATTGGAATTTTAATTTGTAAAAATAAAATTGAATTTTCAAATTAAAATTGCATATCCATCCTTCATAAACCCTCTATTTTCATTTGTTCCCATTCATCACTTAAATCTCTAAATGGGCTTTCAGCTCGTTTAACCAAAACCCAAATCAAACCCATTAAATTGAGTTCTAATTTCGGTTTAGACGAAACGGTTCATTTTCCTCAAATTGATTTCTTCAACCGTCTAGTTAAAACCTTAGGCCAGAAATCTACCGAATCGTTCTCAATTTTCATCCATAATTAATTGTCATGTATCGTGCTTAATGCGTGTGACCCTCTAGGCTCACGAACAATTGGCTGACTGGTGCAATTACTATTTTACCCTTTCCATCATAAGTGGCCTCTAGCAAGACATTACGATTATCCAATGTTCGTGATTATCCATTATTCGACTTTACCTGTTATCGTACATGTCACTGTCCTTTTAATAAACCGATATCCAGATTGATCAATAGGCATAGAATGGTCATCCTAATTTATCAATCACTGTTTCTTGATATCTGAGATGACTGAAAACTGATACTAAGGTATCACCTGCACGGCCGTGCTCTTTCTTCAGTCATACTCATCAAGTGGCCTAAATGAATATCTTTCTCATACCGAAGTATTAGTGATAAATCCCTCAGACGCCTTTCGAGTTCACTAGTGCAATCAATATCAAAGCCAATCGAAGCCGTTATAGTTACCCTTTTACAGATAATGTTAGACTAGGTCAAACTTAGGTATTCGTTACATAGTGTGCACAAAGACTCCTTTTCCTAGGATATAATGACAAGCTACGATATGTGAGTATCTCATGACTGGACCTATGCAGCATACTCACAATCGGGTTGTCCGATATCATCGACCTAATGATATCTATGATATAACTCCGGCACGTACTTTGCCATGATCAGTAGAGCATGATCACAATGAGTTAGTCTTATACTGATCGCTTCAGAAGAAACTTAGCTGATCAGGGACTTTATCGAATGCAATTCTTTCTGATCTATAGTTCTACTATAAATGGTTACACACATTATGACATAGATCAAATCACATCAGATATATTGCTACAACAGATTAGTAACATTATGCCTTTTATTATGTAGAATAATGATGTCCGTTACAATATAGATTGAGGAATTATATTGGACGAGGGCACAAACCTAACAGAACCTTGCGTATATAAGTAAGCGAATGGGAGTAATATTGTATTCCTAGTGCTATATGTCGATGACATATTGATCATCGGGAATGACATCCCTGTAGGGATTTTGGACTCACCATAATGTCATGGCAGCGGAAGCATAACCCAAAATCTGCTCAAGATCATGAAACCATTAAATCCCAAGGAAAAACCAATCACAAGATTTTACCTTTTAGTTTGATCGTGAATTTACCCGGCAGAAAACGCGAGTTTTAAGCTCCGTATCTCGAGTTACAAATCTCCAAATGCTTAGATTATTTCTTGAGAGTGAAGCCCAGGCAATTCTCTAAAACTTTAATGCTTTGTTCTTTACCCAGTTCGGACGGCACAACCTCCGTCTAGAGCAAAACAGTTTGGTCGACGGTGCTGGCCAATGCTGACCGGGTTCTTCGATTATCGGACTTGTAGCTCCCAAACCAGGGCTCTAATGAGAAATTTCCATTTCACAAAACTTGTAGAACTTTTAGTCTTCATTAATCTGCCACTGGTTTCAGGTCAAACGGAGCGGAGAGCTACAACTCACGCAATATCCATCGCTGGAACTGGACAGTTGCTTCGGTTGATCAAATCAAACAAGAAGAACACGTTTGGATCTTCTCTCTAACGGTATCCACATGGATAGGATGATCAAAGATCCATACACACACAACCTACTAGAGTTATGTGTGAATGACATCTGCACCTTACTTGAGGTTAAAGCTTGGTTAGGGAAATGCTTCTCGATGAAAGACTTAGGTGATTCTGTTTTAATTCTGGGCATCAAGATCTACAGAGATCGACAAAAAAAAATATTGGGCCTAAGGCAGAGGACTTACATAGATAAGGTGTTGAGAAGATTCTCAATGCTTGACTCTAAAAAAGGGATAGATACCAATGTGACATGGCATTAAGCTCAGCAAGCAACAGAGTCCTAAGACTCCTGATGAGCTGAGCAAAATGAGTAAGATCCCATATGCTTCGGCTGTGGGATCCATTATGTAAGCCATGATATGCACGAGACCGGACGTCTCGTTCGCACTAAGTTGTACCAGCAGATATCAATCTAACCCAGGCTAGAAGCACTAGATTGTTGTCAAGAGTATCCTTAAATATCTAAGGAGAACTAAAGACGCATTCCTAGTGTATGGTGGGAAGGATGGAGAACTAGCAGTCAAAGGATATGTTGATGCTAGTTTTCAGACAGATCCTGATGATTTCAAGTCTCAGACAGGATTTGTATTCGTGTTAAATGGTGGAGCATTCAGCTGGAAGAGCTTCAAGGAAGCCACAACTGCTGATTCTACAACAGAGGCTGAATACATAGCTGTAGCAGAAGCGGCTAAGGAAGCCGTATGGGTTAGAAGTTTTCTAACCGGATTAGATGTAATGACGCAAGCGTCTGATCCGATAAGCTTGGTGTGTGACAACACGGGGGCCATAGCATTAGCTCAAGAGCCCAGATTCCACAACAGAGCTAAACACATATAGAGGAAGTATCACATTATCAGACAATATATCAATAATGGTGATGTGGAGAAATTATTGACTAATAACAACATTGCTGATCCCTTGACGAAGGCTTCACCGCAGCCCAAGCATGAGGCACATGTGAAGTCTATAGGGGTAGATTGGAACTTAGGTTGGAATTAGGGGCAACTGGGAGATTGTTAGGATTATGCCCTAGTCCAATGTAATTCCTCAATCTATATTGTAACGTACATCATATTTTTGATATAATAAAAGACATTATATTACTAATGTGTTGTAGTAGTATAGCTAATGTGATTTGATCTATATCATTATCTGTATTACCACTTATAGTAGAACTATAGATCAGAGAGAATTGCATTCGATAAGTCCCCGATAAGCTAAGCTTCATCAGAAGCGATAAGTATGAGACTAACTCCTTGTGATCATGCTCTACTGATCATGGCAAAGTGCAAGTCGGAGTTATATCATAGATACCATTAGGTCGATGATATCGGACAACCCGATTGTGAGTATGCAACATAGATCCAGTCATGAGATACTCATAGATTATAGGTTGTCATTATATCCTAAGACCAAAGAGTCTTTGTGTACACTGTGTAACGAATACCTAAGTTTGACCTAGTCTAACGTTACCTGTAAAAGGGTAGCTATAAGGCTTTGATTTGCTTGCATATTAATTGCATTTGTGAACTCGAAAGGCATCTAAGGGATTTATCACTCATACTCCGGTATGAGAAAGATATCCGTTTAGGCACCTGATGAGTATGATTGAAGGAATAGCACGGTCGTGCAGGTGATACCTTAGTAACAGTTTTCAGTCATTTCAGATATCAAGAAACAGTGATTGATAAATTAGGATGACGATTCCATGCCTATTGATCAATCTGGATATCGGTTTGATAAAAGGACAGTAACATGTACGATAACAAGTTAAGTCGAATAATCGATAATCACGAACGTTGGGTAATCATAATATCTTGCTAGAGACCACTTATGCTGGAAAGGGTAAAATAGTAATTTTACCAGTCTTCCAACGGGTCGTGAGCCTAGAGGGTCACACGCATTAAGTACATTACGTGACAAATAAGCATGGATGGAAATTGTGAGAATCCGATTTTCTGTTTATTTAAATTGAAAACGATTCGGTTGATTTCTGGCCTAGGGTTTTAATCAAACGGTTGAAGAAATCGAGTTGTGGAAATTGAAACGGTTTAGCTATACCATAATTAGAACTCAATTATATGAGTGTTAATTTGGATTTAGTTACCTGGGCTTGAAGCCCAGTTAGGGTTTTAATTCATGAATGGGGCAAGAGTGCAATCATGAGTTTAAAAGGGTAAGATGTGTAATTATTTAGTTAAAATTTAAAATAATATTTTTTGTGTTAATTACACAATAATTACACAATATTTTCCTTCCCCTTTTAGCTCAAAATTTTGGCACTCTCTCCCCCTAATCCCTCTCTCATTGCCGACCTTCCTCCATTATTCCTCCATAGCCAATTTTGTTTCATTCTTCTCATATTCATTAGCAAGTGTGTGAGAGAAAACCAATTGAGGTTGTTGTGCTTATGTGGACTCGATAGAGAAATACTCCTTTGTGTTTTAATCGATTAAGAAGACAAATTTTCATATTTCAAAAGTATATTAACATGCTGAATTTCTCATCAAGATTCAAGTTTATATTTGATTCCCATGGTTTAATTACGCTCCGCTGCATGAAATTATTGTTTAGAACCCATGGGAATCCCTTTCATAAGAAACATTAGTCTCAGTTTCCCAGTGGGCTAGTTTTGTTATTAAACAATGTTCATTGTGTATCTGCGTTTCGCAGAAATATTATTTCTGTTTCCTTGCTTGACAAGGAAGGCTATTGTTTTTTTATTGATAATGGAGTACTCAATATTTTCAAGAATAATATATTTTATTGCAGTACATCATTGGTTGGTGGTTTATATATTCTTAATATTCAAAACACCGACACTAGCTCAATCTATAACATAAGTAATAAAAGGGTTAAATCTGATGATTTAAACCAGATTGTGATATGGCACTGTCGTTTAGGCCATATAGGCCAGAAACGCGTCTCAACACTCCACAAGTGTGGATATCTAAGTCCGTTTGAATTCACTTCAATTAAGAGATGCGAGTCATGCCTTATGAGCAAAATGACAAAGGCACCTTTTGTCGGTATAGGTGAAAGGGCTAGTGACTTATTAAGTCTCATATATTCCGATGTGTGTGGACCTTTGAGCACTCAGGCCAGAAGGGTTTTTCACTACTTCGGTACATTTACTGATGACTTCAGTAGATACGGGTATGTCTATCTTATAAGACATAAGTCGAAAACTTTTGACAAGTTCAAAGAGTTCCAAACTAAGCACAAAACCAGTTTGGGAAAAGTATAAAAGTGCTTCGATCTGACCGAGGCGGTGAGTACTTGGACCATGAGTTTCACAGTAATTTAAAGGAGTGTGCGATCCTCTCTGAGTTGACTCCGCCTGGAATACCTTAGATGAATGGTGTATCTGAACGGAGAATTCGGACCTTGCTTGACATGGTTCGATCAATGATGAGTCAGGCTGACCTCCCTGTCTCCTTCTGGGGCTATGCCCTAGAGACGGTCGCATTCATTTTGAATCGGGCTCCTACAAAGGTTGTGGAAATCACTTCATACGAAGTATGGATCGGGAAGAAACCCTTACTAGCTTTCCTTAAGATTTGGGGACGTGAAACTTATGTCAAGAGTTTTCTAGGCGATAAACTCGAACCCAAATCAGATAAGTGTGTCTTTGTGGGGTACCCCAAGGAAACAAGGGGGTACTATTTCTACAAACCCAACGAGAACAAAGGTTTTTGTTCCTCGGGGAGGGGTAATTTTGGAAAAGGAATATATTTCCAAAAGTGCTAGTGGGAGTGTCGTGCATCTTGAAGAAATTCAAGATGATACGGAACAACCCACTATGCCAGATGTAGAAATACATGAGCCAGTAGAGGTCATTGATCAAGAACCAATCCCTACATCTATTCCAAAAGGTCGAACAAGGTCTGAGAGATCTCGTCAAGTTCCCATCAGATATGGCTTTCTAGCCACTGAGGGAAATGACTTGATATTGGTGGATCAAGATGATCCAGAAACCTACAGACAAGCTTTGGCCAGTCCAGACTCCGAAAAATGGCAGAACGCCATGACTGAGGAAATGAAATCCATGTATGACAACCAAGTCTGGTGCTTGGTGGATCAAACCCCTGGGATAAAACCCATCGGTTGGAAACGGGTCTATAAACTTAAGACCGACATGGATGGAAAACCTCAGACCTATAAAACTAGATTGGTTGGGAAAGGTTATCACCAGATCGAAGGTATCGATTATGACGAAACCTTCTCACCTGTAGCTATGATCAAATCTATCCGGATTATTCTAGCTATAGCAACAAACTACGAATATGAGATATGGCAGGTGGATGTCAAAACCGCCTTCCTTAACGGGAACTTAAAAGAGGATGTGTATATGACACAGCCTGAGGGTTTTGTTGATCCAGAGAATCCCGGAAAAAACTTGTAAGCTGCTTAGATCCATTTATGGATTGAAGAAAACTTCACGGAGTTGGAACCTTCGTTTTGATGAAGCCGTAAGGGAATTCGGTTTTATCAAAAACGAGAGTAAACCTTGCGTAAATAAGAAAGCGAGTGGGAGTAATATTGTATTCATAATGCTATATGTCGATGACATATTGATCATCGGGAATGACATCCCTGTAGGGATTTTGGGCTCACCAAAACGTCATGGCAGCGGAAGTAGAACCCAAAATCTGCTCAAGATCATGAAACCATTAAATCCCAAGGAAAAACCAAATCACACGATTTTACCTTTCGGTTTGATCGTGAATTTTCCCAGCAGAAAATGAGAGTTTGAAACTCCATATCTCGAGCTAAAAATCTCCAAATGCTTCGGTTCTTTCTTGAGAGTGAATCCCAGCCAATTATCTACAACTTTTATGCTTCGTTCTTCACCCAGTTCGGATGGCACAACCTCCGTCTGGAGCAAAACAGTTTGGTCAACAGTGCTGGACAGTGCTGACCGGGTTCTTCGGTTGTCGGACTTGTAGCTCCCAAACCAGGGTTCTAATGAGAAATTTCCATTTCACAAAACTTGTAGAAGTTTGAGTCTTATGTAATGTGCCACTGGTTTCAGGTCAAACGGACCAGAGAGCTACACCTTACGCAATATATGTCGCCGGAACTGGACAGTTGCTTCGTTTGATCGAATCAAACAAGAAGAACACGTTTGGATCTTCTCTCTAACGGTATACACACGGATAGGATGATCAAAGATCAATACACACACAACCTACTAGAGTTGTGTGTGAAGATTGAGAGAAATATGCCAAGATTTGTGATATTTTTGGTGTTGTGTTGGTTAATGTGTTTGTGAATTGATGTGTGTTGGGTTAAGAGAAGATGATGATGGTCATTGGGTGGCCACCTTTAATCACACTTACCCAACATGGATTAGGATAGTGTGTATCTAGTCATCATCCACTTAACCAAACTTAGTGGAGAAAGGGACCCACCCTTTGCTCTACTATTGGGCCTTGGTTGGGCCGGCCACTAGGGCCTCGTGGCACGAAGCCCAATGATTTGGCCATGAGGTCCCGTGCTGTGTTCAACTTACCCCCGAACTTATCGTACAAAATCCGACGCGACATCGACGACAGACTTAGTCTTTCTCGATTCGCGTGTCACATTCAATTACACATATCTATGGCCCAAAATGTCCAGTTTTGCCCATGCCTATCTCTCGAGTATCGGCGACCTTTCCTTGTCTCTCATAATCCATATCCTATGTGTGTGACCCTCTAGGCTCATGCCGACATCGGCGGATCGGCGTAAAATTCCATTTTACCCGATCCATCCTAAGTGGCCTTTAGTAAGACGTTATGATAACCCGACGTACATGATGATCGATGATTCGATTCAACCTCATGTAGTACATGTCTCTATCCCTTTATCCTCCGGTATCTAGATTAATCATAAGGCATAGAGACGTCACCCTTATTTAATCAATCTCTGTTTCTCGATCTGTGAGATTACTAAATATTGATAACCCATATCGTTGGCATGGCCATGCTCTCCCTTCAGTTAATCTCTATCGAGTTGTCTAAATAGATACCTATCTCATACCGTATTATGAGGAATAAATTCCTTAGCCGCCTTTCGTATCACTCATACAATCCATCCCCGTGCCAATCATGTCTGTTATGGTAGTCTTGTTACAGACAACGTTCGGAGCAAGTCAAACGCGGTTTTTTACTGTATAGCGATCACAAAGACTCCTTGGTCTAAGGATACGACGACAAGCTACCACAATTGAATGTGTTCATGACTGTATCTATGCAACACCATTGAGTGCGGGTCGTCAAATATCACTCACCCGAGTGATATCTATGATCTGATTCCGGGAGCCGTTCCCAATGGCAAATAGAACTATACCATAAAGAATCTTCCTCATACTTGGTCGCTTCATTGAAGCATATTTGACCAAGGACCCGTTAAGTGTGATCCGTACAGATATATGGTTCTACAGATATATCAGATCAGACTTAACGTATTACTTCAACACATTAGTAATATAATGCCGATTTCATATATTGTAAACAATGATTAATATATAATGCCATTTACAGACTAATACAATTGGACTAGGGCACAAAAAAGCTTAGAATCCCAACCTTGCTTGAGGTTAAAACATAGTTAGGGAAATGCTTCTCGATGAAGGACTTAGGTGATGCTACTTTCATTCTGAGCATCAAGATCTACAGGGACCGTTCCAAAAGAATATTGGGCCTAAGTCAGAGCACTTACATAGATAAGGTGTTGAGAAGATTCTCAATACTTGATTCTAAGAAGGGATACATACCCATGTGGTATGGCATTAAGCTCAGCAAGCAATAGAGTCCTAAGACTCCTGATGAGCTGAGCAGGATGAGTAAGATCCCACATGCTTCGGCTGTGGGATCCTCATGTATGCCATGATATGCACGAGACCGGGCGTCTCATTCACACTAAGTTGTACCAGCAGATATCAGTCTAAACTAGGCCAGGAGCACTAGATTGCTCTCAAGAGTATCCTCTGAAAGAGATCACCACAGGTTCCAAACGATGAATATCATGCAGCGGACTTTATGTAACCGTGGTGATCGTAAAAAGCTAAGATCTTAATGCCATCTGAACATGTTATAAACATAATTATAAATCTGATATTTACCTCTTGTAATCGACAAAAACACAAGTGTAGTGTTCTCTCTATCAAGTCCACACAAGCACCACAACCGAAATGATTTTTCACTCAATATTTTGCTAGAAATTTTGAGAGAAAACAAGAGCAACAATGGAGGAAGAGAGGGAGCTGAAAATCAGCAATGAGGGAGAGAGAAAGGAGGGAGAAGTTGCTGAAAAATCAAGAGATTATTGAATAGATATTATGTGATTTTAATTTGAAATTAAATTGAATTTCAAAATTAAAATTGCATTATCTATCCCTTTATTCTTTCTTATTTGCAATTGATCCCTCTCTTATCTTAAATCCCTAAATGGGCTTTAAGCCCGTTTAACTAAAACCCAAATTAAACCCATTAACTTGAGTTATAATTTCGGTTTAGTCAAAACGGCTCAATTTTCTCGAATTGATTTCTTCAACCGTCAGGTTAAAACCTTAGGCCAGAAAACTACTGAATTGTTCTCAATTCTCATCCATAATCGTTGTCATGTATCGTGCTTAATGCGTGTGACCCTCTAGGCTCACGAATAATTGGCAGACTGGTAAAATTACTATTTTACCCTTTCCATTATAAGTGGCCTCTAGCAAGACATTATGATTATCCAATATTCGTGATTATCGATTATTCGACTTAAACTATTATCGTACATGTCATTGTCCTTTTATCAAACCGATATCCAGATTGATCAATAGGCATAGAATGGTCATCCTAATTTATCAATCACTGTTTCTTGATATCTGAGATGACTGAAAACTGATACTAAGGTATCACCCTGCATGGCCATGCTCTTTCTTCAGTCATACTCATCAAGTGGCCTAAACGGATATCTTTCTCATACCGAAGTATGAGTGATAAATCCCTCAGACGCCTTTCGAGTTCACTAGTGCAATAAATGCCAAAGCCAATCGAAGCCGTTATAGCTACCCTTTTACAGATAACGTTAGACTAGGTCAAACTTAGGTATTTGTTACATAGTGTACACAAAGACTCCTTGGTCTTAGGATATAATGACAAGTAACGATATGTGAGTATCTCATGACTGGATCTATGCAGCATACTCACAATCGGGTTGTCCGATATCATCGACCTGATGATATCTATGATATAACTCCAGCACATACTTTGCCATGATCAGTATAGCGTGATCACAAGGAGTTAGTCTCATACTGATCGCTTCAGAAGAAGCTTAGCTGATCAGGGACTCTATCGAATGCAACTCTTTCTAATCTATAGTTCTACTATAAGTGATTACACACATTATGACATAGATCAAATCACATTCGATATATTACTACAACACATTAGTAATATATGCCGATTTATTTATTCGGAAAGATGATAAAACATTACATCTGTAGATCACTTATATATTGGACTGAGGCATAACTCTAACATCCTCAAGTATCTAAGGAGAACTAACAGTCAAAGGAGATGTTGATGCTAGTTTGCAGACATATCCTGATGATTTCAAATCTCAGGCAGGATTTGTATTCGTGTTAAATGGTGGAGCATTGAGCTGGAAGATCTTCAAGGAAGCCACAACTGCCGATTCTACAACAGAGGTTGAATACAAAACTGTAGCAGAAGCAGCTAAGGAAGCCGTATGGGTTAGAAGCCTTCTAACCGGATTAGATGTAATGTCGTGAGACTCTGATCCGGTAAGCTTGTTGTGTGACAACACGGGGGCCATAACATTAGCTCAAGAGCCCAGATTCCATAACATAACTAAACACATACAGAGGAAGTATCACATTATCAGGGAGTATATCAATAATGGTGATGTGGAGATTACTTATGTACCGACTAATGATAATGTTGCTGATCCCTTGACGAAGGCTTTACCACAGCCTAAACATGAGGCACATGTGAAGTGTATGGGGTAGATTGGAAGTAAGGTTGGAACTAGGGGCAAGTGTGAGATTGTTAGGATTATGCCCTAGTCCAATGTAATTTCTTAATATATATTGTAATGTATATCATTTTTTGATCTAATAAAAAGACATTATATTACTAATGTGTTGTAGTAATATATCGAATTTGATTTGATCTATGTCATTATATGTCTAACCACTTATAGTAGAACTGTAGATTAGAAATAATTGCATTCGATGAGTCCCTAATCAGCTAAGCTTATTTAGAAGTGATTAGTATGAGACCAAATCCTTGTTATTATGCTCTACTTATCATGGCAAAGTATGTGCAGAGTTATATCATAGATATCATCAGGTCGATGATATCAGAAAACCCAATTGTGAGTATGCAACATAGATACTGTCATGAGATGCTCACAGATCGTAGCTTGTCAATATATTCTAAGATCAAAGAGTCTTTGTGTGCACTGTGTAACGAATACCTGAGTTTGACCTAGTCTAACGTTACCTGTAAAAGGTAGCCATAACGACTTTGATTGGCTTGGTTATTAACTGCATTAGTGAACTCGAAAGACGTCTGCGGAATTTATCACTCATACGGCCGTGCAGGTGATACCTTGGTATCATTTTTCAGTCATCTCAGATATCAAGAAGCAGTGATTGATAAATTAGGGTGATGGTTCTATGCCTTTGATCAATCTGGATATCGGTTTGATAAAAGGATAGTGACATGTACGATAACAGGTTAAGTCGAATAATCGATAATCACGAAAGTTGGGTAATCATAATATCTTGCTAGAGGCCACTTATGATGGAAAGGGTAAAATAGTAATTTTACCAGTCTGCCAACGGGCCGTGAGCCTAGTAGATCACAAACTTTAAGTACGATATGTGACAAATAAGCGTGGATGGTAATTGGGAGACTCCACTTTTCAATTTAGTCAAATTGAAAACGATTCAGTTGATTTCTGGCCTAGGTTTATTAACCAGACGGTTGAAGAAATCAAGTTAGAGAGATTGGATCGGTTCAGCTAAACCATAATTAGAACTTAATTAAATGGGTTTTAATTTAGATTTGGCTAAGTGGGCTTAAAGCACATTTAGGGTTTGTTTGAGAATGGGGGGTTAAATGCGATTATGGGAATAATAGGATTTATTGTGTAATTAATAAAAAGATATTCAAAATCAGATTTTATTTATTACACAATATTCTTTCCCTAATTTTTCTAATCTGATTTTTGGTAATCCCTCCCATTCTCTCTCTGACTTTCGGCCGAAACCCTCCCACACACCTCCTCCATTGTTTTGTCCAATTCTTCACAAAATCATTAGCAAGAGAGTGTGAAGAAACATTGTCTAGGTATTGTGCTTGTGTGGAGTTACTAGAGAAACACATATCTCGAAAATTATATGCATGCTGAATTTTAAAAATAAGATCCGTGTTCATATTCGATTCAAATGGTTATTTCAAGTCCGCTGCATGAAATTAATCTATGGAACCCATGGGAATCCTTCATATATGTCCACCAAAGTAGTAGAACCATATATCTGTACGGATCACACTAACGGGTCCCTGGTCAAATATGCTTCGATGAAGCAACCAAGTATGAGAATGATTATTTATGGTATAGTTCTATTTGCCATTGGAATGGGATCCCGGAATCAGATTATAGATATCACTTGGGAAGTGATATTGGACGACCCGCTCTAAATTGTGTTGCATAGATACAATCTTGAACAAATTCAGTTGTGGTAGCTTGTCGTAGTATCCTTAGACCAAGGAGTCTTTGTGATCGCTATACAGTAAAGATCTGCGTTTGACTTCTTCCTTACATTGCCTGTAACAGGACAATCATAATGGACATGATTGATACGCAGACAGACTGCATGAGTGATATGAAAGGCGGCTAAGGAATTTATCCCTCACACTACGGTACCGGATAGGTATCTAGATACTGGGCGATAAAAGGATAACGACGTGTACTACATAAGGTTAAATCAAATCGTCGATCATCATGCATGTCGGGCAATCATAACGTCTTACTAGATGCCACTTCTGATGGATCAGGTAAAATGGAATTTTACGCCGATCCGTCGACGATGGCATGAGCCTAAAAGGTCACACACATAGGATATGGATTTTGAGAGATAAGGAAAGAAAGACGATTCTCGAGAGGCGAGGTATGGGAAAAATTGGACATTTTACGCCATGGGTATGTGTAATTGAATGTGGCACGCAAATCGAGATATACTAAATCTTTTTCCGATATTGCGTCGGACTTTAGGAAGTAAGTTCGGGGAATAGTTGGACATTGGGCTTCATGCCACGAGGCCCTAAGTGGCCGGCCCAACAAGGCCCAAATGTGGAGCAAAGGGTCGGCCCCTTCCTGTTAGAGTTATGCCCCAGTCCAATATAAAAGTGATCTACACATGTAATGTTTTATTATCTTTCCGAATAAATAATTGGCATATATTACTAATGTGTTGTAGTAATATATCGAATGTAATTTGATCTATGTCATTATGTGTGTAACCACTAATAGTAGAACTATAGATCAGAATGAATTACATTTGATGAGTCCCTGATAAGCTAAGCTTCTTTATGAAGTGATCAGTATGAGATTAACTCCTTGTGATCATGCTATACTGATCATGGCAAAGTGCGTGCCGGAGTTATATCATAGATACCATCAGGTCGATGATATCGGACAACCCGATTGTGAGTATGCTGCATAGATCCAGTCATGAGATACTCACATATCGTAGCTTGTCATTATATCCTAAGACCAAGGAGTCTTTGTGTACACTATGTAACGAATACCTAAGTTTAACCTAGTCTAACGTTATCTGTAAAAGGGTAACTATAACGGCTTCGATTGCTTTTGATATTGATTGCACTAGTGAACTCGAAAGGCGTATGATGGATTTATCACTCATACTTCGGTATGAGAAAGAAATCAGTTTAGGCCACTTGATGAGTATGACTGAAGAAAGAACACGGCCGTGCAGGTGATACCTTAGTATAAGTTTTCAGTCATCTCAGATATCATGAAACAGTGATTGATAAATTAGGATGACCATTTTATGCCTATTGATCAATCTGGATATCGGTTTGATAAAAGGACAGTGACATGTACGATAACAGGTTAAGTCGAATAATCGATAATCACGAACATTGGATAATCATAGTATCTTGCTAGAGGCCACTTATGATGGAAAGGGTAAAATAGTAATTTTACCAGTCGGCCAATTGTTCGTGAGCCTAGAGGGTCACACGCATTAAGCACGATACATGACAAATAATTATGGATGAGAATTGAAAACGATTCGGTAGTTTTCTGGCCTAAGGTTTTAACCAGACGGTTGAAGAAATCAATTCGAGGAAATTGAACTGTTTTGTCTAAACCGAAATTATAAATCAAGTTAATGGGTTTAATTTGGGTTCTAGCTAAACGGGCTGGAAGCCCATTTAGGGATTCAAATGATGAATAGGGAAGATGTGCAAATAGGAGTTTAAGAAGGGTAGATATGCAATTATTAATTTGAAATTCAATTTTATTTCAAATTAAAAATTCCAAAATTTCTCCCATAATTTTCTCCAACTATTGGTGACCACTTCCCTCTTCTTCCTCCTCCCTTTGGACTGAATTCTCCCTCTCTCTTCATCCTCCATTGTTGTCAAGCTTCTCTCAAAATTCATAGCAAAATTATTGAGTGAAAACCTCTTCGGTTGTGGTGCTTGTGTGGACTTGATAGAGAAACACTATACTTGTGTTTTCATCGATTAGAAGAGGTAACTTTAAGATTTATATTTATATATATATAACATGTTGAAATTGCATTAAGTTCTAAGCATGTGTCGATCACCACGGTTACATAACGTCCGCTGCATGATATTCATCGATTGGAACCCGTGGTGATCTATTTCAGTGGTATCAGAGCCATGGTTGTTATGTATTTTTCTACATGTTTAAATCTGTTTTTTTTAACGTCCGCTACATGTTTAAATGTGTTCATCACCTTAGCATGCATGTAAATCGAAAAAAATTCAGATTTGATTGATTTTGGAAATTGGAAAATAATTTTTTTTTGGGGTGTTTCCGGTTAGCCATGGCTTAGCCATGGCCGACCAGGTCGAGTCCCTTGGTGGACCATGGAATGCCCTAGGGCAGAACATGGTCAGCACCAAGGGCCGACGATGGTCGCCTACGGGCGACCATGGCAACCCTCGCGGGTGACCATGGCAGCCCTCGCGGGCGACCACAGTCTGCCCCTGCGGGCGACCATAGCAGCCCGTGAGCGCCACCATGGTTGCCTCGCGGGCGACCAGGGTCTGCCCTAGGGGCGACCATGGCTGCCCTCGCGGGCTACCATGGTCGTTTCCGTGGCCGACCACGGTCAGCCCCCGGGCGACCTCGGCAGCCCTCACGGGCCACCGTGGTTGTCTCCGCGGGCGACCTCGGTTGAGCCGGTTCGGCTCGACCAGATTCGAGCTGAACCGGTTGGTCTGCGAGAATATTTGGAAACCCTAAAAATTTAATTTTTAGATTTGGTTCGGTTTCGATAAACCAGCAAGAACCGATCCAAAATTCAATTAATCGATTAAACCGTCCGGTTTCGATAAACCGGAATTTTTCCACACTTAAGAAAGATAAAATTTGGAAAATATATTTGTTTGATAAGCATGTTTATTGTATACATGATCTTTGATAACATGATGTTTTCCACATGATGCTAGCTAAGCCCATTAGATTTGCATTCTAATTTCGGTTTTGCAACCTGCGTGTTATTTAATTTTGGGTTGTAGTAAATACGGCCTGCGTGTCGAGATTTGTATTTCATTTTATTTATTTTAATTTGTAATCACAAAGACCGACACAAGAATCGAGTCAAAAGGGAGACTTGGATTGGAGGAGGCTCGAAGCCAGTGGGAGTTCACGAGAATGGAGCAAGTTTGGATCTTGAAGACCATGTCTATAGGATCAGTATTGCTAGATTCTTAGGAACTTAAGATGGGCTTAGCTATGCATATTTTATCGTTACATTTATATGTTTGAATGTATGAATGTATGATAGTTTAAATATACAAGTTTATGTATGATTTGCTATCACCCACATGCAAAGATTAAAATCGGAATTTAATCAAACTCGCATGTAACCTGCTAAGGGATCACCTTTGCATGGATTTCCAATCGATAATTCCATATTAAGATTGTATCGATATGCAATCAGACTTTTATAATTCACATAAACGCAAATAATTACAAGTCAACCGTGATACCATCCAAGTTTGGGCACTCAAAAGGGCTTTGACCCTATGGATGTCGGTACGCCTCCGCGTAACATTCATAGAGAAAAGGTCTGGATGAGATGGGTAGTTCTGTGTGGGTGCGTGCACCTCCGCGTAGTAGCCACATTAGTTCTATCCATAGTTCAAGCTTGGTAGACTTGTCTACGATTGTCAACTAGGGCTCACCTAGGGTATCAGTATAGGGTATGCCGTGTACTTTTAGTACAGACCCTAGCCAGGAATTGCATGGTTTTGTTAATGGATGTATTCCTACCTTGATGCTCTCAATTGTAGCAGTGAGCCTCCGTTAACTTCAATTGAGGGTATGATAGGATCCTGGTTCAGATTCTAATGTTAGAATCAGACAAGTGTTTTTGTAACTTAATCTCCAACTTGAATTTTAATTAATTTTACCATGTAGAACTAAAAGGCAAACACAACACAAAGGAGTAATAGCGCACTGAGAGTCCAGATTGAGGACAGACTCAAGGGCGTGAATTACTCAGATTGGAATAGGAACTTGAGGCTTGTACTCAAGCATGAACGCAAATAGTATATCCTTACCAAGGAACGTCCTGCCGATCCACCGCTGAACGCCGCTAGGGCACTAAGGATACTTATCAAAGTTTCTTAGTAACCAAATCGACGAGTCATGCATTATGGCGGGCAGTAGGATGCCAGAGTTGCAGAAGCAGTTCAGGAACGTTTCAGATGACCCTCATACCTGTAAGGCAGAGGTCAAGGAAATGCTCAAGGAGAAAGCTTGTGTCGAAACATATGATACTTTCATAGAACTTAACTCCTGCAAACTTAAGGTTGGAGCCCTGTTAGTCCCCATGTCACGAAGATTTAATGTCTTCAGGAACATCTAACCAGACTCGGTTTTGATGATCAGGAGGAAATGGCTGCGGATTTTATGTTGCAGTCACATCTAGATACATATAGTGATTTCATAGTAAATTACAATATGCATGACATGGACAAGTCCTTAACAGAGCTTCATGGGATGCTTGTGACCGCTGAAAAGAACCTAAAGGGCAAGACCAAGGAGGTCCTTATGGCCAACAAGAAGGTCAACTTCAAGAAAGCTGATCTGGGTAAGGGTAAGGCTCCTGGGCACCTTGTAGGGCAGATCAGACACCCCAAGCGTCCAAAGGTTCAAGCAGCTCCCAAAACTGCTGTGAATTCTAAGGACAAATTGGAGGAGATCTGATATCACTGCAATGAGCCAGGACACGGGAATAAGGGATTGTAAGCAATACAAGGATCATGTGAAGAAGAGTGGGTATCCACGTCTTCAGGATCAAATATTTACGTTGGTAAGCTTAATCGCTATAACGTAAATAAGAAAAGGCTTAAATCTAATCATTTAAACCAAGTTATAATCTGGCATTGTCATTTAAGGCACATAGGCGAGAAATGCATTTTCACAGGTTTATATGAAAGGCGAGTGACTTGTTAAGTCTAATACATTCCGACGTATGTGGACCTATGAGTACTCAGGCCAGAAGAGAGCTCAACTTATACTTTACTCTGGAAATGGCCATATTCATTTTGAATCGGGCTCCGATGAAGACAACGATAGTACACCTTGTGACAGTCTTTCTGTCTCTCATTACTGTGGATGCGTGCACCTCCGCGTAGTATTCATTGGGATGCGAGCTGAATAAGGTAATCAGTTCTATTTGGATGCGTGCGCCTCCGCGTAGTAGCCAAATAAGAGCTGGACCAGAGTCACAGAAGGTACACCACATGACACTCATTACGTCTCATGTTACTGTGGATGCGTGCGCCTCCGCGTAGTATTCATTAGGATGGGAGCGGGATGAGATGGTCAGTTCTATTTGGATGCGTGCGCCTTCGCGTAGTAGCCAAATAAGAAATGGGCCATAGTCATATATGGTGTGGAAAACATCCTAGTATGTTTTCCCTAAAAGATTTGGGTAGCAGAGATGCAGGCATCCAAATCAGACAAATGTGTCTTCGTAAGGTATCCTTAAGAAACTAAGAGATACAACTTCTACATACCCAGGGAGTACAAAGTCTTTGTTGCTCGAGGAGGGGTATTTTTGGAGAAATATTTTATTTCCAAAATAGCTAGTGGGAGTCCCGTGCATCTCGAAGAAATTCGAGAGGATACGGAACAGCCTGAAGCAATTCAGGAGCCTGCTATGCAAGATGTAGAAGTACTGGAGCCTCAGGTGGTCAACGATGAAGAATCAATCCCTACAGAAATTCCAGATGGTCTAAGGAGGTCTGAAAGATCTCGTCATGTTCCAGACAGATATGGCTTCACAGCCACTGAGGGAAATGACGTCATGTTGGTGGATCAGGATGATCCAGAAACCTTTAGACAAGCTTTAACCAGTCCAGACTCCGAAAAATGGTAGAATGCCATGAGTGAGGAAATGAAATCCATGTATTTCAACCAAGTCTGGTGTTTGGTTGATCAAACCCCTGGGATAAAACCCATCGGTTCTGAGTGGGTCTATAGGATCAAGACCGACATGGATGGAAATCCTCAGACCAATGAGGCTAGGATGGTTGTAAAAGGTTATCGTCAGATTCAATGCATGTATTATGATGACACCTTTTCACCAGTAGGAATGGTCAGTTTGATCCGGATTTCAAAACCCCTTCCTTAGCAGGAACTTACTAGATGGTGTGTATATCACACGACCTGTGGGTTTTGTAGATCCAAAGAATCCAGGAAAGATATGTAAGCTGCAAAGATCCATTTATGGATTTAAGCAAGCTTTAGGGAGTTGGAATCGTCAGTTTGATAAAGCTGTAAGGGAACTCGGCTTCATCAAAAACAAATGTGAGCCTTGCGTACATGAGAAAGCGAGTGGGAGTAATATTGTATTCTTGGTATTTATTCATCGGGAATGACATCCCGACCTTGCCACCAAAGCTTGGTTAGGGAAATACTTATCGATGAAGGACTTAGATGATGGTACATTTATTGTAGGCATCAGGTCCTCTACAGATCATTCCAAAAGGATTTTGGGCCTAAGTCAGGACATGTTGCTAAGTCAGAACAGGTACATAGGTAAAGTGTTGAGAAGATCTCAATGTTTGATTCTAATAAAGAATACATACCCATGCGTTATGGCATTAAGCTCAGCAAGCTACAGAGTCCTAGAACTCATGATAAGCTGAGCAGGATGAGTAAGATCACTTATGCTTCGGTTGTGGGATCTATCATGTATGCCAGGATGTGCACGAGACTGGAAGTCTTGTTTGCACTAAGCTGTACCAGGAGATTCCAATCTAACCCCGGCAGATTACACTGGGTTACTGTCAAAGGTCATCCTCAAATATTTGAGGAGGATCAAGGATACATTCCCAGTGTGTGGGGATATAGATAGAGAATTAGCAGTGAAAGGACAAGTTGATGCTAGTTTTCAAACATATCCAGATGACTTCCAAATTCTGTCAAGATATATTTTGTGTTGAGTTGTGGCTCTTTCAGTTGGATAAGCTTTAAGCAAGCCAAAATTGCCAACTCTACAACGGAGGCTGAGTATATAGATGCAACAAAAGCAGCTAAAGAGGCCGTATGGATTACAAGCTTTCTAATTGGATTAGATGCAACGCCGCGAGCGTCTGATCCAATAAGCTTGTTGTGGGACAACACAGGTGCCTTAGCTATTTCTCAAGAGCCCAGATTCCATAACAGATCAAAACATATACTCAACAGGCTTCACCTCGTGAGAGTTATCAAATATAGAGGTGATGTGGAGATTAAACACTATTCGACTGATGATAATATGGCCGATCCCTTGACAAAAGCTCAGCCGCAGCCTATGCATGAGAAACGTGCAGGGTCTATGGGAGTAGATCAGAACTTAAATTGGAACCAGGGGCAAGTGGGAGATTGTTTGAGTTATGCCCCAGTCCAATATAAAAGTGATCTACATATGTAATGTTTTATCATCTTTCCGAATATATAAATCGGCATATATTACTAATGTGTTGTAGTAATATATCGAATGTAATTTGATCTATGTCATTATGTGTGTAACCACTAATAGTAGAACTATAGATCAGAAAGAATTACATTTGATGAGTCCCTAATCAGCTAAGCTTCTATATGAAGCGATCAGTATGAGATTAACTCCTTGTGATCATGCTCTACTGATCATGGCAAAGTGCGTGCCGGAGTTATATCATAGATACCATCAGGTCGATGATATCGGACAACCCGATTGTGAGTATGCTGCATAGATCCAGTCATGAGATACTCACATATCGTAGCTTGTCATTATATCCTAAGACCAAGGAGTCTTTGTGTACACTATGTAATGAATACCTAAGTTTAACCTAGTCTAACGTTATCTGTAAAAGGGTAACTATAACGGCTTCGATTGGCTTAGATATTGATTGCACTAGTGAACTCGAAAGGCGTCTGAGGGATTTATCACTCATACTTCGGTATGAGAAAGATATCCGTTTAGGCCACTTGATGAGTATGACTGAAGAAAGAGCACGGCCGTGCAGGTGATACCTTAGTATAAGTTTTCAGTCATCTCAGATATCAAGAAACAGTGATTGATAAATTAGGATGACCATTCTATGCCTATTGATCAATCTGGATATCGGTTTGATAAAAGGATAGTGACATGTACGATAACGGGTTAAGTCGAATAATCGATAATCACGAACATTGGATAATCATAATGTCTTGCTAGAGGCCACTTATGATGGAAAGGGTAAAATAGTAATTTTACCAATCCCCCAATTGTTCGTGAGCCTAGAGGGTCACACGCATTAAGCACGATACATGACAAATAATTATGGATGAGAATTGAGAACGATTTTGTAGTTTTCTGGCCTAAGGTTTTAACCAGACGGTTGAAGAAATCAATTCGAGAAAATTGAACCGTTTTGTTTAAACCGAAATTATAACTTAAGTTAATGGGTTTAATTTGGGTTCTAGCTAAACGGGCTTGAAGCCCATTTAGGGATTCAAATGATGAATAGGGAAGATGTGCAAATAGGAGTTTAAGAAGGGTAGATATGCAAATATTAATTTTGAATTCAATTTTATTTCAAATTAAAAATTCCAAAATATCTCCCATAATTTTCTCCAACTATTGGTGACCACTTCCCTCTTCTTCCTCCTCCCTTTGGGCTGAATTCTCTCTCTCTCTTCATCCTCCATTGTTGTCAAGCTTCTCTCAAAATTCATAGCAAAATTATTAAGTGAAAACCTCTTCGGTTGTGGTGCTTGTGTGGACTTGATAGAGAAACACTATACTTGTGTTGTCATCGATTAGAAGAGGTAACTTTCAGATTTATATTTATATATATAACATGTTGAAATTGCATTGAGATCTAAGCATGTTTCGATCACCACGGTTACATAACGTCCGCTGCATGATATTCATCGATTGGAACCCGTGGTGATCTCTTTCACTTCCTCCACTAAATTTAGTTATGTGGATGATCTATTGGTGGCCACCCAATCACTATCATAATTTTTCTTAAACAAATAAAAATCACAAAACATCATTTCATTACACAACAACTCAAAAATATCATAAGTTTGAGAGCTCTCACCCTCCCCTTGGTAGTCTCGGCCAAACCACCTCCTCACCCTCCTCTCTCTTGCTCTCGCTTCTATTCTAGTAGGTAGAAGAGTGTAGGATCCCTTAATGATCATCCTATCTGTGTGGACTTCTTTGGAGTTGAAGATCTCAAGTGTTCTTCAAGATACGATTCGAACAAATCAAAAGGTAAAGTCTTGTACTTTGTTTATCACCTTAGGATTTAATTGTGTCATGATATTGGACAGATTTTGGGGTTTATATACAGTTGCTTTCGTTGCCATGGTATTCTTGGTAGCCTTAAAGCTCCTACAATGGTATCAGAGCACGGTTACCCTCTTAAATCTTCGTTTGTTTCGACTTGCCTTGTTTTTATAACATGCTTATTTTTCATATATGGGTTTATATGCCATGAAAAATGAATTTTAACAGAAAATATCAAATCTAGAATTTTTTTTTTTTAAAAATTTTGATTTGTCAAGTCGTCGAAAACGGGACTCTCGGGGAACCGGGAAGGGGAACAGACGAGAGCTTCGTCTTCCCGGAGCTGAACTCGGCCGTGGCCTACGGTGGCTGGGTTCATGTGGCAAACCCGTCCCTGCCCCGGCAGCGGTCAGATCCTGGCCATGGCCTGCGGTGGAGGCCCGATGGCTAGGGTTGCCAAACCCTAGCGCGTCGGAGTGTAGGGGCTCGGCCCAATGGGCTTCGGCCCATTGGGTTTTGGGCCTGGGTGGTTTGTTACATGGTGTTTCATCCGTGGCACAAACCCGCAATCCAATGTTTTGAAAATTTTTAGATTTGAACGGTTTCGATAAACCGATTATTTGAGAAGGTCTAGTTTCGATAAACCCGACCGAGCAACTTGGGCATGCAAATTAAACCGGAAATGTATCTTTTTTGACAACATGCTTGTATGATAACATGTTGTAGGATGAGATGATATGCATGGTGCATAGATAGCCCAATAGAGCATTTATTTATTTATCACTTTATACAGTCTGCGAACCGTGAGACTATAACCTGTAATTATTCTTTTATGCGGGCTGTGAACTGCTAGTATTAAAGTGTAATTATTCTTTCATCCGGTCTACGAATCCAGTATTAATTGTAATTAATTTCTCAAATCGAGAAGGATGAAAACCGAGAACGGTGACAATCTTGGAGGACGTCCACGAGCTAGTGGGAGCGACCTAAGTGGTTATGATGAGAAGAGCTCAAGGAGTTTTCGTATCATAGAACACTTAGGACCTTAGCTTGTGCTATTTATGCATATTTAACGCTTTGATGCATGCTAGAATTTATTTGTGTGATAAATTTATTAGCGAGTATGCTTAGTGAACCATCATCGCACGGGTTGTGATGGATGTGTTCAAATTTGAAAACGTCTTTGTACGGGTTGCAAATGAAGGTTTCAAAGAAGATAATGTGAGAAAAATTAGAAACGTTAGAACACGGGTTGTTGATGACGGGTTCATAATTATATCAAACATAAACGATTTAAACTCAACCAATCACAAATAATTTTAAGTCACGTGAGACACCAACCTAAAATCATAAGCTTATATAGTTCTCCACTATGTTGATGTCGTGCGCCTTAGCGGAGCATCTTCGAGAGTGCGCTCTGTACAAGTTTGCTGCAGTTTTATCTAGATGTCGTGCGCCTTAGCGGAGCATCTTTATCAAACTTAGCATACTTGATTTGGTTGACTTAACTGCGATTCTCGACCAGGGTCGAGCTAGGGTGTCAGGTATGCCGTGTACAATAGTACAAACCATTGCCAAGAATTACACGGGTTGTAATTTGACCCAATTGCATTGGTTGTAATTGGATGCATGTCGTACCTAAATAAGTGAGTCGGAGTGGTGTGCATTAGCGTACTTTGATTCATGAATCATGGGTCTTGGTTTTTTATTCTATTAACTTATAATCGAATTGTTGATGTTTATTCAGGATCTTCGTAAATTTATTCAACTTTCCGATTAAATTTACTTTCCTCGTGTAGATAAATGACGAATAATTCAACGAACGCGAATAGTTTGTCGTTGAGGCACATCCTTGAAAATGGTAAGCTCAATGGGACAAGTTATTTTGATTGGGACAGGAACCTATGACTTGTGTTCAAGTTGGAACGCAAGGAATACGTCCTGGACCGGGCTATCCCTGTGGAGCCAGCACTCAATGCCCCGAGGGCTGTTAAGGATGCGTACCAAAAGCACCTTAGCGACAACATCGATGTGGCGTGTGTGATGCTAGGCGCTATGGAGTCGGAGCTCCCGAAGCAGTTTATGAAACTGTCCAAGGACCCTATTGTCATGATGGCGCAAATAAAGGTTATGTTCAAGGAGAAGGCTTGACTCGAAAGATTCGGGATTCTCAAGAAACTCTTGCCTGCAAAATGTCAGCAGGCAGTTCTGTAGGTCCACATGAAGGGACATCTGGATGGCCTGACAAGACTCGGCCTCGGGATGGAAAAGCAGATGGCAGCAAACTTAGTTCTACAATCTCTTCCTCATACATATGATAGTTTTGTGATGAATTATTGTATGCAGGACATGGACAAGACCTTTTCAAAGTTACGTCAAATGCTTGTAACGATCGAAAAGAACATCAAGGTCACTCGAGGCAAGGATATTCTAATGGTCAGAAAGGGAACTAGCTTCAAAGCTGGAGGTGATAAGGGTGAAGCCTCTATGCACTTGGTAGGAAAGATGAGACTACCTTTACTTCCTAAGTCTCCTAAAGTCGGCGAGGCTAAAAAGAAAAAGGAATCAGCTTTCTTCTACTGCCAACAGCCCGGTCATTGGAAAAGAGACTGCATGAAGTTTCAGGATGATCACAAGAAGGGCGGTGGGGCCGCTACTTCATCAGGTATTTTCTTTTTAGAGCTAAATCTTTCTGTTTCAGATTCATGGGTATTAGATAACGGGGCTGAATCTCATATATGTACGAATGTGCAGGTGCTGGAAAATAGAAGAGATTTGGGCAAGAATGAGGTGGACCTAAGAGTTGGGAACAAAGTTTGAGTTTCCGCAACTGCTGTAGGATCTGTTAGACTTTTTTTGCCTAGTGGCATTGTTCTTGTTCTTGATAATATGTATTTTGTACCTACTTTCAGTAGAAAAATTATGTCTATATCCTTACTATATAAGGAAAGTTTTACTTTTGTTATCGAAAACGGGATTTTCGATATAAAACGTGATAGCGTACATTATCCAAGTGCAAGTACAGTTGGTGGTTTATATGTGTTGAATATGGAAAGCCCCAATACAATCAAGCTCTATAATGTTAATAACAAAAGGTTTAAATCCGATAATTTACACCAAACTCTAATATGACACTGTCGTCTAGGCCACATAAATGAGAGACGCATCTCAGCACTTCACAAGTGCGGGCTTTTAAGTCCATTCGATTTCCATTCGAATGAGAGGTGCGAGGCTTGTTTAATAGGCAAGATGACTAGAGCGCCCTTCATCGGGAGAGGTGAAAGGGCGGGTGACCTATTGGCCCTAATACACACGGATGTGTGTGGACCAATGAGTTCACTTGCCATAAGCGGTTACAGTTACTTCATCACTTTTATTGACGATTACAGTAGATTTGGTTATGTCTATTTAATGAGGTATAATTCTGATGCTTTTGATAAATTCAAAGAGTTCAAGACTGAAGTACAGAACCAGCTTGGGAAAAGTATAAAAGCACTTCATTCGGATCGAGGTGGAGAGTACTTATCTCAAGAGTTTCTCGATCATCTTGTGGAAAGTAAGATATTATCAGAGTGGACTCCGCCAGGGACACCTTAGTTAAATGGAGTGTCCAAGCGAAGGAATCGAACATTGTTGGATATGGTTCGATCCATGATGAGTCACGCTGATTTACCAATATCCTTCTGGGGTTATGCTCTTGAAACTGCAGCATTCATATTGAATAGGGCTCTAACGAAGACAGTGGTAGGTACACCTTTTGAGCAATGGTACGGGAAGAAGACCGTATTTTCCTTCCTCAAGATTTGGGGTTGCGAGGCTTTTGTGAAGCGTATGCTCTGAAAAAAGCTCGAACCAAAATCAGACAATTGCATTCGAATTCCATTCGATTGAGAGATGTGAGGCTTGTTTGATGGGCAAGATGTCTAGAGCGCCCTTCATCGGGAGAGGTGAGAGGGCGGGTGACCTATTGGCCCTAATACACACTGATGTGTGTGGACCTATGAGTTCACTTTCCAAGAGCGGTTATAGTTACTTCATCACTTTTACTGACGATTACAGTAGATTTGGTTATGTCTATTTAATGAGACATAAGTCTGATGCTTTTGATAAATTCAAAGAGGTCAAGACTAAAGTGTCATGCTAATTTGCCAATATCCTTCTGGGGTTATGCTCTTGAAACTGCGCATATATATTGAATAGGGCTCCAACGAAGACAGTGAAAGGTACACCTTTTGAGCAATGGTACGGGAAGAAGCCTGTTTTTTCCTTCCTCAAGATTTGGGGTTGCGAGGCTTTTGTGAAGCGTATTCTCTCAAACAAGCTCGAACCAAAATCAGACAAATGCATCTTCGTTGGGTATCCCAAAGAAACAAGGGGATACTACTTCTACAAACCGAGCCAGAACAAATTTTTCGTTGCTCGCGGTGTGGTGTTTTTGGAAAAGGAGTTTATTTCCAAAACAGACAGCGGGAGGACTATAGATCTGGATGAAATTCCAGAGGATGTAGTTTCTTAGGAACCACCTGAAAGCCCAGTAGAAGAGATGGAGCCAGAGCAAGTAGTAGAGCAGTAACCGCTCACTACAGTTCTTCAGGACAGTCCAAGGTGGCCTGAAAGGACCAGCCATCCACCTGTGAGATACAGGTTTTGTGACTCAAGGTGATGAGCTGGTATTGGTGGATCAAGATAATGAGCCCACCACCTTTCGAGAAGCCGTGGACAGTATCGACTCCGAGAAATGGCTGGGAGCCATGAAGGAGGGAATGCAATCCATGTACGATAATCAGGTCTGGAACTTGATTGATCCAATCACTGGTGTAAAAACCATTGGTTGTAAATGGGTCTTCAAGAAGAAGTCAAACATGGATGGAAATCCTCAAACCTGTAAAGCACATCTTGTAGCAAAAGGTTATAGACAAGTTCAAGGGATTGACTATGAGGAAACCTTTTCTCCAATGGCTATGGTCAAATCTATCTTTATTCTTCTCGCCATCTCATCATATCATGACTACAAGAAATGGAAGATGTATGTCAAAACCACCTTTCTTAATGGCAACTTAACTGAGGACGTTTACATGACGCAGCTTGAGGGTTTTGTCGATGACGCAGCCTGAGGGTTTTGTCGATCCAAAGAATAAGGGAAAGATTTGTAAGTTGCTCAAATACATTTGTGGATTGAAGCAAGCTTCGAGGAGTTGGAATCAACATTTTGATCAATCTGTGAAATAGTTCGCCTTTATCAAGAACGATGATGAACCTTGCGTTTACAAAAGGGCGGATGGTAGTAAGATAGTCTTTTTGATGCTATATGTCGACGACATATTATTCATTTGAAACGACATCCCAACCTTACACTTCACAAATACTTGGTTAGGTGAGTGTTTCGCAATGAAGGTCTTAGGCACAGCCTCTTACATCTTGGGGATCAAGGTATGGAGAGATCGCACCAAGCAGGTCTTGGGTTTAAATCAGAGCACCTACATAGAAAAAGTGTTGAGGAGATTCTCAATGCTTGAATCCAAGAAAGGATTCTTACCCAGCCGTCCTGGCATAAAACTTAGCAAGACTTAGTGTCCGATGACGACTGATGAGCTGAAAAGGGTGAGTGGAATACCATATGCTTCAGCTATTGGATCCATCATGTATGCCATGATATGTACGAGACCGGACATCTCGTTTGCCTTAAACTGTACCATTAAGCATCAATCCAACCCCGGTGAGGAACATTGGATTGTAGTCAAGGCAATCCTCACATACTTGAAGAGAACCAAGGACGTTTTTCTTGTTTATGGGGAAAGGGATGAGGATGAGCTAGTCATCAAGGGTTATGTTGACGCTAGTTTCCAGACGGATCCTGATGACTATAAGAGTCCGTTAGGATATGTGTTCATGTTTAATGGAGGAGCTTTTAGTTGGAAGAGTAAGATGAAGGATTTCACAGCTGACTCTACAACGAAAGCTGAGTACATTGTTGCCTTGGAAGCAGCAAAGGAGGTTGTATTGATCAAGAGCTTCATAACTAGATTAGGCGTAATGCCAAACGCGTCTGATCCAGTAGGCTTATTTTGTGATGACAGTCTTTATGAAACGTTATTGTATTCGATTCAACTTTCTGTTGCAATTACAATAAAGGAGGTTCCTTTATACTGGGAACAATAGTAATACACAAAACTATTACCCTAATGGGCCTAAAATAATACTAACCTTGATTGACACCCCCCCCCCCCTTCAAATTGATGTGGTTTAACCAACATCAATTTGACTATGGAAAAAAACGGATGCAGTGGCAGCACATGACGGTGAAGTGACGATGACTGGTGCTTGAACTCGAAACTCAAAGACAGAGACTTGAGCCTAAAGGCTTTGGGAATTTATACCCAATTCTGAAGGAGACCAGAGCCTTGAGGCTTTAGGGATTGATACCCAATATTGAAACCAAATACGGAGACCAGAGACGGAACTGGAAACCGATGTGAATATCGAATACGGAGACCATGGATACCGAGTTGAACACCAAATACGGAGACCACGGATACCGAGTTGCATATCGAAGTAGAGTCAGATACCGAATGCGCTACGGCTTTAGCACATCCTCCCACATTTAAGAGAGGCTAATAATAAAAAAAATAAAACAAATTGTCTCGAGAAAACACCCTAATCATGTCAATGAAAAAGGAAATTGGCCAAAACTCATAGCAGCAAAGGGGGTAGTGTAGCAGGTCTGGCAGCATGGGAACTGGAAAATTCTGGAAATCAGATGTTGAGGTCGGATGGCGGATGACATATCTGAATGAGGCATGGTGGATGCTGGATGTGCTGATGACAGATCTGGATGACGGATGATCGGATGTCAGATGACGGATGTGAATGGCAGATGATGGATGATGGATGATGCTGGTAGATGTCGGATGACAGATTTAGATAGCGGATGATCGGATGACAGATGATGGCGGATGATGCTGGTGGATGCCAAATGACGGATTTATAATCCCTCGCCCACCCGTTAAAACATAATTAACGAGTGGGCAACGCAAAACTCGCTCGAAGATTGAACTAAGATCTAAAGAAAATTAACCTTGCTTTGATACCCCTATGAATTAGACGGAGAAGGTTCCTTTACCTAGGAAACAATAGTAATATAAACCAAACTAGGAACCATATATTTGTACGTATAACACTTAACGAATCCCTGGTCAAATATGCTTCGATGAAGCGACCAAGTATGAGGATGATTCTTTATGGTATAGTTCGATTTGCCATTGGGATGGGATCCCGGAATCAGATTATAGATATCACTTAGGAAGTGATATTAGACGACCCGCTCTAAATGGTGTTGCATAGATACAGTCATGAACACATTCAGTTGTGGTAGCTTGTCGTAGTATCCTTAGACCAAGGAGTCTTTGTGATCGCTATACAGTAAAGATTCGCGTTTGACTTGTTCCTAACGTTGTCCGTAACAGGGCAATCTTAACGGACATGATTGACACGGGGAAGGACTGCATGAGTGATACGAAAGGCGGCTAAGGGATTTATCCCTCACATTACGGTATGGGATAGGTATCTGTTTAGGCCACTCGATAGAGATTGACTGAAGGGAGTGCATGGTCATGCAAATGATACTGGTTATCAGTATTTTAGTCATCTCACGTATCGAGAAACAGGGATTGATTAAATAAGGGTGACGCATCTATGCCTTATGATCAATTAGATATTGGGGGATAAAAGGATAACGACATGTACTACATGAGGTTAAATCGAATCATCGATCATCATACATGTCAGGTAATCATAACGTCTTACTAGAGGCCACTTATGATGGATCGCGTAAAATGAAATTTTACGCCGATCCGCCGATGACGGCATGAGCCCAACGGGTCACACACATAAGATATGGATTTTGAGAGACAAGGAAAGGTCAGCGATTCTCGAGAGGCGAGGCATGGGAAAAACTGGGTGTTTTAGGCCATGGGTATGTGTAATTGAATGTGGCACACGAATCGAGAAATGCTAAATCTTTTGTCGATATCGCATCGAAATTTGTGCGATAAGTTCGGGGAATAGTTGGACGCGACACCGGACCTCATGGCCGAAGCATTGGGTTTCGTTCCACGAGGCCCTAAGTGGCTGGCCCAACAAGGCCCAAATGTGGAGCAAAGGGTAGGCCCCTTCCTCCGCTAAATTTGGTTAAGTGGATGATGACTAGATGTGCTTATTCTAAGCCTTTTGTGTGGGTAAGTGTGATCTATTGGTGGCCACCCAATCACCATCATCGTTTGTCTTAAACTAATACAAATCACAAAACATCATTTCATTACATAACAACTCAAAAATATTACTAATTTGAGAGCTCTCTCCCTCCCCTTGGTAGTCTCGGCCGAACCACCTCCTCACCCTTCTCTCTCTTGCTCTCGCTTATATTCTAGTAGGTAGAAGAGTGTAGGATCCCTTAGGGATCATCCTATTCGTGTGAACTTCTTTGGAGTTGAAGATCTCAAATGTTCTTCAAGATACGATTCTAACAATCCGAAAGGTAAAGTCTTGTATTTTGTTTATCACCTTAGGATTTAATGGTTTCATGATCTTGGACAGATTTTGGGGTTTATATATTGTTGCTTCTGTTGCCATGGTGTTCTTGGTAGCCTCAAAGTTCCTACACACCCATGGTGTGGCGAACGCCACATCAGCCTGACGGGAAAAACCCTAAGGCACTCACCCAAGCCTATGAATAGAGACCAAGGGTGAGTGCCTCCACAATGCATTCTTGAAATTTTAGTTATTCCTCCCAAAAGTCTCTAGTAGCTACATTTGGGAGCTAGAGAAAGAGTGTGAGTGGGCCCTTTAGTGGTCTAGTAGCCACTAGTTGAATTCTACCTTCGTGTTTGTTGAACTCCGGTGTGTGCAAGCCGTAGAGGACAAGCTCAAGAGCACGTCTTTGATCAGGAGATTTCACGCTACGAGAGGTAAAAGATCGGATCTTTCCTCCTTCTTATGATTCATCTATTGATAGTAAACGTTCTAGTGGCGGGTTCTCGGTTAATATTCGTCGCTTCCGCTGTACTTGAGATCCTGGGAACCCCAACACTAATAAGTCCGTTTGAATTCGAACAAATTGATAGGTGCGAATCTTGCTTGATGGGCAAGATGACGAAGTCTCCCTTCACCGGTAGGGGTGAGAGGGCGGGTGACTTGTTGAGTACACAAGCTAGAAGGGTATTCAGATACTTTATCACATTTACTGATGATTACAGTAGAGAATCAACTTGGGAAGAAAGTTAAAGCACTTCGCTCAGACCGAGGTGGCGAATACTTTACCCAATACTTCATCGACCACCTAGGAGAGTATGGGATATTGTCTGAGTGGACTCCGCCTAGAACACCTCAATTGAACGGTGTGTCCGAAAGGAGAAACCGAACCTTGCTAGACATGGTTCGCTCTATTACGAGTCAAACAGATATCCCCGTATCCTGTTGGGGATACGCTCTTGAGATAGTTGTGTTCATTCCGAACCAGATACCTACGAAGGCGGTGGAGACAACCCCATACGAGGTATGGAGTAGGAAATGTCCCAAGTTGTCGTTCATCAAGATTTAGGGTTGCAAGGCTTACGTCAAACACCTTATGGTAGAAAAGCTCGAACCAAGATCTGACAAGTGTATCTTCGTATGGTACCCGAAAGAGAATTTTGGGTACTACTTCTACAAACTCGACGAGAACAAAGTATTTGTTGCTCAAAAAGGTGTCTTCTTGGAGACGGAATTCCTCTCCAAAACAGCCAGTGGGAGGACTGCGCATCTGGAAGAGATCCAAGATGGCACGAGTACTGAGAATCCTGAAAAATTTTGGGATCCCCACTAAGACAGTGTAGAGGTAGAGCCTGAGCTGGAACAAGAGGCACATGCAGTGCCCAACATAGTTCTTGAAGCCCAACGACGTTCTGAAAGGCCTCGCCAGACACCCGTCAGATGCAGATTTATGGTAACTAAGGGTGGTGACTTAGAGATTGTGGATTCTGAAGATCCAACAACCTTTCAAGAAGCCATGGAGAGTTTTGATTCCAAAAAAATAGTTAAGAGCCATGAAGGAGGAGATGAAATTCATGAATGACAACCAAGTGTTGAACTTGGTGGATCCTACAGATCTCCAAATGCATCGATTCTTTTTGGAGAGTAAATTTCAACCAGTTATCTACGACTTTGAAGTTTCACACAAAACCCAGGTCAGAGTGCAAGACCATCGTCTGAAGCAAAACATCTTACTCCTTAATGCTAGACAGATTTTCCGGTTTGTCCCTATTTGTTCCATCTTTGAGGATTTCGAATTTGACAAAGCAAAACCAAAAGATTGTGCTCCCTAGATCGTCCACACAAGCACGACACCTTATTACTCTAAGATTTCTAGACTCAACTATGCTAGTTTTGAGAGTAGAAGAAGCAAACCCTAGCTATGAAGGAAGAGAGAGAGAATCGGCTAGTGTAGGGAGAGGAATCGGCCAAGAAGGTTAGAAAAGAAAGAAATACGTGTCTATTTAAAATATGAAAATCAAATCATATATTTTATTTTTCTTAATGATAATTACTTGTAATTATCCTTTTCTAATCTTAATATAATTAAGAATTATAATTATATCAAGAATGGGCTAGAGGCCCATTTATCTCAATACATTAATAAATCCAATTAATATTAAGACTAGGCTTGGAGTCCACTTAGCTAATGTTTCATTAAACTAATTTAAATTGAGTTATAAATAAATGGTTTAGCTAAACCGATTCAATTCATTTAATCTGATTTCCTCAACCATCCGGTTTATAAACCTAGGTCGGAAATCAACCGGTTTGCTTTCAATTTGATTAAATTGAAAAGTGGATTCTCCCAATCTTCTATCCAAGTCTATTTTACTATATACCATGCTTAAAGTGTGTGACCCTCTAGGCTCACGACCCGTTTGAAGACTGGCAAAATTACCATTTTACCCTTTCCATCATAAGTGGCCTCTAGCAAAACATTATGATTACCCAACGTCCGTAATTATCGATTATTCGATTTAACCTCTTATCGTACATGTCACTATCCTTTTATTATACCGAAATCTAGATTGATCAAAAGGAATAGAACCGTCATCCTAATTTATCAATCACTGTTTCTTGATATGTGAGATGACTGAACACTGATACTAAGTATCTCCTGCATGGCCATGCTATTTCTTCAGTCATACTCATCAAGTGCCCTAAACAGATATCTTTAACATACCGGAGTATGGGTGATAAATCCCTCAGCCGTCTTTCGAGTTCACACATGTAATTCATAACCAAGCCAATCAGAGCCTTTATGGCTACCCTTTTATAGGTAACGTTAGACTATACCAAACTTAGAGATTCATTACATAGTGATCACAAAGACTCCTTGGTCTTAGGATATAGTGACTAGCTACGATCTGTGAGTATGCTCATGACAGTATATATCCTGCATACTCACCATCGGGTCGTCCAATATAATCTCCCTGATGATATCTATGATCTAACTCCGGCAAATCCTTGCCATGATCAGTAGAGCGTGATCATAAAGAGTTAGCCTCATACTGATCGCTTCTTAATGAAGTTTAACTGATCAGGTACACAGTAAATGTAATTCTTTGTGATATGCAATTCTACTATTTGTAATGACACACTAATGATACAGATCAAATTACATCTAATATAATGCCGATTTATTTATTCGGAAAGATGATAAAACATTATAACTGTAGACAACTGTTATATTGGACTAGGGCACAACTCTAACAATCTCCTACTTGCCCCTACTTCCAATCTAAGTTCCATTCTACTCCCATAAACCTCGCATGTTCCTCATGCTTAGGCTGCGGCTGAGCCTTCGTCAAGGGATCGAGCATATTGTCATCAGTCGAATTGTCCTTAATCGCCATATCACATCTATCTGTGATATCTCTGATGAGGTGATATCTGCTGAGTATATGTTTGGATCTGTTGTGGAATCTGGGCTCTTGAGGAATAGCTACGACCATGTGTCGTCACACAACAGGCTTACCAGATTAGACGTTCGCGGCATTACATCTAATCCGGTTAGAAGCTTCTGATCCATATGGTCACCTTAGTTATTTTCTCAGCACCTATATACTCAGCCTTCGTTTGCAAAATCAGTAATAGTGGCTAGCCTGGAATCATTCCTGCTTATGAGCGCCACTCAAACCCCACACATATCCTGACTATGATCTAACTGATCTTTGTCGGTTCGGATAATATCCTTAGTGCCTCTGAAGTACATGAGGGTATTATGAACCGTTGTCCAATGAAGCTCAATGCGGTTAATCTATAACTTCCTGATGCAAGATAGGGCAAAATAAGACATCCGGTCTTACACATGTGATTGATCCACTATACTAAGTACATGGCATCATCTGGTTCAACTCATCAATGTCATAAGACACTGATTCTTTCTGACTAGCTCATCAATGTCATAGGACACTGATTCTTGCTGAGTCGTTTGTGTCATATAGCATGGGCAAGAATCCTTTCTTGTAACTGTGCATTGAGAACCATCGCACTCCCACTAGTCTTCTTGTGTACACAAGCTTCCAAGCCTGCTTTAATCCATAAATGGATTTCTGCAACTTGAAATCTTTCCACTATTCTTTGCAAAAGAATTCTGGATTGATTTCATCATCCATGTATGTCTTGACCTTAAAGACTTACTCACAACCAATGGTTTTTACACACATTGGTTGGATTAACCAAGTTTCCAACTATGTTACCATACATGGATTGGTTTTCTTCTCTTATGGCTCTCTGGCCATTTCTCAGAGTCGGGAATGTCCATTCCCTCTTGAAAGGTTGACGGATTATTGAAATCCACAACGACCATGTCATTACTCTCAGATACCTTGAGTTTGTATCTGACGGGTAGCTGACATGTTCTTTCCGACTTATTGGACTTTCAGGAATAATTACTTGAACTGTATGATTCTCTTATTCAGCTGATCAAGCTCCACCAAACTCCATAGTGTCTAAGTGAGGTGCCTGAATTTCTTCAAGATGCATATTACTCCCACTCGCCCTTTTGGAAATTAAATCCCATTTCAAAAAGTTACTACCTCGAGCAATAATACTTTGTTTTCTCTTGGTTCTTGGAATCTGTATCTCTTAGGGATACTCTATGAAGACATTCTCATCTGATTCGGATGCAATCTACCTTGCCATCCCAATCCACTAGGAAAAACCCGTGTTGGGATGTTTCCTCTACCATCTCTCACTATGGTTCAGTTCTTGCCTATATACTATGCGAAGGCGCACATCTCATCCAGCTCACCTCCCATGGAATACTACGCGAAGGCGCAGGCATCCATGGTTACCAGAAAGTAAACGAGTGTCACATGGTCATACCGGAATGTTCCCATACCAAATTGGACTATAATTCAGTTCTGATTCTGCTACTACACAAAGGCGCACGCATCCAAATAAAACTGACCATCTCATCTGACCTACATCCTCATGAATGCTATGCACGTAGGTGCACCCACTCACGGGTCGGAGAATCTATATGAGTGTCAAAAGGTATACAATTCCTTGTCTTCATTGGAGCCTTATCCATCCTGAATATAGCTGACCGTGAAGCACAAAATCCGAATAAGATTGTGTGAATCACTCAGTTCTTCATGGAACGAACCACATCTTCTTGGGTTCAATTTCTGCGTTCAGACACGATATTAAAATTGTGTTCTAAGCAGAGTCTACCATAATTGGATCTCCTAATCCCCGAATGATTGATTTCGACTTGGTTAGGTATATAGACATTCGGATTCAATCCAAACACTTTTAACAGTTATTTTCAAGTTGACTGTTCTGGCCTTGTGACCTTAGGGATCTCAACACACCAGGATGTATTAGACTCTACTGGTCACTCACCCTTCTACCTCTACTTGTGAGGAGCGTGTATGTCATTTTCCCACTCAATAAGCTTCACATCATCAAATTGAATTGATTTCAATTGGACCTAAAATCCACACTCTTGAAGTGTTAATATGCGCTTCTTATTTGGATGTTATCCATTAAACAAGTTTTGCATCATCAAATTGACTTGAATTCAATTGGACTTAAAGGTCCACACTTATAAAGTGTTGATGTGCACTTCTTATTTCTGTGGTCTAAACAACGATACCATATTAGAATCCAGTTTAACGGTTTCCTATTTATGTTACAGATTGATCTTTCATTAGTATCAACTATGATTTACACATAGTGACTAATAACCTTCTGGAGTACTTGCATAATGAATGCCATTTCGGTCCATATCATAAATTCCATAAATAAACAGCATGATATCATCTTGTTCAACAAAAACCGAAATTATGTTCCTGATAAAACCAGGTACACTTTCATATGCCAAGACTAAGCCCATTGGGCATAGTCAATTCGATGATCATTACAACAACTCCTACTAGGATTGCTTACTTGTAGGATCATCTCCCCCTTGATCAATTCTCTTCTACTTTTAAACTTCTACACATTGAATGTGTTATGTAGTACTCCATACTCATGATTCAGAAGTAGACAAACTTCATAAATGTGGATCCTCCACATTCTCCCTCAACTCATATTGTTATCTCATACAGTCCATTTTATTATGACCACCTTACTTGAAGAAACAAGACGACATTCGTTCGTTTGGAATAAGCCTTGGTCTTTTGGAGCATGGGTGTCTTTTAATCTCCTTCAACCTTGCTTAAGGGCCTCACCCTTGTTAGCATCAGCTTTGTCAAAACTTATTCCTTTCTTGACCTCTGGAACATCGGAATCTAGTTCTGAATGTACCTCCGGTCAATTCCATGTTGCACATGCTTAGATCATTAAATTGATCCCATCATACAACATAAAATTATGACTTATGAAATTTCCCACTTACAATTGCAGGAGTGCAAATCCTTGATTGGAGAGAGTCTTTCGATTCTTTCCTTCTCATAGAGATAGCCAATCGGACCATTTTCATCCAAAATCATCTGTTTCCATTAGAGATTTCATCTCTCTGCAACCCAGCCTTCATAACCCACATTATCCAGAATGTTATAGTGCTTCTTGAATGCAACTATAAGAGCTCTAGTGGTGTTAGTAGCTGATCGTAAAGGGATAGGTTGGCTAAGGAAAATTCCTTTTGTGTACCTTTGAGAAAACTTTTCAAAACTAGTACATGCTCAGAGATCATATCCTCCCAAGGATATATCTCTGCAACTCAATGTGTGCTTTGATTTTGCTTTATGAAATATAAATTTAACATAATTTGTTAAAATTAAAGTTGGAGATTGAGTTTCTAAAACACTTGTCTGAGTCTAAAACTTAGAATCTGAACCAGGATCCTCGCATACCCTCAATTGAAGTGAACGAAGGCTCACCGTTCAAATTGAGAGAACTAGGGTAGGAACGCATCCAATTACAAGTCCATGTAATTCCTGGCTAGGGTTTGTAGTTAAAAGTACACGACATACCCTATACTTATACCCTAGGTCAGCCCTAGCTGACAATCGTAGACAAGTCTACCAAGTTTCAACTATGGTCAAAACTAATGTGGCTACTACGCGGAGGCGCGCACATCCACATAGAACTGCCCAACTCATCCAGACTTCTCCTCTACGAATGTTACGCGGAGGCGTACCGACATCCATATGCTCAAAGTCCTTTTGAGTGTCCAAACTTGGATGGTATCACACTTAACTTGTAATTATTTGCGAACAAGTGTTTTATATTCCTTATTGTATATCGATACAATCTTAACTTGAATCATCAATTGCAAATCCATGCAAAGACGATTCCTTAACCAATTACATACAAGCCTGATTAAATTTTGGTTTTAATCTTCGCATGTGGGTGATAGCTAAACATACATAAACTAATGCATATAAAAATATCCATACATTCATACATTCACAATATATAAATGTAAATAGAACATGTATAGCTAAGCACATCCTAAGGATCCTAGGATTCTAGCAAAATAGATCCTAAAGACTAGGTCTTCGAGATTCATACTTGCTTCATCATTGTGGACTCCCACTGGCTTCGAGTCTCCTCCAGCCTCCGAATCTTCCTCCTGACATGTATCTTGCGTCGGTTTTCGTAATTACATATTTAAAATAAATAAATACAAATAACCACGACACACAGGTCGTATTTATCAGAACCCAAAAACTTAGCAACTAGCAGGTTGCAAAACTAAAACTAAAATCATACAAGTCTAGAGGGCTTAGCTATACATCATGTGGAAAACAATATGTTGTCAAACATCATGTGATCATACATCATGTTATCAAACAACAAATTATTTCCAAGTTTATTGGAACCGGACGGTTTAAATTAATTAATTGAAATTGAACTGGTTTACCCTAGCTTATCGAAACCGAACCGGATCTGAAAATCAAAATTTTTAGGGTTTAAATTTCTTGCGAACCGTCAAGATTTAGACCAGTTCAAGCCCGAGATTGGTCAAACCAAACCGTCTCGACCGAGGTCGCCCGCGGCAGCAACCATGGTCGCTCGCAAGCAATCTGGTCGGCCCTTGGTGCTGACCATGGTCGGCCCGAGGGCTCTCCATGGTCCACCAAGGGGCTCGACCCCGGTTAACCATGGCTCGGCCATGGTTAACCCAAATCAGCCCTAAAAATTAATTTTAACTTTCAAAACAAACTAATAAAAATCTGATTTTTTTCATGTTTTCATGAAAAATTCAAATCCAAATCATACATGAAAAATTAGGGAATATTACTAACCCTAATCATGCTCAAAATCAATATCACAAATCAACCAGACTCTGGTACCACTAAAGGAAATCCACGGGTTTCATAGAATTAATTTCATGCAGCGGACATTAAAATAACCATGGATTTCGAACTAAGATCAACATGTGATAAAAATTCCAGCAGGAACATAAAATATCAGATCTGAAAATATACCTCTTTGAATCACAAACACAAAGAAGCTTTAGGGAATCTGCCTGCAGAAAAACGTAATTTCTAAAAGTCATAACTCGAGATACAGATCTCTAAATGCCTCGGTTCCTTTTGGCCAGTAAATTTCATCGAGTTTTCTACGACTTTCATGTTTTGCACAAAACCCAGTTCGGACTGAAAGAACATCGTCTGAAGGAAAACATCTTACTCGTTAGTGCTGGACAGATTTTCCGGTTTGTCCCGATTTGTTCCATCTTTGAGGATTTCGAATTTGACAAAGCAAACCAAAATATTGTGCTCTCTAGATCGTCCACACAAGCTCGACACCTTATTACTCTAAGTTTTTCACACTCAACTATGCTAATTTTGAGAGTAGAAGTAGCAAACCCTAGCTATGGAGGAAGAGAGAGAGGAGCGGCTAGTGTAGGGAGAGGAATCGGCCAAGAGGGTTAGAAAAGAAATAATTACGTGTATAATTAAAATCTGAAAATAAAATCATATATTTTATTTTCCTTAATGACAGTTACTTGTAATTATCCTTTTCTAATCTTAATATAATTAGGAATTATAATTATATCAAGAATAGGCTAGAGGCCAATTTATCTCAATACATTTATAAATCCAATTAATATTAAAAATGGGCTTGGAGCCCACTTAGCTAATGTTTAATTAAACTCATTTAAATAGAGTTATAATTAAACGGTTTAGCTAAACTGATTCAATTTTTTTAATCTGATTTCCTCAACCATCCGGTTTATAAACCTAGGCCGGAAATTAACCGGTTTGCTTCGAATTTGACTAAATTGAAAAGTGGATTCTCCCAATCTTCTATTAAAGTCTGTTTTGCTATATACCATGCTTAAAGTGTGTGACCCTCTAGGCTCATGACCCGTTGGCAGACTGGCAAAATTACCATTTTACCCTTTCCATCATAAGTAGCCTCTAGCAAAACATTATGATTACCCAACGTCCGTGATTATCGATGATTCAATTTAACCTCTTATCGTACATGTCACTGTCCTTTTATCATACCGATATCTAGATTGATCAAAAGGCATTGAACCGTCATCCTAATTTATCAATCACTGTTTTTTATTATCTGAGATGACTGAACACTGATACTAAGTATCTCCTGCATGGCCATGCTATTTATTCAGTCATACTCGTCAAGTGGCCTAAACAGATAACTTTTCCTTACCGGAGTATGGGTGATAAATCTCTCGGCCGTCTTTCGAGTTCACTCATGTAATTAATAACCAAGCCAATCAGAGCCTTTATGGCTACCCTTTTACATGTAACGTTTGACTAGGTCAAACTTAGAGATTCATTACATAGTGATCATAAAGAATCCTTGGTCTTAGTATGCTCATGACAGTATCTATGCTGCATACTCACCATCGGGTCGTCCGATACCATCTCCCTGATGATATCTATGATCTAACTTCGGCAGATCCTTGCCATGATCAGTAGAGCGTGATCATACAGAGTTATCCTCATACTGATTGCTTCTTAATGAAGCTTAACTGATCAGGGACTCATTAATTGTCATTCTTTGTGATATGCAGTTCTACTATTAGTGATGACACACTAATGATACAGATCAAATTACATCTAATATATTACTAGAACACATTAGTAATATGATGTTGATTTATTTATTCAGAATGATGATAAAACATTATAAATGTAGACAACTTTCATATTGAACTAGGGCACAACTCTAACAGATCCAACCCCTAGTGTCAAGACCATCGGTTGCAAATGGATCTTTAAGATCAAATATGACATGGATGGAGTTCCTCAAACCCATAAGGTCCGACTGGTTGCGAAAGGTTTTAGGCAAATCCATGGAGTAGATTATGATGAAATTTTCTCACCAGTGGCCATGGTCAAATCGATCCGGATTCTATTCGCATTAGCTGCATATCACGATTATGAGATATGGCAGATGGATGTCAAGACTGTTTTTCTCAATGGGAAGCTAACTGAGGACGTAAGCTGCAGAGGTTCATTTATGGATTGAAGCAGGCTTCTCGAAGTTGGAATTGTCGATTTGATGAGGCCATAAAAGAATTTGGTTTCATGCAAAATGAAGACGAGCCTTGCGTGTACAAGAGGGCAAATGGGAGTGCATTCGTGTTCTTAGTGTTGTATGTGGATGACATACTCCGTATCAGAAATGACATCCCCACCATGCAAGCCACAAAAGCTTGGTTGGGGAAGTGTTGGAGAAAAAGGATTTGGGCGAAGCCGCTTATATCCTAGGGATCAAGATTTATCGAGATCGCCCGAGGAGGATCATTGGGCTAAACCAGAGCACTTACATTGACAAGATCTTGAACAGATTTTCGATGCACGTGGCCAAGAAGGGTTTCCAACTCATGAGACATGGAATAAAGCTAAGCAAGATTCAGTGTCCCACAACACCTGGTGAGCTAAAGCGCATGAGTGGCATCCCCTATGCATCAGTAGTAGGATCCATCATGTATGTCATGATCTACACTAGATCTGATGTCTCTTACACCCTATCTTGCGTCAGCAGATTCCAGTATAACCCCGGTGAGGACCACTGGACAGGAAAGAAGACGATCCTTATGTACCTTAAGAGGACTAAGGATGCCTTCTTGGTCTATGGGGTAATGAGGAGAGACTAAAGGTGACGGGATACGTCGACGCCAGTTTCCAAATTGATCCGGATGATTCGTGGTCGTAGTCTAGATACATGTTCGTGCTCAACGGTAGGGCTTTTAGCTGGAAGAGCTTCAAACAGCCAACCGTCGCAGGTTCTACTACAGAGGCCGAGTACATAGCGTCTGGAGAAGCGGCAAAAGAGGCTTTGTGGATCCAGAAGTTCATGGCAGGATTGGACGTAGTGAAGAATTCGTCCGATCCGGTGAACTTGTACTGTGACAACACTAGCGCCGTAGCACAGGCTAAGGAGCCTAGAGCGCATGCCAGATTCCAAACATGTACAGAGACGGTTTCACTTGATTCGCGAGTAAATCAAACAAGGTGAAGTAAATATTTGAAAGATTGCGACAAAAGATAATGCAGCCGACCCGTTGACAAAGGCTCTCTCACTGCCTAAACATAAAAGTCATGTAAGGTCAATGGGTTTACGTTGGGATTTAGATTGGAGCTAGGGGCAAGTGGGAGATTGTAAGAGCTTGTGCCCTAGTCCAAGTCTTTTCTATGTAATCTTCTGTTTAGCAATGAATGGCATTTACATTATTATTGTTTCTAGTAATATGTCAAGCAATGATTTCTTCTAAAGTCATTAGTGTGTCATCAATAATAGTGGAGCCTTTAGACGCTATTAAATCGTGCTTGACGGATTCCTACTCGAATACTTATAGATAAATTACTAGCGTGACGATGACTTACTATCATGTTCTGCTGATCAAGATGTAGAGTCATATCATGGATATCGTCTGCGAGACGAGATTGGATGACCCAACTTGGACTATGACGTATAGATTATTTCACCAACGCATACTCCGTCATCGTGTGATCGCTGCCTTAAGACCTTGGAGCCAGTGGCTCACATGCACATCACTCCATTAGTTTGACATGCTCCAACGCTGCTTGTAACAGGGTAGTTATAACGGGCATCGTTGGCTATTGGACGGACTATAGTGGGAGCGCACATTGCGTCCGAAGGGATTTGTTTCCCCACGGTGAGACGTGGTGAAAGGTATAGTTCTGGGACCCTTGATGAGAATGACTGAGAAAGTGTGTGGCCTCACCAATTACCTATCAGTCATCTCGGAATTGAAGGAACAAGATCGAATACATGAGGATGACGGCTCTATGCCTCATTCGATCTCATACGCCTTAAAGCAAACAAAGGGTTAGTGATACATATGACAGAAAGGAGCGATCGAATCAATACCACATGGACATAGGGTAATCACTACATCTTACTAGAGACCAGTTGTGATGGATATGGTGAAATGTAGTTTCACACCCATCTGTCAATGGGTCACGGGCCTACAGGGTCACATGCAATGAGCAAGAACCGAAGCTACTCGATGGGACTCAAGAGGTCCAATGGATGGAATGGGGATGTTGTCTACGTGTGGGGTGTCGATTGATACCTACAGGATGTCGATCGACACACGTCACATGTGGGGTGTCGATCGGCACCTTGGTGGTGTTGATAGGTACGGTGACACAGATGGTGTCGATCGGCACCTTGGTGGTGTCGATCGACACATGTGTCTGACGGGCTCAATGCCCTAGGCCTCACCCAAAGCCTATAAATAGAGACATTTGGGTGAGAGCCACCCAAGCCTTTGAGCAATATTAGCTATTCACCATATTCTCTTTAGTTCTTGCATTGAGGGCTAGAGAAATCGAGCGAGAGGAAGAGTTCTTCGGCGGTCTAGTAGCCATTGAGAGGATTCGAGCTTCGTCTTCAAGCTCCTGCGTGTGTGTGCTTGTAGAGGGCGGGTCCGAGGACACCTCTTCGATTCGGATCGATTCACCCTTCAAGAGGTAGGTAATCCAATCCACTTTTCCTTATGATTCATCTAGAACATGCAATAGATCCTCGGAAGGGATTCACAGTTAGATTGTTGTATTTCCGTTGCGCCTAGAACCCGAGAATCCCCTACAAAAGGAGCCTTTGTCATTTTTCCTATAAGGCAAGACTCGCATCTTTCAATTGAAGTTAATTCAAACGGATTTAGAAGTCCACACTTATGAAGTGTCAAGACGCGTTTCTCGCCTATGTGGCCTAAACGACAATGCCATATCACAGTTTAGTTAACATCGTCATATTTAACCCTTTTGTTGTTTATGTTATAAATGGAACTTGTGTTAGTGTCTTGAGTGTTTAAAACATACAAACCACCAACCAATGAAGCATTGCAATATAAAATATTATTCTTAAAAATATTGAATAATCCATTATCAATAGAAAAACAATATCCTTCCCTATCCAAATGGAAAATCGATATAATATTCCTACGAAACGTAGGTACACAATGAACATTATTTAATTTTTAAACAAGCCCAGTGGGCAAAATATGACTAATAGTCCCTACAGTAGTTGTGGCGACTTGATTGCCATCACCAACTCTTAAGTCCACCTCGTCTCTGCCCAAAGCTTTTCTACCTTCAAGGTCTTGCACATTGATACAGATGTGAGATTCAGCAGCAGTATCAAGTACCCAAGAATCAGTATTGAAAAGGCTTAAGCTCAATAACATGAATACCTGATCCTGAAGACGTGGATGCCCCACTCTTCTTCACGTGATCCTTGTATTGCTTGCATCCCTCTTCCAGTGTCCTGGCTCATTGAAGTGATAGCAGACAGCAGCCGCCTTGTCCTTAGCCTTCACAGCAACCTTGGGAGCTGCTTGAACCTTAAGACCCTTGGGTTGCTTGATCTGCCCTACAAGGTGCGCAGAGGCTTTACCCTTACCAGTTCCAGTTTTCTTGAAGCTAACCCTCTTGTTGACCATAAGAACCTCCTTGGTCTTGCCCTTGAGATTTTTTTCAGCGGTCACAAGCATCCCATGAAGCTCTGTAACAGACTTGTCCATGTCATGCATATTGTAATTCATGATGAAATCTCTATATGAATTAGGAAGTGAATGTAGAACGATGCCCGCAACCATTTCCTTCTCTATAACAAGACTGATCCTGGTCAGGTGCCTCAGAAGACGTTTCATCTTCAAGACATGGGGACTGACAGAGGCTCCATCCTTGAGCTTGCAGGAGAGAAGTCCCCTGAGAGTGTCATATCTTTCGATACGAGCTTTCTCCTTGAACATCTCTTTGACCTCTTTCATTAATGCTTGAGGATCATCTGCAAGGTCCGTGAACTGCTTTTGTAGCTCAGGCTCGATGTTATCCATCATTTTACATGACACGTCGATCTGGTCACTGAGGAACTTTTGGTAAGTATCCCTCAATGCCCTAGAGGAGTTCAATGTTGGCTCAGCCGGTGGGTCATCGGTAAGGATATACAACTTGCATTCATGCTTGAGTACAAGCCTCAAATTTCTATCTCAGTCCAAGTAATTCACGCCATTAAGCATGTCCCTCTCAATCAGGACTCTCAATGCGGTATTGATGTTAGAGATGTGCCCTAGTCCAATGTAATAAGTCATCTATATTGTAATGTTTTATCATTTCGGAATAAATAAAACCGGCATTATATTACTAGTGTGTTGTAGTAATATATTAAATGTGTCTTGATCTATATCATTATGTGTAATATATTATATGCTGTCATGAGCATACTCATATATCGTAGCTTGTCAACGTATCCTTAGACCAAGGAGTCTTTGTAGTTACTATGTAGTTGGTAGCTGAGTTTGACGTTGCCCAACATTACTTGTAAAAGGGTAATCATAATGGCTCTGATTGGCTGAGTAACGGATTACATAAGTGAAGGAGTAAGACGGTTAAGGGATTTATCCCTCATGCTCCGGCATGAGTATGATATCTGTTTGGGCCACTTGATGAGTATGAATGTAAAGAAACGCATGTCCATGCAAGGAGATACGTAGTATCAAGATTTTTAGTATCTCACAGATCAAGAAACGATGATTGATAAACAAGGATGATGTCTCTATGCCTTGTGATCAATCTGGATATCGTGTGATAAAGGGATAGTGACATAGATGATATGAGGTTAAATCGAATCATCGATAATCACGAACGTTGGGTAATCATAATGTCTTACTAGAGGCCACTTATGATGGAAAGGGCAAACTGGTAATTTGCGCTGATCTGCCAACGTGTCGTGAGCTTATAAGGTCACACACTTAAAGCGATAAGCATGAAAAATATGAGAGAAATGAGAATTAGAAAAATTCACTTTCTTGTTTTTGTAATTTGATGACTGGATGAATAGCGGTTGCCTCTATAATTTGATGACTTGTACATTAATTACACTAAAAGGGTTTATTCAACTTGTGAGTGTTACCTTCTTCTCTGCTCCTCTCTGTTTTGAATATCAAAATACATTCTTACCAAAAAGGGCAACTTGAAGATAAGCTTCTGCGAGCAGGCGCACAGCTCGGACCAAGCCTGCGGGCCCATCTAGTGAAGAAGCAGCAAGCCATATTCTACATCCTTTTTGTGCACAACGACCAATATTGATCCCATCCTTGATCACCTTCAACTTTCATTACCACTCTCTACATATATATGTTATTATAGGATTGAAGCTATTGCTTTCGTTTCAATTAACTCCACAACGTTATCTAATTTTGAATCTCTAACTAGTGTTCATCAGCTATATGCTTTTCCTCCATTTTTTGTTTCATCCTCTATTTTTTGGTGCACCTCACCCAATTATATCATCCAACGATTTTGTGACTTCATTAGGATTAGGTTAAAGGAAGAGATATTTGAACAAGATAAGATGGAAAGTGCTCATCATGCAAACACCTCTAAATGAAAGGGCAAAAGGAAAATTGGAAATGAATCTGCTTTACGTCCATCAAAAAAGAAACCAAATTCTCAAACATGTTGGATAGCCTGCACAACCTGCACAGGTTAAGCAGGCTGGGCAGACTTGACGGGTTCAAGTTTGTTTTTGTTGTAAAAAGGTTGGACACGTGAAGAAGAATTGTACCAAATTTCATGCTTGGTGCACTAAGAAAGGTAATTTCCATTCTTCGATCTGTTCTGAGGTCAATTTAGCTTTAGTACCTAAGAACACTTGGTGGATAGATTGTGGTGCTACTACTCACATAAGTGTTTGTATGCACGGTTTTTGTTAAGATTCGCAGGGTCTAAATCATATATTTTCAGTGGAGAATAAAATAAAATAAACCCCGAATCCGCCCAGGATCGCATCTATGCGATAGATATATGATTAAAGCTTTATAAAACCGGGATTTAGAAATTTTACCTTTTTTCTAAATCGAATCACCTTAGGAACACCGATCTATTCTTCCCTCTATTGGTATCCACACGACCACACAAGATCCAAGGATCTAAGCCCTAAACGTCTTCTAGAACGAAAAAAGGCCCGAGTGGAAAATCGGACAACATTTCGGTATGTTTTTTTCTCTCTTAGAAAAATCAGCACCCAAGCACTCTATTTATAGAATTTAGTTAGGGTTTAGGGATCACGAACCAGCCCATATTATGGGCTAGGTTCGGTTCCCTTAGGAACCCCAGCCGCCACTTAATGTGGCCGGTTTGGGCCACGTGGGCCGAAACCCATTAAGGTTTTGGCCATGGGCTGTCGTGCCCATTAAAGGCAGCCCATGAGGGCTGCCATGCCATGACAGACCCTCATGAGTTCGGCCTCTAAGGCCCTCCATGGACTGGTGCACAAAGCCCTAGGCTTTGGCTGGTCCATGGTCCTTTTGTGCTTTCGGGCCCGTGGCCCAAAACCCTAGGTTTTGGCCACGGCCCGTTCCAATTAATTTATCAATATTTTGCCTAATTTTTACAATGCGTGTCCTTTGTGTGTGACCCTCTAGGCTCATGTCCCATTGGCAGATCGGCGTAGAATTACCATTTTACCATTTTCATCATAAATGGCCTCTATTAAGACATTATGATTACCCAACGTACATGATCATTGATGATTCGACTTAACCTCATGTCGTCCATGTCATGATCCTTTTTATCACTAGATATTCTGATTGATCATAAGGTATAAAGTCATCATCCTTATTTAATCAATCACTGTTTCTTGATTTGAGAGATGACTGAAAATTGATACCCTGTATCAACTTCATGGCCATGCGTTTCCTTTTCAATCATTATCATCAAGTGGCTTAAATGGATATCGTTCCCTTACCGGAGTATGAGGGATAAATCACTTAGTCGTCTTTCGTAACACTCATGCAGCCCGTTTCTAAGCCAATCGTATCTGTTATGGCTACATTGTTAAAGTTGGGGTTCCCGGGATCTCAAGAGCAGCGGAAACAACCAAAATAACCGAGAACCCACCACAGGATCGCTTGCATAACAATAGATGAATCGAGAGAGGGAGTAGAAATCGAAAATTTTACCCCTCGTAGTCTATACGGAACACTCCCGAACCGATCCAAGACAAGTCTTCAGGCCCGTCCTCTATGGATGCACACACACCGAGCTCGACCTCCTTGAAGCACGGATCTTCACGGAACTACTAGACCCCGAGAAAACCCGAACCCCGATTCTCTAGTTTCCGATGAGAGAAACTAGAGAGAATATGGAGAAAGTTATCAAATATGTTCAAAGAGCTCAACCTCTTTCCCTTCATGCGTCTTCAATTTATAGACTTGGGAAAAAGCGTTGGTCGCTCCGCCACGGACCCGTGGTGCCACCGTGGCCACCCACAGACCCCGCCACGATCCCGTGGCCCCTTCCCGTGTCCATTTCTAGGGGTGGCGAGAAGTGTCCGCCACCTGTGGCCAATGCTTTGCCACCACGGGCCCGTGTCAAAACCTAATGAAGGAATTCTATGGGTTCCAAAGATTTGAATTCATGCAGTGGACTTGAATCTAACCAAGGAATTCAATAAAAACGAATCTTATGTGAAAAATTTCAGCATGCAATTATGAAATCAAATCTGAAAAATCCATTTAGCAAATCGATCAAACACAAAGTTTATGTGTTCTCTAGATCGTCCACACAAGTACAACACCTTTACCAAGGAATCTACACACAAATTTACTAGTATTGTGTGTAGAAGAGAAGTTAAATCTCAAGGAACGGAGGAAGAAGAGAGGGGCCACAATGAGAGAGAGAGAGAGGCCGAAAATATGAGGGTTTAGGGTTAGGAAATATGTGAAAAATCTGATTTTTAATTATCATTAATTTCAAATAATTAAAACCCACTTAATTAAACTCAAGCTCAATCTTAAATAAAATCAATAATGTGCTTGAAGCCCAATTAGCTAAAACTTAATTAAACTCATTTAATTTTTGTTATGACTAAATGGTTTAGCTAAACCGGTCCAATTCCTTTAATCTGATTTCCTCAACCGTCTAGTTATTAAACCTAGGCTAGAAATAAACCGAATCGTTTTCAATTTGACTAAATCGAAAAGCGGATTCTCCCATTTTCCATCCAAGCTTGTTTTGCTACATACTGTACTTAAAGTGTGTGACCCTCTAGGCTCACGACCCGTTGGCAGACTAGTAAAATTACTATTTTACCCTTTCCATCATAAGTGGCCTCTAGCAAGACATTATGATTACCCAACGTCCGTGATTATCGACGATTCGACTTAACCTGTTATCGTACATGTCACTATTCTTTTATCAAACCAATATCCAGATTGATCAATAGGCATAGAACCGTCATCCTAATTTATCAATCACTATTTCTTGATATCTGAGATGACTAAAAACTTATACTAAAGTATCACCTGCATGGCCATGCTACTTCAGTCATACTCATCAAGTGGCCTAAACGGATATCTTTCCCAAACCGGAGTATGAGTGATAAATCCCTCAGCCTTCTTTCGAGTTCACTCATGTAATTCATAACCAAGACAATCAGAGCCCTTATGGCTACCCTTTTACAGGTAACGTTAGACTAGGTCAAACTTAGAGATTCATTACATAGTGCACACAAAGACTCCTTGGTCTTAGGATATAATGACAAGCTACGATCTGTGAGTATATCATGACAGTATCTATGCTGCATACTCACCATCGGGTCGTCCAATACCATCGCCCTGATGATATCTATGATATAACTCCGGCACTTACTTTTTCATGATCAGTAGAGCGTGATCACGAGGAGTTAGTCTCATACTGATCGCTTCTTAAAGAAGCTTAGTTGATCAGGGACACATCAAATGTAATTCTTTCGGATCTACAGTTCTACTATCAATGATTATACACATAATGATATAGATCAAATTACATTCGATATATTACTACGACACATTAGTAATATAATGTTGTTTTATTAATTCGAAAAATGATAAGACATTACAATGTAGATTAACTTATTACATTTGATTAGGGCACAATCCTAACAATCTCCCACTTGCCCCTAGTTCCAATCTACTCCCATAGACCTCACATGTGCCTCATGCTTAGGCTGCGGTAGAGCTTTTGTCAGGGGATCAGCAATGTTATCATCAGTCGGTATATAAGTAATCTCCACATCACTATTATCAATGTATTCCCTGATAATGTGATACTTTCTTTGTATGTATTTAGTTCTGTTGTGGAATCTTGGCTCTTGAGCTAACGTTATGGGCCTCCTGTTGTCACACAACAAGCTTACCTGATCAGACGCTCGCGGCATTACACCTAATCCGGTTAGAAAGCTTCTAACCCATACGGCTTCCTCAGCTGTTTCTGCTACAGCTATGTACTCAGCTTCTGTTGTAGAATCGGTAGTTGGGGCTTCCTTGACGCTCTTCCAGCTGAATGCTCCACCATTTAACACGAACACAAATCCTGCCTAAGATTTGAAGTCATCAGGATCTGTCTGAAAACTAGCGTCACCATATCTCTTGACCGCTAGTTCTCCATCTTTTCCACCATACACTAGGAATGTGTCCTTAGTCCTCCTCAAATACTTGAGGATACTCTTGACAACATTCCAATGTTCCTGGCCTGGATTAGATTGAAATCTGCTGGCACAGCTTCGCACGAACGAGACGTCCGGTCTCGTGCATATCATGATATACATGATGGATCTCATAGGCGAAGCATATGGAATGTTACTCATCCTGCTCAGCTCATCAGGAGTACTAGGTCTCTGTTGCTTGATGAGCTTAATGCCATGACGCATAGGTATGTATCTCTTCTTAGAATCAAGCATTGAGAATCCTCTCAACACTTTATTCATGTAAGTGCTCTGACTTAGGCCCAAAATCCTTTTGGGACGATCTCTGTAGATCTTGATACCTAAAATAAAAGCAGCATCACCTAAGTCCTTCATCGAGAAGCACTTCCCTAACCAAGCTTTAACCTCAAGCAAGGTTGGGATGTCGTTCCCGATGATCAATATGTCATCGACATACAACACTAGGAATACAATATTACTCCCACTCGCTTTCTTATAAATGCAAGGCTCACTTTCGTTTTTGATGAAATCGAATTCCCTTACAGCTTCATCAAAACGAAGGTTCCAACTCCGTGAAGCTTGCTTCAATCCATAAATGGATTTAAACAGCTTACAAATCTTTCCGGGATTCTCTGGATCAACAAAACCCTCAGGTTGTGTCATATACACATCCTCTTTTAAGTTCCCGTTAAGGAAGGCGGTTTTGATATCTATCTGTCATATCTCATAGTCGTAGAATGCTTCTATGGCTAGAATAATCCGGATATATTTGACCATGGCTACTGGTGAGAAGGTTTCATCATAATCGATACCTTCGATCTGACGATAACCTTTCACAACCAATCTAGCTTTATAGGTCTTAGGTTTTCCATGCATGTCGGTCTTAAGCTTATAGACCCACTTACAACCGATGGGTTTTATCCCAGGGGTTTGATCCACCAAGGTCCATACTTGGTTATCATACATGGATTTCATTCCCTCATTCATGGCGTTCTGCCATTTTTCAGAGTCTGGACTGGCCAAAGCTTGTCTGAAGGTTTCTGGATCATCCTGATCCACCAATATCAAGTCATTTCCCTCAGTGGCTAGAAAGCCATATCTGATGGGAGCTTGACGAGATCTCTCAGACCTTCTTGGACCCTGTGGAATAGGTGTAAGGATTAGCTCTTGATCTACGACCACTTCTGTCTCCTGTATTTCTACATCTTGCATAGCAGGCTGTTCCGTATCACCTTGAATTTCTTCAAGATGCACGGGACTCCCACTAGGAGTTTTGGAAATAAATTCCTTTTCCAAAAACACCCCTCCTCGAGCAACAAAAACTTTGTTCTCGCTGGGTTTGTAGAAATAGTACCCCCTTGTTTCCTTGGGGTACCCCACAAAGACACACTTATCTGATTTGGGTTTGAGTTTATCGCATAGCAAACGCTTGACGTAAGCTTGGAATCCCCAAATCTAAAGGAAAGCTAGTAAGGGTTTCTTCCTGTTCTATACTTCGTATGAAGTGCTTTCCACTGCCTTTGTAAGAGCCCGAGCGGCCGTCTCTAGGGCATAGCCCCAGAAGGCGATAGGGAGGTCAGTCTGACTCATCATTGATCAAACCATGTCAAGCAAGGTCCGGTTTCTCCGCTCAGACGCACCATTAATCTGAGGTCTCCCTGGCGAAATTAATTCAGAGAGGATCTCAAACTTCTTTAAATGATTGTGAAACTCTTGGTCCAAGTACTTACCGCCTCGGTCAGATTGAAGGGCCTTTATACTTTTCCCAAGCTGGTTTTGTGCTTCGTTTTGGAACTCTTTGAACTTGTCAAAAGTTTCCGACTTATGTCTCATAAGATAGACATACCCATATCTACTAAAGTCTTCAGTAAATGTAACGAAGTAGTGAAAACCCTTTCTGGCCTGAGTGCTCATAGGTCACTAGCCCTCTCACCAAAACCGGTTAAAGGTGCCTTTGTCATCTTGCCCATTAGGCATGACTTGCATCTCTCAATTGAAGTGAATTCAAAGGGACTTAAAAGTTCACACTTGTGAAGTGTTGAGATGCGTTTCAAGCGTATGTGGCCTAAACGGTTGTGCAATATCACAGTCTGGTTTAAATCATCGGATTTAAGCCTTTTATTACTTATGTTATATATTGAGCTTGTGTCGGTGTTTTGAGTATGAAGAATATACAAACCACCAACCAATAATGTATTGCAATAAAAATATCATTCTTAAAAATATTGAATGCTTCATTATCAATAGAAAAACAATATCCTTCCTTGTCAAGAAAGAAAAAAGAAATAGTATTCCTGCGAAATGTGGGTACACAATGCACATCGTTTAAAATCAAAACAAGCCCACTGGGAAAACTAAGACTAATATTCCCTACTACAATTGTTTAGACTTGATTGCCATCACCAACTCGTAGGTCTGCCTCGCCCCTACCCATATCTCTTCTACTTCCCAGAGCCAGCACATTAACACAAATGTGAGATTCTGCACCGGTATCAAGTGCCCAAGAATCTTAAGTAGATAAACTGAGATTGAGCTCAATAATATATATACCTGATCCTGAAGATGTGGAAGCTCGATTGTTCCTTAGAAACTCCTTATGTTTCTTGCAATCCTTCTTCCAGTGCCACTGCCCTTAGCAATAGAAGCAAACGACATCCCTCTTAGGATTCTCAACTGCCTTGGGAGCTGTTGGACCCTTAAGTTGCCGAATCTTCCCCGCTAGGTGCATAGGGGCCTTATCCTTGCCCAGGTTGGCTTTCTTGAAGCTCACTTGCTTGTTTACCATAAGAACCTCCTTGGACTTGCCCTTGAGATTCTTTTCCGCAGTCACAAGCATACCATGGAGCTCTGTCACAGTCTTGTCCATTTCATGCATATTGTAATTTCCAACGAAATCACAATATGTCTCTAGAAGTGAGTGGAGCACAAAGTCTGTAGCCATTTCCTTATCCACAACATGACCGAGTCTGGTCAAGTGTTCCATAAGACGTTTCATCGTAAGGACATGGGGACTGACAGGAGCTCCAGCCTTGAGCTTGCAGGACATCAGTTCACTGAAAGTGTCGTATCTTTTGACACACGCTTTCTCTTTGAACATTTTCTCGATCTCTGCCATCAAGGATTTGGGATCTTCGGAAATGTCCAAGAATTGCTTCTGCCAGTCATGCACCATACTGCCCATCATGATGCACTGCACGTCGATCAGGTCGTTAAGGAACTTCTGGTATGCATCCCTTAGCGCCCTTGCGGTGTTCAATTCTGGCTCAGCAGGTGGTTCCTGGGTAAGGATATAATCCATACATTCGTGCTTCAGAACTAGTCTCAGATTCTGGTCCCAATCGAGAAAGTTAATGCCGTGAAGCTTATCTTGCTCGATTAGCGACCTAAGCGCGTTGTTACCAGAATGATTCGTGTTTGCCATATAATCTACACTAGTAAACAAAATTTTAATGAGTATTAATTAAAATTGAAGTTGGAGATTTAGTTATAAAACACTTGTCTGATTCTAACATTAGAATCTGAACCAGGATTCTCGCATACCCTCAATTGAAGTGAATGGAGGCTCACCGCTCCAATTAAGAGCACCAAGGTAGGAATACATTCATTTACAAAACCATGTAATTCCTGGCTAGGGTCTGTACCATAAGTACATGGCACACCCTATACTGATACCCTAGGTCAGCCCTAGTTGACAATCATAGACAAGTATACCAAGTTTGAACTATGGACATAACTAATGTGGCTACTACGCGGAGGCGCACACACCCACGTAGAACTACACATCTCATCCAGACTTCTCCTCTATGAATGTTATGTAGGGTTTTGGAGCGTTCTAGATCATCAAGATAGCGGAAGCATTAAAAGATAATCTACTCCAAACCTTGTCCAAGAACATTAAACCATTAAATCCCAAAGCAAAATCTATTCCACAAGATGTTTACCTTTAAGTCTTGTATGAATCGATAAAGAAGAACGTTCGGATCTTCTTCTCTAAAGCAAGTCCACACCAAGAGGATGATCTTGTTGATCCTTCACTTAATTGCCTACTAGAACAATTAAATGAAGAACAAGAGAGCAAGATGAAGAGGAGGAGGGGGGTGGCCGGCCACTATGAGAGAGAGAGAGAGATATTTTTGTGAGTTTCGTGATTAAAATAAATAATGAATTAAAGTCTTGCATTTGAATTCATCATCCAACTCACAAGTATGGGTTAAAAGTGATTGGTATGGGCTTAAAGGTGCTTTAACCCATACCCCTTAAATCACTCACCTCTTAATCCACAATCACCAACTAAGCATGGTGTTGTGTGGCCCCCACAATGGTCCAACCGTGTGGGCCGGCCATATGGTCTTATTGGGCCCTTAATGGGCCGGCCATGAGGCTTCATGGGCCGAGCCCAATGGGCCCTCCCGTGTTGTCTCATGTCGTGTCCAAAAGTTGCCCGACCCCTTTGTCGTTACTTATCAAACAAAGTCCGACGTGATATCGACGAAAAACTCAATTTTTCTCGATTCGCTAATTATTCTCTCAAACCGAACCTATGGCACACAACCTCCAGTTTTGTCCATATATTACTCCTCAAGAAACATCAATGTTTCCTTGTCTCAAGTTATCCGTCTTGTATGTGTGTGACCCTCTAGGCTCATGCCACCGTTGGCAGATCGGCGCAAAAGGTCGCTCTTGCCCGATCCATCATAAGTGGTCTCTAGTAAAACATTATGATTACCCAAGGTGCACGATGATCGATGATTCGACTTAACCTTTGTGCGTACAAGTCACCATCCTGTTATCTCTAGATATCCCGATTGATCTCAAGGCATAGAGTCGTCTCCCTTGTTCAATCAATCATTGTTACTTGATATGCGAGATGGCTGAGAAATGATAACCCGTATCATTTGCATGGCCATGCTTTTTTCTCTCAGTCAGTCTCTATCAAGAGGCCTTCTAACGGATATCTTTCCCATACCGTAGTATGAGGGACAAATCCCTTAGCCGTCTTTCGTGTCACTCATGCAACCCGTTCCGCCACCCAATCATGCCCTTTATAGCAATCCTTTTACAGAAAGTGTTTGGCGCAAGTTAAAGCCGTACGTTCATTGCATAGTGATCACAAAGACTCCTTGGTCTAAGGATGTCATGACAAGCTATCGCATTTGAATATGTTTATGGCTTAATCTATGAAAACACTATTCAAAGCGGGTCGTCCGATATCAATCACCTCATGATATCTATGATATGGTTCCAGGATCCCACATCCTTATGACAAGCAGAACTACATCATTAAGAACCATCCTCATACTGGTCGCTTTAAGCAAGCATAGGTTGACCAGGGACTCGTTAAGTGTGATCCGTACAGATTTATGGTTCTACTACTTTAGTGGTCATAAATCAGATCATGCTTAACATATTACTTCAACACATAAGTAATATAAAGCTGTTTATATTTATACATTACAAACGATTATATTTGTACATAGACGTTTACAGGCTAATACCAATTGGACTAGGGCACAAATGCTATCAATCTCCCACTTGCCCTTAGCTCCAATCTAAGTCCCAGTCTATACCCATTGATCTAACATGTTTTTCATGTTTATCTTGAGGAAGAGCCTTGGTCAATGGGTCGGCTGTGTTATCATCAGTTGCAACGTAGTGGATCTTCACGTCACCTCTAGCAACTATGTCGCAGATGATGTGATACTTTCTGAGTACATGTTTGGATCTGTTATTTGCCCTGGGTTCCTTAGCTTGCGCAATGGCCCCGGTGTTGTCACAATATAAGTCTACTGGGTTAGACGGGTTTTTAATTACACCTAACCCAGCCATGAAACTCTTGATCCATACAGCCTCTTTTGCCGCTTCACATGCGGCAATGTACTCAGCTTCCGTCGTAGAGTCGGCAATGGTATCATGCTTCTTGCTTTTCCAGCTGAATGCTCTGCCGTTCAACATAAATACATATCCCAACTGACTCTTAAAGTCATCGGGGTCTGTCTGGAAACTAGCGTCGACATATCCTTTGACTACGAAATCATCATTTCTCCCCCCGTATACAAGAAAGGCGTCCTTGGTTTTTCTCAAATATTTGAGAATCGCCTTGACAGCCATCCAGTGTGCCTCACCGGGTTTGGATTGATGTCTGCTGGTACAGCTTAGGGCAAACGAGACATCCGGTCTCGTACATATCATGGCATACATTATGGATCCTATAGCCGAAGCATATGGGATCTCATTCATTCTTGCTAGCTCTGCAGGTGTCTCAGCACCCTGCTTCTTGCTAAGCTTCACGCCATGACGCATGGGCAGCAATCCTTTCTTTGAATCTTGCATTGAGAATTGTCTCAACACTTTGTCTATATAAGTGCTTTGACTTAAGCCCAAGACCCGCTTGACACGGTCTCTATATATCTTGATTCCCAAGATGTAAGAGGCCTCACCTAAGTCCTTCATTGCGAAACACTCACCTAACCAAGTCTTCGTTAAGAGCAAGGTAGGGACGTCGTTTCCAATGAGCAGTATGTCATCAACATAAAGCACCAAGAAGATTATATTGCCCCCATTTGCCCTTTTATACACGCAAGGTTCATCATCGTTTTTTACGAAGCCAAACCGTTTCACTACTTCATCAAAACGCTGATTCCAACTCCGAGATGCTTGCTTCAAACCATAGATTGATTTGAGCAACTTGCAAATCTTTCCCTTCTTCTTTGGATCCTCAAAACCCTCAGGCTGGGACATATAAACGTCCTCAGCTAACCTCCCGTTGAGGAAGGCGGTTTTAACATCCATTTGCCATATCTCATAGTTGTGATACGCTGCTACGGCAAGAAGAATGCGGATAGATTTGACCATAGCTACTGGAGAAAAGGTCTCTTCATAGTCAGTTCCGTGGATTTGTCTATAACCTTTTGCTACCAGTCTCGCTTTATAGGTCTGAGGTTTGCCATCCATGTCAATCTTTATTTTAAAGATCCATTTACACCCTATGACCTTAACATCAGGGGTATGATCTACCAAGTCCCATACTTGATTATCTGACATGGATTGCATTTCTTCCCTCATGGCTTCCAGCCATTTCTCAGAGTCGGTTCCGTCCAAAGCCTCTCGAAAGGTAGCTGGATCATTGTCCACTAGTACTAAACCATCACCTTCAGTTACTAAGAAACCGTATCTGACAGGTGCATGACTTATCCTTTCAGAGCGCCTCGGACCGTCCTCATTAACTGCAGCTATTGGTTCTTGCTCAATGACCACTTCTGGCTCTACCTCTTCTAGTGGGTCTTCTTGTGGTTCCCGAGTGACCATCTCATCTAGAACTTCATCAAGATGAATAGCCCTCCCACTGACTGTCTTGGAAATGAACTCTTTTTCCAAGAATGTCCCACCTCGAACGACAAAAACTTTATTTTTGCTCGGTTTGTAGAAGTAGTATCCTTTTGTTTCTTTTGGATATCCGACGAAAGTGCATTTATCTGATCTTGGTTCGAGCTTGGTTGCAAGCAACCTTTTAACATAAGCCTCGCAACCCCAGATTTTAAGGAAGGACAAAACGGGTTCCTTCCCGTACCATTTTTCAAATGATGTCCCTTCCACTGCTTTCGACGGAGCCCTATTTATTATGAAAGCGGCCGTTTGCAGAGCATAACCCCAGAAGGAGATCGGGAGATCAGTGAGACTTAACATAAGAAACTCCTCGAATAAGTATTCCCCACCCCGATCAGAACGGAGTGCCTTGATACTCTTTCCGAGTTGGTTTTCTACTTCAGTCTTAAACTCTTTGAATTTATCAAAAGCTTCAGACTTATGTCTCATGAGATAGACATAACCATATCTACTGAAATCGTCAATAAATGTGATAAAGTAGCCTAAACCACCTCTGGCATATGTACTCATTGGTCCACATACGTCTGAATGTATCAGACCCAATAAGTCACCTGCCCTCTCACCTAAACCAGTGAAGGGCGCTTTAGTCATCTTGCCCATTAAACAAGCTTCGCATCTTTCAATCGTTTGGAATTCTAATTGACTTAGAAGTCCGCGCTTATGAAGCGCCGAGATGCGTTTCTCATTTATGTGACCTAGACGGCAATGCCAGATAAGAGTTTGGTCTAAATCATTAGGTTTAAACCTCTTAGCATTTACATTATAGAGCATGTTGGATTTCGAGTTTTGCATATTCAATATGTATAATCTTCCAACAGTGCGAGCATTGCCATAATATATGTTGTTGCGCATAATATCAAAAAACCCGTTCTTAATATTAAAGTAATATCCCTCTATTTCAAGAAGAGAAATTGAGATAATATTCCTGTTGAAAACAGGTACGCAAAACACGTCATTAAGTTCAATTACAAGCCCACTGGGCAAAACAAGGTTCACAGAACCCACGACAGTTGCGGCAACTCTGGTATTGTTCCCAACTCTTAGGTCCACCTCGTTTTCCCTCATATCTCTTCTATTGTGTAACACCTGCACATCAGCACAGACATGAGACTCAGCTCCAGTGTCTAGTACCCAGGTATTAATTGTAGAAAGATATAGCTCTAATGGAATACTTGATGAAGCAGCGGCCCCACCGCCCTTCTTCTGGTCCTCCTTCATCTGCTGACAGTCTTTCTTCCAATGACCAGGCTTTTGACAGTAGTAACAGACCGACTCCTTTGCCTTCCCTTTGCCTTGTACGGGCATGTGAGGTATAGGAATAAATGGTCGTCTGTTCCTCCCTGTGAGGTGTTTTGGGCCTTTACCCTTGCCACCAACAGCTTTGAAGCTGGGTCCCTTCTTGACCATGAAGACATTTTTGGACGAACTGCCCCTTATGCTCTTCTCGGCAGTCACTAGCATGCTGTGCAACTCCGACGAGGTCTTTTCCATATCATGCATGTGATAGTTCTTGACGAACCCACCATATGCATGAGGAAGGGATTGCAGAATAAAATCCGCAGCCATTTCCTTTTCCATAGACATACCGATACTAGTCATATGGTCAAAATGCCCCTTCATCTGCAGGACGTGAGGACCTACGAAGCTGCCTGCTGACATCTTGCAGGCTATGAGTTCTCGGAGAACAGTGTATTTTTCAATACGTACTTTCTCCTTGAACATATCCTTGATCTGTGCAAACATTGCAAACGGATCATGGGATAGCTCCATAAACTGCTTCTGGAGGTCCGCCTCCATACAGCCCAGCATGACACACGCAACGTCGATAGAGTCGCTAAGGTGTTTCTGGTACGCATCCTTAACGACCCTCGTTGCGTTGGCAGCTGGCTCCTCAGGGATAGCCTTATCAAGGACGTACTCCCTGCGTTCCAATTTTAACACAAGTCGTAAATTTCTGTCCCAGTCTAGATAATTTGTCCCGTTAAGTTTACACTTCTCGAGTATAGTCCTCAATGACAAATTAGACGAGTTTGTTGAATTACTAGCCATTTCTACACGAAGAAAGTAAATTTAATCAGAATAGTTGAATAAATTTACGAAGATCCGAATTAAACACCAACCATCAGATTCTAAAATTTAGAATCTTTTAAACCAAGATCCCTTATTCGTCATTTGAAGTGCGCTAAGGCGCACCGCTCCAATTGACTTATTTAGGTAGGACGTCCGTCCAATTACATCCCGTGTAACTCTTAGTCAGGGTATGTGTAAAACACACGGCTTACCCTTCCGATGCCCCAGCTCGACCTCAGGCCAAGAATCGTGGTTGAGTCAACCAACTTTCACTAACGAGTTAACTTTGTGCAGATGCTCCGCTAAGGCCCACGACATCCCACAAAGTTTACCATTCCCATCTAGAACCCATTCGATCGATGCTCCGCTAAGGCGCACGACACCGATAAAATGTTTCTACATGGGTGTGAATTTGGGTGGCATCTCACTTGACTCAAATTAACTTGTAATTTGGTTGTGTTTAATAATTGGAAAGTATTTGGTACAATTACGAACCCGTCACCAACAACCCGTGTTGTGACGTTTCTAATTGTATCACATACTATCTTCATTTGAATCCGTCATTTGCAACCCGTGCAAATACGTTTCAAATTTGAACTCATCCATCACAACCCGTGTGATGATAGTTCACAACACTTTAAACATGCAAAAAATTAAAGTTGATTTTAATCTTTGCATGTGAGGTGATGGCTTATAAACTTATAAACTAATCATGCAAGCATGCAATAAATTAAATAATTCAAGCAAGCATCCATAAAGCGTTAAATATGCATTTTATAGCCCATCCTAAACTTAGGATTCTACGAGACTTCCTTATTCGGGCTCCCACTTGCTCTTGGACTTCCTCCAAGACCGTCATCTTGCTTGATTTTCCATCCTTCTCGTCTTTGAGTAATAATTACAATTAATACTCGGTTCGTAGACCGGATAAAAAATAATTACACTTTATGGGCTCGAATAAAAGAATAATTACACGCTAACACTAACGGTATGCAAACCGTGAAAGCGATAAAATCTAATGGGCTACTAATGCATCATACATTTCATCACATCATCCAACATGTTATCACACAAACATGTTATCAAATAATATGCAATAATTCCGGTTTTAATTTTGCCAAGTTGCTTGGTCGGGTTTATCGAAACTAGACCTTTTCCGAAAAACGGTTTATCGAAACCGATTAAATTTTGAAAGTTTTCGAAATATTGGATCGCGGGTTCGTGACACGGATCAAACACCACGCACGAACCAAGTCGGGCCAAGCCAATGGGCCAAAGGCCCATTGGGCCGAGCCCAACAATGCACGGGCTCGGTTACCGCCGGCCTCGCCCGAGAGTGGGAACGGGCTCGGTCACCGCCGGCCTCCCCGGCCTCCGGTGACCTCCGTTCGGTACCTCCAATCCGGCTCCCCGAGAATCCCTTCTCGGACCCGACAAATCCAATAATTTCCGAAAAATTCCAAATTCAATATATTTTTCAAAAATAACATATTTCATGCAAATCTCCCAAAAAGCATTAAAATCATGTTATCAATAATTTGGCATGCAAACAATCACAAAACCGAAATAAATTCAACAAGACAAAGATTAAGAGGGTAACCAACGCTCTGATACCACTGTAGGGTTTTGGAGCGTTCTAGATCGTCGAGATAGCGGAAGCATTAAAAGATAATCTACTCCAAACCTTGTCCAAGAACATTAAACCATTAAATCCCAAAGCAAAATCTATTCCACAAGATGTTTACCTTTAAGTCTTGTATGAATCGATAAAGAAGAACGTTCGGATCTTCTTCTCTAAAGCAAGTCCACACCAAGAGGATGATCTTGTTGATCCTTCACTTAATTGCCTACTAGAACAATTAAATGAAGAACAAGAGAGCAAGATGAAGAGGAGGAGGGGGGTGGCTGGCCACTATGAGAGAGAGAGAGATATTTTTGTGAGTTTTGTGATTAAAATGAATAATGAATTAAAGTCTTGCATTTGAATTCATCATCCAACTCACAAGTATGGGTTAAAAGTTATTGTTATGGGCTTAAAGGTGCTTTAACCCATACCCCTTGAATCACTCACCTCTTAATCCACAATCACCAACTAAGCATGGTGTTGTGTGGCCCCCACAATGGTCCCACCATGTGGGCCGGCCATATGGTCTTATTGGGCCCTTAATGGGCCGGCCATGAGGCTTCATGGGCCGAGCCCAATGGGCCCTCCCGTGTTATCTCATGCCGTGTCCAAAAGTTGCCCGACCCCTTTGTCATTACTTATCAAACAAAGTCCGACGCAATATCGACGAAAAACTCAATTTTTCTCGATTCGCTAATTATTCTCTCAAACCGAACCTATGGCACAAAACCTCCAGTTTTGTCCATATATTACTCCTCAAGAAACATCAATGTTTCATTGTCTCAAGTTATCCGTCTTGTATGTGTGTGACCCTCTAGGCTCATGCCACCGTTGGCAGATCGGCGCAAAAGGTCGCTCTTGCCCGATCCATCATAAGTGGTCTCTAGTAAAACATTATGATTACCCAAGGTGCACGATGATCGATGATTCGACTTAACCTTTGTGCGTACAAGTCACCATCCTGTTATCTCTAGATATCCCGATTGATCTCAAGGCATAGAGTCGTCTCCCTTGTTCAATCAATCATTGTTACTTGATATGCGAAATGGCTGAGAAATGATAACCCGTATCATTTGCATGGCCATGCTTTTTTCTCTCAGTCAGTCTCCATCAAGAGGCCTTCTAACGGATATCTTTCCCATACCGTAGTATGAGGGACAAATCCCTTAGCCGTCTTTCGTGTCACTCATGCAACCCGTTCCGCCACCCAATCATGCCCTTTATAGCAATCCTTTTACAGAAAGCGTTTGGCGCAAGTTAAAGCCGTACGTTCATTGCATAGTGATCACAAAGACTCCTTGGTCTAAGGATGTCGTGACAAATATCGCATTTGAATATTTTTATGGCTTAATCTATGAAAACATTATTCAAAGCGGGTCGTCCGATATCAATCACCTCATGATATCTATGATATGGTTCCAGGATCCCACATCCTTATGACAAGCAGAACTACGTCATTAAGAACCATCCTCATACTGGTCGCTTTAAGGAAGCATAGGTTAACCAGGGACTCGTTAAGTGTGATCCGTACAGATTTATGGTTCTACTACTTTAGTGGTCATAAATCAGATCATGCTTAACATATGACTTCAACACATAAGTAATATAAAGCCGTTTATATTTATACATTACAAACGATGATATTTGTACATAGACGTTTACAGGCTAATACCAATTGGACTAGGGCACAAATGCTATCATGTTAAGCGGAGGTGTACCCACATACATAAGCTCAAAACCCTTTTTAGTGTCAAAACTTGGATGGTATCACGCTTGACTTGTAATATTTGCGTATAAGTGAATTATTACTGCCTGATTGTATATCGATAAAATCTTAACTGGAATCATCAATTGCAAATCCATGCAAAGATGATTTCTTAACCAATTACATGCAAGTCTGATTAAATACTGTTTTTAATCTTTGCATGTGAGTGTAGCTAAACATACATAATCTTATGCATATAATAATTATCCATACATTTATACATTCTCAATATATAAATGTAAATATAAAACATGCATAGCTAAGCCCATCCTAAGGATCCTATGATTGTAGCAAAACTGATCCTAAAGACTAGGTCTTGAAGATCCAGGCTTGCTCCATCCTTGTGGACTCCCACTGGCTACGAGTCTCCTCCAGCCATCAAATCTCCCTCTTAACTTGTATCTCGCGTCGGTTTTCGTAATTACAAATTTAAAGTAAATAAATAAATGCAAAAATCAAGACATTGTTAGGTCCCGGGGCATCCTAATTACGTTCATGGCAGCGGAAGCAACCTATAAACCGCCCCTAACCTGCGCAAGATTGACTACCAAGTTAGATCCTTAGGAAATCGAGTTTTCGGGTTTTACCAGAATCTGCCCGGCAGAAAACCGAGACTTTGAAGCTCTATATCTCGAGCTACAGATCTCCAATTTCTTCGGTTCTTTTTGGAGATTAAACCTCAGCCAATTCCCTACATCTTTTGTGTTTTGCTCTAAACCCAGTTCGGACGAGAAGATCTCCGTCTGGAGCAAAACATTTTTCCCGTCTCGCTGGACAGACTCTGCGGACCAGTCTGCTTCTCGGCCTTGTATCTCCTAAACCAGCGCTCTTTTTGAAACTCAGTGTTTCACAACAGTTGTAGCCCTTGGATTTATCTTTCCAACGCCGCAAGTTTCAGGTCAATCGGAGCTTGGACGAAGCGGCTATGGCTCACGCATTTTCGGTCATCGGAACTGGACAATCTGGACAGTTTCTCCATTTTGCATTTAGTCTTCGTTGAATCGATAAAGAAGAACGTTCGGATCTTCTTCTCTAAAGAAAGTCCACACCAAGGGGATGATCTTGATGATCCCTCACTTAATTGCCTACTAGAACAATTAAATGAAGAACAAGAGAGCAAAGAGAGGAGAGAGTGTTGTGAGAGTTGTGTGATTCTTGAATTAATGAATGAATGCTAGATATTTCAATTCATCATCCAACAAGCATGGGTCAAAAGTGATTGGTATGAGCTTAAAGGTGCTTTAACCCATACCCCTTAAATCACTCACCTCTTAATCCACAATCACCAACTAAGCATGGTGTTGTGTGGCCCCCACACATGGACCCACCATGTGGGCCGGCCATGAGGTCTTGTTGGGCCCTTAATGGGCCGGCCATGAGGCTTCATGGGCCGAGCCCAATGGGCCCTCCCGTATTGTCTCATGCCGTGTCCAAAAATCGCCCGACCCTTTTGTCGTCACTTATCAAACAAAGTCCGACGCGATATCGACGAAAAACTCAATTTTTCTCGATTCGCTAATTATTCTCTCAAACCGAACCTATGGCACAAAACCTCCAGTTTTGTCCATATATTACTCCTCAAGAAACATCAATGTTTCCTTGTCTCAAGTTATCCGCCTTGTATGTGTGTGACCCTCTAGGCTCATGCCACCGTTGGCAGATCGGCGCAAAAGATCGCTCTTGCTCGATCCATCATAAGTGGTCTCTAGTAAAACATTATGATTACCCAAGGTGCATGATGATCGATGATTCGACTTAACCTTTGTGCGTACAAGTCACCATCCTGTTATCTCTAGATATCTCGATTGATCACAAGGCATAGAGTCGTCTCCCTTGTTCAATCAATCATTGTTACTTGATATGCGAGATGGCTGAGAACAGATAACCCGTATCATTGGCATGGCCATGCTCTTTCTCTCAGTCAGTCTCCATCAAGAGGCCTTCTAACGGATATCTTTCCCATACCGTAGTATGAGGGATAAATCCCTTAGCCGTCTTTCGTGTCACTCATGCAACCCGTTCCGCCACCCAATCATGCCCTTTATAGCAATCCTTTTACAGAAAGCGTTTGGCGCAAGTTAAAGTCGTACGTTCATTGCATAGTGATCACAAAGACTCCTTGGTCTAAGGATGTCGTGACAAGCTATCGCATTTGAATATGTTTATGGCTTAATCTATGAAAACACTATTCAAAGCGGGTCGTCCGATATCAATCACCTCATGATATCTATGATATGGTTCCAGGATCCCTCATCCCTATGACAAGTAGAACTACGTCACTAAGAACCATCCTCATACTGGTCGCTTCTTAGGAAGCATGTTTTGACCAGGGACTCGTTAAGTGTGATCCGTACAGATTTATGGTTCTACTACTTTAGTGGTCATAAATCAGATCATGCTTAACATATTACTTCAACACATAAGTAATACAAAGCCGTTTTATATATATGTTACAAACGATGATAATGTACATAGACGTTTACAGGCTAATAGCAATTAGACTAGGGCACAAATGCTATTAATCTCCCACTTGCCCCTAGTTCCAATCTAAGTCCTAGTCTATACCCATTGACCTAACATGTTTATCATGTTTTGCTCGTGGAAGAGCCTTGGTCAAGGGGTCGGCTGTGTTATCATCAGTTGCAACGTACTGGATCTTCACGTCACCTTTTAGCAACAATGTCGCGGATGATGTGATACTTTCTGAATAGATGTTTGGATCTGTCACGTGCCCTGGGTTCCTTAGCTTGCGCAATGGCCCCGGTGTTGTCACAATATAAGTCTACTGGGTTAGATGGGTTTTTAATTACACCTAACCCAGCCATGAAACTCCTGATCCATACAGCCTCTTCTCCCGCTTCGGATGCGGCAATGTACTCAGCTTCGGTCGTAGAGTCGGCAATGGTGTTCTGCTTCTTGCTTTTCAGCTGGAAGCTCCACCGTTCAACATAAACATATAACCCAACTGACTTTTTAAGTCATCGGGGTCTGTATGGAAATCTAGCGTCAACATATCCTTTGACGACTAGATCATCATTTCTTCCCCTGTATACAAGAAAAGCGTCTTTGGTTTTTCTCAAAATCGATAATCGCCTTGACGGCAATCCAATGTTCCTCACCGGGTTCGGACTGATGTCTACTGGTACAGCTTTAGGGCAAACGAGACATCCGGTCTCGTACATATCATGGCACACATTATGGACCCTATAGCCGAAGCATATGGGATCTCATTCATTCTTGCTAGCTCTGCAGGTGTCTCAGCACACTACTTCTTGCTTAGCTTTATGCCATGACGCATGGGCAGCAGTCCTTTCTTTGAATCTAGCATCGAGAATCTTCTCAATATTTTGTCTATGTAGGTTCTTTGACTTAAGCCCAAGACCCGCTTGGCACGGTGTCTATATATCTTGATCCCCAAGATGTAAGAGGCCTCGCCTAAGTCCTTCATTGCGAAACACTCACCTAACCAAGTCTTTGTTAAGAGCAAGGTAGGGACGTTGTTTCCAATGAGCAGTATGTCATCAACATAAAGCACCAGGAAGACTACTTTGCTCCCATCTGCCCTTTTATATATACGCAAGGTTCATCATCGTTCTTAATGAAGCCAAACTGTTTCACAACTTCATCAAAACGTTGATTCCAACTCCGAGATGCTTGCTTCAAACCACAAATTGATTTGAGCAACTTGCAAAACTTTCCCTTATTCTTAGGATCCTCAAAACCCTCAGGCTGGGACATACAAACGTCCTCAGCTAACCTCCCGTTGAAGAAGGCGGTTTTGACGTCCATTTGCCATATCTCAAAATTGCTACGACAAGTAGAATGCGGATAGATTTGACCATAGCTACTGGAGAAAAGGTCTCTTCATAGTCAATTCCTTGGATTTGCCTATAACCTTTTGCTACCAGTCTTGCTTTATAGGTCTGAGGTTTGCCATCCATGTCTATCTTTATTTTAAAGATCCATTTACACCCAATGACTTTTACGTCAGGGGTTTGATCCACCAAGTCCCACACTTGATTATCTGACATGGATTGCATTTCTTCCCTCATGGCTCCCAGCCATTTCTCAGAGTCGGTTCCGTCCTTATTAACTGTAGCTATTGGTTCTTGCTCAACGACTACTTCTGGTAGGTCGTCCAGTGGTTCCTGAGTGAACATCTTATCTAGAAATTCATTAAGATGAACAGCCCTCCCACTGACTGTCTTGGAAATAAATTCTTTTTCCAAGAATGTCCCACCTCGATTATGAATGCGGCCGTTTGCAGAGTGTAACCCCAGAAGGAGATCGGGAGATCAGTGAGACTTAACATCGATCGAACCATATCAAACAATGTCCGATTCCTTCGCTCGGACACAACATTGAGTTGCGGTGTTCCTGGCGGAGTCCACTGAGATAGTATTCCACTTTCTGTAAGAAATTCTTCGAATAAGTATTCTCCACCTCGATCAGAACGGAGTGCCTTGATACTTTTTCCGAGTTGGTTTTCTACTTCAGTCCTAGACTCCTTAAATTTATCAAAGGCTTTGGACTTATGTCTTATGAGATAGACATAATCATATCTACTGAAATCATCAGTAAACGTGATAAAGTAGCCTAAACCACATCTGGCTGGTGTACTCATTTGGTTCACATACGTTTGAATGTATTAGACCTAATAGATCACTTGCCCTCTCACCTAAACTAGTGAAGGGCGTTTCAGTCATCTTGCCCATTAAACAAGCTTCGCATCTATCAATCGTTTGGTATTCGAATTGACTTAGAAGTCCGCACTTATGAAGCGCTGAGATGCGTTTCTCATTTATGTGACCTAGACGACAATGCCAGATTAGAGTTTGGTCTAAATCATTAGCTTTAAACCTCTTAGGTAGAACAAGGTTAACAGAACCCACGGCAGTTGCGGTAACTCTCCAGTTGTTCCCAACTCTTAGGTCCACCTCGCTTTCCCCATATCTCTTCTACTATTCTACACTTGTATATCCGTACAGACATGAGACTCAGCTCTAGTGCCTAGTACCCAAGTATTTATCGTAGAAAGATATAGCTCTAATGGAATACCTGATGAAGTAGCGGCCCCACCGCCCTTCATCTGATCCTCCTTCAGCTGCTGACAGTCTTTCTTCCAGTGACCAGGCTTTTGGCAGTAGAAACAGACCGACTCCTTTGCCTTCCCCTTGCCTTTTACGGGCATGGAAGGTTTAGGAACAAATGGTCTGATCTTCCTTGCCAGGTGCATTGGGCCTTTACCCTTGCCACCACCAGCTTTGAAGCTGGATCCCTACATACGTAGGACGTGTGGACATACGGAGCTGCCTGCTGACATCTTGCAGGCAATGAGTTCTCGGAGAACAGTGTATTTTTCAATACGTACTTTCTCTTTGAACATATCCTTGATCTGCGCAAACATTGCAAACGGATCATGGGATAGCTCAATAAACTGCTTCTGGAGGTCCGCCTCCATGCAGCCCAGCATGACACACGCAACGTCGATAGAGTCGTTAAGGTGTTTCTGGTACGCATCCTTAACGACCCACGTTGCGTTGGCAGCTGGCTCCACCGGGATAGCCTTATCAAGGACGTACTCCCTGTGTTCCAACTTTAACACAAGTCGTAAATTTCTGTCCCAGTCTAGATAATTTGTCCCGTTGAGTTTGCACTTTTCGAGTATAGTCCTCAACGACAAATTAAACGAGTTTGTCGAATTACTAGCCATTTCTACACGAAGAAAGTAAATTTAATCAGAAAAGTTGAATAAATTTACGAAGATCCGAATTAAACACCAACCATAAGATTCTAAGGTTTAGAATGTTAAACCAAGATCCCTTATTCGTCATTTGAAGTACGCTAAGGCGCACCGCTCCAATTGACTTATTTAGGTAGGACGTCCGTCCAATTACAACCCGTGTAACTCTTAGTCAGGGTAAGTGCAAAAACACACGGCTTACCCTTCCGATGCCCCAGCTCGACCTCAGGCCAAGAATCGTGGTCGAGTCAACGAACCTTCACTAACGAGTTAACTTTGTGCAGATGCTCCACTAAGGCGCACGACATCCCACAAAGTTTACCATTCCCATCTAGAACCCATTCGATCGATGCTCCGCTAAGGCGCACGACACCGATAAAATGTTTCTACATGGGTGTGAATTTTGGTGGCATCTCACTTGACTCAAATTAGCTTGTAAATTGGTTGTGCTAAATAATTCGAAAGTATTTGGTACAATTACGAACCCGTCATCAACAACCCGTGTTCTGACGTTTCTAATTGTATTACATACTATCTTCATTTGAATCTGTCATTTGCAACCCGTGCAAACACGTTTCAAATTTGAACTCATCAATCACAACCCGTGCGATGATAGTTCACAACGCTTTAAACATGCAAACAATTAAAGTTGATTTTAATCTTTGCATGTGAGGTGATGGCGTATAAACTTATAAGCTAATCATGCAAGCATGTTATTAATTAAATAATTCAAGCAAGCATTCATAAAGCGTTAAATATGCATTTTATAACCCATCCTAAACTTAGGATTCTACGAGTCTTCACATATTCTCGTCTTTCTCATTCGGGCTACCACTAGCTCTTGGACTTCCTCCAAGACCGTCATCGTGCTCGATTTTCCATCCTTCTCGTTTTGAGTAATAATTACAATTAATACTCGGTTCGTAGACCGGATAAGAAATAAATACACTTTATGGGCTTGAATAAAAGAATAATTACACGCTAACACTAACGGTATGCAAACCGTGAAATGGGCCCTCCCGTGTTGTCTCATGCCGTGTCCAAAAATCGCCCGACCCTTTTGTCGTCACTTATCAAACAAAGTCCGACGCGATATCGACGAAAAACTCAATTTTTCTCGATTCGCTAATTATTCTCTCAAACCGAACCTATGGCACAAAACCTCCAGTTTTGTCCATATATTACTCCTCAAGAAACATCAATGTTTCCTTGTCTCAAGTTATCCGCCTTGTATGTGTGTGACCCTCTAGGCTCATGCCATCGTTGGCAGATCGGCGCAAAAGATCGCTCTTGCCCGATCCATCATAAGTGGTCTCTAGTAAAACATTATGATTACCCAAGGTGCATGATGATCGATGATTCGACTTAACCTTTGTGCGTACAAGTCACCATCCTGTTATCTCTAGATATCCCGATTGATCACAAGGCATAGAGTCGTCTCCCTTGTTCAATCAATCATTGTTACTTGATATGCGAGATGGCTGAGAACTGATAACTCGTATCATTTGCATGGCCATGCTCTTTCTCTCAGTCAGTCTCCATCAAGAGGCCTTCTAACGGATATCTTTCCCATACCGTAGTATGAGGTACCGTAGTATGAGGGATAAATCCCTTAGCCGTCTTTCATGTCACTCATGCAACCCGTTCCGCCACCCAATCATGCCCTTTATAGCAATCCTTTTACCGAAAGCGTTTGGCGCAAGTTAAAGCCGTACGTTCATTGCATAGTGATCACAAAGACTCCTTGGTCTAAGGATGCCGTGACAAGCTATCGCATTTGAATATGTTTATGGCTTAATCTATGAAAACACTATTCAAAGCGGGTCGTCCGATATCAATCACCTCATGATATCTATGATATGGTTCCAGGATCCCTCATCCCTATGACAAGTAGAACTACGTCACTATGAACCATCCTCATACTGGTCGCTTCTTAGGTAGCATGTTTTGACTAGGGACTCGTTAAGTGTGATCCGTACAGATTTATGGTTCTACTACTTTAGTGGTCATAAATCAGATCATGCTTAACATATTACTTCAACACATAAGTAATACAAAGCCATTTTATATATATGTTACAAACGATGATAATGTACATAGACGTTTACAGGCTAATAGCAATTAGACTAGGGCACAAATGCTATCAGACATGCATGTCGTATTTACCACAACCCAAAACATAGCAACTCACAGGTTGCAAAAACGAAATTAAAACACACAAGTCTAGAGGGCTTAGCTATATATCATGTGGAAAGCAATATGTTGTCAAAGATCATGTGATCATTCATCATGCTCATCAAACAACAAATTTATTCCAAATTTTATATTTCTTAACTGTGAAAAATTTTTCGGTTTAATCGAAACTGGACGGTTTAAATTAATTAATTGAAATTGAACTGGTTCACCCTGGTTTATCGAAACCGAACTTAATCTGAAAATTAAAATTTTAGGGTTAAAATATTCTCGCGAACCGAACGATTCAGCTCGAGACTGGTCGACCCGAACTGGCCCGACCTAGGTCGCCCGCGAAGGCAGCCATGGTGGCCCGTGGGACTGACCGTGGTCGCCCACGGGTGCAACAATGGTGGTCCGCGAGGGCTGCCATGGTCGCCCGCGGCAGCGACCATGGTAGCCCGCGAGAGAGTACGTCATAGACAAGACTATCCAGGTGGAGCCAGCTGCCAACGCAACGAGGGTCGTTAAGTATGCGTACCAGAAACACCTTAGCGACTCTATCGACGTTGCGTGTGTCATGCTGGGCTGCATGGAGGCGGACCTCCAGAAGCAGTTTATGGAGCTATCCCATGATCTGTTTGCAATGTTTGCATAGATCAAGGAAATGTTCAAAGAGAAAGTACGTATTGAAAAATACACTGTTCTCCGAGAACTCATTGCCTGCAAAATGTCAGCAGGCAGCTCAATAGGTCCACACGTCCTACGCATGAAGATACATCTCGATCATATGACTAGTCTCGGAATGACTATGGAAAAAGAGATGACTGCGAATTTTATTCTGCAATCCCTTCCTCATGCATATGGTGGGTTCGTCATGAATTATCACATGCATGACATGGACAAGACCGCATCAGAGTTGCACAGCATGTTAGTGACTGCCGAGAAGAGCATAAGGGGCAGTGCGCCCAAAGGTGTTCTAATGGTCAAGAAGGGATCCGGCTTCAAAGCTGGTGGTGATAGGGGCAAAGACCTAATGCACCTGGCGGGGAAGAACATACGACCTTTCATTACTAAACCTTTCATGCCCATGAAGGGAAAGGGGAAGGTAAAGGAGTCGAACTGTTTCTACTGCCAAAAGCCTGGTCATTGGAAGAAGGACTGACAGCAGCTGAAGGAAGATCAGAAGAAGGGTGGTGGGGCCGCTATTTCGTCAAGGTATTCCATTAGAGCTAAATCTTTCTACTATAAATGCTTGGGTACTAGACACTGGAGCTGAGTCTCATGTCTGTGCGGATGAGCAGCACCTGCGTAGTAGAAGAGATGTGAGGGAAAACGAGGTAGACCTAAGAGTTGGGAACAACGTGCGAGTTACTGCAACTTTTGTGGGTTCAGTGGGCTTGTAATAGAACTTTTTGATGTGTTTTGCGTACCTACTTTCAGCAGGAATATTGTATCAATATCCCTTCTTGAAAAAGAAGGTTATTATTTTGATATTAAGAACGGGTTTTTTAATATTATGCGCAATAACATGTTTTATGGAAATGCTCACACTGTTGGAAGTTTATACATATTAAATATGAAAAACTCGAGATCCAACATGCTCTATAATGTTAATGCTAAGAGATTTAAAGCTAATGATTTAGACCAAACTCTAATCTGGCATTGTCATCTAGGTCACATAAATGAGAAACGCATCTCAGCGCTTCATAAGCGCGGACTTCTAAGTCAATTCGAATTCCAAACGGTTGATAGATGCGAGGCTTGTTTAATGAGCAAGATGACTAAAGCGCCCTTCACTGGTATAGGTGAGAGGGCAGGTGATCTATTGGGTCTAATACATTCAGACGTACGTGGACCAATGAGTACACCAGCCAGAGGTGGTTTAGGCTACTTTATCACATTTACTAATGATTTCAGTAGATATGGTTATATCTATCTCATGAGACATAAGTCTGAAGCCTTTGATAATTTCAAGGAATTTAGGACTAAAGTAGAAAACCAACTCGGAAAGAGTATCAAGGCACTCTGTTCTGATCGGGGTGGAGAACACTTATCCGAAGAGTTTCTTAGTCATCTTACTGAAAGTGGAATACTATCTCAGTGGACTCTGCTAGGAACACCGCAACTCAATGGTGTGTCCGAGCGAAGGAATCGGACATTGTTGGATATGGTTCGATCGATGTTAAGTCACACTGATCTCCCGACCTCCTTCTGGGGTTGCGCTCTACAAACAGCCGCGTTCATAATAAATAGGGCTCCGTCGAAAGCAGTGGAAGGGACATCATTCGAGAAATGGTACGGGAAGGAACCCGTTTTGCCCTTCTTAAAAATCTGGGGTTGCGAGCCTTTTGTAAAACGGTTGCTTGCAACCAAGCTCGAACCGAGATCAGATAAGTGCACTTTCGTCGGATATCCAAAAGAAACAAAAGGATACTACTTCTACATACCGAGCGAAAACAAAGTTTTTGTCGCCCGAGGTGGGATATTCTTGGAAATGGAATTTATTTCCAACACAATCAGTGGGAGGACTATTCATCTTGATGAAGTTCTAGATGAGATAGTCACTCAAGAACCACTGGACGACCCCTTAGAAGAAGTAGCGCCAGAAGTGGTCGTTGAGCAAGAACCAATAGCTACAGTTAATGAGGACAATCCAGGGCGGTCTGAAAGGACAAGTCATGCACCTATCAGATACGGTTTCCTAGTAACTGGAGGTGATGATTTGGTGTTAGTGGACAATGATCCAGCTACCTTTCGAGAGGCCCTGGACGGAACCGACCCTGAGAAATGGCTGGAAGCCATGAGGGAAGAAATGCAATCCATGTCAGATAATCAAGTGTAGGACTTGGCGGATCAAACTCCTGGCGTAAAAGTCATTGGGTGTAAATGGATCTTTAAAATAAAGATAGACATGGATGGCAAACCTCAGACCTATAAAGCAAGACTGGTAGCAAAAGGTTATAGGCAAGTCCACGAAATTGACTATGAAGAAACCTTTTCTCCAGTAGCTATGGTCAAATATATCCGCATTCTACTTGTCGTAGCAGCTTATCATAATTATGAGTACATTGCTGACTCTACGACGGAAGCTGAGTACATTGCTGCATCGGAAGCGGCAAAGGAGGTTGTATGGATCAGGAGTTTCATGGCTAGGTTAGCTGTAATTCAAAACCCATCTCACCCAATAGACTTATATTGTGACAACACCGGGGCCATTGCGCAAGCTAAGGAACCTAGTGTTAGGTTTGTGTCCTAGTCCAAAATAATTCTTCAATCTATATTGTAACGGACATCATTATTCTACATAATAAAAGGCATAATATTACTAATGTGTTGTAGTAATATATCTAATGTGATTCGATCTATGTCATAATGTGTGTAATCACTTATAGTAGAACTATAGATCAGAAAGAGTTACATTCGATAGAGTCCCTGATCAGCTAAGCTTCTTCTGAAGCGATCAGTATGAGACTAACTCCTTGTGATCACGCTCTACTGATCATGGCAAAGTTTGTGCCGGAGTTATATCATAGATATCATCTGGTCGATGATATCGGACAACCCGATTGTGAGTATGCTGCATAGATCCAGTCATGAGATACTTGATAGCATTTGTGCCCTGGTCCAATTGGTACTAGCCTGTAAACGTCTATGTTCAAATATCATCGTTTGTAATGTATAAATATAAACGGCTTTATATTACTTATGTGTTGAAGTAATATGTTAAGCATGATCTGATTTATGACCACTAAAGTAGTAGAACCATAAATCTGTACGGATCACACTTAACGAGTCCCTGGTCAACCTATGCTTCCTTAAAAGCGACCAGTATGAGGATGGTTCTTAATGACGTAGTTCTACTTGTCATAAGGATGTGGGATCCTGGAACCATATCATAGATATCATGAGGTGATTGATATCGGACGACCCGCATTGAATAGTGTTTTCATAGATTAAGCCATAAACATATTCAGATGCGATAGCTTGTCACGACGTCCTTAGACCAAGGAGTCTTTGTGATCACTATGCAATGAACGTATGGCTTTAACTTGCGCCAAACGCTTTCTGTAAAAGGATAGCTATAAAGGGCATGATTGGGTGGCGGAACGGGTTGCATGAGTGACACGAAAGACGGCTAAGGGATTTATCCCTCATACTACGGTATGGGAAAGATATCCGTTAGAAGGCCTCTTGATGGAGATTGACTGAGAGAAAAAGCATGGCCATGCAAATGATACGGGTTATCATTTCTTAGTCATCTCGCATATCAAGTAACAATGATTGATTGAACAAGGGAGACGACTCTATGCCTTGAGATCAATTGGGATATCTAGAGATAAAAGGATGGTGACTTGTACGCACAAAGGTTAAGTCGAATTATCGATCATCGTGCACCTTGGGTAATCATAATGTTTTACTAGAGACCACTTATGATGGATCGGGCAAGAGCGAGTCTTGTGCTGATCTGCCAACGGTGGCATGAGCCTAGAGGGTCACACACATACAAAACGGATAACTTGAGACAAGGAAACATGGATGTTTCTTAAGGAGAAGTATATGGACAAAACTGGAGGTTTTGTGCCACAGGTTCGGTTTGAGAGAATAATTAGCGAATCGAGAAAAATTGAGTTTTTCGTCGATATCGCGTCGGACTTTGTTTGATAAGTAACGACAAAAAGGTCGGGCAACTTTAGGACGCGGCATGAGACAACACGGGAGGGCCCATTGGGCTCGGCCCATGAAGCCTCATGGCCGGCCCAATAAGGGCCCAATAAGGCCATATGGCCGGCCCACTTGGTGGGGCCATTGTGGGGGCCACACAATGCCATGCTTAGTTGGTGATTGTGGATTAAGAGGTGAGTGATTTAAGGGGTATGGGTTAAAGCACCTTTAAGCCCATACCAATCACTTTTAACCCATACTTGTGAGTTGGGTGATGAATTATAATGCAAGACTTTAATTCCTTAATTCATTAAGTCACAAAACACACAAAAATCCTCTCTCTCTCATTGTGGCCGGCCACCCCTCTCCTCTTCATCATCTTGTACTCTTGTTCTTCATTTAATTGTTCTAGTAGGCAATTAAGTGAAGGATCTTCAAGATCATCCTCTTGGTGTGGACTAGCTTTAGAGAAGAAGATCCGAACGTTCTTCTTTATCGATTCAAACAAGACTTAAAGGTAAACATCTGGTGGAATAGGTTTTGCTTTGGGATTTAATGGTTTAAATGTTCTTGGACAAGGTTTGGAGTAGATTATCTTTTATTGCTTCCGCTATCTCGACGATCTAGAACGCTCCATAACCCAACAGTGGTATCAGACGGTTGGTTACCCTCTTAATCTTTGTCTTGTTGAATTCATTTCGGTTTTGTGATTATTTGCATGCCAAAAGTTGATAACATGATTTTAATGCTTTTTGGGAGATTTGCATGAAATATGTTAATTTTGAAAAATATATTAAATTTGGAATTTTTCGGAAATTATTGGATTTGTCGGGTCCGAGAAGAGACTCTCGGGGAGCCAGATCGGAGGTACCGGACGGAGGTCACCGGAGGCCGGTGAGGCCGGCGGTGACCAGGCCCGTCCCCACTCTTGGCCGAGGCCGAGAGTGGCGGCAAGTCGGGTTTGGGCCTTCCAAGGCCCAAACCGGGCCGTGCATAGTTGGGCTCGGCCCAATGGGCCCTCGGCCCATTGGCTTGGCCCGACTTGGTTCGTGTGTGGTGTTTGATCCATGTCACGAACCCGCGATTCAATATTTCGAAAACTTTCGAAATTTAATCGGTTTCGATAAACCGTTTTTCGAAAAGGTCTAGTTTCGATAAACCCGACCAAGCAACTTGGCAAAATTAAAACCGGAATTATTGCATATTATTTGATAACATGTTTGTGTGATAACATGTTGAATGATGTGATGAAATGTATGATGCATTAGTAGCCCATTAGATTTATCGCTTCCACGGTTTGCATACCGTTAGTGTTAGCGTGTAATTATTCCTTTATTCGAGCCCATAAAGTGTAATTATTTTTTATCCGGTCTACGAACCGAGTATTAATTGTAATTATTACTCAAAGACGAGAAGGATGGAAAATCGAGCACGATGACGGTCTTGGAGGAAGTCCAAGAGCTAGTGGGAGCCCGAATGAGAAAGACGAGAAGATGTGAAGACTCGTAGAATCCTAAGATTAGGATGGGCTATAAAATGCATATTTAACGCTTTATGGATGCTTGCTTGAATTATTTAATTAATTGCATGCTTGCATGATTAGTTTATAAGTTTATAAGCGATCACCTCACATGCAAAGATTAAAATCAACTTTAATTGTTTGCATGTTTAAAGCGTTGTGAACTATCATCACACGGGTTGTGATGGATGAGTTCAAATTTGAAACGTATTTGCACGGGTTGCAAATGACGGATTCAAATGAAGATAGTATGTGATACAATTAGAAACGTCACAACACGGGTTGTTGATGACGGGTTCGTAATTGTACCAAATACTTTCGAATTATTAAACACAACCAAATTACAAGTTAATTTGAGTCAAGTGAGATGCCACCCAAATTCACACCCATGTAGAAACATTTTATCGGTGTCGTGCGCCTTAGCGGAGCATCGATCGAATGGGTTCTAGATGGGAATGGTAAACTTTGTGGGATGTCGTGGGCCTTAGCGGAGCATCTGCACAAAGTTAACTCGTTAGTGAAAGTTGGTTGACTCAACCACGATACTTGGCCTGAGGTCGAGCTGGGGCATCGGAAGGGTAAGCCGTGTGTTTTACACATACCCTGACTAAGAGTTACACGGGTTGTAATTGGACGGACGTCCTACCTAAATAAGTCAATTGGAGCGGTGCGCCTTAGCGCACTTCAAATGACGAATAAGGGATCTTGGTTTAAAAGATTCTAAATTTTAGAATCTGATGGTTGGTGTTTAATTCGGATCTTCGTAAATTTATTCAACTATTCTGATTAAATTTACTTTCTTCGTGTAGAAATGGCTAGTAATTCAACAAACTCGTCTAATTTGTCATTGAGGACTATACTCGAGAAGTGTAAACTTAACGGGACAAATTATCTAGACTGGGACAGAAATTTACGACTTGTGTTAAAATTGGAACGCAGGGAGTACGTCCTTGATAAGGCTATCCCTGAGGAGCCAGCTGCCAACGCAACGAGGGTCGTTAAGGATGCGTACCAGAAACACCTTAGCGACTCTATCGACGTTGCGTGTGTCATGCTGGGTTGTATGGAGGCGGACCTCCAGAAGCAGTTTATGGAGCTATCCCATGATCCGTTTGCAATGTTTGCACAGATCAAGAATATGTTCAAGGAGAAAGTACGTATTGAAAAATACACTGTTCTCCGAGAACTCATAGCCTGCAAGATGTCAGCAGGCAGCTTCGTAGGTCCTCACGTCCTGCAGATGAAGGGGCATTTTGACCATATGACTAGTATCGGTATGTCTATGGAAAAGGAAATGGCTGCGGATTTTATTCTGCAATCCCTTCCTCATGCATATGGTGGGTTCGTCATGAACTATCACATGCATGATATGGAAAAGACCTCGTCGGAGTTGCACAGCATGCTAGTGACTGCCGAGAAGAGCATAAGGGGCAGTTCGTCCAAAAATGTCTTCATGGTCAAGAAGGGACCCAGCTTCAAAGCTGTTGGTGGCAAGGGTAAAGGCCCAAAACACCTCACAGGGAGGAACAGACGACCATTTATTCCTATACCTCACATGCCCGTACAAGGCAAAGGGAAGGCAAAGGAGTCGGTCTGTTACTACTGTCAAAAGCCTGGTCATTGGAAGAAAGACTGTCAGCAGATGAAGGAGGACCAGAAGAAGGGCGGTGGGGCCGCTGCTTCATCAAGTATTCCATTAGAGCTATATCTTTCTACAATTAATACCTGGGTACTAGACACTGGAGCTGAGTCTCATGTCTGTGCTGATGTGCAGGTGTTACACAATAGAAGAGATATGAGGGAAAACGAGGTGGACCTAAGAGTTGGGAACAATACCAGAGTTGCCGCAACTGTCGTGGGTTCTGTGAACCTTGTTTTGCCCAGTGGGCTTGTAATTGAACTTAATGACGTGTTTTGCGTACCTGTTTTCAACAGGAATATTATCTCAATTTCTCTTCTTGAAATAGAGGGATATTACTTTAATATTAAGAACGGGTTTTTTGATATTATGCGCAACAACATATATTATGGCAATGCTCGCACTGTTGGAAGATTATACATATTGAATATGCAAAACTCGAAATCCAACATGCTCTATAATGTAAATGCTAAGAGGTTTAAACCTAATGATTTAGACCAAACTCTTATCTGGCATTGCCGTCTAGGTCACATAAATGAGAAACGCATCTCGGCGCTTCATAAGCGCGGACTTCTAAGTCAATTAGAATTCCAAACGATTGAAAGATGCGAAGCTTGTTTAATGGGCAAGATGACTAAAGCGCCCTTCACTGGTTTAGGTGAGAGGGCAAGTAACTTATTGGGTCTGATACATTCAGACGTATGTGGACCAATGAGTACATATGCCAGAGGTGGTTTAGGCTACTTTATCACATTTATTGACGATTTCAGTAGATATGGTTATGTCTATCTCATGAGACATAAGTCCGAAGCTTTTGATAAATTCAAAGAGTTTAGGACTGAAGTAGAAAACCAACTCGGAAAGAGTATCAAGGCACTCCGTTCTGATCGGGGTGGAGAATACTTATTCGAGGAGTTTCTTATGTTAAGTCTCACTGATCTCCCGATCTCCTTCTGGGGTTATGCTCTGCAAACGGCCGCTTTCATAATAAATAGGGCTCCGTCGAAAGCAGTGGAAGGGACATCATTTGAAAAATGGTACGGGAAGGAACCCGTTTTGTCCTTCCTTAAAATCTGGGGTTGCGAGGCTTATGTTAAAAGGTTGCTTGCAACCAAGCTCGAACCAAGATCAGATAAATGCACTTTCGTCGGATATCCAAAAGAAACAAAAGGATACTACTTCTACAAACCGAGCAAAAATAAAGTTTTTGTCGTTCGAGGTGGGACATTCTTGGAAAAAGAGTTCATTTCCAAGACAGTCAGTGGGAGGGCTGTTCATCTTGATGAAGTTCTAGATGAGATGGTCACTCGGGAACCACAAGAAGACCCACTAGAAGAGGTAGAGCCAGAAGTGGTCATTGAGCAAGAACCAATAGCTGCAGTTAATGAGGACGGTCCGAGGCGCTCTGAAATGATAAGTCATGCACCTGTCAGATACGGTTTCTTAGTAACTGAAGGTGATGGTTTAGTACTAGTGGACAATGATCCAGCTACCTTTCGAGAGGCTTTGGACGGAACCGACTCTGAGAAATGGCTGGAAGCCATGAGGGAAGAAATGCAATCCATGTCAGATAATCAAGTATGGGACTTGGTAGATCATACCCCTGATGTTAAGGTCATAGGGTGTAAATGGATCTTTAAAATAAAGATTGACATGGATGGCAAACCTCAGACCTATAAAGCGAGACTGGTAGCAAAAGGTTATAGACAAGTCCACGGAATTGACTTTGAAGAGACCTTTTCTCCAGTAGCTATGGTCAAATCTATCCGCATTCTTCTTGCCGTAGCAGCGTATCACAACTATGAGATATGGCAAATGGATGTCAAAACCGCCTTCCTCAACGGGAGGTTAGCTGAGGACGTTTATATGTCCCAGCCTGAGGGTTTTGAGGATCCAAAGAAGAAGGGAAAGATTTGCAAGTTGCTCAAATCAATCTATGGTTTGAAGCAAGCATCTCGGAGTTGGAATCAGCATTTTGATGAAGTAGTAAAACGGTTTGGCTTCCTCAAGAACGATGATGAACCTTGCGTGTATAAAAAGGCAAGTGGGTGCAATATAATCTTTTTAGTGCTTTATGTTGATGACATACTGCTCATTGGAAACGACGTCCCTACCTTGCTCTTAACGAAGACTTGGTTAGGTGAGTGTTTCACAATGAAGGACTTAGGCGAGGCCTCTTACATCTTGGGAATCAAGATATATAGAGACCGTGCCAAGCGGGTCTTGGGCTTAAGTCAAAGCACTTATATAGACAAGGTGTTGAGACGATTCTCAATGCAAGATTCAAAGAAAGGATTGCTGCCCATGCGTCATGGCGTGAAGCTTAGCAAGAAGCAGGGTGCTGAGACACCTGCAGAGCTAGCAAGAATGAATGAGATCCCATATGCTTCGGCTATAGGGTCCATAATGTATGCCATGATATGCACAAGACCGGATGTCTCGTTTGCCCTAAGCTGTACCAGTAGACATCAATCCAAACCCGGTGAGGCACACTGGATGGCTGTCAAGGCGATTCTCAAATATTTGAGAAAAACCAAGGATGCCTTTCTTGTATACGGGGGCAGAAATGATGATCTCGTCGTCAAAGGATATGTCGACGCTAGTTTCCAGACAGACCCCGATGACTTTAAGAGTCAGTTGGGATATGTGTTTATGTTGAACGGTGGAGCATTCAGCTGGAAAAGCAAGAAGCAGGATACCATTGCCGACTCTACGACGGAAGCTGAGTACATTGCCGCATGTGAGGCGGCAAAAGAGGCTGTATGGATCAGGAGTTTCCTGGCCGGGTTAGGTGTAATTAAAAACCCGTCTAACCCAGTAGACTTATATTGTGACAACACCGGGGCCATTGCGCAAGCTAAGGAACCCAGGGCACATAACAGATCCAAGCATGTACTCAGAAAGTATCACATCATCCGCGACATAATTGCTAGAGGTGACGTGAAGATCCACTACGTTGCAACTGATGATAACACAGCCGACCCATTGACCAAGGCTCTTCCTCAAGATAAACATGAAAAACATGTTAGGTCAATGGGTATAGACTGGGACTTAGATTGGAGCTAAGGGCAAGTGGGAGATTGATAGCATTTGTGCCCTAGTCCAATTGGTATTAGCCTGTAAACGTCTATGTTCAAATATCATCATTTGTAATGTATAAATATAAACGGCTTTATATTACTTATGTGTTGAAGTAATATGTTAAGCATGATCTGATTTATGACCACTAAAGTAGTAGAACCATAAATCTGTACGGATCACACTTAACGAGTCCCTGGTCAACCTATGCTTCCTTAAAAGCGACCAGTATGAGGATGGTTCTTAATGACGTAGTTCTACTTGTCATAAGGATGTGGGATCCTGGAACCATATCATAGATATCATGAGGTGATTGATATCGGACGACCCGCATTGAATAGTGTTTTCATAGATTAAGCCATAAACATATTCAGATGCGATAGCTTGTCACGACATCCTTAGACCAAGGAGTCTTTGTGACCACTATGCAATGAACGTACGGCTTTAACTTGCGCCAAATGTTTTCTGTAAAAGGATTGCTATAAAGGGCATGATTGGGTGGCGGAACGGGTTGCATGAGTGACACGAAAGACGGCTAAGGGATTTATCCCTCATACTACGGTATGGGAAAGATATCCGTTAGAAGGCCTCTTGATGGAGACTGACTGAGAGAAAACGCATGGCCATGCAAATGATACGGGTTATCATTTCTCAGTCATCTCGCATATCAAGTAACAATGATTGATTGAACAAGGGAGACGACTCTATGCCTTGAGATCAATTGGGATATCTAGAGATAAAAGGATGGTGACTTGTACGCACAAAGGTTAAGTCGAATTATCGATCATCGTGCACCTTGGGTAATCATAATGTTTTTCATAATGTTTTACTAGAGACCACTTATGATGGATCGGGCAAGAGCGAGTCTTGCGCTGATCTGCCAACGGTGGCATGAGCCTAGAGGGTCACACACATACAAGACGGATAACTTGAGACAAGGAAACATGGATGTTTCTTGAGGAGAAGTATATGGACAAAACTGGAGGTTTTGTGCCATAGGTTCGGTTTGAGAGAATAATTAGCGAATCGACAAAAATTGAGTTTTTCGTCGATATCGCGTCGGACTTTGTTTGATAAGTAACGACAAAAAGGTCGGACAACTTTTGGACGCGGCATCAGACAACACGGGAGGGCCCATTGGGCTCGGCCCATGAAGCCTCATGGCCGGCCCAATAAGGGCCCAATAAGGCCATATGGCCGGCCCACTTGGTGGGGCCTTTGTGGGGGCCACACAATGCCATGCTTAGATGGTGATTGTGGATTAAGAGGTGAGTGATTTAAGGGGTATGGGTTAAAGCACCTTTAAGCCCATACCAATCACTTTTAACCCATACTTGTGAGTTGGGTGATGAATTATAATGCAAGACTTTAATTCATTAAGTCACAAAACACATAAAAATCCTCTCTCTCTCTCTCATTGTGGCCGGCCACCCCTCTCCTCTTTATCATCTTGCTCTCTTGTTCTTCATTTAATTGTTCTAGTAGGCAATTAAGTGAAGGATCTTGAAGATCATCCTCTTGGTGTGGACTAGCTTTAGAGAAGAAGATCCGAACGTTCTTCTTTATCGATTCAAACAAGACTTAAAGGTAAACATCTTGTGGAATAGATTTTGCTTTGGGATTTAATGGTTTAAATGTTCTTGGACAAGGTTTGGAGTAGATTATCTTTTATTGCTTCCGCTATCTCGACGATCTAGAACGCTCCATAACCCAACAATACTCACATATCGTAACTTGTCATTATATCCTAAGACCAATGAGTCTTTGTGTACACTATGTAACAAATACCTAATTTTGACCTTGTCTAACGTTATCTGTAAAAGGGTAGCTATAACGGCTTCGATTGGCTTTGCATTTATTGCACTAGTGAACTCGAAAGGCGTCTGAGGGATTTATCACTCATACTTCGGTATGAGAAAGATATCCGTTTAGGCCACTTAATGAGTATGACTGAAGAAAGAGCATGGCCATGCAGGTGATACCTTAGTATCAGTTTTCAGTCATCTCAGATATCAAGAAACAGTGATTGATAAATTAGGATGACCAATCTATGCCTATTGATCAATCTGGATATCGGTTTGATAAAAGGACAGTGACATGTACGACAACAGGTTAAGTCGGATAATCAATAATCACGAATATTGGATAATCATATTGTCTTGTTAGAGGCCGCTTATGATGGAAAGGGTAAAATAGTAATTTTACCAGTCTGCCAATTATTCGTGAGCCTAGAGGGTCACACGCATTAAGCACGATACATGACAACAATTATGGATGAGAATTGAGAACAATTAGGTAGTTTTCTGGCCTAAGGTTTTAACCAGACGGTTGAAGAAATCAATTCGAGGAAATTGAGCCGTTTTGACTAAACCGAAATTAGAACTCAAGTTAATGGGTTTAATTTGGGTTTTAGTTAAACGGGCTTAAAGCCCATTTAGGGAAATTATGTTTATTTGTATATGTTTAAATCTAATAATTTTTATGTTATATGTGTTCTTCATCATTAGCATGCATGTAAATCGAAAAAAAAATTTAGATTTGATTGATTTTGGAAATTGGAAAAATAATTTTTTTGGGGCTTTTCGGGTTAGCCATGGCTTAACCATGGCCGACTAGGTCGAGTCCCTTGGTGGACCATGGAATGCCCTAGGGCAGACCATGGTCAGCACCATGGGCCGACGAGGGTCCCCTACGGGCGACCATGGCAGCCCGTGAGGGCCACCATGGTTGCCTCGAGGGCGACCACGGTCTGCCCTAGGGGTGACCATGGCTGCCCTCGCGGGCTACCATGGTTTTTCCCGTGGCCGACCACGGTCAGCCCCGCGGGCGACCTCGGCAGCCCTCACGGGCCACCGTGGTTGCCTCCGCGGCCGACCTTCGGTTGAGCCGGTTTGGCTCGACCAGATTCGAGTTGAACCGGTTGGTTCTCGAGGATATTTGGAAACCCTAAAAATTTAATTTTCAGATTTGGTTCGGTTTCGATAAACCAGCGAGAACCGGTCCAAAATTCAATTAATCGATTAAACCGTCTGGTTTCAATAAACCGGAATTTTTCCACACTTAAGAAAGATAAAATTTGGAAAAATTATTTGTTTGATCAGCATATTGATTGATAATATGATCTTTGATCACATGATGTTTTCCACATGATGCTAGCTAAGCCCATTAGATTTACATTTTAATTTCGGTTTTGCAACCTGCGTGTTGCTTAATTTTGGGTTGTAGTAAATACGGCATGTGTGTCGTGATTTGTATTTTATTTAATTTATTTTAATATGTAATCACGAAGACCGACACAAGAATCAAGTCAAGAGGGAGACTCGGATTGGAGGAGGCTCGAGGCCAGTGGGAGTTCAAAAGAATGGAGCAAGTTTGGATCTTGAAGACCATGTCTTTAGGATCGGTTTTGCTAGATTCTTAGGAACTTAAGATGGGCTTAGCTATGCATATTTTATCGATACATTTGTATGTTTGAATGTATGAATGTATGATAGTTTAAATATACAAGTTTATGTATGATTTGATATCACCCACATGCAAATATTAAAATCGGAATTTAATCAGACTCGCATGTAACGTGCTAAGGGATCATCTTTGCATGAATTTGCAATTGATGATTCCAGATTAAGATTGTATCGATATACAATCAGACTTTTATAATTCACTTAAACGCAAATAATTACAAGTCAAGCGTGATACCATCCAAGTTTGGGCACTCAAAAGGGCTTTGACCCTATGGATGTCGGTACGCCTCCGTGTAACATTCATAGAGAAAAGGTCTGGATGAGATGGGTAGTTCAGTGTGGGTGCGTGCGCCTCCGCGTAGTAGTCACATTAGTTCTGTCCATATGTTCAAGCTTGGTAGACTTGTCTACGATTGTCAGCTAGGGCTGACCTAGGTTATCAGTATAGGGTATGCCACGTACTAACAAGTACAGACCCTAGCCAGGAACTACATGGTCTTGTAGATGGATTCACTCCTACCTTGGTGCACTCAATTGGAGCAGTGAGCCTCCGTTCACTTCAATTGAGAGTATGATGGGATCCTGGTTCAGATTCTAAAGTTAGAATCAGAAAGTGTTTTATAATTAAATCTCCAACTTCAATTTTAATTAATACTGATTAAAAATTGTTTACTCTGTAGATATAAAATGGCAAACACAAATCATTCTGGTAGCAGCGCGCTTAGGTCACTAATCGAGCATGATAAGCTTAACGGCGTAAACTTTCTCGATTGGGACCGGAATTTGAGACTCGTTCTCAAGCATGAACGTAAGGATTATATCCTTACCCAGGAACAAGCACCTACTGAACCAGCACTGAACGCCTCAAGGGCGCTAAGGGATACCTACAAGAAATTCCTTAGCGACCGGATTGACGTACAATGCATCATGATGGGCAGTATGGTGCCTGACTTGCAGAAACAGTTCTTGGACATTTCCGAAGATCCCAAAGCCTGTATGGCTGAGATCGAGAAAATGTTCAAAGAGAAAGCGTGTGTCAAAAGATACGACACTTTCGTTGAACTGATGTCTTGCAAGCTAAAGGCTGGAGCTCCTGTCACTCCTCATGTCCTTAAGATGAAACGTCTTTTGGAACATTTGACCAGACTAGGTCATCCTGTGGACAAGGAAATGTCTGCAGACTTTGTGCTGCATTCACTTCCAGATGCATATCGTGAATTCGTTGGAAATTACAATATGCATGACATGAATAAGACCGTGACAGAGCTTCATGGTATGCTCGTGACTGCTGAAAAGAATCTCAAGGGGAAAACCAAGGAGGTTCTTATGGTCAACAAGCAAGTGAGCTTCAAGAAAGCCAGCCTGGGCAAGGGTAAGGCTCCTATGCACCTAGCAGGGAAGATTCGACTACCTAAGGGTCCAGCAGCTCCAAAGGCTGTTGAGAATCCTAAGAAGCATGTCATCTGCTTCTATTGCCAAGGACTGGGGCACAGGAAGAAGGATTGCAAGAAACACAAGTTGTTTCTTAAGAAGAGTGGAGCTTCCACATCTTCAGGATCAGGTATTTTTGTTATTGAGCTCAATCTCAGTTTATCTACTTCAGATTCTTGGGTACTTGATACCGGTGCAGAATCTCACATTTGTGTTAATGTGCAGGCTCTGGGAAGTAGAAGAGAAGTGGGCAAGGGCGAGGCGGACCTACGAGTTGGAGACGACAATCAAGTCTTGACAACTGTGGTAGGAAATATTAGTCTCAGTTTGCCCAGTGGGCTAGTTTTGTTATTAAACAATGTTCATTGTGTACCTGCGTTTTGCAGGAATATTATTTCGGTATCCTTGCTAGACAAGGAAGGATATTGTTTTTCTATTGACAGTGGAATTTTCAATATTTTCAAGAATAATATGTTTTATTGCAATGCTTCATAGGTTGGTGGTTTATATATATTCTTAATATTCAAAACACTGACATTAGCTCAATTTTTAATATAAGTAACAAAAGGGTTAAATCCGATGATTTAAACCAGACTATGATATGGCACTGCCGCTTAGGCCATATAGGCCAGAAAAGCATCTCAACACTTCACAAGTGCGGGCTTCTAAGTCCGTTTGAATTCACTTCAATTGAGAGATGCGAGTCATGCCTTATGGGCAACATGAAAAAAGCACCTTTTGCCGGTTTAGGTGAAAGGGCGAGTGACTTACTAGGTCTCATACATTCCGATGTTTGTGGGCCCATGAGCACTCAGGCCAGAAGAGGTTTTCACTACTTCATTACATTCACTGATGACTTCAGTAGATATGGGTATGTTTATCTTATGAGGCATAAATCGGAAACCTTTGACAAGTTCAAAGAGTTCCAGAACGAAGCACAGAACCAGCTTGGTAAAAGTATAAAGGCGCTTCGATCTGACCGAGGCGGTGAGTACTTGGACCATGATTTTCACAGTCATTTAAAGGAGTGTGGGATCATCTCTGAATTGACTCCGCCTGGAACACCTCAAATGAATGGTGTATCCGAACGGAAAATCGGACCTTGCTTGACATGGTTCGATCAATGATGAGTCAGGCTGACCTCCCTATCTCCTTCTGGGGCTATGCCCTAGAAACGGCTGCATTCATATTCAATCGTCTCCTACAAAGGCAGTGGAAAGCACTATATACGAAGTATGGAACGGGAAGAAACCCTTTTTAGCTTTCCTTAAGATTTGGGGATGTGAAGCTTACGTCAAGCGTTTGCAAGGCGATAAGCTCGAACCCAAATCAGACAAATGTGTCTTTGTGGGGTACCCTAAAGAAACAAATGGGTACTATTTCTACAAACCCAGCGAGAACAAAGTTTTTGTTGCTCGGGGAGGGGTATTTTTGGAAAATGAATTTATTTCCAAAAGAGCTAGTGGGAGTGTCGTGCATCTTGAAGAAATTCAAGAAGATACGGAGCAACCTACTACGCCGAATGTAGAAATAAAGGAGCCAGAAAAGGTCATTGATCAAGAACCAATCCCGACACCCATTCCAGATGGTCCAAGAAGGTCTGAGAGATCTCGTCAAGCTCCTATCAGATATGGCTTCCTAGCCACTGAAGGAAATGACTTGATGTCGGTGGATCAGGATGATCCAGAAACCTACAGACAAGCTTTAGCCAGTCCAGACTCCAAAAAATGGAAGAACGCCATGAATGAGGAAATGAAATCCATGTCAGATAACCAAATCTGGAACTTGGTGGATGAAACCCCTGGGATAAAATTAAGACCAACATGGATGGAAAACTTCAGACCTATAAAGCTAGACTGGTTGCGAAAGGTTATCGCCAAATCGAAGGTATCGATTATGACGAGACTTTTTCACCTGTGGCTATGGTCAAATCTATCCGAATCATTCTAGCCATAGCAGCATACTACGACTATGAGATATGGCAGATGGACGTCAAAACCGCCTTCCTTAACGGGAACTTAAAAGAGGATGTGTATATGACACAGCCCGAGGGCTTTGTTGATAAAGAGAATCCTGGAAAGATTTGTAAGCTGCTTAGGTCCATTTATGAATTAAAGCAAGCTTCAGAAAGTTGGAACATTCGTTTTGATGAAGCCGTAAGGGAATTCGGTTTTATCAAAAACGAAAGTGAGCCTTGCGTATATAAGAAAGCGAGTGGGAGTAAAATAGTATTCCTAGTGCTATATGTCGATGACATACTGATCATCGAGAATGACATCCCAACCCTGCTTGAAGTTAAAGCTTGGTTAGGGAAATGCTTCTCAATGAAGGACTTAGGTGATGCTGCTTTCATTTTTGTTGCTACGTTTAATAGTTGGCATGATTTTTTAGCGCAAAAGTAAGAAGTCGAGTAACATGTTGTATGACATGTGGAGCGACTTGTTGCGAGCCGTAGATTAGGAAAGTCTGAAGCTTTCCTATTTCGACGAAGCTTGGAGCGAAAGAAGAAAGGCGGCACGAAGACTTGAAGCGCAAGAGAGTGACGTCAACAAAGTCAAACGACTTCCAGCTGGCAGTTACACGTCAGCGAAAGGAGGCAACTAAGGCGACAACTAGACTTGCCTGATTTCATCAGGAAGTCAGAACAGGCAAGACGACTTCCAGCTGTCGTGGAAGGCGGCACCAACTTGCCTGACTTTCCTGTTCCTGATCCAAGAAGGATTAGGAATGTGAGTTGCTATAAAAAGCCCTTGGCTTCCCATTAGCAGTCATCCGTTCTTGTTCTAACACTTGCAAGATTTCTCAGAGCTCTTAACCGTGCACCATCGGCGTGTTGAGAGTCTGATGAATATCCGATAGAACGGATCTTTGCTCCGGTCAAACATCAAGTCGCGAAGACGAAGTGTTTGGGTCGGTTAGGGTTTTTGTTTGTGATTGAAGACTCACAACTCCGTCCAAGAAGACAACGACACCGAGCATGGACTTGCTCGAAGGGTGGAATTGAGGGAATCTCAAAGACAGGGGGAGAGGCTCCGGGTCGAGGCGATTCACGGTGAGATCTATAGTAGCTTAGGACAATAGCTTGTGTGATAGCTAGTTGGGCTTGAAGTTGTACTATTGACTACCTGATAGTGAAAAACCTTTCCACTGGCAAAGTGCCCCCAGACGCAGGTGCGGAGTCACCGAACTGGGTAATCATCTCTGGTGTCGTGATTATTATCTGTCCATTACTTTGCTTATTGTTTCCACAAGAAGTCGATACACAAGTTACAGACTTCGTGCACTCAATGCTATTTTTAATGGAGTAGATAAAAATGTGTTTCGACTCATCAACACATGCACAAGTGCCAAAATTGCCTGGGACACGCTTGCTGTTGCCTACGAGGGTACTTCAAAAGTCAAAGAGCAGAAGTTACAGTACCTCACGACTAACTTTGAGGCTCTGACCATGAATGACGACGAGACTATTGCGGAATTTAATGTGCGCATCAAGGATCTAGCCAATGAATCATATTCACTTGGCAAGCCTATAACCGATGAGGACTTGGTCAGAAAAACACTAAGAGCCCTAAGTCCCAGATTCAAGATGAAGATCACCGCCATCGAAGAAGTTCATGACCTAAAGACACTGAAGTTTGATGAACTCATGGGCTCACTGATGACTTTCGAGCTCTCCCTACCTCCTATTGAGAAGAAACATAAAGGTGTGGCTTCCAAAAGTTCTAATCAGAAGAACTCAACACACTCTGAGTCGGATAGTGACATCGAGGAAACCATCGCCATGCTGGCCAAAAACTACAACAGAGTCATGAAAAGATTTGGCCAGATGACAGGAAGAAAAGTCACCCGAGAAGTCAGAGACAAGCCACTACACAAGTTTCAGAAGCTCGAAAACACAGCCAACGATGGAGGGCGAGGAGAACGATCAGGTAAAGGAGCTCAGTGTTTTGAATGTGAGGGGTATGGACATATGCAGAGAGAATGTCCCAACTTCCTAAAGAAACAGAAGAAGGGATTCATTACCTCTCTAACTAACGATGAAGATGAGGAAGACAGTGACCTTGAGCATACAAGTAACTATGTGGCTTTCACTTCCTCCACAATAGATCAACCAGCTGAAAGCTCAAAGAAGTATGACTCTAATGATGAGCTATCCGATGAGACTCTCAACAACGCTTACAACGAATGGTATGTCAAGTGGCTTGAAGACTCATGTAATCGAAAAACAGAATGCTCTCATTCTTACTCTTAATGAAGACAAGTCAAGACTTCTCGAGACAACTGTCGATCTCAAAAAGGAAGTTGCTCGACTAAAAGGCGAGTTAGAGCAGGTCACAAAGTCAGTAAAGATGATGAATCCAAGCACGGACACACTAGATCAAATCCTGTCGATCGGGAAACCAGCCAGGAATATGGAAGGTCTTGGATATTCGAAAGAAGCCTCATCATCGCACACCATCTTCGTTCCTCAGAAGTCTGTCCAGAAGTCTGTCCAGAAGTCACCTAACTTCACGGCTGACCAGGCAACCAAAAAGCCTCTTACTCTCACTGCTTCAAAAACCCAGACCAAAAGACACAACTGGGTTTGTCATCACTGTGGACGAAGAGGACATATTCGACCTTTCTGCTATCAGCTATATGGGAAGAGCCCGGTCATGAAAAGGACCACCATCAAGAAAAGCCAACCTCAGAAGGAATGGTGAGTCAAAGAGGTCAACTATCAAGCTAACATCTCTTACACCGCTTTAAAGGCCTCAACCAGCAACGATTGGTACTTCGATAGTGGATCCTCTCGACATATGACGGGTAATAGCTCTTTCTTGGTCACTTTAATACCATGCACGAATAGCTTCGTCACTTTTGGAGATGGAGTAAAAGCTAGAGTGCTCGGGAAAGGAAAACTCAATCTGCCCAACTCTCCATGTCTGAAAGAAGCTCTGCTAGTAGAAGGCCTCACAGCAAACCTCATCAGCATAAGCCAGATATGTGATTTAGATCTGGATGTCCACTTCACTCGCGACAAGTGCTCGGTCAAAGACGAACAAAACAAGGAAGTCATGATAGGCCACAGGTCCCTTGACAACTGTTATCTATGGTCTCCAACAGTCAGTACCTTGCCAACCAAGTGCCTTTTATCCATAGCTCAAGAGACAAAACTATGGCATCAAAAACTTGGTCACATCAATTTGAGGAGTATGCAAAAGATTCTCTCTGAAAAGGCTATCATCGGAGTTCCCAACCTCAAGATCATTGAAGGAAAAATCTGTGGAGAATGCCAAATTGGGAAACAGGTCAAGACATCACACAAGAAGGTACAACATCTTACTACTTCTCGTGTTCTAGAACTTCTTCATGTTGACCTTATGGGACCCATGCAAGTAGAAAGTCTAGGAGGAAAGAAGTACATATTTGTATGTGTAGACGACTTCTCAAGGTACACATGGGTAGATTTCATTCGAGAGAAGTCAGATACCTTCTCAGTCTTTGAAGCCTTATGTCGAAGAGTTCAACGAGAAAAGGGAGAAGTTATTGGGAAAGTCGTTCGACTTCGGAGCGATCATGGAAAGGAGTTTGAAAACATCAGCTTCGCAAACTTTTGTGATGCTGAAGGAATTGCCCACGAATTTTCTGCTCCCATCACTCCTCAGCAAAACAGAATCGTTGAAAGAAAGAATCGCACTCTTCAAGAGATGGCAAGAGTCATGATGTTAGCCAAAGACATCCCGCAACACTTCTGGGCTGAAGCTTTGAATACGGCATGCCATATTCATAATAGAGAGACTCTCCGACCTGAGACGTCGTTCACTCTTTATGAAATATGGAGGGGGAGAAAGCCGAATGTCAAATACTTCCATGTGTTTGGATCAGTCTGCTACATACTCGCAGATAGGGAACCGCGACGCAAGTTGGATCCTAAAAGCGAAGAAGGCATCTTCCTCGGATACTCCATAAATAGTCGGGCTTTTCGTGTATTCAACAAACGCACCCGGACTATCATGGAATCCATCAATGTCGTGATCGATGACAGCAACGAACAATCCAGTGACGAGGACGAAGAAGTCCTAAATCTCTCAGGAGAAGTCAGACCAGAAGTCAGACGAGAAGTCAAGGACGATGAGCACAACAAAGAGTCCGAAGACGAAAGCCAAATCATCCCGGATAAAGAGGCAACTCCTACAAGGCAAAAAGCTCCGTCAAGAAGAATTCAGAAGTATCATCCACCCCAGGATGTGATTGGAGACATTAATGAAGGAGTTCGGACTCGACAAAAGGCATCTCTTGACCACCAAGAGCTGATAGGTAACATGTGCTTTATTTCCAAAATTGAGCCAAAGAATATACAAGAGGCCATCAATGATGAATACTGGGTCTGCGCGATGCAAGAAGAATTGGTTCAGTTTGCAAGGAATGAAGTCTGGGAACTTGTACCCAAGCCTAACAATGTCAATGTCATCTGGACAAAATGGATATTCAAAAACAAATCTGACGAACAAGGAAACATCACTCGAAACAAAGCGAGACTAGTGGCTCAAGGGTACACACAAGTCGAAGAAGTCGACTTTGAAGAAACCTTTGCTCCGGTAGCCAGACTGAAAGCCATACGACTTCTTCTCGGCATCGCATGTCATCTGCGCTTCAAACTCTATCAGATGGATGTAAAGAGTGCCTTCCTTAATGGAAATCTAAACGAAGAAGTCTATGTAGCCCAACCAAAGGGATTCGAAGACCATGACTCTCCGCACCATGTCTACAAGCTAAAGAAAGCTCTCTACGGTCTCAAACAAGCTCCACGAGCATGGTATGAACGTCTTACCCAATTCCTTGTACAGAATGGCTATATTCGAGGGGGAGTAGACAAAACTCTCTTTGTGAAAAAGGAAGGAAAGGACATCATGATAGCTCAAATATATGTCGACGACATTGTATTTGGAGGGAAGTCAGACAAGATGGTGGAACGCTTCGTTCAACACATGCAGTCTGAATTTGAGATGAGTATGGTCGGTGAGCTCACATATTTCCTAGGCTTCCAGATCAAGCAGATGTCAGATGGAATATTTATCTTCCAGAGCAAATACGCAAAAAACATTGTCAAGAAGTTCGGGTTAGAAAAGGCTTCGCACAAGAGGACTCCTGTTGCCACACATGACAAGTGCACAAAGGACGAAAAGGGAGAACCAGTTGATCAAAGTCTTTATCGAAGCATAATAGGAAGTCTCCTCTACTTGACAGCAAGTCGACCCGACATTGCTTATTCTGTGGGAGTCTGTGCTAGATATCAAGCCAATCCAAAAGTCAGTCACTTGGCTCATGCAAAGAGGATCATAAGGTACATCTCGGGAACCTCTGAATTGGGATTACTATATTCCTTTGATACCTCTCCTACACTGGTTGGATATTGTGATGCTGACTGGGCGGGAAGCACACCAGATCGAAGAAGCACCTCTGGAGGTTGTTTCTACCTGGGGAACAACCTTGTATCATGGTTCAGCAAAAAGCAAAATTGTATTGCTTTGTCTACTGCTGAGTCCGAATATATCGCAGCTGGAAGTAGCTGTACTCAACTTTTTTGGATGAAACAAATGTTGGCAGAATATGGAGTCAAGCAAGAAGTCATGACTTTGTTCTGTGACAACATCAGTGCAATCAACATCTCGAAGAACCCAGTGCAGCATAGCAAGACAAAGCATATTGACATCAGGCACCACTTTATTCGAGAGCTTGTAGAAGACAAGAAAATAAAGCTCGAATACCTACCCACCGAGAAACAAGTCGCAGACATAATTACAAAGGCGTTGGATGCCAAAAGGTTTGAAAGTCTGAGGTCGACCCTCGGATTTTGCTGTCTAGAATAGTCAGAAGTCAAGCAAGAAGAGGAAGAGCTTTTGGTTGATTTTACTCTTTCTCTCGAACAGGACCAAACAGGGTCCACAAAATCAAGCCGGGCCCAAATCGTTACATCAGAAGCCGGTTAGTCTTTTTGAATTTTGAATTATTACGATCTGACTATCCACCTATCAGAAATCATTCTGTTCAACTTCCACAGACTCTGCACCTTCTCCATCATTTGAAATCGCTAGGGTTTCTCAGATCAACAAGCTCAGATCAAAAATTCTGCAAAAATCTACTATTTTCTTCTCAACAAAGAAGAAATCCCAGCTAAATTGTTGGAACTCGCAGCGGTAGAATACCATCCGCTTCAAAAGCACTTCGAGCGAAGATGAGAGCAAAGGTCATTGCCAAGAAATTATCTGCCTCCAAATCAACGAGAACCAAGCATGGGGTGAGAATCCGAGGAGGAAGAAGCTTAGGGGAAACTTCGGCAGCTCCTCAGGAAGTAACAAGCTCGCCCCCATCTGTCACACCGAAAGACACAATCCCCGTCGTTGAGAAGAACGACGCTCAAGCCGGTTCTGCGAACATTGAAGGAGAAGCTTCTCTCTCGACTCCGACTCCAACACGAGGTAAATCTACTATCCTCTCTGAAGAAATTCTGCCCATAGAGGGAATTGAAACCCTTGTTCTTGAAGTCCACGGCACTGGCTCCGAGGACCAACCTAGCCTCTCTAAATCGACACACACACCAGAGAAGTTCCCTCTAGATGAGGACCTGGAAAAGGAAGAAAGTTCCCATGTCGCCCCAAACAGTGAGTCATGGCGTGATGAAAATCCTGAAGCCATTCCAGAAGTCTCTCAACTTCTAGAGGAACCTGCCAAAGAAAGTGTCGATGTTGAAAACATGGAAAAGGAAGAAGCTGTGCCCAAGAGGGCTGAGAGAAGGAAGCTACCAACACGAAGGTTGGTTGATGAAGAAGAAGAAACTCAAGTACAGAGAAGATTAACCCCAAAGAGGAAAGCAACAAAAAAGGAGAAGCTTCGGCGTCCAAACAGCCGAAGAAGTCAAGAAAGAAGTCAGTAACCACAGCAGCAACCTCTGTCCCTGAAGAAAAAGAATCCGAAGAAGAAGACACCCTAATTGTGCTACCACAGGTGAAGAAGACATTGGGAGGGCAGAAGCTCCCCAAGTATGTACCGAAGGCACCCACAGACAACGTCTCTTTCCACTCTGTAGACAATGCCGTTAAGTGGAAGTATGTCTATCAACGGAAGATTTATCCAGAAAGAGAACTCTCCACTGAAGCACAAGGGATAAATGCGATTGTAGAGCTTATCCGTAGTGCTGGCCTGACCAACACAGTCATTAATATTGGCCCATTTTATCCAACTCTGGTTAAAGAGTTTATCGTCAATCTATCAAGCGAGTTCGATGACCCTGAAGATGTTGAATACCGAAAGGTATTTGTTCGGGGGGAATGCTTCGAAGTCTCTACCTCAACCATCAACACATACCTTGGCAGAGATGATCCAGAAGTCACTCCTGAAGTCCCGCACCTGGACAAAGTTGCGGTCGAAATAACCGGAGGACGTAAGAAGGGATGGCCAGTCAAGGACACCATTGCAGCGACCGAGCTCACAGCCAAATATTCTATTCTCTACCGCATCGGTCTGGCTAACTGGGCACCCTCTACGCATGGATCAAGCATCAAAACCGAGCTGGAAAAACTCATTTACCAGATAGGTACGCTGTCTTCTATTGATTTTGGCGCGTATATTATTGACCATCTAGTTAAGCACGCCAAATCATGTGCAATCAAACTTCCAATCGGGTATCCTTCGCTAATCACCGGTATCCTTCTCCAACAATGTCCTAACATTGTTCGAGAATCGGATATTCCGGGTAAAAAGCCACTGCCTCTAGCCATCAATCTCAAGAACTTTGAAGGGCAGCAGTTGAAGGACCTTGGACTTCCTATGGCCAAAACTCCAGGAGCTGGATCAAGCTCTCGTCCCTCAGGACCAATTGGCGCTAGGATGCAGGAAGAATTGGTGGAAGTGATTGCTGATCTGGAGAAGTCAATTGCCACGCTCTCAACTCGCAAAGTCGCTTGTGAAGTCCTTCTGGAAGACCTCCGATCTACTGCTGCTGCTGCTACTGCTCATGTTTCTGCTGAAGAAGAAGATAACGACTCCACGTCGTTTTAGTAATTTTCTGAAATTTTGCTATGATAACTCTGTCCCACACACACTTTTAAATTCTCGGGGTTTGTCCGAGTTAGTTTCCGCACAATTTGACTGTTTATTTTTTTTTGGGATATTTGCTCTTGATTGAGCTGGATTTGAGCTCATGTTTGAGCCGTTTATTTGTTCATGGTGTGAGCTATTTCTATTTTACCCTGCTGTTTAGACAAATCTAGGATATGAGATTGCCTTTGGCAATATTTTTCGACAAACAGGGGGAGATAAATGTGACGACTCGCGCCAAAAAGAAGTACATAAAAGTCGCCGCTCGAGAAGCCACTCAAAAAGTTAAGCTCCAGAAGCTGCTCCAGAAGATAAACTAGAAGCCGCACAAGAAGTCGCATCGGAAGTCACGAAACTTGCTGTGTGCGTAACTGCCTCAAGGTGACCACGATGAGCCTGCTTGAAGTAAAGAAGTCACATCACTTGTTGTGCGTAACTGCCACAAGATAAGTCACTTGCTAAATTGATAGCATTTGTGCCCTAGTCCAATTGCTATTAGCCTGTAAATGTCTATGTACAACATCATCGTTTGTAATATATATATAAAACGGCTTTGTATTACTTATGTGTTGAAGTAATATGTTAAGCATGATATGATTTATGACCACTAAAGTAGTAGAACCATAAATTTGTACGGATCACACTTAACGAGTCCCTGGTCAACCTAGGCTTCCTTAAAGCGACCAGTATGAGGATGGTTCTTAATGACGTAGTTATACTTGTCATAGGGATGTGGGATCCTGGAATCATATCATAGATATCATGAGGAGATTGATATCGGACGACCCGCTTTGAATAGTGTTTTCATAGATTAAGCCATGAACATATTCAAATGCGATAGCTTGTCACGACATCCTTAGACCAAGGAGTCTTTGTGATCACTATGCAATGAACGTGCGGCTTTAACTTGCGCCAAACGCTTTCTATGAAAGGATTGCTATAAAGGGCATGATTGGGTGGCGGAACGGGTTGCATGAGTGACACAAAAGACGGCTAAGGGATTATCCCTCATACTACGGTATGGGAAAGATATCCGTTAAAGGGCCTCTTGATGGAGACAGACTGAGAGTAAAAGCATGGCCATGCAAATGATACGGGTTATCAGTTCTCAGCCATCTCGCATATCAAGTAACAATGATTGATTAAACAAGGGTGACGACTCTATGCCTTGTGATCGATCGGGATATCTAGAGATAATAGGATGGTGACTTGTACGCACAAGGTTAAGTCGAATCATCGATCGTCATGCACCTTGGGTAATCATAATGTCTTACTAGAGACCACTTATGATGGATCGGGAAAAAGAGATCTTTTGCGCCGATCTGCCAACGGTGGCATGAGCCTAGAGGGTCACACACATTCAAGACGGATAACTTGAGACAAGGAAACATTGACGTTTCTTGAGGAGCAATACATGGACAAAACTGGAGGTTTTGTGCCATAGGTTCGGTTTGAGAGAATAATTAGTGAATCGAGAAAACTGAGTTTTTTCGTCGCTATCGCGTCGGACTTTGTTTGATAAGCGACGACAAAAAGGTCGGACGTCTTTTGGACACGGCATGAGACAACACGGGAGGGCCCATTGGGCTCGGCCCATGAAGCCTCATGGCCGGCCCAATAAGGGCCCAACAAGACCTCTTGGCCGGCCCACATGGTGGGTCCATGTGTGGGGGCCACACAACACCATACTTAGTTGGTGATTGTGGATTAAGAGGTGAGTGATTTAAGGGGTATGGGTTAAAGCACCTTTAAGCTCATACCAATCACTTTTAACCCATACTTGTGAGTTGGATGATGAATTCAAATACTAGACATTAATTCATTAATCAAAATATCACAAAAACTCACACTCTCTCTCTCTCTTCTTGCTTGGCCGGCCACCTCCCTAGCTCCTCTTGTTCTTGCTCTCTTGTTCTTCATTTAATTGTTCTAGTAAGCAATTAAGTGAGGGATCATCAAGATCATCCCCTTGGTGTAGACTTGCTTTAGACAAGAAGATCCGAACGTTCTTCTTTATCGATTCATACAAGACTTAAAGGTAAATATCTTGTGGAATAGATTTTGCTTTAGGATTTAATGGTTTATGTTCTTGGACAAGGTTTGGAGTAGATTTTCTTATATTGCTTCCGCTATCTCGACGATCTAGAACGCTCCAAAACCCTACAGTGCGTAACTGCCACAAGATGACGATGGGCTTACAAAAAGGTGTTTGCCTAAAAAATTGCCAAAGGGGGAGATTGTTGCTACGTTTAATAGTTGGCATGATTTTTTAGCGCAAAAGTAAGAAGTCGAGTAACATGTTGTATGACATGTGGAGCGACTTGTTGCAAGCCGCAGATTAGGAAAGTCTGAAGCTTTCCTATTTCGACGAATCTTGGAGTGAAAGAAGAAAGGCGGCACGAAGACTTGAAGTGCAAGAGAGTGACTTCAACAAAGTCAAACGACTTCCAGCTGGCAGTTACACGTCAGCAAAAGTAGGCAACTAAGGCGGCAACTAGACTTGCCTGATTTCATTAGGAAGTCAGAACAGGCAAGACGACTTCAATCTGTCTTGGAAGGCAGCAACAACTTGCCTGACTTTCCTGTTCCTGATCCAAGAAGGATTAGGAATGTGAGCTGCTATAAAAAGCCCTTGGCTTCCCATTGGCAGTCATCCGTTCTTGTTCTAACACCTGCAAGATTTCTCAGAGCTCTTAACCGTGCACCATCGGCGTGTTGAGAGGCTGATGAATATTCATTAGAACGGATCTTTTGCTCCGATCAAACCTTGAGTCGCGAAGACTAAGTGTTTGGGTCGGTTAGGGTTTTTGTTTGTGATTGAAGACTCACAATTCCATCCAAGAAGACAACGACACCGAGCATGGACTTGCTCGAAGGGTGGAATTGAGGGAATCTCAAAGTCAGGGGGAGAGGCTCCGGGTCGAGGCGATTCACGGTGAGATCTATAGTAGCTTAGGACAATAGCTTGTGTGATAGCTAGTTGGGCTTGAAGTTGTACTATTGACTACCTGATAGTGAAAAACCTTTCCACTGGCAAAGTGCCCCCAGACGTAGGTGCAGAGTCACCGAACTGGGTAATCATCTCTGGTGTCGTGATTATTATCTGTCCATTACATTGCTTACTGTTTCCACAAGAAGTCGATACAGAAGTTACAGACTTCGTGTTCGACTTCCTGACTCGGCTACAATTCAGAATTTCAATTTTGGGCATCAAGATCTACAGAGATCGACCCAAGAGAATATTGGGCCTAAGTCAGAGCACTTACATAGATAAGGTGTTGAGAAGATTCTCAATACTTGATTCTAAGAAGGGATACCTACCCATGTGGCATGGCATTAAGCTTAGCAAACAACAGAGTCCTAAGACTCCTGATGAGCTAAGCAAAATGAGTAAGATCCCATATGCTTCGGCTGTGGGATCCATCATGTATGCTATGATTTGCACGAGACCAGACGTCTCGTTCGCGTTAAGCTGTTCCAGCAGATATCAATCTAACCCAGGCCAGGAGCACTGGACTGCTGTCAAGAGTATCCTTAAGTATCTAAGGAGAACTAAAGACGCATTCCTAGTGTATGGTGGGAAGGATGGAGAACTAGCAGTCAAAGGATACGTTGATGCTAGCTTTCAGACAGATCCTGATGATTTCAAATCACAAGCAGGATTTGTATTCGTGTTAAATGGCAGAGCATTCAGCTGGAAGAGCTTCAAGGAAGCCACAACTGCCGATTCTACAACAGAGGCTGAATACATAGCTGCAGCAGAAGCAGCTAAGGAAGCCGTATGGGTTAGAAGCTTTCTAACCGGATTAGATGTAATGCCGCGAGCATCTGATCCGGTAAGCTTGTTGTGTGACAACACTGGGGCCATAGAATTAGCTCAAGAGCCTAGATTCCACAAAAGAACTAAACACATATAGAGGAAGTATCACATTATCAGAGAATATATTGATAACGGTGATGTGGAGATTGCTTAAGCATAAGGCGCACGTGAAGTCTATGGGGGTAGATTGAAACTTAGGTTGGAACTAGGGGCAAGTGGGAGATTGTTAGGTTTGTGCCCTAGTCCAAAATAATTCTTCAATCTATATTCTAACGGACATCATTATTCTACATAATAAAAGGCATATTATTACTAATGTGTTGTAGTAATATATCTAATGTGATTTGATCTATGTCATAATGTGTGTAATCACTTATAGTAGAACTATAGATCAGAAAGAGTTACATTCGATAGAGTCCCTGATCAGCTAAGCTTCTTCTGAAGCGATCAGTATGAGACTAACTCCTTGTGATCACGCTCTACTGATCATGGCAAAGTTTGTGCCGGAGTTATATCATAGATATCATCAGGTCGATGATATCGGACAACCCGATTGTGAGTATGCTGCATAGATCCAGTCATGAGATACTCACATATCGTAAGGAGTCTTTGTGTACACTATGTAAGAAATACCTAAGTTTGACCTAGTCTAACGTTCTTTGTAAAAGGGTAGCTATAACGGCTTCGATTGGCTTTGGCATTTATTGCACTAGTGAACTTGAAAGGCGTCTGAGAGATTTATCACTCATACTTCGGTATGAGAAAGATATCCGTTTAGGCCACTTGAAAGGGTAAAATAGTAATTTTACCAGTCTGCCAATTATTCGTGAGCCTAGAGGGTCACACGCATTACGCACGATACATGACAACAATTATGGATGAGAATTGAGAACAATTCGGTAGTTTTCTGGCCTAAAGTTTTAACCAGACGGTTGAAGAAATCAATTCGAGGAAATTGAGCCGTTTTGACTAAACCGAAATTAGAACTCAAGTTAATGGGTTTAATTTGGGTTTTAGTTAAACAGGCTTAAAGCCCATTTAGGGATTTAAGATAAGAGAGGGATCAAATGCAAATAAGAAAGAATAAAGGGATAGATAATGCAATTTTAATTTTGAAATTCAATTTAATTTCAAATTAAAATCATATAATATCTATTCAATTATCTCTTGAATTTTTCAGCAACTTCCCCTCCTTTCTCTCTCCCTCATTGCCGATTTTCAGCTCCCTCTCTTCCTCCGTTGTTGCTTTGTTTTCTCTCAAAATTTCTAGCAAAATATTGAGTGAAAAATCATTTCGGTTGTGGTGCTTGTGTGGACTTGATAGAGAGAACACTACACTTGTGTTTTTGTCGATTACTAGAGGTAAATATCAAATTTATATTTATGTTTATAACATGTTCAAATGGCATTAAGATCTAAGCTAGTTTCGATCACCACGGCTACATAAAGTCCGCTGCATGATATTCATCGTTTGGGACCCGTGGTGATCTCTTTCACCTAGGGCACATGACAGATCCAAACATGTACTCAGTAAGTATCACATCATCCGCGACATAGTTGCTAGAGGTGACGTGAAGATCCACTACGTTGCATCTAATGATAACACAGCCGACCCCTTAACCAAGGCTCTTCCTCAAGCGAAACATGATAAACATGTTAGGTCAATGGGACTTAGATTGGAACTAGGGGCAAGTGGGAGATTGATAGCATTTTTGTGCCCTAGTCCAATTGCTAGTAGTCTATAAATGTCTATGTATATTTATCATCGTTTGTAATAAATAAAACCGCTTTATATTACTTATGTGTTGAACTAATATGTTAAGCATGATCTAATTTATGACCACTAAAGTAGTAGAACCATAAATCTGTACAGATCACTCTTAACGAGTCCCTGGTCAATATACGCTTCACATATCAGGTAACAATGATTGATTGAACAAGGATGACGGCTCTATGCCTTGTGATCAATCGGGATGTCTAGAGATAATAAGATAGTGACTTGTACGCACAAGGTTAAATCGAATCATCGATCATCATGCACCTTGGGTAATCATAATGTCTTACTAGAGACCACTTATGATGGATCAGACAAGCGAGATCTCTTGCGCCGATCTGCCAACGGTGGCATGAGCCTGGCGGGTCACACACATACAAGACGGATAACTTGAGACAAGGAAACCTTGACGTTTCTTGAGGAGCAATAGATGGACAAAACTGAAGGTTTTGGGCCATGGGTTCGGTTTGAGAGAATAATTAGCGAATCGAGAAAATTAAGATTTTCGTCGATGTCGCGTCGGACTTTGTTTGATAAGTAACGACAAAAAGGGTCGAGTAACTTTTGGACACGGCACGCGACCATATGGGCGAGCCCATTGGGCTCGGCCCATGAGGTGACATGGTCGGCCCAACAAGGGCCCATATTAGGCCCAATAAGCCCAAGTGGCCGGCCACCTTGGTGGGTCCAAGGGTGGGGGCCACACACCATGCTTAGTTAGTGATGACCCAATGTCCACGAGTGTATCGATCGGTTCGATATCTCCTGTCTGTCATCTGTATCACTAACCCTTTGTTTACTTTTAGGCGTATAAGGCATAGTATTGTCATCCTCGTGTATTCGATCTAGTTCCTCGAATTCCGAGTTGACTGATACGTATTGGTGCGGCCGCACACTTTATTAGTCACATTCATCAAGGGGCCCTAAACCATACCCTTCACCACGTCTCCCCGTCGAAATAGGGGTTACGCTCTACAAACGGTCGCGTTCATAATAAATAGGGCTCCGTCGAAATCAATGGAAGGGACATCATTCGAGAAATGGTACGGGAGGGAACCCGTTTTGTCTTTCCTGAAAATCTGGGGTTGCGAGGCTTTTGTAAAACGGTTGCTAGCAACCAAGCTCGAACTAAGGTCAGATAAGTGCACTTTCGTCGGATATCCCAAAGAAACAAAGGGATACTACTTCTATAAACCGAGCGAGAACAAAGTATTTGTCGCCCGAGGTGGGATATTCTTGGAAATGGAATTTATTTCCAAGATAGTCAGTGGGAGGTCTATTCATCTTGATGAAATTCTAGATGAGATAGTCGCTCAGGAACCACTAGACGACCCCTTAGAAGAATTAGAGCCAGAAGTGGTCGTTGAGCAAGAACCAATAGCTACAGTTAATAAAGACGGTCCAAGGCAGTCTGAAAGGACCAGTCATGCACCTATCACATACGGTTTTCTAGTAATTGGAGGTGATGATTTGGTGTTAGTGGACAATGATCCAGCTACCTTTCGAGAAGCCATGGACGGAACCGACTCTGAGAAATGGCTGGAAGCCATTAGGGATGAAATGCAATCCATGTCAGATAATTAAGTGTGGGACTTGGTAGATCAAACCCCTGGCGTAAAAGTCATTGGGTGTAAATGGATCTTTAAAATAAAGATAGACATGGTTATAGACCTATAAAGCACGACTAGTAGCAAAAGGTTATAGACAAGTCCACGGAATTGACTATGAGGAAACCTTTTCTCCAGTAGCTATGGTCAAATCTATTCGCATTCTACTTGCCATATCAGGTTATCATAATTATGAGATATGGAAAATGGATGTCAAAACCGCTTTCCTTAATGGGAGGTTAGTTGAGGACGTTTATATGTCCCAGCCTGAGAGTTTTGAGGATCTAAAGAATAAGGGAAAGATTTGTAAGTTGCTCAAATCAATTTACGGTTTGAAGCAAGCTTCTCAGAGTTGGAACCAACATTTTGATGAAGCTGTGAAACAGTTTTGCTTCATCAAGAACGGTGATGAACCTTGCGTATATAAAAAGGCAGATGGGAGTAAGGTAGTCTTTTTGGTGCTCTATGTCGATGACATATTGCTCATTGGAAACGACGTCCCTACCTTGCTTTTGACAAAGGCTTGGTTAAGTGAGTGTTTCGCAATGAAGGACTTAGGCGAGGCTTCTTATATCTTGGGGATCAAGATATATAGAGATCGTGCCAAGCGGGTCTTGGGCTTAAGTCAAAGCACTTATATAGACAAACTGTTGAGAAGATTTTCAATGCAAAATTCCAAGAAGGGATTGCTGCCCATGCGTCGTGGCATAAAGCTTAGTAAGAATCAGTGTGCTGAGACACCTGAAGAGCGAAAAAGAATGAATGAGATCTCATATGCTTCGGCAATAGGGTCCATAATGTATGCCATGATATGTACGAGACCGGATGTCTCGTTCGCCCTAAGCTGTACCGGTAGACATCAATCCAAAACCGGTGAGGAACATTGGATTGCAGTCAAGGCAATTCTCAAATATTTGAGAAAAACCAAGGACACTTTTCTTGTTTACGGGGGAAGGAGTGATAATGATCTAGTCGTCAAAGGATATGTTGACGCTAGTTTCCAGACAGACCCTGATGAATTTAAGAGTCAGTTAGGATATATATTTACATTGAACACTAGAGCATTCAACTGGAAAAGCAAGAAGCAGGACATCATCGCCGACTCTACAACGGAAGCTGAGTATATTGATGCATCGAAAGCAACAAAGGAGGTTGTATAGATCAGGAGTTGCATGACTGGGTTAGGTGTAATTCAAAACCCATCTAACCCAGTAGACTTATATTGTGACAACACCGGGGCCATTGCGCAAGCTAAGGAACCCAGAGCACATGACAGATCCAAGCATGTACTCAGGAAGTATCACATCATCCGGGACATAGTTGCTAGAGGGGACGTGAAGATCAACTACATTGCATCTGATGATAACACAGCCGACCCCTTGACCAAAGCTCTTCCTCAAGAAAAACATGATAAACATGTTAGGTCAATGGGGATAGACTGGGACTTAAATTGGAACTAGGGGCAAGTGGGAGATTGATAGCATTTTTGTGCCCTAGTCCAATTGCTTGTAGTCTATAAATGTCTATGTATATTAATCATTGTTTGTAATAAATAAAACGGCTTTGTATTACTTATGTGTTGAAGTAATATGTTGAGCATGATCTGATTTATGACCACTAAAGTAGTAGAACCATAAATCTGTACGGATCACACTTAACAAGTCCCTGGTCAATATACACTTCAATTGAAGCAACCAGTATGAGGATGGTTCTCAATGATGTAGTTCTGCTTATCATATGGATGTGGGATCCCGGAATCATATCATAGATATCATGAGGTGATTGATATCGGACGACCCGCTTTGAATAGTGTTTCATAGATTAAGCCATGAACATATTCAAATGCGATAGCTTGTCACAATATCCTTAGACCAAGGAGTCTTTGTGATCGCTATGCGGTCGACGTACGGCTTTAACTTGCGCCTAACGCTTTCCGTAACAGGATTGCAATAACGGGCATGATTGGGTGGCGGAACAGATTGCATGAGTGACACGAAAGACGGCTAAGGGATTTATCCCTCGTACTACGGTATGGGAAAGATATCCGTTTAGGTCGCTTGATCGAGAGTGACTGAGAGGAAGTGCATGGCCATGTCGGTGATACAAGTTATCAGTTCGCAGTCGTCTCGCATATCAAGTAACAATGGTTGATTAAACAAGGATAACGACTCTATGCCTTATGATCAATCAGGATGTCTAGAGATAATAGGATAGTGACTTGTACACACAAGGTTAAATCGAATCATCGATCATCATGCACCTTGGGTAATCATAATGTCTTACTAGAGACCACTTATGATGGATCGGGCAAGAGAGATCTCTTGCGCTGATCTGCCAACGGTGGCATGAGCCTAGAGGGTCACACACATACAATATGGATAACTTGAGACAAGGAAACGTTGTCGTGTCTTGAGGAGCAAGACATGGCCAAAACTGAGGATTTTAGGCCATGGGTTCGGTTTTGTGAGAATGATTAGCGAATCGAGAAAACTGAGTTTGACGTCGATATCGCGTCGGACTTTGTTTGATTAGTGACAACAAAGGGTCGGATAATTTTTGGACACGGCACGGGCCCGCATGGGTGAGCTCATTGGGCTCGGCCCATGAGGTCACCAAGTAGGCCCAAGAAAGGCCCAATAAGCCCTTTGTGGCCGGTCACTTGGTGGGTCCAAGTGTGGGGGCCACACACCATGCTTAGTTGGTGTTGTTGATTATGATGAAGAGTTATTTGGGGGATTAGGTAATGACTTGCTTTTTAACCCATGCCTTCATCATTTGTTACTTTAATCAATCAAGTTTTATGAGTTGATGAAGTAGACAAAATATCACACATGTGAAAATCATTCTCTCTCTCCCTCACAAGGTGGCCGGCCACTCCATCTTCCCCTCTCCCTTTGCTCTCTTGTTCTTCACACTTTAGTTTTAGTAGGCTAAGTGTGTTGGATCTTAAGAATCATCGTCTTGGTGTGGACTTGCTCTAGAGAAGAAGATCATCTTGTTCTTCTTTCTTGATTCAACAAAAAAAAAGGTAAACTCTTGTGGAATAAGTTTTGCCTTGAGATTTAATGGTGTATGTTATTGGACAGTTTTTGGAGTTTGTATTGTTTATGCTTCCGCTATCTCGATGATCTTGAACGCTCCAAATCCCTACAGTGGTATCAGAGCGTGGTTAACCCTCTTAATCTTCGTTTTGTTGAACTTGTTTCAGTTTTATAATGATTTACATGCCAAATTTGTTAATAACATGATTTTAATGCTTGTTGGGTTAATTGCATGAAATATGTTAATTTTGAAAAATATATTGAATTTGAAATTTTTCGGATTTTTATTGGATTTTTCAGGTCCAAGACGGGACTCTCGGGGAGCCGAATTGGAGATACCGGACGGAGGTCACAGGAGGTCGGGGTTTGCCGGCGGTGACAGGGGCCGTCCCCCTCTTTGCCGAGGCCGAGAGAGGAGGCAAGCCCGGAATATTGCATATTATTTGATGACAAGTTTGTGTGATAACATGTTGGATGATGTGATGAAATGTATGATGCATTAATAGCCCATTAGAATTTTTATCGCTTTCACGGTTTGCACACCGTTAATATTAGCGTGTAATTATTCTTTCATTCGAGCCCTTAAAGTGTAATTATTTTTATCCAGTCTACGAACCGAGTATTAATTTTAATTTCTACTCAAAGTCGAGAAGGATGGAAAATCGAGAATGATGACGGTCTTGGAGGAAGTCCAAGAGCTAGTGGGAGCCCGAATGGGGAAGACGAGAAGATGTTACGTCCCGTAGAACCTTAAGGATAGAATGGGCTATTGATGCATATTTAAACGTTGTAAAATGCTTGCTTGAATTATTAGATGATAATTTATATGCTTGCATGCTTAGCTTATGAGATTATAAGTCATCACCTCACATGCAAAGATTAAAAACGATTTTATTTATTTGCATGTTTAAAGCGTTGTGAACCATCGTCACACGGGATGTTGGATCTTAAGGATCATCCTCCTGGTGTGGACTTGCTCTAGAGAAGAAGATCATCTTGTTCTTCTTTCTTGATTCAACAAAACAAAAAGGTAAACTCTTGTGGAATAAGTTTTGCCTTGAGATTTAATGGTTTATGTTCTTGGACAATTTTGGAGTTTGTATTGTTTATGCTTCCGCTATCTCGATGATCTTGAACGCTTCAAATCCCTACAGTGATCACACGAACAACGAAGTATGCGTTGGTGACTTGATCTATGTGCCATACTCCACCTCGGGTCATCCAATATCATCCTATAGATGATATCCGTGATATGACTTTGGTAGTCCTACTACCTTGATCAACAGGACTTGATCTTAAGTCATCATCACACTAGTCACTTATGAATAAGTATCTGACTAGGGATCCGTCAAGCATAACTTGATAATATCTAAAGGTTCTGTTGTTCTTGTGTAAACACTAACGACTTTAGATTAAGTTATCGCTTGACACATTATCATAACACAATAATAATGTAAATGTCATTCATTGCTAAACAGAAGATTACATAGAAAAGACTTGGACTAGGGCACAAGCTCTTACAACATTGTTATAGGTAATGTTGGGTGTGCGTCAAATTTAGGTATTGACTACATAGCTATCACAAAGACTCCTCGGTCTAAAGACTTCTTGACAAGATACGACAACTGAATATGCTCATGACAGCATCTATGTCGCATATTCAGGTCGGATCGTGCAATATAATTTCCCAAATGATATCTATGATCGGATTATGGCAATCTCATTGCCAATGATCAATAAAGTGTGATCATAAAGAGTCATCCTCATACTAGTCGCTTATGATGAAGGTTAACTAGTCCGGGACCCATCATTAAGTGTAATTCATACAGATCTATATTTCTAATATTAGTAATGACACACTCAATTATACATATCGAATTATACTTAACATATTAATACAACACATTAGTAATAAAATGTTGATTTTATTTCATTGCAAACGATGATATAATAATTATATACATAACTTTATATTGGACTTCGGCACAAATCCTACAGTTTCCTAAGCCATCGAAAGTCAATTGATGCTGAAAGATAAATTTATGTGGGCGATGGAAAGTTGGTAGAAGTAGAGGCAATAGGGCATTATAGGTTGTTATTGAAGACTAGATATTATTTGAATTTGATAGATAATTTTGTTGTTCCGTCATTTAAACAGAACTTAATTTATGATTCACTGGTGGACAAATCTGGTTATTATTGTTCAATAGGAAACGGTTCTTTTACTTAATCTATGCATTCAAGTATTGTTGGAACAAGTTTTCTTAATGCATATGATAACCTATACTTGCTTGATACAGTTAACTCTTATAATGAAACCTTGCATATTGAATCTCGTAGTACTAAGATAAAGAAAAATACATAAAATTTTCACATGATGATCCGTTCATAACTTGTTTAGAATCCACGGTTAATTGCTTCCGCTATTGCATGAAATTAATTGATTTGGATCCCATGGATTCCTTCAGTGGTATCCAAGGCTTGTTGATATGTTATTTATTTTGAGCATGTTAGGATTAGTTTTAATTTCTAGTAAAATTCATATGCGTTATCCGGTTTATGAATGAATTGAATATGAAAAAAATCAAATTTTTTGGTTGTTAAAATTGGTGCTGAAAAATTAATTTTGGGGGCTGTTTTGGATTAACCATGGCCGAGCTATGGCTAATCGGGATCGAGTCCCTTTGTGGACCATGGAAAGCCCTCGGGCCGACCATGGTCGGCACCAAGGGGCGATCGGGTCACCTCGGGCTGACCATGGGAGGCCCTCGGGCCGACCGTGGGCAGTGCCGCGGGCAACCGAGGTTGAGCCAAGGGCACGACCATGAGTGGCCCTCGGGCTCCCATGGAAGTGGCCCGTGGCCGACCAGGCCGAGACCAACGGCATGCCCATGGGAGGCCCTCGGGCGCCCATGGTCGAGCTCTAGACTGACCAGATCGGCGGCTTGTGCTTGCGTCCTTGGTACCTCGCGGGCCACTTTTGTGCATGCCAGGGTTGGCCGATCAGACCGGGGACATGAGCCAGTTCTTTGCTCATGCTGATTACCGGGGAATTTTTCAAAAAATTCAGATTATTTCAGAACCGATCCGGTTTCGATCTACCGGGTAACCCGGTTCAATTTTGATTAATCAAGTTAAACCGGATTTTTCCCACATTATAAGCAAGATAAAATTTTGAATTCATTTTGTTGTTTGATAGCATATTGTTTGGTAACATGATGTTTGACAACATGATTGATTTCAATATGATGTGTAGCCTAGCCCGTCTAGATTTCGGTATTTTATTTTGCAACCTGCGAGTTATTAGTTTTGGGTTGTAATAAATGCGGCATGCGTGTTGTTGCTATTGTCATTTCATTTTATTTAAATTGTAATTACGAAGACCGACGCGAGAGAAGAAATCAAGACGGAGTTGATGGAGTTCCTAAGGAGGCTCGGAGCCAGTGGGAGACTTAGTATTAGGATTTGTCTTTGTTATTCATTAGGTTTTTACGGGCTATGTTATACATGATGCTTTACATTTATATAAGTATGATATGAATGTATGATTAGTTTAATATGCATAATTTTATGTATGTCTAAACTATCACCCATATGTGAAGATTAAAATCGGAATTTAATCAGACTTGCATGTAATCGGTTAAGGAATCATCTTTGCATGGATTTGTGATTGATGATTCCAGTTAAGTTTTTATCGATATACAATCAGGAAGTAATACTACACTTATTCGCAAACAATTACAAATCAAGCGAGATACCACCCAAAGCTCTACACTCAAAACGCGTTCGAACCTGTGAGTGGGTGCGCTCTACACTCAAAACGCGTTCGAACCTGTGAGTGGGTGCGCCTCCGCGTAGCATTCATAGGGGAGAAAGGCCGGATGAGTTGGATAGTTCAATATGGATGCGTGCGCCTCCGCGTAGTATACATATTAAACTGGTTCATAGTTGAGTTTTGGTAGACTTTTCTACGATTGTTAGCTAGGGCTGACCTAGGGCATCAGAATAGGGTATGTCGTGTACTTTTATGTACAAACCCTAGCCAGGAATTACTTGGACTTGTAATTGGATGAGGTCCTACCTTGGTTCTCTCAGTTGGAGCGGTGAGCCTTCGTTCACTTCAATTGAGGGTATGCGGGGATCCTAGTTTAGATTTTAAAGTTTAGAATCAGACAAGTGTTTTATAACTAAATCTCCAACTTGATTTTTAATAAAATACTGATTAAATTTTTTTTACTGTGTAGATATAATGGCCAACACAATTCACTCTGGCAACAGCGAAGTTAGATCTTTTATCGAGCAAGATAAGCTTAACGGCATTACCTTTCTCGATTGGGACCGGAACCTGAGACTTGTTATCAAGCACGAACGTAAGGATTATATCCTTACCCAGGACCCACCTGATGAGCCAGCACTGAACACCGCAAGGGCACTAAAGGATGCTTACCAAAATTCCTTAACGACCGGATCGACGTGCAGTGCATCATGATGGGCAGTATGGTGCCTGACTTGCAGAAATAGTTCTTGGACATTTCAAAAGATCCCAAGGCCTTGATGGCAGAGATCGAGAAAATGTTCAAATAGAAAGCGTGTGTCGAAAGATATGACACTTTCAGTGAACTGATGTCCTGCAAGCTTAAGGCTAGAGCTCATGTCAGTCCCCATGTCCTTAAGATGAAACGTCTTATGGAACACTAGACCAGACTCGGTCATGCTGTGGATAAGGAATTGGCTGCAGACTTTGTGTTGCATTCACTTCCAGATACATATCGTGATTTCGTTGAAAATTATAATATGCATGACATGAATAAGATAGTGACGGAGCTCCATGGGATGCTTGTGACCGCAGAGAAGAATCTCAAAGCCAAGCCCAAGGAGGTTCTTATGGTCAACAAGCAAGTAGGCTTCAAGAAAGTTGGGATGGGTAAGGGTAAGGCTCCTATGCATTTGGCAGGGAAGATTAGACATCCTAAGGGTCCGAAGAATCAAGCAGCTCCCAAGGATGTTGTGAATCCTAGGGGAAAGGAGGTTGTTTGCTTCTAATGCCAAGAGCAAGGGCACTGGAAGAAGGATTGTAAGAAGCATAAGGAGTTTCTGAAGAAGAGTGGATCTTCCACGTTTTCAGGACCAGGTATTTATGTAATTGAGCTTAATCTCAGTTTATGTACTTCAGATTCTTGGGTACTTGATACCAGTCCAGAGTCTCACATTTGTATTAATGTGTAGGTTCTGGAAAGTAGAAGAAATGTGGGCAGGGGTGAAGCAGACCTACGAGTTGGTGATGGCCATCAAGTCTCAACAATTACAGTAGGGAAGATTAATCTCAGTTTTCCCACAGGGCTTGTTTTATGTTTAAACAATGTGCATTGCGTACCTGCATTTCACAGAAATATTATTTCTATTTTCTTGTTTGACAAGGAAGGATATTGTTTTTCTATTGATAATGGGTTATTTAATACTTATAAGAATGATGTTTATTTTGGCAATACTTCATTGGTTGTTGGTTTGTATATTCTTAATACTTAAAGCACCGACAAAAGCTCTATATATAACATAAACAATAAAAGTCTTAAATCTGATGATTTAAACCAGATTGTGATATGACTTTGTCGTTTAGGACACATAGGCGAGAAACGCATCTCAACACTTCACAAGTGTGGACTTTTAAGTCCGTTTGAATTCACTTCAATCGAGAGATGCGAGTCATGCCTAATGGGTAAAATGACAAAGGCACTTTTCACTGGTTTAGGTGAGAGGGCGAGTGACTTATTAGGTCTCATACATTCCGATGTGTGTGGACCTATGAGCACTCATGCCATAAGGGGTTTTCACTACTTCGTCACATTTACTCATGACTTCAGTAGATATAGGTATGTCTATTTAATGAGACATAAGTCGGAAACCTTTGACAAGTTCAAAGAATTCCAGAATGAAGTACAAAACCAGCTTCGAAAAAGTATAAAGGCGCTTCGATCTGACCGGGGCGGTGAGTACTTAGACCAAGAGTTTCACAGTCATCTAAAGGAGTATGGGATCCTCTCTGAATTGACTTTGCCAGGAACACCTCAGTTGAATGGTGTGTCTAAGCGGAGAAACCGGACCTTATTTGACATGGTTCGGTTAATGATGAGTCAGGCTGACCTCCCTATCTCTTTTTGGGGTTATGCCCTAGAAACGGTCGCATTCATTCTGAATCAGGCTCCGACAAAGGCAATGGAAAGCACAACATACGAAGTATGGAATGGGAAGAAGCCCTTATTAGCTTTCCTTAAGATATAAGGATGCGAAGCTTATGTCAAGCGCTTGCTAGACGATAAGCTCGAACCCAAATCAGATGAATGTGTCTTTGTGGGGTACCCCAAGGACACAAGGGGTACTATTTCTACAAACCCAGCGAGAACAAAGTTTTTGTTGCTCGAGGAGGGGTATTTTTTGAAAAAAGAATTTATTTCCAAAAGAGCTAGTGGGAGTCTCGTGCATCTCGAAGAAATTCAAGATGATACAGAACAGTCTGAAGCAATTCAGGAGCCTTCTATGCAAGATGTAGAAATACAAGAGCCTAAAATGGTCGTAGATCAAGAACCAATCCCTACAACAATTCTAGAGGGTCCTATGAGGTCTCAAAGATTTCACCTAGCTCCTGTCAGATATGGCTTTCTAGCCACTAAGGGAAATGACTTGATATAAGTGGATCAGGATGATCCAGAAACAGTTAGACGAAATGAAATCCATGTATGATAACCAAGTATGGAGCTTGTTGGATAAAACCCATCAGTTGTAAATGGGTCTATAAGCCCAAGACCGACATGGATGGAAAACCTCAAACCTATAAGTCTAGATTGGTTGTGAAAGTTTATCGTGAGATTGAAGGTATCGATTGTGATGAAACCTTCTCACCAGTAGCCTGTAAGCTTTTTTGTGCCCTAGTCCAATTGTATTAGTCTTTAAATGTCCATATATATTAATCATCGTTTGCAATATATAAAATCGGCATTATATTACTTATGTGTGGAAGTAATAGGTTAAGTCTGATCTGATATATGACCACCAAAGTAGTACAACCATATATCTGTTAGAGTTATGCCCCAGTCCAATATAAAAGTGATCTACAGATGTAATGTTTTATCATCTTTCCAAATAAATAAATCGGCATATATTACTATGTGTTGTAGTAATATATCGAATGTAATTTGATCTATGTCATTATGTGTGTAACAACTAATAGTAGAATTATAGATCAGAAAGAATTACATTTGATGAGTCCTTGATCAGCTAAGCTTATTTATGAAGCGATCAGTATGAGACTAACTCCTTGTGATCATGCTCTACTGATCATGGCAAAGTGCGTGCCGGAGTTATATCATAGATACCATTAGGTCGATGATATCGGAAAACCCGATTGTGAGTATGCTGCATATATCCAGTCATGAGATACTCACATATCGTAGCTTGTCACTATATCCTAAGACCAAGGAGTCTTTGTGTACACTATGTAACAAATACCTAAGTTTTACCTCGTCTAACGTTATCTGTAAAAGGATAACTATAACGGCTTCTATTGGCTTTGATATTTATTGCACTAGTGAACTCGAAAGGCGTCTGAGGAATTTATCACTCATACCTCGGTATGAGAAAGATATCCGTTTAGGCCACTTGATGAGTATGACTGAAGGAATAGCACGGCCGTGCAGGTGATACCTTAGTATCAGTTTTCAGTCATCTCAGATATCAAGAAACAGTGATTGATAAATTAGGATGATCATTCTATGCCTATTGATCAATCTGGATATCGGTTTGATAAAAGGATATTGACATGTACGATAACAGGTTAAGTAGAATAATCGATAATCAGTAACGTTGGGTAATCATAATGTCTTGCTAGAGATCACTTATGATGGAAAGGGTAAAATAGTAATTTTACCAGTTTGCCAACTGTACGTGAGCCTAGAGGGTCACACGCATTAAGCACGATACATGACAAATAATTATGGATGAAAATTGAGAACGATTCAGTAGTTTTCTGGTTTTAACCAGACGGTTGAAGTAATCAATGCGAGGAAATTAAACCATTTTGTCTAAATCGAAATTAGAAATCAAGTTAATGGGTTTAATTTGGGTTTTAGTTAAACGGGCTTAAAGCCCATTTAGGGATTCAAGTTATGAATGTGGAAGAAGTATAAATAGGAGTTTAAGAAGGGTAGATATGCAATTATTAATTTGAAATTCAATTTATTTCAAATTAAAATTTCAAACTATCTTCCATCTTTTTCTCCAACTATTAGCAACAACTCCCCCTCATTCTCTCCCTCACTTGACCGATCCTCTCTTCCTCCATTTTCCTCCATTGTTGATTTGTCAAAAATTCTCAAGAACATTCATAGCAAAAGTGTGAGAGAAAACCTTCTTCGGTTGTGGTGCTTGTGTGGACCTAATAGAGAAACACTAAGGTTGTGTTTTCATTGATTAATAGAGGTATTTTTGAGATTCAAAAGGTTGATAGCATGTTGAATTTACATTAAGATCCAAGTTGCTTCGATCACCATGGTTACATACCCATGGTGATCTCTTTCAATATCTGTACGGATCACACTTAACAGGTCCCTAGTCAAATATGCTTCAGTGAAGCGACCAAGTATGAGGATGATTCTTTATGGTATAGTTCTATTTACCATTGGGAGTGTTCTCGGAATCAGATCATAGATATCACTCGGGTGAGTGATATTGGACGACCCGCACTGAATGGTGTTGCATAGATAAAGTCATGAACACATTCAATTGTGGTAGCTTGTCGGAGTATCCTTAGACCAAGGAGTCTTTGTGATCGCTATACAGTAAAGAACCGCGTTTGACTTGCTCCTAACGTTGTTCGTAACAAGACTACCATAACAGACAAGATTGGCACGGGGACAGATTGTATGAGTGATACGAAAGGCGGCTAACGGATTTATCCCTCATACTACGGTATGAGATAGGTATCTGTTTAGGCCACTCGATAGAGATTAACTGAAGGGAGAGCATGGCCATGCCAATGATACGGGGTATCAGTATTCAGTAATCTCACAGATCGAGAAACAGAGATTGATTAAATAAGGGTGACGTCTCTATGCCTTATGATCAATCTAGATAATGGGTGATAAAGGGATAGCGACATGTACTACATGAGGTTGAATCAAATCATCGATCATCATGCGCGTCAGGTAATCATAACGTCTTACTAGAGGCCACTTATGATGGATCGGGTAAAATAGAATTTTACGCCGATCCGCCGACGTCGGCATGAGCCTAGAGGGTCACATACATAGGATATGGATTATGAGAGACAAGGAAAACTGGACGTTTTGGGTCATGGATATGTGTAATTGGATGTGACAAGCGAATCGAGAAAGACTAAGTCTTTCGTAGATGTCGCATCGGACTTTGTACGATAAGTTCGGGGGTAAGTTTGACGCGGCACGGGACCTCATGGCCGAAGCATTGGGCTTCGTGCCACAAGGCCCTAATGGCCGGCCCAACCAAGGCCCAATAGTGGAGCAAAGGGTGGTTCCTTTTCTCCACTAACTTTGGTTAAGTGGATGATGACTAGATACACACTAAACCTAATCCATGTTGGGTAAGTGTGATTAAAGGTGGTCACCCAATGACCATCATCATCTTCTCTTAACCCAACACACATCAATTCACATTACACTTACCAACACAACACAACACAAAATATCAAAGGAAGTTGGCGTTCTTTTCTCTCTCTCTTCAAGCTTGGTCGAGAGCTCCCTTCCCCCCTCTTCTTGCTCTCTCTTGCTCATTCTTCTATTCTAGTAAAGTAGAGGAGTGTAGGATCCTCAAGGGATCATCCTATCTGTGTGGACTTGGCTAGAGTTGAAGATCTGAAGCGTTCTTCAAACCGATTCGAGCAAACCAAAGGTAAACTTGTGATTTTGGTTTTTGACTTGGGATTTAATGATTTGATCTTCTTGGACAGTTTTGGGGTTAATATATATTGCTTCCACTGCCATATGAGTTCTTAATAGCCCCGAAGTTCCTACATAGCCATGGTCAAATCTATCCGGATTATTCTAGCCATAACAGCATACTACGACTATGAAATATGGCAGATGGATGTCAAAACTGCCTTTCTTAACGGGAACTTAAAAGAGGATGTGTACATAACACAGCCTGAGGGTTTTGTTGATCCAGTGAACCCCGGAAAGATACGTAAGCTGCATAGATCCATTTATGGATTGAAGCAAGCTTCACGGAGTTGGAACCTTCGTTTTGATGAATCTGTAAGAGAATTCGGCTTCATCAAGAATGAAAATGGGCCTTGCATTTATAAGAAAACGAGGGGGAGCAACATTGTATTTCTAGTGCTTTATGTCGATGACATACTGATCATGACATCCCAACCTTGTTTGAGGTCAAAGCTTGGTTAGGGAAGTGCTTCTCAATGAAGGACTTAGGTGATGCTGCTTTTATTTTGGGCATCAAGATCTTCAGAGATCGTCCCAAAAGGATTTTAGGCCTAAGTCAGAGCACTTACATAGATAAGGTGTTGAGAAGATTCTCAATGCTTGATACTAAGAAAGGATACATACCCATGCGTCATGGCATTAAGCTCAGCAAGCAACAGAGTCCTAGTACTCCTGATTAGCAGAGCAGAATAAGTAAGATCCCATATGCTTTGGCTGTAGGATCAATCATGTATGCCATGATATGCACGAGACCAGTTTCTCGTTCGCGCTTAGCTGTGCCAGCAGATTCCAGTCTAACCCATGCCAAGAAAATTGGACTGCGATCAAGTCCATCCTTAAATATTTGAGGAGGACTAAGGACGCATTCTTAGTGTATGGAGGGAAAGATGGAGAACAAGCAGTCAAGGGATATGTTGATGCTAGTTTTCAGACATATCCTAATGAATTCAAATCTCAGGCAGGATATGTATTCCTGTTGAACGGTGGAGCATTCAGTTTGAAGAGCTTCAAGGAAGCCACGACTGTCGATTCTACAACAGAGGCTGAATACATAGCTGCAGCAGAAGCAGCTAAGGAGGCCGTATGGGTTAGAAGCTTTCTAACCAGGTTAGATGTAATGTCGAGAGCGTCTGATCCGGTGAGCTTGTTGTGTGACAACACGGGGGCCATAGCGCTTGCTCAAGATCCCAGATTCCACAACAGAACCAAACACATATAGAGAAAGTATCACATTATCAGGGAGTGCGTAGATAATGGTGACATGGATATTACATATGTACCTACTGATGATAACATTGTTGATCCCCTGACGAAGGCTCTACCGCGGCCTAAGAATGAGGCACATGTGAGGTCTATGGGAGTAGATTGGAACTTAGGTTGGAACTAGGGGCAAGTGAGAGATTGTTAGAGTTGTGCCTAAGTCCAATGTAATAAGTTTATCTACATGTAATGTTTTATCATTTCTCGAACTAATAACACGATATTTTATTACTAATGTGTTGTAGTAATATATTAAATGTAATTTTATCGATATCATTATGTGTGTCATCACTAATTGTAGAACTGTAGATCAGAAAGAATTACATTTAATGCGTCCCTGATCAATCAAGCTTCATTAAGACACGATCAGTATGAGGATAACTCTTTATGATCACACTCTACTGATAATGGTAGGGTAGTGTTGGAGTTAGATCATAAGTATCATCAGGGAGATGGTATTGGACAACCCGATGGTGAGTATGCGGCATAGATACTGTCATGAGCATACTCACATATCGTAGATTGTCATTATATCCTTAGACCAATGAGTCTTTGGAATCACTATGTTATGAATCTCTAAGTTGACTTAGTCTAACCTTACTTGTAAAAGGGTAGCCATAAGGGCTCTGATTGGTTTAGTTATGAATTGCATGAGTGAACTCGAAAGATGGATGAGGGATTTATCTCCCATACTCCGGTATGGGAATGATATCTGTTTAGGCCACTTGATGAGTATGAGTGAAGGAAATTGCATGGCCATGCAGGAGGTACTCAGTATCAGTTTTCAGTCGTCTCAAATATCAAGAAACAATGATTGATAGATTAGGATTACGGTTCTTTGCCTTTTGATCAATCTAGATATCGGTATGATAAAAGAATAGTGACATAGACGATAAGAGGTTAAATCAAATCATCGATATTCACGAACGTTGGGTAATCATAATGTCTTGTTAGAGGCCACTTATAATGGAAAGGGCAAAATGGTAATTTTGCCAGTCTACCAACGGGTCATGAGCCTAGAGGGTCACCCACGTTAAGAAAAGTATAGCAAAAGGGGACTTGGAAAATTCAATTTATGAAGAATATGAGAATCGGGAAATTCGCAATTTGATTTAATTAAATCAGGAACGAATTAGCTAAACCAGTTTTCGGTTAAGAGTAATTGGCGGTCTAGCTAAACCATTTAATTATAACCCAATTTAAATGGGTTTAATTAATGAACTTAGCTAAATGGGCTTTAAGCTCATTCTTATTATAATTATAATTAAAATTAAAATAAGAAGATAATTAGGATTTGGAAAAGGGAAAAGGGAAAAGGAAAGATAATTACAAAATCAAATAATTGATTTACGTAATATATCCCATATTCCTAACCCTAATTTCGGCCAACTCCCTCCCCCGTTGCCGATTTCTCTCTTTCTCTTGTTCTTCACTTTTGCTATTTTCTCAAAAACTAAGTAAAACACGGTTTTGTAGAAATCTTACTAAAGGTGTTTTGCTTGTGTGGATACAACTAGAGATCATAAAACTAACATTATGATCTTACTAAAGGTGTTTTGCTTGGTCTTGCTGTGTTGGACAGGATTTTTAGAGATGTTGATGGCACTAACATTATCACAATATAAAGTCATGGCTTTTTGTCTGACTATTGTATTCGACTAACATTTGCTTCATCCATAACAATTGCGTGCAGCTACTCCCAGCAGCATTATACTCAGATTCAGCATTGGACAAGGCAACACAGTTTTGCTTTTTACTAAACCATGATATGAGGTTATTTCCAAGAAAGAAGCATCCTCCAGATGTGCTCTTCCTATCTGCTGTGTTTCCAGCCCAATCCGCATCACAATACCCCACCAGGGTAGAGGATGTGTCGAATGAGTATAATAAACCCAAATTTGTAGTCCCGGCGATATATCTTATAATTCTTTTAGCTTGGGAGAGATGACTAACCTTGGGATTAGCTTGATATCGTGCACATACTCCTACAGAGTAGGCAATATCTGGTCGACTGGCAGTAAGGTAGAGAAGACTACCAATAATGCTTCTGTATAGGTGTTGGTCGACGGCTTCTCCTGGATCATCTTTAGTTAGCTTGATATGTGTAGCTACAGGTGTCCGTTTATGTGAAGCTTTCTCTAGCCTAAATTTCTTGACAATATTCTTCGCATATTTTCTCTAAGAGATGAAGATGCTATCTTTTAGTTGTTTGATTTGGAAGCCTAGGAAATAGGTAAGCTCTCCCACCATGCTCATCTCGAATTCTGATTGCATTTGTTGGATAAATTGCTCTACCATCTTTCTTGACATCCCTCCAAAGACAATGTCATCGACATATATTTGGGCTATCATTAAATTCCCGTCCTCATTCTTCACAAATAGAGTCTTGTCGACTCCCCCTCTAGTGTAGCCGCTTTGAATCAGAAATTTTGTGAGCCTTTCATACCAGGCCCTTGGTGCTTGTTTCAATCCATAGAGAGCCTTCTTGAGTTTATACACATGATCAGGGGAGTGAGGATCAACAAATCCTTTAGGTTGCGATACATAAACTTCTTCGTTGAGATCTCCATTCAGGAAAGCACTTTTGACATTCATCTGGTAAAGCTTAATCTGTAGATGACATGATATCCCTAGTAGGAGTCTGATTGCTTCGAGTCTTGCTACAGTAGCAAAGGTCTCATTGAAGTCGACTCCCTCAATTTGAGTATACCCTTGAGCAACTAATCTTGCTTTGTTGCGAGTGATGTTACCAAGCTCATCAGACTTATTTTTGAAGATACATTTTGTGCCAATGATATTTCCTTCACTTGGTTTGGGCACCAGTTCCCACACCTGGTTCTTCTCAAATTGAAACAGTTCCTCTTGCATAGCATTGACCCAATACTCATCATTGATGGCTTTATTGATATTTTTGGGTTCAGTTTTTGAAACGAAGCATATATTACCTATCACCTCGTTGTAGTTCTCATGAGTTTTTGACCGAGTCCGTATGCCTTCATTTAGGTCTTCAATTACTCCATAGATAGGATGATAAGTCTGGATTCTTCGCGAGGGATTCTTATTGTTGGTTTCAGGAACTGTCTCATCATTATTGACATTTGGACTAGCATCATTGTTTTCTGATTTGCTACTAGCATCTTCTCTGACATCCGTAATATCATCCTTCCTACCATTGTTGGGATAGACTCCGTCTTCGTCTGTCGCATCTTCTGAGGCATCATCACAGTCATTATCAACAACAACATTGATTGATTCCATCATGGTTTTGGTTCGTTTGTTGAAGACCCGGAACGCGCGACTATTCCTTGAGTAACCAAGGAAGATGCCTTCATCACTCTTTAGATCAAGCTTTCGACGAGGCTCTCTATCAGCTAGAATGTAACAAGTGGATCCAAAGATGTGGAAGTACTTAACATTGGACTTTCTCCCCCTCCATATTTCATAATGAGTTACTGACATACCTGGTCGGAGAGTGGCTCGATTGTGGATATGGCAAGCAGTGTTAAGTGCTTCTGCCCAAAAGTGAGTTGGTATGTCTTTTGCCAGCATCATCACTCTAGCCATCTCCTGTAGAGTGTGTTTTTGCGCTCAACAATGCCATTCTATTGGGGAGTGATTGGTGCTGAGAACTCATGAGCTATCCCTTCTGAGTTACAGAATTCTGCAAATTTGTTGTTCTCGAACTCTCGACGATGATCACTACGAAGGCAAATTATTTTGCCAATTGTCTCCCCTTTTTCTCGTTGGACCTGGATGCATAGATTCTTGAAGATCGAGAAGGTATCCAATTTTTCACGAGGGAAGTCAACCCATGTGTATCGTGAGTAATCATCTACACACACAAAGACATAGCGTTTTCCTCCAAGGCTTTCTACTTGCATTGGCCCCATGAGGTCAACATGTATTAACTCAAGCACTCGAGAGGTGGTGATATGCTGCAGCTTCTTGTGTGACATCTTAGTTTGCTTTCCAATTTGACATTCTCCGCAGATCTTTCCTTCCACGATTTTTAGGTTTGGAATTCCAGTAATGGCATGTTCTGAGATTGCCTTCTGCATACTTCTAAGATTTAAATGTCCAAGCTTTCTGTGCCACAGTTTGGTTTCTTCTGCTTTGGAGACAAGACACTTCGCCGCTTCGATATGTGATTAGAGCGACCAGATGTAACAGTTATCCATAGAGCGGATTCCCTGTAGAATAGTGACTTGATCGAAATCTTTTACTGTACAGGCTTCTTTAGTGAATTTCACTTCTGAACCCAGATCACAAATCTGGCTAATGCTAATCAGGTTTTCCTTAAGCCTTTCTACAGGTAATGCTTTTTTAGGTTTGTGCCCTAGTCCAAAATAATTCTTCAATCTATATTGTAACGGACATCATTATTCTACATAATAAAAGGCATAATATTACTAATGTGTTGTAGTAATATATCTAATGTGATTTGATCTATGTCATAATGTGTGTAATCACTTATAGTAGAACTATAGATCAGAAATAGTTGCATTCGATAGAGTCCCTGATCAGCTTAGCTTCTTCTGAAGCGATCAGTATGAGACTAACTCCTTGTCATCACGCTCTACTGATCATGGCAAAGATGTGCCGGAGTTATATCATAGATATCATCAGGTCGATGATATCGGACAACCCGATTGTGAGTATGTTGCATAGATCCAGTCATTATATCCTAAGACCAAGGAGTCTTTGTGTACACTATGTAACAAATACCTAAGTTTGACCTAGTCTAACGTTATCTGTAAAAGGGTAGCTATAACGGCTTCGATTGGCTTTGGCATTTATTGCACTATGCCTATTGATCAATCTGGATATCGGTATGATAAAAGGACAGTGACATGTACAATAACAGTTTAAGTCGAATAATCGATAAGCACGAATATTGGATAATCATAATGTCTTGCTAGAGGCCACTTATGATGGAAAGGGTAAAATAGTAATTTTACTAGTCTGCCAATTATTCGTGAGCCTAGAGGGTCACACGCATTAAGCACGATACATGACAATAATTATGGATGAGAATTGAGAACAATTCGGTAGTTTTCTGGCCTAAGGTTTTAACCAGACGGTTGAAGAAATCAATTCGAGGAAATTGAGCCGTTTTGACTAAACCGAAATTAGAACTCAAGATAATGGGTTTAGTTTGGGTTTTAGTTAAACGAGCTTAAAGCCCGTTTAGGGATTTAAGATAAGAGAGGGATCAAATGCAAATAAGAAAGAATAAAGGGATAGATAATGCAATTTTTATTTTGAAATTCAACTTAATTTCAAATTAAAAATCACATGAAATCTATTCATTTTATCCTTGAACTTTTCAGCAACTTCTCCCTCCTTTCTCTCTCCCTCATTGCCGATTTTCAGCTCCCTCTCTACCTCCATTATTGCTCTTGTTTTCTCTCAAAATTTCTAGCAAAATATTGAGTGAAAAATCATTTCGGTTGAGGTGCTTGTGTGGACTTGATAGAGAGAACACTACACTTGTGTTTTTGTCGATTACAAGAGGTAAATATCATATTTATAATTATGTTTATAACATGTTCAAATGGCATTAAGATCTTAGCTTTTTACGATCACCACGGTTACATAAAGTCCGCTGCATGATATTAATCGTTTGGAACCCGTGGTGATCTCTTTCAGTGGTATCAGAGCCATGGTTATTATGTTTATTTGTATATGTTTAAATCTGATATTTTTTATGTTTATATGTGTTCTTCATCATTAGCATGCATGTAAATCGAAAAAAATTTCAGATTTGATTGATTTTGGAAATTGGAAAATTAATTAATTTTTTTTTGGGTTTTTCGAGTTAGCCATGGCTTAGCCATGGCCGACCAGGTCGAGTCCCTTGGTGGACCATGGAATGCCCTAGGGCAGACCATGGTCAGCACCATGGGCCGCAAGGGTCGCCTACGGGCGACCATGACAGCCCTCGCGGGCGACCATGGCAACCCGTGAGGGCCACCATGGTTGCCTCGCGGGCAACCAGGGTCTGCCCTAGGGGCGACCATGGCTGCCCTCGCGTGCTACAATGGTCGTACCCGTGGCCGACCTCGGCAGCCCTCACAGGCCACCATGGTTGCCTCCGCGGGCGACCTTCGGTTGAGCCCGTTCGGCTCGACCAGATTCGAGCTGAACCGGTTGGTTCGCGAGGATATTTGGAAACCCTAAAAATTTAATTTTCAGATTTGGTTCGGTTTCGATAAACCAGCGAGAACCGGTCCAAAATTCAATTAATCGATTAAACCGTCCGGTTTCGATAAACCGGAATTTTTCCACACTTAAGAAAGATAAAATTTGGAAAAATTATTTGTTTGATCAGCATGTTGATTGATAACATGATGTTTTCCACATGATGCTAGCTAAGCCCATTAGATTTGCATTTTAATTTCGGTTTTGCAACCTGCGTGTTGCTTAATTTTGGGTTGTAGTAAATACGGCCTGCGTGCCGTGATTTGTATTTTATTTAATTTATTTGAATATGTAATCACGAAAACCGACACAAAAATCAAGTCAAGAGGGAGACTCGGATTGGAGGAGGCCCGAAGCTAGTGGGAGTTCACAAGAATGGAGCAAGTTTGGATCTTGAAGACCATGTCTTTAGGATCGGTTTTGCTAGATTCTTAGGAACTTAAGATGGGCTTAGCTATGCATATTTTAACGTTACATTTGTATGTTTGAATGTATGAATGTGTGATAGTTTAAATATACAAGTTTATGTATGATTTGCTATCACCCACATGCAAAGATTAAAATCAGAATTTAATCAGACTCGCATGTAACCTGCTAAGGGATCATCTTTGCATGAATTTGCAATTGATGATTCCAGATTAAGATTGTATCGATATACAATCAGACTTTTATAATTCACTTAAACGCAAATAATCACAAGTCAAGCGTGATACCATCCAAGTTTGGACACTCAAAAGGGCTTTGACCCTATGGATGTCGGTACGCCTCCGCGTAACATTCATAGAGAAAAGGTCTGGATGAGATGGGTAGTTCTGTGTGGGTGCGTGCGCCTCCGCGTAGTAGTCACATTAGTTCTATCCCTAGTTCAAGCTTGGTAGACTTGTCTACGATTGTCAGCTAGGGCTGACCTAGGGTATCAGTATAGGGTATGCCACGTACTAACAATTACAGACCCTAGCCAGGAATTACATGGTCTTGTAGATGGATTTACTCCTACCTTGATGCACTCAATTGGAGCAGTGAGCCTCCGTTCACTTCAATTGAGAGTATGATGGAGTCCTGGTTCAGATTCTAAAGTTAGCATCAGAAAGTCTTTTATAATTAAATCTCCAACTTCAATTTTAATTAATACTGATTAAAAGTTGTTTACTGTGTAGATATAAAATGGCAAACACGAATCATTCTGGTAGCAGCGCGCTTAGGTCACTAATCGAGCATGATAAGCTTAACAGCGTAAACTTTCTCAATTGGGACCGGAATTTGAGACTCGTTCTCAAGCATGAACGTAAGGATTATATCCTTACCCAGGAACAAGCACCTACTGAACCAGCACTAAACGCCTCAAGGGCGCTAAGGGATACCTACCAGAAATTCCTTAGCGACCGGATCGACGTGCAGTGCATCATGATGGGCAGTATGGTGCCTAACTTGCAGAAACAGTTCTTGGACATTTCCGAAGATCCTAAAGCCTGTATGGCTGAGATCGAGAAAATGTTCAAAGAGAAAGCGCGTGTCGAAAGATACGACACTTTCGTTGAACTGATGTCTTGCAAGCTAAAGGCTGGAGCTCCTGTCAGTCCACATGGCCTTAAGATGAAACGTCTTTTGGAACACTTGACCAGACTCGGTCATCCTGTGGACAAGGAAATGTCTGCAGACTTTGTGCTGCATTCACTTCCAGATGCATATCGTGAATTCGTTGGAAATTACAATATGCATGACATGAATAAGACTGTGACAGAACTTCATGGTATGCTCGTGACTGCTGAAAAGAATCTCAAGGGGAAAACCAAGGAGGTTCTTATGGTCAACAAGCAAGTGAGCTTCAAGAAAGCCAGCCTGGGCAAGGGTAAGGCTTCTATGCACCTAGCAGGGAAGATTCGACAACCTAATGGTCCAGCAGCTCCAAAGGCTGTTGAGAATCCTAAGAAGGATGCCGTCTGCTTCTATTGCCAAGGACTGGGGCACTGGAAGAAGGATTGCAAGAAACACAAGTTGTTTCTTAAGAAGAGTAGAGCTTCCACATCTTCAGGATCAGGTATTTTTGTTATTGAGCTCAATCTCAGTTTATCTACTTCAGATTCTTGGGTACTTGATACCGGTGCAGAATCTCACATTTGAGTTAATGTGCAGGCTCTGGGAAGTAGAAGAGAAGTGGGCAAGGGCGAGGCGGACCTACGAGTTGACCATTTGACAAGTGTGGGCTTCTAAGTCCATTTGAATTCACTTCAATTGAGAGATGTGAGTCATGCCTTATGGGCAAAATGACAAAAGCACCTTTTGCCGGCTTAGGCGAAAGGGCGAGTGACTTACTAGGTCTCATACATTTCGATGTTTGTGGGCCCATGAGCACTCAGGCCAGAAGAGGTTTTCACTACTTCGTTACATTAACTGATGACTTCAGTAGATATGGGTATGTTTATCTTATGAGACATAAGTCGGAAACCTTTGACAAGTTCAAAGAGTTCCAGAACGAAGCACAGAACCAGCTTGGTAAAAGTATAAAGGCGCTTCGATCTGACCGAGGAGGTGAGTACTTGGACCAAGATTTTCACAGTCATTTAAAGGAGTGTGGGATCATCTCTGAATTGACTCCGCCTGGAACACCTCAAATGAATGGTGTATCCAAACGGAGAAATCGGACCTTGCTTGACATGGTTCGATCAATGATGAGTCAGGCTGATCTTCCTATCTCTTTCTGGGGCTATGCCCTAGAAACGGTCGCATTCATATTGAATCGGGCTCCTACAAAGGCAGTGGAAAGCACTCCATACGAAGTATGGAACGGGAAGAAACCCTTATTAGCTTTCCTTAAGATTTGGGGATGTGAAGCTTACCAGCAGATATCAATCTAACCCAGGCCAGGAGCACTGGACTGCTGTCAAGAGTATCCTTAAGTATCTAAGGAGAACTAAAGACGCATTCCTAGTGTATGGTGGGAGGGATGGAGAACTAGCAGTCACAGGATATGTTGATGCTAGCTTTCAGACAGATCCTGATGATTTCAAATCACAGAAGGATTTGTATTTGTGTTAAATGGCGGAGCATTCAGCTGGAAGAGCTTCAAGGAAGCCACAACTGCCGATTCTACAACAGAGACTAAGTACATAGTTGCAGCAGAAGCAGCTACGGAAGCCGTATGGGTTAGAAGCTTTCTAACCGGATTAGAGGTAATGATGCGAGCATCTGATCCGGTAAGCTTGTTGTGTGACAACACTGGGGCCATAGCATTAGCTCAAGAGCCTAGATTCCACAACAGAACTAAACACATACAGAGGAAGTATCACATTATCAGAGAATATATTGATAACGGTGATGTGGAGATTGCTTATGTACCGACTGATGACAATGTTGCTGATCCTCTAACAAAGGCTTTACCGCAACCTAAGCACGAGGCGCACGTGAAGTCTATGGGGGTAGATTGGAACTTAGGTTGGAACTAGGGGCAAGTGGGAGATTGTTAGGTTTGTGCCCTAGTCCAAAATAATTCTTCAATCTATATTGTAACGAACATCATTATTCTACATAATAAAAGGCATAATATTACTAATGTGTTGTAGTAATATATCTAATGTGATTTGATCTATGTCATAATGTGTGTAATCACTTATAGTAGAACTATAGATCAGAAAGAGTTGCATTCGATAGAGTCCCTGATCAGCTAAGCTTCTTCTGAAGCGATCAGTATGAGACTAACTCCTTGTGATCACGCTCTACTGATCATGGCAAAGATGTGCCGGAGTTATATCATAGATATCATCAGGTCGATGATATCGGACAACCCGATTGTGAGTATGCTGCATAGATCAAGTCATGAGATACTCACACATCGTAACTTGTCATTATATCCTAAGACCAAGGAGTCTTTGTGTACACTATGTAACAAATACCTAAGTTTGACCTAGTCTTCGATTGGCTTTGGCATTTATTGGCTTTGATTGGCTTTGGCATTTATTGCACTAGTGAACTCGAAAGGCGTCTGAGGGATTTATCACTCATACTTCGGTATGAGAAAGATAACCGTTTAGGCCACTTGATGAGTATGACTGAAGAAATAGCATGGTCATGCAGGTGATACCTTAGTATCAGTTTTCAGTCATCTCAGATATCAAGAAACAGTGATTGATAAATTAGGATGACCATTCTATGCCTATTGATCAATCTGGATATTGGTATGATAAAAGGACAGTGACATGTACGATAACAGGTTAAGTCGAATAATCGATAATCACGAATATTAGATAATCATAATGTCTTGCTAGAGGCCACTTATGATGGAAAGGGTAAAATAATAATTTTACCAGTCTGCCAATTATTCGTGAGCCTAGAGGGTCACACGCATTAAGCACGATTCATGACAATAATTATGGATGAGAATTGAGAACAATTCGGTAGTTTTTTGGCCTAAGGTTTTAACCAGACGGTTGAAGAAATCAATTCGAGGAAATTGAGCCGTTTTGACTAAACTGAAATTAGAACTCAAGTTAATGGGTTTAATTTTGGTTTTAGTTAAACGGGCTTAAAGCCCATTTAGGGATTTAAGATAAGAGAGGGATCAAATGCAAATAAGAAAGAATAAAGGGATAGATAATGCAATTTTTATTTTGAAATTCAATTTAATTTCAAATTAAAAATCACATAAAATCTATTCATTTTATCCTTGAATTTTTCAGCAACTTCTCCCTCCTTTCTCTCTCCCTCATTGCCGATTTTCAGCTCCCTCTCTACCTCCATTATTGCTCTTGTTTTCTCTCAAAATTTCTAGCAAAATATTGAGTGAAAAATCATTTCGGTTGTGGTGCTTGTGTGGACTTGATAGAGAGAACACTATACTTGTGTTTTTGTCGATTACAAGAGGTAAATATCATATTTATAATTATGTTTATAACATGTTCAAATGGCATTAAGATCTTAGCTTTTTACGATCACCACAGTTACATAAAGTCCGCTGCATGATATTCATCGTTTGGAACCCGTGGTGATCTCTTTCATGCTTCATTTAGGCAAGTAGCTCCTGGATGTTTGAGTACTCCTTTCCCAATGATCCGAGCTCGAATCTCATCTCCAAAAGTAACATAGTAGTTTGTATATAATTTGAGATTGGAAAGAAACTCTGGAGTACCTGTCATGTGTCGAGAACATCCACTATCGAGATACCAGTCCTTGTTTGTTGAGGCACTCAAGGATGTATATGTAGGGTTTTGGAGCGTTCTAGATCGTCAAGATAGCGGAAGCAATAAAAGATAATCTACTCCAAACCTTGTCCAAGAACATTTAAACCATTAAATCCCAAAGCAAAATCTATTCCACAAGATGTTTACCTTTAAGTCTTGTTTGAATCGATAAAGAAGAACGTTCGGATCTTCTTCTCTAAAGCTAGTCCACACCAAGAGGATGATCTTCAAGATCCTTCACTTAATTGCCTACTAGAACAATTAAATGAAGAACAAGAGAGCAAGATGATGAAGAGGAGAGGGGTGGCCAGCCACAATGAGAGAGAGAGAGAGGATTTTTGTGTGTTTTGTGACTTAATGAATTAAAGTCTTGCATTATAATTCATCACCCAACTCACAAGTATGGGTTAAAAGTGATTGGTATGGGCTTAAAGGTGCTTTAACCCATACCCCATAAATCACTCACCTCTTAATCCACAATCACCAACTAAGCATGGCATTGTGTGGCCCCCACAATGGCCCCACCAAGTGGGCCGGCCATATGGCCTTATTGGGCCCTTATTGGGCCGGCCATGAGGCTTCATGGGCTGAGCCCAATGGGCCCTCCCGTGTTGTCTCATGCCGCGTCCAAAATTTGCCCGACCTTTTTGTCGTTACTTATCAAACAAAGTCCGACGCGATATCGACAAAAAACTCAATTTTTCTCGATTCGCTAATTATTCTCTCAAACCGAACCTATGGCACAAAACCTCCAGTTTTGTCCATATACTTCTCCTTAAGAAACATCCATGTTTCCTTGTCTCAAGTTATCCGTCTTGTATGTTTGTGACCCTCTAGGCTCATGCCACCGTTGGCAGATCAGCGCAAGACTCGCTCTTGCCCGATCCATCATAAGTGGTCTCTAGTAAAACATTATGATTACCCAAGGTGCACGATGATCGATAATTCGACTTAACCTTTGTGCGTACAAGTCACCATCCTTTTATCTCTAGATATCCCAATTGATCTCAAGGCATAGAGTCGTCTCCCTTGTTCAATCAATCATTGTTACTTGATATGCAAGATGACTGAGAAATGATAACCCGTATCATTTGCATGGCCATGCTTTTTCTCTCAGTTAGTCTCCATCAAGAGGCCTTCTAACGGATATCTTTCCCATACCGTAGTATGAGGGATAAATCTCTTAGCCGTCTTTCGTGCCACTCATGCAACCCGTTCCGCCACCCAATCATGCCCTTTATAGCAATCCTTTTACAGAAAGCGTTTGGCGCAAGTTAAAGCCGTACGTTCATTGCATAGTGATCACAAAGACTCCTTGGTCTAAGGACGTCGTGACAAGCTATCGCATCTGAATATGTTTATGGCTTAATCTATGAAAACACTATTCAATGCGGGTCGTCCGATATCAATCACCTCATGATATCTATGATATGGTTCCAGGATCCCACATCCTTATGACAAGTAGAACTACGTCATTAAGAACCATCCTCATACTGGTCGCTTTTAAGGAAGCATAGGTTGACCAGGGACTCGTTAAGTGTGATCCGTACAGATTTATGGTTCTACTACTTTAGTGGTCATAAATCAGATCATGCTTAACATATTACTTCAACACATAAGTAATATAAAGCCGTTTATATTTATACATTACAAACGATGATATTTGAACATAGACGTTTACAGGCTAATACCAATTGGACTAGGGCACAAATGCTATCAGTATACGCAACATTAGCCCGATAGACTAGATTCTTAGGTCTCCATTAAAGGCGGGATGTTTTCTGAGGAGGGGAGAGATGCCTTTGATGTCTCCTTTGTCTCTGTGGTAGCTGAGCTTGCTTCTTCCCATGGAGTTGAAAGCAAAACGGTCTGATGTGACCTCGTTGACCACGGTAATGATATATCCACTGATATTGATAAGCTGGTTTTCTGTAGTATTGATGTATGCGTGGAGGATGTCTTTTGATAGTTGCTTGACAAGAACATGTTGTAGACGATGTCATGACATTTGTTGTAGGTCGTCCTGTAGGATGTGTTGTGACATCCAGTGGTTTCTTGTCAACCATGGCTTGTTGTGGAACAAACTTAGTGACTGTTGACGAGGGGATATTGTGTGTGTACCCTAGTCCCGTCATATCCTTGGACTGCTTTCCTACTGATAGGATTTTGTCAAGGCTTTCTGTGCTAGGATTCATCATCTTTACCGACTTAGTCATAAGACTAATCTCTCCATTAAGTCTGGTGATTTCGCGTTTTAGCTCCACGATCGTCCCTAGAAATCTAGATTTGTCGTTGGTAAGACTGATGATCCGTTCTCCTTGTTGATCAAGGATCAGTGTTTCCTTGACCCATCTGTTATGCAAGCTTTTGTATGCCTCGACTAGTTGCTCTTTAGTCCAATTCTCATTTGGAGTTGGATGGTGGTGATCATCATTGATATTGGCAGAGTTATCAATGTTACATACAGGAGTAGTAGTAGTGAATGCAACAAAGTTGCTTACCTCTTCAGAACCACTATCTTCATTGTCATCATCTGATAGGGTGGCATTGGAACCTCGTTTTTGTTGTTTGAGGAAATTTGGACATTCTCTGCGAAGATGGCCAAATCCTTCACATTCATGACATTGAAGTACTTTGTTCTTGTTGTTTTCTTCTCCACTCCTGTTTGGTCTGTCAAGACTTCCTCCTGTTTGAGCTTTTTGTGGAGCTTTGTTTTTGGCATTTGTTGTGACATTCCGTCCACCCATTCGACTGAATCTTCTCATGACTTTGTTGTAATTTTTTGTGAGAAGGGCCATTGTAGCATCGATGTCTTCTTCGGAGTCAGAATCCTCAGGTTTTGGTTGCTTGTGTGTTGAGCTTTTGAAGGCAACTCCTTTATTCCTTTTGTCGATATTGGGTAGAGATAACTCATAGGTCATCAGAGACCCCATCAGCTCATCGAATTTTAAGATCTTGAGGTCATGAACTTCCTCAATTGCAGTGATCTTCATCTTAAATCTAGGGCTAAGAGCACGCAGGGTTTTTCTGACCAATTTTTCATCAGTCATTGGTTCTCCCAGAGAATAAGATTCATTGGCTAGATCACGAATACGAACATTGAATTCTGCAATTGATTCGTCCTCTTTCATGACAAGGGCTTCGAAGTTTGTTGTCAAGTATTGCAGTTTTTGTTCTCGAACATTGGTTGTTCCTTCATATGCAACTGCTAGGATATCCCATGCGGATTTGGCAGTTGTGCATGTGTTGATTAGTCTGAATACGTTTTTGTCAACACCGTTGAAAATAGCAATAAGAGCTCGAGAGTTTCCCAGTGATTCCTCGTCATCATCATCAGTCCAGTCTTTTTCTGGTTTTGGACCGATAGGGTTACCATCACCATCACTGAGTTGTGGAGCATTCCAACCATTGATCACAGCCTTCCATGTTTTGTTGTCAAGTGACTTCATGAAGGCACACATTCGAGCCTTCCAATAGCCGTAGTTACTTCCATCTAGAACAGGTGGTCGATTGATGGATCCTCCTTCTCAGGTATTGTCCATCTTGATCAAAATATTTGTTTAGGAACTCACCTAAAGCTGTAGGTGTCCCCTCTGATACCAATTGAAATTTTGATCAGCTAGTCGTGCAAGATGTTACACACAATGTTACGTATGAAGCTATAACACCGTGTATGACTTCTTGTGTAGATAACGCAAGACAGTAAATATAAAGCTATAAACAATGACACAGCAGATTGTTTACCCAGTTCGGTGCAACGTCACCTACGTCTGGGGGCTCTCAGCCTAGTGGAAAGGTTTCACTTATCAGTAATTTGTCAGAACATACAAGTACATGTGCTCATCCCTAGATCTATACTTTATACTACATTTTACAGTGCAACCTATCTCAGGGTCTCCCCCTGAATCCAAGACTCCGTCTTGATTCCACTCTGTAGGGTTTTGGAGCGTTCTTTAACATCGAGATAGCGGAAGCATTTATCAAATCAACTCCAAACCTTGTCCAAGAATATTGAACCATTAAATCCCAAGGCAAAATCTATTCCACAAGAAATTTACCTTTAGGTCTTTGTTGAATCGATAAAGAAGAACTTTGTGATTTTCTTCTCTAGAGCAAGTCCACACCGAGGGGATGATCTTCAAAATCCTTCACTTAATGCCTACTAGAGCAATTAAATGAAGAACAAGAGAGCAAGAAGAGAGGAGAGCACTAGTGTGGCTGGCCAAGGAGAGAGAGAGTTGTGATAGTGAAATTGTGTAATTAATTCAATTGGTATTTCTCTACTTCATCAATCTCATAAGAATGGGTCAAAAGGTGATTAGTATGGGCTTAAAGGTGTCTAACCCATACCCCTTAAATCACTCACCTCTTAATCAACAATCACCAACTAAGCATGGTGTGTTGTGGCCCCTACCTTTGGGCCCACCAAAGTGGCCGGCCATGTAGGGCTTATTGGGCCCAAAATGGGCCCTTGTTGGGTCGGCCATGTCACCTCATGGGTCGAGCCCGATGGGCTCGCCCATGTGGTTTCGTGTTGTGTCCAAAAGTCGCCCGTCCCTTTTTGTCGTTACTTATCAAACAAAGTCCGACGCGACGTCGACGAAAAATCTCAGTTTTCTCGATTCGCTAATTATTCTCTCATACCGAACCTATGGCCCAAAACCTTCAGTTTTTTCCATGTATTGCTCCTCAAGAAACATTAAGGTTTCCTTGTCTCAAGTTATCCGTCTTGAATGTGTGTGACCCTCCAGGCTCATGCCACCGTTGGCAGATCGGCGCAAAAGATCTCTCTTGCCCGATCCATCATAAATGGTCTCTAGTAAGACGTTATGATTACCCAAGGTGCATGATGATCGATGATTCGATTTAACCTTTGTGCGTTCAAGTCACTATCCTATTATCTCTAGATATCCTGATTGATCACAAGGCATAGAGTCGTCATCCTTGTTTAATCAATCATTGTTACTTGATATGTGAGATGGCTGAGAATTGATAACCCGTATCACTGGCATGGCCATGCTCTTCCTCTCAGTCACTCTCGATCAAGAGGCCTTTAACGGATATCTTTCCCATACCGTAGTACAAGGGATAAATACCTTAGCCGTCTTTCGTGTCACTCATGCAATCCGTTCCGCCACCCAATCATGCCCGTTATTGCAATCCTGTTACGGAAAGCGTTAGGCGCAAGTTAAAGCCGCACGTACATTGCATAGCGATCACAAAGACTCCTTGGTCTAAGGATATCGTGACAAGCTATCGCATTTGAATATGTTCATGACTTTATCTGTGAAACACTATTCAAAGTGGGTCGTCCAGTATCAATCACCTCATGATATCTATGATATGATTCCGGGATCCCTCATCCCTATGACAAGTAGGACTACGTCATTGAGAACCATCCTCATACGGGTCGCTTCTATTGAAGCGTATATTGACCAGGGACTCGTTAAGTGTGATCCGTACAGATTTATGGTTCTACTACTTTAGTGGTCATAAATCAGATCATGCTTAACATATTACTTCAACACATAAGTAATACAAAGCCGTTTTATTTATTACAAACGATGATAATTATACATAGACATTTACAGACTACTAGCAATTGGACTAATGCACAAAAATGCTATCACACTCTTCGAGCAATCGCCTAGCTCTGTCGGTTCAAGTTTTCGTTGAACTTGGTGGTTGCGTGCAGTCTTCACTCACGCGATCAGCAAACTCTCAATCACCTAACTCTCAATAGTTATGTGATACACAATATCCTCAGCACAATCTGCAACTCTCAGCCCGCAAACCTTCACGTCTAAGAGCTTAGCAAATTATTGCTAGGAAACAATAAAAGAACCACACGATTGCTAAGGGGGTAGCCTAAGCTTTTATAGCAATCGAGGATGAGTACTAACCCTAATGGGTTTCCTCTTAATCACCGTCTTTCTTCTTTCCAGAATCGGAGTCGTTCAGGTATTTCCTAATCGTCTTCGTACTTTCTTCAGAAACTGCACTTTCCTGATTTCTGTCAATCAGGATGTTTTCCTAGACGCCGTCAACAATGTCACACAAGATGTCGCATAGGATGCTTTGACATTCTTTGTGACATGTTCTCTAGTTCCTTTAAAAATAAGCCAATCTCTAAAACCGTCGTAACTACAGGGTGGAATATAAGTGTGGCATGTGGGTGGTGATCGACACCTTTGTGGTGTCAATCGACGAACGCCACATAGGGTGTCGATCGACACCTTGGTGGTGTCGATCTGGCCCTCACCAATAGGGTGTTGATCGACACCTAAGTGGTGTCGATCGGGGCCGTCGCCAATGGAGTGTCGATCGACACCTCTGTTTTCAGAGGTGTGTCGATCGAGACCATAGGCTGACGGGCTGAGCCCTAGAGCCCCTTACCCAAGCCTATAAATAGAGGCTTAGGGTGAGAGCCTCCATAAGCTTCATAGAGCACATTTGCTATTCATCCAAAAGGTTTCTTCTAACTCTCTCATTGAGAATAAAAGAACAAGAGAGAAAGAGAGGCCACCAAGGACTCTATTGATTCTTGCGGAGGTCTTAGCTTCGCGAGGTTCGAGCCCGGTTGTGTGTGCACACGTAGAGAGCGAGCTCGTTTGCTTGCTTGGGATTCGAGGAGGACAAGCTTGCTAGACATTTCTAGAGGTAAAAGTTCTCATCTTTCTTGTAGTTCATGATTCATCTAGTGTAAGCATAAAGATTCTTGACGGGTTCGGGTCAATCTTTTCAATTCCGCTGCGCTTGACCCGTTAGGGAACCCCAACATCTGGAAAGGGATTCTAGTGGTAATGTAGAAAGACATAAAGCTCGTCTTGTAGACAAAGGTTTTACTCAAAAGGAATGAATGGACTATAAAAAGACTTTCTCTCCAGTTTCCACGAAAAAATCTTTTAGGATAATTATGGCACTTACTGCACATTTTGATCTCGAGCTTCATCAAATGGATGTTAAAACGACGCTTCTCAATAGTGACATTGATGAAACAATTTGCATGTTGCAACCAGAAAACTTTGTGTCATGATATCCAAAGAATATGGTTTGCAAATTAAGGAAATCTATTTATGGACTCAAGCAAGCTTCTCGCCAATGGTTTCACAAGTTTCATCACGTTATAATGTCTTTTGGATTTGAAGTTAACACAATATCCAGTTCACGAGTCACTCCAAAAGAAAAAACAAACACTAAACCCCACAACTCAAATGAAAATAATAAAACCCACAAAGAAAATTCCAATTTTTCTTAATCAGTCACTCCAAAAATAATAATAACAAAACTCATAAACTTATAATATCTGGCGAGAACCCAAATTCATATTCACCAACCCCTTAGACTGCCTCTCTCCGTTGCACAACTTCTCCGCCACGCCGCTCCGACGGAGTTCTCGCCGGTAAAGTCTCACACTTCTGGTCAGCGGGAGACGGCATGACTGAATCTTGAATCAGTTTTTGGGCCGCCGCCGAATTCCCGATTTCATTTATTTGACAAGTAGTAAGCTTTTTATTGATGCCCAATTTAAATTCAAAACTGCCTCTTGGATGCTCATCCCTAATAAGCTTAGGGCTTTGTCGCCATTCTGGACTTCTCCGACAACCAATTCTCTAGCAACATCCCCGCCGGACTCGACCAATGCTCAAATTTAGAGAATCTCAGCGTCGGTTTCAACAACTTCTCATGAACGTTACCAAAGAAAATCTATAACGTCACGAAACTGAAGCACCTAATTTTAGCCGCTAACTTCCTCTTTGACAACATCATTAACTTTATCTTCGGGCCATGTCCTTCCATTTCTCACCAACTGCTCCAAGATCAAAACTCTGAACTGGCGGATCAACTTGTTGACCAATAATATAAACAAATTCAATTTCTCATCATTACCTTCTAAGCCCTAATAATCTTAGGGCTTTGTCGCCATTCTGGACTTCTCCGACAACCAATTCTCTAGCAACATCCCCGCCAGACTCGACCAATGCTCAAATTTAGAGAATCTCAGCGTCGGTTTCAACAACTTCTCATGAACGTTACCGAAGAAAATCTATAACGTCACGAAACTGAAGCACCTAATTTTAGCCGCTAACTTCCTCTATGACAACATCATTAACTTTATCTTCGGGCCCTGTCCTTCCATTTCTCACCAACTGCTCCAAGATCAAAACTCTGAACTGGCGGATCAACTTGTTGACCAACAACATAACCCAATTCAATTTCTCATCATTACCTTCTCTGGTCACTCTCGATCTCGGCAACAACAACTTCTCCAACTACAACATCCTGTTGTCCCTCTTCTCTTGCAAGTCATTGTATGCTCTCGGAATGGAGTTTGAATGGAAAAGACACCGAGGTATTTTGGTATATTTTAGAAAAATAAAAAAAATTCATCCAAAATCTAACACCGTTAGAGAAAAGTGTAAGAAAACACCATTAATTGATCCCAAATTAAAAATTTTAAGGTTAATTACATCCTACCGATACCTAGTTGGAGCCTTTTTACAAGTTAAGATATCTATTTTTAAAAATTACAACTTAATATACATAATTACATTATTTTTTACTATTTTCTCTAACACCGATAAATCTTTGTTGGAAAATTTTAGTAAAGTAAGAAATATCTAAAATATCCTTGATTATTCATCAAATTCTCAAATATATGTTATTGCCAATTTCTCATGTTCTTTCATCTTATTTTTATTTGACATCTGTGCACACAAGTAAAGAAGTTCCAAATTAAAAAATATGCTTACCATCGTCCAGATCAATTAACCTATTTATGAATATTCAAATAAATTCATCAAAATCCATCTATAAACTAAATTAAACAAAAGCTTGAAGAATAAAGTCCAACTCACTGGTTTAGCTTTTATAATGAATCCCAAAATCTCCGGTTGGTTCTAGCAACTGGGTTTTACTATTTCCATCTAATGCATGATTTTTCAGAGCAAAAACAATACAAAAGCTCACAAATAACTCAAATTAAACCAGTACAGAAGTGTATCACGTAATCTTTCATCGTCGATGGTGTAGCCTCGACAGATTCTTCATAATCAGTGCCAAAACCCAAAATCACGTTGGGATCGAAATCAACGCGGAGCACGTGGCTAACGAGGAATCCTTTTCGACGGCAATAGGTGCCCGAAACCGACTATGACTCGGTCAGCGAGCTCCCCCTCGTTAGCGAGCTCGACCCGAGGGGGCCGTAATCGACCAAGCAGATTGCAGCGTCGATAGAAATTGACCAAGGAATATTTTCTGCCGGCACTGAGAGTCGCCGGAAAGAGACGACCCGACCTGGAAAAAAACCTTGTCGTCGATCTGGGCTCCCCTTCCCCGTTTCACCACCGTACCTCCGAATCGGACTGCATCATCACCGAAATATGCTCCCTTGTTCGAGCTCCATCTTCCAGCGTCGTCGATATGTGCTCCCGGATCGATTGGTTGTGGATTTGGATTTATATTTGGAGATGGGGGGCATATTTGCCATTTATATTTGGAGACCCAACAGAAGATGGGCAATCGATTGCAGTCAAATAATTTGGGGAAAATGGAAAGGAGGGCAGTTTTTCCATTTTGAAAAAAATTAACGGCACCCTGTGTTAAAAGGGATGGAATTGAGCTATCAATCAAAAAAATATAACTAAGTGAGCTCAAATGAATTTTCTAAAATAGGCATAGTAATTTACAAAATGGCTCCAACTAATTATAGTAATGTGTATTTAACCAACTATTTATTATAATTGTAATAAACTGCAAAATTGCCCACTATAGTATAGGTAAATTGTAATTAACCCTAAAAAATTTGATCAAAGCTACCAAAAATAATAAAATACACCATTCACACTTCTAAACATAATAAAGTTCACAGTTCAAATAACGAAAAATAATAACGTTCGTAATGCAAGTTTACAAACATGATAAAAGTCATAACTTAACAAAATTTTCAAATACATTCCAAAAATTCAAATCTCAATAGTTAGAATTTTTACCTTTTATTAAATTATTAAAAAAGTTAAATACATCAGGTACAAGTGGGGTAGAATATAGGTATATCTGTAGCCAATTCGTATCCGATAAAATACCCTTAAAATATATGTTTCGATTGGATCTAGCATCATAGACTATTCTCATGTTTTAATTATGTTGTCATCCTAAGGAGCTCGGTAGACCTTTAGCTCAGCCCAACTTATTACGACGTCGTCTTAAAGCCGCAAAATAAACAAGCAATACAAAAAAGGAAAAATGTCACTGACCTGCCTCGTAGTATACCCGATTTTCACTTACCTCTCTCGCTTTACTAATGTGTTCTGACAGGTCCCCGAAGTTTCACAATTTCTCACGGAGGCCCAACGGTGTTAGTAATTTTGTGAAAAGTCCATAATACCCTCCACTAACTATTATAATTTCAAAAATTTGTCATTGCTTCCCAAAATGTTGCTTCACTGTTCATCTCACCTGAGCTTCTCTCTTTAATCTCTCCTCCCCTTTTGCTCTCTTTCTCCTCATCTTCTAATCAATTCCCTAATTGTTGTTTCAGTTTGGATCGAAAAACCCACAAAGCAAAATAATAATATAATTAATAATAACAATAATTAGAAATTGCCTCTTCCCATGTGGAGGTGGTCTCCATGGCGTCATTTGGTTGCGTCCTCTGTGACCACAACCGCGTCGACCGCCGGAGGGAGCGCTGCTGAGACCACCACACCGACCGCCCTAATGGTGACGCTGCCACCTTCAAGAAGGACATTAACCACCTCGTCAGAGACCACCTCCACGGCTGGGTTTCCGTTTCTTCCGATCCCATCCCTCGCGACAGCCCTGAGAACCGCCCATGCGGCGGCGTAGGTGGTGGAGGGAGGCACCACCGCCATAAGAAGAGTAGAGACTCCGACGGCAACGATTCCTCCTCCTCCACCGCATTGAGCCACTGGCATGCTCGGGTCCTAGACCGTTGGGCGGCGAAGCAGGCGAGAGAGATCGTGTCCACGTTCGAGAAGGTTCATCTTTTTCGCTTTCCTTCTTTCAATACAAAATTTCCTATTTTACATGCCCATAAAACGAGATCTGTTATTGACCCACCATCGTTTTTATCACGATTCTAACACAATCACAACCCAATAATCGCTGCAAAGGTTGCTCCACCTCTTTCAATACTAGATCGGCCCATGATTCAAGCCGTGGAGCTTGTAATAGGATGAGACCGACGCCCATTTTGGCTCCACCTGACTCGAACCCATCGCCACCGTTCTCCCCTGCCAGACGCGGCTCTCTACCACCGACTTACCTTGAATCAACACCAAAATCTCCTAACGGGTCAACCGTGGCAGCTTCGGGGCACTGCTCCCCTCGCCCCCGCCCTCCGCCGCCCCTCCACGACCATAGTCAATTTCGCCTGATGAAGCTGCTCTTGCACGTTTCAGTGACTGATTCACATAAGCTCAAACGAGATGGGCTCAAATCAAAATAAGAAATTACAACATGTGGAAAGAATAATCAAAATCAACCAATGTGCTCCAAAAATCAAACCTTGAAACAAATTTAGATTTGTCATAAACTAGTGGCCACCACTTCTTGGCACACTCTTCTATGAGCTACCACATGTGGCAAACTTTTCCTTTACATGTGTCTTTCACACACCCATGTTGTGCTTAGTCATGTAGTCTTTTGATGAAGAGAAAAGATAATCTGGGAACTCATTTCATTCCTCCATATTTGCTCTCTTTCTCTTCCATTTCTAGCCTATACATCCATTTATTTAAGTCTTGGTTTTATTAATTCCATTTAATTGCACATTAACCCAACGTTAACATATAATTTTCACAACACGTTATCAGCACGAATTGCGTAATTATCCTGACGTTTTTTTTTAATTCTCAATTAAATTTAATTTAGTTCTTGAATTTACGTTTATTTATTTACTTATGTTATTTATTTTCATAAGTATACTCTGCGATCGTCAATCTTGAATTGGATCTTTCGCATCAGAAAATTATATGTTGTTATTATACATGTTCTATATTTATGTATTATATTAGCAACCCGAAGTTTGCTAAATTATTACATCTTGAACCCGAAGTTTGAAGACTGTCCGAAAAGAAAAAGCAAAAAAAATTATTGAACTCGATGTTCATGTAAACCCGAAGTTTACAATCGTTGGAATTTATAGAACCTGAAGTTCTAAAATTGTCGAAAAAAATATTGGACTTGACATATTTGTAAACCGGAAGTTTACAGTTGGAATTTGCAGAACCCGAAGTTCTGATCATGGATTAATATTGAAATTAAAACTTGCAGTTTTAATAATTAGAACCCGAAGTTCTAAAATCCATGCTGGATAGATCAAGGATATCATATTGCTCTCAAAGCAGCAATATCGGAAGAAAATTTTGAGAAATATTAAAGTGCATGTATTGCTAAAATAAAATGAATCATCGAATTTGTCATGTCGACAGTTAACCATTCCCAGAAGTGAATGTGAAAATTTATGATGGTCATTATAAAGTTCATGGAAAACTAATACCCTATAAGTGATTGGATTTTAAAGTAAGGCAATACAATTGATAAGATGAGCCACGATATGAGTCCCAGAAGTGATTCATATATTTGTGGAGATGAGAATGATATGTGTATTGTTGATTGTGCTACTACACATACTATCCTAAAGGATAAAAAATATTTCTCATGCCTAACCTTGGTGGAGTCAAAGGTGAACACCATTATGGGTTCGGCAAAATTAGTCGAAGGCTCCGGAAGAGCTACTATAATATTGAGAAAAGAAACAAAATTATGCATTGAGAATGCTTTGTTTGCTAGTAAATCCAGAAGAAATCTACTTGAGAAGGCTCCGGAACTGAATTTCTATGTATCACTTTTAGTGATTGTGGTGAAAAGCGGGTACTAGAAAAATGATCTGTTCTATCATCTGGGTTGTATTTTACAATAATAAGACAGTTGAGGCCTACGCGATTTTGAACCAGAAGTTCAATAATCCGAATACATTTATGCTTTGGCATAATCGTCTTGGTCATCCAGGATCAACGATGATGCGTAGGATTGTTGAACATTCATGTGGACATCTACTGAAAAACCAGAAGCTTTTTCAGTCCAATAAAATAATTTGAACCGCTTGTTCACAAGGAAAATTAGTTGTCCAGCCATCAAAAACCAAGGTTAGTGCCAAATCTCCATCGCTCCTGCAGAGAATTCAGGGAGATATATGTGGCCCTATTAATCCATCAAGTGGACCATTTCATTATTTTATAGTTTTGATTGACGCATCCAGTAGATGGTCACATGTGTGCTTATTGCAAACTCGTAATGTTGCATTTGCTAAATTGTTAGCACAAATTATTAAATTAAGGGCACATTTTCCTGATTATCCGATAAAATCTATTCGTCTTGATAATGTTGGTGAATTCACGTCTAAAACGTTTGATGATTATTGCATGTCATTAAATATTGATATTGAGCATCCTGTTCCACATGTGCATACCCAAAATGGTTTAGCATAATTTTTTATTAAACGTATACAAATAATTGCACGTACATTATTGTTGCAATCACAATTATCAGTTTCTGCTTGGGGACATGCTGTATTACATGCTGCTTCTTTAATTTGTTTAAGGCCTAGTGCGTATCACCAATATTCTCCTGTGCAACTTGCATGTGGACATGAACCGGATATTTCTCATTTAGGAATTTTTGGTTGTGTTGTACAAGTGCCTGTAGCACCCCCTTTACGCACAAAAATGGGACTCCAACGGCGATTGGGTATTTATGTTGGTTTTGACTCACCATCTATTATCAGGTATCTAGAGCCTTTGACAGGTGACCTATTTACTGCAAGATTTGCAGATTGTCATTTTGGTGAGACAACATTCCCACATTTGGGTGAAAAGTAACCGCCTCCTGAAGTTAGGCGTGAAATTGAATGGAAAGTAAATTACATGTCACATATGGAGACTCATACATCACAATGTGATAAAGAAGTACAAAGAATAATACATTTGCAATATGTTGCAAATCAAATGCCCGAAGCATTTGCTGGTACATCAAAAATGACAAGGTCATATATACATGTTGCGAACACACCTGCGAGAATTAAAGTTAATGGTGATAATGCGAAAGCCGCAGTTGATTCCTCTTGTACACGCCAGAAGCGTGGGAGGCCATTGGGAGCAAAAGATAGCGTCCCTCGAAAACGAAAGAAGCATGTAGTTCTTGAAGAACTATCGGTTCCAGAAGAACCACTGAATAGGTGTGTAGTTCCAGAAGAACTACCGGTTCCAAAAAAAACATCGGATAGACATATAGTTCCAGCAAAACTATCGGTTCTAGAAGAACCATCGATTCCCAAAGAATATGAAATTCCCGAAGAATTTCGAGAACAAAAAAGTGAGGAAATACATATGAATTATTCCTACACAAAAGAATCTTGGGATCGAAAATCAATCATCATTGATGATATTTTTGCATTTGCAGTGGCCAATGAAGTAATGAATGATTTTGATTTTGAGCCACGAAGTATTGATGAATGTCGTGAGAGACACGATTGGCCAAAATGGGAAGAAGCAATTCAGGCAGAATTGACTTCATTGGCAAATCGCCAAGTCTTTGGACCTATATCTCGAACACCAGAAGTTTTTCAACCAATTGGATATAAATGGGTATTCACAAAGAAAAGAAATGAGAAAAACGAAATTGTTCGATATAAAGACAGGCTTGTAGCCCAAGGTTTTTCTCAACGACCTGGGGTCGATTTTGATGAAACATATTCACCTGTGATGGATATGATTACATTCAGATACTTGATCAGTTTAACAGTCTCTGAAGGACTGGATATGTATCTGATGGACGTTGTCACTGCCTATTTATATGGTACGTTGGACACGGATATTTACATGAGACTCCCTGAAGGAGTTAAATTGCCTGAAGCGATTAAAAATAGTCCTAGAAATATGTATTCGATCAGATTACAAAAGACATTGTATGGATTAAAACAATCTGGTAGGATGTGGTATAATCGTCTTAACGAGTACCTTACGAGAGAAGGGTACACGAATAAAGTTATATGCCCTTGTGTATTCATCAAGAAAAAAAATATGGGATTTGTTATTGTAGCAGTGTATGTTGATGATATGAATTTAATTGGGACTTCTAAAGAGATCCTAAACACTGTAGAATATCTCAAGAAAGAGTTTGAGATGAAATATTTGGGGAAAACGAAATATTGTCTCGGCCTGCAGATCGAGCATATTTCGGATGAAATTTTAATTCATCAGTCTACATATATTGAGAAACTCCTGAAACGTTTCAATATGCAAAATGCACATCCATTGAGTACTCCAATGGTTGTTCGATCGCTTGATCCTAAAAATGATCCATTTCGCCCAAAAGAGATAGATGGAAAGATACTTGGTCCTGAAGTTCCATATCTAAATGCGATCGAGGCTTTATTATATTTGGCGCAATGTACAAGGCCTGATATAGCATTTTCGGTAAATGTGCTAGCGAGATTCAGCTCAGAACCAACAAGACGACATTGGAACAGAATCAAGCACATATTACGCTACTTGAGCGGGACGAAAGATTTGGGTTTATTATATTCAAAATCCTCAAGTAATACTAACTTGATGGGATATGCAGATGCATGATACCTTTCTGATCCCCATAAAGCACGTTCCCAAACTGGGTACGTATTTACTTGCAATGACACGACAATATCCTGGCGCTCCACGAAGCAGACTTTGATTGCAACATCCTCAAACCATTCAGAAATTCTAGCTCTACACGAATCTAGCCGTGAATGTGTTCTTGCGATCAGTCATTCAACATATACGTGAATCATGTGGAATCACGTCAATTACGAGCTCTTCTTCCATAATACATGAAGACAATGCATTGTGTATAGCTCAAATCAGAGGTGGGTACATTAAAGGAGATCGTATCAAGCACATATCGCCAAAATTCTTCTACACTCATGAGCTCCAGAAGAGTAATGAGATTGATGTCAAGCAGATTCGCTCTAGTGAAAATCTTGCAGACTTGTTCACTAAAAACTTGCCGACATCCACATTCGAGAAGTTAGTATGGCGAATTGGAATACGCCGACATAGCAAACAACCGAAATAATTTTGTCGGTCCTCAGGGGGAGCAATGATTAAGGGGGCAATGATCAGGGGGAGCAAGTATACGAAGATGCTCTGGACTTATGTGCGCTGCACTCTTTTTCCCTTATTCAGGTTTTGTCCCACTGGGTTTTCCTGAAAAGGTTTTTAACGAGGCATCATTAAGCACGTCCAACACCGCTTGCGTAATTATTTGTAAGTGGTGGTGTCCAAGGGAGAGTGTCGTAAACTAGTGACCACCACCTCTTGGCACACTATTCTATGAGCTACCACATGTGGCAAACTTTTCCTTTACATGTGTTTTTCACACACCAATGTTGTGCTTAGTCGTGTAAATAAGGGTCTTGTGATGAAGAGAAAAGATAATCCGGAACTCATTTCATTCCTCCATATTTGCTCTCTTTCTCTTCCATTTCTAGCCTATACATTCGATTATTTAAGTCTTGGTTTTATTAATTCCATTTAATTGCACATTAACCCAACCTTAACATATAATTTTCACAACAAGATTATGTCATTTCATTGTATCACTTTTTCTAGAATAAAATAAATGAATAAAGAGGAGAGAAAAAGAGCATATCGTGAAAAGAGTAAGTGAAAATTGTCTATACTAAAAATTTCCCTACAAAGAATATGGCGTGTGTGTCTGTCTGTTAGCGCGGTTGCGAAATTTCCAACGAGCTGGGTGCGTGTGTGATTCACTATCCCATCTCTCATCTCCTTATTCTCTCCACAATCACATCCCAATTTAATTTAATCATTCCATTATTATTATTTTTCTTCAGATCCAATTTTGCTGCTGATCGGAATCTATAGAAACCCTAACCGGATTCGTCCACCAATCATCCGCCGGTAAGTTTGTCCATATTTAAATCCCCAGTTCATCCAATTATTCTCCGATTTTGATCCACTCCACGGTATCCATTGAGTCGGTAACAATCTGCGGTGGTTTGTTAATTCTGATCCTCGAGCTTTAGAGATTGTAATGGTTATGTGCTTGTCTTTTGATTTTGTTTCTCATTATTGCGAAGTTGAAATTTAATCGGAAATTCTTGACTGATTTGGTTTCGTTACATGTTTGGTGTTGGTAGGGAGCAAAATGATGAAGATTATTACCTTAGTGGCATTGGCTGCAGCAGCTCTAGTTGTTGCTGCTCTGACTCCCACTGGATTGGCCTTGCCCTCCACTGTGCCTGCATTTCTGTGGTCGCCTCACCATGACGGGTAGGATTCTTTGACGTTTACACTGTTGTTCTGTGTTGCATTTCTTCATTGGTTATGTTCAATGGAAGGTTGTGTTTTTTTATGGTGAAACAATAACATTGTATTTATTTTAGTCAATCAAATGTTCTGATACTCTTTATTTGTTGTTGCTCAATTTGTTTTGGTGTATTTTGAGATTTAGTACTGTGCTCCTTAGAGTAGAAGGCATATGCTGTGAAGTATGTTTCTTCAGAATTCAAGATGGCTAACTATTGTCTTTTAAAATGTTGATGGAATGTTAAATTGTTGAACGTTTAAATTTTCCATTTTCATGGTCTTTCACTCCAGTATGCGAGGTTCAAAACCCATTGACTTAAGTTTTAACTTGGTTTAATATCAGATAGAAGTGGTGTTTATATTTTATTTCACTACAAAATTTTGGCTTTATTTTTCAAACTTAGAAATAAGGTGATGAAATTCATAGAGATTATTGACGGAATATCAAACTGTTGAAAACATGTTAAAGAATATTTCTGTTGTTTTAAGCTTGCAGTCACCTCTGGGTTAAATAATCTGAAGTTCAAACTTTGAAATAGATGATAACCATGCATTTGTTTGGTTCAAGCAAATGCATTAGTCATTTGCATACTCCATTGTTCCGTAATGATGAAGATTTTACGTCTAACTTAAACAAGAGATAACAAACAAAGTTATGACTTATGAGGAATCCAAATCTTTGAGATTGCAATTTGAGTACTTCCCAGGGGATAATTTAAGAGGTCAGGAGTAAAAGTTTTTGGAATTACATTAAAAAAATTAATGAAAAATGAAGGATACTCTACATGTATTCTTTTCTGAATTAATTGAGATATCTTGGAAAATACCCTCTTTGCTTCTGTAGGATCTAATCAAGCTTATGGGTGCAACTGATTTATTCATTTTTCTTCATGCTGGGTGTCATTCTATCTGTCATACAAGATAATTTAATTATAATGCTAGTCTTTGGTGTATTGGTACTTTAAATGAAAATCTTGTTTATTGTTGTCATGATGATATCAGATTTTCAACCAGTGAAATGAAGGAAGGTGTTAATTATCAGACTGTTTCTCCAAAGGAATTAGCAAAGATTGTTCTATCTGAAGGGGGCTGGTCAAACTTGCTTGTAATTTTCTTTCCTTTGTAGTGATACAGACTTGCAATCCTTTCACTCCTAGCCATATATGTTGTGCTCTATTGTCTTAATTTCATATTTTGTATTACTGCAACAATAATCAAGCCATTTCCCCAAACAATGTTGTGGTCGGTTATATAAATCATCGAGAAACTTTTTTCATACTTTCCTCCTCCACTCCATCCTATTTAAAGTTATCTCCTCTGTTATACCAAGCACTCATGTCTTTTCCTTTTTTTATTAGTAACAATTTCTAGAAATCCTACCAATTTTTTGTACCAAGATTGAACTCAGGACCTCACATAACTCATGCCTTTTCTTACTAGATCCTGAGGTGTTAACTTAGGTCTAGGACTCCCCCATATTGTTTCTCTTAATTGAATTCGGTCACCCCTTTTATGGGATCGCTAGCCTCCCTATATTGCACATGTTCTAACCACCTAAATGTTATTCTCTCATTTGCTCCTCTGTTGATTCTACCCCAACCCTTTCTCTAATAGCGTCATTCGTAAAATTACCTTTTCTAGTATTATCATAAGTCCACCTAAGCATTTTCTTTTCCTCTACCCCATATAATATATTTTTTGACCCGTTTTGAATCCCAACATTCGGTGCCATGCAACATAGCTGGTTGTCTAGCTAATAGATATAATTTCATCTTAGATATTGATTATTTAATTTTCTTTTCTTAGTGCTCAAGGAAGAAAGTTCAGCGAACAGTGGACCTGGCTCTGGTCTTTGTTGGTAGAGAGGTAAAGTTTGACTGTACGCGCACAATAAAATTTTGATGCAGAACTTCTACACATGTGCTTTCGGTTTGAATAATAATATGTATCATCAGTCAACTGTTCCCATATAGCTTCAAGTTTCTAATCAAGGTGTTATAATTCCGGGGTACTTGTTATCAAGTTTCTATTTGTCTTAACTGCTACATTACATTGGCAAACACTTCATAGTTTGCATATTTTAGAGGCTAGGGGCACCTTGTTTATATATTTGTTGATAGTGTTGGTTTTCCTTGCAGCAATGAGTAGGTGTGTTCTTGCAGCAACATATGCAGTAGCCAGTCCTGTTATCTTATGTGATTTCAAGCTGTTATGATTTTTCTGTGAAGAGCTGTTTTATTAATATTTTGATGTACTATTGACGATGTAATTCAGTGTAACCTTTTTCCAAATTTAAAAAAGGAAGAGAAAAAATAGCCTTAGTAACGATTAATTTTGTTTCTGCATCTTGTTAACTGACTGGAGACCCTTTTTTATCTGTAGTTACAATCATCGGATATTTCTGCAAACAAACATGCAGACCCATCTCTTGTAGACTTACTCAAGGTATTTTTGAACTTGCCTTTAAGTTTTACTGGTTTTCTGGATAAAAAATCATTGTAGTTCCTATGCTATAAGTTATGCATGCCATGCCTTTTTGTACAGGTCTCGTTTACCAGGTCCAATTTTTCCGTGGCATTCCCATATGTTGCTGCTTCAGAAGATGAGTCGATGGAGACTTCACTGGTTTCAGAATTTACTGAAACTTGTCAGCATGCCATGGGAATTGGCAATGTGGCTTTCCTAGGGTCATGCTCTATGGAGGGCGAAAATTTTGAAAATATTCCCAACCTGCACTCCATCCAAGTAAGTTATCCTTGTTGTTTCACGACTCATTTGAAATGTGAATAATGATCATGGTCATTGTCTGATGCTACTTTTACTCTTAAACTACATAGGACTATCTCACTTCGAGGATTGAAAAGGCATCAAATAGACAAACTGATTTGGTTGTGGTCTGTCATGGAGGTTCTCCCTTGAAAGAAGCCGAGCAATCACTTTCCGAGAGTAAGTACTGAGCGATTGTTTTCATCTTTAGCAGATGCTATGGTTGATTTTCAAACATTTTATTGTCGTCATTGGTTTTACTACTTTAAGTGGTGATACTATAGGAGGTAATATAAATCAAATATGCAGGTGAGGTTCTCGCCAAGCTTATAAGTTCTGTTGAGGAGTCGGGAGCAAAATATGAAGTTCTCTATGTTTCAGATCCCCGTAGATCAATACAGTATCCTTCCAAGAAGGAGCTAGAGAGGTTTCTCGCTGAAGGTGCCCCAGGATATAGCTCAGGCAATTCCACAACATGTGATGAACTTTGCCAGATGAAAGCATCACTTCTGGAAGGACTTCTAGTTGTAAGTTTGCTATCTTGTTCCTTTTTATGTTCGCTATGCAGTTATGGTGCATTTTCTTCTGTTTCATTGTGACTTTGTTGGCAGTTAATCATCTGCAGTCATTTTTCCATGCATATATGCATATATCTGATGATTTTTTTTGTGGAACATGAATTATATTTCTTATTCGGGTGACTTCCGTAGTCACCATGGCTACCTTAATTATGCAGTCAATGGTGTGAAGGCCTAATGTGTCTCTAGTTTCTTAATTATATGCTCTTACTTACATATTAAATAACTGGCAAAATCTCTACCCCCCCCTGGCTCCACTTTTTTCTTATTATTCATTGATGTCATATGGCATACACCACATAATATCTTATCTGAGTTAGTTTTCTTGAAAATTCTGGAAGTGTCCCTGGTCTCCGTGATTAGTTTGGTGGTTTCTAGCTTTACATTTACATGGATGCTTGTGTGGTGTGGTTAATGCACTGTCCTATGTGCACATACTGTGCCACACAATTGGACTGTCATTTGAAGAATTTGGTTTCATGGATTACCTGATATGATACTGATCAGATTGATCTGGCTTAGTTGTTTTGTCCTTTTTGATGGTAAGATATAGAGTTGTAATATTTGGTGTTGGCTTGTGTTGCTTCAGGGGCTTGTTTTGCTGATGATCTTAATATCAGGCCTTTGCTGTATGGCGGGAATTGACACCCCAACAAGATTTGAGGCACCCCAGGACTCTTGATTTATTTACCTTGCACGCATCACGTCGCATGCTAGGTTCTTAATTTCTCTGAATGGTGCCTGGTCTTCTATCCTATGAAGAAGCATGAGATGTTAATGGATTTGTTATATATAGTTACAGTGGGCAGTGATATTCAATTTGTAATATTGGTTTCCTCCCTTGTTGAAGGGTGTCTGATGATCTCCGCACCGTATTAATATTTTAAATAAATGATTGTTATTATTCATACTATCCCCCCTTGCTTTCACAAATTTCACTCAGGGAGAATCAAGTAGTAAGAAAGTAAGTTGTAACTTGTTCATCATGAGAATATGAGGTTATGCAGGTGGGAATGGGATGATGAAGAATCCAATGTATAGCCAGAAAATGGAATTATATGATGAGGTGCAGTGCAGCAGAGTGAAATGGAGTGGAGAAGTGCAAGTTGTCCTGTGGCTGTGGCTGTGGCTGTGACATGATGAGAGTATAGTATTGCTGGTGGCCAGGCTTCCAATTAATCAATCTCTTATCTGGATGTCAGAAATGACAATGAAGTAGAAGGAAGACCGCAATCGCTTTCGGCTTCTTCTGGCATTACGTAGAGACAGTTCACAGGCAGAGACATCTTGTGACTCACTCACTCTAAAGATAAGGGTTAGTCCTAGTCCTAGTCCTGGTAAAATGAGACAAGGCACAAGTTAAAATTTGAATTTCTTCTCCTACGTAATTACGTACTATTCTAGCTGTCTATTTTATTTTATTTTATTTTATGGACAGACAGCGACTGCTAATGGGTAAAATATTTTGTGTTGGCATGGCAGGAATCGAAGAACGTGTGCCCATTACAGTGAGAGCAAAAAAGGAATCATTTCATGCATGTTCTTGTGTCTTGTTGATGATATGTGTCTGTGGGTTATTGAAGTGAGTGTTATGGAAATTGGCACAGCACAGAGAACAGAAGAGGTAGTGGCAGTTTGAGTCATTTCTCTTCCCAAGGAGCTATTTCTGATTCTCTTGCAGCTTTACTTGTCCACTACCTTCCTCTTTTTACCACTTTTCACCCTCTACGTTCTTCTTCTCCTCATTCATACATTACACATATCATATATATATATATACTTCTTCCTAGCTATAGCTAGTAACTTCAAACCAAACTATATTTGCAACTGATATCTTTTCTTTTTTTATTACAAACACATTACAATTTTTCTAGTTTCAGTGAATCAATTTTCACTCACATTTTCGTTGCATCATGTTTCAGATACAATGGTATGTCATAATTTACTTGTGCAAATAGTCAAATTTTTAGATCTTTGATTTAATGAATGTAACAGGGATAAATATTGCAAAAGATAAGTGTATTTACAAGTAGTTTAGTTAGGTATATTTTTGAAGAACACACTGTGAACTTGTTTTTTGTTAGAAAATAAATTAAAAAGTCAAAAACACCCTCTAAAAAGGTTTTTAGGTGTGATTTTGGCCCTTGGAGTAGTTGCATAGGCGCATAAATATTAATAACGATTAGTTGTAATGTATATATATATCACGTGACTTCTTCTTGTACTTTCAAGAAATTACTTGAGCTTGAAACCATCTTAAATCTTAATGGTTTCCAACCAATATTTTATTTATATAAACTCTGTTAGTCTTAACTGAGGATTTTGTCATTTCAAGAAATAATTAATATGAATTAATGGGTATCAGAATATTTGGTTTTGAGTGCAGTGCACAACCCCGTACATTTTAGGGCTTGGTTTCCAAATATAGAAACTCTGCGATGCTTTCCTTAAACGATGACACGTCAAATCTTTTGAGCTTATTCTGAAGCAGCGAGGTAGCACTACCACCGCACTAGCAGTAGTAGCAGAAATGGATGGATGGAGAGAAAGAGAAAGAGAAAATCAAAATAAAAAAGCCTTTATTTATTATCGCTAACTAGGTAGACCCATATATAATCTATTCATGTGGGTATGGTATGGGACCAACTGGAGGATATATAGACAGATCCTTATAGGTCCAGTGTCCTCATCACACTTATAATTATTTGAGGATAATATATCATAATATATAAATCTCTATTTACACATTTATATACACCCATGGCCATGGCCATTGCTCTTGTCTTGAATATTCATATAGATATACCCTTCTCCTGCTTGTATAACCAACCTTCTTGCCCAATTTGAACCCCTACGTACCCTTGATTGCTGTTTAATTCTCTCTCTCTCTCTCTCTCTATCTTCTTCAATAATCCTCATCAATGGGCTTGCCTGTAGAGGCAACAAGTAGTGTGCAGCCAAGGATGACTTGCCGACCGATCCATCCATCAATCTTGTTAACAGAAGATTGACAATAGAGCTTGGCAAGTTGTCTTTGGCTACATGTTCCTTTGTGCTTCACAAGTCAGGCCTTTGGTGACATTAATTACTCAAGCATTTTCAGAAAGACCTCTGCTTTGTTGCCAAAGGTGAGTATGTCATTTCTTAATAGCCTTTGCTTCACCATTACATATTTCTATTTTTCACAATTTTTTGGAATATATATATTTAATTTCTGTTACAATAAATAATACAAATTAACTATTGTTTAATTTGTATTTTCTCCCCAAACATTTTATTGTTCCATGGGTACAACAGACCCAAATTGTTCTCTCTTTATGTATTTATCCACTCTTAGTTTTTTCAACACTAACGGCGTATACCAAACACATGTAACGGCGTATGTACTGAATACGTCGTTACAAGGTGTAAAGGCGTATCCTGGTGCATACGCCGTTAGTCTACCTCATTTGTAACGGCGTATCTACCAAAATACGCCGTTACTAATTCTTCCCATTATGTTACCGTTAGATCGTAATGTTACCGTTAATTCGTAACGGCGTATGCAGGTAAATACACCGTTACAAAATCATCGTATAAATATTCTCAGAACCTCCTCCCATTCTTCCCACATTTTTCTCCCAATTCTCCCAAACATTATTGTTCCCAACAAGGGCATTTCCGTAATATCATTTTCATTTTTCGACAAGCCTCTCTCAAAATACTACGGTTCATATCATCATTCTCCATATTAGATTGTGGAATCGAAGTTGCCGGCAAAATGTTTACAACATTTCGGCGAATTAGTAGGTACATACATTACTTTTTTAGTAATAATGTATTATGTAATGTATTTTATTAATTGTGATTTATGTTAAATAGTGCATGTAGATTATTATTTTTTTGTTATAATAATAATAATAATAAATGATAATTGTTGGTATAGTTGATAAATATAGTGAAATAATATTGATTATTAACCGTAGTTATTTGTATAATATAGAATGGATCGTGGGTGGATAACATCCCGTAAGATGAGTGAGGAGTGGATGAACGGATTAAACAGTTTCGTTAAATTTGCGAGACATAACGCGCAAACAGATGGCGTGGGACGTTTCAAGTGTCCGTGCAATCGATGTTGTAATTATTCTTGGCACGATATGGACACCATTTGCGATCATGTATTGAAGAAATGTTTCCTTACATCGTATAATGTGTGGATCCATCACGGCGAAACCAGAGGGTCTAGTTCGAGCTGGCCTAGTTCTAGCCGAAATATAGATATGAGTTTCCAGTCAAGTTCGCATAATCCCCCTTGTTCGACATCGGCGCACACTCCAGAGTACGTTGATCCGGTGCATCAGTTCGTGAATGATGTAGATCCATCTAGAGATGTAAGGATTGGCGAAGACGAGGGCAAGACCGAGAACGACGAGGACCCGCAATTAGAGATAAGTTCGATGACCGAAGTCGAGGCCGGACTCGCTAAAGTGAAGATGACGACATACAACCGGTTGGTAACGGAGTCACAACAACCGTTGTACAAAACCACAAGCGCCGCCACTAGAGAGGATACTGTCACTAGTGAGGATACTTCTTTGGAAGCGATGTTAAGAATGTTGTGTATCAAACAGAGCACCGGGATGTCAGACGCGGCTTTTATCCAGGTCGCGAAAGAGCAATGCCATACGTTACCACAACCTAATTCGTTTCCATCTAGCTACGCATCTGCGAAACAGATAATGAAGGCCATCGAAATGCCACACGTAAAATACGACGCATGTTTGTACGAATGCACTTTGTATCACAAAGAGTTCTCTGCTCTTGACAAATGTGGAGTTTGCAAAGAACCACGGTTTACTATGGAAGGAAAAAAATTAGTTCCGAAGAAGACGTTGTGGTACTTCACATTGACTCCTCGACTTCAACGGTTATATCTTGCAGAAGAGACGACTGAGTTGATGCGATGGCACGGTGAGCGGGAGAAGGAGGACGATGACGTTGTTGTGGGGTCAAAAGGTCTCGTTTCGAGACCGTTTAACCTCACAGATCGGTGCATTTGTGTCCGATAGTGGCCGAGTCAGGCCCGGGAGTGCATATTTTATGCTTTTTGGTGTTTTGAGGTGCGTACGCAGGTTCGGGAGGAAAAAGGGCCAAAAACGAGGCACCGAGCAAAAAGTCAAAGGGCGTTGACCAAACAGCCGGGCAGAGGGCATTGGTCACGATCGTGCCTTCTTTAGTCACGATCGTGGCTCATTAGGCACGATCATGCCTCGTCCAGTCGCGATCGTGCCTCCCCTATAAATTAAATGGCCGAATTATATTCAACTTACAATGGGCTCCCCCAATCTCAGTCACGGGGGAGTCACGATCGTGACCCGAGGAGGCACGATCGCCCCTCGAAGACCCACGATCGTGGCTTTACAGGGTACAGGATCGAGGAGATTCAAAAATATCTTACCTACCCCGAGCCACGATCGTGTCTGAAGGAGACACGATTGTTGGGAGGAAAAGCGGTCTTTCCTCTCACGCGCAACAACACGCGGTCGCGGCAAATACAAATAAACCGGTAAGATACCGAGTCGAATCCACAAGGACTAATGAGGGTCTTAGGTTGTTTTGAGTGTTCGTATTTATTACCAACAAGTAAATAGCAACAACATGATAACAATGGAAGTAAAGCGCCTAGGGTGCTAGACAAATAGTAATGTAAATAAGTTTGCGAGTTTTAATTCTTTTGGATCGAAATTAATGTTGAGCCTATGTCTTAAATGCCGACCTCGCCATTCGGTAATGAGGTTAGCCTAATCCCGAGTCTCCTCGTGCCCTTTCGGTATTGAGAACAACTCGAGACCGCATTAGATCGACAATAATAAGCTGAGGGTTATTACAAGGTGCCAAGACACGGTCTTGAGCCTACAACCCTCGGTGGATGCTATGTCCGGATTCCATTCCTTCCCTTTCGGTATCGGATAGAACTCCTCAAACATATATTGTAAAGCGTCAATTAAACAATACATGCATTCAAACAACAATCCACACAACAAAGTCTTCAATCCTATAACTAATACCTCAATAAACTCAATAATCACATTACAAATGTATAGCACCCATGGCTAAGGGATTTAGCTCTCAACCATGGTGCTCAAATCAACCATCATCATAAAATCAACAAAATGAAACAACAACATCAAAATAACTAGTAAATAGGGATAGAAATTGCTCTTGGTGTTCTTGAGCAAGACGGTTCTTCAAGGTTGGTGGATTGGATGGTAGGAATCCCTCCAAAGCTTCTTTTCCTAGCTCCTAAGGTTGGTTCTATGGTGAAATCCACTCCAAAACTCCCAAAGTGTCAAGAATAGATGAAGAACTCTTCAAGTTTGATGAAGAACAAGAGGTTGGAGCTCTCAAACTAAGCTCTATCCTCCACAACTCGTTTTTGGTCTTTGCCCAACTCTCCACCCCCCAAAATATCTGATTTCTGCACTTTACTAGCAGTTTCGCGCCTTAGTCACGATCTTGCCTTGGTAGGCACGATCGTGCCTCACCTAGGCACGATCGTGACTCAAATCGTGGGAGCCCACGGTAAGTTTCGAGCAAAATTCGGCCAAAAATTTATTTAGGCACGATCATGACCCCTTGAAATCTTCACCAATGGATTAGATCTTTACAATCCGCTCAAATCGACATATTATGGGCCCCAATCGGACTCCGGACAAGAAATCTACACCACCGGGAAGTTTCAGCTGTTGTGCAGAACATTCTTAACCGATTTTCAGCTTCAATTATGCTCTAATTGTGTCTTGCACCTATAAAATGTCAAAAACACACAAATGATCAAAAATACCAAATTAATGGCTCAAGAAAGCCGAAACGAGGACAATTCGGTGCTCAAATGCGGGTCAGAAGTGTAATTGCAAGGTCACATTCGGACCCGCAACAACGATCGCCACCATGACCAAGTCAAGATCGTGCCGCGACCAAGGCACGATCGTGACCCAGACAGAGGCACGATCGTGCCTTGCTACCCACGATCGTGGCTTCCCTCAGAATCAGAAAAGTATAAAAGGGGTAGAGACACTTTTTGAAGAGGAGGAAGAAACATAGAGAGAGAAAACGAGCCAAGAAGCTTTTCAGCCATTCTTCAAGTGTTCTTGAGCGTTCTTCGTGGTTTCTCAATCGCTCTTCATCTTCCTCGACACCAAAGACACCGCTAGTTCTATCGCGCTTCATCACACATCGAAGACGCACCTTGCTCGGGAATCCAAGAGCATTTCTATCCAAATACTTTATTGTTCTTCGTGTTCTTCATGTTTATGTGTATTGCTACCATGTTGTTGCTTAGCTTGAGCACCATGGTTATGGGCTAAACCCCTTAGCCATGGGTGCTAGACAATATAGAATGTGAATGTGGAGTTTAATGAGATTAGTGATTTATTGATGAACAAATGTGTTGTGTGGATTGTTGTTTAAATGCATGTGTTGTTTAAGTGACGTTTTACAATATATGTTTGAGGTGTTCTATCCGATACCGGAAGGGAAGGATTAGAACCCGGACTTAGCATCCACCGAGGGTTGTAGGCTCAAGACCGTGTCTTGGCACCTTCTAGTAACCCTTAGCCTTTTATTGTCGTTTGTATGCGATCTCGAGTTTACTCAATACCGAAAGGGCACAGGAACACTCGAGATTAGGCCAACCTCATTACCGAAAGGCGAGGTCGGCATTTAAGACATAGGCTCGACTAACCGTTTATTCAATAGATTGCTTAATTCTCGAACTTGTTCACTTGATGATTGTCGAGCACCCTAGGCGTTTGAATCTCTACGTATTCACTATCGCGCTTTGTTATCGTTGTCATAATTGCAAACACGTTTATTAACTAATCGTAAACCCCATATTAATCCCTGTGGACCGACTCGGTATCTTACCGGATCATATAAATATTATTACTTGCGACCCGTGTGCACTTGCACGTGGAAACCATTGTGCGACGTTATCACGTCACATTTTGGCCCAACAAGTTTTTGGCGCCGTTGCCGGGGATTAATCGGTCTACGATTGGTAAATGCTTGTGTATGTTTTGTTGTGATATTGATATTGTTTAGTATATTTGAAGGTACTTATTTGGTACATGACCCGAAGCTCGGGAGTGCCAAAGTTTAATTGCAACCCAGAAATCGAAGCTTTGTGTCGGAGAAACAACGCTTTGAGGAAGCGTATTAGTGGAAATCTGGCTCAATCAAGAAGTATGGACGATACTCCCGCCAGAGTGGAGCAAATACCTCCCATTTTGGGACGGGATCGGGAAGAAGTCCCCGCTGAGGTAAACAATAATGAAAGGTCGTACTTTGGATCCGAGGATCACGAAGACTACTATGCCGAGGATGACGACATGCCTCCGTTATCTCCGCTTCCCCCTAGAGGACCGCGAGGGAGGAGGGGAAGAGGAACGCCACGGCCTCGTCAACCTAGACATAGAAGAAGGGTAGACCAATACCACCAAGCTCCGGACTTCGAGCTCACATCAGTAATGCTGAGTCTATTGAGGACAAACCCGCAGTTTATGGGCAACAATACCGATGCCCACAATCATCTCAAGCTTCTTGAAGACGTCGTGGAGACTACGGCCAGTGGTTATCCGGAGGATCTAGTCAAGACCAAGCTACTTCCCATCTCTTTGGGAGGGGCGGCAAAAGCATGGTACATGACGCTACCACTTCGTGAGAAGCGAGATTGGGCGAGTCTAGAAAAAGCATTCTTGTCGAAATATGTGCTGCCTCGAAAGGAGGGTTTGCTTCGGAAGGACATCAACAACTACACCCAATTCCGGGGGAAACTCTTGGAGAGACGTGGGAAAGATTCAAACAGTTGTTGAGGAAGTGTCCGGACCATCAAATCTGCGATGAGGTCTTGAACAAGACGTTCTACTGGGGTCTGAATCAAGCGTCTCAAATGGCGGTGAATGCCGGTTCGGGAGGGTCACTTCTCTCAATAGCCCCGAGCGCAGTGTTTGATGTGGTGGAGCAAGTTGCGCTCCAAACTTATGAGTACAATGAAGCCAAAGCGGTTCAGAATAACCAAGGATCCCCGCCGGCACGAAGAGGAGAGGAGCAAGAAACACTTAAAAGTCTCTCAGACAAGATGAACCGGCTATTAAACAAGGCACAAGGAGACCAAGGAAGGAATTCACGGCCTCAAGCGGGGGTGAATCGCATGGATTATAACAAAAACAACAACAACAACAACAACAACCACAACAACAAGGGTAACTTTGGGGGATATGGAAGTGCACGAGGATATCAAGATCGACCGGTGCAAAGTCATCCCCAAGGGTACGGGAGCAACTACAAGCCAAGACCACAGGCCAGTACAAGTAGTTATGGCAAGGTTTATCCGGATCGTCCCCAAGGTGGCAACAATGGCCAAAACAACCGCCCATCAAGCTATGATAAAGGTCAACATTCGAATTCTAAGAGCGATGAATCGCTAAGAGAAGTTCTTGAGGCTTTCATCAAAAGCCAAACAGCAGTAACAGACGAGCTAAGGAGAAATCAGAGGAACAACGACGCTCGATGGGAACAAAATAGTGCGCCGAGACAAATGGGAACTCTTCCTTCAAACACCGAGGTGCCGAAAAATCATGGCAAAGAACATGTCAAAGCAATCACCTTGAGAAGCGGAAGCACATTACCAGGGCCATCGATCCCGGTGGGGTATGAACCGGAAGTGGAAGAGGCCGTTGTTGAGGATTTGGGGTTTGAGGATGAAGATCTTGGAAATGAGGATGGAGAGCAAGACGCTCCTCAAGAAAGGCAAGACGAATCCCAAGAAGGACCCCAAGTCGATGTCCCTCGGGCCAAACCTCATACTCCCATTCTTAGGCCCCCGTTCCCTCAACGGGTGAAAAGAAAAGCTAAGTGCAACGACGTTCAATTCGCCCGATGCCTTGATGTGCTTAGGCAAGTCTCCATCAACATCCCTCTTATCGAGGCATTGGATGAAATGCCTAAATATCACAAGTTTTTCAAGGAGATCCTCTCTAACCGTCAGCGTTTGCAAGAGTGCTCCAAGATTGCATTGAATGAGGAGTGTAGCGCATTGGTGTTAAACAAGTTGCCTCCAAAAGAGAAAGACCCGGGAAGCTTTACAGTTCCAGTCGGGATAGGAAGAGCAAATGAAATGATGTCCTTATGCGATCTAGGCGCCGGTATTAATCTTATGCCACTTTCCGTCTTTAATTCACTTCAAATTGGCCACATGAAGAAAACCTCGGTATACTTGCATTTGGCTAACCGACAAGTGGTATACCCCGAGGGGGTAGTTGAAGATGTGCTAGTGCGTATTGGGAAATTCATCTTGCCGGCCGACTTCATTATTCTTGACTTCCCGGTTGATCATGTTGTTCCGCTAATCCTAGGGCGACCTTTTCTCGCGACCGCCGACACGGTAATCCGTGTTAAGCAAGGCGTATTGGAGATGACGGTGGGAGGAGAAACTATTATCTTCGATATTCTGAGAGGGATTAAAGCACCCGATATGGATTATTCGGAATTAGCGGCCATCTCCGTAATTGATCAAGAGGTACAACACGTTCTACCTTCAATTTGTTTAAGTACTAATGATTTTTCTAGTGCTTTCTTTGAACAATTAGAGCGTGAAGAAGAAGAGGAAAAGGATGAGCAAAGGGAATTATGTGCACTCGGGTTTGTTGAAAGACGAGAAGGATATAGGGGCTCTGAGCCATTGTTCACGGGAGATAGAGTTGTTCCCCACACCAAGCCATCGCTTGAGGAAGCTCCGAGGCTTGAACTGAAGGTGCTTCCCGAGCACTTGAAGTATGAATATTTGGGGCCAGACTCGACGCTCCCAGTTGTTATCTCTTCTACTTTAGGCCCAGATCAAGAAGCAAGGTTGATGAAATTGTTGCAAAAACACAAGGGTGCATTAGGATGGACTATTGCCGACATCAAAGGAATAGATCCAGCTTTTTGCACTCACAAAATTATTCTGGAACAGGAGTGCAGAGGTTCAGTTGAGCATCAAAGGCGGCTAAATCCGGCCATGAAGGAGGTGGTAAAAAAGGAGATCTTGAAATGGTTTGATGCCGGGGTGATATATCCCATTTCAGACAGCAAGTGGGTTAGCCCGGTTCAATGTGTTCCGAAGAAGGGAGGCTTAACGGTAGTCGCAAATGTGAACAATGAATTGATTCCTCAACGCACCGTGACTGGGTGGCGTATATGCATGGACTACCGAAAGTTGAACAAAGCAACAAGGAAGGATCATTTCCCGCTTCCATTCATTGATCAAATATTGGATCGGTTGGCCGGGAATGAGTTCTATTGTTTCCTAGACGGCTACATTGGTTATAATCAAATCCACATAGCCGTAGAAGATCAGGAGAAAACAACCTTCACTTGCCCCTACGGGACTTTTGCCTTCCGACGAATGCCTTTTGGGCTTTGCAATGCACCGGCGACCTTCCAAAGATGTATGATGGCCATCTTCTCCGATATGGCCGAGAATTATGTAGAAGTTTTCATGGATGACTTCTCAGTTTTCGGAAGATCATTTGACGAATGTTTGGAGCATCTGGGAAACGTGTTGAAAAGATGCGAGGAAACGAATCTGGTGCTTAACTGGGAGAAATGCCACTTCATGGTGCGGGAAGGAATTGTTCTAGGCCACAAGATCTCAAAAGAAGGCATTGAGGTGGACCGGGCCAAGGTTAGTGTCATTGAGACTCTTCCTTATCCGTCTTCTATGAGATTGGTGAGAAGCTTCCTTGGCCATGCGGGATTTTACAGACGCTTCATCCAAGACTTCTCAAAAGTGGCCAAGCCATTATGCAAATTGCTCGAGAAGGAGATAAAATTTGAGTTCACAAGGGAGTGCAAGGTTGCTTTCGATGAGTTGAGAGCAAGATTGGTAAAGGCTCCAATAGTAGCGGCTCCAGATTGGGATCGACCATTCGAAATCATGTGTGATGCGAGCGATTACACCTTGGGAGCAGTTTTAGGTCAGAAACATGATAAGATCTTTCGCGTCATAGCCTATGCGAGCCGAACGCTGAACGATGCTCAAGAAAACTACACAGTCACTGAGAAGGAGTTCTTGGCAGTGGTATTTGCTTTTGAGAAGTTCCGGCAATATGTGATCGGGTCGAAAACCATAGTGCACACGGATCATGCGGCCTTGAAATATTTGCTAACCAAGAAGGAGGCTAAAGCTCGGTTGATTCGATGGGTGCTATTGTTGCAAGAATTTGAGCTCGAAATAATGGATCGGAAGGGAATCAAAAATCAAGTGGCCGATCACTTACCTCGAGTGAAAAATGGTGAGAAGGAATGCGAGGAGGAGATCAAAGACGTATTTCCCGACGAGCATGTTTTGGCGATAGAGAGCGCATCACCGTGGTATGCCGATATCGCAAATTATGTTTCATGTGGGATCGTGCCTTTGGGGATTACTTCTTAACAAAAGAAGAGGTTCCTTCACTCGTGCAACAGGTACTATTGGGATGAGCCGTACCTCTTCAAGCAAGGAAACGACCAAATCTTCCGCCGATGTGTAGCGGAGAGCGAAATTCCGAGAATCTTGGAGGCATGTCATAATTCCCCATATGGAGGACACTTCGCGGGTGATAGGACCGCTAGGAAAGTATTGCAATCGGGCTTCTATTGGCCAACCCTCTTCAAGGACTGTCACGAGCACATCAAACAGTGTGATAGGTGTCAGAGGGTGGGAAATGTCTCCCGGAGGCACGAGATGCCTCTCACCGGCATTCTTGAAGTGGAAGTGTTCGATGTGTGGGGAATGGATTTCATGGGACCATTCCCATCGTCTTATGGGAAGCTCTATATCATAGTAGCGGTGGACTATGTGTCCAAGTGAGTTGAGACAGAAGCATGCATCGCAGCGGATGCGAGGACGGTTATCAAGTTCGTCAAGCGCAACATCATTGCACGCTTCGGAACCCCCCGAGCTATCATAAGCGATCGAGGAGCCCATTTCCGGAATAAGCTCTTCAAGGCTCTTGCCAAGAAATTTGGCATGAAACACAAAATGGCTCTCGCCTACCACCCCCAATGCAATGGCCAAGCGGAAAGCGCTAATAAGGAGATCAAAGGGGTCCTGGAAAAGATGGTCGGCCCAAACCGAAAAGATTGGTCGGAACGCCTTGATGAAGCCCTCTGGGCTTATCGCACCGCCTACAAAACCCCGCTTAACATGTCACCATATTGGATGGTGTATGGGAAAGCGTGCCACTTGCCGGTGGAGATTGAATATATGGCAAGGTGGGCGATAATGAGGTGCAATATGGATTTGGGAACAGCGGGAAAGAAAAAGGTTGCTTCACATTGAGGAGCTGGAGGAATGGAGAAGAGAGGCGTATGAGAGCAACACCATTTATAAAGAAAAGACGAAGCGTTGACATGATAAGCATATCATTAAGAGGAGCTTCGAACCAGGACAATTGGTATTGCTCTATAACGCCAAGCTAAAACTCCACGCCGGTAAACTCAAGTCCAAGTGGTCGGGTCCATTTAGAATCATCTCGTGTTTGAATCACGAAGTGATGGAAATTATGGATCCAAAGGACGAGACAACTTTCTTTGCAAATGGGCTTTATTTGAAGCTCTACCATGGTATTGACGGCAAGGATATTGAGCCGGATATGGAAGAAGAGGTACGGGGGTTTGGAGAAGAAGAAGGAGAAAAGTTGCCCGAAGAAGGCGGCTTAGATCGAGGGTAGTGTGTTGACTACCCCATTTTCGTCGGGCTAATGACGTTAAACAAATGCGCTATTGGGAGGCAGCCCAAGTTTCTAACCCCATCTGTGTAAATTCCCGCAATTTAGTTTATTTGGGTAATAGCATTGCACTAATTATTGTTTGTTTATCGCATGAAGGAACCGGTGCAATCACGACGCTTGGCGTACACCGCTACCTCGCAAACGAACAAGCCAACACCCGAGTCAACCCATCAAGACAAGTCAACCACATTATTTTGAGAAAGGTAGTATGTACTTTCTCCTAAGTTTATTGAAATGAGTTGATATTGCTTAAGGCTTGTGATCGCCTTGTAACCTTGAATGGTTTGCCCCTCTATGCGGGTTGTTGTGCACTGATTAGTAGCATTGTCGGGTTTAATTAAGTTCGGGTATAGTAATACCCTAAGTGTGGTGTGTGTCCCACACCCCACTAGTGAGTCTAGGTTGTGTAGAGTGTGTGTGTGTTTTTTATGTGCAGATGATTGGATGTTATTTCATACTGAAGAAGGGAAAAAAAAGCAAGACAAGAGAGGAGAGTCACGGGAAAGTTTTGGGGGAAAAAGCTAGGGCCCCACCCATCTCTCTTTGGTCAATAAAAGGAACCCCTTTCTCTTTATCTCATTGTCATTGCTTTAGCACTCTTGCAAGTTCAAGAAATCCTTCGAGTGTCAACTTCATCTTTCTCTAGTCAAAAAATGAATCAATGGGAGATCGGCCTCAATGCCTCATCCTCATCGGATGACGACGAGGGAAACTCGCCGGCGCCAAGGTGGCCGGTGAACTCACCGGTATCCGAGGGTACTCCAACCCCGCCGGAGGATCCTATGATCCATATTCAGAGCCGGTTCGAGGAGATCATCGTGGATATCATGACGGTCCGAAAAGATATTAAGGACTTCAAAGAGGATGTGCAAGCGCAGTTGACTGACATCATGAAAATGATTAGCAACTTGACTGCGATGTTGCACAGACGAACTCTAAGGCCGCCTACGGCCAGGTAAGAAGGAAGAAGGTAACATTAATCAGTGTACATATGTGTTAGTTTCGGTTTATGGAGTCTTAGGGTAATTCGACCCCGAGTGTGGGGTTAAGTGTGGTGTGTGTCTCACACACCACAATTGAGTCATTTAATGTGTTTGTTTGAAGTGTCTTAGTAGGTGCATTGATACTCACATGAAGGTAGGAGACTTGGGTGACAAAGAAACAAAACAAGAAGAAAAGAAAAAGGGGGAGATAAAGACTCACGGGAGTTTTCTTTTGGGGAACCCAATCATAGAGGGGAATCATTTACTTTTCAACCAACCCCTCTATATCATCATCCCCTTCCATTGTTGTCCATCCCCACACTCACAAGAGAAACCTCCCCTTGAAACCACTCAACGATCAAGTTTTCTTTCACCCAAGAAGATGAGCCGTAGAAGAAATCCGGTGGAAGTTTCCTCATCGTCCGACGATGATGAGGTGAACTCACCACCACCAAGATGGCCGGCTCCTTCACCCACCCGGACTAGTAGCTCGTACTTGCCGCCGGACCTAATGGAGCTCCTAGAAGGAAGGATAGCGGATGTCACAATGGACATCATGCAATTCCGAGAAGAGTTCAAGGAGTTTCGCTCCGAGACCTCCGGAAAATTAGAAGAGATCATGGAGATACTCGTAAACTTGACCGTGCTAGTCCGGGAGAGACCTCGAAGAGGGCCTCCTAACCGTTGAAATGTGGGTAAGACGCACCTACTTGTAGAAATGTGTATAGTTGGTCTTTAAGGTTTTGTGTGTGTTTATGTCTTTTGTGTGTCGTTACCCCGTGTTCGGAGTTAAGTGTGGTGTGTGTCACACACCACAATCGAGTCATTTAACAAGTTTCAAAACAAGTCTAAGTGCAAGTTATGGGTTCGAGTGTTCTAAGGTTGAAGAAGAAGAAAATAGTGAAAAAGGGCAAGAAAATGGGTCTAGGCACGATCGTGACCATGGAGGCACGATCGTGGGTTGGGAAAACGCGCTAAGGCACGATCGTGCCCCTTCCAGGGACGATCGTGACCTAGGAAATAAGTCGAGTCACGATCGTGCCCTCCCTAGGGACGATTGTGGCTGAATATATTCGAATTAATTCCAACTTACCGTGGGCTCCCCCGATCTCATTCACGGGGGAGTCACGATCGTGACCCAAGTTTTTTTGCGAGTCACGATCGTGCCTCATCAGGCACGATCGTGCCTCTGCGCGTATAAAAGTGAAATTCTGATCAGCTAGTCGTGCAAGATGCCACACACAATGTTACACAGAATGCTATAACGTTGTGTCTGACTTCTTGCGTAGATAATGCAGGACAGTAAATATAAAGCTATAAGTAATGACACATCAGATTGTTTACCCAGTTCGGTGCAACGTCACCTACGTCTGGGGGCTCTCAGCCTAGTGGAAAGATTTTACTTATCAGTAATCCGTTAGAACATACAAGTACCTGTGATCACTCCTAGATCTATACTTTATGCTATGTCTTACAGTGCAATCTATCTCAGGGTCTCCCCCTGAATCCAAGAACGTCTTGATTCCACTCTTCGAGCAATCGTCTTGCTCTGTCGTCTTCAAGTCTTCTTCAAGCTTGGTGGTTGCGTGCAGTCTTCAACTCACTACTTCAGTAAACCCTCAATCACCTAACTCTCTATAGTTATGTGATACACAAAGTCCTAAGCTTAATCTGCAATTTCTCAGCCCGTAAACCTTCACGTCTAAGAACCTTGCAAATTGTAGCTAGGAAATAAATAAAGAACCACACGATTGCTAAGGGGGTAGCCTAAGATTTTATAGCAATCGTGGATGAGTACTAACCCTAAAGGGTTTCCTCTTAATTGCCGTCTTTCTTCTTTTCAGATTAGGAGTCGTTCTGCACTTTCCTAATCGTTTTCTTGATTTTCTGCCGAATCTGCACTTTCTTGATTTCTGTCGATCAGGATGCTTGCCGAGACGCCGTCAACAATGTCACAGAAGATGTCGTAGAAGATGCTTCGACATTCTTTGTAACATGTTCCTCAGTTCTTTTAAAAACTAGCCAATCTCTAAAACCGTCGTAACTACAATCTCCCCCTTTGGCTATTTTTAAGGACAGCATTCTTCATCGTATTTTGCGTCGCATTCTGCATCGCATTTGTCGTCTCGTCGATCGGCAGTGTCGCGCGTATCATCGCGTCTTGTGTCTTCGCGTCGCGTCGCGTCGTCTCTATCTTTCTTCCTTGTACATCGCGCGCGTATATCTAATTTAAACTTACTCCCCCATGCTGGCTGAAAAAGAGCCAAAAGATAAAAAAATATTGTAACAAATCCGGGAAATAAGAAAAATAAACACAAACATAACTCACACTCGCTCTCAATCAGCTGTCGAGAGCAGGCGTGATACATTGTTCACAAAATATTACAGACATAAAAGTTGTTCAGTAGTTCAAGAGTCAGAGAATTTCATAAAAGTTTTAAATAGAGCTGCTGTTGGAACTTGCAGTCTCTGTTGCTTCTGTGGAGGCTTCTTGGGCAGCTTCTTCTGGATCATTTGGCGCAGTGAGTTCGGCGCTGCGAGAGGTGCTTTAGAGCAGTCTTTAAGTTTGCAATGTCCTCATCCAGCACAGCAATTTCTCGTTCGAGCATGACGGCATCCCTGCTGGTGGTCTTGGTTAGAGGGACGGCACTTGTGGCTCTACTGGTCTTTGCCTTGGCTTCCAGCCTGACAAGATCAGGAGCATGCTTCCCTTCAAACAACTTGTGGCTTACCACAATTTGTCCTCCTCTTTTGCCCACCTTATCCGATGTTTTCAACACTCCAGGGTGTTGATGTACAAGTAATTCAGAGATAAGGGATGGAAAGGCTATGAGAATTTTCACAGCAAGAGATCTAGCATGGCGAACAAGATGATCAATCACAAATTGTCGAAAGTCAAGTTTAGATCCAGTACCTATTTGGTAGATCAGTATTGCCAGCTCAGGTTTGATAGATGATGCGTGGGTCGAGGGCGCCCAATTTGCCACTCCAATCCGGAAGAGAATGGAGTACTTGGAAGTCAGATCTGATGCTGCCACGGTGCCTTTGGATGGCCATGTTCTGCTTTTATCTCCGGTGATCTCACGGAGGACTTTGCTTATGTCGGGTGGTGGCACAGATCGAACCCTCTTCCTTCCCAGGAAGTCATTGATAATGTCAGAGGAGATGTCAAAGCAAATGCCTCTGACATATACCTTATCAAACTCTGGAGCATCTAGGGTACCAAACGTGGTAGGCAAATTTGTAATGAATTCTTTAACCAGGAGGGGATAGTGATTACCAATGTTGGAGACGGTTCTCATTAATTCTGCCTTCTCCAGGAGCTGTATAATGGCCTCTAGCCCAAACAGCTCCGACGACAGTGTCTTCTCTGGGTATGCCGTTCTCTGAAACACAAATTCCCACCTCTTTGCACCTTCTGCTGAGTGAAACGACACATTGTCGTAAGTTACACTCACGGTGTTCTTGGCCGTCTTCAGGGCCTTCTTTTTCTTTCCTTCCTCAGCAGGGACCTCCTCAACGTCATCATCAGTTGTTTCATCCATCAAACTCCTTGTCGCGATCACTTTCTTCCCCTTTTCTTTGTCATGCGACTTTTTCTTTTTGTTGCTGGGACCTCCAGCCTCCTTGTTCTCCTTCCTTTTCCTTGTTTCTTTCAGCTTTCCAACCATAACAGCCAGACTTTCAGTTTCTTCTAGAACCTTTTTCTTCAGGGATGATAGGACTGTGTGTGCCGTCTCTGCAGCTTCTTCCATGACATCTTCTCTGGCATCCAGAGGGTTTTCTTCTGTGTTGTTGGTGGTGGCATCCTTGTTCCTCTCAGCTTCTTCCAGATCGGTCTCTCCGTTTCTGGTTTCTTCTTTCTCTTCTTCTTCCTCGGCTTCTTCCGAGTCAGCTATTTCTTCCTCTTCTACAACTTTTTCAGTGGCTTTTGGTGTGACTCTGTTCCTTCTTCTTCTCCTACTTCTCCTTCCGCAATGCGTTCCAACCCATGACTGACCGGAGTCAGATCCTCCTTTTCTCCTTCCGGACGTATCAGTTCTTCTACCAGACCTTCTTGAGGTGGGTCCTGGTTTTCCAGCAGTGATTCTAACAAATCACTGTTTCTAGAGGTATCGGCAGAGAAATCGTTACCTGTTGGTGTTGGAACTGTGACGATTTGCATGGAGGCTTCTCGATTTTCCTGGCCAAGATCATTCTCTCTTTCTGGCCCAGTTAGGTCAGACATTGAGAAAGCAGCGCTTCCAGTCCGGGACTTTTTGGGAACTCGAGTAAAAGCTGGTATTGGGGCTTTCTCTGGTGAAGCATCCTTGAGAATTTCTTCTGACTTCTTCAGGGTTTTTGGCCCTTTAATTCGCACTCCATGCTTGTTTGTTTTCGCTTTACTGCTTCTGGAGCCTTTAGATTCAGCTTTCTTTGAATCGGTGGCTTCCTTTGGGGCTACTGTGCTTCGAGTTTTCACCATTGTTGTTTGTGAGATTTGCAGAGAGTGAATGGCGAAGGAGATGAGAGTAAGCACAGAGAGGAGGCAGACTAGGTTTTTGAAAAAAACGATTCAAATCTTTTTAGCGTCTGAGTGTATCTTTCCTTTTCTTTTATATGGGCTTTTGATGTGCTTGGCCCAATGACATTTGTTGGATTTTTAGACCGGTTCATGAAGAGGCACCAACAACTCCTCTCAACCGTTTCTGCAACTTCTTACTGTTTGTTGATGGTACACAGACCGAGTGATGATCTGAGATCCTCGAATCTGCTTGCATCTAGTGCCTTTGTGAAAATATCAGCAAGTTGCTTCTCTGTAGGAATGTGCTCTAGGATGATCTTCTTGTCTTCGACCAATTCTCGAAAGAAGTGGTGTCGAATATCAATGTGTTTGGTCTTGCTGTGTTGGACAGGATTTTTGGAGATGTTGATAGCACTGACATTATCACAATATAAAGTCATGACATCCTGTCTGACATTGTATTCGACTAACATCTGCTTCATCCATAGTAGTTGTGTGCAGCTACTCCCAGCAGCAATATACTCCGATTCGGCAGTGGAAAGGGCAACACAGTTTTGCTTCTTACTAAACCATGATATGAGGTTGTTGCCAAGGAAGAAGCATCCTCCAGATGTGCTTTTCCAATCTGATGTGTTTCCAGTCCAATCGGCATCACAATACCCCACTAAGGTAGAGGATGTGTCGAATGAATATAACAAGCCCAAGTCTGTAGTCCCAGAGATATATCTAATAATTCTTTTGGCTTGGGATAGATGACTAACCTTAGGATTAGCTTGATATCGTGCACATACTTCGACAGAGTAGGCAATATCTAGTCGACTTGCGGTGAGGTAGAGAAGACTACCGATGATGCTCCTGTATAGGTGTTGGTCGACGGCTTCTCCTGAATCATCTTTAGTTAGCTTGACATGTGTAGCTGCTGGTGTCCTTTTATGTGAGGCTTTCTCTAGCCCAAACTTCTTGACAATATTCTTCGCATATTTGCTCTGAGATACGAAGATGCTATCCTTTTGTTGTTTGATTTGGAAGCCTAGAAAATAAGTAAGCTCTCCCACCATGCTCATCTCGAATTCTGATTGCATCTGTTGAATAAATATCTCTACCATCTTGCTTGACATCCCTCCAAAAACAATGTCATCGACATAGATTTGAGCTATCATTAGATTCCCGTCTTCATTCTTCACAAATAGGGTCTTGTCAACTCCCCCTCTAGTGTAGCCGCTTTGGATGAGGAATTTTGTGAGCCTTTCATACCAAGCCCTTGGTGCTTGTTTCAACCCATAAAAAGCTTTCTTGAGTTTATACACATGATCAGGATAGTGAGGGTCAACAAACCCTTTGGGTTGAGACACATATACTTCTTCATTGAGATCCCCATTTAAGAACGCACTTTTGACATCCATCTGGTAGAGCTTTATCTGTAGATGGCATGATATCCCTAGCAGGAGACGGATTGCTTCAAGTCTTGCCACAGGAGAAAATGTCTCATCGAAGTCAACACCCTCAATTTGAGTATACCCTTGAGCAACTAACCTTGCTTTGTTGCGAGTGATGTTGCCAAACTCATCGGATTTGTTCTTGAAGATCCATTTGGTGCCTATGATGTTTCCTTTACTTGGTTTGGGCACCAGTTCCCATACCTGATTTTTCTCAAATTGAATCAGCTCTTCTTGCATAGCATTGACCCAATACTCATCATTGATGGCTTCATTGATGTTTTTGGGTTCTGTCTTTGAAACGAAGCAAATATTTCCTATTATCTCGTTATAATCTTCAAGAGCTTTTGACCGAGTCCGTACGCCTTCATTCAGGTTTCCAATAACTCCAGAGATAGGATGGTTAGTCTGGACTCTTCGTGAGGGATTCTTGTTGTTGGTTTCAGGAACTACTTCGTCATTGGCGACATCATCTTCTGCTTTGCTGCTAGCATCTTCTCTGACATCTTGAGTAGCATTCTTCCTGACATTGTTGGGCGGATAGGCTTCGTCTTCGTCCGTCGCATCTTCTGAGGCATCTTCGCAGTCATCATCAACAACAACATTGATTGATTCCATCATGGTCATGGTTCGTTTGTTGAAGACTCGGTATGCGCGACTATTCCTTGAATAGCCAAGGAAGATGCCTTCATCGCTCTTTGGGTCAAGCTTTCGACGAGGCTCTCTATCAGCCAGTATATAACACGTGGAGCCAAAGATATGGAAGTACTTAACATTGGGCTTTCTCCCCCTCCATATTTCATAATGAGTTACTGACATACCTGGTCGGAGAGTGACTCGATTGTGGATATGGCAAGCAGTGTTAAGTGCCTCTGCCCAGAAGTGAGTTGGTATGTCTTTAGACAGCATCATAACTCTCGCCATCTCCTGTAGAGTCCTGTTCTTACGCTCAACAATGCCATTCTGTTGAGGAGTGATTGGTGCTGAGAATTCATGCGCTATCCCTTCTGAGTTGCAGAAATCTGCAAACTTGCTGTTCTCGAACTCTCGACCATGATCACTACGAAGGCGGATGATTTTGCCAATTGTCTCTCCTTTTTCTCGTTGGACTTGGATGCATAGATTCTTGAAGATTGAGAAGGTGTCTGATTTGTCATGAGGGAAGTCAACCCAAGTGTATCGTGAGTAATCATCTACACATACAAAGACATATCATTTTCCTGCAAGGCTTTCAACTTGCATTGGTCCCATGAGGTCAACATGTATCAGCTCAAGTACTCGAGAGGTGGTGATATGCTGAAGCTTCTTGTGTGACATCTGACATTCTCCGCAGATCTTTCCTTCTACTATTTTTAGGTTTGGGATTCCGGTGATAGCCTGCTCTGAGATTGCCTTTTGCATACTTCTAAGGTTTAGATGTCCAAGCTTTCGGTGCCATAGTTTGGTTTCTTCTGCTTTGGAGACAAGGCACTTGGTTGCTTCGATATGTGTCTCGGGAGACCAGATATAGCAATTGTTTGTCGAGCGAACTCCTTGTAGAATAGTGACCTGATCGTTGTTTTTAACTATACAGGCATCTTTAGTGAATTTTACTACTAAATCCTGATCACAGATCTGACTGATGCTAATCAGGTTTGCCTTAAGTCCTTCTACAAGTAATGCTTCAGTCAGACAGGGGGCTTCTGGATGCTTGAGCACTCCTTTTCCAATGATTCGAGCTCGGATCCCATCTCCAAACGTAACAAAGCAGTTTGTATATAATTTAAGATTGGAGAGAAACTCTGGAGTACCTGTCATGTGTCGAGAGCATCCACTGTCGAGATACCAGTCCTTGTTCGTTGAAGCACTTAATGATGTATATGCAACATTAGCTCGATAGGTCAGGTTCTTAGGTCTCCATTCATGGCGAGTTGTCTTCGGAGGATATGGGAGATGCCTTTGATATTTCTGAGCTTGCTTCCTCTTAAGAAGTTGAAAACAAAAAGGTCTGATGTGACCTGGTTGACCACAGTAATGACATATCCATTGATATTGATAAGCTGGTCTTCTGTAGCTTTGTTGTCTGCGTGGAGGATGTCTTCTGGCAGTTTCTTGACAAGAACAGGTTGTAGACGATGTTATGGCTTTTGTTGTAGGTCGTCCTGTAGCATGAGTTGGGGCATCCTGTTGTTTCTTGTCGGCCAAGGCTTGTTGTGGGATAAACTTTGTCCCTGCTGTTGAGGAGACAACATGTGTGTACCCTAGTCCCGTCGTATCTTTGGACTGTTTTCCCACCGATAAAATCTTGTCAAGGCTTTCTGTGCTCGGATTCATCATCTTTACTGATTTAGTCATGAGACTAATTTCTCCATTAAGTCTGGTGATCTCTCGTTTCAGCTCCACGATCGTCTCTAGAAATCTTGACTTGTCGTTGGTAAGACTAATGATCCTTTCGCCTTGTTGATCAAGTATCAAAGTTTCCTTGATCCATCTGGTATGCAAGCCTTTGTATGCCTCGACTAGTTGCTCTTTAGTCCAATTCTCATTTGGAGTTGGATCATCATTGATGTCGACAGCATTATCAACATTATATGTAGGAGTAGTAGTAGTGAATGCAACAAAGTTGCTAACCTCTTCAGATCCACTATCTTCATTGTCATCATCTGATAGGGTGGCATTGTATCCTCGTTTTTGTTGTTTGAGGAAATTTGGACATTCTCTACGGAGGTGGCCGAATCCTTCAAACTCATGACATTGAAGTCCTTTGTTTTTGTTTTCTTCCCCACTCCTGTTTGGTCTGTCAAGACTTCCTCCAACTTGAGCTTTTTGTGGAGCTTTGTTTCTGGCATTTGCTGTGACATTCCGCCCGCCCATTCGACTAAATCTTCTCGTGGCTTTGTTATAATTTTTTGTGAGAAGGGCCATTGTAGCCTCGATGTCTTCATCAGAATTCGAATCCTCAGGATCTGGTTGCTTGTGTGTTGAGCTTTTGAAAGCAACTCCTTTGGTCCTTCTGTCGATGTTGGGTAGAGACAACTCATAGGTCATTAGAGACCCCATCAGTTCATCAAACTTTAAGACCTTGAGGTCATGAACTTCTTCAATTGCTGTGATCTTCATCTTGAACCTAGGGCTAAGAGCACGTAGGGTTTTTCTTACCAATTTTTCATCAGACATTGGTTCTCCCAGAGAATAGGATTCATTGGCTAGATCACGAATGCGAACATTGAAATCTGCAATTGATTCGTCTTCTTTCATGATGAGGGCTTCGAAGTTGGTAGTCAGGTATTGCAGTTTTTGTTCTCGAACCTTAGTTGTTCCTTCATATGCTACGGCCAGGATGTCCCATACTGATTTGGCAGTTGTGCATGTGTTGATTAGTCTGAACACGTTCTTGTCAACACCATTGAAGATAGCATTCAGAGCTCGAGAATTTCCCAGTGATTCTTCATCTTCATCATCGGTCCAGTCTTTTTCTGGTTTTGGGCCGATAGGATTGCCATCACTGTCACTGAGTTGTGGTGCATTCCAACCATGGAGTACAACCTTCCATGTTTTGTTGTCTAGTGACTTCATGAAGGCACACATTCTAGCCTTCCAATAGCCATAGTTGCTTCCATCTAGAACAGGTGGTCGATTTATGGATCCTCCTTCTCTGGTATTGTCCATCTTTGATCAAAATATTTGTTTAGGAACTCACCTAAAGCTGTAGGTGCCTCCTCTGATACCAATTGAAATTATGATCAGCTAGTCGTGCAAGATGCCACACACAATGTTACACAAAATGCTATAACGTTGTGTCTGACTTCTTGCGTAGATAATGCAGGACAGTAAATATCAAGCTATAAGTAATGACACAGCAGATTGTTTACCCATTTCGGTGCAACGTCACCTACGTCTGGGGGCTCTCAGCCTAGTGGAAAGATTTCACTTATCAGTAATCCGTTAGAACATACAAGTACCTGTGATCACTCCTAGATCTATACTTTATGCTACGTCTTACAGTGCAATCTATCTCAGGGTCTCCCCCTGAATCTAAGAACGTCTTGATTCCACTCTTCGAGCAATCGCCTTGCTCTGTCGTCTTCAAGTCTTCTTCAAGCTTGGTGGTTGCGTGCAGTCTTCAACTCACGACTTCAGTAAACCCTCAATCACCTAACTCTCTATAGTTATGTGATACACAAAGTCCTAAGCTTAATCTGCAATTTCTCAGCCCGCAAACCTTCACGTCTAAGAACCTTGCAAATTGTAGCTAGGAAATAAATAAAGAACCACACGATTGCTAAGGGGGTAGCCTAAGCTTTTATAGCAATCGTGGATGAGTACTAACCCTAAAGGGTTTCCTCTTAATCGTCGTCTTTCATCTTTTCAGATTAGGAGTCGTTCTGCACTTTCCTAATCGTCTTCTCGATTTTCTGCCGAATCTGCACTTTCTTGATTTCTGTCGATCAGGATGCTTGCCGAGACGCCGTCAACAATGTCACAGAAGATGTCGTAGAAGATGCTTCGACATTCTTTGTAACATGTTCTTCGGTTCCTTTAAAAACTAGCCAATCTCTAAAACCGTCGTAACTACAAAAAGGATTTCAGACCCTTTCTTCCTCACTTTTTCGCGAACCGTAGACCTTGAGAGCGCCGCCTCCGCCGTTTTTCGCCGGAAAATCGCCAGAACTCGCCGTTTCTTGCCTCCAATCGCCGGAATAAGGTATTCCCCTCACTCCCCACTCCTTTCCTAGCCTCGATTTGTTATTTTCTCGCATTTTGTCCACAAAACCACTTCAAAACCGCCCCCACCATAGATTCCGACCACTTCTCACCGGAATTTGTTGATTAGACCGACCACATTCACTCTCACACGCCTCACCCTAGATACCACCCCCACCTCCACATAAAGCCCACCTTTCCATTTTCCGGCGACTTAGGCCGGAAACTTTAGGTTCTCACTTGCATTCTCACACTTACGCTCACTCACTCTAATGGCACCTAAGAAACCCGCGGACCAAGCTTGTGCTCAACTTGTGAGCAAGAAGGCTCGAACCAGAGCCGGTACCTCGGGGTCACGAGCACCACCGGCCCCACAAGGTTCCCGTCTCCCGGCCGAGACGCCCAATATTGCGTGCCTTAGGTTCACATGCCCGGGCCCGTATAAGCGACGTTATGAGGCATTCCAAGACCGGGTGGTGATGACCGGCCGGTTCTTCAACGAGTTCTTATGCCGGAGCTTAGGCATTTGGGAAGAGCTCCACGAGAAGGCCATTCGGCTAGGATGGCCAGGGATGATGACTTGGAGGCCCCCGGTCTTCGAAGACCTCACCCGGGAATTCTTTGCCACCGTGGAGCCGGTGAACAAGGAGAAGACCGAGATTTCCTTCCGGGTGTGTGGGAGGAAATGCAAGATGACGAGAGATGACCTCACCTCCATGTTCGGCTTTTCGGAGGGAGAAGCGCCAGAGATGGGCCTTTCCAACAGCGAGATGTGGCATCACATCACGCTAAACCCTTATTGGGAAAAGACCAACAAGGCAAAGGACATCCCCGAAGACCAGCCCGGGATGCTTATGTTGCAGCGGTTCCTCGCGGGAACCCTATTCTGTAGAGAGAACGGTCAGTACGACGTTACTCTCAAGGAATTGTGGATTCTGAACGCGTATCGCACGGACACGAGGGCACCGTGGGAGCGGACCATTTGGGATCAGTTGCTCGAGATGCCTTCGAGACAGCCGGGGGCATTGGAGCGGGCTGCTTAGTCACTCAGATCGTCTGGGGGCTTGTCAGCGGGGTGAACTACCCCATGGGCCCTCCGATCTTCGAGAAGGAGGCAGTGCGAGGGCAAGAGGTACAGGGGTCGACCTTCGTGGAGATTGTGAAGGAGAGCTACCCTCGCCTAGAGCGGATCCGGCTCAAGATCCAGAACAGGCAACCGCTGCTGACAAGGATGGCACCAGAGGACAGAGCGAGAGGCCGGCAGCGGCAGCACGGGTAGCTAGAGCCCAGGAGGGAGGAGCAGCTCAGCAGGAGCCGGAGCAGGAGCAGGAGCAGGAGCCGGGACAGGAGCAGGAGCGGATGCCGGGACATGATGAGGATGTGCTTGCCATGATGAGGGCGATGCGCATCCAGCAGCAGGAGGACTCCGAGCGGTCCAGGCATGAGTGGGCGAGGATGCATGCCTTCCAGGGGCATGTGGACCAGACGATGTACCAGCAGCACCACGACATGTGGGGCATCGCGAGCTTCTACCAGTCGCGATTCCAGGAGCATCCAGCGTTCCAGGGAGCTGTTTTCCCGGCCCCGGCCGGCCCGTACATGCACTTCCACTATCCGGACACGGCAGGAGCAGACCCGACTGGAGCAGGCCCGAGCGGTTCCCATGACCAGGCAGACGGAGGAGCAGGTGATTTCCTCTACGACGACTCGACGTATTGAGAGGTATCATCTTGTGTTGTCGGTTTTAGACTTGTTGACTTTTGAGACTTATTTTGTTGAACTTATGTATTTTGGGTCGGTTTGGATGACCCTTTTAGTTTGGTGATGTATGAACTTTTACATGTTGAGTATATCTTGGTATTTGACATGTTAGTTTTATTTTGCTAAAATTGATGGTTGTTTGATTTTGAGCATGTGGGGCAGTTGCCCAAGTTGAGATTTTGTGAGCATGATGTTGTGATGGCATTGTGGGCCAAAGTGTAGGGTTTTGGAGCGTTCTAGATCGTCGAGATAGCGGAAGCAATAAAAGATAATATACTCCAAACCTTGTCCAAGAACATTTAAACCATTAAATCCCAAAGCAAAATCTATTCCACAAGATGTTTACCTTTAAGTCTTGTTTGAATCGATAAAGAAGAACGTTCGGATCTTCTTCTCTAAAGCTAGTCCACACCAAGAGGATGATCTTCAAGATCCTTCACTTAATTGCCTACTAGAACAATTAAATGAAGAACAAGAGAGCAAGATGATGAAGAGGAGAGGGGGTGGCCGGCCACAATGAGAGAGAGAGAGGATTTTTGTGTGTTTTGAGACTTAATGAATTAATGAATTAAAGTCTTGCATTATAATTCATCACCCAACTCACAAGTATGGGTTAAAAGTGATTGGTATGGGCTTAAAGGTGCTTTAACCCATACCCCTTAAATCACTCACCTCTTAATCCACAATCACCAACTAAGCATGGCATTGTGTGGCCCCCACAATGGCCCCACCAAGTGGGCCGGCCATATGGCCTTATTGGGCCGGCCATGAGGCTTCATGGGCCGAGCCCAATGGGCCCTCCCGTGTTGTCTCATGCCGCGTCCAAAAGTTGCCCGACCTTTTTGTCGTTACTTATCAAACAAAGTCCGACGCGATATCGACGAAAAACTCAATTTTTCTCGATTCGCTAATTATTCTCTCAAACCAAACCTATGGCACAAAACCTCCAGTTTTGTCCATATACTTCTCCTTAAGAAACATCCATGTTTCCTTGTCTCAAGTTATCCGTCTTGTATGTGTGTGACCCTCTAGGCTCATGCCACCGTTGGCAGATCAGCGCAAGACTCGCTCTTGCCCGATCCATCATAAGTGGTCTCTAGTAAAACATTATGATTACCCAAGGTGCACAATGATCGATAATTCGACTTAACCTTTGTGCGTACAAGTCACCATCCTTTTATCTCTAGATATCCCAATTGATCTCAAGGCATAGAGTCGTCTCCCTTGTTCAATCAATCATTGTTACTTGATATGCGAGATGACTGAGAAATGATAACCCGTATCATTTGCATGGCCATGCTTTTTCTCTCAGTCAGTCTCCATCAAGAGGCCTTCTAACGGATATCTTTCCCATACCGTAGTATGAGGGATAAATCCCTTAGCCGTCTTTCGTGTCACTCATGCAACCCGTTCCGCTACCCAATCATGCCCTTTATAGCAATCCTTTTACAGAAAGCGTTTGGCGCAAGTTAAAGCCGTACGTTCATTGCATAGTGATCACAAAGACTCCTTGGTCTAAGGACGTCGTGACAAGCTATCGCATCTGAATATGTTTATGGCTTAATCTATGAAAACACTATTCAATGTGGGTCGTCCGATATCAATCACCTCATGATATCTATGATATGGTTCCAGGATCCCACATCCTTATGACAAGTAGAACTACGTCATTAAGAACCATCCTCATACTGGTCGCTTTTGAGGAAGCATAGGTTGACCAGGGACTCGTTAAGTGTGATCCGTACAGATTTATGGTTCTACTACTTTAGTGGTCATAAATCAGATCATGCTTAACATATTACTTCAACACATAAGTAATATAAAGCCGTTTATATTTATACATTACAAACGATGATATTCGAACATAGACGTTTACAGGCTAATGCCAATTGGACTAGGGCACAAATGCTATCAATCTCCCACTTGCCCTTAGCTCCAATCTAAGTCCCAGTCTATACCCATTGACCTAACATGTTTTTCATGTTTATCTTGAGGAAGAGCCTTGGTCAATGGGTCGGCTGTGTTATCATCAGTTGCAATGTAGTGGATCTTCACGTCACCTCTAGCAATTATGTCGCGGATGATGTGATACTTTATGAGTACATGTTTGGATCTGTTATGTGCCCTGGGTTCCTTAGCTTGCGCAATAGCCCCGATGTTGTCACAATATAAGTCTACTGGGTTAGACGGGTTTTTAATTACACCTAACCCAGCCACGAAACTCCTGATCCATACAGCCTCTTTTGCCGCCTCACATGCGGCAATGTACTCAGCTTCCGTCGTAGAGTCAGCAATGGTATCCTGCTTCTTGCTTTTCCAGCTGAATGCTCCACCGTTCAACATAAACACATTTCCCAACTGACTCTTAAAGTCATCGGGGTCTGTCTGGAAACTAGCGTCGACATATCCTTTGACGACGAGATCATCATTTCTGCCCCCGTATACAAGAAAGGCGTCCTTGGTTTTTCTCAAATATTTGAGAATCGCCTTGACAGCCATCCAGTGTGCCTCACCGAGTTTGGATTGATGTCTACTGGTACAGCTTAGGGCAAACGAGACATCCGGTCTCGTGCATATCATGGCATACATTATGGACCCTATAGCCGAAGCATGTGGGATCTCATTCATTCTTGCTAGCTCTGCAGGTGTCTCAGCACCCTGCTTCTTGCTAAGCTTCACGCCATGACGCATGGGCAGTAATCCTTTCTTTGAATCTTGCATTGAGAATCGTCTCAACACCTTGTCTATATAAGTGCTTTGACTTAAGCCCAAGACCCGCTTGGCACGGTCTTTATATATCTTGATTCCCAAGATGTAAGAGGCCTCGCCTAAGTCCTTCATTGCGAAACACTCACCTAACCAAGTCTTCGTTAAGAGCAAGGTAGGGACGTCGTTTCCAATGAGCAGTATGTCATCAACATAAAGCACTAAAAGGATTATATTGCTCCCACTTGCCTTTTTATACACGCAAGGTTCATCATCGTTCTTAACGAAGCCAAACCGTTTTACTACTTCATCAAAACGCTGATTCCAACTCTGAGATGCTTGCTTCAAACCATAGATTGATTTGAGCAACTTGCAAATCTTTCCCTTATTCTTTGGATCCTTAAAACCCTCAGGCTGAGACATATAAACGTCCTCAGCTAACCTCCCGTTGAGGAAGGCGGTTTTGACATCCATTTGCCATATCTCATAGTTGTGATATGCTGCTATGGCAAGAAGAATGCGGATAGATTTGACCATAGCTACTGGAGAAAAGGTCTCTTCTTAGTCAATTCCGTGGACTTGGTCTAAATCATTAGTTTTAAACCTCTTAGCATTTACATTATAGAGCATGTTGGATTTCGAGTTTTGCATATTCAATATGTATAATCCTCCAACAGTGCGAGCATTGCCATAATATATGTTGTTGCGCATAATATCAAAAAACCCGTTCTTAATATTAAAATAATATCCCTCTATTTCAAGAAGAGAAATTGAGATAATATTCCTGTTGAAAACAGGTACGCAAAACACATCATTAAGTTCAATTACAAGCCCACTGGGCAAAACAAGGTTCACAGAACCCACAGCAGTTGCGGCAACTCTGGTATTGTTCCCAACTCTTAGGTCCACCTCGTTTTCCTTTATATCTCTTCTACTGTGTAACACCTGCACATCAGCACAGACATGAGACTCAGCTCCAGTGTCTAGTACCCAGGTATTTATTGTAGAAAGATATAGCTCTAATGGAATACCTGATGAAGTAGCGGCCCCACCGCCCTTCTTCTGATCCTCCTTCAGCTGCTGACAGTTTTTCTTCCAATTACCAGGCTTTTGACAGTAGAAACAGACCGACTCCTTTGCCTTCCCTTTGCCTTCCCTTTGCCTTGTACGGGCATGTGAGGTCTAGGAATAAATGGTTGTCTGTTCCTCCCTGCGAGGTGTCTTGGGCCTTTACCCTTGCCACCAACAGCTTTGAAGCTGTGTCCCTTCTTGACCATGAAGACATTTTTGGACGAACTGCCCCTTATGCTCTTCTCGGCAGTTACTAGCATGCTGTGCAACTCCGACACGGTCTTGTCCATATCATGCATATGATAGTTCATGACGAACCCACCATATGCATGAGGAAGGGATTGCAGAACAAAATCCGCAACCATTTCCTTTTCCATAGACATACCGATACTAGTCATATGGTCAAAATGCCCCTTCATCTGTAGGACGTGAGGACCTACGGAGCTGCCTGCTGACATCTTGCAGGCTATGAGTTCTCGGAGAACATTGTATTTTTCAATACGTACTTTCTCCTTGAACATATCCTTGATCTGTGCAAACATTGCAAACGGATCATGGGATAGCTCCATAAACTGCTTTTGGAGGTCCGCCTCCATGCAGCCCAGCATGACACACGCAACGTCGATAGAGTCGCTAAGGTGTTTCTGGTACGCAACCTTAACGACCCTCGTTGCGTTGGCAGCTGGCTCCTCAGGGATAGCCTTATCAAGTACGTACTCCCTGCGTTCCATTTTTAACACAAGTCGTAAATTTCTGTCCCAGTCTAGATAATTTGTCCCGTTGAGTTTACACTTCTCGAGTATAGTCCTCAATGACAAATTAGACGAGTTTGTTGAATTACTAGCCATTTCTACACGAAGAAAGTAAATTTAATCAGAATAGTTGAATAAATTTACGAAGATCCGAATTAAACACCAACCATTAGATTCTAAAATTTAGAATCTTTAAACCAAGATCCCTTATTCGTCATTTGAAGTGCGCTAAGGCGCACCGCTCCAATTGACTTATTTAGTCCAATTACAACCCGTGTAACTCTTAGTCAGGGTATGTGTAAAACACACGGCTTACCCTTCCGATGCCCCAGCTCGACCTCAGGCCAAGAATCGTGGTTGAGTCAACCAACTTTCACTAACGAGTTAACTTTGTGCAGATGCTCCGCTAAGGCGCACGACATCCCACAAAGTTTACCATTCCCATCTAGAACCCATTCGATTGATGCTCCGCTAAGGCGCACGACACCGATAAAATGTTTCTACATGGGTGTAAATTTGGGTGGCATCTCACTTGACTCAAATTAACTTGTAATTTGGTTGTGTTTAATAATTCGAGAGTATTTGGTACAATTACGAACCCGTCATCAACAACCTGTGTTGTGACGTTTCTAATTGTATCACATACTATCCTCATTTGAATCCGTCATTTGCAATTCGTGCAAATACGTTTCAAATTTGAACTCATCCATCACAACCCATGTGATGATAGTTCACAACGCTTTAAACATGCAAACAATTAAAGTTGATTTTAATCTTTGCATGTAAGGTGATCGCTTATAAACTTATAAACTAATCATGCAAGCATGCAATTAATTAAATAATTCAAGCAAGCATCCATAAAGCGTTAAATATGCATTTTATAGCCCATCCTAATCTTAGGATTCTACAAGTCTTCACATCTTCTCGTCTTTCTCATTCGGGCTCCCACTAGCTCTTGGACTTCCTCCAAGACCGTCATCTTGCTCGATTTTCCATCCTTCTCGTCTTTGAGTAATAATTATAATTAATACTCGGTTCGTAGACCGGATAAAAAATAATTACACTTTATGGGCTCGAATAAAAGAATAATTACACGCTAACACTAACGGTATGCAAACCGTGAAAGCGATAAATCTAATGGGCTACTAATGCATCATACATTTCATCACATCATCCAACATGTTATCACACAAACATGTTATCAAATAATATGCAATAATTCCGGTTTTAATTTTGCCAAGTTGCTTGGTCGGGTTTATCGAAACTAGACCTTTCCGAAAAACGGTTTATCGAAACCGATTAAATTTTGAAAGTTTTCGAAATATTGGATCGCGGGTTCGTGACATGGATCAAACACCACACACGAACCAAGTCGGGCCAAGCCAATGGGCCGAGCCCAACTATGCACGGCCCGGTTTGGGCCTTGGAAGGCCCAAACCCGGCTTGCCGCCACTCTCGGCCTCGGCCAAGAGTGGGGACGGGCCCGGTCACCGCCGGCCTCACCGGCCTCCGGTGACCTCCGTCCGGTACCTCCGATCCGGCTCCCCGAGAGTCTCTTCTCGGAACCGACAAATCCAATAATTTCCGAAAAATTCCAAATTTAATATATTTTTCAAAATTAACATATTTCATGCAAATCTCCCAAAAAGCATTAAAATCATGTTATCAACTTTTGGCACGCAAATAATCACAAAACCGAAATGAATTCAACAAGACAAAGATTAAGAGGGTAACCAACGCTCTGATACCACTGTAGGGTTTTGGAGCGTTCTAGATCGTCGAGATAGCGGAAGCAATAAAAGATAATCTACTCCAAACCTTGTCCAAGAACATTTAAACCATTAAATCCCAAATCAAAATCTATTCCACAAGATGTTTACCTTTAAGTCTTGTTTGAATCGATAAAGAAGAACGTTCGGATCTTCTTCTCTAAAGCTAGTCCACACCAAGAGGATGATCTTCAAGATCCTTCACTTAATTGCCTACTAGAACAATTAAATGAAGAACAAGAGAGCAAGATGATGAAGAGGAGAGGGGTGGCCGGCCACAATGAGAGAGAGAGAGGATTTTTGTGTGTTTTGTGACTTAATGAATTAATGAATTCAAGTCTTGCATTATAATTCATCACCCAACTCACAAGTATGGGTTAAAAGTGATTGGTATGGGCTTAAAGGTGCTTTAACCCATACCCCTTAAATCACTCACCTCTTAATCCACAATCACCAACTAAGCATGGCATTGTGTGGCCCCCACAATGGCCCCACCAAGTGGGCCGGCCATATGGCCTTATTGGGCCGGCCATGAGGCTTCATGGGCCGAGCCCAATGGGCCCTCCCGTGTTGTCTCATGCCACGTCCAAAAGTTGCCCGACCTTTTTGTCGTTACTTATCAAACAAAGTCCGACGCGATATCGACGAAAAACTCAATTTTTCTCGATTCGCTAATTATTCTCTCAAACCAAACCTATGGCACAAGACCTCCAGTTTTGTCCATATACTTCTCCTTAAGAAACATCCATGTTTCCTTGTCTCAAGTTATCCGTCTTGTATGTGTGTGACCCTCTAGGCTCATGCCACCGTTGGCAGATCAGCGCAAGACTCGCTCTTGCCCGATCCATCATAAGTGGTCTCTAGTAAAACATTATGATTACCCAAGGTGCACGATGATCGATAATTCGACTTAACCTTTGTGCGTACAAGTCACCATCCTTTTATCTCTAGATATCCCAATTGATCTCAAGGCATAGAGTCGTCTCCCTTGTTCAATCAATCATTGTTACTTGATATGCGAGATGACTGAGAAATGATAACCCGTATCATTTGCATGGCCATGCTTTTTCTCTTAGTCAGTCTCCATCAAGAGGCCTTCTAACGGATATCTTTCCCATACCGTAGTATGAGGGATAAATCCCTTAGCCGTCTTTCGTGTCACTCATGCAACCCTTTCCGCCACCCAATCATGCCCTTTATAGCAATCCTTTTACAGAAAGCGTTTGGCGCAAGTTAATGCCGTACGTTCATTGCATAGTGATCACAAAGACTCCTTGGTCTAAGGACGTCGTGACAAGCTATCGCATCTGAATATGTTTATGGCTTAATCTATGAAAACACTATTCAATGCGGGTCGTCCGATATCAATCACCTCATGATATCTATGATATGGTTCCAGGATCCCACATCCTTATGACAAGTAGAACTACGTCATTAAGAACCATCCTCATACTGGTCGCTTTTAAGGAAGCATAGGCTGACCAGGGACTCGTTAAGTGTGATCCGTACAGATTTATGGTTCTACTACTTTAGTGGTCATAAATCAGATCATGCTTAACATATTACTTCAACACATAAGTAATATAAAGCCGTTTATATTTATACATTACAAACGATGATATTTGAACATAGACGTTTACAGGCTAATACCAATTAGACTAGGGCACAAATGCTATCACAAAGGGTATGAACACATTATAACACGTTGTTTGTGAATGCTATGCTTTCTGTTTACACTATATGCATCCTCATCAATGCTTCGTGATTATTGTTAATGGATTGACCATGTTGGCCTCGGCCAAAAAGACCATAGACCAAGGGAAAAGATTCGTAGGCATTCTATTGGATCGTTGAGTAAAACACGAGTAGACCTTATACTCACTATCCGAAGTACCCTCTCTTGCCAAATTGCCTTGTTTATGAACCTCACATGTTGAAACCTCAACTCATTAGCCTAACTGTGACACGAACCCGAGCTTCTCATTGCTTAGTTGCTTCAACGAGAGGGGGGGAAGGGTTAGTCAATTGTATAGGGATGAAGACGGTGACATGGGGTTTTGGGGAAATGAAAAGGTAGAAGGGCCATTGGAAGAGAAAATCACTGCTAGGAAGACACCAAATGTGACACTTCGATAACTGCTGCGTTTCGGGTTTGAGGACAACAAAAGAAAATGAGATAGTGTAAGTGAAGTACTTGGCATGCCGGAAGATCCTAAGACGGAGAGAAAAAATGCCAAAGGAAAGAAAAGCACTACAAAAGGGAAACCAACAAACCGAACCCGGACGAAAGCCCAAATGCAAATCACCGAGTGGGTGAAATTTAGCATTATGGAGCAAATCAAAAGCAGAGGAAAGTGTAACAAGTGATTGACAACGATACGGGTGATTTGGGGGTAATAGGGGTAACAAGTGATTGACAACGAGTCTTGGGGAGAGATTGAAGTGTAACGGGGTTTGTGAGGTTGAGGCAACTTAGGAATGGAGCACTATTAATCTTCCTGATGTTTCCCTCTTAAACACCCACCCGAGTCTAACCTACACTACAAGCCAAATAAGCCCTACCGTATGGATTCACTTTTGGCTATGGTCTAGAGATCATCGGGATCGGTTCGAACCATTAAGGTATGATCACCAAAGTATTGAGGAAAAGGGATTTATGTGATGCATGTTGTGTAAGGGCAAGTGTTGTTTAGCATGTATGCGGAGTGAAAATGATACCCTTCGTGCACGTTGTCCTTTGCATGAGTATTTCGAGTTCACATGAATACTTACTTGCAATCATGAATTATGCCTATGGAGTCTCAATGTGTGTGTTAGGAATAGTGTTGTCTTGAGTCTAGTAGTGTCGTGTTTTGTCGTTGTAGTATAGTGGTAAGTTTTTCCGCTTGTTTTACTTGTTTCGGTTCGGGGGTGTTTGCCTAAAACCCCTAGGAGATGCCGAGCTCCTCTTATTGAGTTGACTCAGGGTTCTTAACTCGGTGAATTTTGCAGTACACTTGTTGACTTATCGGGACGATAAGTGTTTAAGTGGGGTGTGTTTGTTATGGGGTCAAAAGGTCTCGTTTCGAGACCGTTTAACCTCACAAATCGGTGCATTTGTGTCCGATAGTGGCCGAGTCAGGCCCGGGAGTGCATATTTTATGCTTTTTGGTGTTTCGAGGTGCGTACGCAGGTTCGGGAGGAAAAAGGGCCAAAAACGAGGCATCAAGCAAAAAGTCAAATTGCGTTGACCAAACAGCCGGGCAGAGGGCATTGGTCACGATCGTGCCTTCTTTAGTCACGATCGTGGCTTATTAGGCACGATCGTGCCTCGTCCAGTCGCGATCGTGCCTCCCCTATAAATTAAATGGCCGAATTATATTCAACTTACAGTGGGCTCTCCTGATCTCAGTCACGGGGGACACGATCGTGACCCGAGGAGGCACGATCGCCCCTCGAAGACCCACGATCGTGGCTTTACAGGGTACATGATCGAGGAGATTCAAAAATATCTTACCTACCCCGAGCCACGATCGTGTCTGAAGGAGACACGATCGCCACCATGACCAAGTCACGATCGTGCCGCGACCAAGCCACGATCGTGACCCATACAGAGGCACGATCGTGCCTTGCTACCCATGATCGTGCCTTCCCTCAGAATCAGAAAAGTATAAAAGGGGTAGAGACACTTTTTGAAGAGTTGGCAGAAACATAGAGAGAGAAAACGAGCCAAGAAGCTTTTCAGCCATTCTTCAAGTGTTCTTGAGCGTTCTTCGTGGTTTCTCAATCGCTCTTCATCTTCCTCGACACCAAAGACACCGCTAGTTCTATCGCGCTTCATCACACATCGATGACGCACCTTGCTCGGGAATCCAAGAGCATTTCTATCCAATTACTTTATTGTTCTTCGTGTTCTTCATGTTTATGTGTATTGCTACCATGTTGTTGCTTAGCTTGAGCACCATGGTTATGGGCTAAACCCCTTAGCCATGGGTGCTAGACAATATAGAATGTGAATTTGGAGTTTAATGAGATTAGTGATTTATTGATGAACAAATGTGTTGTGTGGATTGTTGTTTAAATGCATGTGTTGTTTAAGTGACGTTTTACAATATATGTTTGAGGTGTTCTATCCGATATCGAAAGGGAAGGATTAGAACCCGGACTTAGCATCCACCGAGGGTTGTAGGCTCAAGACCGTGTCTTGGCACCTTCTAGTAACCCTTAGCCTTTTATTGTCGTTTGTATGCGATCTCGAGTTTACTCAATACCGAAAGGGCACAGGAACACTCGAGATTAGGCCAACTTCATTATCGAAAGGCGAGGTCGGCATTTAAGACATAGGCTCGACCAACCGTTTATTCAATAGATTGCTTAATTCTCGAACTTGTTCACTTGATGATTGTCTAGCACCCTAGGCGTTTGAATCTCTACGTATTCACTATCGCGCTTTGTTATCGTTGTCATAATTGCAAACACGTTTATTAACTAATCGTAAACCCCATATTAATCCCTGTGGACCGACTCGGTATCTTACCGGATCATATAAATATTATTACTTGCGACCCGTGTGCACTTGCACGTGGAAACTATTGTGCGACGTTATCACGTCACATTTTGGCCCAACAAGTTTTTGGCGCCGTTGCCGGGGATTAATCGGTCTACGATTGGTAAATGCTTGTGTATGTTTTGTTGTGATATTGATATTGTTTAGTATATTTGAAGGTACTTATTTGGTACATGACCCGAAGCTCGGGAGTGCCAGAGTTTAATTGCAACCCAGAAATCGAAGCTTTGTGTCGGAGAAACAACGCTTTGAGGAAGCGTATTAGTGGAAATCTGGCTCAATCAAGAAGTATGGACGATACTCCCGCCAGAGTGGAGCAAAGACCTCCGAGTTACAGTTTGTGGCATGTAGTTGCTGTCCCGTTGAACTTTTCGCCCTCGATGGCTATGCAAAAGGAGTATAACATCCTCACCATGTTGGTAAATGTTTGAATAACTTTATGCCATTGATTGATGAGTTGAAACATTTATGGACGCACGGAGTTGTCACGTGGGATGCTTTCAAGAAAGAGCCGTTCATAATGCGGGCTGCTGTGATGTGGACAATCAGTGACTTTCCGGGTATGAAAATGTTGGGTGGCATGACCACCAAAGGCTATATGGCATGTCCTATATGTTTGGACAACCTCGATTTTTCACGCACTAACTCAAGAATATCTTACCAATGTGTGCGTAGGTGGTTACCTCCGAACCACCCACTGCGGTTTGTCCCAGAGGCATTTAACGGGTAGAACGAGACCCGTACAAGGCCTAAGCGATATTCAGGGACTGCCGTACTAAATGCCATTAGGCGTCATACTTACCTCGAGCATAGTCTGCACCCGAAGCACAGTAAACGAACAGGTTTAGCTATCTGTTGGTCTCATGAAAGCATTTTCTAGCAGCTGTCCTATTGGAAAACTCATAGAGTGAGACATGCGTTGGATTTAATGCATATAGAGAAGAATGTGTGCGACAATGTCATAGGTAGAGTTCTCGGACTAGCGGGGAAGACTAAAGATGACGAGAAAGCGAGGAGAACGTACGAGAACAGAATGTGCGCCAAGACCAATGGGTGGGTCGTGACGGGGAGCTACCTGATGCGTCTTATGGGGTCAAGGGTGTAGACCGGAAGGCCGTACTTAAGCATATCCGAGCAGTGAAGTTCCCCTCCAGATATGCGGGAAGTTTAAAGATCAAAGTCAATCCTGATGAGAAAAAGTTTCTCGGACTTAAGACCCACGATTGTCACGTGCTTATCCAACGCATCTTCCCCCTTGTCATTCGGAAATACGTTCTGACTCATGTGGCGGAAGCATTAGCAGACCTCGGCAGGGTGTTCCAGGTGTCGTGCACGAGGGAGCCGACGAAGAAGGCACTAAAAAAAGTGCACGAGGATATGGTAGTTTTAGTTTGTAAGTTGGAAACTATCTTGACTCCATCATTCTGTACCATTATGGTTCACCTGCTACTGCACCTACCGGATCAAGTTATGCGGACCGGCCCAGTCCATTTCACTTGGATGTTTCCAATTGAACGGTATGATCCTTGACTGCCAAATGTCATTTCCAATTACCATTGAACTGTATAATTGAATATGACATTAACATTCATATTTCCCCCGCAGGCAACTTGGCGTGTACAAGAAAAGTGTGCGAAACCCACGATATCCAGAAGGTTGTATAGCCCAACAATACTTGATGCACAAGTCTGTCACCTTCACTCAGATGTACCTAAACCGCGCCACCTCAGCCAGTGAAACATTTGTTAGTCCAACTCTAGGTTTCAACTTATCAGTTGTTTCCCCACATGTACAAGTTAAGAGCGTGGTGCGAAACGAGAAATTGAGCGCATCCGAGATGTTCTGGGTGAATTGGACTGTTGTTGACAATTGTGCCGAAGTAGATAAGTACGTAGAATCACATCGAGTAGGGTTCATTCAAAGATTCCCTAAGAAATCTTTAAAGGACCGAGTTATGTCATTCATGTTTGAGTGGGGAAAAGTTGTAAGTACATTATATCACTTATGTGTATATTCAAACAATTTAATTACTGGAACTAATATTATAATTTAATATGCAGATTGTCGGTCGAGGGGAACAACGAGAGTTGGTACTACTATCTGCAAGTCCTCGTTCATCGGCCATTTATTCACAGTGTACTGTGAATGGTGTGAAGTTCTTAACATTGCGAATCGACCAAGGCCGGAGAAATCAAAATTCAGGGGTCATGATTGAAGCAAACAGAATATGTTACTACGGTGTTCTTATGGACGTCGTTGTCCTTACCTATTCCGAAAGCATGCCAGTCGTTTTGTTCAAGTGTCGGTGGTACGACGAACAAACTGTGAAGAAGGGCGACAATCAGTTCATTTCCGTAAACACGTCCACGTATTGTCATAAACAAAACCCGTTTTGCCTTGCTATACTGGTGAAACAGGTGTACTACATCGACGACCCGGATGTGGTGCACTTTGCGACTTCGTGGAAGGTTGTCAACGTTGTCTCTCATAGGGGTCACTACAAACCAAGCACTTCTGCTCGTGCAGGTGATGAAGAGCCGGAGTTCGAAGTAGATGAACCTTACCAAGAAGATCGAATTGACATGGTGAGACCGGGTGGTGTAAGGATCGACCTGAGATAATTACACTAAAATCCACGCCTTGTCCCTACAGCTGATAACGAGGACGAAGATAATATGGAAGGGCATGAAGATTATGATTCGACCAAATTAGATGGTTAGGAAAATATCTGTTTATCTTTTTAATTGACTATCAATAAATTATTTCTTAGACATTTTTTACTATATATTATTTGATCATTTTTCGGAATTAAATAAATCAACTACTCAGTTTTGGAAAAAACAAGATTTACGAGAAAAAACCAAAAAAACCAGAAATGTGCCAAAAATTTTCTATATGTCAAGATTAGTAATGATGTACTTTACAAATTACGTCGTTACAAATTTAGTAACGGCGTATTGTACAGTGTATGTCGTTACAAATTTAGTAACAGCGTATTTTGTCCAATACACCGTTACTAATGGTCAACAATCTTGACCATCAGAAAAGTCAAGATTGTTGACTTTCACGCTTGACTTCGGTATTATTTTCCCGTTTCATATACTAAATGAAAACCCAATTGACAATAATCATTGTACACTACCTACAAATCATATACGTTAATCAAAATTGAAAATCGCGTAACAATTTCACGGCGGAAACGTATGTAACTGAGGTTTGACCGTTACTTACAGATGTGTTTACGGGTGATCGGTTTAGATCGAGGTTTATATATGTTTGGAATTTACTATAAATTTGGCATACGAGCGACAACACTATTAAGCTTCAATCCATACGGTTGGATTAAACACGATTTTCAACACCAATCACTTTCGGTGAAAGCGTGAGTTTAAGGTTTAGGATGGTAAACCCTAAACGCTAACTTCATCGAACGTTCAATTCAATTTATGTTTTTATAATAATCCAAACCGTTCAACATGTTGGATATGACATTGGCGTGGTATAGTCCAAATTTCAGAAAATCAAACCATAGGAACACTCTCGATCAATAACGATCGGTTCGAACCGAATATAATATTAATTTAGGGTTTTGGATTGTAACGGCGTATATGCCTCATATGCTGTTACTTAAGGGGCGGGAATTGAAATTTTGGCCAAAAATTTCAATTTCGCGCCAGAATTTTCGCGAAAATACAATACCCGGTCGAAAAATTGGTTGTAACGGCGTATTGGTGGGATACTGCGTTACAATGTTTTTTACTGTTGTCAAACAGTTATTTTTTTGCCTGTTTCATTTTTTACCGTTGTGCTTGGAACGGCGTATTATGGGGACATACGCCGTTACTAAATTTGTAATGGCGTATTTCCCTATAATACGCCGTTAGTAGTGGACCTTTTTAAAGGGTGAAACCCTTCTCTTCTTCCTCACGCTGATCTCCTCTCTGCCTCCGGCCAGTCCATTTTCCGTCGCCGTCGCTGTCGCCTCTTCCGGCTAGCCAGTTCAGGTAAGTCCTCCTTCCTCTCTTATTTTATTTTTTTGAAATTGAAATTGTTAATTGAATTTTTTCATTGAAATTGTTAGTTTGAGTATATTACATTGAATATTTGTTAGATTTGAAATTGTTAGATTGAATATGTTCATATGAAATTGTTTGATATTTGTTAGGTTGAATATGTTTATATGAAATTGTATGATTGAATTTGTTAGATTTTATTTGTTTGAAATTGTTAATATTTGGTAAGATTATATTGAATATGTTAGTTGTTAATTAAAATTTGTTAGATTTGAAATTGTTAGATATTTGTTATGTTGAATATGTTAATATGAAATTGTAGGATTGAATTTGTTAGATTATATTAATATGTTAGTTGTTAATTCAAGTTGAATATGTTAGTTGTTAATTGAAATTTGAATATGTAAGATTGAATATGTTTGAAATTGTTAGATTATATTGAATATGTTAGTTTTTAATTGAAGTTGAATATGTTAGTTGTAATTAATTAAAATTTGTTAGTTGTTAATTGAAATTTGAATATGTTAATTGAAATTGAATATGTTAGATTGAATATGTTTGAAATTGTTAGTTTGAATATGTTTGAAATTGTTAGTTTGAATATGTTAGATAGTTAGAGTCAATATGTTAGATTGAATATGGGTTAAATACCCCTTAGTGGCATATTTGGTATTTTACATGAATACCCCTTAAGGGGTATTTTTAGTATTAAAAGAAAATGCCCAATAGGGGCATTTTCGGTATTTTGTAAGGAAATGCCCCTAAGGGGCATTTTCGGTATTTGAAATCGGTATTTTTTTGACGATAAATAAATTTGAAATCGTCTTTAGATATAATGGCCTCCTCGTCAAGCGATTCGAACCAAAAGGCGAAGAAGCCTCATGCTAGGGCACCGAGGCATGAGTTAATGGACCCCAATTTTTTCTTAGCTTACGAGCAATCGGTGATGGACACACCGCCTCCATCGCCGCGGGTTGGAGGGGAGTCACCTGATCATAGGGATTGCTACACTCCCTTACCTCCACAGCCGACTCAGCCGACCTCCGATTTTGGTTGGGGCTACCAAGTTGTGCCGCCTGGTTTCACGGGTTGCGAACCCTCAAATGTCAGAGCATCTTCTACCCAGTCTCCGCCATTGAACCAGTACGGTTTTGTTCGCCTCGAGTGGGACGAGACGCCGGCTAAAAAGCTGTACTTCGACTTCAAACTTCAGCCGAATTGCTTGAATACCAAGAGCTGGAAGGACAGGAATGACGTCGATCCGAAACAAGAAGTGTGCCTCAACTTGAAAGAAGAGGCAATATCCAAGAACGGATGACCTTTAGGATTGTTTTGGGACGCAGAGTTAGAACGTCCGTGGAGTATTGCTCGCGAGTGCGACGCTTCCTACCAGCTGTTCTGCGATCTTCCTATGTCCAAGTACCGTAAATTTTGGAGGAAAATTCGGGTAATTTTAAAACTTTCTAAATTTACCGCCCAAATTTAACTTTTGGATATTTACATTACAATTTTTTTATGCCAGCGCTACTATGAATTGCCCATAGATTCAGATCCCCTGAAGAAGTGGATTCGCGAGACGGCGTGGTCGGCTTATAAAGAGCGGAAATCAAATATGAAGTCATGGTACAAACTGTACGTCTCGCATGACTATCTGAACCGCAATGGAATTCCCAACATATTTAGAGGGAAAAAAGCACAATGGTGGTGGCTCGTCAAACACTTTGACGAGAACGAGGTATTTTCTTACTGAAAATTCGTTTCTAGTCCTTTATTTAATTCTAATTTCGTGGTCGTTTCAACTAACTTCATTTCAACTTGTAAGGTGTAGGTGGTCTTGGAGAACAAATGAGGGAAATTCACTTGAGCGACAACAAGATCAACCACCGTTCCGGCCGGAAATCATATTGGATTCTTTGGACGGATAGAGAAGACAAAGGCAATGCAAAGATCTCCTCAAAGATTGAGACTTGGCTTTTTGTTAACTGGGATGCGGGACATGATGCTACTGAGGCAGAACTGTTACAGGAGGAGGACAACAAGCCGAAATGCGTAAGTTCTTTAATAGGTTATATTAAAAATTAATATTTTATTCTTTTATTCCACTTTATTATTTTTTCATTAATTTGGTATTTTATTTTGTTACAGATATACCTTAAGAAGACGTTGCTGGACTGGAGGCGGGACCCGGCCAATAAGGACTAGCACAGAAAGTTGGAAAGGATGACCGAAGCGGAGGAGAATGAGATAATGATATTAGCGAATCAGCATTGTCACGACATGGAGCTTGCCGCGGGACAATTAGATGCCCAATTTCCCCGAGGACGCAAAATCCGGGGATTCGGAGATGATTATGAGGTATCGGCCAGGCCCAGAAAACGTGGGCAATCCTCCAGCAGTGTGTCTCAAGAGCAGTTCGAAGAGGTCCAGACTCAGCTCAGCCTGGCGACGGAGCAGATTGCCGCGCAAAATGATAGGTTCGCCGCTCAAGAAAGAAACAACGAAACTCAACGAAGAAGCTTTCAATGGATGTACGAGCAGATGCGAGCAGCCCATCCTTCTATGGTCTCTTACGACCCGAACATGTTTACCAACTTTGATCCTCCACCTCCACCGTCGTAGTTTAGTTGATGTAACTTTTATTTAAACAATTATAATTTTAATTTTAATTTCAAAATTAAATTAATTATGTAAAAAATAAAAATCGAATAAAAACTAAATACTATATATTTAATATATAATTTTTATTCGGTTTTTATTTTTTTGATAAAATAATATTTGTAACGGCGTATTCAATAGAATACGCCGTTACAAATCTAACGACGTACTAAACAACTTAGGGCGTTAGAATTGTAACGGCGTATTCACTAGAATACGCTGTTAATACACTAACAATGTATGGACTTTAGAATGTCGTTACAAAGTTAACGGTGTCAACCCGTATAAACGACACTGTCATCTTTGTAACAACGTATGTGGTGTTATACGCTGTTACAAAGTTAACGGCGTTTACCACCGTTACACCGTTAACGAACTGCCCGAAACGACATCATCTACCACCTAATGGTGTAACGGCGTCATTTGTACGCCGTTACAAAGTCTAACGGCGCCATTGTAACGGCGTATTGACTAACGGCTGTTTGTACGCCGTTACACTTTGTAACCACGTATTTTTGGCTTGTAACGGCGTACTTACACACGCCGTTACTAAAAAATGACAGTGATCATATCTTTATGCAAAAAAAAATTTACATGTTCAGTAATGCTACTAAAAACCTATGTTTCATTCAAATTCCATATATATTGAAAATGTTGTTTATGTTTAAGTGTCTTAGCGCAGCATCAATTTTACTTGATTTTGAAACACTTGTACCATGATAAAATATCAAGGCGAAATTGTACGAGGTCACTTTTAACTGTGCAACTTTTTTATACGACCCTCTTGACAAAAAACTAAAAAGATACACCCATGTCTATGACAACTGTGAAAATTTATATAAAACTCATGTCTTTAAATTACAACAACTTTCGCTTCATTTGTGGCAGCTGTGAAAATTTATATAAAACTCATGTATGTAACTTACATGGAAAGCTGAATACTTTAATTTTCATATCAGTAAAATTTGTTATCCATTATTACACTACATTAGAGAAATAATGAGAAAAGAAAGAGTATACGTCGAATTTGTCAAAATTAGTAATATTCTTACATGTAACTTGATTGACATATTTGACTTTATTTGGAGTGTTTTTTGTTCCTATCTACCCGTTTACAAGCCAAAAGCCAACCCACACCCATCTCGGGCTTCGAATGTTGGCACAAAGCCAGGGAACAAGCTTACTACCCACTCGACCAACTAACAAGATCATTTGGAGTGTTTTAGTACTTAGACGTATAATATACTAGTGAAAAAGTACTAAAGTCTGGTTTGTAACCTAACTGACTTGGAAAGTTTTTGATTCTCGTAAAAAAAGGTTATGGGAATTTTAGCAAGCAAATTTCAAATTGTGATTATTTGACCGTAATACATACACTAACAAATTTTTTTTGTAGCGGCTCAAAAACCGCCGTTATAATTTGTAATGACGCACAAACGGTGTGCGCTATTACTAATTGTAACGGAGCACATCTTTTGTGCGCCATTACAAACTCTAACGACACCGTTTTTTGAAACAGTAACGGCAATATTTGTAACGAAGCACTTTCAAAATGTGCGCCGTTACAAATTAATTTTGTAACGGCGCACATTTGAAAGTGCGGCATTACAAAATTTATATATTTTAAAAAATAAAATACGGAAAATGGAAAAAAAACTAAAAATTAATATTTAGTTTTTTTTTTCATTTTTTAAAAATTAAATAATAAAAATTAAAATGGTTTGAGAGGTCATGAATGACCAAATTACCCCTTATTCAGTTGAAATTGACCGAATTACCCTTGAGATGTCATAAATGACCAAATTACCCCTTATTCGGTCGAGATTGACCGAATTAACCTTGAGAGATCATAAATGACCAAATTACCCTAATGTTATCATGCAATTAATAATGAAATCGGGAGAATTTGCCCTAATGTTATCATCATACGAAAATACCCCTAAGGGGTATTTTTAATTCCAAAACTAAATTCATAAATTTAATATGCAAATTATTTTAAATCTAAAACATATTAATATTCTACATATTCAACATAACAACCTAACAGACAGGGCCGGCTCTAGGGGGCTGCAACTAAAGCATGGGCTTTAGGCCCACCGAAATATAAGCCATGTGTGTGTTTCATATATAAACAAAAGGCCCATTTTTATAAAGAAAGAGGCCCAAATTTTCCTTAACCCTTATATCCATTCCACACTAACCCTAATGGAATCCAACTATTCATCTTCCTTCGCAACGCTTCCCACACCCTTTCTTTTTCAATTTCTGATTTCGGTTTTCTTTTGCCGATTTTTTTTATATTTTAATTTTCGTCCTTTCAACTTTGTGCATTAATTGGTCATCACTTCCAGTCCTGTTTTTTTTTCATTTGAAAATCACAATTTCGGTCCTATTTTTAGTACTTATTTTCATTATACATCTAAAATTTAAAGATGAATAGTTAGAGAAGATCATCGATTTCTTCGAGTTCAAACATTATTGTGTTTGAGGTAAAATCTCTGTAATTTTATTTCATACTCCTGTTCTCTTCGCATTATTTTGCTAATTAGTTGATGATGGGAGATTTTAAATTTTGAACCAAAACCAGAAAGCAAGTTTCTTGTTTTGAAACTATTTTCAAAATCTTTTGTTTATTTCTTTGTAATTAATTTTATAATTACGCAAACTATTTTGAAAAATCCCAACTTTCACAAACCCTTTTTGCAATTTTATTTTATTAGGATGATTAACATATCAAAAATTAATTATTTAACTCCACATATTAAACTAAACAATAACAATTCGTATGAGCTGACAGTTATTTAAATTACATGTTTTAGAAGTTTAATTTTAAAAAATATCCAATACTATATACAAACCATGAGTATTCATTTTTTGTATCAACTTTTAGTTTATACAAAAATAACAGTTCTCTCTCCTTATGATTTACTTATTTACAAATCAATTATCAGATATCTAATGTTCTAAGAAATAGTTATGATATAATTATTCATTTCTCGGGTTTTATTAGGCTGTTTATCTGGTAAATATTGTATTGGTAGTTAGATTTTAATATACATGATGTAGATTATGTACATGTCCCATGTCTTTTTGTCAGTTGATAAAATTCTCAAAATAGTGACTTTTTTTAAGTATAAAATAAAAGGCCTTATTTCTAGGTTTCGCTTTAGGCCCATTAATGCTTGAGCCGGCCCTGCTAAACAGGTAAACTAACAAATCAAACCAATTCATACAAATTCACGTGAAACCAAAAATAACAAATCATGTAAATCTAATAATTTCATACAATTCATAAAATAATATCATACAATTTCTTGAAATTACACAAACAATTTTCCGAAAAGTTCAACAAATATTCAAAAAGTTTGTTCAACATGCATATTCATAATATTTAACATGCAAACTAAAAATTATTGTAAAATCTAACATGCAATCTAAAAATCAAACACCCAATTAAACCTAAAATTAAAACCCATAAGTACATACCTTGGCAAAATATGGAAGAAGGAGAGGAAGAGGGACGGCGGAGGTAGGGGTGTTCATGGGTGGTTCAACCGCCCAAATGAAAATATATTGACCCAACTATAGAGACGCGGTTAGGACTTTAGCTGACCCGTTAACCGCCCAAAGTAGAGCGGGTCTGATATACTAAAAACCGCACGATTTCGCGGTTGAATTAGTTGACGACCAACATCACCCGCCTAAATTTTCACAATAATATAAAACTTCAAAAAAGAAAATTTAATTTCATATTAGGCCTAAAACCAATTAAAACAATACATGTTGATTGCAAATGTTTTTGGTAGTTTGAGCATTCAAAGTGAGAATACGTATATTTAGTAGAGAGAAAAACTCTCTAGAAAAGAAGAATCGGTGGTCACTAGTTAGCAAGTTCAATTTGTGTATGTGGAGAGTTGTTCAAATGAGTCTCCTAAATTAAATGGGTAACCTTACTTATTGAGCTAAATTGATTAAATGGATTGGAAGTTGTGTTGTGCGGGCGGGCCAGTTAACTATGATTTTGATGTATTCAACCCGCAACCCGCCCATTCTCGTGCGGGTCAAGCATTTTTTATCCGCAACCCACCCTTGAACCCGCGGATGAAGCCTAACGGGCCGCAGGCCAATTCAGGTGGGCGGTTGGGCCGATTTTTGGTTGGAATATGAACACTTCTAGGCGGAGGTGGACGGCGGCAGGGAGAAGTAGAGAGAAAAGGGAGGCAGAGAATTGGAAGAAGAAGAGGGTTTGGGGAAATTATATAATTGGGTTTTGTAATGGCGTACATTCGAATGTGCGCCGTTACAAAATTAGTTTGTAACGGCGCACGTAGCCTTGTGCGCGCCGTTACAAAAAAAGTTCGCTGGAAGTTTAATTTTCGCAAAATTTATCCACAAAATTTTATTTTTCACGAAAATTTTGTTTGGCTCCACTTTTGTAACGGCGCATATAGAAAAGTGCGCCATTACAAACTATAACCCTAAATTATTATTTTAATATTGTCGGTCCGATTGTGAATGATTAGCGGTGTTCCCGTGGTTTGATTTTCCTAAAAATTGTACTATACCACATACATGTTATTTACAACTAACTGAACGTTTTCGATTCAAAAAAATAAATATTAATCTACCGAATGTTTGATGATCAATGTGTTTAGGGTTTATGTTAGGTTTTACCTTCCTAAATCCTAAACTCACGCTTTCAACGAAAGTAGTTTATGTTGAAAATCAAGTTTTAATCCAACTGTATGGATAGGAGCGCAATAGATTGCTACTTCATGTACCAAAATTTCAGTCAATTCCGATAATGTATTAACCTCGATCTAAACCGGTCAAGGGGAAGTCAACTGTGTTGACTATGAAATTATTCAATTTGTAACGACGCACAATGGCAAAGTGTGCGGTTACAAAACTAACCCTAAATTATTATTTTATTCATGTCGGTCCGATCGTGAATAATTAGTTGTGCTCCCGTGGTTTGACTTTTATAAAATTTGTAATATACCAAGTACATGTCATTTACAACAGATTGAACGGTTTTGATTTAAAATTTTTTTTATATTGATAAACTGAACGTTGGACGAGTTATGTGTTTAGGGTTTAGAATAAAGTTTACCTTTCTAAACCATAAACTCATGCTTTCAACGAAAGTGGTTTATGTTCAAAATCATGTTTTAATCCAACCGTACGAGTTGGAGCGCAATATTTTAATACTTGATGTGGGAAAATTATAGTTAATTCCGAAATTATTTGAACCTTGATCCAAACCGGTCAACCATGATTACCTCCGTAAGTAATGGTCAAACTCTCAGTAGAGACTTTTTTTTGGGACATGATACATTGATTTTAATTTTTTATTAACGCACATAAATTTTAAGTCGTTTCAAATGATTATGGTAATTTTGGTCTACTATTAGCATGTGGAAAGAGAACAAAAAAATCGAAATCGAGCGAAAGTCAACAATCTTGACTAGGGAGTAGTCAAGATTTTTGACTATTTGCGACGTTGCACTTTCAAATGTGCGCCGTTACAAAATATTTGTAACGACGCACTTTCAAATGTGTGCGGTTACAAACTAACGACAAGAACAACTGTCCGTTTTCGAACCGTTTACTCCTAACTGTAAGATTTTGGTCAACGGTCAACAATTTTGTAACGACGCACATACTCAAAGTGCGCCACAAAGTCAATTTGTGACGGTGCACAAAAATTGTGCGCCGTTACAAAATTTTGTAACGACACACATTTGGCGTGCACCGTTACAAATTCAATTTGTGGCAGCACATATAACTAAAGTGCGCCGTTACAAATGCAAAAACTGATAGTGATATTCACCATCACTTTGTATCCAACCTTCCAAAAAATTTGAATCTCCAAAACAATTTTATATCTTCAACGATGATCGAGTTATGGTATGAAATATTAAGAATGATTACAAAGAGTGGTCAAATTCGTTGCAATAAGGATGTGTGTAATTATGATTTAAAATACGTTTGGCTAACTCTACATTTATTTTTAAAATATATTCTATATTTATTATTCCATATATATTTATATTTAGAAGTAATCATTTCAAATTTAAAATATGCATTAGAGCATCTCCAATGACATGCTATGTTTAACATAAAATTTATGTTATATATTATTTTTTTAACATTAGTATCCTATTTCATTCCAACCACATATTTGCTATATGCCATTTCAATATTTTAATAAATAACAAATGAAAGATATTATATTATTGTATCATTGTAATTATTTTATTTAGTTAAGACGTAAAATTAAGGAAAATTCCACTTAGCCCCTCCTAAGTTTGGCCGAGTTTTACTAAACCCTTCATAAGTTCAAAGGTCACATGTGTTTGAAAAAATCCCACTTTACCCTTTTAGTTAACTTTTCTGATAATTCTGTTATCTTTTGGTAAAATGACAAAAATACCCTTTCATTAAAAAAATTAAAAATAATAAATAAAAATGATTTTTAACTTTTTGTTTTCCTTTTTTACAGAAATAAAGAATAAAAAAATATTTTGGTATTAATTTTTTTAAAAAATAAAATTTCATAAAAATTTAAAAAATAAAAAACGATGTTTAAAAATCATTTAAAAAATTTAAAAAACATTTATAAGAGAAAAATTTTAAAAATTATTTTTACTACTAACAGAATTTTATTCTTTATTTTATACAATGAAAACATTATATAAAAAGTTTAAAAATCATTTTTATTAATTTATTGTGATTTTCTAATAAAAGGGTATTCGTCTTTTCGCAAAAAGTTAACATATTTTTTAAAAAATATTAACGGAAAAGGGTAATGTGAAACCTTTTCAAACTTAAGGGATTTCAGAAGTTGATTTTGAAGTTAAGGGGAGTTAAGTGAAACTCGTCCAAACCTAGGAGGGACTAAGTGGAATTTTCCCGTAAAAGTAACATTTGGTTGATAAAAATAGTAATAAAATACAACTTTTTCTTTGAGAGGCAAATGACATATGCTACATTTCCATGCCAAATATGTCATGGAAATATAACATATGCTAAAATAAACATAGCAAATAGCATGTTGTTGAAGTTGATATAACATATTTTGCATTAGAGAGACAAATGTAGCATTGGTTGGAGATGGTCTAAGAGTGATTTCTTTTCATGCAACTTGACTATACAATCGAGTATTTTACATCAACTATATATATAAAGATGCCTTCCACTACAAATTAATGATTTTTACAAACTATACAAACCAATCACCAACACCAATCAACTATATATATATAAACTAATGATTTTTACAAACCATACAAACTAATCACCAACCAATCACAAGCGTTGTTTTATGCGCTTTTCTAGCGTGTGCATAAAAACTGGCACACAGTGACTTTTGGAGTCTGCACTCAAGAGTTCCACCTCCAGTGCAAACAGTTCCACCTCTAGCGCAAACCGTTCCACACAACCAAAAGCTCATGTGAAACTTTTTGCCCTGAAGGTGAAACTTTTTGCGACTCCAAAAATCGCTGCGCGTCAGCTTTGAAAAATACTATCATTTGCTTCCTTATTTTACATGACAGTATAAGTTTTTCTTAAATCTAGTTATGGAAAATTTATGCCATAACTATTTATAAACTCTACTATTTTTCTACATTAAGTTATGGCATAAGTTTTTCATTTTTGAGAAAAAAGTTATTTTCAGAATTCTTGTCTTTCTTATTCTTGAAAGCCTATAAGAAATCATGATCTAAAAGTGTAACATTTTTTATCTTTGAAAAACATGGAGTTATGGTTTTTTAAAGGGTAATGATAGATAGCTACACCGAACTATGTCACTTTCCAAAATCAATACCTCAACTTTAGAATTTTCTTTGAGGCTACCTCAAGATCAAATACGCGACAGATAACTCAACTTATATTAAATCTAACTGAATTAGTTTGTTGAAAAGTCCAAAATACCCTTAATATTTCTAATTTGAAATCATACTAGTCTGAACAGTTTAACTAATTCAAAACCAATTTAACCGGTTTAAATTAATATTTGTACACTTTTATTTAATAAACAATAATTACAAATTTTTATAAATTGATTGATTTTATTAAAGTGTGAAATGTCTAAAATATCCCTACCTATTCATCAAGTTTTTAAAAGATTGCCATCAATTACATTTTTTGGTCAATTTTTTTGTTTTGTCTTTCATTATCTTTGATTTTTAATTTCCCAATTTCTTAAAAATCAGATACAAAAATTTTTAATTAAAAAATATACAACAATAATCAAGGAAGATCTGGAAAAACCTTTCATTATCTGGAAAAAGTACAATAATAATCTTTGATTTTGATTTTCCCAATTTCAGAATCGATTTTCCCCACCGCACTCTTCTAGCCAGTGAACCTTGCTCCACGACCCTCTCCGTGCAGCTCCGTTCGGGTCTTGCTCTGAGAAGCAAGATAGCGACGGAGCCACGCCACTCCGTTTGGTGTTCCTACCGGAGAACGAGATGCGACCAGATCTGGGTCTTGCGACAAATCTGGGATTGGCCGATGGAGCTCCTCTTTGGGAGCCGAGCAGCGGAGAAGTGTAAGGTTTCTAACCTATGGACGATTAATAAGCAAAAGGAAAATTGAAGAAAAGAAATTATATTGATAACAATGCATTCCAAATGTTTGGCTAAAAACATGAAATAAACGAATACAATGATACCCTCCCCGAGGCGACGACTAAAACCTTAAATAGAGCTCATCCACGCCGAAGACGCAAACATGCAGCTCTGATCCTACAACTGTTACACTACCCTGCTCATTCTTGGAGCTTGAAGACAAACTAATCCTATACCTCTTACTTTAACCTACACCCCGGTAGAAGACAACCCAAAACATCAAAACGACATCCAAACAAAATGACGCCGCATGGTTATCTTTCTTGGCCACACTTCCTCTTGCTACTTGCTATTAGGTGCTCCCACGTGTTGCCACGTGTCCTTCCTTTTTAAACTTCAATCCCTTCTTTTTTTGATTCGTAACAGTGCCTCCTCCATTAAGGACCTTAACCTCAAGGTCTGCCTTGTTGAAGAATTCTGGAAATTGGCTCCGAACAACTGCAGCTTCTTCCCATGTAGCCTCTTCTGGTGCTGCCGGGTTCCACTAAATTAGTAGCGCACCACCGCACTGTTCTTCCTCTTGACCAACTTCTAATCCAGTAGTTTGTAGGGCATCACCTTCATCGCTCCTTTGTCGTCGGTCTCTGGCACCTGGGTGATCAGTGTGTTTCTTTTCCCTAACTTCTTCTTCAATAGTGAAACGTGGAACACCGGATGAATACGAGCAGTTTGTAGGATACCTTGCCAATTTTCTCAAGTACCTCATATGGCCCAAAATAACGAGCAGACAACTTCAAATTTTTGCGTATCTCCACACTGGTCTGGCAGTAGGGCTGTAGGCGCAGATATACCCAATCTTCTGGCTTGAATTCCCTTTCAGACCTCCCTTTGTTTGCATATAACTTCATTCTTTCGAGCTGCACGTAAATTTTCCTTAAGCAATTCCAGGAGCAACTTCTTTTCCTTAACTCGCTCTTCCACTGCTGCCACAAGAGTGTGAAACTCGGGATGGCCGACTGGGATGGTTCGTGCCCATAGAATGCCTCGAACGGAGACAGTCTGAGTTTTGTTCCTACCACGCGAAAGAGCTCTTGCCAAAAGTTACTAATGAACACCTTGTCTAGGTCCAAAACGATTGACTTAGGCAACCCATGCAGCTTGTACACATTATAAAAGAAAATAGTGGCCACTGAAGCTGCTGTATACGGGAGCACATACTGGGTGAGTCGATCCACAGCCACCATGATACACTTGAACCCTTTTGAGTTTGGAAAACCTTCAACAAAATCCATAGCTATGTCTTCCCATGGTGTATTCGGTATTGGCAAGGGTTGGAGCAACCCTGGGCTTTTGACGGTCTCAATTTTGCATTGCTGGCAAATATTGAAGAAATCCATGGGATCCAAATCAATAAATTTCATGCAAATAGCGAAGCAATTAACCATGGATTCTATAAGCTTTGAACGGATCATCATGTGAAAATTTTCAGCATACGAAATATAATTAAAATCTTTAATTTTACCTTGTAAAATCGAATCCCATAATCACAAATACTTTGTTTTGTGATCTCTAGTTGTATCCACACAAGCAAAGCACCTTTAGAAGGATTTCTACAAAACCATTTACTAGTTAATTTTGAGAAAATAGCAAAAACAAACGAAGAACAAGAGAGAGAGAGAGAGAGAGAGAGAGGGAGGCGCGGCAATAGGAGATCTTGGCTGAATTAGGGTAGGAATTATATGTAGGATTATTACGTAAATCAAATATATGATTTTGTGTAATTATCTTTCCACTTTCCAAATCCCAATTAAGTTCTTATTTCAATTATAATTATAATTGTAATAAGAATGGGCTTAAAGCCCACTTAGCTAAGTCCATTAATTAAACCCATTTAGATTGGGTTGTAATTAAATGGCTTAGCTCGACCGTCCCAATTACTCTAAACCGATTACTGGTTTAGCTAATTCGTACTTGATTTAATTAAATCAAATTGAATGTCCCAATTCTCATACTCTTCATAAACTGACTTTTCCAAATCCCCATTTGCTATACTGTGCTTAAAGTGTGTGACCCTCTAGGCCCACGACCCGTTGGCAGACTGGCAAAATTTCCAGTTTGCCCTTTCCATCATAAGTGGTCTCTAGCAAGACATTATGATTACCCAACGTTCGTGAATATCGATGATTCGATTTTAACATCTTATCGTCCATGTCACTATCCATTTATCATACCGATATCTAGATTGATCAAAAGGCATAGAACTGTCATCTTAATTTCTCAATCACTGTTTCTTGATATATTAGACGACTGAAAACTGATACTAAGTATCCACTGCATGACCATGCTATTTCTTCAGTCATACTCATTAAGTGGCCTAAACAGATATCATTCCCATACCGGAGTATGGGCGATAAATCCCTCAACCGTCTTTCGAGTTCACTCATGCAATTCACAACTAAGCCAATCAGAGCCCTTATGGCTACCCTTTTACAGGTAACGTTAGACTAGGTCAAACATAGAGATTCATCACACAGTGATCACAAAGACTCATTGGTCTAAGGATATAATGAAAAGCTACGATATGTGAGTATGCTCATGACAGTATCTATACTGCATACTCACCATCGGGTCGTCCAATACCATCTCCCTGATGATACCTATGATCTAACTCCGGCACTACCTTGCCATGACCAGTAGAGTGTGATCATAAAGAGTTAGCCTCACACTGATTGCTTCTTAATGAAGCTTGACTGATTAGGGACGCATTAAATGTAATTCTTTCTGATCTACAATTCTACTATTAGTGATGACACACATAATGATATAGATCAAATTACATATAATATATTACTACAACACATTAGTAATATAATGCCGTTTTATTAATGCGGAAGATGATAAAACATTACATGTAGATAAACTCATTACATTGTTCTAGGGCACAAACCTAACAATCTCCCACTTGCCCCTAGTTCCAATCTACTCCCATAGACCTCACATGTGCCTCATGCTTAGGCTGTGGTAGAGCCTTCGTCAGGAGATCAACAATATTATCATTAGTCTGTACATGTGTAATCTCTATGTCACCATTATCTACGTACTCCCTGATAATGTGATACGTTCTCTGTATGCGTTTGGTTCTATTGTGGAATCTGGGCTCCTGAGCAAGCGCTATGGCCCCCGTGTTGTGACACAACAAGTTTATCAGATCAGACGCTCGCGGCATTACAATCAACCTGGTTAGAAAGCTTCTAACCCATACATCCTCCTTAGTTGCTTCTACTGCAGCTATGTATTCAACCTCTGTTGTGGAATCGACAGTCGTGGCTTCCTTGAAGCTCTTCCAGCTCAATACTCCACCGTTCAACACGAACACAAATCTTGCCTGAGATTTGAAGTCATCAGGATCTGTCTTAAAACTAGCATCAACATATCCCTTGACTGCTAGTTCTCCATCTTTCCCTCCATACACTAAGAATGCGTCCTTAGTCCTCCTCAAATATTTGAGGATGGACTTGACTGCAGTCCAGTGTTCTTGGCCTGAATTAGACTGGAATCTACTGGCATAGCTAAGCGCGAACGAGACATCCGGTCTCGTGCATATCACGACATACATGATGGATCCCACAGCTGAAACATATGGGATCTTACTCATCCTGCTCAGCTCATCAGGAGTAATAGGATTCTGTTGCTTGTTGAGCTTAATGTCATGACGCATGGGTATGTATCCTTTCTTAGAATCAAGCATTGAGAATCTTCTCAACACCTTATCTATGTAAGTGCTCTGGCTTAGGCCCAAAATTCTTTTGGGACGATCTCTGTAGATCCTAATGCCCAAAATAAAAGCAGCATCACCTAAGTCTTTCATTGAGAAACACATCCCTAACCAAGCTTTGACCTCAAGTAAGGTTGGGATTTCATTCCCGATGATCAGTATGTCATCGACATAAAGTACTAGGAATACAATGTTACTCCCACTCGCTTTCTTATAAATGCAAGGCTCACTTTTATTCTTGATGAAGCCGAATTCTCTTACAGTTTCATCAAAACGAAGGTTCCAACTTCGTGAAGCTTGCTTCAATCCATAAATGGATCTATGCAGCTTACATATCTTTCCGGGATTCACTGGATCAACAAAACCCTCAGGCTGTGTCATATACACATCCTCTTTTAAGTTCCCGTTAAGGAAGGCGATTTTGACATCCATCTGACATATCTCATAATCGTAGTATGCTGCTATGGCTAGAATAATCCGGATAAATTTTACCATGGCTACTGGTGAGAAGATTTCATCATAATGGATACCTTCGATCTGACGATAACCTTTTGCAACCAATCTAGCCTTATAGGTTTGAAGTTTTCCATCGATGCCGGTCTTGAGCTTATAGACCCATTTACAACCGATGGGTTCTATCCCAGGGTTTTTATCCACCTAGTTCCATACTTGGTTATCATACATGTATTTCATTTCCTCGTTCATGGCATTCTGCCATTTATCGTAGTCGGAACTGGCCAAGGCTTGTCTAAAATTTTCTGGATATCCTGACCCACTAATATCAAGTCATTTCCCTCAGTGGCTAGAAAGCCATATCTGACGGGGGCTAGACGGGAGCTAGACGAGATCTTTCAGACCTCCTTCGACCCTCTGGAATTGCTGTAAGGATTGGTTCTTGATCTACGACCACTTCAGGCTCATGTATTTCTACATCTTGCATAGCAGGCTCTTGAATTGCTTCAAGCTGTTCCGTATCATCTTGAATTGTTTCGAGATGCACAAGACTCCCACTAGCAGTTTTGGAAATAAATTCTTTTTCCAAAAATACCCCTCCTCGAGCAACAAAAACCTTGTTCTCGCTGGGTTTGTAGAAATAGTACCCCCTTTTTTCCTTGGGGTACCCCACAAAGACACATTTATCTGATTTGGGTTCGAGCTAATCGCCTAGCAAGCGCTTGACATAAGTTTCACATCCCCATATCTTAATGAAAGCTAATAAGGGTTTCTTCCCATTCCACAGTTCGTATGGAGTTCTTTTCACTGCCTTTGTCGGAACCCGATTCAGAATGAATGCGGCCATTTTTAGGGCATAACCCCAGAAGGAGATAGGGAAGTCATCCTGACTCATTATTGATTGAACCATGTCAAGCAAGGTCCGGTTTCTCTGCTCAGACATACTATTTAACTGAGGTTTTCTTCGTGGAGTCAATTTAAAGAGGATCCCACATTCCTTTAGATGACTGTGAAACTCTTGGTCTAAGTACTCACCGCCCCGGTCAGATCAAAGCGCCTTTACACTAAGTCGTACTTGATTTAATTAAATCAAATTGTGAATTTCCCAATTCTCATATTCTTCATAAACTAACTATTCCAAGTCCCCTTTTGCTATACTTTGCTTAAAGTGTGTGACCCTCTAGACTCACGACCCGTTGGCAGATTGGCAAAATTACCATTTTGCCCTTTCTATCATAAGAGGCCTCTAGCAAGACATTATGATTACCCAACTTTCGTGAATATCGATGATTCGATTTAATCTCTTATCGTCCATGTCACTATCCTTTTATCATACCGATATCTAGATTGACCAAAAGGCGTAGAACCATCATCCTAATTTATCAATCACTATTTCTTGATATCGGAGACGACTGAAAGCTGATACTAAGTATCTCCTGCATGGCCATGCTATTTCTTCAGTCATACTCATCAAGTGGCCTAAATAGATATCATTCCTAAACCGGAGTACAGGCGATAAATCCCTCAGCCGTCTTTCGAGTTCACTCATGCAATTTACAACTAAGCCAATCAGAGCTCTTATGGCTAACCTTTTAGAGGTAACGTTAGACTAGGTCAAACTTAGAGATTCATCACATAGTGATCACAAAGAATACTTGGTCTAAGGATATAATGACAAGTTACGATATGTGAGTATGCTCATAACAATATCTATGCTGCATACTCACCATCGGGTCGTCCAATACCATCTCCCCGATGATACCTATGATCTAACTCCGGCACTACCTTGCCATGATCATTAGAGCGTGATCATAAAGAGTTAGCCTCATACTGATCGCTTCTTAATGAAGCTTGACTGATCATGGACGCATTAAAGGTAATTCTTTCTGATCTACACTTCTACTATTAGTGATGACACACATAATGATATAGATCAAACTACATATAATATATTACTACATCACATTAGTGATATAATATCGTTTTATTAATGCGAAATATGATAAGACATTACACGTAGATAAACTTATTACATTGGACTAGGGCACAAACCTAACAAGTATCACATTGCTTGACGAACTCGGCAATCTCTTTCTCTATTCCCGACCTTACAAAATGCCTCTTGATTCTTTTTGTGGCTGGTAGAATTACCGAGAGCCCTCTAAAGCTCAACGGGTGAAAAACCTCAATGACTCGAGCTCTAATATCAGTAGACGAGCACAAATAAATTTTTTGGTTGATTCGAATGACGCCATGATGCAACTCGAATTCGAGTACTGATCGCGGTGTAACCGCGATTCGGATACCCAATATCTCTGCTTCCTCGTAATCAACATAGTTAGCTGCCACTTCTTTCATCCACTCGGGCACCACCTCGGATAGAGCCCTAACTTCTTTTGAGGAATTCTTTATAAGGCGTCAGCTACTTTATTATCTCGCCCTCTTTTGTACTCGACCGAATATGCTAACCCCATAAATTTTGCCAACCATTTGTGCTGAAAGCTGGTTGTAAGCCTCTATTCTAGCAAGAACTTCAGCGTTTGGTGATGGTATAAGAGCTTGTGCCCTAATCCAAGTCCTTTCTATGTAATCTTCTGTTTACCAATGAATGATATTTACATGGATATCGTGTGGGAGACGATATCGAATGACCCGAATTGGAGTATGGCGTATAGATTAAGTCACCAATGCATACTCCATCGTCGTGTGATCATTGCCTTAATACCTTGGAGTGGGTGGCTCATGTGCACGTCACTCCAGTAGTTAGACATGCCCCAACGCTGTCTGTGACAGGGTAGTCGTAACGGGCATCGTTGGCTAATGGAAGGACTGTAGTGGGAGCGCACATTGCGTCCGAAAGGATTTATTTCCCCACGGTGAGACGTGGTGAAGGGTATGGTTCTAGGCCCCTTGATAAGTATGACTGAGAAAGTGTGTGGCCGGATCAATTACATATCATTCATCTCGAAATTCAAGGAACTAGATCGAATACATGAGGATGACGGCTCTATGCCTCATTCGATCTCATACGCCTTAAAGCAAACAAAGGGTTAGTGATACAGATGACAGACATAAGATATCAAACCGATCGATACACTCGTGGACATTGTCTAATCACTACGTCTTACTACATGCCACTGGTGATGGATCAGGTAAGATGGGTTCTCACGCCGATCTGCCAATGGGTCACGGGCCTACAGGGTCACACGCCAAGAGCAAGACCGAAGTGACTCGAATGGACTCAAGAGGTCCAAAGTAAGTGGTATAGGAATGATTGCAGTGGGGTGTCAATCGCCACCTTGGAGGTGTCGATCGACACTCAGATCTGGCACCGAAAGGGGGGGGGGTGTCGATCGACACCTTCCACGCGGGAAGGGTGTCGATCGACACTTATGACAGATGCTAAAGAACTAGAGGCCCTCCCCAAAGCTTATAAAAAGAGGCTTTGGGTAAGAGCCTCTCTCTAAGGCTCTTGAGCAATATTAGTTACACCACTAAAGAAAACTGTCTAGTTCTTTCATTGGGAGCTACATAAATCGAGTGATTGAGTGCTACCGGAGTCTAGTAGTTCCGGTGAGGATTTAAGCTTCACAAGGTCGAGCTCGTTGTGTGTGTAATCGTAGAGAACGAGTCCAAGGAGTCGTTTCGAGAACAGATTCGTGAGTTTTCCGCTAGGCTACGAGAGGTAATAATTCGATCTTTACTCGTTCTAATGATTCATCTATCATTTGCAAACGATCCTATGGCGGGTTCTCGGTTAAATTCGTTGCTTCCATTGCGCTTGAGATCCCGGGAACCCCAATAGATCGGTCTTGATCACGAACCTCTGATGGCTTAAGTATTGCTCGAATCACTTAATACCCATAATGATCGCCATGAGTTCTTTTTCATATGTTGACAACTCACTGTTCTTAGGCCCTAACGCCTTGCTTAGGAAGGCGATTGGTCGCCCTTCCTACATCAGTACGGCGCCGATTCCCATTTTGCAGGCGTCCGTCTCTAGCACGAATGGAATGGTGAAGTCTGGCAATCAGAGCATTGGGGCCTGTGTTGTTGGCTTCTTGAGATTTTTGAAACTAGTCGTGGCTTTATCATTCCACAAAAATGAATCCTTCTTGAGTAATTCAGTCAAGGGTTGGGTTATGATCCCATAATTCTTGTTAAAGTGCCGATAATGCCCCGTAAGACACAAAAATCCCCATAAATGTGTGATCGTTGTTGGTAGCGGCCATTTGAGCACCGCGTCAATTTTCCTAGGATCCGTTGCGACCCCCCGTTTGGATATAACGTGTCCAAGTTATTCGATTTCCTCTCTTCCAAATTCCCACTTCAACATCTTGGCGAATAACTGGTTTTCCTTAAGCCTATTTAACACAATTGGATGTCGTCGAAAAATACTAGAACTAACTTCCTCAAATAATCATAAAAAACGTGATTCATTAGTGCTTGAAAACTCGTCGGGCATTTGTCAGGCCAAATGGCATGACTCGCCATTCGTAATGGGCTTGATGAGTCCGGAATGCTATCTTCCCTTCCTCTCCTTCCTTGAGTCGAATATGGTGATAACCGGATCGTAGATCTAATTTAGAGAAATAGCAGCTACCATGTAGTTCGTCGAGGAGTTGCTCAATTTCTAGCATCGGAAAGTTATCCTTTATCGTTGCTTCGTTGAGTTTTCGATAGTCCACACAGAAGCGCCATGTACCATCCTTCTTCTTGACGAGCAACACCGAAAATGCAAAGGGGCTAAAACTGTGTCTGATAATTCCCGCTTCAAGCATTTCCTTTGTCATTCATTCGAGCACATTCTTCTGCTCGTAGCTGTATCGGTAAGGCTGTAATGCTACTGGTTCGGTTCCGTTCTTGAGGGGAATTTCATGGTCGTGTGGCCTTTTAGGAGGTAAGGTACATGGAACCTGAAACACTACTTAAAATTTCTCCACTACTTCAAGAATTTCTGGGTCGATTTCGGCCTTCTCCATATTGCCTTCAATCTTGAAATTCCCGCTTCAAGCATTTCCTTTGTCATTCGTTCGAGCACATTCTTCTGCTCGCAACTGTATCGCTAAGGCCGTAATGCTACTGGTTCGGTTCCACTCTTGAGGGGAATTTCATGGCCGTGTGGCCTTTTAGGAGGTAAGGTACATGGAACCTGAAACACTACTAGAAATTTCTCCACTACCTCAAGAATTTTTGGGTCGATCTCGGCCTTCTCCATATCGCCTTCAATCTTGAAAAATTGTCCCGAGTATAAGTTCCCCTCTTCTCTTACTTCTCTGTGAGCTTGTTGGGCATCCGCCAACATTGAAATCTCCGATTATGGTGATTCTTGCAGAGTACATTGTCTCCCCTGAACTTGGAAGAAGATTGTTCGGAACACAAAGTCAAAAGTAACTAGATTCACCGTCTCGATCCAGTTGACACTGAGAACTGCCGTCGCAGATCGTTTGTGGAAGCATTTTTGAAGGATATGGAGAGTTTTTGATTGGGGCAAAGTACCCACACACTCTCCAATCAATTTTTTGTCCATATGTCTTCGATTGCGTCGACCTAGAGCATCAGACAGAACAAAGCCAATGTATCGAGTACATATGTTCTGGCCAAGAGTCACACTCGGTTTGATTGGAAAGTAATCCTACCTGCATAACCTAATTGAAGCGTTGAGCCCACGCTCACTTCAAGGTGGGTGAATCAAGGGTCTTGATTCTTGATTCTTGCGAAGCATCAAAATCGTCAAGGTTTTCCAATAAATCTTCATAGTGGAAATGAGCCAAGCATACACGTTATCACTATGGTCGATCCTGGTAAAAGAGATCCTTAGTTGAACAAACTTCCTGGAGTGTAACACGAAAGGAAGGAATGTGTACTTGACGAGCTCATTTCCCTGTGTCAGGTGTTGGTTCCGCGAGGAGTGTTATGAAGGCCCACCAAAGGAAATCTAACGACTCGCTTGACAAGGGACGCTTCATGCTGGGCATGAGAGGGGCATTAGCTTAATGAGAGCTAGTAGGAGCTCTGTCAAGTCCTCCACACAAAAAAATGGAACAAGAAATGGTCCCGAGGTCCAAAAGGGCGAGTCCAAGCCTAAAGAGGGCAATGACAAGGCCAAGTTGGACGCGAAGGACGTCGTTTGCTTATTTAGCAATCAGCGTGGTCAATGGAGGAGGAACTACAAGAAGTTCCTAGAGGAGCAGAAGAAGGCCACTGGCACTGGCGCTTCAGGTATTTACTTCATTGAAGCGAATCTGTCTACTGACTCTGGCTTAATGCTAGAAACAGGCTCGCAATCAGACATAAGTGTTGATGTGCCGGCGCTGAAAGTAGACGAGATTTGGCTGAAGATTAAACGGACATACGGGTTATGGACGACGAGAGAGTTGTGGCGAAAACCGTAGGGGTCATTTATCTCAGCTCCCCGTCAGGACTTCTATTGAAGTTAAAATTGTGTACCGACTATCCATAAAGACATCATTTCTGTTTCTGTATTTAACGCTAAAAGTTCAAATGTTACCATTGATAATGGTTATTCGAACTCTACAAAAACAATGTATGTTATGGTGCTACAATTCTTGTTAAATGGTCACCATATTTTGAAAATAAGTGCCATTTACGAGCATTCGATACACAATGTAAATACCAAAAGGCTCAAGGTTGATGAATCGAATAAAACTCGGTTATGGCACTTCCTTCTGAGCCGCATAAGCAAAAGAAGACCATCAATACTTCACAAGTGTGGACTGTTAGGTCCGTTTGAATTCGATCAAAATGCTAGGTGCGAATTTTTCTTGATGGGTAAGGCGACGAAGTCTCCCTTCACCAGTAAGGGTGAGAGGGCGGGTGACTTGTTACGCCTAATACACTCCAATGTATGTGGGCCTATAAGTTCACAGGCCAGAAGGAGATTCAGATACTTCATAACATTTACTGAGGATTTCAGTCGACGTGATTATGTCTATCTTATGAGACATAAGTCGGACTCGTTTGTCAAAGTTCAAAGATTTTAAGACTAGAGTTGAGAATCAACTTGGGAAGAAAGTTGAAGTATTTCGATCGCATCGAAGTGGCGACTATGTGACCCAAGACTTCATCGACCATCTAGGAGAGTGTGGGATATTGTCTGAGTTGGCTCCGCCTGGAACACCTCAATTTGAACGGTGTGTCCGAAAGGAGAAACCGAACCTAGTTATACATGGTTTGCTCTAAGATGAGTAAGACAGATCTCCCGTATCCTTTTGGAGATACGCTCTTGAGACTGCTGCGTTCATTCTGAACCAGGCACCTACGAAGGCGGTGGAGACAACACCATACGATGTGTGGAGTGGGAAACGTTCACAAGTTGTCGTTCATCAAGATTTGGGGTTGCGAGGCTTATGTCAAACGCCTCATGACAGACAAGCTCGAACCAAGATCTTACAAGTGTATCTTCGTAGGGTACCCAAAAGAGACATTTGGGTACCACTTCTACAAACCTGACGAGAACAAAATATTTGTTGCTCGGAAAGGTGTGTTTTTGGAGATGGAATTCCTCTCCAAAACAGCCAGTGGGAGGACTGTGCATCTGGAAGAGATCCGAGATGGCATGAGTTATGAGAATCCTGAAGAATTTCGGGATCCCCACTTAGACAATGTAGAGGTAGAGCCTGAGCTGGAATAAGAGGCACATGCGGTGCCCAACATAGTTCATGAATCCCCATGACGTTCTGAAAGGCCTCATCAGGCACCCGTCAGATAAAAATTTATGATAACTAAGGGTAATGCCTTGGAGATTGTGGATTCTGACGATCGGACATCCTTTCGAGAAGCCTATGGGGAATTCTGATTCCGAGAAATGGTTAAGCGCCATGAAGGAGGAGATGAATTCCATGCATGACAACCAAGTTAGGAACTTGGTGGATACAACCCCTGTTGTTAAGACCATAAATTGCAAATGGATCTTTAAGATGAAGGATGATACTCGACGAAACGTTTTTTACCACGATCGTTGTTTGCCCTAGCAGCGCGATCGTGCTAGTGAAGCTAGAAGAGGTGAACAGTTCTTATTTGGGGCGCAGAAGCATTAGCGCTCTCCAAGAAAGTTCTGGTCCGCACGTCAACAAACATGACATGGATGGAGTTCCTTAGACTAGTGAGGCCCGACTGGGTGCGAAAGGTTTCAGTCAAATCCAAGGAATGGATGGTGATGAGATTGTCTTGCCAGTGGCCGCGGGCAAATCAATCCGCATTCTACTCACCGTGGTTGCATATCTGAGTGATATGACAGTTGGATGTCAAAACCACATCCCTTGACGGGAAGTTAAATAAGGACGTTTACGTAACATAGCCTCAGGGTTTCGTCGATCCACAGAATGCTGGAAAGATTTATAAGCTGCAGAAGTCCATTCATGGATTGAAGCAGGCTTCTCGGAGTTGAAACCTTCATTTCGATGAAACCATTGGCTTCATGCAAAATGAAGATGAACCTTGTGTGTACGAGAGGGCAAATGGGAGTATAGTCGTATTTCTAGTGCTATATGTCGATGACATACTCCTTATCAGAAACGACATCCCCTCAAGCCGCAAAAGCTTGCATGGGGAAGTTTTTCGTGATGAAGGACCAATACGAGGCTGCGTATATCCTAGGGATCAAGAGTCTGTCGAGATCGCTCGAGGAGGATACTTGGGCTAAGTCTCAGCACTTAGATATTTGTGATGCACGAATCCAAGAAGGGATTCTTTCCTATCAGAGATGGCAGAAAGCTTAGCAAGACTCAAGGTCGCACGACGGCTGATGAGCTGCAGCATATGAGTGAGATCCCCTATGCATCTGCATTAGGATTCATCATGTATGACATGTTCAGTACCAGATATGATATCTTGTGTACCCTATCCTGTGTAGACACATTCCAGTCTAACCTTGGTGTGAGCCATAAGACAGTTGTAAAGACGATCCTGATGTACCTAAAGAGGACATAGGACGTATTGCTGGTCTCTAGGGTTGGAAATGAGAAACTGGAGGTGACGAGATACGTCGACGCCAGTTTCCAGAATGATCCGGATGACTCGTGGAGTTAGTCTGGGTATGTGTTTGTGTTTATGAAAGAGATCACCACGGGTTCCAAACAATGAATATCATGCAGCGGACTTTATGTAACCGTGGTGATCGTAAAAAGCATAGATCTTAATGCCATTTGAACATGTTATACACATAAATATAAAACTGATATTTACCTCTTGTAATCGACAAAAACACAAGTGTAGTGTTCTCTCCATCAAGTCCACACAAGCACCACAACCGAAATGATTTTTCACTCAATATTTTGCTAGAAATTTTGAGAGCAAACAAGACAACAATGGAGGAAGAGAGGGAGCTGAAAATCAGCAATGAGGGAGAGAGAAAGGAGGGAGAAGTTGCTGAAAAATTCAAGAGATAATTGAATAGATATTATGTGATTTTAATTTGAAATTAAATTGAATTTCAAAATTAAAATTGCATTATCTATCCCTTTATTCTTTCTTATTTGCATTTGTTCCCTGTCTTATCTTAAATCCCTAAATGGGCTTTAAGCCCGTTTAACTAAAACTTAAATTAAACCCATTAACTTGAGTTCTAATTTCGGTTTAGTCAAAACGGCTCAATTTTCTCAAATTGATTTCTTCAACCGTCTGGTTAAAACCTTAGGCCAGAAAACTACTGAGTTGTTCTCAATTCTCATCCATAATTGTTGTCATGTATCGTGCTTAATGCCTGTGACCCTCTAGGCTCACGAATAATTGGCAGACTGTTAAAATTACTATTTTACCCTTTCCATCATAAGTGGCCTCTAGCAAGACATTATGATTATCCAATATTCGTGATTATCGATTATTCGACTTAACCTGCTATCGTACATGTCACTGTCCTTTTATCAAACGGATATCCATATTGATCAATAGGCATAGAATGGTCATCCTAATTTATCAATCACTGTTTCTTGATATCTGAGATGACTGAAAACTGATACTAAGGTATCACCTGCATGGCCATGCTCTTTCTTCAGTCATACTCATCAAGTGGCCTAAACGGATATCTTTCTCATACCAAAGTATGAGTGATAAATCCCTTAGACGTCTTTGGAGTTCACCAATGTAATTCATAACCAAGCCAATCACAACCGTTATGGCTACCCTTTTACAGGTAACGTTAGACTAGGTCAAACTTGGAGATTCATTACACAGTGCACACAAAGACTCCTTGGTCTTAGGATATAATGACAAGCTACGATCTGTGAGTATCTCATGACGGTATCTATGTTGCATACTCACAATCGGGTTGTCCGATATCATGGACCTGATGATATCTATGATATAACTCCAGCACATACTTTGCCATGATCAGTAGAGCGTGATCACAAGGAGTTGGTCTCATACTGATCGCTTCATAAAGAAGCTTAGCTGATCAGGTACTCATCAAATGTAATTCTTTCTGATCTACAGTTCTACTATTAGTGGTTACACACGTAATGACATAGATCAAATTACATTCGATATATTACTACAACACATTAGTAATATATGCCGATTTATTTATTCGGAAAGATGATAAAACATTACATCTGTAGATCACTTTTATATTGGACTGGGGCATAACTCTAACAATCTCCCACTTGCTCCTAGTTCCAATTTAAGTTCTGATGTACTCCCATAAACCCTGCATGTTACTCATGCCTAGGCTGCGGCTGAACCTTTGTCAAGGGATCGGCCATATTATCATCAGTCGAATAGTGTTTGATCTCCATATCACCTCTATATGTGATAAATCTCACGAGGTGATTCCTGCTGAATATATGTTTGGATCTGTTGTGGAATCTGGGCTCTTGAGCAATAGCAATTGCACCTGTGTTGTCCCACAACAAGCTTATCGGATAAGACGCTCGCGGCGTTGCATCTAATCCTATCAGAAAGCTTCTAATCCATATGGCCTCTTTAGCTGCTTTTGTTGTAGCTATATACTCAGCCTTCATTGTAGAGCTGGCAATTTTGGCTTGCTTAAAGCTTATCCAGCTGAAAGCGCCACCACTCAACACAAAATAAGTCCTGACTGAATTTTCTGGATATGTCTGAAAACTAGCATCGACTTGTCCTTTGACTGCTAGTTCTCTATCTTCATCCCCATAAACCAAAATGCATCCTCGATCCTCCTCAAATATTTGAGGATGGCCTTTGTCAGCAATCTAGTGTAATTGGTCGGGGTTAGATTGGAATCTGCTGGTACAGCTTAGTGCAAACGAGACTTCCAGTGTCGTGCACATCCTGGCATACATGATGGATCCCACAGCCGAAGCATAAGGGATCTTACTCATCCTGCTCAGCTTATCAGAAGTACTAGGACTCTGTAGTTTGCTGAGCTTAATTCCATGACGCATGGGTATGTATCCTTTCTTAGAATCAAGCATTGAGATCTTCTCAACACTTTACCTATGTACATGTTCTTACTTAGCAACATGTTCTGACTTAGGCCAAAATCCTTTTGGAATGATTTGTAGAGATCCTGATGCCTACATTAAATGTAGCATCACCTAAGTCCTTCATCGATAAGTACTTTCCTAACCAAGCTTTGGTGGCAAGGTCGGGATGTCATTCCCGATGAATAAATATCAAGAATACCATATTACTCCCACTCGCTTTCTTATGTACGCAAGGCTCACTTTTGTTTTTGATGAAACCGAGTTCCCTTACAACTTTATCAAAATGACGGTTCCTACTCGCTGAAGCTTGCTTAAATCCATAAATGGATCTTTGTGGCTTCCATATCTTTCCGGGATTCTTTTGATCTACAAAACTCACAGGTCGTGTGATATACACGCCCTCTAGTAAGTTCCTGCTAAGGAAGGAGTTTTGACATCCATCTGCCATAGTTATGGCTAATAATAATCCGGATTAAACTGACCATTGCTACTGGTGAAAAGATGTCATCATAATCCATGTATTGAATCTGACGATAACCTTTTACAACCATCCTAGCCATATTGGTCTGAGGACTTCCATCCATGTCCGTCTTGATCCTATAGACCCACTCAGAACCGATGGGTTTTATCCCAGAGGTTTGATCCACCAAGCACCCGACTTGGTTTTCATACATGGATTTCATTTCCTCACTCATGGCATTCTACCATTTTTCGGAGTCTGGACTGGTTAAAGCTTGTCTGCAGGTTTCTGGATCATCCTGATCCACCAACATCACGTCATTTCCCCCAGTGGCTGTGAAGCCATATCTGTCTAGAACATGACGAGATCTTTCAGACCTCCTTAGACCATTTGGAATTTCTATAGGGATTGATTCTTCATCGGCGACCATCTGAGGCTCCGGTACTTCAACATCTTGCATAGTAGGCTCCTGAATTGCTTCAGGCTGTTCCGTATCCTCTCGAATTTCTTCGAGATACATGAGACTCCCACTAGTTATTTTGGAAATATATTTCTCCAAAAATACCCCTCCTCGAGCAACAAAGACTTTGTACTCGCTGGGTATATAGAAGTTGTATCTCTTAGTTTCTTAAGGATACCTTACGAAGACACATTTTGTCTGATTTGGATGCCTGCATCTCAGCTACCCAAATCTCTTTAGGAAAAACATACTAGGATGTTTCCCACACCATATATGGGAGACAGAATGACTGTCACAAGGTGTACTATCGTTGTCTTCATCAGAGCCCGGTTCAAAATGAATGCGGCCGTTTCCAGAGTCAAGTATTAGTTCAACTCTCTTCTGGACTGAGTACTCATAGGTCCACATACGTCGTAATCTATTAGACTTAATAAGTCACTCGCCTTTCACATAAACCTGTGAAAGGGGCCTTTGTCATTTTGCCCATTAGGCGAGACTTGCATCTTTCAGTTTGAGTGAATTCAAACGGACTTAAAAAGTCCACATTTGTGAAGTGTTGAAATGCGTTTCTCGCTCATTAGGCAAGACTTGCATCTTTAAGTTTGAGTGAATTCAAACGGACTTAAAGTCCACCCTTGTGAAGTGTTGAAATGCGTTTCTCGCTCATTAGGCAAGACTTGAATCTTTCAGTTTGAGTGAATTCAAACGGACTTAAAGTCCACACTTGTGAAGTGTTGAAATGCGTTTCTCGCCTATGTGCCTTAAATGACAATCCCAGATTATAACTTGGTTTAAATTATTAGATTTAAGCCTTTTCTTATTTACGTTATAGCGATTAAGCTTACCAACGTAAATATCTGATCCTGAAGACGTGGATACCCACTCTTCTTCACATGATCCTTGTATTGCTTACAATCCCTTATTCCCGTGTCCTGGCTCATTGCAGTGATAGCATATCTCCTCCAATTTGTCCCTAGAATTCACAGCAGTTTTGGGAGCTGCTTGAACCTTTGGACGCTTGGGGTGTCTGATCTGCCCTACAAGGTGCCCAGGAGCCTTACCCTTACCCAGATCAGCTTTCTTGAAGCTGACCTTCTTGTTGACCATAAGGACCTCCTTGGTCTTGCCCTTGAGGTTCTTTTCAGTGGTCACAAGTATCCTATGAAGCTCTGTTAAGTTATAAAACACTTGTCTAATTCTAACATTAGAATCTGAACCAGGATCCTATCATACCCTTAATTCAAGTGAACGGAGGCTCACTGCTCCAATTGAGAGCATCAAGGTAGGAATATATCCATCTACAAGACTATGTAGTTCCTGGCTAGGGTCTGTACTAAAAGTACACGACATACCCTATACTGATACCCTAGGTCAGCCCTAGCTGAAAATCGTAGACAAGTCTACCAAGCTTGAACTATGGATAGAACTAATGTGGCTACTATGCGGAGGCGCACGCACCCACACAGAATTACCCATCTCATCCAAACCTTTTCTCTATGAATGTTACGCGGAGGCGTACCGACATCCATAGGGTCAAAGCCCTTTTGAGTGCCCAAACTTGGATGGTATCACGCTTGACTTGTAATTATTTGCGTTTAAGTGAATTATAAAAGTCTGATTGTATATCGATACAATCTTAATCTGGAATCATCAATTGCAAATCCATGCAAAGATGATCCCTTAGCAGGTTACATGCGAGTCTGATTAAATTCCGATTTTAATCTTTGCATGTGGGTGATAGCAAATCATACATAAACTTGTATATTTAAACTATCATACATTCATACATTCAAACATACAAATGTAACGATAAAATATGCATAGCTAAGCCCATCTTAAGTTCCTAAGAATCTAGCAAAACTAATCCTAAAGACATGGTCTTCAAGATCCAAACTTGCTCCATTCTCGTGAACTCCCACTGGCTTCGAGCCTCCTCCAATCCGAGTCTCCCTCTTGACTTGATTCTTGTGTCGGTCTTCGTGATTACAAATTAAAATAAATAAAATGAAATACACATCACAACACGCAGGCCGTATTTACTACAACCCAAAATTAAGCAACATGCAGGTTGCAAAACCGAAATTAAAATGCAAATCTAATGGGCTTAGCTAGCATCATGTGGAAAACATCATGTGATCAAAGATCATATTATCAATCAACATGCTGATCAAACAAATAAATTTTCCAAATTTTATCTTTCTTAAGTGTGGAAAAATTTCGGTTTATCGAAACCGGACGGTTTAATCGATTAATTGAATTTTGGACCGGTTCTCGCTAGTTTATTGAAACCGAACCAAATCTGAAAATTGAATTATTTTAGAGTTTCCAAATATCCTCGCGAACCAACCGGTTCAGCTCGAATCTGGTCGAGCCGAACCGGCTCAACCGAAGGTCGCCCGCGGAGGCAACCGCGGTGGCCCGTGAGGGCTGCCGAGGTCGCCCGCGGGGCTGACCGTGGTCGGCCACGGGAACGACCATGGTAGCCCGCGAGGGCAGCCATGGTCGCCCCTAGGGCAGACCCTGGTCGCCCGCAAGGCAACCATGGTGGCCCTTACGGGCTGCCATGGTCGCCCGCAAGGGCAGACCGTGTCGCCCGCGGCAGCGACCATGGTCGCCCGTAGGCGACCCTCATCGACCCATGGTGCTGACCATGGTCTGCCCTAGGGCATTCCATGGTCTACCAAGGGACTCAACCTGGTCGGCCACGGCTAAGCCATGGCTAACCCGAAAAACCCCAAAAAAATTGTTTTTTTTCAATTTCCAAAATCAATCAAATGTGAAATTTTTTTTTCAATTTAAACATATCAACCATGGCTCTGATACCACTGAAAGAGATCACCATGGGTTCCAAACGATGAATATCATGCAACGGACTTTATGTAACCGTGGTGATCGTAAAAAGCTTAGATCTTAATGCCATTTGAACATGTTATACACATAAATATAAAACTGATATTTACCTCTTGTAATCGACAAAAACACAAGTGTAGTGTTCTCTCTATCAAGTCCACACAAGCACCACAACCGAAATGATTTTTCACTCAATATTTTGCTAGAAATTTTGAGAGAAAACAAGACAACAATGGAGCAAGAGAGGGAGCTAAAAATCAGCAATGAGGGAGAGAGAAAGGAGGGAGAAGTTGCTGAAAAATTCAAGAGATAATTGAATAGATATTATGTGATTTTAATTTGAAATTAAATTGAATTTCAAAATTAAAATTGCATTATCTATCCCTTTATTCTTTCTTATTTGCATTTGTTCCCTCTTAGCTTAAATCCCTAAATGGGCTTTAAGCCCGTTTAACTAAAACCTAAATTAAACCCATTAACTTGAGTTCTAATTTCGGTTTAGTCAAAATGGCTCAATTTTCTCGAATTGATTTCTTCAACCGTCTGGTTAAAACCTTAGGCCAGAAAACTACTGAGTTGTTCTCAATTCTCATCCATAATTGTTGTCATGTATCGTGCTTAATGCGTGTGACCCTCTAGGCTCACGAATAATTGGCAGACTGGTAAAATTACTATTTTACCCTTTCCATCATAAGTGGCCTCTAGCAAGACATTATGATTATCCAATATTCGTGATTATCGATTATTCGACTTAACCTGCTATCATACATGTCACTGTCCTTTTATCAAACGGATATCCAGATTGATCAATAGGCATAGAATGGTCATCCTAATTTATCAATCACTGTTTCTTGATATCTGAGATGACTGAAAACTGATACTAAGGTATCACCTGCATGGTCATGCTCTTTCTTCAGTCATACTCATCAAGTGGCCTAAACGGATATCTTTCTCATACCAAAGTATGAGTGATAAATCCCTTACACGTCTTTGGAGTTCACCAATGTAAATCATAACCAAGCCAATCACAGCCGTTATGGCTACCCTTTTCCAGGTAACGTTAGACTAGGTCAAACTTGGAGATTCATTACACAGTGCACACAAAGACTCCTTGGTCATAGGATATAATGACAGGCTACGATCTGTGAGTATCTCATGACGGTATCTATGTTGCATACTCACAATCGGGTTGTCCGATATCATCGACCTGATGATATCTATGATATAACTCCAGCACATACTTTGCCATGATCAGTAGAGCGTGATCACAAAGAGTTGGTCTCATACTGATCGCTTCATAAAGAAGCTTAGCTAATCAGGGACTCATCAAATGTAATTCTTTCTGATCTACAGTTCTACTATTAGTGGTTACACACGTAATGACATAGATCAAATTACATTCGATATATTACTACAACACATTAGTAATATATGCCGATTTATTTATTCGGAAAGATGATAAAACATTACATCTGTAGATCACTTTTATATTGGATTGGGGCATAACTCTAACAGCTTAATGGTGGGGCTTTAGCTAACTGGAAGAGCTTAAAGCAGCCGGGCGTTGCTGTTCTATGGTAGAAGTCGAGTACATAGCTGTTTAAGAGGCGGCAAAAGAGGTTGTTTGGATCCGAAAGTTCATGGCCGGACGTAATTAAAAACCCGTCCACACCGGTGAACTTGTATTGCGACAACACTAGAGCCATATCACATGCTGATAAGCCTGGGGCGCATGCACAATCCAAATATGTACTGCGGCGGTTTCACTTCATTCGAGAGTTTGTCGATATTCGATAATTCATTGATCAAGGTGAAAAAGAAGATTTGTAAGATTGCAACAGAAGATATTGCGGCCGATCCATTGACCAAGGTCAATGGGTTAACGATGGGGTTTAGATTGGATTTAAGGGCAGTGGGAGATTGTAGGATCTAGTGCCCTAGTCCAAGTCTTTACCATGTAATCTTTTATCTTCTGTTAAGCAATAAAAGAGACATTTACATTATTATTGTGTTGTAATAATGTATCAAGCGATAACTTCATCTAAAGTCGTTAATGTTTACACAAGGACATCATAACCTTTAGATATCATGGAGTTATGTTTTATGGATCCCTAGTCGAATACTTATGCATAAGTAACTATCGTGAATATAACTTACGATCATGCTCTGCTGATCGAGATGTAGAGTCATATAACGGATACCATCTGGGAGATGATATCGGATGACCCTCGGTGGAGTATGGCGCATAGATTAAGTCACCAACACATACTCCGTCGTCGTGTGATCACTGCCTTAATACCTTGGAAAGAGTGGCTCACATGCACGTCACTCCATTGGTTTGACATGTCCTAACGTTGCTTGTAACAGGGCAGCCATAATGGACATCGTTGGCCATTAGCCGAACTATAGTAGGAGCGCACGTTGCGTCCGAAGGGATTTATTTCCCCACGGTGAGACGTGGTGAAGAATATGGTTAAGGGCCCCTAAAGGAATTCCATGGGTTCCAAACAATTAAATTCATGCAGCGGATATGAATATAACCATGGAATTCGATAAAACAAATATTATTTGAAAATTTTCAACATGCAATTTATGAAATCAAATCTGAAAAATACCTTTTGCAAATCGATCAAACACAAAGTTTATGTGTTCTCTAGATCGTCCATACAAGTACAACACCTTTACCAAGGATTCTACACACAAATTCACTAGTATTGTGTGTATAAGAGAAACTAAAACTCAACAATGGAGGAAGAAGAGAGGGGCGGCTATGGAGAAAAGCTTGGCCGAAATTATGAGGGTTTAGGGTTAGAATAATTGTGTGAAAAAATAAGATTTTAATTATCCATGTTTCCACATAATTAAATCCCTTAAAACCTCTTAATTACACTTAAACCCAATTCTTAATTAAAATCAAGAATGGACTTGAAACCCAATTAGCTAAAACTAAATTAAACCCTGTAGTTACGACGATTTTCGAGATTGGCTGATTTTGAAGGAACTAAAGAAACATGTTACAAAGAATGTCGAAGCATCTTCTACGACTATGTCGAAGCATCTTCTACGACATCTTGTGTGACATTTTTGACGGCATCTCGGCAAGCATCCCGATCGACAGAAATCAGGAAAGTGCAGGTTCGGCAGTGCAGCAAGAAAACGATTAGGAAAGTGCAGAACGACTCCTAATCTGAAAAGAAGAAAGACGGTGATTAAGAGGAAACCCTTTAGGGTTAGTACTCATCCACGATTGCTATAAAAGCTTAGGCTACCCCCTTAGAAATTGTGTGGTTCTTTATTTGTTTCCTAGCAACAATTTGCAAGGTTCTTAGACGTGAAGGTTTGCGGGCTGAGAAATTGCAGATTGAGCTTAGGATGTTGTGTATCACATAACTATAGAGAGTTAGGTGATTGAGGGTTTACTGAAAGTCGTGAGTTGAAGACTGCACGCAACCACCAAGCTTGAAGAAGACTTGAAGACGACAGAGCAAGGCGATTGCTCGAAGAGTGGAATCAAGACGTTCTTGGATTCAGGGGGAGACCCTGAGATAGATTGCACTGTAAGACGTAGCATAAATTATAGATCTAGGAGGGATCACAGGTACTTGTATGTTCTGACGGATTACTGATAAGTGAAATCTTTCCACTAGGCTGAGAGCCCCCAGACGTAGGTGACGTTGCACCGAACTGGGTAAACAATCTGCTGTGTCATTACTTATAGCTTTATATTTACTGTCCCGCATTGTCTACGCAAGAAGTCAGACACAACGTTGTAGCATTCTGTGCAACATTGTGTGTGGCATCTGGAACAACTAGCTGATCAGAATTTCAATTGGAATCAGAGGGGGCACCTATAGCTTTAGGTGAGTTCCTAAACAACTATTTTGATCAAAGATGGACAATACCAGCGAAGAAGGATCCATAAATCGACCACCTGTTCTAGATGGAAGCAACTATGGCTATTGGAAGGCTCGAATGTGTGCCTTCATGAAGTCACTAGACAACAAGACATGGAAGGCTGTACTCAATGGTTGGAATGCACCACAACTCAGTGACAGTGATGGCAATCCTATCGGCCCAAAACTAGAAAAAGATTGGACGATGATGAAGATGAAGAATCACTGGGAAATTCTCGAGCTCTGAATGCTATCTTCAATGGTGTTGACAAAAACGTGTTCAGACTAATCAACACATGCACAACTGCCAAATCAGCATGGGACATCCTGGCCGTAGCATATGAAGAAACAACTAAAGTTCGAGAACAAAAGCTGCAATACCTGACTACCAACTTCGAAGCCCTCATCATGAAAGAAGACGAATCAATTGCAGAGTTCAATGTTCGCATTCGTGATCTAGCCAATGAATCCTATTCTCTGTGAGAACCAATGTCTGATGAAAAGTTGGTAAGAAAAACCCTACGTGCTCTTAGCCCTAGGTTTAAGATGAAGATCACAGCAATTGAAGAAGTTCATGACCTCAAGGTCTTGAAATTTGATGAGCTGATGGGGTCTCTGATGACCTATGAGTTGTCTCTACCCAACATCGACAAAAGGAACAAAGGAGTTGCTTTCAAAAGCTCAACACACAAGCAACCAGACCCTGAGGATTCGGATTCTGATGAAGACATCGAGACTACAATGGCCCTTCTCACAAAAAATTATAACCAAGCCATGAGAAGATTTAGTCGAATGGGTGGACGGAATGTCACAGCAAATGCCAGAAACAAAGCTCCACAAAAAGCCCCAGTTGGAGGGAAAACAAAAACAAAGGACTTCAATGTCATGAATGCGAAGGATTTGACCACCTCCGTAGAGAATGTCCAAATTTCCTCAAACAACAAAAACGAGGATACAATGCCACCCTATCAGATGGTGACAATGAAGATAGTGGATCTGAAGAGGTAAGCAACTTTGTTGCATTCACTACTACTACTCCTACATGTAATGTTAATAATGCTGTCGATATCAATGATGATCCAACTCCAAATGAGAATTGGACTAAAGAACAACTAGTCGAGGCATACAAAGGCTTGCATACCAGATGGATCAAGGAAACTCTGATACTTGATCAACAAGGCGAAAGGATCATTAGTCTTACCAGCGACAAGTCTAGATTCTTAGAGACGATCGTGGAGCTGAAACGAGAGATCACCAGACTTAATGGAGAAATTAGTCTCATGACTAAATCAGTAAAGATGATGAATCCGAGCACAGAAAGCCTTGACAAGATTTTATCGGTGGGAAAACAGTCCAAAGATACGACGGGACTAGGGTACACACATGCTGTCCCCTCAACGACAGGGACAAAGTTTATCCCACAACAAGCCGTGGCTGACAAGAAACAACAGGATGCCCCAACTCATCCTACAGGACAACCTACAACAAAAGCCATAACATCGTCTACAACCTGTTCTTGTCAAGAAACTGTCAAAAGACATCCTCCACGCAGACAACAAAACTACAGAAGACCAGCTTATCAATATCAATGGATATGTCATTACTGTGGTCAACCAGGTCACATCAGACCTTTTTGTTTTCAACTTCTTAAGAGGAAGCAAGCTCAGAAACATCAAAGGCATCTCTCATCTCCTCCGAAGACAACTCGCCTTGAATGGAGACCTAAGAACCTGACCTATCGAGCTAATGTTGCATATACATCCTTAAGTGCTTCAACGAACAAGGACTGGTATCTCGACAGTGGATGCTCTCGACACATGACAGGTACTCTAGAGTTTCTCTCCAATCTTAAATTATATACAAACTGTTTTGTTACGTTTGGAGATGGGATTCGAGCTCGAATCATTGGAAAAGGAGTGCTCAAGCATCCAGGGGCCACTTGCCTGACTGAAGCATTACTTGTAGAAAGACTTAAGGCAAACCTGATTAGCATCAGTCAGATTTGTGATCAGGATTCAGAAGTGAAATTCACAAAAGAAGCCTGTATAGTTAAAGACTTTAATCAAGTCACGATTCTACAAGGAGTTCGCTCAACGGACAATTGCTATATGTGGTCTCCCGAGACACATATCGAAGCAACCAAGTGCCTTGTCTCCAAAGCAGAAGAAACCAAACTATGGCACAGAAAGCTTGGACATCTAAATCTTAGAAGCATGCAAAAAGCAATCTCAGAGCAGGCAATCACAGGTATTCCAAACCTGAAAATAATAGAAGGAAAGATCTGCGGAGAATGTCAGATTGGTAAGCAAACCAAGATGTCACACAAGAAGCTATAGCATATCACCACCTCTCGGGTACTTGAGCTGATACATGTTGACCTCATGGGACCAATGCAAGTTGAAAGCCTTGGGGGAAAACGATACGTCTTTGTGTGTGTAGATGATCACTCACGATACACTTGGGTTGACTTCCCTCGTGACAAATCAGACACCTTCTCGATCTTCAAGAATCTATGCATCCAAGTCCAGCGAGAAAAAGGAGAGACAATTGGCAAAATCATCCGCCTTCGTAGTGATCATGGTCGAGAGTTCGAAAACAGCAAGTTTGCAGATTTCTGCAACTCAGAAGGGATACCACATGAATTCTCAGCACCAATCACTCCTCAACAGAATGGCATTGTTGAGCGCAAGAACAAGACTCTACAAGAGATGGCGAGAGTTATGATGCTGGCTAAAGACATACCGACTCACTTCTGGGCAGAAGCACTTAACAGTGCTTGCCATATCCAAAATCGAGTCACTCTCCGACCAGGTATGTTTGTAACTCATTATGAAATATGGAGGGGGAGAAAGCACAATGTTAAGTACTTCCATATCCTTGGCTCCACTTGTTATATACTGGCTGATAGAGAGCCTCGTCGAAAGCTTGACCCAAAAAGCGATGAAGGCATCTTCCTTGGCTACTCAAGGAATTGTCGCGCATACCGAGGCTTCAACAAACGAACCAAGACCATGATGGAATCAATCAATGTTGTTGTTGATGATGACTGCGAAGATGCCTCAGAAGATGCGACAGACGAAGATGGAGCCTATCCACCCAACAATGTCAGGAAGAATGCTACTCCAGATGCCAGAGAAGATGCTAGCAGCAAAACAGAAGATGATGTCGCCAATGACGAAGTAGTTCCTGAAACCAGCAACAAGAATCCCCACGAAGAGTCCAGACTAACCATCCTATCTCTGGAGTTATTGGAAACCTGAATGAAGGCGTACGGACTCGGTCAAAAGCTCCTGAAGATTATAACGAGATGATAGGAAATATTTGCTTCGTTTCAAAGACAGAACCCAAAAACATCAATGAAGCCATCAATGATGAGTATTGGGTCAATGCTATGCAAGAAGAGCTGATTCAATTTGAGAAAAATAAGGTATGGGAACTGGTGCCCAAACCAAGTGAAGGAAACATCATAGGCACCAAATGGATCTTCAAGAACAAATCCGATGAGCTTGGCAACATCACTCGCAACAAAGCAAGGTTAGTTGCTCAAGGGTATACTCAAATTGAGGGTGTCGACTTCGATGAGACATTTGCTCCTGTGGCAAGACTTGAAGCAATCCGTCTCCTGCTAGGGATATCATGCCATCTATAGATAAAGCTCTACCAGATGGATGTCAAAAGTGCATTCTTGAATGGGGATTTCAATGAAGAAGTATATGTGTCACAACCCAAATGATTTGTTGACCCTCACTATCCTGATCATGTGTATAAACTCAAGAAAGCTCTCTGTGGGTTGAAACAAGCACCAAGGGCTTGGTATGAAAGGCTCACAAAACTCCTCATCCAAAGCGGCTACACTAGAGGGGGAGTCGACAAGACCCTATTTGTGAAGAATGAAGACAGGAACCTAATGATAGCTCAAATCTATGTCGATGACATTGTTTTTGGAGGGATGTCAAGCAAGATGGTAGAAATATTTATTCAACAGATGCAATCAGAGTTCGAGATGAGCATGGTGGGAGAGCTTACTTACTTTTTAGGCTTCCAAATCAAACAACAAAAGGATAGCATCTTCATATCTCAGAGCAAATATGCGAAGAATATTGTCAAGAAGTTTGGGCTAGAGAAAGCCTCACATAAAAGGACACCAGCAGCTACACATGTCAAGCTAACTAAAGATGATCCAGGAGAAGCCGTCGACCAACACCTATACAGAAGCATCATCGGTAGTCTCCTCTACCTCACTGCAAGTCGACCAGATATTGCCTACTCTGTCGGAGTATGTGCACGATATCAAGCTAATCCTAAGGTTAGTCATCTATCCCAAGCCAAAAGAATTATTAGATATATTTATGGGACTACAAACTTGGGTTTATTATACTCATTCGACACATCCTCTACCTTGGTGGGGTATTGTGATGCCGATTGGGCTGGAAACACATCGGATAGGAAAAGCACATATGGAGGATGCTTCTTCCTTGGCAACAATCTCATATTATGGTTTAGTAAGAAGCAAAACTGTGTTGCCCTTTCCACTGCCGAATCGGAGTATATTGCTGCTGGGAGTAGCTGCACTCAACTATTTTGGATGAAACAGATGTTAGTCGAATACAATGTCAGACAGGATGCCATGACTTTATATTGTGATAATGTCAGTGCTATCAACATCTCCAAAAACCCTGTCCAACACAGCAAGACCAAACACATTGATATTAGACACCACTTCATTCGAGAATTGATCGAAGACAAGAAGATCATCCTAGAACACATTCCCACAGAGAAGCAACTTGCTGACATTTTCACAAAAGCATTAGATGCAAGCAGATTCGAGGATCTCAGATCATCACTCGGTCTGTGCACCATCAGTGAACAATAAGAAATTGCAGAAACGGTTGAGAGGAGTTGTTGGTACCTCTTCATGAACCGGTCTAAAATCCAACGAATGTCATTGGGTTAGGCATATCAAAAGCCCATATAAAAGAAAAGGAAAGATACAGTCAGACGCTAAAAAGATTTGAATCATTTTTTTTCAAAAACCTAGTCTGCCTCCTCTCTGTGCTCGCTCTCATCTTCTTCACCATTCACTCTCTGCAAATCTCTCAAACAACAATGGTGAAAACTAGAAGCACAGTAGCCCCAAAGGAAGCCACCGATTCAAAGAAAGCTGAATCTAAAGGCTCCAGAAGCAGTAGAGCGAAAACAAACAAGCATGGAGTGCGAATCAAAGGGCCAAAAACCCTGAAGAAGTCAGAAGAAATTCTCAAAGAGGCTTCACCAGAGAAAGCCCCAATGCCAGTTTTTACTCGAGTACCCAAGAAGTCCCGGACCGGAAGCGCTGCTTTCTCAATGTCTGACCTAACTGGGCCAGAAAGAGAGAATGATCTTGGCCAGGAAAATCGAGAAGCATCCATGCAAATCGTCGCAGTTCCAACACCAACAGGTAACGATTTTTCTGCCGATACCTCTAGAAACAGTGATCTGTTAGAATCACTGCTGGAAAACAAGGACCCACCTCAAGAAGGTGTGGTAGAAGAACTGATACGTCCGGAAGGAGAAAAAGAGGATCTGACTCCGGTCAGTCATGGGTTGGAACGCATTGGGGAAGGAGAAGGAGGAGAAGAAGAAGGAACAGATGTCATACCAAAAGCCACTGAAAAAGTTGTAGAAGAGGAAGAAATAGCTGACTCGGAAGAAGCCGAGGAAGAAGAAGAAGAGAAAGAAGAAACCAGAAACAGAGAGACCGATCTGGAAGAAGTTGAGAAGAACAAGGATGCCACCACCAACAACACAGAAGAAAACCCTCTGGATGTCAGAGAAGATGTCATGGAAGAAGCCGCTGAGACGGCACACACAGTCCTATCGTCCCTAAAGAAAAAGGTTCTAGAAGAAACTGAAAGTTTGGCTGTTATGGTTGGAAAACTAAAAGAAACAAGGAAAAGAAAGGAGGCTGGAGGTCCCAGCAACAAAAGGAAAAAATCGCATGTCAAAGAAAAGGGGAAGAAAGTAATCGCGACAAGAAGTTTGATGGATGAGACAACTGATGATGATGTTGAAGAGCTCCCTGCTGAGGAAGAAAGGAAGAAGAAGGCCCTGAAGACGGCCAAGAACACCATGAGTGTAACTTACGACAACGTGTCGTTTCACTCAGCAGAAGGTGCAAAGAGGTGGGAGTTTGTCTTTCAGAGAACGGCGTACCCAGAGAAGACATTGTCGTCGGAGCTGCTTGGGCTAAAGGCCATTATACAGCTCCTGGAGAAGGCAGAATTGATGAGAACCGTCTCCGACATTGGCAACCACTATCCCCTCCTGGTTAAAGAATTCATTGCAAATTTGCCTACCACATTTGGTACCCTAGATGCTCCAGAGTTTGATAAGGTATATGTCAGAGGCATTCGCTTTGACATCACCTCCGACATTATCAATGAATTCCTGGGAAGGAAGAGGGTTCGATCTATGCCACCACACGACCTAAGCAAAGTCCTCCGTGAGATCACCGGAGATACAAGCAGAACATGGCCATCCAAAGGCACCGTGGCAGCATCAGATCTGACTTCCAAGTACTCCATTCTCTTCCGGATTGGAGTGGCAAATTGGGCGCCCTCGACCTACGCATCATCCATCAAACCTGAGCTGGCAATATTGATCTACCAAATAGGTACTAGATCTAAACTTGACTTTGGACAATTTGTGATTGATCATCTTGTTCGCCATGCTAGATCTCTTGCTGTGAAAATTCCCATAGCCTTTCCATCCCTTATCTCTGAATTACTTGTACATCAACACCCTGGGGTGTTGAAAACATCGGAAAAGGTGGGCAAAAGAGGAGGACTAATTGTGGTGAGCCACAAGTTGTTTGAAGGGAGGCATGCTCCTGATCTTGTCAGGCCGGAGGCCAAGGAAAAGACCAGTAGAGCCACAAGTACCATCCCTCTCACCAGGACCTCCAGCAGGGATGCCGTCATGCTCAAACGAGAAATTGAAGTGCATGATGAGGACATTGCAAACTTAAAGACTGCTCTGAAGCACCTCTCGCAGCGCCGAACTCACTGCGCCAACCTGTTGCACTCAATGTCTCCTCCAGGCTCTGAAGATGATCCCACAAATGATCCAGAAGATGCTACCCAAGGGCCTTTACAGAAGCAACAGAGACTGCAAGTTCCAACAGCAGCTCTATTTAAAATTCTCTATGAAATTCTCTGACTCTTGAACTACTGAACAACTTTTATGTCTGTAATATTTTGTGAACAATGTATCACGCTTTCTCTCGACAGCTGATCGAGAGCAAGTGTAAGTTATGTTTGGATTTATTTTTGCTTATTTCCCGGACTTGTTACAATATTTGTTTATAGTTTGGCTCTTTTTGAGCCAGCAAGGGGGAGTAAGTTTAAGTTTAAGTTAGATAACGCGCGCGATCACGACGATACAAGAAAGGAAGATAGAGAAGACGCGACAATACGCGCGACGACACTACCGATCAACGAGACGACGAATGCGACGCAGAATGCGACGAAGAATACTGTCCTTAAAAATAGCCAAAGGGGGAGATTGTAGTTACGACGATTTTCGAGATTGGCTGATTTTGTAGGAACTAAAGAAACATGTTACAAAGAATGTCGAAGCATCTTCTACGACATCTTGTGTGACATTTTTGACGGCATCTCGGCAAGCATCCTGATCGACAGAAATCAGGAAAGTGCAGGTTCGGCAGTGCAGCAAGAAAACGATTAGGAAAGTGCAGAACGACTCCTAATCTGAAAAGAAGAAAGACGGTGATTAAGAGGAAACCCTTTAGGGTTAGTACTCATCCACGATTGCTATAAAAGCTTAGGCTACCCCCTTAGCAATTGTGTGGTTCTTTATTTGTTTCCTAGCAACAATTTGCAAGGTTCTTAGACGTGAAGGTTTGCGGGCTGAGAAATTGCAGATTGAGCTTAGGATGTTGTGTATCACATAACTATAGAGAGTTAGGTGATTGAGGGTTTACTGAAAGTCGTGAGTTGAAGACTGCACGCAACCACCAAGCTTGAAGAAGACTTGAAGACGACAGAGCAAGGCGATTGCTCGAAGAGTGGAATCAAGACGTTCTTGGATTCAGGGGGAGACCCTGAGATAGATTGCACTGTAAGACGTAGCATAAATTATAGATCTAGGAGGGATCACAGGTACTTGTATGTTCTGACGGATTACTGATAAGTGAAATCTTTCCACTAGGCTGAGAGCCCCCAGACGTAGGTGACGTTGCACCGTACTGGGTAAACAATCTGCTGTGTCATTACTTATAGCTTTATATTTACTGTCCTGCATTGTCTACGCAAGAAGTCAGACACAACGTTGTAGCATTTTGTGCAACATTGTGTGTGGCATCTGGCACAACTAGCGGATCAGAATTTCAAACCCATTTGAGTTGGGTTCTAATTAAATGGATACCCAATGAATACTACGCGAAGGCGCACGCATCCACAGTAATGGGAGACAGAATGACTGTGACAAGGTGTACTTTCATTGTCTTCATCGGAGCCCGATTCAAAATGAATGCGGCCGTTTCCAGAGTCAAGTATTAGTTGAACTCTCTTCTGGCCTGAGTACTCATAGGTCCACATACGTTGGAATGTATTAGACTTAACAAGTCACTCGCCCTTTCACCTAAACCTGTGGAAGGTGCCTTTGTCATTTTTCCCATTAGGCAAGACTTGCATCTTTCAGTTTGAGTGAATTCAAACGGACTTTAAGGTCCATACTTGTGAAGTGTTGAAATGCGTTTCTCACCCATTAGGCAAGACTTGCATCTTTCAGTTTGAGTGAATTCAAACGGATTTAAAAGTCCACACTTGTGAAGTGTTGAAATGCGTTTCTCGCATATGTGTCTTAAACGATAATGCCAGATTATAATTTTGTTTAAATCATCATATTTAAGCCTTTTCTTATTTACGTTATATCGATTAAGCTCAATAACATAAATACCTGATCCTGAAGACGTGGATGCCCACTCTTCTTCACATGATCCTTGCATTGCTTGCAATCCCTTATTCCCGTGTCCTGGCTCATTGCAGTGATAGCGAACGTCCTCCAATTTGACCTTAGCCTTCACAGCAACTTTGGGGATTGCTTGAATTTTTGGACCCTTGTGAAAGGGATCACCATGGGTTCTAATCAATAATTTCATGCATCAGAGCTAAATTTAACCAAGGTGATCGAACTGAAAACTTGATCTTAATGAAAAATTCATCATGTTTATGAACTTTATAATCTCAAAATTACCTTTGTATAATCGACTAAAACACAAGATAGTGTTTCTCTATCGAGTCCACACAAGCACAACAATCAACAGATGATTTTCTCTCACACTCTTGCTAATGGATGTTTTGAGAAGTATGAACAAGAAAAGCAATGGAGGATGGTACGTAGAGGGGGTCGGCCATTGAAGAAGGAAAGAGGGGAGAGGGTGCCAAAATTATGGAGAAAAAAGGGAAAGAGATAATGTGTAATTATGTGAAATAATTATTAAAAATCTGATTTGAAATTCAAATAAAATAATTACACATATCACCCCTTTAAACTGATAATTGCACTCTTGCCCTTTCATGAATTAAAACCCCAAATGGGCTTCAAGACCGTTTACCTAAATGCAAATTAAAACTCATATAATTGACTTCTCATTTTGGTTTAGCTAAACCGGTTCAATTTCCTCAACTTGATTTCTACAACCGTCTGGTTAAAACCCTAAGCTAGAAATCAACCGAATCGTTTTCAATTTGGCTAAACTGAAAACCGGATTCTCCCAATTTCCATCCATGCATATTTGTCATGTATTGTGCTTAATGCGTGTGACCCTCTAGGCTCACGAACAATTGACAGACTGGGAAAATTACTATTTTACCCTTTCCATCAAAAGTGGTCTCTTGCAAAACATTATGTTTACCCAATGTTCGTAATTATCGATTATTCAACTTAACCTGTTATCGTACATGTCACTTTTCTTTTATCAAACCGATATACAGATTGATCAATAGGCATAGAATCGTCATTCTAATTTATCAATCACCGTTTCTTGATATCTGAGATGACTGAAAACTTATACTAAGGTATCACCTGCACGGCCGTGCTATTCCTTCAGTCATACTCATCAAGTGGCCTAAACGGATATCTTTCTCATACCGGAGTATGAGTGATAAATCCATCAGACGTCTTTCGAGGTGACTAATGTAATTCATAACCAAGCCAATCACAGCCGTTATGCCATTACACAGTGCACACAAAGACTCCTTGGTCTTAGGATATAATGACAAGCTACGATCTGTGAGTATCTCATGACGGTATCTATGTTGCATACTCACAATCGGGTTGTCCGATATCATCGACCTGATGATATTTATGATATAACTCCGGCACATACTTTGCCATGATCAGTAGAGCGTGATCACAAAGAGTTGGTCTCATACTGATCGCTTCATAAAGTATCTTAGCAGATCAGAGACTCATCAAATGTAATTCTTACTGATCTACAATTCTACTATTAGTGGTTACACACATAATGAAGTAGATCAAATTACATTCGATATATTATTACAATACATTAGTAATATATGCCGATTTATTTATTCGGAAAGATGATAAAACATTACATCTGTAGATCACTTTTATATTAGACTGGGGCATAACTCTAACAATCTCCCACTTGCCTCTGGTTCCAATTTAAGTTCTGATCTACTCCCATAGACCCTGCATGTTCCTCATGCCTAGGCTGCGGCTGAGCCTTTGTCAAGGGATCGGCCATATTATCATCAGTCGAATAGTGTTTAATCTCCACATCACCTCTATATGTGGTAACTCTCACGAGGTGATGCCTGCTGAGTATATGTTTGGATCTGTTTTGGAATTTGGGCTATTGAACAATAGCTACAGCACATGTGTTGTCCCACAACAAGCTTATCGGATCAGACGCTCGCGGCGTTGCATCTAATCCGATCAGAAAGCTTCTAATCCATACGGCATCTTTAGCTGCTTTTGTTGCAGCTTATCCAGCTGAAAGCGCCACCACTCTACACAAAATACATCCTGACTAAATTTTGAAGTCATCTGGATATGTCTAAAAACTAGGATTGACTTACCCTTTGACTGCTAGTTCTCTATCTACATCTCTATACACTAGGAATGCATCCTTGGTCCTCCTCAAATATTTGAGGATGACCTTTGACAGCAATCCAGTGTAATTGGTCGGGGTTAGATTGGAATCTTCTGGTACAGCTTAGCACAAACGAGACTTCCGGTCTCGTGCACATCCTAGCATACATGATGGATCCCACAGCCGAATCATAAGGGATCTTACTCATCATGCTCAGCTTATCAGGAGTGCTAGGACTCTGTAGCTTGCTGAGTTTAATGCCATGACGCATGGGTATGTATCCTTTCTTAGAATCAAGCATTGAGAGTCTTCTCAACACTTTACCTATGTACATGTTCTAACTTAGCAACGTGTTCTAACTTAGGCCCAAAATCCTTTTGGAATGATATGTAGAGATCTTGATGCCTACATTAAATGTAGCATCACCCGAGTCATTCATCGATAAGTACTTCCCTAACCAAACTTTGGTGGCAAGGTCGGGATGTCATTCCCGATGAATAAATACCAAGAATACAATATTACTCCCACTCGCTTTCTTATGTACGCGTGGCTCACTTTTATTTTAGATGAAGCCGAGTTCCCTTACAGCTTTATCAAAATGAAGTTTCCAACTCCCAGAAGCTTGGTTCAATCCATAAATGGATCTTTGCAGCTTACATATCTTTCCGGGAGTTGGTCTCATACTGATTGTTACATATCTGTTGTGGAATTTGGGCTCTTGAGCAATAGCTACGGCACCTGTGTTGTCCCAGAACAAGCTTATCGGATCAGACGCTCGCGACGTTGTATCTAATCCATACAACCTCTTTAGCTGCTTTTGTTGCAGCTATATACTCAGCCTCCGTTGTAGAGTTGGCAATTTTGGCTTCCGTAAAGCTTATCCAGCTGAAAGCGCCACCACTTAACACAAAATACATCCTGACTGAATTTTGAAGTAATATAGATATGTCTGAAAACTAGCATCGACTTGTCGTTTGACTGCTAGTTCTCTATCTACATCCCCATACACTAGGAATGCATCCTTGGCCCTCCTCAAATATTTGAGGATGACCTTTGACATCAATCTAGTGTAATTGGCCGGGGTTAGATTGGAATCTGCTAGTACAGCTTAGTGCAAACGAGACATCCAGTCTCGTGCACATCCTGGCATACATGATGGTCCCGACAGCCAAAGCATAAGGGATCTGACTCATCATGCTCAGCTTATCAGGAGTACTAGGACTCTGTAGCTTGCTGAGCTTAATGCCATGACGCGTGGGTATTTATCCTTTCTTAGATTCAAACATTAAGAGTCTTCTCAACACTTCACCTATGTACAGGTTATGACTTAGCAACATGTTCTAACTTAGGCCCAAATTGTCCCACAACAAGCTTATCGGATCAGACGCTCGCGGCGTTGCATCTAATCCATTCAGAAAGCTTCTAATCCATACGGCCTCTTTAGCTTCTTTTGTTGCAGCTTATCCAGCTGAAAGCGCCACCACTCTACACAAAATATATTCTGACTGAATTTTGAAGTCATCTGGATATGTCTGAAAACTAGCATTGACTTATCCTTTGACTGCTAGTTCTCTATCTACATCCCCATAACTAGGAATGCATCCTTGATCCTCCTCAAATATTTGAGGATGACCTTTGACAGCAATCCAGTGTAATTGGTCGGGGTTAGATTGGAATTTGCTGGTACAGCTTAGCGCAAACGAGACTTCCGGTCTCGTGCACATCCTAGCATACATGATGGATCCCACAGCCGAAGCATAAGGGATCTTACTCATCATGCTCAGCTTATCAGGAGTGCTAGGACTCTGTAGCTTGCTGAGTTTAATGCCATGACGCATGGGTATGTATCCTTTCTTAGAATCAAGCATTGAGAGTCATCTCAACACTTTACCTATGTACATGTTCTAACTTAGCAACATGTTCTAACTTAAGCCAAAAATCCTTTTGGAATGATATATAGAGATCTTGATGCCTACATTAAATGTAGCATCACCCGAGTCCTTCATCGATAAGTACTTCCCTAACCAAACTTTGGTGGCAAGGTCGGGATGTCATTCCCGATGAATAAATACCAAGAATACAATATTACTCCCACTCGCTTTCTTATGTACGCGTGGCTCACTTTAGTTTTAGATGAAGCCGAGTTCCCTTACAGCTTTATCAAAATGAAGGTTCCAACTCCCAGAAGCTTGGTTCAATCCATAAATGGATCTTTGCAGCTTACATATCTTTCCGGGAGTTGGTCTCATACTGATCGCTACATATCTGTTGTGGAATTTGGGCTCTTGAGCAATAGCTACGGCACCTGTGTTGTCCCACAACAAGCTTATCGGATCAGACGCTCGCGACGTTGCATCTAATCCGATCAGAAAGCTTTTAATCCATACGGCCTCTTTAGTTGCTTTTGTTGCACCTATATACTCAGCCTCCGTTGTAGAGTTGACAATTTTGGCTTGCGTAAAGCTTATCCAGCTGAAAGCGCCACCACTTCACACAAAATACATCCTGACTGAATTTTGAAGTCTTCTACATATGTCCGAAAACTAGCATCGACTTGTCGTTTGCCTGCTAGTTCTCTATCTACATCCCTATACACTAGGAATGCATCCTTGGCCCTCCTCAAATATTTGAGGATGACCTTTGACAGCAATCTAGTGTAATTTGCCGGGGTTAGATTGGAATCTGTTAGTACAGCTTAGTGCAAACGAGACTTCCAGTCTCGTGCACATCCTGGCATACATGATGGTCCCGACAGCCAAAGCATAAGGGATCTGACTCATCATGCTCAGCTTATCAGGAGTACTAGGACTCTGTAGCTTGCTGAGCTTAATGCCATGACGCGTGGGTATTTATCCTTTCTTAGATTCAAACATTGAGAGTCTTCTCACCACTTCACCTATGTACAGGTTATGACTTAGCAACATGTTCTAACTTAGGCCCAAATTGTCCCACAACAAGCTTATCGGATCAGACGCTCGCGGCGTTGCATCTAATCCGATCAGAAAGCTTCTAATCCATACGACCTCTTTAGCTTCTTTTGTTGCAGCTTATCCAGCTGAAAGCGCCACCACTCTACACAAAATATATTCTGACTGAATTTTGAAGTCATCTGGATATGTCTGAAAACTAGCATTGACTTATCCTTTGACTGCTAGTTCTCTATCTACATCCCCATAACTAGGAATGCATCCTTGATCCTCCTCAAATATTTGAGGATGACCTTTGACAGCAATCCAGTGTAATTGGTCGGGGTTAGATTGGAATCTGCTGGTACAGCTTAGCCCAAACGAGACTTCCGGTCTCGTGCACATCCTAGCATACATGATGGATCCCACAGCCGAAGCATAAGGGATCTTACTCATCATGCTCAGCTTATCAGGAGTGCTAGGACTCTGTAGCTTGCTGAGTTTAATGCCATGACGCATGGGTATGTATCCTTTCTTAGAATCAAGCATTGAGAGTCTTCTCAACACTTTACCTATGTACATGTTCTAACTTAGCAACATGTTCTAACTTAGGCCAAAAATCCTTTTGGAATGATATGTAGAGATCTTGATGCCTACATTAAATGTAGCATCACCCGAGTCCTTCATCGATAAGTACTTCCCTAACCAAACTTTGGTGGCAAGGTCGGGATGTCAATCCCGATGAATAAATACCAAGAATACAATTTTACTCCCACTCGCTTTCTTATGTACGCGTGGCTCACTTTTGTTTTAGATGAAGCCGAGTTCCCTTACAGCTTTATCAAAATGAAGGTTCCAACTCCCAGAAGCTTGGTTCAATCCATAAATGGATCTTTGCAGCTTACATATCTTTCCGGGAGTTGGTCTCACACTGATCGCTACATATCTGTTGTGGAATTTGGGCTCTTGAGCAATAGCTACGGCACCTGTGTTGTCCCACAACAAGCTTATCGGATCAGACGCTCGCGACGTTGCATCTAATCCGATCAGAAAGCTTCTAATCCATACGGCCTCTTTAGCTGCTTTTGTTGCAGCTATATACTCAACCTCCGTTGTAGAGTTGGCAATTTTGGCTTGCGTAAAGCTTATCCAGCGTAAAGCGCCACCATTTCACACAAAATACATCCTGACTGAATTTTGAAGTCTTCTACATATGTCCGAAAACTAGCATCGACTTGTCGTTTGACTGCTAGTTCTCTATCTACATCCCTATACACTAGGAATGCATCCTTGGCCCTCCTCAAATATTTGAGGATGACCTTTGACAGCAATCTAGTGTAATTTGCCGGGGTTAGATTGGAATCTGCTAGTACAGCTTAGTGCAAACGAGACTTGCAGTCTCGTGCACATCCTGGCATACATGATGGTCCCGACAGCCGAAGCATAAGGGATCTGACTCATCATGCTCAGCTTATCAGGAGTACTAGGACTCTGTAGCTTGCTGAACTTAATGCCATGACGCATGGGTATGTATCCTATCTTAGATTCAAACATTGAGAGTCTTCTCAACACTTTACCTTAGGCCCAAAATCCTTTTGGAATGATCTGTAGAGATCATGATGCCTACAATATATGTAGCATCACCTAAGTCCTTCATCGTTAAGTACTTCCCTAACCAAGCTTTGGTAGCAAGGTCGGGATGTCATTCCCGATAAATAAATACCAAGAATATAATATTACTCCCACTCGCTTTCTTATGTACGCAAGGCTCACTTTTGTTTTTGATGAAGCTAAGTTCCCTTACAGCTTTATCAAAATGAAGGTTCCAACTCCCTTGAGCTTGTTTCAATCCATAAATGGATCTTTGTAGCTTACATATCTTTCCGGGATTCTTTGGATCTACAAAACTCACAGGTCGTGTGATATACACGCCCTCTAGTAAGTTCCTGCTAAGAAAGGGGTTTTGACATCCATTTGCCATAGTAATGGCTAAGAATAAGTCATATCAATCTGACCATTGCTACTGGTGAAAAGGTGTCATCATAATACATGCATTGAATCTGACGATAACCTTTTACAACCATCCTAGCCTCATTGGTCTGAGAATTTCCATCCATGTCGGTCTTGACCCTATAGACCCACTCAGAACCGATGGGTTTTATCCTAGAGGTTTGATCAACAAAGCACCAGACTTGGTTGTCTTACATGGATTTCATTTTCTCATTCATGGCATTCTACCATTTTTCGGAGTCTCTAATGGTCAAAGCTTGTCTGAAGGTTTCTGGATCATCCTGATTCACAATCATCAAGTCATTTCCCTCAGTGGCTGTGAAGCCATATCTGTCTGGAACAAGTCGAGATTTTTCAGACCTCCTTGGACCATCTGGAATTTTTGTAGGGACTGATTCTTCATCTACGACCATCTGAGACTCCAGTAATTCTACATCTTGCATAGCAGGCGCACGCACCCACATAGAATTGCCCATCTCATCCAGACTTCTCCTCTATGAATGTTACGCGAGGCGTACCAACCTCCGTAGGTTCAAATCCCTTTTGAGTGTCCAAACTTGAATGGTATCATGCTTGACTTGTAATTATTTGCATATAAGTGAATTATTACTGCTTGATTGTATATCGACACAATCTTAACTGGAATCATCAATTGCAAATCCATGCGAAAATGATTCCTAACCAATTACATTAAAGTCTGATTAAATACAGGTTTTAATCTTCGCATGTGGGTGATAGTTAAACATACATAATCTAATGCATATAATAACTATCCATACACTCATACATTCTCAATATACAAATTGAAATGTAAAACACGCATAGCTAAGCCCATCCTAAGGATCCTATAATTCTAGCAAAACTGATCCTTAAGACTACATCTTCAAGATCCTTAAGCATGATCTGATTTATGACCACTAAAGTAGTAGAACCATAAATCTGTACGGATCACACTTAACGAGTCCCTAGTCAAAATATGCTTCCTTAGAAGCGACCAGTATGAGGATGGTTCTTAATGACGTAGTTCTTAATGCGATAGCTTGTCACGACATCCTTAGAACAAGGAGTCTTTGTGATCACTATGCAATGAACGTGCGGCTTTAACTTGCGCCTAACGCTTTCTGTGACAAGATTGCTATAAAGGGCATGATTGGGTGGCGGAACGGGTTGCATGAGTGACACGAAAGACGGCTAAGGGATTTATCCCTCATACTACGGTATGGGAAAGATATCCGTTAAAAGGGCTTCTTGATGGAGACTGACTGAGAGTAAGAGCATGGCCATGCCGATGATACGGGTTATCAGTTCTCAACCATCTCGCATATCAAGTAACAATGATTGATTAAACAAGGGTGACGACTCTATGCCTTGTGATCAATCGGGATATCTAGAGATAATAGGATAGTGACTTGTACGCACAAGGTTAAGTCGAATCATCGATCATCATGCACCTTGGGTAATCATAACGTCTTACTAGAGACCACTTATGATGGATCGGGCAAGAGCGATCTTTTGCGCCGATCTGCCAACGGTGGCATGAGCCTAGAGGGTCACACACATTTAAGACGGATAACTTGATACAAGGAAACCTTAACGTTTCTTGAGTAGCAATACATGGACAAAACTGGAGGTTTTGTGCCATGGGTTCGGTTTGAGAGAATAATTAGCGAATCGAGAAAACTGAGTTTTTTCTTCGATGTCGCGTCGGACTTTATTTGATAAGTAACGACAAAAAGGGTCGGGCGACTTTTGGACACGGCACGAGACCACAAGGGCGAGCCCATTGGGCTCGGCCCATGAGGTCTCATGGCCGGCCCAAACAAGGGCTCATTAAGGGCCCAATAAGCCCTCTTGGCCGGCCCACAGGGTGGGTCCATGTGTGGGGGCCATACAACACCATGCTTAGTTGGTGATTGTGGATTAAGAGGTGAGTGATTTAAGGGGTATGGGTTAAAGCACCTTTAAGCCCATACCAATCACCTTTTGACCCATGCTCATGAGATTGATGAAGTAGAGAAATATCAAATGGGATTCAAGACACAACACACTCTCATCAATCCTACAACTCTCACAACTCTCTCTCTCCTCTCTTTACTCTCTTGTTCTTCATTTAATTGTTCTAGTAGGCAATTAAGTGAAGGATCTTCAAGATCATCCCCTTGGTGTGGACTTGCTCTAGATAAGAAGATCCGAAAGTTCTTCTTGTGAAATACTGATTTTCCAAAAGAGCGCTGGTTTGGGAGATACAAGGCCGAGAAGCAGACTGGTCCGCAGAGTCTGTCCAGCGAGACGGGAAAAATGTTTTGCTCCAGACGGAGGTCTTCTCGGCAGCGGCCATGGACACCCGTGGGCCATCCATGGTCGCCCGAGGCGACTTGGTCGGCCTTTGGTGCTGACCATGCATTGTTCGAGGGCTTTCCATGGTCCACCGAGGGGCTCGACCCAGGTTAGCCATGGCTCGACCATGGTTAACCATAAACAACCCCAAAAAATAATTTTCTAACCTTCTAAATCAATTAATAAAATCTGAGCCTCCGCGTAGTAGCCAAAAAAGAGCTAGACCTGAGTCACAGAAGGTACACCACATGACACTCATTACGTTTCCCGTTACTGTGGATGCGTGCGCCTCCGCGTAGTATTAATTGGGATAGGAGCGGGATGAGATGGTCAGTTGTATTTGGATGCGTGTGCCTTCGCGTAGTAGCCAAATAAGAAATGGACCACAGTCATATATGGTGTGGGAAACATCCTAGTAGTTTGTCCTAAAAGATTTGGGTAGTAGAGATGCAGGCATCCAAATCAGACAAATGTGTCTTCGTAAGGTATCCTTAAGAAAATAAGAGATACAACTTCTACATACCCAGCGAGTACAAAGTCTTTGTTGCTCGAGGAGGGGTATTTTTCGAGAAATATTTTATTTCCAAAACAGCTAGTGGGACACCCGCGCATCTCGAAGAAATTCGAGAGGATACAGAACGACCTGAAGCAATTCAGGAGCCTGCTATGCAAGATGTAGAAGTACTGGAGCCTCAGATGGTCGTATATGAAGAATCAATCCCTATAGAAATTTCAGATGGTCTAAGGAGGTCTGGAAGATCTCGTCATGTTCCAGACAGATATGGCTTCATAGCCACTGAGGGATTGACTTGATATTGGTGGATCAGGATGATCCAGAAACCTTGAGACAAGCTTTAACCAGTCCAGACTCCGAAAAATGGCAGAACGCCAGGAATGAGAAAATGAAGTCCATGTATGACAACCAAGTCTGTTGCTTGGTTGATCAAACCCCTGGGATAAAACCCATCGGTTCTGAGTGGGTCTGTAGGATCAAGACCGACATGGATGGAAATCCTCAGACCAATAAGGCTAGGATGGTTGTAAAAGGTTATCGTCAGATTCAATGCATGGATTATGATGACACCTTTTCACCAATAACAATAGTCAGTTTGATCCGGATTATTCTTAGCCATAACTATGGCAGATGGATGTCAAAACCCCTTCCTTAGCAGGAACTTACTAGAGGGTGTGTGTATCACATGGCTCGTGGATTTTGTAGATCCAAAGAATCCCGGAAAGATATGTAAGCTACAAAGATCCATTTATGGATTGAAGCAAGCTTCAGGGAGTTGGAACCTTCATTTTGATAAAGCTATAAGGGAACTCGGCTTCATCAAAATCGAAAGTGAGCCTTCCGTACATAAGAAAGCGAGTGGGAGTAATATTGTATTCTAGGTATTTATTCATTGGGAATGACATCCCGACCTTGCCACCAAAGCTTGGTTAGGGAAGTACTTATCGATGAAGGACCTAGGTGATGCTAAATATATTGTAGGCATCAGGATCTCCGTAGATCATTCCAAAAGGATTTTGGGCCTAAGTCAAAACATGTTGCTAAGTCAGAACATGTACACAGGTAAAGTGTTGAGAAGACTCTCAATGCTTGAATCTAAGAAAGGATACATACCCATGCGTCATGGCATTAAGCTCAGCAAGCTACAGAGTCCTAGTACTCCTGATAAGCCGAGCATGATGAGTCATATTCCTTATGCTTTGGCTGTCGGGACCATCATGTATGACAGGATGTGCACGAGACTGGAAGTCTCGTTTGCACTAAGCTGTACCAGCAGATTCCAATCTAACCCCGACCAATTACACCAGTTTGTTGTCAAAGGTCATCCTTAAATATTTGAGGAGGACCAAGGATGCATTCCTAGTGTATGGGAATGTAGATAGAGAACTAGCAGTCAAAGGACAAGTCAATGCTACTTTTCAGACATATCCCGATGACTTCAAAATTCAGTCAGGATATATTTTGTGTTGAGTGGTGGCGCTTTCAGCTGGATAAGCCTTAAGCAAGCCAAAAATTGCCAACTCTACAACGGAGGCTGAGTATATAACTGCAACAAAAGTAGCTAAAGAGGCCGTATGAATTAGAAGCTTTATGATCGGATTAGATGCAACGCCGCGAGCGTCTGATCCGATAAGCTTGTTGTGGGACAACACAGGTACCGTAGCTATTGCTCAAGAGCCCAAATTTCACAACAGATCCAAACATATACTCAACAGGCATCACCTCGTGAGAGTTATGACATATAGATGTGATGTGGAGATTAAACACTATTCGATTGATGATAATATGGCCGATCCCTTGACAAAGGCTCAGCCGCAGCCTAGGCATGAGGAACATGCAGGGTCTATGGGAGTAGATCTGAACTTAAATTGGAACCAAGGGCAAGTGGGAGATTGTTAGAGTTGTGCCCCAGTCCAATATAAAAGTGATCTACAGATGTAATGTTTTATCATCTTTCCGAATTAATAAATCGGCATATATTACTAATGTGTTGTAGTAATATATCGAATGTAATTTGATCTATGTCATTACGTGTGTAACCACTAATAGTAGAACTGTAGATCAGACAGAATTACATTTGATGAGTCCCTGATCAGCTAATCTTCTTTATGAAGAGTTCAGTATGAGACCAACTCCTTGTGATCACGCTCTAGTGATCATGGCAAAATATGTGCCAGAGTTATATCATAGATATCATTAAACGGGCTTGAAGCCCATTTGGGGTTTCAATTCATGAAAGGGAAAGAGTGCAATTATGAATTTAAAGGGGTGATATGTGTAATTATTTTATTTGAATTTAAAATTAGATTTTAATTATCTATATTTTCACATAATTAAATCCCTTAAAACCTCTTAATTACACTTAAGCCCAATTATTAATTAAAATCAAGAATGGGCTTGAAGCCCAATTAGCTAAAACTTAATTAAACCCATTTGAGTTGGGTTCTAATTAAATGGTTTAGATAAACCGGTTCCATTTCCTCAACTTGATTTCTTCAACCGTCTGGTTAAAAGCCTAGGCCACAAATCAAACGAATCGTTTTCAATTTGACTAAACTGAAAACCGGATTCTCCCAATTTCCATCCATGCTTATTTGTCATGTATTGTGCTTAATGTGTGTGACCCTCTAAGCTCACGAACATTATGATTACCCAACGTTCGTGATTATCGATTATTCGACTTAACCTGTTATCATACATGTCACTGTCCTTTTATCAAACCGATATCCAAATTGATCAATAGGCATAGAATCGTCATCCTAATTTATCAATCACTGTTTCTTGATATTCTAAGATGACTAAAAACTGATACAAAGGAATCACCTGCATGGCCATGCTATTCCTTCAGTCATACTCATCAAGTGGCCTAAACGGATATCTTTCTCATACCGGAGTATGAGTGATAAATCCATTAGGCGTCTTTCGAATTCACCAATGTAATTCATAACCAAGCCAATCAGAGCCGTTATGGCTACCCTTTTACAGGTAACGTTAGACTAGGTCAAACTTGGAGATTCATTACATAGTGCACACAAAGACTCCTTGGTCTTAGGATATAATGACAAGCTACGATCTGTGAGTATCTCATGACAGTATCTATGTTGCATACTCACCATCGGGTCGTCCAATACCAGCGCCCTGATGATATCTATGATATAACTTCAGCACTTACTTTGCCATGATCAATAGAGCGTGATCACAAGGAGTTAGTCTTAAACTGATCGCTTCTTAAAGAACCTTAGCTGATCAGGGACACATCAAATGAAATTCTTTCAGATCTACAGTTTTACTATCAGTGATTATACACATAATGATATAGATCAAATTACATTCGATATATTACTACAACGCATTAGTAATATGATGTCGTTTTATTTATTCGGAAATATGATAAAACATTACATCTGTAGATAACTTTTATATTGGGCTGGGGCATAACTTTAACAGCCCCTTGATGAGTGTGACGGATGAAGTGTCCGGCCGCACATATATGTATCAGTCAACTCAAAATTCAAGGAACTAGATCGATGCCTCATACGAGGATGACAATTCTATGCCTCATACGATCTCATACGCCTTAAAGCAAACAAAGAGTTAGTGATACAAATGATAGTAAGGAGATATCGAATCGATACCTCGTGGACATTGGGTAATCACAACGTCTTACTAGAGACCACTTGTGATGGATCGGGTGAAATGGAGTTTCACGCCGATCTGCCAATGGGTCACGGGCCTATAGGGTCACACGCCAGTGGCAATAACCGAAGCTTCTCGATAGGACTCAAGAGGTCCAAAATGGGTGGAATAGAAGTTGATAGCATTTTTGTGCCCTAGTCCAATTGCTAGTAGTCTATAAATGTCTATGTATATTAATCACCGTTTGTAATGAATAAAACGGCTTTGTATTACTTATGTGTTGAAGTAATATGTTGAGCATGATCTGATTTATGACCACTTAAGTAGTAGAACCATAAATATGTACGGATCACACTTAACAAGTCTCTGGTCAATATACGCTTTATAATGAAGCGATAAGTATGAGGATGGTTCTCATGATGTAGTTCTGCTTATCATAGGGATGTGGGATCCCGGAATCATATCATAGATATCATGAGGTGAGTGGTATCGGACGACTCGCTTTGAATAGTGTTTCATAGATTAAGCCATGAACATATTCAAATGCGATAGCTTGTCACAATAACCTTAGACCAAGAAGTCTTTGTGATCGCTATGCGTTCGACGTACGACTTTGACTTGCGCCTAACGCTTTCCGTTACATGATTACAACAACGGGCATGATTGGGTGGCGGAACGGATTGTATGAGTGACACGAAAGACGACTAAGGGATTTATCCCTCGTACTACGGTATGGGAAAGATATCCGTTTAGGCCGCTTGATCGAGATTGACTCAGTCGTCTTGCATATATAGTAACGATGATTGATTAAACAAGGATGACGACTCTGTGCCTTGTGATCAATCAGGATGTCTAGAGATAATAGGATAGTGACTTGTATGCAAAAGGTTAAATCGAATCATCGATCATAATGCACCTTGGGTAATCATAATGTCTTACTAGAGACCACTTATGATGGATCGGGCAAGAGAGATCTCTTGCGCCGATCTGCCAACGGTGGCATGAGCCTAGAGGGTCACACACATACAATATGGATAACTTGAGACAAGGAAGTATTGGCGTTTTCTTGAGGAGCAAGACTTGGCCAAAGCTAAGGGTTTTAGGCCATGGGTTCGGTTTTGTGAGATTGATTAGCGAATCGACAAAACTGAGTTTGTCGTCGATATCACGTTGGACTTTGTTTGGTAAGTGACAACAAAGGGCCGGATATTTTTTGGGCACGACATGCGACCGCATGGGCGAGCCCATTGGGCTCGGCCCATGATGTCACTAGGCCGGCCCAAAAAGGCCTAATAAGCTTAGCATGCCCGGCCACTTGATGGGTCCAAGTGTGGGGGCCACACACCATGCTTAGTTGGTGTTGTTGATTATGATGAAAAGTGATTTGTGGGATTAGGTGATGACTTACCTTCTAACCATGCCTTCATCATTTGTTACTTTAATCAATCAACTTTATTAGTTGATGAAGTAAACAAAAATCACACAATAATTGAAAGAAGCTCTCACTCTCTCTCTTTCTTCTAGACTTGGCCGGCCACCTCCTCTTTCCCTCTTGCTTTGCTCTCTTGTTCTTCACACTCTAGTTCTAGTAGGCTAAGTGTGTTGGATCATAAGGATCATCCTCTTGGTGTGGACTTGCTCTAGAGAAGAAGATCATCTTGTTCTTCTTTCTTGATTCAACAAAACTAAAAGGTAAACTCTTGTGAAATAGATTTTTCCTTGAGATTTAATGGGTTATGTTCTTGGACAAATTTTGGAGTTTGTATTGTTTATGCTTCCGCTATTTTGATCATCTTGAATGCTCCAAAACCCTATAGTGATATCAAAGGATGGTTAACTCTCTTAATCTTTGTTTTGTTGAACTTGTTTCGGTTTTATAATGATTTACATGCCATATTTGTTGATAACATGTTTTAATGCTTTTTTGGGTTAATTGCATGAAATAAGTTAATTTTGAAAAATATATTGAACTTCGAATTTTTCAAATTTTTGGGGAGCCGAATTGGAGATACAGGACGAAGGTAACCATAGGCCGGGGTTGGCCGGCGGTGACTGGGGCCGTCCCCCCTCTTGGCCGAGGCCGAGAGAGGAGGCAAGCCCGGGTTTGGGCTTTCTAAAGCCCAAACCGGGCCGTGGGCTTGGGCTCAGCCCATTGGGCTTGGGCCCGACATGGTTTGTGCACAGTGATTTTTGATCCGTGGCACGAACCCGCGATTCAATATTTCGAAAACTTTCAAATTTGATCGGTTTCGATAAACCGTTTTTCGAAAAAGGTCTAGTTTCAATAAATCTGACCAAGCAACTTGGCAGAATTAAAACCGGAATATTGCATATTATTTGATGACATGTTTGTGTGATAACTTGTTGGATGATGTGATGAAATGTATGATGTCAGAATTTTATCACTTTCACGGTTTGCACACCTTTAATATTAGCGTGTAATTATTCTTTCATTCGAGCCCTTAAAGTGTAATTATTTTTTATCTGGTCTACGAACCGATTATTAATTGTAATTTCTACTCAAAGTCGAGAAGGATGGAAAATCGAGAATGATGACGGTCTTGGAGGAAATCCAAGAGCTAGTGGGAGACCGAATGGGGAAGACGAGAAGATGTTATGTCTCGTAGAATCTTAAGGATAGGATGGGCTATTGATGCATATTTAAACGCTTTAAAATGCTTGCTTGAATTATTAGATGATAATTATATGCTAGCATGATTAGCTTATGAGATTATAAGCCATCACCTCACATGCAAAGGTTAAAAACGATTTTATTTATTTTCATGTTTAAAGCGTTGTGAACCATCGTCACATGGGTTGTGATGGATGAGTTCAATTTGAAACGTGTTTGCACGGGTTGTAAATGACGGCTTCAAAAGAAGATAGTATGTGATACAATTAGAAACGTCACAACACGGGTTGTTAATGACGGGTTCGTAATTGTACCAAAATACTTTCAAATTATTAAACACAACCAATCACACCATAATTTAAGTCTTGTGGGATGCCACCCAAATTCACACCCATGTAGGAACATTCTCTCGGTGTCGTGCGCCTTAGCGGAGCACTGATAGAATGGGCTCTATATGGAATGGTCAACCTTGTGGGACGTTGTGCGCCTTAGCAGGGCATCTGCACAAAACCGATGCATATGTGAAGGTTGGTTGACTCGACCACGATTCTCGGCATGAGGTCGAGCTTGGGCATCAGAAGGGTAAGCCGTGTGCTTTTGCACATACCCTGACCAAGAATTACACAGGTTGTAATTGGATGAACGTCCTACCCAAATAGGTCAATTGGAGCAGTGCGCCTTAGCGTACTTCAATTGACAAATTAGGGATCTTGGTTTAAAGATTCTAATCCTTAGAATCAAATGTTTGGTGTTTAATTCGGATCTTCGTAAATTTATACAACTTTTCTGATTAAATTTACTTTCTTCGTGTAGAAAATGGCTAGTAATTCAACAAACTCATCTAATTTGTCATTGAGGGCTATACTTGGTAAGTGTAAGCTCAATGGAACAAATTATCTGGACTGGGACAGAAATTTGCGACTTGTGTTAAAGTTGGAACGTAGGGAGTATGTCCTAGACAAGGCTATCCCGGTGGAGCCAGCTGCTAACATAACGAGGGTCGTTAAGGATGCTTACCAGAAACACCTTAGCGACTCTATCGACGTTGCGTGTGTCATGCTGGAATGTATGGAGGCGGACCTCCTGAAACAGTCTATGGAGATATCCCATGATCCTTTTGCTATGTGTGCACAGATCAAGAATATGTTCAAGGAGAAAGTACGTATTGAAAAATACATTGTTCTCCGAGAACTCATTGCCTGCAAAATGTCAACAGGCAGCTCCGTAGGTCCACAAGTCCTACGAATGAAGGGACATCTCGATAATCTAACTAGTCTCGGATTGACTATGGAAAAGGAGATGGCTGCCGATTTCATTATGCAATCCCTTCCTCATGCATATGGTGGATTCGTCATGAACTATCACATGCATGACATGGACAAAACCGCATCGCAGTTGCACAACATGCTAGTGACTGCCGAGAAGAGCATAAGGGGCAATGCGCCCAAAGGTGTTCTTATGGTGAACAAGGGATCCGGCTTCAAAGCTGGTGGTGAGAAGGGTAAAGGCCCAATGCACCTGGTAGGGAAGAACAGACGACCTTTTGTTCCTAAACCTTCCAAGCCCATGAAGGGCAAGGGGAAGGTAAAGGAGTCGGTCTGTTTCTACTGCCAAAAGCCTGGTCATTGGAAAAAGGACTGTCAGCAGTTGAAGGAAGATCAGAAGAAGTGCGGTGGGCCTGCTACTTCGTCAGGTATTCCCTTAGAGCTAAATCAACATGTTTATCAAACAACAAAATTTTCCATATTTTATATTTGTTAAGTGTGGAAAAATCCCGGTTTATCGAAACCACGGTGGCCTGCGAGGGCAGTCATGGTCACCCGTGGGGCTGACCATGGTCGCCCACAGGAGCGATTATGGTGGCCCGTGAGGGTGCCATGGGCGCCCGCGAGGGCAGACTGTGGTCGTCCGCGGCAGCGACCATGGTGGCCTGCGAGGTTTGCCATGGTCGCCCGTGGACAACCTGGTCGGCCCTTGATGCCAACCATCGGCTGCCCTAGGGCATTCCATGGTTTACCAAGGGTCTCGACCCTGGTTAGCCATGGCTCGGCCATGTTGGGTAATCCATGTCGGATAATCAAGTGTGGATCTTGGTAGATCATGTAGGGTTTTGGAGCGTTCTTTAACATCGAGATAGCGGAACCATTTAACAAAAGCAACTCCAAATCTTGTCCAAGAACATTGAACCATTAAATCCCAAGGCAAAATCTATTCCACAAGAAATTTACCTTTGAGTCTTTGTTGAATCGATAAAGAAGAACTTTGTGATCTTCTTCTCTAGAGCAAGTCCACACCAAGGGGATGATCTTCAAGATCCTACAATTAATGCCTACTAGAACAATTAAGTGGAGAACAAGAGACCAAGAAGAGAGGAGGCTAGCGAGTGGCCGGCCACAAGGAGAGAGAGAGAGATATGAGAGTGTGAATTGTGTAATTAATTCCTTGATATTTCTCTACTTCATCAATCTCATAAGCATGGGTCTAAAAGGTGATTGGTATGGGCTTAAAGGTGTCATTACCCATACCCCTTAAATCACTCACCTTTTAATCAACAATCACCAACTAAGCATGGTGTGTTGTGGCCCCCACCTTTGGACCCACCAAAGTGGCCGGCCATGTTGGGCTTATTGGGCCCAAAATGGGCAATTTTTGGGCCGGTCACGTGACCTCATGGGCCGATCCCAATGGGTTCGCCAATGTGGTTTGGTGCCGTGTCAAAAAGTCGCCCGACCTTTTTTGTCGTTACTTATCAAACAAAGTCCGACGCGACATCGACGAAAAATCTCAGTTTTCTCAATTCGGTAATTATTCTCTCATACCGAACCTATGGCCCAAAACCTTCAGTTTTGTCCAAGTATTGCTCCTCAAGAAACGTTAAGGTTTCCTTGTCTCAAGTTATCCGTCTTGTATGTGTGTGACCCTCCAGGCTCATGCAACCGTTGGCAGATCGGCGCAAGAGATCTCTCTTGCCCGATCCATCATAAGTGGTCTCTAGTAAGACATTATGATTACCCAAGGTGCATGATGATCGATGATTCGATTTAACCTTTTGCGTACAATTCACTATCCTATTATCTCTAGACATCCCGATTGATCACAAGGTATAGAGTCGTCATCCTTGTTTAATCAATCATTGTTACTTGATATGTGAGATGGTTGAGAACTGATAACCCGTATCACTGGCATGGCCATGCTCTTTATCTCAGTCATTCTCGATCAAGAGGCCTTTCACAGATGTCTTTCCCATACCGTAGTACAGGGATAAATCCCTTAGCCGTCTTTTGTGTCACTCATGCAATCCATTTCGCCACCCAATCATGCCCGTTATTGCAATCCTGTTACGGAAAGTGTTAGGCGCAAGTTAAAGCCGCACGTACATTGCATAACGATCACAAAGACTCCTTGGTCTAAGGATATCGTGACAAGCTATCGCATTTGAATATGTTCATAGCTTAATCTACGAAACACTATTCAAAGCAGGTCGTCCGATATCAATCATCTCATGATATCTATGATATGATTCCGGGATCCCACATCCCTATGACAAGTAGAAATACATTATTGAGAACCATCCTCATACTAGTCGCTTCAATTGAAGCGTATGTAGACCAGGGACTCGTTAATTGAGATCCGTACAGCGTTATGGTTCTACTACTTAAGTGGTCATAAATCAGATCATACTTAACATATTACTTCAACACATAAGTAATACAAAGCCGTTTTATTTATTACAAACGATGACAAACTATTACAGAAATTTACAGACTATTTCAATTGGAACCTAGGGCACAAATGCTATCAATCTCCCACCTGCCCTTAGTTCTAATTTAAGTCCCAGTCTGTACCCATTGACTATACATGAGCTTCATGTTTAGGCTGTGAGAGAGCCTTCGTTAAAAGGGTCGGTTGTGTTTTAATTCATCGTAATCTAGTTGATCTTCTCGTTATCTAGGTAACGTGTGAGTATATATCTAGATTTGTTATGTGATCTGGGCGCTTTAGCTTACGCAATGGTCCTAGTGTTGTCACAAGATAAGCCTACTGGGTTAGACGGGTTTTTCATTACATCTAATCCAGTCATGAAGCTCCAAATCCATACACCCTTCTTTGCTGCCTCTAACGCAGCTATATACTCAGCTTTCGTCGTAGAATTGGCAATTGGTCCTGCTTCCAGCTCTTCCAGCTGAAGCTCCACCATTCAACATGAATACGTATCCTGACTGACTCTACAATCATTAGGATTCGTCTGGAAACTAGTGTCAATATAACCTTTGACTACTAGCTCAACATCATCGTGGCCCCCGCACATAAGAAGGGCATCTAAAGTTCTCCTCAAGAACTTGAGGATAGCTTTGACCGCAATCTAGTGTTGTCCACCGGGGTTAGACTTATGTCTACTGGCACAACTTAAGTCGAACGGGACATCCGGTCTCGTGCATATCATGGCATACATGATGGATCCTATAGCCGAAGTGTATGAGATCTCACTCATTCTTTTTAGCTTATCAGGTGTCGCCGGACACTAAATCTTGCTAAGCTTTATGCCATGTCGAATGGGTAAGAATGCTTTCTTGGAATCATGCATTTTTAGAACCCACTCAAAACTTGTTTACATAGGTGCTCTGACTTAATCCCAAGACCCGCTTGGTGCGATCTCTCTATATCTTGATCTCAAGAATATAAGCAGCATCGCCTAAGTTCTTTATTTGAGAAACACTTCCTTAACCAAGCCTTTTTCAAGCGCAAGGTTAGGATATCGTTTCCAATGTCATTCTCACATTCAGCACCAGAGAGACAATCTTACACCCATTCGCCTTCTTTGAAACGCATGGCTCATCTACGTTCTTGATAAAGCCGAACTTCATCAAAACGTTAGATTCCAATTCTGCTACATGGCACCCAGTCATGTCTCAGAGTTAGGGCCGTCCATGGCTTCTTGAAAGGTAGTTGGACCATCCTGATCCACTGTTACCAAATCGTCACCTTTAGACACGAGAAACCTGTATCTAGCAGGTGTACGATTGGTCCTTTCAGACTGCCTTGGACCGTCCGGAATAACTGATAGCATTTTTGTGCCCTAGTCCAATTGCTAGTAGTCTGTAAATGTCTATGTATAATTATCATCGTTTGTAATAAATAAAACGGCTTTGTATTACTTATGTGTTGAAGTAATATGCTAAGCATGATCTGATTTATGACCACTTAAGTAGTAGAACCATAAATCTGTACGGATCACACTTAACGAGTCCCTGGTCAATATACGCTTCAATAGAAGCGACCAGTATGAGGATGGTTCTCAATAACGTAGTTCTACTTGTCATAGGGATGAGGGATCCCAGAATCACATCATAGATATCATGAGGTGATTGATATCGGACGACCCACTTTGAATAGTGTTTCATAGATTAAGCCATGAACATATTCAAATGCGATAGCTTGTCAAGATATCCTTAGACCAAGGAGTCTTTGTGATCGCTATGCAATGTACGTGCGGCTTTAACTTGCGCCTAACACTTTCCGTAACAGGATTGCAATAACGGGCATGATTGGGTGGCGGAACAGATTGCATGAGTGACTCGAAAGACGGCTAAGGGATTTATTCCTCGTACTACGGTATGGGAAAGATATCCGTTAAAGGCCTCTTGATCGAGAGTGACTGAGAGAAAGAGCATGGCCATGCCTGTAATACGGGTTATCAGTTCTCAGCCATCTCACATATCAAGTAACAATGATTGATCAAACAAGGATGACGACTCTATGCCTTGTGATCAATCAGGATATCTAGAGATAATAGGATAGTGACTTGAACGCACAAAGGTTAAATCGAATCATCGATCATCATGCACCTTGGGTAATCATAACGTCTTACTAGAGACCACTTATGATGGATCAGACAAGAGAGATCTTTTGTTCCGATCTGCCAACGGTGGCATGAGCCTGGAGGGTCACACACATTCAAGACGGATAACTTGAGACAAGGAAACCTTAAAGTTTCTTGAGGAGCAATACATGGACAAAACTGAAGGTTTTGGGCCATAGGTTCGGTATGAGAGAATAATTAGCGAATCGAGAAAACTGAGATTTTTCGCCGACAAAAAGGGTCGGGCGAATTTTGGACACAACACGAAACCACATGGGTGAGCCCATTGGGCTCGGCCCATGAGGTGACATGGACGGCCCAACAAGGGCCCATTTTGGGCCCAATAATCCCTACATGGCCGGCCACTTTGGTGGGCCCAAAGTTGGGGGCCACAACACACCATGCTTAGTTGGTGCATGTTGATTAAGAGGTGAGTGATTTAAGGGGTATGGGTAATGACACCTTTAAGCCCATACCAATCACTTTTTGACCCATGCTTATGAGATTGATGAAGTAGAGAAAGATCAAATAATTAATTACACAATTCCCACTCTCACATCTCTCATTCTCTCTCCTTGGTCGGCCACTCCCAAGCCTCCTCTCTTCTTGCTCTCTTGTTCTTCACTTAATTGTTCTAGTAGGCATTAAGTGTAGGATCTTGAAGATCATCCCCTTGGTGTGGACTTGCTCTAGAGAAGAAGATCACAAAGTTCTTCTTTATCGATTCAACAAAGACTTAAAGGTAAATTTCTTGTGGAATAGATTTTGCCTTGGGATTTAATGGTTCAATGCTCTTGGACAAGGTTTGGAGTTGATTTGTTAAATGCTTCCGCTATCTCGATGTTAAAGAACGCTCCACATCCCAACAGTGGTATCAGAGCATGGTTAACCCTCTTAATCTTTCTCTTGTTGAACTTGTTTCGTATTTATGATTATTTGCATGCCATATTTGTTGATAACAAGTTCTTAATGCTTTTTGGGATAATTGCATGAAAAATGTTATTTTTGGAAAATATATTGAATTTGGAATTTTTCGGAAATTATTGGATTCGTCTGGTCCGAGAAGAGACTCTTGGGGAGCCGGATCGGAGGTACCGGACGGAGGTCACCGGAGGCCGGGAGAAGCCGGCGGTGACCGGGGCCGTCCCTCCTCTTGGCCGAAGTCGAGAGGAGAGGCAAGCTCGGTTTGAGCTTTTCTAGGCCCCAACCGAGCCGTGGTGTTGGGTTCCGCCCAATCAGCTTCGGCCAATTGCGCTTGGCACGACTTGGTTCGTGCACGTTGATTATGTCCGTGGATGAACCCGCGATCCAATATATCGAAAACTTTTAAATTTGATTGGTTTCGATAAACCGTTTTACGAAAAGGTCTAGTTTCGATAAACCCGACCAAGCAACTTGACAAAACTAAATTCGAAATAATTGCATATTATTTGATAACATGTTTGTGTGATAACATGTTGGATTATGTGATGAGATGTATGATGCATTAGTAGCCCATTAGATTTTATCGCTTTCACGGTTTGCACTCCGTTAGTGTTAGCGTGTAACTATTCTTTCATTCGAGCCCATAAAGTGTAATTATTTTTTATCCGGTCTACAAACCGAGTATTAATTGTAATTACTACTCAAATACGAGAAGGATGGAAAATCGAGCACAATGACGGTCTTGGAGGAAGTCCAAGAGCTAGTGTGAGCTCGAATGAGAAAGACGAGAAGATGTCATGTCTCGTAGAATCCTAAGATTAGGATGGGCTATTGATGCACATTTAACGCTTTATGTTTGCTTGCTTGAATTATTTAAATTATTACATGCTTGCATGCTTAGCTTATAAGTTTATAAGACATCACCTCACATGCAAAGATTAAAATCGATTTTAATTGTTTGCATGTTTAAAGCGTTGTGAACCATCATCGCACAGGTTTTGATGGATGAGTTCAATTTTGAAACGTGTTTGCACGAGTTACAAATGACGACTTCAAAAGAAGATTGTATATGATACAATTAGAAACGTCACAACACAGGTTGTTGATGACGGGTTCGTAATTGTACCAAGATACTTTCGAATTATTAAACACAACCAAATCACAACATAATTTGAGTCAAGTGAGATGCCACCCAAATTCACACCCATGTAGAAACATTTTATCGGTGTCGTGCACCTTAGCGGAGCATCGATGGAATGGGTTCTATATGGAAATGGTAAATTTTGTGGGATGCTGTGCGCCTTAGCGGAGCATATGCACAAAGTTTGTTGACTCGACCACGATTCTTGGCCTGAGGTCGAGCTGGGGCATCAGAAGGGTAAGCCGTGTGCTTTTGCACATACCCTGACCAAGAGTTACACAGGTTGTAATTGGATTGACGTCCTACCTAAATGAGTCAATTGGAGCGGTGCGCCTTAGCATACTTCAAATGACAAATAAGGGATCTTGGTTTAAAGATTCTAAACCTTAGAATTGGATGGTTGGTGTTTAATTCGGATCTTCGTAAATTTATTCAAATTTTCTATTAAATTTACTTTCTTCGTGTAGAAATGGCTAGTAATATAACAAAATCGTCTAATTTGTCGTTGAGGAATATACTTGAAAAGTGTAAACTCAATGGGACAAATTATCTGGACTGGGACAGAAATTTACGACTTGTGTTAAAGTTGGAACGCAGGGAGTACGTCCTTGACAAGGCTATCCCGGTGGAGCCAGCTGCCAACGCAACGAGGGTCGTTAAGGATGCGTACTTGAAACACCTTAGCGACTCTATCGACGTTGCGTGTGTCATGCTGGGCTGCATGGAGGCGGACCTCTAGAAGCAGTTTATGGAGGTATCCCATGATCCGTTTGCAATGTTTGCACAGATCAAGGATATGTTCAAAGAGAAAGTACGTATTGAAAAATACACTGTTCTCCAAGAACTTATTGCCTGCAAGATGTCAGCAGGCAGCTCCGTAGGTCCACACGTCCTACGTATGAAGGGACATCTCGATCATATGACTAGTCTCGGAATGACTATGGAGAAAGAGATGGCAGCGGATTTCATTCTGCAATCCCTTCCTCATGCATATGGTGGGTTCGCCATGAACTATCACATGTATGACATGGACAAGACCACATTGGAGTTGCACAGCATGTTGGTAACTGCCGAGAAGAGCATAAGGGGCAGTACGCCCAATAGTGTTCTAATGGTCAAGAAGGGATCCAGCTTTAAAGCTGGTGGTGGTGAGGGCAAAGGCCCAATGCACCAGACGGGGAAGAACAGACGACCTTTCATCACTAAATCTTCCATGCCCATGAAGGGAAATGGGAAGGCAAAAGAGTCAGTCTGTTTCTACTGCCAAAAGCCTGGTCACTTGAAGAAAGACTGTCAACAGTGAAGGATGATTAGAGGAAGGGCGGTGGGGCCGCAACTTCGTCAGGTATTCCATTAGAGCTAAATCTTTCTACTATAAATTCTTTGGTACTAGACACTGGAGCTGAGTCTCATGTCTGTGCGGATGTGCAGGTGTTGCATAGTAGAAGAGATATGGGGGAAAACGAGGTGGACCTAAGAGTTGGGAACAACTTGAGAGTTACCGCAACTGTCGTGGGTTCTGTTAACCTTGTTTTGCCTAGTGGGCTTCTAATTGAACTTTCTAATGTGTTTTGCGTACCTGCTTTCAGCAGGAATATTATATCAATATCTCTTATTGAAAAAGAAGGTTATTATTTTGATATTAAGATCGGTTTTTTTAATATTATGCGCAATAACATGTTTTATGGAAATGCTCACACTGTTAGAGGTTTATACATATTAAATATGCAAAACTCGAGATCTAACATGCTCTATAATATAAATGCTAAGAGGTTTAAAGCAAATGATTTAGACCAAACTCTAATCTGGCATTGTCGTCTAGGTCACATAAATGAGAAACACATCTCAGCGCTTCATAAGCGCGGACTTCTAAGTCAATTCGAATTCCAAAAAATTAATAGATGCGAAGTTTGTTTAATGGGCAAGATGACTAATACATTCAGACGTATGTGGACCAATGACTACACCAGCCAGAGGAGGTTTAGGCTACTTTATCACATTTACTGATGATTTTGTTAGAGTTATGCCCCAGTCCAATATAAAAGTGATCTATAGATGTAATGTTTTATCATCTTTCCGAATAAATAAATCGGCATATATTACTAAAGTGTTGTAGTAATATATCGAATGTAATTTGATCTATGTCATTATGTGTGTAACCACTAATAGTAGAACTATAGATCAGAAAGAATTACATTTTATGAGTCCCTGATCAGCTAAGCTTCTTTATGAAGCGATCAGTATAAGACTAACTCCTTGTGATCATGCTCTACTGATCATGGCAAAGTGCGTGCCGGAGTTATATCATAGATACCATCAGGTCGATGATATCGGACAACCCGATTGTGAGTATGCTGCATAGATCCAGTCATGAGACACTCACATATCGTAACTTGTCATTATATCCTAAGACCAAAGAGTCTTTGTGTACACTATGTAACAAATACCTAAGTTTGACCTAGTCTAACGTTATCTGTAAAAGGGTAACTATAACGGCTTCGATTGGCTTTGGCATTTATTGCACTAGTGAACTCGAAAGGCCTCTGAGGGATTTATCACTCATACTTCGGTATGAGAAAGATATCCGTTTAGGCCACTTGATGAGTATGACTGAAGAAAGAGCATGGCCATGCAGGTGATACCTTAGTATCAGTTTTCAGTCATATCAGATATCAAGAAACAGTGATTGATAAATTAGGGTGACCATTCTATGCCTATTGATCAATCTGGATATCGGTTTGATAAAAGGACAGTGACATGTACGATAACAGGTTAAGTCGAATAATCGATAATCACGAATATTGGATAATCATAATGTCTTGCTAGAGGCCACTTATGATGGAAAGGGTAAAATGGTAATTTTACCAGTCTGCCAATTATTCGTGAGCCAAGAGGGTCACACGCATTAAGCACAATACATGACAATAATTATGGATGAGATTTGAGAACGATTCGGTAGTTTTCTGGCCTAAGGTTTTAACCAGACGGCTGAAGAAATCAATTCGAGGAAATTGAGCCGTTTTGACTAAACCGAAATTAGAACTCAAGTTAATGGGTTTAATTTGGGTTTTAGTTAAATGGGCTTAAAGCCCATTTAGGGTTCAAGATAAGAGAGGGTTTAAATGCAAATAAGAAGGATTAAAAGGATGGATAATGTAATTTTTATTTTGAAATTCAATTTTAATTTCAAATTAAAAATCACATAATGATATATTATCTTATCCTTGGAATTTTTCAGCAACCAACTCCCTCTCTCTCTCCCTCATTGCCGAACCCACTCTCTCCTCTCAACCTCCATTATTGCTCAAGTTTTCTTTTGAATTTTCTAGCAAAAATTAGAGAGAAAAACCATTTCGGTTGTGTGCTTGTGTGGACTTGATAGAGAGGACACTACGCTTGTGTTCTTGTCGATTTAGAGAGGTAAAATATCAGATTTTAATTGATTTTATAACATGTTCAAATAGCATTAAGATCAAGTTTTAATCGATCACCACGGTTACATATTGTCCGCTGCATGATTTTCAATCTTTGGAACCCGTGGTGATCTCTTTCAGTGGTATCAGAGCAATGGTTGATATGTTTAGTTGTATATGTTTAAATCTGATACCTTTTATGTTTATATGTGTTCTTCATCATTAGCATGCATGTAAATTGAAAAAAAAATTCAGATTTGATTGATTTTGGAAATTGAAAAAAAAAAAATTTTTTTGGGGGTTTTTCGGGTTAGCCATGGCTTAGCCATGGCCAACCAGGTCGAGTCCCTTGGTGGACCATGGAATGCCCTAGGGCAGACCATGGTCAGCACCATGGGCTGACGAGGGTCGCCTACGGGCGACCATGGCAGCCCGTGAAGGCCACCATGGTTGCCTCGCGGGCGACCATGGCTGCCCTCGCGGGCTACCATGGTCGTTCCCGTGGCCGACCACGGTCAGCCCCGCGGGCGACCTCGGCAGCCCTCACGGGCCACCATGGTTGCCTCCGCGGGCGACCTTCGGTTAAGCCGGTATGGCTCGACCAGATTCGAGTTGAACCGGTTGGTTTGCGAGGATATTTGGAAACCCTAAAAATTTAATTTTCGGATTTGGTTCGGTTTCGATGAACCAGCGAGAACCGGTCCAAAATTCAATTAATCGATTAAACCGTCCGGTTTCGATAAACCGGAATTTTTCCACACTTAAGAAAGATAAAATTTGGAAATATTATTTGTTTGATTAGCATGTTGATTGATAACATGATCTTTGATAACATGATGTTTTCCACATGATGCTAGCTAAGCCCATTAGATTTGCATTTTAATTTCGGTTTTGCAACCTGCGTGTTGCTTAATTTTGGGTTGTAGTAAATACGGCCTGCGTGTCGTGATTTGTATTTTATTTAATTTATTTTAATATGTAATCACGAAGACCGACACAAGAATCAAGCCAAGAGGGAGACTCGGATTGGAGGAGGCTCGAAGCCAGTGGGAGTTCAAAAGAATGGAGCAAGTTTGGATCTTGAAGACCATGTCTTTAGGATCGGTTTTGCTAGATTCTTAGGAACTTAAGATGGGCTTAGCTATGCATATTTTATCGTTACATTTATATGTTTGAATGTATGAATGTATGATAGTTTAAATATACAAGTTTATGTATGATTTGCCATCACCCACATGCAAAGATTAAAATCGGAATTTAATCAGACTCGCATGTAACCAGCTAAGGGATCATCTTTGCATGGATTTGCAATTGATTATTTCAGATTAAGATTGTATCGATATACAATCAGACTTTTATAATTCACTTAAACGTAAATAATTACAAGTCAAGCGTGATACCATCCAAGTTTGGGCACTCAAAAAGGCTTTGACCCTATGGATGTCGGTACGCCTCCGCGTAACATTCATAGAGAAAAAGTCTGGATGAGATGGGTAGTTCTATGTGGGTGCGTGCGCCTCCGCGTAGTAGTCACATTAGTTCTATCCATAGTTCAAGCTTGGTAGACTTGTCTACGATTGTCAGCTAGGGCTGACCTAGGGTATCAGTATAGGGTATGCCGTGTACTTTTAGTACAGACCCTAGCCAGGAATTACATGGATTTGTAAATGGATTTATTCCTACCTTGATGCTCTCAATTGGAGCAGTGAGCCTTCGTTCACTTCAATTGAGGGTATGATAGGATCCTGGTTCAGATTCTAATGTTAGAATCAGACAAGTGTTTTGTAACTTAATCTCCAACTTGAATTTTAATTAATTTTACCATGTAGAACTAAAAGGCAAACCCAACACAAAGGAGTAATAGCGCACTAAGAGTCCAGATTGAGGACAGACTCAAGGGCGTGAATTACTCAGATTGGAATAGAAACTTGAGGCTTGTACTCAAGCATGAACGCAAGTAGTATATCCTTACCAAGGAACCTCCTGCCGAGCCACCGTTGAACGCCGTTAGGGCACTAAGGATACTTATCAAAGTTTCTTAGTAACCAAATCGACGAGTCATGCTTTATGGCGGGCAGTAGGGTGCCAGAGTTGCAGAAGCAGTTCAGGAACGTTTCAGATGACCCTCATACCTGTAAGGCAGAGGTCAAGGAAATGTTCAAGAAGAAAGCTCATGTCAAAAGATATGATACTTTCATAGAACTTAACTCCTGCAAACTTAAGGCTGGAGCCCTGTTATGTCACGAAGATTTAATGTCTTCAGTAACATCTAACCAGACTCGGTTTTGATGATCAGGTTGAAATGGCTGCAGATCTTATGTTGCAGTCACTTCCAGATACATATAGTGATTTCATAGTAAATTACAATATGCATGACATGGACAAGTCCTTAACAGAGCTTCATGGGATGCTTGTGACCACTGAAAAGAACCTCAAGGGCAAGACCAAGGAGGTCCTTATGGTCAACAAGAAGGTCAGCTTCAAGAAAGCTGATCAGGGTAAGGGTATGGGTCATGGGCACCTTGCAGGGCAGATCAGACACCCCAAGCGTCCAAAGGTTCAAGCAGCTCCCAAAACTGCTGTGAATTCTAAGGACAAATTGGAGGAGATCTGCTATCACTGCAATGAGCCAGGACACGAGAATTAGGGATTTTAAGCAATACAAGGATCATATGAAGAAGAGTGGGTATCCACGTCTTCAGGATCAGATATTTACGTTGGTAAGCTTAATCGCTATAACATAAATAAGAAAAGGCTTAAATCTTATGATTTAAACCAAGTTATAATATGGCATTGTCATTTAAGGCACATAGGTGAGAAATGCATTTCAACACTTAACAAGTGTGGACCTTAAGTCCGTTTGAATTCACTCAAACTGAAAGATGCAAGTCTTGCCTAATGAGCGAGAATCGCATTTCAACACTTCACAAGTGTGGACTTTTTAAGTCCGTTTGAATTCACTCAAACTGAAAGATTCAAGTCTTGCCTAATGAGCAAGAAATGCATTTCAACACTTCACAAGTGTGGACTTTTTAAGTCCGTTTGAATTCACTCAAACTGAAAGATGCAAGTCTCGCCTAATGGGCAAAATGACAAAGGCACCTTTCACAGGTTTATGTGAAAGGCGAGTGACTTATTAAGTCTAATACATTCCGACGTATGTGGACCTATGAGTACTCAGGCCAGAAGAGAGTTGAACTAATACTTGACTCTGGAAACGGCCGCATTTATTTTGAATCGGGCTCCGATGAAGACAACGATAGTACACCTTGTGACAGTCATTATGTCTCACATTACTGTGGATGCGTGCGCCTCCGCGTAGTATTCATTAGGATGCGAGCTGAATAAGGTAATCGGTTCTATTTGGATGCGTGCGCCTCCGCTTAGTAGCCAAATAAGAGCTGGACCAGAGTCACAGAAGGTACACCACATGACACTCATTACGTCTCCCGTTACTGTGGATGCGTGCGCCTCCGCGTAGTATTCATTGGGATGGGAGCGGGATGAGATGGTCAGTTCTATTTGGATGCGTGCGCCTTCGCGTAGTAGCCAAATAAGAAATGGACCATAGTCATATATGGTGTGGGAAACATCCTAGTATGTTTTTCCTAAAAATATTTGGGTAGCAGAGATGCAGGCATCCAAATCAGACAAAATGTGTCTTCGTAAGGTATCCTTAAGAAACTAAGAGATACAACTTCTACATACCCAGCGAGTACAAACTCTTTGTTGCTCGAGGAGGGGTATTTTTGGAGAAATATTTTATTTCCAAAATAGCTAGTGGGAGTCTCGTGCATCTCGAAGAAATTCGAGAGGATACGGAACAGCCTGAAGCAATTCAGGAGCCTGCTATGCAAGATGTAGAAGTACTGGAGCCTCAGATGGTCGCCGATGAAGAATCAATCCCTACAGAAATTCCAAATGGTCTAAGGAGGTTTGAAAGATCTCGTCATGTTCCAGATAGATATGGCTTCACAGCCACTGAGGGAAATGACGTGATGTTGGTGGATCAGGATGATCCAGAAACCTGCAGACAAGCTTTAACCAGTCCAGACTCCGAAAAATGGTAGAAGGCCATGAGTGAGGAAATGAAATCCATGTATGAAAACCAAGTCGGATGCTTGGTGGATCAAACCTCTGGGATAAAACCCATCGGTTCTAAGTAGGTCTATAGGATCAAGACCGACATGGATGGAAGTCCTCAGACCAATATGGCTAGGATGGTTGTAAAAGGTTATCGTCAGATTCAATACATGGATTATGATGACATCTTTTCACCAGTAGCAATGGTCAGATTGATCCGGATTATTCTTAGCCATAACTATGGCAGATGGATGTCAAAACCCCTTCCTTAGCAGGAACTTACTAGAGGGCATGTATATCATACGACCTGTGGGTTTTGTAGATCCAAAGAATCCCGGAAAGATATGTAAGCTGCAAAGATCCATTTATGGATTTAAGCAAGCTTCAGGGTGTTGGAACCTTCATTTTGATAAAGCTGTAAGGCAATTCGGCTTCATAAACAACAAAAATGAGCCTTGCGTACATGAGAAAGCGAGTGGGAGTGATATTGTATTCTTGATATTTATTCATCGGGAATGACATCCCGACCTTGCCACCAAAGCTTGGTTAGGGAAGTACTTATCGATGAAGGACTTAGGTGATGTTACATTTAATGTAGGCATCAGGATCTCTACAGATCATTCCAAAAGGATATTGGGCCTAAGTCAGAACATGTTGCTAAGTCAGAACATGTACATAGGTAAAGTGTTGAGAAGATCTCAATGCTTGATTTTAAGAAAGGATACATACCCATGCGTCATGGCATTAAGCTCAGCAAGCTACAGAGTCCTAGTACTCCTGATAAGCTGAGCAGGATGAGTAAGATCCCTTATGCTTCGGCTGTGGGATCCATCATGTATGCCAGGATGTGCACGAGACTGGAAGTCTCGTTTGCACTAAGCTATACCAGCAGATTCCAATCTAACCCCGAACAATTAAACTGGATTGCTGTCAAAGGCCATCCTCAAATATTTGAAGAGGATTAAGGATGCATTTTGGTAAATGGGGATGAAGACAGAGAACTAGCAGTCAAAGGACAAGTTGATGCTAGTTTTCAGACATATCCAGATGACTTCAAAATTCAGTCAGGATACATTTTGTGTTGAGTGGTGGCGCTTTTAGCTGGATAAGCTTTAAGCAAGCCAAAATTGCCAACTCTACAACGGAGGCTGAGTATATAGCAGCAACAAAAGCAGCTAAAGAGGCCGTATGGATTAGAAGCTTTCTAATCAGATTAGATGCAACGCCGCGAGCGTCTGATCCGATAAGCTTGTTGTGGGACAACACAGGTGCCGTAGCTATTGCTCAAGAGCCCAGATTCCACAACAAATCCAAACATATACTCAGCAGGCTTCACCTCGTGAGAGTTATCAAATATAGAGGCGATGTGGAGATTAAACACTTTTCGACTGATGATAATATCGCCGATCCCTTGACAAAGGCTCAGCCTCAGCCTAGGCATGAGAAACATGCAGGGTCTATGGGAGTAGATCAGAACTTAAATTGGAACCAGGGGCAAGTGGGAGATTGTTAGAGTTATGCCCCAGTCCAATATAAAAGTGATCTACAGATGTAATGTTTTATCATCTTTCCGAATAAATAAATCGGCATATATTACTAAAGTGTTGTAGTAATATATCGAATGTAATTTGATCTATGTCATTATATGTGTAACCACTAATAGTAGAACTATACATCAGAAAGAATTACATTTGATGAGTCCCTGATTAGCTAAGCTTCTTTATGAAGCGATCAGTATGAGACTAACTCCTTGTGATCATGGTCTACTGATCATGGCAAAGTGCGTGCCGGAGTTATATCATAGATACCATCAGGTCGATGATATCGGACAACCCGATTGTGAGTATGCTGCATAGATCCAGTCATGAGACACTCACATATCGTAACTTGTCATTATATCCTAAGACCAAGGAGTCTTTGTGTACACTATGTAACAAATACCTAAGTTTGACCTAGTCTAACGTTATCTGTAAAAGGGTAACTATAACGGCTTCGATTGGCTTTGGCATTTATTGCACTAGTTAACTCGAAAGGCCTCTGAGGGATTTATCACTCATACTTCGGTATGAGAAAGATATCCGTTTAGGCCACTTGATGAGTATGACTGAAGAAAGAGCATGGCCATGCAGGTGATACCTTAGTATCAGTTTTCAGTCATCTCAGATATCAAGAAACAGTGATTGATAAATTAGGGTGACCATTCTATGCCTATTGATCAATCTGGATATCGGTTTGATAAAAGGACAGTGACATGTACGATAACAGGTTAAGTCGAATAATCGATAATCACGAATATTGGATAATCATAATGTCTTGCTAGAGGCCACTTATGATGAAAAGGGTAAAATGGTAATTTTACCAGTCTGCCAATTATTCGTGAGCCTAGAGGGTCATACGCATTAACCACAATACATGACAATAATTATGGATGAGATTTGAGAACGATTCGGTAGTTTTCTGGCCTAAGGTTTTAACCAGACGGCTGAAGAAATCAATTCGAGGAAATTGAGCCGTTTTGACTAAACCGAAATTAGAACTCAAGTTAATGGGTTTAATTTGGGTTTTAGTTAAATGGGCTTAAAGCCCATTTAGGGTTCAAGATAAGAGAGGGGTTAAATGCAAATAAGAAGGATTAAAAGGATGGATAATGTAATTTTTATTTTGAAATTCAATTTTAATTTCAAATTAAAAATCACATAATGATATATTATCTTATCCTTGGAATTTTTCAGCAACCAACTCCCTCTCCCTCTCCCTCATTGCCGAACCCACTCTCTCCTCTCAACCTCCATTATTGCTCAAGCTTTCTTTTGAATTTTCTAGCAAAAATTAGAGAGAAAAACCATTTCGGTTGTGTGCTTGTGTGGACTTGATAGAGAGGACACTACGCTTGTGTTCTTGTCGATTTCAAGAGGTAAAATATCAGATTTTAATTGAGTTTATAACATTTTCAAATAGCATTAAGATCATATTTTTATCGATCACCATGGTTACATATTGTCCGCTGCATGATTTTCAATCTTTGGAACCCGTGGTGATCTCTTTCAGATTTCAGTAGATATGGTTATGTCTATCTCATGAGACATAAGTCCGAAGCCTTTGATAAATTCTAGGAGTTTAGGACTGAAGTAGAAAACAAACTCGGAAAGAGTATCAAGGCACTCCGTTCTTATCGGGGTGGAGAATACTTATCCGAGGAATTTCTTAGTTATGTTACTGAAAGTGGAATACTATCTCAGTGGACTCCGCCAAGAACACCGCAACTCAATGGTGTGTCCGAGCGAAGGAATCGGACATTGTTGGATATGGTTCGATCGATGTTAAGTCTCAGTGATCTCCCGATCTCCTTCTGGGGTTACGCTCTGCAAATGGCCGCATTCATAATAAACAGGCCTCCGTCGAAAGCAGTGGAAGGGACATCATTCGAGATGGTACGGGAAGGAACCTGTTTTGTCCTTCCTAAAAATCTGGGGTTGCGAGGCTTATGTAAAACGGTTGCTTGCAACCAAGCTCGAAGTGAGATCAGATAAGTGCACTTTCGTCGGATATCCAAAAGAAACAAAAGGATACTTCTTCTACAAACCGAGCGAAAATAAAGTTTTTGTCGCTCGAGGTAGGATATTCTTGGAAAAGGAATTTATTTCCAAGACAGTCAATGGGAGGGCTGTTCATCTTGATGAAGTTCTAGATGAGATAGTCACTCGGGAACCACTGGACGACCGATTGGAAGAAGTAGAGCCAGAAGTGGTCGTCGAGCAAGAACCAATAGTTACAGTTAATGAGGACGGTCCAAGGCGGTCTGAAAGGATAAGTCATGCACCTATCAGATACGGTTTCCTAGTAACTGGAGGTGATGATTTAGTGTTAGTGGACAATGATCCAGCTACCTTTCGAGAGGCCTTGGATGGAACCGACTCTGAGAAATGGCTGGAAGCCATGAGGGAAGAAATGCAATCCATGTCAGATAATCAAGTGTGGGACTTAGTGGATCAAACCCCTGACGTAAAAATCATTGGTGTAAATGGATCTTTAAAATAAAGATAGACATGGATGGCAAACCTCAGACCTATAAAGCAAGACTGGTAGCAAAAGGTTATAAGCAAGTCCACGGAATTGACTATGAAGAGACTGAAAGAGATCACCACGGGTTCCAATCGATGAATATCATGCAGCGGACGTTATGTAACCGTGGTGATCGAAACATGCTTAGATCTTAATGCAATTTCAACATGTTATATATATAAATATAAATCTTAAAGTTACCTCTTCTAATAGATGAAAACACAAGTATAGTGTTTCTCTATCAAGTCCACACAAGCAACACAACCGAAGAGGTTTTCACTCAATAATTTTGCTATGAATTTTTGAGAGAAGCTTGACAACAATGGAGGATGAAGAGGAAAGAGAGAAATCAGCAATGAGGGAGAGAGGATGATAGGATTAGTTGTTGAAAATTAGAAAAGATAATGGAAGATATTATGTGATTTTAATTTGAAAATTAAAATTGAATTTCAAATTAAAATTGCATATCTATCCTTCATAATCTCTTATTTGCATTTGTTCCCATTCATAACTTAAATCCCTAAATGGGCTTTAAGCCCGTTTAACTAAAACCCAAATTAAACCCATTAACTTGAGTTCTAATTTCGGTTTAGACAAAACGGCTCAATTTTCTCGAATTGATTTCTTCAACCGTCTAGTTAAAACCTTAGGCCAGAAAACTACTGAATCGTTCTCAATTTTCATCCATAATTGTTGTCATGTATCGTGCTTAATGCGTGTGACCCTCTAGGCTCACAAATAATTGGCAGACTGGTAAAATTACTATTTTATCCTTTCCATCATAAGTGGCCTCTAGCAAGACATTATGATTATCCAATGTTCGTGATTATCGATTATTCGACTTAACCTGTTATCGTACATGTCACTGTCCTTTTATCAAACCGATATCCAGATTGATCAATAGGCATAGAATGGTCATCCTAATTTATCAATCACTGTTTCTTGATATCTGAGATGACTGAAAACTGATACTAAGGTATCACCTGCACGGCCGTGCTCTTTCTTCAGTCATACTCATCAAGTGGCCTAAACGGATATCTTTCTCATACCGAAGTATGAGTGATAAATCCCTCAGACGCCTTTCGAGTTCACTAGTACAACAAATATCAAAGCCAATCGAAGCCGTTATAGTTACCCTTTTACAGATAACGTTAGACTAGGTCAAACTTAGGTATTCGTTGCATAGTGAACACAAAGACTCTTTTGTCTTAGGATGTAATGACAAGCTACGATATGTGAGTATCTCATGACTGGATCTATGCAGCATACTCACAATCGGGTAGTCCGATATCATCGACCTGATGGTATCTATGATATAACTCCGGCACGCACTTTGCCATGATCAGTAGACCATGATCACAAGGAGTTAGTCTCATACTGATCGCTTCATAAAGAAGCTTAGCTGATCAGGGACTCATCAAATGTAATTCTTTCTGATCTATAGTTCTACTATTAGTGGTTACACACATAATGACATAGATCAAATTACATTCGATATATTACTACAACACATTAGTAATATATGCCGATTTATTTATTCGGAAAGATGATAAAACATTACACCTGTTAATCACTTTTATATTGGACTGGGGCATAACTCTAACTATCTCCCACTTGCCCCTGGTTCCAATTTAAGTTCTGATCTACTCCCATAGACCCTGCATGTTTCTCATGCCTAGGCTGCAGCTGAGCCTTTGTCAAGGGATCGGCCATATTATCATCAGTCGAATAGTGTTTAATCTCCACATCACCTCTATATTTGATAACTCTCACGAGGTGAAGCCTGCTGAGTATATGTTTGGATCTGTTGTGGAATCTGGGGTCTTGAGCAATAGTTACGGCACCTGTGTTGTCCCACAACAAGCTTATTGGATCAGACGCTCGCGGCGTTGCATCTAATCCGATTAGAAAGCTTGTAATCCATACGGCCTCTTTAGCTGCTTTTGTTACAGCTATATACTCAGCCTCAGTTGTAGAGTTGGCAATTTTGGCTTGCTTAAAGCTTATCCAGCTGAAAGCGCCACAACTCAACACAAAATATATATCCTGACAGAATTTGGAAGTCATCTGGATATGTCTGAAAACAAGCATCGACTTGTCCACACACTGGGAATGTATCCTTGGTCCTCCTCAAATATTTGAGGATGACCTTTGACAGTAATCCAGTGTAATTGGCCGGGGTTAGATTGGAATCTCCTGGTACAGCTTAGTGCAAACAAGACTTCCAGTCTCGTGCACATCCTGTCATACATGATAGATCCCACAACCGAAGCATAAGTGATCTTACTCATCCTACTCAGCTTATCATGAGTTCTAGGACTCTGTAGCTTGCTGAGCTTAATGCCATAACGCATGGGTATGTATTCTTTATTAGAATCAAGAATTGACATCTTCTCAACACTTTACCTATGTACATGTTCTAACTTAGCAACATGTCCTGACTTAGGCCCAAAATCCTTTTGGAATGATCTGTAGAGATCCTGATGCCTACAATAAATGTAGCATCACCTAAGTCCTTCATCGATAAGTACTTCCCTAACCAAGCTTTGGTGGCAAGGTCGGGATGTCATTCCCGATGAATAAATACCAAGAATACAATATTACTCCCACTCGCTTTTTCATGAACGCAAGGCTCACTTTTGTTTTTGATGAAGCCGAGTTCCCTTACAGCTTTATCAAACTGACGGTTCCAACTCCCTGAAGCTTGCTTATGTCCATAAATGGATCTTTGCAGCTTACATATCTTTCCGGGATTCTTTGGATCTACAAAACCCACAGGTGGTGTGATATACACGCCATCTAGTAAGTTCCTGCTAAGGAAGGGGTTTTGAAATTCGGATCAATCTGACCATTGCTACTGCTGAAAAGGTGTCATCATAATACATGCATTGAATCTGACGATAATCTTTTACAACCATCCTAGCCTCATTGGTCTGAGGATTTCCATCCATGTCGGTCTTGATCCTATAGACCCACTCAGAACCGATGGGTTTTATCCCAGGGGTTTGATCAACCAAGCATCAGACTTGGTTGAAATACATGGATTTCATTTCCTCACTCATGGCCTTCTACCATTTTTCGGAGTCTGGATTGGTTAAAGCTTGTCTGAAGGTTTCTGGATCATCCTGATCCACCAACACCACGTCATTTCCCTCAGTGGCTGTGAAGCCATATCTATCTGGAACATGACGAGATCTTTCAAACCTCCTTAGACCATCTGGAATTTCTATAGGGATTGATTCTTCATCGGCGACCATCTGAGGCTCCAGTACTTCTACATCTTGCATAGCAGGCTCCTGAATTGCTTCAGGCTGTTCCGTATCCTCTCGAATTTCTTCGAGATGCACGGGATTCCCACTAGCTATTTTGGAAATAAAATATTTCTCCAAAAATACCCCTCCTCGACCAACAAAGACTTTGTACTCCATGGGTATGTAGAAGTTGTATCTCTTAGTTTCTTAAGGATACCTTACGAAGACACAATTGTCTGATTTGGATGCATGCATCTCTGCTACCCAAATCTTTTAGGGAAAACATACTAGGATGTTTTCCGCACCATATATGACTATGGCCCATTTCTTATTTGGCTACTACGCGAAGGCGCACGCATCCAAATAGAACTAACCATCTCATCCCGCTCCCATCCCAATGAATACTACACGGAGGCGCACGCATCCACAGTAACGGGAGACGTAATGAGTGTCATGTGGTGTACCTTCTGTGACTCTGGTCCAGCTCTTATTTGGCTACTACGCGGAGGCGCACGCATCCAAATAGAACTGATTACCTTATTCAGCTCGCATCCCAATGAATACTATGCGGAGGCGCACGCATCCACAGTAATGGGAGACAGAAAGACTGTCACAAGGTGTACTATCATTGTCTTCATCGGAGACCGATTCAAAATGAATGCGGCCATTGCCAGAGTTAAATATAAGTTGAGCCCTCTTCTGGCCTGAGTACTCATAGGTCCACATACGTCGGAATGTATTAGACTTAACAAGTCACTCGCCTTTCACATAAACCTGTGAAAAGTGCCTTTGTCATTTTGCCCATTAGGCGAAACTTGCGTCTTTCAGTTTGAGTGAATTCAAACGGACTTAAAAGTCCAAAGTTGTGAAGTGTAGAAATGCATTTCTCGCTCATTAGGCAAGACTTGCATCTTTCAGTTTGAGTGAATTCAAACGGACTTAAAAAGTCCACACTTGTGAAGTGTTGAAATGCATTTCTCGCCTATGTGCCTTAAATGACAATGCCAGATTATAACTTGATTTAAATCATTAGATTTAAGCCTTTTCTTATTTACATTATAGCGGTTAAGCTTACCAACGTAAATATCTGATCCTGAAGACGTGGATACCCACTCTTCTTCACATGATCCTTGTATTGCTTACAATCCCTTGTTCCAGTGTCCTGGCTTATTGCAGTGATAGAAGAACTCATCCAATTTGTCCTTAGAATTCACAGCAGTTTTGGGAGCTGCTTGAACCTTTGGACGCTTGGGGTGTCTGATCTGCCCTGCAAGGTGCCCATGAGCCTTACCCTTACCCAGATCAGCTTTCTTGAAGTTGACCTTCTTGTTGAACATAAGGACCTCCTTGGTCTTGCCCCTGAGGTTCTTTTCAGCGGTCACAAGCATCCCATGAAGCTCTGTTAAGGACTTGTCCATGTCATGCATATTGTACATTACTATGAAATCACTATATGTATCTGGAAGTGACTGCAACATAAAATCCCCAGCCATTTCCTCCTGATCATCAAAACCGAGTCTGGTTAGATGTTCCTGAAGACATTAAATCTTTGTGACATGGGGACTAACAGGGCTCCAGCCTTAAGTTTGCAGGAGTTAAGTTCTATGAAAGTATCATATCTTTCGACATGAGCTTTCTCCTTGAGCATTTCCTTGACCTCTGCCTTACAGGTATGAGGGTCATCTGAAACGTTCCTGAACTGCTTCTGCAACTCTGGCATCCTACTGCCTGCCATAATGCATGACTCGTCGATTTGGTTACTAAGAAACTTTGATAAGTATCCTTAGTGCCCTAGCGGCGTTCGGCGGTGGCTCGGCAGGACGTTCCTTGGTAAGGATATACTACTTGCGTTCATGCTTGAGTACAAGCCTCAAGTTTCTATTCCAATCTGAGTAATTCACGCCCTTAAGTCTGTCCTCAATCTGGACTCTCAGTGCGCTATTACTCCTTTGTGTTGTGTTTGCCTTTTAGTTCTACATGGTAAAATTAATTAAAATTCAAGTTGGAGATTAAGTTACAAAACACTTGTCTGATTCTAACATTAGAATCTGAACCAGGATCCTATCATACCCTCAATTGAAGTGAACGGAGGCTCACGGCTCCAATTGAGAGCATCAAGGTAGGAATATATCCATTTACAAAACCATGTAATTCCTGGCTAGGGTCTGTACTAAAAGTACACGGCATACCCTATACTAATACCCTAGGTCAGCCCTAGCTGACAATCGTAGACAAGTCTACCAAGCTTGAACTATGGATAAAACTAATGTTGCTACTACGCGGAGGCGGACGCACCCACACAGAACTACCCATCTCATCCAGACCTTTTCTCTATGAATGTTACGCGGAGGCGTACCGACATCCATAGGGTCAAAGCCCTTTTGAGTGCCCAAACTTGGATGGTATCACGCTTGACTTGTAATTATTTGCGTTTAAGTGAATTATAAAAGTCTGATTGCATATCGATACAATCTTAATCTGGAATCATCGATTGCAAATCCATGCAAAGATGATCCCTTAGCAGATTACATTCGAGTTTGATTAAATTCCGATTTTATTCTTTGCATGTGGGTGATAGCAAATCATACATAAACTTGTATATTTATACTATCATACATTCATACATTCAAACATATAAATGTAACGATAAAATATGCATAGCTAAGCCCATCTGAAGTTCCTAAGAATCTAGCAATACTGATCCTAAAGACATGGTCTTCAAGATCCAAACTTGCTCCATTCTCGTGAACTCCCACTAGCTTCGAGCCTCCTCCAATCCGAGTCTCCCTCTTGACTTGATTCTTATGTCGGTCTTCGTGATTACAAATTAAAATAAATTAAATGAAATACAAATCACGACACGCAGGCCGTATTTACTACAACCCAAAATTAAGCAACACGCAGGTTGCAAAACCGAAATTAAAATGCAAATCTAATGCGCTTAGCTAGCATCATGTGGAAAACATCATGTTATCAAAGATCATGTATACAATAAACATGCTTATGAAACAAATAAAATTTCCAAATTTTATCTTTCTTAAGTGTGGAAAAAATTCCGGTATATCGAAACCGGACGGTTTAATCGATTAATTGAATTTTGGACCGGTTCTTGCTGGTTTATCGAAACCGAACCAAATCTGAAAATTAAATTTTTAGGGTTTCCAAAAATTCTCGCGAACCAACTGGTTCAGCTCGAATCTGGTCGAGCCGAACCCGCTCAATCGAGGTCGCCGGCGGAGGCAACCACAATGGCCCGTGAAGGCTGCCGAGGTCGCCCGCGGGGCTGACCGTGAAAGTTACCTGTTCTAATCAATGAAAACACAAGTATAGTGTTTCTCTATCAAGTCCACACAAGCACCACAACCGAAGAGGTTTTCACTCAATAATTTTGCTATGAATTTTTGAGAGAACCTTGACAACAATAGAGGATGAAGAGGAAAGAGAGAAATCAGCAATGAGGGAGAGAGGATGATAGGATTAGTTGCTGAAGATATTATGTGATTTTAATTTGAAAATAGAGGATGAAGATATTATGTGATTTTAATTTGAAAATTAAAATTGCATATCTATCGTTCATAATCACTTATTTGCATTTGTTCCCATTCATAACTTAAATCCCTAAATGGGCTTTAAGCCCGTTTAACTAAAACCCAAATTAAACCCGTTAACTTGAGTTCTAATTTCGGTTTAGACAAAACGGCTCAATTTCCTCGAATTGATTTCTTCAACCGTCTGGTTAAAACCTTAGGCCAGAAAACTACTGAATCGTTCTCAATTTTCATCTATAATTGTTGTCAGGTATTGTGCTTAATGCGTGTGACCCTCTAGGCTCACGAATAATTGGCAGATTGGTAAAATTACTATTTTACCCTTTCCATCATAAGTGGCCTCTAGCAAGACATTATGATTATCCAATGTTCGTGATTATCGATTATTCGACTTAACCTGTTATCGTACATGTCACTGTCCTTTTATCAAACCGATATCCAGATTGATCAATAGGCATAGAATGGTCATCCTAATTTATCAATCACTGTTTCTTGATATCTGAGATGACTGAAAACTGATTCTAAGGTATCACCTGCACGGCCGTGCTCTTTCTTCAGTCATACTCATCAAGTGGCCTAAACGGATATCTTTCTCATACCAAAGTATGAGTGATAAATCCCTTAGACGCCTTTCGAGTTCACTAGTGCAACAAATATCAAAGCCAATCGAAGCCGTTATAGTTACCCTTTTACAGATAACGTTAGACTACGTCAAACTTAGGTATTCGTTGCATAGTGAACACACAGACTTCTTGGTCTTATGATGTAATGACAAGCTACGATATGTGAGTATCTCATGACTGGATCTATGCAGCATACTCACAATCGGGTTGTCCGATATCATCGACCTGATGGTATCTATGATATAACCCCGGCACGCACTTTGCCATGATCAGTAGAGCATGATATAGTCCAATTGCTAGTAGTCTGTAAATGTCTATGTATAATTATCATCATTTGTAATAAATAAAACGGTTTTGTATTACTTATGTGTTGAAATAATATGGTAAGCATGATCTGATATATGACCACTAAAGTAGTAGAACCATAAATCTGTACGGATCACACTTAACGAGTCCCTGGTCAATATACGCTTCAATAGAAGCTACTAGTATGAGGATGGTTCTCAATGACGTAGTTCTACTTGTCATAGGGATGAGGGATCCCGGAATCATATCATAGATATCATGAGGTGATTGATATCGGACGACCCACTTTGAATAATGTTTCATAGATTAAGCAACGAACATATTCAAATGCGATAGCTTGTTACGATATCCTTAGACCAAAGAGTCTTTGTGATCGCTATGCAATGTACGTGCAGCTATAACTTGCGCCTAACGCTTTCCGTAACAGGATAGCAATAACAGGCATGATTGGGTGGCGGAACAGATTGCATGAGTGACACGAAAGACGGCTAAGGGATTTATCCCTCGTACTACGATATGGGAAAGATATTCGTTAAAGGCCTCTTGATCGAGAGTGACTGAGAGACGGAGCATGGCCATGCCAGTGATACGGGTTATCAGTTCTTAGCCATCGCACATATCAAGTAAGAATGGTTGATCAAACAAGGATAATGACTCTATGCCTTGTGATCAATCGGGATATCTAGAGATAATAGGATAGTGACTTGAACGCACAAAGGTTAAATCGAATCATCGATCATCATGCACCTTGGGTAATCATAACGTCTTACTAGAGACCACTTATACTGAGAGACGGAGCATGGCCATGCCAGTGATACGGGTTATCAGTTCTTAGCCATCGCACATATCAAGTAAGAATGATTGATCAAACAAGGATGATGACTCTATGCCTTGTGATCAATCGGGATATCTAGAGATAATAGGATAGTGACTTGAACGCACAAAGGTTAAATCGAATCATCGATCATCATGCACCTTGGGTAATCATAACGTCTTACTAGAGACCACTTATGATGGATCGGACAAGAGAGATCTTTTGTGCCGATCTGCCAAGGGTGGCATGAGCCTGGAGGGTCACACACATTCAAGACGGATAACTTGAGACAGGGAAAACTTAACGTTTCTTGAGGAGCAATACATGGACAAAACTGAAGGTTTTGGGCCATAGGTTTGGTATGAGAGAATAATTAGCGAATCGAGAAAACTGAGATTTTTCATCGATGTCGCGTCGGACTTTGTTTGATAAGTAACGACAAAAAGGGTCGGGCGACTTTTGGACACGGCACGAAACCACATGGGCAAGCCCATTGGGCTCGGTCCATGAGGTGACACGGGCGGCCCAACAAGGGCCCATTTTGGGCCCAATAAGCCCTACTTGGCCGGCCACTTTGGTTGGCCCAAAAGATGGGGCCACAACACACCATGCTTAGTTGGTGAATGTTGATTAAGAGGTGAGTGATTTAAGGGGTATGGGTAATGACACCTTTAAGCCCATACCAATCACCTTTTGACCCATGTTTATGAGATTGATGAAGTAGAGAAAGATCAAATAATTAATTACACAATTCTCACTCTCACATCTCTCATTCTCTCTCCTGGGCCTGCCACTCCCAAGCCTCCTCTCTTCTTGCTCTCTTATTCTTCACTTAATTGTTCTAGTAGGCATTAAGTGTAGGATCTTGAAGATCATCCCCTTGGTGTGGACTTGGTCTAGAGAAGAAGATCACAAAGTTCTTCTTTATCGATTCAACAATTTTGCCTTGGGATTTAATGGTTAAATGTTCTTGAACAAGGTTTGGAGTTGATTTGTTAAATGCTTCCGCTATCTCGATGTTAAAGAACGCTCCAAAACCCAACAACATTATGAAGTACTAATACAAGTCTACTGGCCAAAGCAAGAGTAATGGAGCCTATAGCAGTTGCGGCAACCCTGATTATGTTTCCAACTCTTAGGTCCACCTCGTGTTTCCCATAATCTCTTTTACTTTCCTGTTTCTGTTCCTCCGTACAGATTCATGCCCCGTATAAATACTCATGAATCGAAAGTAAGGCGTGGATCCACCGGTCTGTTGGCAATAGAAGCAGACTGATTCCCTTTCCTTTTAGCCTCTCTTACTTTAGGAGGTTTAGGAACCCGAGCCAGTCTCATCTTTACTACCGCGTGCATAGAGGCTTTACCCTTGTCACCTCTAGCTTTGATGCTAGATCCCTTTCTAACCATTAGAACATCCCTTGGTATAAGCTTGACGTTCTTCTCAGCCGTTACATGCTTTCATTGCAACTTTGAGATGATCTTGTCCAAATTATGCATATTGTAGTTTATAAAGAACCCAACATAAGCACGAGGAAGGGATTGCAGAACTAAGTCTACAATGCCATCTCCTATCCCATCCCAAGACTCGATCTTGTCAGGTGTTCGAGATGTCCCTTCAACTTTTAGGACGTGAGGACTAACAAAGCCGCATGCTGGCATTTTGCAGGAGAGGAATTCTTTGAGAATTTCGAAACTTTCGATCCGATCCTTCTCCTTGAACATAACCCTTATCTGCGCCATCATGGCACAAGGGTCCTCGAACAGTTCCATAAACTGCTTTTTGGAGGTCTCCCTCCAAGCAGCCCAACATCACATACGCCACATTCCCAGAATCGCTAAGGTGCTTCCTGAATGCAACCTTAACGGCCCTTATGGCGTTAAGTGTTGGTTCCCCAAGGATAGCCTGGTCAAGGACGTACTCCCTGCGTTCCAACTTTAACACAAGTCGTAAATTTCTGTCCCAGTCTAGATAATTTGTTTCATTGAGTTTACACTTATCAAGTATAGCCCTCAATGACAAATTAGACGAGTTTGTTGAATTACTAGCCATTTTCTACACGAAGAAAGTAAATTTAATCAGAAATGATGAATAAATTTACGAAGATCCGAATTAAACACCAACCATCTGATTCTAAGGTTTAGAATCTTTAAACCAAGATCCCTTATTTGTCAATTGAACTACGCTAAGGCGCACCGCTCCAATTGACCCATTTGGGTAGGACGTCCATCCAATTACAACCCGTGTAACTCTTGGTCAGGATATGTGCAAAAGCACACGGCTTACCCTTCGGATGCCCCAGCTCGACCTCTGATAGCATTTGTGCCCTAGTCCAATTGGTATTAGCCTGTAAACGTCTATGTTCAAATATCATCGTTTGTAATGTATAAATATAAACGACTTTATATTACTTATGTGTTGAAGTAATATGTTAAGCATGATCTGATTTATGACCACTAAACTAGTAGAACCATAAATCTGTACGGATCACACTTAACGAGTCCCTAGTCAACCTATGCTTCCTTAAAAGCGACCAGTATGAGGATGGTTCTTAATGACGTAGTTCTACTTGTCATAAGGATGTGGGATCCTGGAACCATATCATAGATATCATGAGGTGATTGATATCGGACGACCCGCATTGAATAGTGTTTTCATAGATTAAGCCATAAACATATTCAGATGTGATAGCTTGTCACGACGTCCTTAGACCAAGGAGTCTTTGTGATTACTATGCAATGAACGTACGGCTTTAACTTGCGCCAAACGCTTTCTATAAAAGGATTGCTATAAAGGGCATGATTGGGTGGCGGAACGGGTTGCATGAGTGACACGAAAGACGGCTAAGGGATTTATCCCTCATACTACGGTATGGGAAAGATATCCGTTAGAAGGCCTCTTGATGGAGACTGACTGAGAGAAAAAGCATGGCCATGCAAATGATACGGGTTATCATTTCTCAGTCATCTCGCATATCAAGTAACAATGATTGATTGAACAAGGGAGACGACTCTATGCCTTGAGATCAATTGGGATATCTAGAGATAAAAGGATGGTGACTTGTACGCACAAAGGTTAAGTCGAATTATCGATCATCGTGCACCTTGGGTAATCATAATGTTTTACTAGAGACCACTTATGATGGATCGGGCAAGAGCGAGTCTTGCGCTGATCTGCCAACGGTGGCATGAGCTTAGAGGGTCACACACATACAAGACGGATAACTTGAGACAAGGAAACATGGATGTTTCTTAAGGAGAAGTATATGGACAAAACTGGAGGTTTTGTGCCATAGGTTCGGTTTGAGAGAATAATTAGCGAATCGAGAAAAATTGAGTTTTTCGTCGATATCGCGTCGGACTTTGTTTGATAAGTAACGACAAAAAGGTCGGGCAACTTTTGGACGCGGCATGAGACAACACGGGAGGGCCCATTGGGCTCGGCCCATGAAGCCTCATGGCCGGCCCAATAAGGGCCCAATAAGGCCATATGGCCGGCCCACTTGGTGGGGCCATTCTGGGGGCCACACAATGCCATGCTTAGTTGGTGATTGTGGATTAAGAGGTGAGTGATTTAAGGGGTATGGGTTAAAGCACCTTTAAGCCCATACCAATCACTTTTAACCCATACTTGTGAGTTGGGTGATGAATTATAATGCAAGACTTTAATTCATTAATTCATTAAGTCACAAAACACACAAAAATCCTCTCTCTCTCTCATTGTGGCCGGCCACCCCTCTCCTCTTCATCATCTTGCTCTCTTGTTCTTCATTTAATTGTTCTAGTAGGCAATTAAGTGAAGGATCTTGAAGATCATCCTCTTGGTGTGGACTAGCTTTAGGGAAGAAGATCCGAACGTTCTTCTTTATCGATTCAAACAAGACTTAAAGGTAAACATCTTGTGGAATAGATTTTGCTTTGGGATTTAATGGTTTAAATGTTCTTGGACAAGGTTTGGAGTAGATTATCTTTTATTGCTTCCGTTATCTCGACGATCTAGAACGCTCCAAAACCCTACAGTGGTATCAGAGCGTTGGTTACCCTCTTAATCTTTGTCTTGTTGAATTCATTTCGGTTTTGTGATTATTTGCATGCCAAAAGTTGATAACATGATTTTAATGCCTTTTGGGAGATTTGCAGAAATATGTTAATTTTGAAAAATATATTAAATTTGGAATTTTTCGGAAAGTATTGGAGATGTCGGGTCCGAGAAGAGACTCTCGGGGAGCCGGATCGGAGGTACCGGACGGAGGTCACCGGAGGCCGGTGAGGCCGGCGGTGACCGGGCCCGTCCCCACTCTTGGCCGAGGCCGAGAGTGGCGGCAAGCCGGGTTTGGGCCTTCCAAGGCCCAAACCGGGCCGTGCATAGTTGGGCTCGGCCCAATGGGCCCTCGGCCCATTGGCTTGGCCCGACTTGGTTCGTGTGTGGTGTTTGATCCATGTCACGAACCCGCGATTCAATATTTCGAAAACTTTCGATAAACCCGACCAAGCAACTTGGCAAAATTAAAACCGGAATTATTGCATATTATTTGATAACATGTTTGTGTGATAACATTTTGGATGATGTGATGAAATGTATGATGCATTAGTAGCCCATTAGAATTATCGCTTTCACGGTTTGCATACCGTTAGTGTTAGCGTGTAATTATTCTTTTATTCGAGCCCATAAAGTGTAATTATTTTTTATCCGGTCTACGAACCGAGTATTAATTGTAATTATTACTCAAAGACGAGAAGGATGGAAAATCGAGCACGATGACGGTCTTGGAGGAAGTCCAAGAGCTAGTGGGAGCCCGAATGAGAAAGACGAGAAGATTTGAAGACTCGTAGAATCCTAAGACTAGGATGGGCTATAAAATGCATATTTAACGCTTTATGGATGCTTGCTTGAATTATTTAATTAATTGCATGCTTGCATGATTAGTTTATAAGTTTATAAGCGATCACCTCACATGTAAAGATTAAAATCAACTTTAATTGTTTGCATGTTTAAAGCGTTGTGAACTATCATCACACGGGTTGTGATGGATGAGTTCAAATTTGAAACGTATTTGCACGGGTTGCAAATGACGGATTCAAATGAAGATAGTATGTGATACAATTAGAAACGTCACAACACGGGTTGTTGATGACGGGTTCGTAACTGTACCAAATACTTTCGAATTATTAATCTCAACCAAATTATAAGTTAATTTGAGTCAAGTGAGATGCCACCCAAATTCACACCCATGTAGAAACATTTTATCGGTGTCGTGCGCCTTAGTGGAGCATCGATCGAATGGGTTTTAGATAGGAATGGTAAACTTTGTGGGATTTCGTGCGCCTTAGCGGAGCATCTGCACAAAGTTAACTCGTTAGTGAAAGTTGGTTGACTCAACCACGATTCTTGGCCTGAGGTTGAGCTGGGGCATCGGAAGGGTAAGCCGTGTGTTTTACACATACCCTGACTAAGAGTTACACGGGTTGTAATTGGACGGATGTCCTACCTAAATAAGTCAATTGGAGCGGTGCGCCTTAGCGCACTTCAAATGACGAATAAGGGATCTTGGTTTAAAGATTCTAAATTTTAGAATCTAATGGTTGGTGTTTAATTCGGATCTTCGTAAATTTATTCAACTATTCTGATTAAATTTACTTTCTTCGTGTAGAAATGGCTAGTAATTCAACAAACTCGTCTAATTTGTCATTGAGGACTATACTCGAGAAGTGTAAACTCAACGGGACAAATTATCTAGACTGGGACAGAAATTTACGACTTGTGTTAAAAATGGAACACAGGGAGTACGTCCTTGATAAGGCTATCCCTGAGGAGCCAGCTGCCAACGCAACGAGGGTCGTTAAGGATGCGTACCAGAAACACTTTAGCGACTCTATCGACGTTGTGTGTGTCATGCTGGGCTGCATGGAGGCGGACCTCCAAAAGCAGTTTATGGAGCTATCCCATGATCCGTTTGCAATGTTTGCACAGATCAAGGATATGTTCAAGGAGAAAGTACGTATTGAAAAATACACTGTTCTCCGAGAACTCATAGCCTGCAAGATGTCAGCAGGCAGCTCCGTAGGTCCTCACGTCCTACAGATGAAGGGGCATTTTGACCATATGACTAGTATCGGTATGTCTATGGAAAAGGAAATGGCTGCGGATTTTGTTCTGCAATCCCTTCCTCATGCATATGGTGGGTTCGTCATGAACTATCATATGCATGATATGGACAAGACCGTGTCGGAGTTGCACAGCATGCTAGTAACTGCCGAGAAGAGCATAAGGGGCAGTTCGTCCAAAAATGTCTTCATGGTCAAGAAGGGACCCAGCTTCAAAGCTGTTGGTGGCAAGGGTAAAGGCCCAAGACACCTCGCAGGGAGGAACAGACGACCATTTATTCCTAGACCTCACATGCCCGTACAAGGCAAAGGGAAGGCAAAGGAGTCGGTCTGTTTCTACTGTCAAAAGCCTGGTCATTGGAAGAAAGACTGTCAGCATCTGAAGGAGGATCAGAAGAAGGGCGGTGGGGCCGCTACTTCATCAGGTATTCCATTAGAGCTATATCTTTCTACAATAAATACCTGGGTACTAGACACTGGAGCTGAGTCTCATGTCTGTGCTGATGTGCAGGTGTTACACAGTAGAAGAGATATAAAGGAAAACGAGGTGGACCTAAGAGTTGGGAACAATACTAGAGTTGCCGCAACTGCTGTGGGTTCTGTGAACCTTGTTTTGCCCAGTGGGCTTGTAATTGAACTTAATGAGGTGTTTTGCGTACCTGTTTTCAACAGGAATATTATCTCAATTTCTCTTCTTGAAATAGAGGGATATTATTTTAATATTAAGAACGGGTTTTTTGATATTATGCGCAACAACATATATTATGGCAATGCTCGCACTGTTGGAGGATTATACATATTGAATATGCAAAACTCGAAATCCAACATGCTCTATAAAGTAAATGCTAAGAGGTTTAAAACTAATGATTTAGACCAAACTCTTATCTGGCATTGTCGTCTAGGTCACATAAATGAGAAACGCATCTCAGCGCTTCATAAGCGCGGACTTCTAAGTCAATTCGAATTCCAAGCGATTGACAGATGCGAAGCTTGTTTGATGGGCAAGATGACTAAAGCACCCTTCACTGGTTTAGGTGAGAGGGCAGGTGACTTATTGGGTCTAATACATTCAGACGTATGTGGACCAATGAGTACGCATGCCAGAGGTGGTTTAGGCTACTTTATCACATTTACTGACGATTTCAGTAGATATGGTTATGTCTATCTCATGAGACATAAGTCCGAAGCTTTTGATAAATTCAAAGAGTTTAGGACTGAAGTAGAAAACCAACTCGGAAAGAGTATCAAGGCACTCCGTTCTGATCGGGGTGGAGAATACTTATCCGAGGAGTTTCTTAGTTATCTTACTGAAGGTGGAATACTATCTCAGTGGACTCCGCCAGGAACAACGCAACTTAATGGTGTGTCCGAACAGAGGAATCAAACATTGTTAGATATTGTTCGATCAATGTTAAGTCTCACTGATCTCCCGATCTCCTTCTGGGGTTATGCTCTGCAAACGGCCGCTTTCATAATAAATAGGGCTCCGTCGAAAGCAGTGGAAGGGACATCATTTGAAAAATGGTACGGGAAGGAACCCGTTTTGTCCTTCCTTAAAATATGGGGTTGCGAGGCTTAGGTTAAAAGGTTGCTTGCAACTAAGCTCGAACCAAGATCAGATAAATGCACTTTCGTCGGATATCCAAAAGAAACAAAAGGATACTACTTCTACAAACCAAGCGAAAATAAAGTTTTTGTCGCTCGAGGTGGGACGTTCTTGGAAAAAGAGTTCATTTCCAAGACAGTCAGTGGGAGGGCTATTCATCTTGATGAAGTTCTAGATGAGATGGTCACTCGGGAACCACGAGAAGACCCACTAGAAGAGGTAGAGCCAGAAGTGGTCATTGAGCAAGAACCAATAGCTGCAGTTAATGAGGACGGTCCGAGGCGCTCTGAAAGGATAAGTCATGCACCTGTCATATACGGTTTCTTAGTAACTGAAGGTGATGGTTTAGTACTAGTGGACAATGATCCAGCTACCTTTCGAGAGGCTTTGGACGGAACCGACTCTGAGAAATGGCTGGAAGCCAAGAGGGAAGAAATGCAATCCATGTCAGATAATCAAGTGTGGGACTTGGTAGATCATACCCCTGATGTTAAGGTCATAGGGTGTAAATGGATCTTTAAAATAAAGATTGACATGGATGGCAAACCTAAGACCTATAAAGCGAGACTGGTAGCAAATGGTTATAGACAAGTCCACGGAATTGACTATGAAGAGACCTTTTCTCCAGTAGCTATGGTCAAATCTATCCGCATTCTTCTTGCCATAGCAGCATATCACAACTATGAGATATGGCAAATGGATGTCAAAACCGCCTTCCTCAACGGGAGGTTAGCTGAGGACGTTTATATGTCTCAGCCTGAGGGTTTTGAGGATCCAAAGAATAAGGGAAAGATTTGCAAGTTGCTCAAATCAATCTATGGTTTGAAGCAAGCATCTTGGAGTTGGAATCAGCGTTTTGATGAAGTAGTAAAACGGTTTGGCTTCGTCAAGAACGATGATGAACCTTGCGTGTATAAAAAGGCAAGTGGGAGCAATATAATCTTTTTAGTGCTTTATGTTGATGACATACTGCTCATTGGAAACGACGTCCCTACCTTGCTCTTAACGAAGACTTGGTTAGGTGAGTGTTTCGCAATGAAGGACTTAGGCGAGGCCTCTTACATCTTGGGAATCAAGATATATAGAGACCGTGCCAAGCGGGTCTTGGGCTTAAGTCAAAGCACTTATATAGACAAGGTGTTGAGACGATTCTCAATGCAAGATTCAAAGAAAGGATTGCTGCCCATGCGTCATGGCGTGAAGCTTAGCAAGAAGCAGGGTGCTGAGACACCTGCAGAGCTAGCAAGAATGAATGAGATCCCATATGCTTCGGCTATAGGGTCCATAATGTATGCCATGATATGCACGAGACCGGATGTCTCGTTTGCCCTAAGCTGTACCAGTAGACATCAATCCAAACCCGGTGAGGCACACTGGATGGCTGTCAAGGCGATTCTCAAATATTTGAGAAAAACCAAGGACGCCTTTCTTGTATACGGGGGCAGAAATGATGATCTCGTCGTCAAAGGATATGTCGACGCTAGTTTCCAGACAGACCCCGATGACTTTAAGAGTCAGTTGGGATATGTGTTTATGTTGAACAGTGGAGCATTCAGCTGGAAAAGCAAGAAGCAGGATACCATTGCCGACTCTACGACGGAAGCTGAGTACATTGCCGCATGTGAGGCGGCAAAAGAGGCTGTATGGATCAGGAGTTTCATGGCCAGGTTAGGTGTAATTAAAAACCCGTCTAACCCAGTAGACTTATATTGTGACAACACCGGGGCTATTGCGCAAGCTAAGGAACCCAGGGCACATAACAGATCCAAACATGTACTCAGAAAGTATCACATCATCCGCGACATAATTGCTAGAGGTGACGTGAAGATCCACTACGTAGCAACTGATGATAACACAGCAACCCAATTGACCAAGGCTCTTCCTCAAGATAAACATGAAAAACATGTTACGTCAATGGGTATAGACTGGGACTTAGATTGGAGCTAAGGGCAAGTGGGAGATTGATAGCATTTGTGCCCTAGTCCAATTGGTATTAGCCTGTAAACGTCTATGTTCAAATATCATCGTTTGTAATGTATAAATATAAACGGCTTTATATTACTTATGTGTTGAAGTAATATGTTAAGCATGATCTGATTTATGACCACTAAAGTAGTAGAACCATAAATCTGTACGGATCATACTTAACGAGTCCCTGGTCAACCTATGCTTCCTTAAAAGCGACCAGTATGAGGATGGTTCTTAATGATGTAGTTCTACTTGTCAATAGAAGCAGACTGATTCCCTTTCTTTTTAGCCTCTCTTACTTTAGGAGGTTTAGGAACCCGAGCCAGTCTCATCTTTACTACCGCGTGCATAGAGGCTTTACCCTTGTCACCTCTAGCTTTGATGCTAGATCCCTTTCTGACCATTAGAACATCCCTTGGTATAAGCTTGACGTTCTTCTCAGCCGTTACATGCTTTCATTGCAACTTTGAGATGATCTTGTCCAAATTATGCATATTGTAGTTTATAAAGAACCCAACATAAGCACGAGGAAGGGATTGCAGAACTAAGTCTACAATGCCATCTCCTATCCCATCCCAAGACTCGATCTTGTCAGGTGTTCGAGATGTCCCTTCAACTTTTAGGACGTGAGGACTAACAAAGCCGCATGCTGGCATTTTGCAGGAGAGGAATTCTTTGAGAATTTCGAAACTTTCGATCCGATCCTTCTCCTTGAACATAACCCTTATCTGCGCCATCATGGCACAAGGGTCCTCGAACAGTTCCATAAACTGCTTTTTGGAGGTCTCCCTCCAAGCAGCCCAACATCACATACGCCACATTCCCAGAATCGCTAAGGTGCTTCCTGAATGCAACCTTAACGGCCCTTATGGCATTAAGTGTTGGTTCCCCAAGGATAGCCTGGTCAAGGACGTACTCCCTGCGTTCCAACTTTAACACAAGTCGTAAATTTCTGTCCCAGTCTAGATAATTTGTTTCATTGAGTTTACACTTATCAAGTATAGCCCTCAATGACAAATTAGACGAGTTTGTTGAATTACTAGCCATTTTCTACACGAAGAAAGTAAATTTAATCAGAAATGATGAATAAATTTACGAAGATCCGAATTAAACACCAACCATCTGATTCTAAGGTTTAGAATCTTTAAACCAAGATCCCTTATTTGTCAATTGAACTACGCTAAGGCACACCGCTCCAATTGACTCATTTGGGTAGGACGTCCATCCAATTACAACCCGTGTAACTCTTGGTCAGGATATGTGCAAAAGCACACGGCTTACCCTTCGGATGCCCAGCTCGACCTCTGATAGCATTTGTGCCCTAGTCCAATTGGTATTAGCCTGTAAACGTCTATGTTCAAATACCATCGTTTGTAATGTATAAATATAAACGACTTTATATTACTTATGTGTTGAAGTAATATGTTAAGCATGATCTGATTTATGACCACTAAACTAGTAGAACCATAAATCTGTACGGATCACACTTAACGAGTCCCTGGTCAACCTATGCTTCCTTAAAAGCGACCAGTATGAGGATGGTTCTTAATGACGTAGTTCTACTTGTCATAACGATGTGGGATCCTGGAACCATATCATAGATATCATGAGGTGATTGATATCGGACGACCCGCATTGAATAGTGTTTTCATAGATTAAGCCATAAACATATTCAGTCGGGCAACTTTTGGACGCGGCATGAGACAACACGGGAGGGCCCATTGGGCTCGGCCCATGAAGCCTCATGGCCGGCCCAATAAGGGCCCAATAAGGCCATATGGCCTGCCCACTTGGTGGGGCCATTGTGGGGGCCACACAATGCCATGCTTAGTTGGTGATTGTGGATTAAGAGGTGAGTGATTTAAGGGGTATGGGTTAAAGCACCTTTAAGCCCATACCAATCACTTTTAACCCATACTTGTGAGTTGGGTGATGAATTATAATGCAAGACTTTAATTCATTAATTCATTAAGTCACAAAACACACAAAAATCCTCTCTCTCTCTCATTGTGGCCGGCCACCCCTCTCCTCTTCATCATCTTGCTCTCTTGTTCTTCATTTAATTGTTCTAGTAGGCAACTAAGTGAAGGATCTTGAAGATCATCCTCTTGGTGTGGACTAGCTTTAGAGAAGAAGATCCGAACGTTCTTCTTTATCGATTCAAACAAGACTTAAAGGTAAACATCTTGTGGAATAGATTTTGCTTTGGGATTTAATGGTTTAAATGTTCTTGGACAAGGTTTGGAGTAGATTATCTTTTATTGCTTCCGCTATCTCGACGATCTAGAACGCTCCAAAACCCTACAACCTCATGCCATGAAACGTGGTAAAGTCAACAAACCTTTACTTATGCGTCAATTTTGTGCAGATGCTCCGCTAAGGCGCACGACATCCCACAAAGTTGACCATTTCAATATAGAACCCATTCCATCGATGCTCCGCTAAGGCGCACGACACCGATAAAATGTTTTTACATGGGTGTGAATTTGGGTGGCATCACACTTGACTCAAATTATGTTGCGATTTGGTTGTGTTTAATAATTTTAAAGTATCTTTGTACAACCCGTCATCAACAACTCGTGTTGTGACGTTTCTAATCGTATCATATACAATCTTCTTTTGAATTCGTCATTTGCAACCCGTGCAAACACGTTTCAAAATTGAACTCATCCATCACAACCCGTGCGATGATAGTTCACAACGCTTTAAACATGCAAACAATTAAAATCAATTTTAATCTTTGCATGTGAGGTGATGGCTTATAAACTTATAAGCTGAGAATGCAAGCATGTAATTATTTAAAGAATTCAAGTAAGCAAACATAAAGCGTTTAAATATGCATTAATAGCCCATCCTAATCTTAGGATTCTACGAGTCACCACATCTTCTCGTCTTTCTCATTCGGGCTCCCACTAGCTCTTGAACTTCCTCCAAGACCGTCATTATGCTCGATTTTCCATCCTTCTCGTCTTTGAGTAGTAATTACAATTAATACTCGATTCGTAGACCGGATAACAAATAATTACACTTTATGGGCTCGAATGAAAGAATAATTACACGCTAACACTAACGGTGTGCAAACCGTGAAAGCGATAAAATCTAATGGGCTACTAATGCATCATACATTTCATCACATCATCCAACATGTTATCACACAAACATGTTATCAAATAATATGCAATTATTCCAGTTTTAATTTTGCCAAGTTGCTTGGTCGGGTTTATCGAAACTAGACCTTTTCGAAAAACGGTTTATCGAAACCGATCAAATTTATAAGTTTTCGAAATATTGGATCGTGGGTTCATCCACGGACATAATTAACATGCACGAACCAAGTCGGGCCAAGCCCAATGGGCCGAAGCCCATTGGGCCGAACCCAACACCACGACTCGGTTTGGGCCTAGAAAAGCCCAAACTGAGCTTGCCTCTCCTCTCGGCCTCGCTTAGAGGAGGGATGGCCCCGGTCACCGCCGGCCTCTCCCGGCCTCCGGTGACCTCCGTCCGGTACCTCCAATCCGGCTTCCCGAGAGTCTCTTCTCGGAACCGACAAATCAAATTATTTCTGAAAATTTCCAAATTCAATATATTTTCCAAAAATAACAAATTTCATGCAATTTTCCCAAAAAGCATTAAAAACATGTTATCAACAAATATGGCATGCAAATCATCATAAAACCGAAACAAGTTCAACAAGACAAAGATTAAGAGGGTTAACCATAAGCATGGGTCAAAAGGTGATTGGTATGGGCTTAAAGGTGTCATTACCCATACCCCTTAAATCACTCACCTTTTAATCAACAATCACCAACTAAGCATGGTGTGTTGTGGCCCCCACCTTTGGACCCACCAAAGTGGCCGGCCATGTTGGGCTTATTGGGCCCAAAATGGACCCTTGTTGGGCCGGTCACATGACCTCATGGGCCAAGCCCAATGGGCTCGCTCATGTAGTTTGGTGTCGTGTCCAAAAGTCGCCCGACCCTTTTTTTCGTTACTTATCAAACAAAGTCAGACGCGACATCGACGAAAAATCTCAGTTTTCTTGATTAGCTAATTATTCTCTCATACCGAATCTATGGCCCAAAACCTTCAGTTTTGTCCAAGTATTGCTCCTCAAGAAACGTTAAGGTTTCCTTGTCTCAAGTTATCCGTCTTGTATGTGTGTGACCCTCCAGGCTCATGCCACCGTTGGCAGATCGGCGCAAGAGATCTCTCTTGCCCGATCCATCATAAGTGGTCTCTAGTAAGACATTATGATTACCCAAGGTGCATGATGATCGATAATTCGATTTAACCTTGTGCGTACAAGTCACTATCCTATTATCTCTAGATATCCCGATTGATCACAAGGCATAGAGTCGTCATCCTTATTTAATCAATCATTGTTACTTGGTATGTGAGATGGCTGAGAACTGATAACCCGTATCACTGGCATGGCCATGCTCTTTCTCTCAGTCATTCTCGTTCAAGAGGCCTTTGACGGATATCTTTCCCATACCGTAGTACGAGGGATAAATCCCTTAGCCGTCTTTCGTGTCACTCATGCAATCCGTTCCGCCACCCAATTTTGCCCGTTATTGCAATCCTGTTACGGAAAGCGTTAGGCGCAAGTTAAAGCCACACGTACATTGCATAGCGGTCACAAAGACTCCTTGGTCTAAGGATATCGTGACAAGCTATCGCATTTGAATATGTTCATGGCTTAATCTACGAAACACTATTCAAAGCTGGACGTCCGATATCAATCACCTCATGATATCTATGATATGATTCCGAGATCCCACATCCCTATGACAAGCAGAACTACATCATTGAGAACCATCCTCATACTGGTCGCTTCAATTGAAGCGTATATTGACCAGGGACTCGTTAAGTGTGATCCGTACAGATTTTTTGTTCTACTACTTTAGTGGTCATAAATCAGATCATGCTTAACATATTACTTCAACACATAAGTAATACAAAGCCGTTTTATTCATTACAAACGATGACAAACTATTACAGACATTTACAGACTATTCGAATTGGAACCTAGGGCACAAATGCTATCAAATCAAACCCCTGGGAAAAATATCTGTTTAGGCCGCTTGATCGAGAGTGACTGAGAGGAAGTGCATGGCCATGCCAGTGATACGAGTTATCAGTTCTCAGTCGTCTCGCATATCAAGTAACGATGATTGATTAAACAAGGATGACGACTCTATGCCTTGTGATCAATCAGGATATCTAGAGATAATAGGATAGTGACTTGTACGCACAAGGTTAAATCGAATCATCGATTAGCATGCACCCTGGGTAATCATAATGTCTTACTAGAGACCACTTATGATGGATCGGGCAAGTGAGATCTCTTGCGCCGATATGCCAACAGTGGCATGAGCCTAGAGGGTGACACACATACAATATGGATAACTTGAGACAAGGAAATATTGGCGTTTTCTTGAGGCACAAGACATGACTAAAACTGAGGGTTTTAGGCCATGGGTTCGGTTTTGTGAGAATGATTAGCGAATCGAGAAAACTGAGTTTGTCGTCGATATCGCGTCGGACTTTGTTTGATAAGTGAAGACAAAGGGTCGGACATTTTTTGGGCACGGCACGCGACCGCATGGGCGAGCCCCTTGGGCTTGGCCCATGAGGTCACTAGGCCCGCCCAACAAAGGCCCAACAAGGCCCAATAAGCTTGGGATGGCCGGCCACTTGGTGGGTCCAAGTTGTTAGAGTTATGCCCCAGTCCAATATAAAACTGATCTACAGATGTAATGTTTTATCATCTTTCCGAATAAATAAATCGGCATATATTACTAATGTGTTGTAGTAATATATCGAATGTAATTTGATCTATGTCATTACGTGTGTAACCACTAATAGTAGAACTGTAGATCGGAAAGAACTACATTTGATGAGTCCCTGATCAGCTAAGCTTCTTTATGAAGCGATCAGTATGAGATCAACTCCTTGTGATCACGCTTTACTGATCATGGCAAAGTATGTGTCGGAGTTATATCATAGATATCATTAGGTCGATGATATCGGACAACCCGATTGTGAGTATGCAACATAGATACTGTCATGAGATACTCACAGATCGTAGCTTATCATTATATCCTAAGACCAAGGAGTCTTTATGTGTACTGTGTAATGAATCTCCAAGTTTGACCTAGTCTAACGTTACCTGTAAAAGGGTAGCCATAACGGCTATGATTGGCTTGGTTATGAATTACATTGGTGAACTCGAAAGACGTCTAAGGGATTTATCACTCATACTCCGGTATGAGAAAGATATCTGTTTAGGCAACTTGATGAGTATGACTGAAGGAATAGCACGGCCGTGCAGGCGATACCTTAGTATCAGTTTTCAGACATCTCAGATATCAAGAAATAGTGATTTATAAATTAGGATGATGATTCTATGCCTATTGATCAATCTGGATATCGGTTTGATAAAAGGACAGTGACATGTACGATAACAGGTTAAGTCGAATGATCGATAATCACGAACGTTGGGTAATCATAATGTCTTGCTAGAGACCACTTATGATGGAAAGGGTAAAATAGTAATTTTACCAGTCTGCCAACTGTTCGTGAGCCTAGAGGGTCACACGCATTAAGCACGATATATGACAAATAAGCATGGATGGAAATTGGGAGAATCAGGTTTTCAATTTAGTCAAATTGAAAACGATTCGGTTGATTTCTGGCCTAGTGTTTTAAGCAGACGGTTGAAGAAATCAAGTTGAGGAAATTGAACCGATTTATCTAAACCGAAATTAGAACTCAATTTAATGGGTTTAATTTGGTTTTAGTTAAACGGGCTTAAAGCCCATTTAGGGTGTTAAGTGATGAATGGGGAAAGTGCAATTAAAAGTTTAAGAGGGTAAGATATGTAATTAATTGATTTTGAAATTCAAATCATTTTTTTTTTGTTTTAATTTCACATTAATTGCAAAATATTTTCCCTTATTTTTCTCTCTAATTTTGGCAACCTCCCCCTATTCCCTTCCCACTTTGCCAATTCCCTCATGAACTAATTCCTCCATTGTTTTTGTCAAAATTCTTTTAATAACATTCATAACAAAAGTGTGAGAGAAAACCGGTTTTTGGTTGTTGTGCTTGTGTGGACTCAATAGAGAAACACTACATTGTGTTTTCATCGATTGCCAAAGGTAATTTTCAGATTTGAAAAGGTTGAGAACATGCTGAATTTTTCGTTAAGTTCTTTGTCTCTTTCGATCACCATGGTTACATAAGGCTCCGCTGCATAAAATTAACGTTTGGAACCCATGGTGATCTCTTTCACAAGTGTGGGGGCCACACACCATGCTTAGTTGGTGTTGTTGATTATGATGAAGAGTGATTTGTGGGATTAGGTGATGACTTACCTTTTAACACATGCCTTCATCATTTGTTACTTTAATCAATCAACTTTATTAGTTGATGAAGTAGACAAAAATCACACAATAATTGTGAGAAGCTCTCACTCTCTCTCTCTCTTCTAGACTTGGCCGACCACCTCCTCTCTCCCTCTTCTTTTGCTCTCTTGTTCTTCACACTCTAGTTCTAGTAGGCTAAGTGTGTTGGATGATAAGGATCATCCTCTTGGTGTGGACTTGCTCTAGAGAAGATCATCTTGTTCTTCTTTGTTGATTCAACAAAACTAAAAGGTAAACTATTGATTTAATGGTTTATGTTCTTGGACAGATTTTGGAGTTTGTATTGTTTATGCTTCCGCTATTTTGATCATCTTGAACGCTCCAAAACCCTACATAAGTGTGCCTATGTGGGTGGTGATCAAGACCTTTGTGGTGTCGATCGACGCACGCAACATAGGGTGTCAATCGACACCTTGGTGGTGCCGATCAGTGTCGATCGACACCTTGGTGGTGTCAATCGAACAACCGACACGTAGGGGTGTCGATCGACACCTCTGTTCTTAGAGAAGTGACGATCGACACCATACGCGAACGGGCTGAGCCCTAGAGGCCCTCACGCAAGCCTATAAATACAGGCTTGGGGTGAAAGCCTCCATAAGCTTCATAGAGCACATTTGCTATTCACCCAAAATGTTTCTTTAGCTCTCATTGAGAATAGAAGAACAAGAGAGAGATAGAGGCCATCAAGGAAGCTAGTAATTCTTGTGGAGGTCTTAGCTTCGCAAGGTTCGTGCTCGGTTGTCTGCACACGTAGAGAGCGAGCTCGTTTGCTTGCTTGGGATTCGAGGACGACAAGCTTGCTAGAGATTTCTAGAGGTAAAAGTTCTCATCTTTCTCTTTATTAATGATTCATCTAGTCTAAGCATAAAGATCTATGAGGGGTTCGGGTCACTCTTTCCAATTCTGATGTGCTAGACCCGCTAGAGAACCCCAACTACCACTTTGGTGCAAAAGAAGAGTGCTTCGAAACGAAATAAGAATAAAACCCTAACTTTAGGGAGAAAACGGAATAAATCCAAATAACTCAAATTAATGATAAATAATAATAATGATGATGATGATAATAATAATCTCTACACAAGGTAAGACTTATACAAGACTAATTCTCCAAAACTAACTCAAACTTGATAAACCTAAACCAATAAAACTAATCAATCAAAACTAATTAGAATTAGAAAACCTAACTTAATAGGAAAACCTAAAATTATCCAAAATCTAATATAATTAAGAATCCTAATTGGGATTGACCTACATCACCAATCTTGCACACACATAGCATCTCCTAATTTTGCTCGAACTCCGGCCACACACGGATCAAGCCAAACACCCCTTATTCGAGGGCAATAAAACAAAGCATAATCTATAGATTCTTGCGGCTCATTATAGCTCGGACAAAATAAGTCAAAAATTACACCTTTGAGAGCTAAATTAACCTTGGACGTGATATAGTGTTAGATATGTGCCATAGTCCAGTGTCATACCATCGTATTGGACGGCCCGATGGTGAGTGTGTAGCATAGATGTTGTCATGAGCATACTGACATATCGTAGTTTGTCATTGTATCCTTAGACCGAGGAGTCTTTGTGATCACTATATAGTAAGTATCTAAGTTTGACTCAGCCTAACATTGCCTGTAAAATGGTAGCCATAAGGGTTTTGATCGGCTTAGGTATAAGTTACATGAGTGAACTCGAAAGACGGCTAAAGGATTTATCCCTCATACTCCGATATGGGATTGATATCAATTTAGGCCAGTTGATGAGTATGACTGAAAGATATTGCATGGCCATGCGGGAGATACTTTGTATCAGTTTTCACTCATCTCATATATCAGAAACAGTGATTGGTAAATAAGAATGACAGCTCTATGCCTTTTGATCAATCTGGATATCGGGTGATAAAAGGATAGTGACATGGACGATAAGAGGTTAAATCGAATCATCAATATTCATGAACGTTGGGTAATCATAATGTCTTACTAGAGGCCACTTATGATGGAAAGGGCAAAATGGTAATTTCGCCAGTCTGCCAACGGGTCGTGAGCCTAGAGGGTCACACACTTTAAGCAAGTTATGTAGCAAAAGAACTTATAAAGTCAGTATAAAAGAGGTGAGAAAAATGGGAAAATTCTCTTTTTCGATTTAGTTAAACCGGAGCCAATTAGACAATTTCCGGCCTAGGTTTTGGACCAGATGTTTGAGGAAATTGGTCCAGCTAAACCATTTAATTACATCTTAATTAAATTAATTAAATGTGTTGCTAGAATGGGCCTTAATTCCATTTGATTTATTATTTTACAAAATTAATAAATCAAATGAAAAGGGGAAGTTATTTTTAGTTTTGGAAAATTTGATTTTTTCTTTTCCACTTCCCCTTATCTTTCCCGACCCCCCCCCCCCCCCCCCCCCCCCCCCCATCTCTCCCCTATCTTGTTTTGCTTCCTTCTTCTTCATTTTCTAGCAAAAGGTGTAACCTGATCCCGATCCTTCTCCCATAACTCTTGGCTCTGATACCAAGTTGATACGGTCCTGGATCTTGGATCGAGTGATAGGGACTGTGTATCTGGATTGGGAAGCGTTGGACACCGTTCCGAGCTTCTTTCCTCTTCCAATGGTTGCCAGTAGAATTCGTTATAGAGAGAACTCCAGATCTCGTAATAATAACTAGAGTTTTTCTTTAACCAATGCCTAATTTATTCAGTGACCTCTCCATGTATTTATAACCTGTCAAGCTATAGACTCAATTCAAGTAGGACATGACTTTCAATCTAACTAAGACTCAAACCCAAATAGGTGATGACATAAATTAGATTCCCAACTAAATAAATAAAACTAATAATAATTAAAATATTTGATAGGAATATAATTCCTATCATTACTCCCCCCCTTCAAATCGCGCTTGATCGCAAGCACTCAATTCCTGGGTCATAGACGTCATGAAGCAACTCTGCATCCCTATCCTCTTCTTCAAATGCCTCGAGCCTGAACATTTTTTTTGCAACGATGTCCAAGTTCATATTTTTCGTCACAATTAAAACATAGTCCCTTTAACATTTGCTCTGATCTTTCCTCCCGAGGCATTCGCTTCACAACAGGTGTTCGGCCCAGTCCCGGTTCCATTAGGGCTCGCTAGATATGAAGCCTTCTTTCACGCTCCCTGTTATAACGCGGTTCATACATTCGAGCCAAACCTAGGGCGGTTGTGATATCCACCAGCCTTTGTACTCCCACGTCTAGGGCAAGCGACCCTTGGAGCTCGCTGATGAAAATGGAGACATCTTGTGACGCAGTCAAGTCAGGAATTTGCGCCGAGAGGTTTTCAAATTGTTTCTGGTATTGCTCGAGTGTTGTCGTCTACCTGAGTTTCGACAATTCCCCCAATCTATCACCTCTGAGTTGAGTCCCGAACCTGGCGTTGAGAAAGTGTTTGAACAAGTTCCCTATGAGTTGGGGTTGATCCCTCCACAGCTTCATGTACCAGAGTTATGCATCTGCCTCGAGGTGGAACGCCGTAAAGGAGACTCGCTGGTCCTCGGGAACTTGCTGGTGCACAAAAAACCTTTGGCATCGATTAAGCCACGAGGTTGGATCATCGCTGCCATCGAAGCGAAGGAAGTCCATCTTTGCAGGTCGTGGCTGTCCTCTGTACCCGCAGTACCCTCCTTGATTTTCCGGTCCCGTCGGCGTCCCTCGGTCGTGAGTTCGGCTGTTCTCGTCGTTGCTTCCATTGGTCGTAGTTGCTGCCATGGATTCCGTTAGTTGCTGAACTTGAGCGTTGCTTCCGTTTATCTTATTTATTGTCATGGATTCTGTCAGTTGCTGAACTTGAGCGGCTAGTCATTGGAACCGTTCTCCCGCAGCTACCTTATCGGCACGATAATCCCGTAAGAAATCCTCCAGTATATAACCTGATGCCAATCCTTCTCCCATAACTCTTGGCTCTGGTATCAAGTTGATACGGTCCCGGGTCTTGGATCGAGTGATTGGGCCTGTGTATCTGGATCGGGAAGCGCTCGACACCGTTCCGAGCTTCTTTCCTCTTCCAATGGTTACCAGTAAAATTCATTATAGAGAAAAATCAAGATCTCGTAATAATAACTAGGGTTTTTCTTTAATCAATACATAATTTTATTCAATGACCTCTTCAGATATTTATATCAAGCTACATACTCAATTTAACTAACACATAACTTTCAATCCAACTAAGACTCAAACCCAAATCTTTGATGATGCAAACTAGACTCCTAACTAAATAATTAAAACTAATAATAATTAAAATATTTGATAGGAATATAATTCATATCACTCACGTTGACGTAGTCACCAGTTAACACATTTATTAACTTAGTCATTTTGTACTTAATTGTACAATTTGTCCAACATATATAAGGGTGTGAGATGTTTTGTTTGCCTCAGTCGTGATTTTCTTGATCACATGACTGACTCTCCCATTGTTGACTCGAAGAACTCTTTTGTTAAATTACATTATCTTACTTGCCATCATATTAATACTCTTATTGTCACGTGGATATATATTATCCTTTATCGTGATTCTCTTTTTGACATGATTAAAACATGTTACAGTACACTTGAATTATGGAAATTCATTGAATCTCTTTTCCAAGACAACATATGCTACATGCCCTTTACCTCAAAAACAACTTTGTACGCTTCAAAAAGCTACTATCACTATCATTGAGTATTGTTGGAAAAACAATGTCATCTCGAATTTTCTTGTTGATATTGACAAGCCCGTATTGTGGTTCAAACTCTTCATGGTCTCCCATAATCCTTCTCCATAATCTTTGAGGTTTGTTTGATGCTCCTCCTTGCTAACGAATGATATAATCATTTAAATTCCACCTCCCATCAACATGACTCATCCACCTCTTTATCCATTGTAACACACTTTACAATAAAAAAAATTATGGTATTACACAAATATTGAGACAAAGGACGGAATTGTGGTTGTTGTTCATAATCATTTTTTAACTTTTGTAACGAAGCAAAATTCACCATTTTTTCAACCGGCGTTACAAAAATTATGTACGCCACGCTATTAGAATCTTGACGACGTACGATATTGTGAATGCCGTTGGATTTGCAGTGTAGTCAATATGAAAACGTCGTCAACAAAAGTTTTAACATCGTATATTTGTCATACGCCGTTAGAAGTTTGACGGCATAGAACGTTACATACGCCTGTGATCAATGACACTCAACCCATTTATGCCACAACTAAAAAGGAAATGCTAGCTATAATTTTTGCCTGTGATAAATTTTATTCTTTTCTTATTCTATCAAAAGTTAGTATACGAACTGACCATGCTGCTCTAAAGTATTTGATGGCTAAAAAAGACGTTAAGCCAAAATTGCTTAGATGGATACTCTTACTCCAAGAATTCGACACTGACATTAGAGACAAGAAGAGAGTAGAGAATGTGGTAGCTGCCCACTTATCGAGATTGAGAAACCCTCTACTCATTGAAAGGGTACTCATTGATGAGGAGTTTCCTGATGAACATCTTTATGCAATAATTAATTTAAGTATACATTGGTTTGCACATTTTTCTAACTATTGCGTTTGTTGTATTATTCCTATTGATTTTAACCATCAGCAGAGAGGAAATTTTTGCATGATGTGAAGGATTACATATGGGAAGAGCCTTACATGTTCAAACATTGTGTTGATCAAATGGTATGTAAGTGCGTCCCCGAATCAGAAGTAGAAAAAATCATGCATCATTGTCATTGAAGGGAAGTAGGAGGTAATTTCGACCCGTTGAGGACGGTCGCAAAGGTATTACAATTTGGTTTCTTTGGGCATACCCTACATAACGACGCTTATTGGTATTTAAAACGTTGTGATAAATGCAAAGGGTTAGAAGAATTTCTAAGAGAGATGAAATGCCCATGAATAAATCTATCAAATGTGAAAATTTTGATTTATGGGGTATAGATTTTATGGGACCTTTTCTCAGGTCATTTAATTATGAATATATTTTAGTTGTTGTGGATTATGTCTCTAAATGGGCTAGGGCTGCTGCTTTAGTTACAGCTGATGCAAAGGGTGTCTGCAAATATTTAAAATAAAATATTCTCACTAGATTTGGCACACCTCGAGCAATCATTAGCGACGATGGATCACATTTCTACAATAAACCATTATAAAAATTATTGGCCAGCTTTGGGTTCGACCATCAAAAAGTAATACTTTACCATCCCTAAACCAACGGGCAGGTAGAAGTGACCAATAGAGAACTTAACAGCATCTTGGAAAAGACGATCAATTCTTCTAGGAAAGACTAGTCCACCAAGCTTGATAATGCCTTATGGGCCTATCAAACCGCTTTTAAGACTCCTATTGGCATGTCTCCCTACCGGCTAGTTTATGGTAAATCTTGTCATCTCCACTATCAAGTTGGAACATAAAGCTTTTTGGGATACTAAGATTTTAAATTTTGATGCTCAATTATGTGGGGTACGTAGACTTTTAGAGCTTAATTAATTAGCATAATTCTAGGAAAATGCAAATGCAAGTGCCAAACTTTATAAAGTGCGTAGGGAGAGATGGTATGATAGGCGAATCAAACAAACAATTCTCGAAAGGAGACGGGATTCTGCTACACAACTCCAAGCTAAGTCTACATGTAGGTAAGCTAGTATCACGATTGAAATTCTAATTTGTAGCATGGACAAGATGTCAAACATAATGTCTAACACTTGGTTCGACAACTTGCCAGATTGCAGATAATGGACAATAAATAAACAAACAGTAAACAAAAGACACACAATATGTTTACCCAGTTCGGTGACTCCGCACCTACGTCCGGGGGCACTCTGTTGTAGGATCCAGTGCCCTACTCCAAGTCTTTACCATGTAATCTTTTATCTTCTGTTAAGCAATAAAAGAGGCATTTACATTATTATTGTGTTTTAATAATGTATCAAACGATAATTTCATCTAAAGTCGTCAGTGTTTACACGAGGACAGCAGAATCTTTAGATATTATGAAGTTATGCTTGATGGATCCCTAGTCGAATACTTATACATAAGTGATTAGAGTGAGGATGACTTACGATCATGCTCTGCTGATCAAGATGTAGAGTCATATCACGTACATCGTCTGGGAGACGATATCGGATGACCCGCGGAAGAGTATGGCGCATAGATTAAGTCACCAACGCATACTCCGTCATCGTGTGATCACTGCCTTAATACCTTGGAGCTAGTGTCTCACATGCACGTGACTCCATTGGTTTGACATGTCCCAACGATGTCTATAACAAGGCAGCCATAACGGAAATCGTTAGCCATTGGACGTGAAAGAGATTACCACGAGTTCCAATCGATAAATATCATGCATCGGACGTTATGTAACCGTGGTGATCGATGCAAGCTATGATCTTAATGTAAATTCAACATGTTATATATACCTTTTTGAATTTGAAAATTACCTCTTCTAATCGATGAAAACACAAGCTTAGTGTTTCTCTATTAGGTCCACACAAGCACCACAACCGAAGAAGGTTTTCACTCAAATTTTTGCTATGAATTTTTGAGAGAAGCTTGACAATAATGGAGGAAGAAGAGAGAGAGAGAAGTCGGCCTAGAAAGGGGGAGGAAGATGGGAGTGGTTGCTGAAAATTAGAGGAAGTTATGAAAATATTGGAATTTTAATTTGAAAAAATAAAATTGAATTTTTCAAATCAAAATTGCATATCCATCCTCCATAAACCCTCTATTTTCATTTGTTCTCATTCATCACTTAAATCCCTAAATGAGCTTTAAGCCCGTTTAACCAAAACCCAAATCAAACCCATTAAATTGAGTTCTAATTTCGGTTTAGACGAAACAGTTCATTTTCCTCGAATTGATTTCTTCAACCGTCTGGTTAAAACCTTAGGCCAGAAATCTACCGAATCGTTCTCAATTTTCATCCATAATTAATTGTCATGTATCGTGCTTAATGCGTGTGACCCTCTAGGCTCACGAACAATTGGCAGACTGGTAAAATTACTATTTTAACCTTTCCATCATAAGTGGCCTCTAGCAAGACATTATGTTTATCCAATGTTCGTGATTATCCATTATTCGAATTAACCTGTTATCGTACATGTCAGTGTCCTTTTATCAAACCGATATCCAGATCGATCAATAGGCATAAAATGGTCATCCTAATTTATCAATCCCTGTTTCTTGATATCTGAGATGACTGAAAACTGATACTAAGGTATCACCTGCACGGCCGTGCTCTTTCTTCAGTCATACTCATTAAGTGACCTAAACGGATATCTTTCTCATACCGAAGGATGAGTGATAAATCCCTCAGACGCCTTTCGAGTTCACTAGTGCAATCAATATCAAACCCAATCGAAGCCGTTATAGTTACCCTTTTACAGATAACGTTAGACTAGGTCAAACTTAGGTATTCGTTACATAGTGTACACAAAGACTCCTTGGTCTTAGGATATAATGAAAAGCTACGATATGTGAGTATCTCATGACTGGATCTATGCAGCATACTCACAATCGGGTTGTTCAATAGCATAGACCTGATGATATCTATGATATAACTCCGGCACATACTTTGCCATGATCAGTAGAGCGTGATCACAAGGAGTTGGTCTCATACAGATCGCTTCTTAAAGAAGCTTAGCTGATCAGGGACTCATCAAATGTAATTCTTTCTGATCTATAGTTCTACTATTAGTGATTACACACATAATGACATAGATCAAATTACATTCAATATATTACTACAACACATTAGTAATATATACCAATTTATTTATTCGGAAAGATGATAAAACATTACATCTGTAGATCGCTTATATATTGGACTGGGGCATAAGTCTAACAATCTCCCACTTGCCCCTGGTTCCAATTTAAGTTCTGATCTACTCCCATAGACCCTGCATAGTCCTCATGCCTAGGCTGCGACTGAGCCTTTGTCAATGGATCGGCCATATTATCATCAGTCGAATAGTGTTTAATCTCCACATCACCTCTATATGTGATAACTCTCACGAGGTGATGCCTGCTGAGTATATGTTTGGATCTGTTGTGGAATCTGGGCTCTTGAGCAATAGCTACGGCACCTGCGTTGCCCCACAACAAGCTTATCGGATCAGACGCTCGTGGCGTTACATCTAATCCGATCAGAAAGCTTCTAATCCATACGGCCTCTTTAGCTGCTTTTGTTGCAGCTATATACTTAGCATCCGCTGTAGAGTTGGCAATTTTGGCTTGCTTGAAGCTTATCCAGCTGAAAACGCCACCACTCAACACAAAATATATCCTCACTGAATTTTGAAGTCATTTGGATATGTCTGAAAACTAGCATCGACTTGTCATTTGACTGCTAGTTCTCTATCTATATCCCCATACACTAGGAATGCATCCATGGTCCTCCTCAAATATTTGAAGATGACCTTTGACAGCAATCCAGTGTAATCGGCCGGGGTTAGATTGGAATCTGCTAGTACAGCTTAGTGCAACCGAGACTTCCAATCTCGATGGATCCCACAGCCGAAGCATAAGGGATCTTACTCATCCTGGTCAGCTTATCAGGAGTTCTAGGACTCTGTAGCTTGCTGAGCTTGATGCCATGACGCGTGAGTATGTATCCTTTCTAAGAATCAAGCACTGAGAGTCTTCTCAACAGTTTACCTATGTACATGTTCTGACTTAGCAACATGTTCTGACTTAGCAACATGTTCTGACTTAGGCCCAAAATCCTTTTGGAATGATCTGTAGAGATCCTGATGCCTACATTAAATGTAGCATCACCTAAGTTCTTCACCGATAAGTACTTTCCTAACCAAGCTTTGGTGGCAAGGTCGGGATGTCATTCCCGATGAATAAATACCAAAAATACAATATTACTCCCACTCGCTTTCTTTTGTACGCAAGGCTTACTTTTGTTTTTGATGAAGCCGAGTTCCCTTACAGCTTTATCAAAATGACGGTTCCAACTCCCCGAAGCTTGCTTAAATCCATAAATGGATCTTTGCAGCTTACATATCTTTCCGAGATTCTTTGGATCTACAAAACCCACAGGTCGTGTGATATACACACCATCTAGTAAGTTCCTGTTAAGGAAGAGGTTTTGAAATCCATCTGCCATAGTTATGGATAAGTATAATCCGGATCAATCTGACCATTGCTACTGGTGAAAAAGTGTCATCATAATACATGCATTGAATCTGACGATAACCTTTTACAACCATCCTAGCCTCATTGGTCTAAGGATTTCCATCCATGTCGGTCTTGATCCTATAGACCCACTCAGAACCGATGGGTTTTATCCCAGGGGTTTGATTAACCAAGCACCAGACTTGGTGGTCTTACATGGACTTAATTTCCTCATTCATGGAGTTCTGTCATCTTTCGGAGTCTGGACTGGTCAAAGCTTGTCTGTAGGTTTCTAGATCATCCTGATTCACCAACATCAAGTCATTTCCTTCAGTGGCTGTGAAGCCATATCTGTCTGGAACATGACGAGATTTTTCAGACCTCCTTGGACCATCTGGAATTTCTATAGGGACTGATTCTTCATCTACGACCATATGAGGCTCCAGTACTTCTACATCTTGCTCCAGTATTTCTACATATGAGGATCTATACGTTTAGGCCACTTGATGAGTATGACTGAAGGAATAGCACGGCCGTGCAGGTGATACCTTAGTATCAGTTTTCAGTCATCTCAGATATCAAGAAATAGTGATTGATAAATTAGGATGACCATTCTATGCCTATTGATCAATTTGGATATCGGTTTGATAAAAGGATATTGACATGTACGATAACAGGTTAAGTAGAATAATCGATAATCACGAACGTTGGGTAATCATAATGTTTTGCTAGAGACCACTTATGATGGAAAGGGTAAAATAGTAATTTTACCAGTCTGCCAACTATTCGTGAGCCTAGAGGGTCACACGCATTAAGCACGATACATGACAAATAATTATGGATGAAAATTGAGAACGATTCGGTAGTTTTCTGGCCTAAGGTTTTAACCATACGGTTGAAGAAATCAATTCGAGAAAATTAAACCGTTTTGTCTGAACCGAAATTAGAACTCAAGTTAATGGGTTTAATTTTGGTTTTAGTTAAACGGGCTTAAAGCCCATTTAGGGATTCAAGTTACGAATGGGGAAGAAGTGCAAATAGAAGTTTAAGAAGGGTAGATATGCAATTATTAATTTGAAATTCAATTTTATTTCAAATTAAAATTCCAAAATATCTTCCATCTTTTTCTCCAACTATTGGCAACCACTCCCCCTCATTCTCTCCCTCACTTGACCGATCCTCTCTTCCTCCATTGTTGATTTGTCAAAAATTCTCAAGAACATTCATAGCAAAAGTGTGAGAGAAAACCTTTTCGGTTGTGGTGCTTGTGTGGACCTAATAGAGAAACACTAAGGTTGTGTTTTCATCGATTAATAGAGGTATTTTTCAGATTCAAGAGGTTGATAGTATGTTGAATTTTCATTAAGATCTTTCCATTAATCGATCACCTTGGTTACATAACTTCCGCTGCATGAAATTTATCGTTTGGAACCCATGGTGATCTCTTTCAAGACCACGGTGGCCCGCGGCAGCGACCATGGTGGCCCGCGAGGGCTGTCATGGTCGCCGGTTGGCGACCTGGTCGGCCCTTGGTGACGACCATGGTCTGCCCTAGGGCATTCCATGGTCCACCAAGGGTCTAGACCCTGGTTAGCCATGGCTCGGTCATACCTAACCCGAAACACCCAAAAAAAATAATTTTCCAATTTTTCAAAATTAATTAAATTTGAATTTTTTTCAATTTCATGCATATTCAAGTGATAAACACATAAACAAAAAATAAAATTCCAGAACGATAATTTCATGCGGCGGAGCTTTGTGTAACCATGGTGATCGAAAACAATAAACGATCATAATGAAAATTCAGCATGTTATAAAGCTTTTCAATCTGAATATTTACCTTTGTCAATCGATTAAAACACAAAACAATGTTTCTCTATCAAGTCCACACAAGCACAACAACCACGGATGGTTTTCTCTCACACACTTGCTAATGGATGTTTTGAGAATTTTTTGACAGAAAAACAATGGAGGAATGGAGCTTGAGAGGGTCGGCCAAGAGGGGAGGGATTATGGGAGAGTTTTCCGAAAATTAGAGATAAAAAGGGAATTAAAATAATTTGTAATTAATTTGAAATTAAACCAAAAAATCTGATTTGAATTTCAAATAAAATAATTACATATCTTACCCTTTTAAACTCTTAATTTCACTCTTTCCCCATTCATCAATTAAAACCTTAAATGGGCTTTAAGCCTGTTTAACTAAATCCAAATTAAAACCCATAAAATTGAGTTCTAATTTTAGTTTAGATAAATCGGTTCAATTTCCTCAACTTGATTTCTTCAACCGTCTAGTTAAAACCCTAGGCCAGAAATCAACTGAATCGTTTTAAATTTGACTAAATTGAAAACCGGATTCTCCCAATTTCCATCCATGCTTATTTTTCATGTATTGTGCTTAATGCGTGTGACCCTCTAGGGTCACGAACAATTGGCAGACTGGTAAAATTACTATGTTACCCATTTCATCATCAGTGGTCTCTAGCAAGACATTATGATTACCTAACGTTCGTGATTATCGATTATTCGACTTAACCTGTTATCGTACATGTCAATATCTTTTTATCAAACCGATATCCAGATTGATCAATAGGCATAGAATCGTCATCCTAATTTATCAATCACTGTTTCATGATATCTGAGATGACTGAAAACTGATACTAAGGTATCACCTGCACGGTCGTGCTATTCCTTCAGTCATACTCATCAAGTGGCCTAAACGGATATCTTTCTCATACCGGAGTATGAGTGATAAATCCCTCAGACGTCTTTCGAGTTCACCAATGTAATTCATAACCAAGCCAATCACAGCCGTTATGGCTACCCTTTTACAGGTAACGTTAGACTAGGTCAAACTTGGAGATTCATTACACAGTGCACACAAAGACTCCTTGGTCTTAGGATATAATGACAAGTTACGATCTGTGAGTATCTCATGACGGTATCTATGTTGAATACTCATAATCGGGTTGTCCGATATCATCGATCTGATAATATCTATGATATAACTCCGGCACATACTTTTCCATGATCAGTAGATAGTGATCACAAGGAGTTGGTCTCATACTGATCGCTTCATAAAGAAGCTTAGCTGAGGGACTCATCAAATGTCCAAGTTGCTCGGTCGGGTTTATCGAAACTAGACCTTTTTGAAAAATCGTTTATCGAAACCGTTCAAATCTAAAAAATTTCAAAACATTAGATTGCGGGTTTGTGCCATGGGTCAAACACCGTGCAACAAACCACCCGGGCCCAAACCAAGTGGACCGAAACCCACTTGGGCCGAGCCCCTATGCACCAACGCGCTAAGGTTTGGCAACCCTAGCCGTCGGGCCTCCACCACCAGCCTCGGCCCATATCTGGCCACTGCCGAGGCAGAAGCGGGGCGATCACATGACCGTGACCATCTAATGGCCACGGACCAGCCCTGCTCCGGCAAGCCAAAGCCCCCGCTCGGTCCCTTTTTCCGGCTCCCCGATAGTCCCGTTTCCGGCGACCCGAAAAATCCAATTTTTTTCGAAAATTTCCAGATCTGATAATATATTTAAAACTTCATTTTTATGGCATATAAAACCCACATACAAGAAATAAACATATTATAGCAACATTGCAAGCAAAACAGCACCGAAATCGATTCAAACAAAGATTTAAGAGGGTAACCGTTCTCTGTAACCACTGTAGAAATTTTGGGGCTATCAAGAACTCATATGGCAGCGAAAGCAACATATATAAGCCCCAAGAACTTTCCAAAAACATCAAACCATTAAATCCCAAGGCAAAACAGAAATCACAAGTTTACCTTCGGTTTGTTCGAATCGGTTTAAAGACACTTCGAATCTTCAACTCTTCAACTCTAGTCAAGTTCACACGGATAGGATGATCACTTAAGGATTCTACACTCTTCTACCCTACTAGAATAGAAGAGAGAGCAAGAGAGGGGAGGGAGGAGGTGGTTCGGCCAAAACTCAAGAGGAAGGGGCGAGAGAGCACCAAGACTTGTGATATTTTTCTAAGTATTGGTTAATGTGTTTGTGAATTGATGTATGTTAAGTTAAGAGAAGATGATGATGGTTATTGGGTGGCCGCCTTTAATCACACTTACCCAACATGGATTAGGATAGTGTGTATCTAGTCATAATCCACTTAACCAAAGTTAGTGGAGAAAGGGACCCACCCTTTGCTCGACTATTGGGCCTTGGTTGGGCCGGCCACTAGGGTCTCATGGCACGAAGCCCAATGCTTCGACCATGAGGTCTCGTGCCGCGTCCACTTTATCCCCGAACTTATCGTACAAAGTCCGACGCGACATCGACGAAAGACTTAGTCTTTCTCGATTCGCGTGTCACATTAAATTACACATATCCATGGCTCAAAACGTCCAGTTTTGCCTATTCTGTAGGGTTTTAGAGCGTTCAAGATCATCGAGATAGCGGAAACATAAACAATAAGAACTCCAAAAACTGTCCAAGAACATGAACCATTAAATCTCAAGGCAAAATCTATTCCACAAAAGTTTACCTTTTAGTTTTTGTTGAATCAAGAAAGAAGAACTAGATGATCTTCTTCTCTAGAGCAAGTCCACACAAATAGGATGATCCATATGATCCAACACACTTAGCCTACTAGAACTAAGTGTGAAGAACAAGAGAGCAAAGGGAGAGAGGGAAGAGGGTGGGCGGCCAAGTGAGAGAGAGAGAGAGTGAGTGAATTCTTTTTGATCTTTGTCTACTTTATCAACTCATAAAGCATGATTGATTAAAGTAACAAATGATGAAAGCATGGGTTAAAGGCAAGTCATCACCTAATCCCCTCAAATCACTCTCATCTTAATAAATAACACCAACTAAGCATGGTGTGTGGCCCCCACACTTGGACCCACCAATGTGGCCGGCCATAAGAGGCTTATTGGGCCTTGTTGGGCCTTTGTTAGGCCGGCTTGGTGACCTCATGGGCCGAGCCCAATGGGCTTGCCCATGCGGTCGCGTGCCGTGTCCAAAAATTATCCGACTCTTTTGTCGTTACTTATCAAACAAAGTCCGACGCGACATCGACGAAAAACTCAGTTTTCTCGATTCGCTAATCATTCTCACAAAACCGAACTTATGGCCTAAAACCCTCAGTTTTGGCCATGTCTTGCTCCTCAAGAAACGCCAATGTTTCCTTGTCTCAAGTTATCCATACTGTATGTGTGTGACCCTCCATGCTCATGCCACCGTTGGCAGATATGCGCAAGAGATCTCTCCTGCCCGATCCATCATAAGTGGTGTCTAGTAAGACATTATGATTACGTAAGGTGCATGATGATCGATGATTCGATTTAACCTTGTGCATACAACTCACTATCCTATTATCTCTAGACATCCTGATTGATCATAAGGCATAGAGTTGTCATCCTTGTTTGATCAATCATCGTTACTTGATATGCGAGACGACTGAGAACTGATAACCCGTATCACTGGGATGACCATGCTCTTTCTCTCAGTCACTCTCAATCAAACGGCCTAAACGGATATCTTTCCCATACCGTAGTATGAGGGATAAATCCCTTAGCCGTCTTTCGTGTCACTCAAGTAATCTGTTCCGCCACCCAATCATGCCCGTTATTGCAATCCTGTTACGGAAAGCATTAGGCGCAAGTCAAAGTCGTACGTCGACCGCATAGCGATCACAAAGACTCCTTGGTCTAAGGATATCGTGACAAGCTATCGCATTTGAATATGTTCATGGCTTAATCTATGAAACACTTATTGAAAGAGGGTCATCCGATATCAATCACCTCATAATATCTATGATATAATTCCGGGATCTCAGATCCCTGTGATAAGCAGAACTACATCATTGAGAACCAAAGTCGTTATACAAAGTCGTTTTGTTTATTACAAACGATGATTAATATACATAGACATTTATAGACTACTAGCAATTGGACTAGGGCACAAAAATGCAATCATATTCCTCTCTCTCGAGTATCGCCGGCCTTTTCCTTGTCTCTCATAATCCATATCCTATGTGTGTGACCCACTAGGCTCATGCCGACGTCGGCGGATCGGCGTAAAGTTCCATTTTACGCGATCCACCATAAGTGGCCTCTAGTAAGACGTTATGATTATCTGACATGCATGATGATTGATGATTCGATTCAACCTCATGTAGTACATGTCGTTATCCCTTTATCGCTAGCCATCTAGATTGATCATAAGGCAAAGAGACGTCACCCTTATTTAATCAATCTCTGTTTCTCGACCCGTGAGATTACTTAATACTGATAACCCATATCGTTGGCATTGACAGCATTTTTATGCCCTAGTCCAATTGCTAGTAGTCTATAAATGTCTATGTTTAAATAGATCACCATGGGTTCCAAACGATAAATTTCATGCAGCGGAAATTATGTAACCATGGTGATCGAACAATACAAAGATCTTAATGAAAATTTAACATGCTATCAACCTTTTCAAATCTGAAAAATACCTTTATGAATCGATGAAAACACAATGTTAGTGTTTCTCTATTAGGTCCACACAAGCACCACAACCGAAATGGTTTTCTCTCACACTTTTGCTATGAATGTTCTTGAGAATTTTCACAAAAAAAAGATGATGGATGAAGATGGAGAGGGGAATCGGCCAAGAGAGGGAGAAGATGAGGGGAAGTGGTTGTTAATGGTTAGAGAAAAAGGTGGAAGATATTTTGGAATTTTAATTTGAAATAAAATTGAATTTCAAATTAATAATTGCAATTCTAACCCTCTTAAACTCCTATTTGCACTTTTTCCCCATTCATCACTTCAATCCCTAAATGGGCTTTAAGCCCGTTTAACTAAAACCCAAATTAAACCCATTAACTTGAGATCTAATTTCGGTTTAGACAAAACGGTTCAATTTCCTCGAATTGATTTCTTCAACCGTCTGGTTAAAACCTTAGGCCAGAAAACTACCAAATCGTTTTCAATTTCCATCCAAAATTAATTGTCATGTATCGTGCTGAATGCGTGTGACCCTCTAGGCTCACGAACAGTTGGCAGACTGGCAAAATTACTATTTTACCCTTTCCATCATAAGTGGTCTCTAGCAAGACATTATGATTACCCAACGTTCGTGATTATCGATTATTCGACTTAACCTGTTATTGTACATGTTAATATCCTTTTATCAAACCGATATCCAGATTGATCAATAGGAATAGAATGGTCATCAATTTATCAATCATTGTTTCTTGAAATCTGAGATGACTGAAAACTGATACTAAGGTATCACCTGCATGGTCGTGCTATTCCTTTAGTCATACTCATCAAGTGCCTAAACGGATATCTTTCTCATACCGAAGTATGAGTGATAAATCTCTCAGACGCCTTTCGAGTTCACTAATGCAATAAATATCAAAACCAATCGAAGCCGTTATAGCTACCCTTTAATAGACAACGTTAGACTAGCTCAAACTTAGGTATTCGTTACATAGTGTACACAAAGACTCCTTGGTCTTAGGATATAATGACAAGCTACGATATGTGAGTATCTCATGACTGGATCTATGCAGCATACTCACAATCGGGTTGTCCGATATCATAGACCTGATGGTATCTATGATATAACTCTGGCACGCACTTTGCCATAGTCAGTAGAGCATGATCACAAGGAGTTAGTCTCATACTAATCAGTTCAAAAGAAGCTTAGATGATCAGGGACTTTATCGAATGCAATTCTTTCTGATCTATAGTTCTACTATAAGTGGTTACACACATTATGACATAGATCAAATTACATTAGATATATTACTACAACACATTAGTAATATTATGCCTTTTATTATGTAGAATAATGATGTCCGTTACAATATAGATTAAGGAATTACATTGGACTAGGGCACAATCTTAACATATGTATATTAATCATCATTTGTAATATATAAAACGGCTTTGTACGGATCACACTTAACAAGTCCCTGGTCAATATATGCTTCAATTGAAGCGACCAGTATGAGGATGGTTCTCAATGATGTAGTTATGCTTATCATAGGGATGTGGGATCCCGGAATCATATCATAGATATCATGAGGTGATTGGTATCGGACGACCCGCTTTGAATAGTGTTTCATAGATTAAGCCATGAACATATTCAAATGCGATAGCTTGTCACAATATCCTTAGACCAAGGAGTCTTTGTGATCGCTATGCAGTCGACGTACGGCTTTGACTTGCGCCTAACGCTTTCCGTAACAGGACTGCAATAACGGGCATGATTGGGTGGTGGAACGGATTGCATGAGTGACACGAAAGACGGCTAAGGGACTTATCCCTCGTACTACGGTATGGGAAAGATATCCGTTTAGGCCGCTTGATCGAGAGTGACTAAGAGAATGAGCATGGCCATGCCAGTGATACGGGCTATCAGTTCTCATTCGTCTCGCATATCAAGTAACGATGATTGATTAAACAAGGATGACGACTCTATGCCTTGTGATCAATCAGTTGGTCTAGAGATAATAGGATATTGACTTGTACGCACAAGGTTAAATCGAATCATCGATCATCATGCACCTTGGGTAATCATAATGTCTTACTAGAGACCACTTATGATGGATCGGGCAAGAGAGATCTCTTGCGCCGATCTGCCAACGGTGGCATGAGCCTGGAGGGTCACACATATACAATATGGATAACTTGAGACAAAAAAACGTTGGCGTTTTCTTGAGGAGCAAGACATGGCCAAAACTGAGGGTTTTAGGCCAGGTGTTCGGTTTTAAGAGAATGATTAGCGAATCCAGGAAACTGAGTTTTTCGTCGATGACGCGTCGGACTTTGTTTGATGAGTAATGACAAACGGGTCGGGTAATTTTTGGACAGGGCACGCGACCACATGGGCGAGCCCATTGGGCTCGGCCCATGAGGTCACCAAGCCGGTCCAACAAAGGCCTAAACAAGGCCCAATAAGCCATCATAGCCTGTAGGGTTTTGGAGCGTTCAAGATCATCGAGATAGCGGAAACATAAACAAAAACAACTCCAAACCTTGTCCAAGAACATTAACCATTAAATCTCAAGGCAAAAGCTATTTCACAAGAAATTTACCTTTTAGTTTTTTTTGAATCAAGAAAGAAGAACTATTTGATCTTCTACTCTAGAGCAAGTCCACACCAAGAGGATGATCCTTAAGATTCTTCACAAAGAGCCTACTAGAACTAATATGTGAAGAACAAGAGAGCAAGAAGACAGAAGAGAGGGACTTGGCCGGCCACAAGAGAGAGAGAAATAGAGTGTGAGTGTTATGAATTAATTCCTCATTTGTCTACTTCATCAACACATAAGGCATGGGTCATTAAAGTGACAAATGATGAAAGCATGGGTTAAAGGCAAGTCATTACCTAAACCCCTTAAATCACTCACCTCTTAATCAACAACACCAACTAAGCATGGTGTGTGGCCCCCACCCTTGGTATGTTTAAATGTGTTCATCACCTTAGCATGCATGTAAATCGAAAATTTTTTCAGATTTGATTGATTTTGGAAATTGGAAAAATAATTTTTTTTGGGGTTTTTCGGGTTAGCCATGGCCGACCAGGTCGAGTCCCTTGGTGGACCATGGAATGCCCTAGGGCAGACCATGTTCAGCACCATGGGCCGACGATGGTCGCCTACGGGCGACCATGGCAGTCCTCGCGGGCGACCACGGTCTGCCCATGCGGTCGACCATGGCAGCCCGTGAGGGCCACCATGGTTGCCTCGCGGGCCACCATGGTTGCCTCGCGGGCGACCAGGGTCTGCCCTAGGGGCGACCATGGCTGCCCTCGCGGGCTACCATGGTCGTTCCCGTGGCCGACCACGGTCAGCCCCGCGGGCGACCTCGGCAGCCCTCACGGGCCTCCGTGGTTGCCTCCGCGGGCGACCTTCTGTTAAGCCGGTTCGGCTCGACCAGATTCGAGCTTGTAGTTACGACGATTTTTGAGATTGGCTGATTTTGAAGGAACTGAAGAAACATGTTACAAAGAATGTCGAAGCATCTTCTACGACTATGTCGAAGCATCTTCTACGACATCTTGTGTGACATTGTTGACGGCATCTCGGCAAGCATCCTGATCGACAGAAATCAGGAAAGTGCAGGTTCGGCAGTGCAGCAAGAAAACGATTAGGAAAGTGCAGAACGACTCCTAATCTGAAAAGAAGAAAGACGGTGATTAAGAGGAAACCCTTTAGGGTTAGTACTCATCCACGATTGCTATAAAAGCTTAGGCTACCCCCTTAGCAATTGTGTGGTTCTTTATTTGTTTCCTAGCAACAATTTGCAAGGTTCTTAGACGTGAAGGTTTGCGGGCTGAGAAATTGCAGATTGAGCTTAGGACATTGTGTATCACATAACTATAGAGAGTTAGGTGATTGAGAGTTTACTGAAAGTCGTGAGTTGAAGACTGCACGCAACCACCAAGCTTGAAGAAGACTTGAAGACGACAGAGCAAGGCGATTGCTCGAAGAGTGGAATCAAGACGTTCTTGGATTCAGGGGGAGACCCTGAGATAGATTGCACTATAAGACGTAGCATAAAGTATAGATCTAGGAGTGATCACATGTACTTGTATGTTCTGACGGATTACTGATAAGTGAAATCTTTCCACTAGGCTGAGAGCCCCCAGACGTAGGTGACGTTGCACCGAACTGGGTAAACAATCTGCTGTGTCATTACTTATAGCTTTATATTTACTGTCCTGCTTTATCTAAGCAAGAAGTCAGACACAACGTTATAACATCCTGCGTAACATTGTGTGTGGCATCTTGCATGACTAGCTGATCAGAATTTCAATTGGTATCAGAGGGGGCACCTATAGCTTTAGGTGAGTTCCTAAACAAATATTTTGATCAAAGATGGACAATACCAGAGAAGGAGGATCCATAAATCGACCACCTGTTCTAGATGGAAGCAACTATGGCTATTGGAAGGCTCGAATGTGTGCCTTCATGAAGTCACTAGACAACAAAACATGGAAGGCTGTACTCAATGGATGGAATGCACCACAACTCAGTGACAGTGATGGCAATCCTATCGGCCCAAAACCAGAAAAAGACTGGACCGATGATGAAGATGAAGAATCACTGGGAAATTCTCGAGCTCTAAATGCTATTCTCAATGGTGTTGACAAGAACGTATTCAGACTAATCAACACATGCACAACTGCCAAATCAGCATGGGACATCCTGGCCGTAGCATATGAAGGAACAACTAAGGTTCGAGAACAAAAACTGCAATACCTGACTACCAACTTCGAAGCCCTCATCATGAAAGAAGACGAATCAATTGCAGATTTCAATGTTCGCATTCGTGATCTAGCCAATGAATCCTATTCTCTGGGAGAACCAATGTCTGATGAAAAATTGGTAAGAAAAACCCTACGTGCTCTTAGCCCTAGGTTTAAGATGAAGATCACAGCAATTGAGGAAGTTCATGACCTCAAGGTCTTGAAATTTGATGAGCTGATGAGGTCTTTAATGACCTATGAGTTGTCCCTACCCAACATCGACAAAAGGAACAAATAAGTTGCTTTCAAAAGCTCAACACACAAGCAACCAGATCCTGAGGACTCCGATTTTGATGAAGACATCGAAGCTACAATGGCCCTTCTCACAAAAAATTACAATAAAGCCATGAGAAGATTTAGTCGAATGGGTGGACGGAATGTCTCAGCAAATGTCAGAAACAAAGCCCCACAAAAAGCTCAGGTTGGAGGTAGTCTTGACAGACCAAACATGAGTGGAGAAGAAAACAAAAACAAAGGACTTCAATGTCATGAATGTGAAGGATTCGGCCACCTCCGTAGAGAATGTCCAAATTTCCTCAAACAACAAAAACGGGGATACAATGCCACCCTATCAGATGATGACAATGAAGATAGTGGATCTGAAGAGGTAAGCAACTTTGTTGCATTCACTACTACTACTCCTACATGTAATGTTGATAATGCTGTCGATATCAATGATGATCCAACTCCAAATGAGAATTGGACTAAAGAACAACTAGTCGAGGCATACAAAGGCTTGCATACCAGATGGATCAAGGAAACTCTGATACTTGATCAACAAGGCGAAAGGATCATTAGTCTTACCTGCGACAAATCTAGATTTCTAGAAACGATCGTGGAGCTAAAACGAGAGATCACCAGACTTAATGGAGAAATTAGTCTCATGACTAAATCGGTAAAGATGATGAATCCGAGCACAGAAAGCCTTGACAAGATTTTATCGGTGGGAAAACATGTAGGGTTTTGGAGCGTTCTAGATCGTCATCGTGATAGCGGAAGCAATAAAAAGATAATCTACTCCAAACCTTGTCCAAGAACATTTAAACCATTAAATCCCAAAGCAAAATCTATTCCACAAGATGTTTACCTTTAAGTCTTGTTTGAATCGATAAAGAAGAACGTTCGGATCTTCTTCTCTAAAGCAAGTCCACACCAAAAGGATGATCTTCAAGATCCTTCACTTAATTGCCTAATAGAACAATTAAATGAAGAACAAGAGAGAAAGATGGAGGAGAAGAACAAGGGGTGGCCGGCCACACTAGAGAGAGAGAGAGATGTTTTTTGAGTGTTTTGTGATTAAATGATTAATGAATCAAAGTCTTGCATTTAATCCATCATCCAACTCACAAGTATGGGTTTAAAGCGATTGGTATGGGCTTAAAGGTGCTTTAACCCATACCCCTTAAATCACTCACCTCTTAATCCACAACCACCAACTAAGCATGGTGTTGTGTGGCCCCCACAATGGCCCCACCAAGTGGGCCGGCCATATGGCCTTATTGGGCCCTTATTGGGCCGGCCATGAAGCTTCATGGGCCGAGCCCAATGGGCCCTCCCGTGTTGTCTCATGCCGCGTCCAAAAGTTTCCCGACCTTTTTGTCGTTACTTATCAATCAAAGTCCGACGCGATATCGACGAAAAACTCAATTTTTCTCGATTCGCTAATTATCCTCTCAAACCGAACCTATGGCACAAAACCTCCAGTTTTGTCCATATACTTCTCCTTAAGAAACATCCATGTTTCCTTGTCTCAAGTTATCCGTCTTGTATGTGTGTGACCCTCTAGGCTCATGCCACCGTTGGCAGATCGGCGCAAGACTCGCTCTTGCCCGATCCATCATAAGTGGTCTCTAGTAAAACATTATGATTACCCAAGGTGCACGATGATCGATGATTCGACTTAACCTTTGTGCGTACAAGTCACCATCTTTTTATCTCTAGATATCCCGATTGATCTCAAGGCATAGAGTCGTCTCCCTTGTTCAATCAATCATTGTTACTTGATATGCGAGATGACTGAGGACTGATAACCCGTATCATTTGCATGGCCATGCTTTTCCTCTCAGTCAGTCTCCATCAAGAGGCCTTCTAACGGATATCTTTCCCATACCGTAGTATGAGGGATAAATCCCTTAGCCGTCTTTCGTGTCACTCATGCAACCCGTTTCGCCACCCAATCATGCCCTTCATAGCAATCCTTTTACAGAAAGCGTTTGGCGCAAGTTAAAGCCGTACGTTCATTGCACAGTGATCACAAAGACTCCTTGGTCTAAGGACGTCGTGACAAGCTATCGCATCTGAATATGTTTATGGCTTAATCTATGAAAACACTATTCAATGCGGGTCGTCCGATATCAATCACCTCATGATATCTATGATATGGTTCCAGGATCCCACATCCTTATGACAAGTAGAACTACGTAATTAAGAACCATCCTCATACTGGTCGCTTTCAAGGAAGCATAGGTTGACCAGGGACTCGTTAAGTGTGATCCGTACAGATTTATGGTTCTACTACTTTAGTGGTCATAAATCAGATCATGCTTAACATATTACTTCAACACATAAGTAATATAAAGCCGTTTATATTTATACATTACAAACGATGACATTTGTACATAGACGTTTACAGGCTAATATCAATTGGACTAGGGCACAAATGCTATCAATCTCCCACTTGCCCTTAGTTCCAATCTAAGTCCCAGTCTATACCCATTGACCTAACATGTTTTTCATGCTTATCTTGAGGAAGAGCCTTGGTCAATGGGTCGGCTGTGTTATCATCAGTTGCAACGTATTGGATCTTCACGTCACCTCTAGCAACTATGTCGCGGATGATGTGAAACTTTCTGAGTACATGTTTGGATCTGTTATGTGCCCTGGGTTCCTTAGCTTGCGCAATAGCCCCGGTGTTGTCACAATATAAGTCTACTGGGTTAGACGGGTTTTTAATTACACCTACCCCAGCCACGAAACTCCTGATCCATACAGCCTCTTTCGCCGCCTCACATGCGGCAATGTACTCAGCTTCCGTTGTAGAGTCGGCAATGGTATCTTGCTTCTTGCATTTCCAGCTGAATGCTCCACCGTTCAACATAAACACATATCCCAACTGACTCTTAAAGTCATCGGGGTCTGTCTGGAAACTAGCGTCGACATATCCTTTGACGACGAGATCATCATTTCTGCCACTGTATACAAGAAAGGCGTCCTTGGTTTTTCTCAAATATTTGAGAATCGCCTTGACAGCGATCCAGTGTGCCTCACCGGGTTTGGATTGATGTCTACTGGTACAGCTTAGGGCAAACGAGACATCCGGTCTCGTGCATATCATGGCATACATTATGGACCCTATAGCCGAAGCATATGGGATCTCATTCATTCTTGTTAGCTCTACAGGTGCCTCAGCACCCTGCTTCTTGCTAAGCTTTACGCCATGACGCATGGGCAGAAATCCTTTCTTTGAATCTTGCATTGAGAATCGTCTCAACACCTTGTCTATATAAGTGCTTTGACTTAAGCCCAAGACCCGCTTGGCGCGGTCTCTATATATCTTGATTCCCAAGATGTAAGAGGCCTCGCCTAAGTCCTTCATTGCGAAACACTCACCTAACCAAGTCTTCGTTAAGAGCAAGGTAGGGACGTCGTTTCCAATGAGCAGTATGTCATCAACATAAAGCACTAAAAAGATTATATTGCTCCCACTTGCCTTTTTATATACGCAAGGTTCATCATCGTTCTTGACGAAGCCAAACCGTTTCACTACTACATCAAAACGCTGATTCCAACTCCGAGATGCTTGCTTCAAACCGTAGATTGATTTGAGCAACTTGCAAATCTTTCCCTTATTCTTTGGATCCTCAAAACCCTCAGGCTGAGACATATAAACGTCCTCAGCTAACCTCCCGTTGAGGAAGGCGGTTTTGACATCCATTTGCCATATCTCATAGTTGTGATATGCTGCTATGGCAAGAAGAATGCGGATAGATTTGACCATAGCTACTGGAGAAAAGGTTTTTTCATAGTCAATTCCGTGGATTTGTCTATAACCTTTTGCTACCAGTCTCGCTTTATAGGTCTGAGGTTTGCCATCCATGTCAATCTTTATTTTAAAGATCCATTTACACCCTATGACCTTAACATCAGGGGTATGATCTACCAAGTCCCACACTTGATTATCTGACATGGATTGTATTTCTTCCCTCATGGCTTCCAGCCATTTCTCAGAGTCGGTTCCGTCCAAAGCCTCTCGAAAGGTAGCTGGATCATTGTCCACTAGTACTAAACCATCACCTTCAGTTACTAAGAAACCGTATCTGACAGGTGCATGACTTATCCTTTCAGAGCGCCTCGGACCGTCCTCATTAACTGTAGCTATTGGTTCTTGCTCAATGACCACTTCTGGCTCTACGTCTTCTAGTGGGTCTTCTCGTGGTTTCCGAGTGACCATCTCATCTAGAACTTCACCAAGATGAATAGCCCTCCCACTGACTGTCTTGGAAATGAACTCTTTTTCCAAGAACGTCCCACCTCGAGCGACAAAAACTTTATTTTCGCTCGGTTTGTAGAAGTAGTATCCTTTTGTTTCTTTTGGATATCCGACGAAAGTGCATTTATCTGATCTTGGTTCGAGCTTGGTTGCAAGCAACCTTTTAACATAAGCCTCGCAACCCCAGATTTTAAGGAAGGAGAAAACGGGTTCCTTCCCGTACCATTTTTCAAATGATGTCCCTTCCACTGCTTTCGACGGAGCCCTATTTATTATGAAAGCGGCCGTTTGCAGAGCATAACCCCAGAAGGAGATCGGGAGATCAGTGAGACTTAACATTGATCGAACCATATCTAACAAATGTTCGATTCCTCCGTTCGGACACACCATTAAGTTGCGGTGTTCCTGGCGGAGTCCACTGAGATAGTATTCCACCTTCAGTAAGATAACTAAGAAACTCCTCGGATAAGTATTCTCCACCCCGATCAGAACGGAGTGCCTTGATACTCTTTCCGAGTTGGTTTTCTACTTCAGTCCTAAACTCTTTGAATTTATCAAAAGCTTCGGACTTATGTCTCATGAGATAGACATAACCATATCTACTGAAATCGTTAGTAAATGTGATAAAGTAGCCTAAACCACCTCTGGCATGCGTACTCATTGGTCCACATACGTCTGAATGTATTAGACCCAATAAGTCACCTGCCCTCTCACCTAAACTAGTGAAGGGCGCTTTAGTCATCTTGCCCATCAAACAAGCTTCGCATCTTTCAATCGCTTGGAATTCGAATTGACTTAGAAGTCCGCGCTTATGAAGCGCTGCGATGCGTTTCTCATTTATGTGACCTAGACGACAATGCCAGATAAGATTTTGGTCTAAATCATTAGTTTTAAACCTCTTAGCATTTACATTATAGAGCATGTTGGATTTCGAGTTTTGCATATTCAATATGTATAATCCTCCAACAGTGCGAGCATTCCCATAATATATGTTGTTGCGCATAATATCAAAAAACCCGTTCTTAATATTGAAATAATAACCTTCTTTCTCAAGAAGAGAAATTGAGATAATATTCCTGCTGAAAGCAGGTACGCAAAAAACATCATTAAGTTCAATTACAAGCCCACTGGGCAAAGCAAGGTTCACAGAACCCACGGCAGTTGCGGCAACTCTGGTATTGTTCCCAACTCTTAGGTCCACCTCGCTTTCCCCCATATCTCTTCTACTGTGTAACACCTGCACATTGGCACAGATATGAGACTCAGCTCCAGTATCTAGTACCTAGGTATTTATTGTAGAAAGATATAGCTCTAATGGAATACCTGATGAAGTGGCGGCCCCACCGCCCTTCTTTTGATCCTCCTTCAGCTGCTGACAGTCTTTCTTCCAATGACCAGGCTTTTGACAGTAGAAACAGACCGACTCCTTTGCCTTCCCTTTGCCTTGTACGGGCATGTGAGGTCTAGGAATAAATGGTCGTCTGTTCCTCCCTGCGAGGTGTCTTGGGCCTTTACCCTTGCCACCAACAGCTTTGAAGCTAGGTCCCTTCTTGACCATGAAGACATTTTTGGACGAACTGCCCCTTATGCTCTTCTCGGCAGTTACTAGCATGCTGTGCAACTCCGACACGGTCTTGTCCATATCATGCATGTGATAGTTCATGACGAACCCACCATATGCATGAGGAAGGGATTGCAGAACAAAATCCGCAGCCATTTCCTTTTCCATAGACATACCGATACTAGTCATATGGTCAAAATGCCCCTTCATCTGTAGGACGTGAGGACCTACGGAGCTGCCTGCTGACATCTTGCAGGCTATGAGTTCTCGAAGAACAGTGTATTTTTCAATACGTACTTTCTCCTTGAACATATCCTTGATCTGTGCAAACATTGCAAACGGATCATGGGATAGCTCCATAAACTGCTTTTGGAGGTCCGCCTCCATGCAGCCCAGCATGACACACGCAACGTCGATAGAGTCGCTAAGGTGTTTCTGGTACGCATCCTTAACGACCCTCGTTGCGTTAGCAGCTGGCTCCTCAGGGATAGCCTTATCAAGGACGTACTCCCTGCGTTCCATTTTTAACACAAGTCGTAAATTTCTGTCCCAGTCTAGATAATTTGTCCCGTTGAGTTTACACTTCTCGAGTATAGTCCTCAATGACAAATTAGACGAGTTTGTTGAATTACTAGCCATTTCTACACGAAGAAAGTAAATTTAATCAGAATAGTTGAATAAATTTACGAAGATCCGAATTAAACACCAACCATTAGATTCTAAGATTTAGAATCTTTAAACTAAGATCCCTTATTCGTCATTTGAAGTGCGCTAAGGCACACCGCTCCAATTGACTTATTTAGGTAGGACGTCCGTCCAATTACAACCCGTGTAACTCTTAGCCAGGGTATGTGTAAAACACACGGCTTACCCTTCCGATGCCCCAGCTCGACCTCAGGCCAAGAATCGTGGTTGAGTCAACCAAATTTCACTAACGAGTTAACTTTGTGCAGATGCTCCGCTAAGGCGCACGACATCCCACAAAGTTTACCATTCCAATCTAGAACCCATTCAATCGATGCTCAGCTAAGGCGCACGACACCGATAAAATGTTTCTACATGGGTGTGAATTTGGGTGGCATCTCACTTGACTCAAATTAACTTGTAATTTGGTTGTGTTTAATAATTCGAAAGTATTTGGCACAATTACGAACCCATCATCTACAACCCGTGTTGTGACGTTTCTAATTGTATCACATACTATCTTCATTTGAATCCGTCATTTGCAACCCGTGCAAACACGTTTCAAATTTGAACTCATCCATCACAACCCGTGTGATGATAGTTCACAACGCTTTAAACATGCAAACTATTAAAGTTGATTTTAATCTTTGCATGTGAGGTGATCGCTTATAAACTTATAAACTAATCATGCAAGCATGCAATTAATTAAATAATTCAAGCAAGCATCCATAAAGCGTTAAATATGCATTTTATAGCCCATCCTAATCTTAGGATTCTACGAGTCTTCACATCTTCTCGTCTTTCTCATTCGGGCACCCACTAGCTCTTGGACTTCCTCCAAGACCGTCATCGTGCTTGATTTTCCATCCTTCTTGTCTTTGAGTAATAATTACAATTAATACTCGGTTCGTAGACCGGATAAAAAATAATTACACTTTATGGGCTCGAATAAAAGAATAATTACACGCTAACACTAACGGTATGCAAACCGTGAAAGCGATAAATCTAATGGGCTACTAATGCATTATACATTTCATCACATCATCCAACATGTTATCACACAAACATGTTATCAAATAATATGCAATAATTCCGGTTTTAATTTTTGCCAAGTTGCTTGGTCGGCTTTATCGAAACTAGACCTTTTCGAAAAACGGTTTATCGAAACCGATCAAATTTTGAAAGTTTTCGAAATATTGGATCGCGGGTTCGTGACATGGATCAAACACCACACACGAACCAAGTCGGGCCAAGCCAATGGGCCGAGGGCCCATTGGGCCGAGCCCAACTATGCACGGCCCGGTTTGGGCCTTGGAAGGCCCAAACCCGGCTTGCCGCCACTCTCGGCCTCGGCCAAGAGTGGGGACGGGCCCGGTCACCGCCGGCCTCACCGGCCTCCGGTGACCTCCGTCCGGTACCTCCGATCCGGCTCCCCGAGAGTCTCTTCTCGGACCCGACAAATCCAATAATTTCCGAAAAATTCCAAATTTAATATATTTTCCAAAAATAACATATTTCATGCAAATTTCCCAAAAAGCATTAAAATCATGTTATCAACATTTGACATGCAAATAATCACAAAATCGAAATAAATTCAACAAGACAAAGATTAAGAGGGTAGCCAACCCTCTGATACCACTTTAGGGTTTTGGAGCGTTCTAGATCGTCGAGATAGCAGAAGCAATAAAAGATAATCTACTCCAAACCGTGTCCAAGAACATTTAAACCATTAAATCCCAAAGCAAAATCTATTCCACGAGATGTTTACCTTTAAGTCTTGTTTGAATTGATAAAGAAGAACGTTCGGATCTTCTTCTCTAAAGCAAGTCCACACCAAGAGGATGATCTTCAAGATCCTTCACTTAATTGCCTACTAGAACAATTAAATGAAGAACAAGAGAGCAAGATGGAGGAGAAAGAGAGGGGTGGCCGGCCACTTGAGAGAGAGAGAGGTTTTTGTGTGTGTTTTGTGATTAAATGATTAATGAATTAAAGTCTTGCATTTAATCCCATCATCCAACTCACAAGTATGGGTTTAAAAGTGATTGGTATGGGCTTAAAGGTGCTTTAACCCATACCCCTTAAATCACTCACCTCTTAATCCACAATCACCAACTAAGCATGGTGTTGTGTGGCCCCCACATTGGCCCCACCAAGTGGGCCGGCCATATGGCCTTATTGGGCCCTTATTGGGCCGGCCATGAGGCTTCATGGGCCGAGCCCAATGGGCCCTCCCGTGTTGTCTCATGACGCGTCCAAAAGTTTTCCGACCTTTTTGTCGTTACTTATCAAACAAAGTCCGACGCGATATCGACGAAAAACTCAATTTTTCTCGATTCGCTAATTATTCTCTCAAACCGAACCTATGGCACAAAACCTCCAGTTTTGTCCATATACTTCTCCTTAAGAAACATGCATGTTTCCTTGTCTCAAGTTATCCGTCTTGTATGTGTGTGACCCTCTAGGCTCATGCCACCGTTGGCAGATCGGCGCAAGACTCGCTCTTGCCCGATCCATCATAAGTGGTCTCTAGTAAAACATTATGATTACCCAAGGTGCACGATGATCGATGATTCGACTTAACCTTTGTGCGTACAAGTCACCATCCTTTTATCTCTAGATATCCCGATTGATCTCAAGGCATAGAGTCGTCTCCCTTGTTCAATCAATCATTGTTACTTGATATGCGAGATGACTGAGGACTGATAACCCGTATCATTTGCATGGCCATGCTTTTCCTCTCAGTCAGTCTCCATCAAGAGGCCTTCTAACGGATATCTTTCCCATACCGTAGTATGAGGGATAAATCCCTTAGCCGTCTTTCGTGTCACTCATGCAACCCGTTCCTCCACCCAATCATGCCCTTCATAGCAATCCTTTTACAGAAAGCTTTTGGCACAAGTTAAAGCCGTACGTTCATTGCACAGTGATCACAAAGACTCCTTGGTCTAAGGACGTCGTGACAAGCTATTGCATCTGAATATGGTTATGGCTTAATCTATGAAAACACTATTCAATGCGGGTCGTCCGATATCAATCACCTCATGATATCTATGATATGGTTCCAGGATCCCACATCCTTATGACAAGTAGAACTACGTTATTAAGAACCATCCTCATACTGGTCGCTTTCAAGGAAGCATAGGTTGACCAGGGACTCGTTAAGTGTGATCCGTACAGATTTATGGTTCTACTACTTTAGTGGTCATAAATCAGATCATGCTTAACATATTACTTCAACACATAAGTAATATAAAGCCGTTTATATTTATACATTACAAACGATGACATTTGTACATAGACGTTTACAGGCTAATATCAATTGGACTAGGGCACAAATGCTATCAAAACAGTCCAAAGATACGACGGGACTAGGGTACACACATGCTGTCCCCTCAACGACAGGGACAAAGTTTATCCCACAACAAGCCTTGGCTGACAAGAAACAACAGGATGCCCCAACTCATCCTACAGGACGAACTACAACAAAAGCCATAACATCGTCTACAACCTGTTCTTGTCAAGAAACTGTCAGAAGACATCCTCCACGCAGACAACAAAGCTACAGAAGACCAGCTTATCAATATCAATGGATATGTCATTACTGTGGTCAACCAGGTCATATCAGACCTGTTTGTTTTTAACTTCTTAAGAGGAAGCAAGCTCAGAAATATCAAAGGCATCTCCCATCTCCTCCGAAGACAACTCGCCTTGAATGGAGACCTAAGAACCTGACCTATCGAGCTAATGTTGCATATACATCATTAAGTGCTTCAACGAACAAGGACTGGTATCTCGACTGTGGATGCTCTCGACACATGACAGGTACTCCAGAGTTTCTCTCCAATCTTAAATTATATACAAACTGCTTTGTTACGTTTGGAGATGGGATCCGAGCTCGAATGATTGGAAAAGGAGTGCTCAAGCATCCAGAAGCCACCTGTCTGACTGAAGCATTACTTGTAGAAGGACTTAAGGCAAATCTGATTAGCATCAGTCAGATCTGTGATCAGGATTTAGTAGTGAAATTCACTAAAGAAGCCTGTGTAGTTAACAACATCGATCAGGTCACTATTCTACAAGGAGTTCGCTCGACAGACAATTGCTATATCTGGTCTCCCGAGACACATATCGAAGCACCCAAGTGCCTTGTCTCCAAAGCAGAAGAAACCAAACTATGGCACCGAAAGCTTGGACATCTAAACCTTAAAAGTATGCAAAAGGCAATCTCAGTGCAGGCTATCGCCAGAATCCCAAACCTAAAAATAGTAGAAGGAAAGATCTGCGGAGAATGTCAGATTGGAAAGCAAACCAAGATGTCACACAAGAAGCTTCAGCATATCACCACCTCTTGAGTACTTGAGCTGATACATGTTGACCTCATGGGACCAATGCAAGTTGAAAGCCTTGGAGGAAAACGATATGTCTTTGTGTGTGTAGATGATTACTCACGATACACTTGGGTTGACTTCCCTCGTGACAAATCAGACACCTTCTCGATCTTCAAGAATCTATGCATCCAAGTCCAACGAGAAAAAGGAGAGACCATTGGCAAAATCATCCGCCTTCGTAGTGATCATGGTCGAGAGTTCGAAAACAGCAAGTTTGCAGATTTCTGCAACTCAGAAGGGATAGCACATGAATTCTCAACACCAATCACTCCTCAACAGAATGGCATTGTTGAGCGCAAAAACAGAACTCTACAGGAGATGGCGAGAGTTATGATGCTGGCTAAAGACATACCAACTCACTTCTGGGCAGAAGCACTTAACACTACTTGCCATATCCACAATCGAATCACTCTCCGACCAGGTATGTCAGTAACTCATTATGAAATATGGAGGGGGAGAAAGCCCAATGTTAAGTATTTCCATATCTTTGGCCCCACTTGTTATATACTGGCTGATAGAGAGCCTCGTCGAAAGCTTGACCCGAAAAGCGATGAAAGCATCTTCCTTGGCTATTCAAGGAATAGTCGCGCATACCGAGTCTTCAACAAACGAACCAAGACCATGATGGAATCAATCAATGTTGTTGTTGATGATGACTGCGAAGGTGCCTCAGAAGATGCGACAGATGAAGACGGAGCCTATCTGCCCAACAACGTCAAAAAGAATGCTACTCCAGATGCCTCGGAAGATGCTAGCAGCAAAACAGAAGATGATGTCGCCAATGACGAAGTAGTTCCTGAAACCAGCAACAAGAATCCCTCGCAAAGAATCCAGACTAACCATCCTATCTCTGGAGTTATTGGAAACCTGAATGAAGGCGTACGGACTCAGTCAAAAGCTCCTGAAGATTATAACGAGATGATAGGAAATATTTGCTTCGTTTCAAAGACAGAACCCAAAAATATCAATGAAGCCATCAATGATGAGTATTGGGTCAATGCTATGCAAGAAGAGCTGATTCAATTTGAAAAAAATCAGGTATGGAAACTGTTGCCCAAATGAAATGAAGGAAACATCATAGGCACCAAATGGATCTTCAAGAACAAAACCGATGAGCTTGGCAACATCACTCGCAACAAAGCAAGATTAGTTGCTCAAGGGTATACTCAAATTGAGGGTATCGACTTCGATGAGACATTTGCTCCTGTGGCAAGACTTGAAGCAATTCGTCTCTTGCTAGGGATATCATGCCATCTACAGATAAAGCTCTACCAGATGGATGTCAAAAGTGCGTTCTTGAATGGGGATCTCAATGAAGAAGTATATGTGTCGCAACCCAAAGGATTTGTTGACCCTCACTATCCTGATCATGTGTTTAAACTCAAGAAAGCTCTTTATGGGTTGAAACAAGCACCAAGGGCTTGGTATGAAAGGCTCACAAAATTCCTCGTCCAAAGCGGCTACACTAGAGGGGGAGTCGACAAGACCCTATTTGTGAAGAATAAAGACGGGAACCTCATGATAGCTCAAATCTATGTCGATGACATTGTTTTTGGAGGGATGTCAAGCAAGATGGTAGAGATATTTATTCAACAGATGCAATCAGAATTCGAGATGAGCATGGTGGGAGAGCTTACTTATTTTTTAGGCTTCCAAATTAAACAACAAAAGGATAGCATCTTCGTATCTCAGAGCAAATATGCGAAGAATATTGTCAAGAAGTTTGGGCTAGAAAAAGCCTCACATAAAAGGACACCAGCAGCTACACATGTCAAGCTAACTAAAGATGATCCAGGAGAAGCCGTCGACCAACACCTATACAGGAGCATCATCGGTAGTCTTCTCTACCTCACTGCAAGTCGACCAGATATTGCCTACTCTGTCGGAGTATGTGCACGATATCAAGCTAATCCTAAGGTTAGTCATCTATCCCAAGCCAAAAGAATTATCAGATATATCTCTGGGACTACAGACTTGGGTTTGTTATATTCATTCGACACATCCTCTACCTTGGTGGGTTATTGTGATGCCAATTGGGCTGGAAACACATCGGATAGGAAAAGCACATCTGGAGGATGCTTCTTCCTTGGCAACAACCTCATATCATGGTTTAGTAAGAAGCAAAACTGTGTTGCCCTTTCCACTGCCGAATCGAAGCTGCAAGGAGTAGCTGCACACAACTACTATGGATGAAGCAGATGTTAGTTGAATACAATGTCAGACAGGATGCCATGACTTTATATTGTGATAATGTCAGTGCAATCAACATCTCCAAAAATCCTGTCCAACACAGCAAGACCAAACACATTGATATTAGACACCACTTCATTCGAGAATTGGTCGAAGACAAGAAGATCATCCAGGAGCACATTCCCACAGAGAAGCAACTTGCTGATATTTTCACAAAGGCACTAGATGCGAGCAGATTTGAGGATCTCAGATCATCACTTGGTCTGTGCTCCATCAACAACCAGTAAGAAGATGCAGAAACGGTTGAGAGGAGTTGTTGGTACCTCTTCATGAACCGGTCTAAAATCCAACGAATGTCATTGGGCCAAGCATATCAAAAGCCCATATAAAAGAAAAGGAAAGATACCCTCAGACGCTAAAAAGATTTGAATCGTTTTGTTTTCAAAAACCTAGTCTGCCTCCTCTCTGTGCTCACTCTCATCTCCTTCACCATTCACTCTCTGCAAATCTCTCAAACAACAATGGTGAAAACCAGAAGCACAGTAGCCCCAAAAGAAGCCACCGATTCAAAGAAAGCTGAATCTAAAGGCTCCAGAAGCAGTAGAGCGAAAACTAACAAGCATGGAGTGCGAATCAAAGGGCCAAAAACCCTGAAGAAGTCAGAAGAAATTCTCAAAGAGGCTTCACCAGAGAAAGCCCCAATACCAGTTTTTACTCGAGTTCCCAAGAAGTCCCGGACCGGAAGTGCTGCTTTCTCAATGTCTGACCTAACTGAGCCAGAAAGAGAGAATAATCTTGGCCACGAAAATTGAGAGGCCTCCATGCAAATCGTCGCAGTTCCAACACCAACAGTTAACGATTTCTCTGCCGATACCTCTAGAAACAGTGATTTGTTAGAATCACTACTGGAAAACCAGGACCCACCTCGAGAAGGTGTTGTAGAAGAACTGATACGTCCGGAAGGAGAAAAGGAGGATCTGACTCCGGTCAGTCATGGGCTGGAACGCATTGCGGAAGGAGAAGGAAGAGAAGAAGAAGGAACATATGTCATACCAAAAGCCACTGAAAATTTTGTAGAAAAGGAAGAAATAGCTGACTCGAAAAGAAGCCGAGGAAGAAGAAGAAGAAGAGAAAGAAGAAACCAGAAACGGAGAGACCGATCTGGAAGAAGCTGAGAAGAACAAGGATGCCACCACCAACAACACAGAAGAAAACACTCTGGATGCCAGAGAAGATGTCATGGAAGAAGCTGCTGAGACGGCACACAAAGTCCTATCGTCCCTGAAGAAAAAGGTTCTAGAAGAAACTGAAAGTTTGGCTGTTATGGTTGGAAAACTAAAAGAAACAAGGAAAAGAAAGGAGGTTAAGGAGGTTGGAGGTCCCAGCAACAAAAGGAAAAAGTCGCATGTCAAAGAAAAGGGGAAGAAAGTGATCGCCACAAGGAGGTTGATAGATGAATCTACTGATGATGACATTGAAGAGGTCCCTGCTAAGGAAGAAAGGAAGAAGAAGGCCCTGAAGACGGCCAAGAACACCATGAGTGTAACTTACGACAACGTGTCGTTTCACTCAGCAGAAGGCGCAAAGAGGTGGGAGTTTGTATTTCAGAGAACGGCGTACCCAGAGAAGACATTGTCGTCGGAGCTGCTTGGGCTAAAGGCCATTATACAGCTCCTGGAGAAGGCAGAATTGATGAGAACTGTCTCCGACATTGGCAACCACTATCCCCTCCTGGTTAAAGAATTCATTGCAAATTTGCCTACCACATTTGGTATCCCAGATGCTCCAGAGTTTGATAAGGTATATGTCAGAGGCATCCGCTTTGACATCACCTCCAACATTATCAATGAATTCCTGGGAAGGAAGAGGGTTCGATCTATGCCACCACCCGACCTAACCAAAGTCCTCCGTGAGATCACCGGAGATACAAGCAGAACATGGCCATCCAAAGGCACCGTGGCAGCATCAGATTTGACTTCCAAGTACTCCATTCTCTTCCGGATTGGAGTGGCAAATTGGGCACCCTCGACCCACGCATCATCCATCAAACCTGAGCTGGCAATACTGATTTACCAAATAGGTACTGGATCTAAACTTGACTTTGGACAATTTGTGATTGATCATCTTGTTCACCATGCTAGATCTCTTGTTGTGAAAATTCCCATAGCCTTTCCATCCCTTATCTCTTAATTACTGGTACATCAACACCCTGGCGTGTTGAAAACATCGGATAAGGCGGGCAAAAGAGGAGGACTAATTGTGGTGAGCCACAAGTTGTTTGAAGGGAGGCATGCTCCTGATCTTGTCAGGCCGGAGGCCAAGGCAAAGACCAGTAGAGCCACAAGTGCCATCCCTCTCACCAGGACCTCCAGCAGGGATGTCGTCATGCTCAAACGAGAAATTGAAGTGCTTGATGAGGACATTGCAAACTTAAAGACTGCTCTGAAGCACCTCTCGCAGCGCCGAACTCACTGCGCCAACCAGCTGCACTCCATGTCTCCTCCAGGCTCTGAAGATGATCACACAAATGATCCAGAAGATGCTACCCAGGAAGCCTCCACAAAAGCAACAGAGACTGCAAGTTCCAACAGCAGCTCTATTTAAAATTCTCTATGAAATTCTCTGACTCTTGAACTACTGAACAACTTTTATGTCTGTAATATTTTGTGAACAATGTATCACGCTTTCTCTCGACAGCTGATCGAGAGCAAGTGTGAGTTATGTTTGGATTTATTTTGCTTATTTCCCGGACTTGTTACAATATTTGTTTATAGTTTGGCTCTTTCTGAGCCAGCAAGGGGGAGTAAGTTTAAATTTAAGTTAGATAACACGCGCGATCACGACGATACAAGAAAGGAAGATAGAGACGACGCGACGATACGCGCGACGACACTGCCGATCAACGAGACGACGAATGCGACGAAAAATGCGACGAAGAATGCTGTCCTTAAAAATAGCCAAAGGGGGAGATTGTAGTTACGACGATTTTCGAGATTGGCTGATTTTGAAGGAACTGAAGAAACATGTTACAAAGAATGTCGAAGCATCTTCTACGACTATGTCGAAGCATCTTCTATGACATCTTGTGTGACATTGTTGACGACATCTCGGCAAGCATCCTGATCGACAGAAATCAGGAAAGTGCAGGTTCGGCAGTGCAGCAAGAAAACGATTAGGAAAGTGCAGAACGACTCCTAATCTGAAAAGAAGAAAGACGGTGATTAAGAGGAAACCCTTTAGGGTTAGTACTCATCCACGATTGCTATAAAAGCTTAGGCTACTCCCTTAGCAATTGTGTGGTTCTTTATTTGTTTCCTAGCAACAATTTGCAAGGTTCTTAGACGTGAAGGTTTGCGGGCTGAGAAATTACAGATTGAGCTTAGGACATTGTGTATCACATAACTATAGAGAGTTAGGTGATTGAGGGTTTACTGAAAGTCGTGAGTTGAAGACTGCACGCAACCACCAAGCTTGAAGAAGACTTGAAGACGACAGAGCAAGGCGATTGCTCGAAGAGTGGAATCAAGACGTTCTTGGATTCAGGGGGAGACCCTGAGATAGATTGCACTGTAAGACGTAGCATAAAGTATAGATCTAGGAGTGATCACAGGTACTTGTATGTTCTGACGGATTACTGATAAGTGAAATGTTTCCACTAGGCTGAGAGCCCTAGACGTAGGTGACGTTGCACCGAACTGGGTAAACAATCTGCTGTGTCATTACTTATAGCTTTATATTTACTGTCCTGCTTTATCTACGCAAGAAGTCAGTCACAACGTTATAACATCCTGCGTAACATTGTGTGTGGCATCTTGCACGACTAGCTGATCAGAATTTCAGAGCTGAACCGGTTGGTTCGCGAGAATATTTGGAAACCCTAAAAATTTAGTTTTCAGATTTGGTTTGGTTTTGATAAACCAGCGAGAACCGGTCCAAAATTCAATTAATCGATTAAACCGTCCAGTTTCGATAAACCAGAATTTTTCCACACTTAAGAAAGATAAAATTTGGAAAATTTATTTGTTTGATCAGCATGTTGATTGATAATATGATCATTGATCACATGATGTTTTCCACATGATGCTAGCTAAGCCCATTAGATTTGCATTTTAATTTCGGTTTTGCAACCTGCGTGTTGCTTAATTTTGGATTGTAGTAAATACGGCCTGCGTGTCGTGATTTGTATTTCATTTAATTTATTTTAATATGTAATCACGAAGACCGACACAAGAATCAAGTCAAGAGGGAGACTCGGATTGAAGGAGGCTCGAAGCCAGTGGGAGTTCACAAGAATGGAGCAAGTTTGAATCTTGAAGACCATGTCTTTAGGATCGGTTTTGCTAGATTCTTAGGAACTTAAGATGGGCTTAGCTATGCATATTTTATCGTTACATTTGTATGTATGAATGTATGATAGTTTAAATATACAATTTTATGTATGATTTGCTATCACCCACATGCAAAGATTAAAATCGGAATTTAATCAGACTCGCATGTAACCGGCTAAGGGATCATCTTTGCATGGATTGGCAATTGATGATTCCAGATTAAGATTGTATCGATATACAATCAGACTTTTATAATTCACTTAAACGCAAATAATTACAAGTCAAGCGTGATACCATCCAAGTTTGGGCACTCAAAAGGGCTTTGACCCTATGGATGTCGGTACGCCTCCGCGTAACATTCATAGAGAAAAGGTCTGGATGAGATGGGTAGTTCTGTATGGGTGCGTGCGCCTCCGCGTAGTAGCCACATTAGTTCTATCCATAGTTCAAGCTTGGTAGACTTGTTTACGATTGTCAGCTAGGGCTGGCCTAGGGTATCAGTATAGGGTATGTCGTGTAATTTTAGTACAGACCCTAGCCAGGAACTACATGGTTTTGTAGATGGATGTATTTCTACCTTGATGCTCTCAATTGGAGCAGTGAGCCTCCGTTCACTTCAATTGAGGGTATGATAGGCTCCTGGTTCAGATTCTAATGTTAGAATCAGAAAAGTGTTTTATAACTTAATCTCCAACTTACATTTTAATTAATTTTACCATGTAGATCTAAAAGGCAAACACAACACAAAGGAGTAATAGCGCACTGAGAGTCCAGATTGAGGACAGACTCTAGGGCGTGAATTACTCAGATTGGAATAGAAACTTGAGGCTTTTACTCAAGCATGAACGCAAGTAGTATATCCTTACCAAGGAACCTCCTGCCGAGCCACCGCTGAACGCCGCTAGGGCACTAAGGATACTTATCAAAGTTTCTTAGTAACCAAATCGACGAGTCATGCATTATGGCGGGCAGTAGGATGCCAGAGTTGCTGAAGCAGTTCAGGAACGTTTCAGATGACCCTCATACCTGTAAGGCAGAGGTCAAGGAAATGCTCAAGGAGAAAGCTCGTGTCGAAAGATATGACACTTTCATAGAACTTAACTCCTGCAAACTTAAGGCTGGAGCCCTGTTAGTCCCCATGTCACGAAGATTTAATGTCTTTAGGAACATCTAACCAGAGTCGGTTTTGATGATCAGGAGGAAATGGCTGCGGATTTTATGTTGCAGTCACTTCCAGATACATATAGTGATTTCAAAGTAAATTACAATATGTATGACATGGACAAGTCCTTAACAGAATTTCATGGGATGCTTGTGACCGCTGAAAAGAACCTCAAGGGCAAGACCAAGGAGGTCCTTATGGTCAACAAGAAGGTCAGCTTCAAGAAAGCTGATCTGGGTAAGGGTAAGGCTCCTGGGCACCTTGCAGGGCAGATCAAACACCCCAAGCGTCCAAAGGTTCAAGCAGCTCCCAAAACTGCTATGAATTCTAAGGACAAATTGGAGGAGATCTGCTATCACTGCAATGAGCCAGGACACGGGAATAAGGGATTGTAAGCAATACAAGGATCATGTGAAGAAGACTGGGTATCCACGTCTTCAGGATCAGATATTTACGTTGGTAAGCTTAATCGCTATAACGTAAATAAGAAAAGGCTTAAATCTAATGATTTAAACCAAGTTATAATCTGGCATTTTCATTTAAGGCACATAGGCGAGAAACGCATTTCAACACTTCACAAGTGTGGACTTTAAATCCATTTGAATTCACTCAAACTGAAAGATTCAAGTCTTGCCTAATGAGCGAGAAACGCATTTCAACACTTCACAAGTGTGGACTTTAAGTCCGTTTGAATTCACTCAAACTGAAAGATGCAAGTCTTGCCTAATGAGCGAGAAACGCATTTCAACACTTCACAAGTGTGGACTTTTTAAGTCCGTTTGAATTCACTCAAACTGAAAGATACAAGTCTCGCCTAATGGGAAAAATGACGAAGGCACCTTTCACAGGTTTATGTGAAAGGCGAGTGACTTATTAAGTCTAATACATTCCGACGTATGTGGACCTATGAGTACTCATGCCAGAAGAGAGTTGAACTAATACTTGACTCTAGAAATGGCCGCATTCATTTTGAATCGGGCTCTGATGAAGACGACGATAGTACACCTTGTGACAGTCATTCTGTCTCCCATTACTGTGGATGCGTGCGCCTCCGCATAGCATTCATTGGGATGTGAGCTGAATAAGGTAATCAGTTCTATTTGGATGCGTGCGCCTCCGCGTAGTAGCCAACTAAGAGCTGGACCAGAGTCGCAGAAGGTGCACCACATAACACTCATTACGTCTCCCGTTACTGTGGATGCGTGCGCCTCCGCGTAGTATTCATTGGGATGGGAGCGGGATGAGATGGTCAGTTCTATTTGGATGCGTGCGCCTTCGCGTAGTAGCCAAATAAGAAATGGACTATAGTCATATATGGTGTGGGAAACATTCTAGTATGTATTTCCTAAAGGATTTGGGTAGCAGAGATGCAGGCATCCAAATCACACAAATGTGTCTTCGTAAGGTATCCTTAAGAAACTAAGAGATACAACTTCTACATACCCAGCGAGTATAAAGTCTTTGTTGCCCAAGGAGGGGTATTTTGGAGAAATATTTTATTTCCAAAACAGCTAGTGGGAGTCCCGTGCATCTCGAAGAAATTCGAGAGGATACGGAACAACCTGAAGCAATTCAGGAGCCTGTTATGCAAGATGTAGAAGTACTGGAGCCTCAGATGGTCGTAGATGAAGAATCAGTCCCTACAGAGATTCCAGATGGTCTAAGGAGGTTTGAAAAATCTCGTCATATTCCAGACAGATATGGCTTCACAGCCACTGAGGGAAATGACTTGATGATTGTGGATCAGGATGATCCAGAAACCTTCAAACAAGCTTTCACCAGTCCAGACTCCGAAAAATGGCAGAACGCCATGAATGATGAAATGAAATCCATTGAAGACAACCAAGTCTGGTGCTTGGTTGATCAAACTCCTGGGATAAAACCCATCGGTTCTGAGTGGGTCTATAGGATCAAGACCGACATGGATGGAAATCCTCAAACCAATAAGGCTAGGATGGTTGTAAAAGGTTATCGTCAGATTCAATGCATGTATTATGATGACACCTTTTCACCAGTAGCAATGGTCAGATTGATCCGGATTATTCTTAGCCATAACTATGGCAGATGGATGTCAAAACCCCTTCCTTAGCAGGAACTTACTAGAGGGCGTGTATATCACACGACCTGTGGGTTTTGTAGATCCAAAGAATCCCGGGAAGATATGTAAGCTGCAAAGATCCATTTATGGATTAAAGCAAGCTTCACGGAGTTGGAACATTCGTTTTGATGAAGCTGTAAGGGAACTCGGCTTCATCAAAAACAAAAGTGAGCCTTGCGTACATAAGAAAGCGAGTGGGAGTAATATTGTATTCTTGATATTTATTCATCGGGAATGACATCCCAACCTTGCCGCCAAAGCTTGGTTAGGGAAGTACTTATTGATGAAGGACTTAGGTGATGCTACATTGAATGTAGGCATCAGGATCTCTACAGATCATTCCAAAAGGATTTTGGGCCTAAGTCAGAACATGTACATATGTAAAGTGTTGAGAAGATCTCAATGCTTGATTCTAAGAAAGGATACATACCCATGCGTCATGGCATTAAGCTCAGCAAGCTACAGAGTCCTAGTACTCCTGATAAGCTAAGCAGGATGAGTAAGATCCCTTATGCTTCGGCTGTGGAATCCATCATGTATGCCAGGATGTGCACGGCTACAGAGTCCTAGTACTCCTGATAAGCTGAGCATGATGAGTAAGATCCCTTATGCTTCGGCTGTGGGATCCATCATGTATGTCAGGATGTGCACGAGACTGGAAGTCTCGTTTGCACTAATCTTTACCAGCAGATTCCAATCTAACCCCGAACAATTAAACTGGATTGCTGTCAAAGGCCAGCCTCAAATATTTGAGGAGGATCGAGGATGCATTTTGGTGAAAGGGGATGAAGATAGAGAACTAGCAGTCAAAGGACAAGTCGATGCTAGTTTTCAGACATATCCAGATGACTTTAAAGTTAAGTCAAGATATATTTTGTGTTGAGTGGTGGCGCTTTCAGCTGGATAAGCTTTAAGCAAGCCAAAATTGCCAGCTCTACAATGAAGGCTGAGTATATAGCTGCAACAAAAGCAGCTAAAGAGGCCGTATGGATTAGAAGCTTTCTGATCGGATTAGATGCAACGCCGCGAGCGTCTGATCCGATAAGCTTGTTGTGGGACAACACATGTGCCGTAGCTATTGCTCAAGAGCCCAGATTCCACAACAAATCCAAACATATACTCAGCAGGGTTCACCTCGTGAGAGTTATCAAATATAGAGGTGATGTGGAGATTAAACAATATTCGACTGATGATAATATGGTCGATCCCTTAACAAAGGCTCAGCCGCAGCCTAGGCATGAGAAACATGCAGGGTCCATGGGAGTAGATCAGAACTTAAATTGGAACCAGGGGCAAGTGGGAGATTGTTAGAGTTATGCCCCAGTCCAATATATAAGTGATCTACAGATGTAATGTTTTATCATCTTTCCGAATAAATAAATCGGCATATATTACTAATGTGTTGTAGTAATATATCGAATGTAATTTGATATATGTCATAATGTGTGTCATCACTTATAGTAGAACTATAGATCAGAAAGAATTGCATTCGATAAAGTCCCTGATCAGCTAAGCTTCTTTTGAAGCGATCAGTATGAGACTAACTCCTTGTGATCATGCTCTACTGATCATGGCAAAGTATGTGCCGGAGTTATATCATAGATATCATCAGGTCGCTGATATCGGACAACCCGATTGTGATTATGCAGCATAGATCCAGTCATGAGATACTCACATATCGTAACTTGTCATTATATCCTAAGACAAAGGAGTCTTTTTGTACACTATGTAACGAATACCTAAGTTTGACCTAGTCTAACGTTATCTGTAAAAGGGTAACTATAACGGCTTCGATTGGCTTTGGCATTTATTGCACTAGTGAACTCGAAAGGCGCCTGAGGGATTTATCACTCATACTTCGGTATGAGAAAGATATCCGTTTAGGCCACTTGATGAGTATGACTGAAGAAAGAGCATGGCCATGCAGGTGATACCTTATTATTAGTTTTCAGTCATCTCAGATATCAAGAAATAGTGATTGATAAATTAGGATGACCATTCTATGCCTATTGATCAATCTGGATATCGGTTTGGTAAAAGGACAGTGACATGTACGATAACAGGTTAAGTCGAATAATCGATAATCACGAATATTGGATAATCATAATGTCTTGCTAGAGGCCACTTATGATGGAAAGGGTAAAATAGTAATTTTACTAGTCTGCCAATTATTCGTGAGCCTAGAGGGTCACACGCATTAAGCACGATACATGACAACAATTATGGATGAGAATTTAGAACAATTGAGTAGTTTTCTGGCCTAAGGTTTTAACCAGACGGTTGAAGAAATCAATTCGAGGAAATTGAGCCGTTTTGTCTAAACCGAAATTAGAACTCAAGTTAATGGGTTTAATTTGGGTTTTAGTTAAACGGGCTTAAAGACCATTTAGGGATTTAAGATAAGAGTGAGAACAAATGCAAATAAGAAAGAATAAGGGATAGATAATGCAATTTTAATTTTGAAATTCAATTTAATTTCAAATTAAAATCACATAATATCTTCTCATTATCCTTAATTATTTTTCAGCAACTTCCCCCTCCATTCTCTCTCCCTCATTGCCGAAAATCCTCTCCCTCTCTTCCACCATTCTTGTCTTGTTTTCTCTCAAAAATATCTAGCAAATTTGTGAGTGAAAAATCATTTCGGTTGTGGTGCTTGTGTGGACTTGATAGAGAAAACACAACACTTGTGTTTTTGTCGATTACAAGAGGTAAATATCAGATTTATATTTATATTTATAACATGTTCAAATGGCATTAAGATCTAAGCTTATTTCGATCACCACGGTTACATAAAGTCCGCTGCATGATATTCATCGTTTGGAACCCGTGGTGATCTCTTTCAGAAACGTGTTTGCACGGGTTGCAAATGACGGCTTCAAAAGAAGATAGTATATGATACAATTAGAAACGTCACAACACGGGTTGTTAATGACGGGTTCGTAATTGTACCAAAATACTTTCGAATTATTAAACACAACCAAGTCACAACATAATTTGAGTCATGTGAGATGCCACCCAAATTCACACCCATGTAGAAACATTCTCTCGGTGTCGTGCGCCTTAGCGGAGCATCGATAGAATGGGTTCTATATGGAATGATCAAACTTGTGGGATGTCGTGCACCTTAGCGGAGCATCTGCAACAAACTGATGCATATGTGAAGGTTGGTTGACTCGACCAAGATACTCGGCCTGAGGTCGAGCTGGGGCATCAGAAGGGTAAGCCGTGTGTTTTTGCACATACCCTGACCAAGAATTACACAGGTTGTAATTGGATGGACGTCCTACCCAAATGGGTCAATAGGAGCGGTGCGCCTTAGCGTACTTTAATTGACAAATAAGGGATCTTGGTTTAAAGATTCTAAACCTTAGAATCAAATGGTTGGTGTTTAATTCGGATCTTCGTAAATTTATTCAACTTTTCTGATTAAATTAACTTTCTTCGTGTAGAAATGGCTAGTAATTCAACAAACTCGTCTAATTTGTCATTGAGGGCTATACTTGATAAGTGTAAGCTCAATGGAACAAATTATCTGGACTGTGACAGAAATTTGCGACTTGTGTTAATGTTGGAACGCATGGAGTACATCCTAGACAAGGCTATCCCGGTGGAGCCAGCTGCCAACGCAACGAGGGTCGTTAAGGATGCGTACCAGAAACACCTTAGCGACTCTATCGATGTTGCGTGTGTCATGCTGGGCTGCATGGAGGCGGACCTCCAGAAGCAGTTTATGGAGTTATCCCATGATCCTTTTGCAATGTTTTTATAGATTAAGGATGTGTTCAAGGAGAAAGTACGTATTGAAAAATACACTGTTCTCCGAGAACTCATTGCCTGCAAATTGTCAGCAGGCAGCCCCGTAGGTCCACACGTCCTACGCATGAAGGGACATCTCGATCATCTTACTAGTCTCGGAATGACTATGGAAAAGGAGATGGCTGCGGTTTTCATTCTGCAATCCCTTCCTCATGCATATGGTGGTTTCGTCAAGAACTATCATATGCATGACATGGACAAGACCGCATTGGAGTTGCACAGCATGTTAGTGACTGCCGAGAAGAGCATAAGGGGCAGTGCGCCCAAAGGTGTTCTTATGGTGAAGAAGGGATCCGGCTTTAAAGTTGGCGGTGTTAAGGGTAAAGGCCTAATGCACCTGGCAGGGAAGAACTGACGACCTTTTGTTCCTAAAGCTTCCATGCCTGTGAAGGGAGTCGGTCTGTTTCTACTGCCAAAAGCCTGGTCATTGGAAAAAGGACTGTCAGCAGCTGAAGGAAGATTAGAAGAAGGGCGGTGGGGCCGCTACTCGTTAGGTATTCCATTAGAGCTAAATCTTTCTACTATAAATGCTTGGGTACTAGACACTAGAGCTGAGTCTCATGTCTGTGCGGATGTGCAGGTACTGCGTAGTAGAAGAGATGTGAGGGAAAACATATTAAATATTATGCGCAATAACATGTATTATGGAAATGCTCACACAGTTGGAGGTTTATACATATTAAATATGCAAAACTCGAGATCCAACATGCTCTATAATGTTAATGCTAAGAGGTTTAAAGCTAATGATTTATACCAAACTCTGATCTGGCATTGTCGTCTAGGTCACATAAATGAGAAACGCATCTCAGCGCTTCATAAGCGCGGACTTCTAAGTCAATTCGAATACCAAACGATTGATAGATGCGAAGCTTGTTTAAATGGGCAAGATGACTAAAACGCCCTTCACTGGTTTAGGTGAGAGGGCGGGTGATCTATTGGGTCTAATACATTCAGACATATGTGTACCAATGAGTACACCAGCCAGAGGTGGTTTAGGCTACTTTATCACATTTACTGATGATTTCAGTAGATATGGTAATGTCTATCTCATGAGACATAAGTCCGAAGCTTTTGATAAATTCAAAGAGTTTAAGACTGAAGTAGAAAACGAACTCGGAAAAATTATTAAGGCACTCCGTTCTGATCGGGGTGGAGAATACTTATCCGAAGAGTTTCTTAGTCATCTTACAGAAAGTGGAATACTATCTTAGTGAACTCTGCCAGGAACACCACAACTTAATGGTGTGTCTGAGCGAAGGAATCGGACACTGTTAGATATTGTTTGATCGATGTTAAGTCACACTGATCTCAAGATCTCCTTCTGGGGTTACTCTCTACAAACGGCCGCGTTCATAATAAATAGGGCTCCGTCGAAAGCAGTGGAAGGGACATCATTCGAGAAATGGTACTGGAAGGAACCCGTTTTGTCCTTCCTGAAAATCTGGGGTTGCGAGGCTTTTGTAATACGGTTGCTTGCAACCAAGCTCGAACCAAGATCAAATAAGTGCATTTTCGTCGGATATCCCAAAGAAACAAAGGGATACTACTTCTATAAACCGAGCGAAAACAAAGTATTCGTCGCCCAAGACAGTTAGTGGGAGGACTATTCATCTTGATGAATTTCTGGATGAGATAGTCACTCAGGAACCACTAGACGACCCCTTTGAAGAAGTAGAGCCAGAAGTGGTCGTTGAGCAAGAACCAATAGCTACAGTTAATGAGGACGGTCCAAGGCGGTCTGAAAGGACCAGTTATGCACCTATCAGATACGGTTTTCTAGTAACTGGAGGTGATGATTTGGTGTTAGTGGACAATGATCCAGCTACCTTTCGAGAAGCCATGGACAGAACCGACTCTGAGAAATGGCTGGAAGCCATGAGGGAAGAAATGCAATCCATGTCAGTTAATCAAGTGTAGGAATTGGTGGATCAAACCCCTGGCATAAAAGTCATTGGGTGTAAATGGATCTTTAAAATAAAGATAGACATGGATGGCAAACCTTAGACCTATAAAGCAAGAGTGATAGCAAAAGGTTATAGACAAGTCCACGGAATTGACTATGAGGAAACCTTTTCTCCAATAGCTATGGTCAAATCTATCCCCATTCTACTTGCCATAGCAGCTTATCATAATTATGAGATATGGCAAATGGATGTCAAAACCGCTTTCCTTAATGGGAGGTTAGCTGAGGACGTTTATATGTCCCAGCCTGAGGGTTTTGAGGATCCAAAGAATAAGGGTAAGATTTGCAAGTTGCTCAAATAAATTTATGGTTTGAAGTGTAGGGTTTTGGAGCGTTCTAGATCGTCATCGAGATAGCGGAAGCAATAAAAGATAATCTACTCCAAACCTTGTCCAAGAACATTTAAACCATTAAATCCCAAAGCAAAATCTATTCCACAAGATATTTACCTTTAAGTCTTGTTTGAATCGATAAAGAAGAACATTCGGATCTTCTTCTCTAAAGCAAGTCCACACCAAGAGAATGATCTTCAAGATCCTTCACTTAATTGCCTACTAGAACAATTAAATGAAGAACAAGAGAGCAAGATGGAGGAAGAACACCAAGGTGGCCGGCCACAATGAGAGAGAAAGAGAGGTTTTTGTGAGTTTTGTGACTTAATCAATTAATGAAATAATGTCTTGCAATATATCTCATCATCCAACTCACAAGTATGGGTTAAAAGTGATTGGTATGGGCTTAAAGGAGCTTTAACCCATACCCCTTAAATCACTCACCTCTTAATCCACAACTACCAACTAAGCATGGTGTTGTGTGGCCCCCACATTGGCCCCACCAAGTGGGCCGGCCATATGGCCTTATTGGGCCCTTATTGGGCCGGCCATGAGGCTTCATGGGCCGAGCCCAATGGGCCCTCCCGTGTTGTCTCATGCCGCGTCCAAAAGTTTCCCGACCCTTTTGTCGCTACTTATCAAACAAAGTCCGACGCGATATCGACGAAAAACTCAATTTTTCTCGATTCGCTAATTATTCTCTCAAACCGAACCTATGGCACAAAACCTCCAGTTTTGTCCATATACTTCTCCTTAAGAAACATCCATGTTTCCTTGTCTCAAGTTATCCGTCTTGTATGTGTGTGACCCTCTAGGCTCATGCCACCGTTGGCAGATCGGCGCAAGAATTGCTCTTGCCCGATCCATCATAAGTGGTCTCTAGTAAAACATTATGATTACCCAAGGTGCATGATGATCGATGATTCGACTTAACCTTTGTGCGTACAAGTCACCATCCTTTTATCTCTAGATATCCTGATTGATCACAAGGCATAGAGTCGTCTCCCTTGTTTAATCAATCATTGTTACTTGATATGCGAGATGACTGAGAAATGATAACCCGTATCATTTTGCATGGCCATGCTTTTCTCTCATTCGGTCTCCATCAAGAGGCCTTCTAACGGATATCTTTCCCATACCGTAGTATGAGGGATAAATCCCTTAGCCGTCTTTCGTGTCACTCATGCAACCCGTTCCGCCACCCAATCATGCCCTTCATAGCAATCCTTTTACAGAAAGCGTTTGGCGCAAGTTAAAGCCGTACGTTCATTGCATAGTGATCACAAAGACTCCTTGGTCTAAGGACGTCGTGACGAGCTATCGCATTTGAATATGTTTATGGCTTAATCTATGAAAACACTATTCAATGCGGGTCGTCCGATATCAATCACCTCATGATATCTATGATATGGTTCCAGGATCCCACATCCTTATGACAAGTAGAACTACGTCATTAAGAACCATTCCTCATACTGGTCACTTTCAAGGAAGCATAGGTTGACCAGGGACTTGTTAAGTGTGATCCGTACAGATTTATGGTTCTACTACTTTAGTGGTCATAAATCAGATCATGCTTAACATATTACTTCAACATATAAGTAATATAAAGCCGTTTATATTTATACATCACAAACGATGATATTTGTACATAGACGTTTACAGGCTAATACCAATTGGACTACGGCACAAATGCTATCAATCTCCCACTTGCCCTTAGCTCCAATCTAAGTCCCAGTCTATACCCATTGACCTAACATGTTTTTCATGTTTATCTTGAGGAAGAGCCTTGGTCAATGGGTCGGCTGTGTTATCATCAGTTGCAACGTATTGGATCTTCACGTCACCTCTAGCAATTATGTCGCGGATGATGTGATACTTTCTGAGTACATGTTTGGATCTGTTATGTGCCCTGGGTTCTTTAGCTTGCGCAATAGCCCCGGTGTTGTCACAATATAAGTCTACTGGGTTAGACGGGTTTTTAATTACACCTAACCCAGCCATGAAACTCCTGATCCATACAGCCTCTTTTGCCGCCTCACATGCGGCAATGTACTCAGCTTCCGTTGTAGAGTCGGCAATGGTATCCTGCTTCTTGCTTTTCCAGCTGAATGCTCCACCGTTCAACATAAACACATATCCCAACTGACTCTTAAAGTCATCGGGGTCTGTCTGAAAACTAGCGTCGACATATCCTTTGACGACGAGATCATCATTTCTGCCCCCGTATACAAGAAAAGCGTCCTTGGTTTTTCTCAAATATTTGAGAATCGCCTTGACAGCAATCCAGTGTGCCTCACCGGGTTTGGATTGATGTCTACTGGTACAGCTTAGGGCAAACGAGACATCCGGTCTCGTGCATATCATGGCATACATTATGGACCCTATAGCCGAAGCATATGGGATCTCATTCATTCTTGCTAGCTCTGCAGGTGTCTCAGCACCCTGCTTCTTGCTAAGCTTTATGCCATGACGCATGGGCAGCAATCCTTTCTTTGAATCTTGCATTGAGAATCGTCTCAACACCTTGTCTATATAAGTGCTTTGACTTAAGCCCAAGACCCGCTTGGCACGGTCTCTATATATCTTGATTCCCAAGATGTAAGAGGCCTCGCCTAAGTCCTTCATTGAGAAACACTCACCTAACCAAGTCTTCGTTAAGAGCAAGGTAGGGACGTCGTTACCAATGAGCAGTATGTCATCAACATAAAGCACTAAAAAGATTATATTGCTCCCACTTGCCTTTTTATACACACAGGGTTCATCATCGTTCTTGACGAAGCCAAACTGTTTTACTACTTCATCAAAACGCTGATTCCAACTCCGAGATGCTTGCTTCAAACCATAGATTGATTTGAGCAACTTGCAAATCTTTCCCTTATTCTTTGGATCCTCAAAACCCTCAGGCTGAGACATATAAACGTCCTCAGCTAACCTCCCGTTGAGGAAGGCGGTTTTGACATCCATTTGCCATATCTCATAGTTGTGATACGCTGCTATGGCAAGAAGAATGCGGATAGATTTGACCATAGCTACTGGAGAAAAGGTCTCTTCATAGTCAATTCCGTGGATTTGTCTATAACCTTTTGCTACCAGTCTCGCTTTATAGGTCTGAGGTTTGCCATCCATGTCAATCTTTATTTTAAAGATCCATTTACACCCTATGACCTTAACATCAGGGGTATGATCTACCAAGTCCCACACTTGATTATCTGACATGGATTGCATTTCTTCCCTCATGGCGTCCAGCCATTTCTCAGAGTCGGTTCCGTCCAAAGCCTCTCGAAAGGTAGCTGGATCATTGTCCACTAGTACTAAACCATCACCTTCAGTTACTAAGAACCCGTATCTGACAGGTGCATGACTTATCCTTTCAGAGCGCCTCGGACCGTCCTCATTAACTGCAGCTATTGGTTCTTGCTCAATGACCACTTCTGGCTCTACCTCTTCTAGTGGGTCCTCTCGTGGTTCCCGAGTGACCATCTCATCTAGAACTTCATCTAGATGAATAGCCCTCCCACTAACTGTCTTGGAAATGAACTCTTTTTCCAAGAACGTCCCACCTCGAGCGACAAAAACTTTATTTTCGCTCGGCTTATAGAAGTAGTATCCTTTTGTTTCTTTTGGATATCCGACGAAAGTGCATTTATCTGATCTTGGTTCGAGCTTGGTTGCAAGCAACCTTTTAACATAAGTCTCGCAACCCCAGATTTTAAGGAAGGACAAAACGGGTTCCTTCCCGTACCATTTTTCAAATGATGTCCCTTCCACTGCTTTCGACGGAGCCCTGTTTATTATGAAAGCGGCCGTTTGCAGAGCATAACCCCAGAAGGAGATCGGGAGATCAGTGAGACTTAACATTGATCGAACCATATCTAACAATGTCCGATTCCTCCGTTCGGACACACCATTAAGTTGCGGTGTTCCTGGCGGAGTCCACTGAGATAGTATTCCACCTTCAGTAAGATAACTAAGAAACTCCTCGGATAAGTATTCTCCACCCCGATCAGAACGGAGTGCCTTGATACTCTTTCCGAGTTGGTTTTCTACTTCAGTCCTAAACTCTTTGAATTTATCAAAAGCTTCGGACTTATGTCTCATGAGATAGACATAACCATATCTACTGAAATCGTCAGTAAATGTGATAAAGTAGCCTAAACCACCTCTGGCATGCGTACTCATTGGTCCACATACGTCTGAATGTATTAGACCTAATAAGTCACCTGCCCTCTCACCTAAACCAGTGAAGGGCGCTTTAGTCATCTTGCCCATTAAACAAGCTTCGCATCTTTCAATCGCTTGGAATTCGAATTGACTTAGAAGTCCGCGCTTATGAAGCGCTGAGATGCGTTTCTCATTTATGTGACCCAGACGACAATGCCAGATTAGAGTTTGGTCTAAATCATTAGTTTTAAACCTCTTAGCATTTATATTATAGAGCATGTTGGATTTCGAGTTTTGCATATTCAATATGTATAATCCTCCAACAGTGTGAGCATTGCCATAATATATGTTGTTGCGCATAATATCAAAAAACCCGTTTTTAATATTGAAATAATAACCTTCTTTCTCTAGAAGAGAAATTGAGATAATATTCCTGCTGAAAGCAGGTACGCAAAAAACATCATTTAGTTCAATTACAAGCCCACTGGGCAAAGCAAGGTTCACAGAACCTACGGCAGTTGCGGCAACTCTGGTATTGTTCCCAACTCTTAGGTCCACCTCGCTTTCCCCACCATCTCTTCTACTGTGTAACACCTGCACATCGGCACAGATATGAGACTCAGCTCCAGTATCTAGTACCCAGGTATTTATTGTAGAAAGATATAGCTCTAATGGAATACCTGATGAAGTGGCGGCCCCACCGCCCTTCTTCTGATCCTCCTTCAACTGCTGACAGTCTTTCTTCCAATGACCAGGCTTTTGACAATAGAAACAGACCGACTCCTTTGCCTTCCCTTTGCCTTGTACGGGCATGTGAGGTCTAGGAATAAATGGTCGTCTGTTCTTCCCTGCCAGGTGTCTTGGGCCTTTACCCTTGCCACCAACAGCTTTGAAGCTGGGTCCCTTCTTGACCATGAAGACATTTTTGGACGAACTGCCCCTTATGCTCTTCTCGGCAGTTACTAGCATGCTGTGCAACTCCGACGCGGTCTTGTCCATATCATGCATGTGATAGTTCATGACGAACCCACCATATGCATGAGGAAGGGATTGCAGAATAAAATCCGCTGCCATTTCCTTTTCCATAGACATACCGATACTAGTCATATGGTCAAAATGCCCCTTCATTTGTAGGACGTGAGGACCTACGGAGCTGCCTGCTGACATCTTGCAGGCTATGAGTTCTCGGAGAACAGTGTATTTTTCAATACGTACTTTCTCCTTGAACATATCCTTGATCTGTGCAAACATTGCAAACGGATCATGGGATAGCTCCATAAACTGCTTTTGGAGGTCCGCCTCCATGCAGCCCAGCATGACACACGCAACGTCGATAGAGTCGCTAAGGTGTTTCTGGTACGCATCCTTAACGACCCTTGTTGCGTTGGCAGCTGGCTCCTCAGGGATAGCCTTATCAAGGACGTACTCCCTGCGTTCCATTTTTAATACAAGTCGTAAATTTCTGTCCCAGTCTAGATAATTTGTTCCGTTGAGTTTACACTTCTCGAGTATAGTCCTCAATGACAAATTAGACGAATTTGTTGAATTACTAGCCATTTCTACACGAAGAAAGTAAATTTAATCAGAATAGTTGAATAAATTTACGAAGATCCGAATTAAACACCAACCATTAGATTCTAAAATTAGAATCTTTAAACCAAGATCCCTTATTCGTCATTTGAAGTGCGCTAAGGCGCACCGCTCCAATTGACTTATTTAGGTAGGACATCCGTCCAATTACAACCCGTGTAACTCTTAGTCAGGGTATGTGTAAAACACACGGCTTACCCTTCCGATGCCCCAGCTCGACCTCAGGCCAAGAATCGTGGTTGAGTCAACCAACTTTCACTAACGAGTTAACTTTGTGCAGATGCTCCGCTAAGGCGCACGACATCCCACAAATTTTACCATTCCCATCTAGAACCCATTCGATCGATGCTCCGCTAAGGCGCACGACACCGATAAAATGTTTCTACATGGGTGTGAATTAGGGTGGCATCTCACTTGACTCAAATTAACTTGTAATTTGGTTGTGTTTAATAATTCGAAAGTATTTGGTACAATTACGAATCCGTCACCAACAACCCGTGTTGTGATGTTTCTAATTGTATCACATACTATCTTCATTTGAATCCGTCATTTGCAACCCATGCAAAATACGTTTCAAACTTGAACTCATCCATCACAACCCGTGTGGTGATAGTTCACAACGCTTTAAACATGCAAACAATTAAAGTTTGTTTTTAATCTTTGCATGTGAGGTGATCGCTTATAAACTTATAAACTAATCATGCAACCATGCAATTAATTTAAATGATTCAAGCAAGCAACCATAAAGCGTTAAATATGCATTTTATAGCCCATCCTAATCTTAGGAATCTACGAGTCTTCACATCTTCTCGTCTTTCTCATTCGGGCTCCCACTAGCTCTTGGACTTCCTCCAAGACCGTCATCGTGCTCGATTTTCCATCCTTCTCGTCTTTGAGTAATAATTACAATTAATACTCGGTTCGTAGACCGGATAAAAAATAATTACACTTTATGGGCTCGAATAAAAGAATAATTACACGCTAACACTAACGGTATGCAAACCGTGAAAGCGATAAATCTAATGGGCTACTAAAGCATCATACATTTCATCACATCATCCAACATGTTATCACACAAACATGTTATCAAATAATATGCAATAATTCCGGTTTTTCTTTTGCCAAGTTGCTTGGTCGGGTTTATCGAAACTAGACCTTTTCGAAAAACGGTTTATCGAAACCGATCAAATTTTGAAAGTTTTCGAAATATTGGATCGTGGGTTCGTGAAATGGATCAAACACCACACACGAACCAAGTTGGGCCAAGCCAATGGGCCGAGGGCCCATTGGGCCGAGCCCAACCATGCACGGCCCGGTTTGGGCCTTGGAAGGCCCAAACCCGGCTTGCCGCCACTCTCGGCCTCGGCCGAGAGTGGGGACGGGCCCGGTCACCGCCGGCCTCCCCGGCCTCCGGTGACCTCCGTCCGGTACCTCCGATCCGGCTCCCCGAGAGTCTCTTCTCGGACCCGACAAATCCAATAATTTCCGAAAAATTCCAAATTTAATATATTTTTCAAAAGTAACATATTTCATGCAAATATCCCAAAAAGCATTAAAATCATGTTATCAACTTTTGGCATGAAAATAATCACAAAACCGAAATAAATTCAACAAGACAAAGATTAAGAGGGTAACCAACGCTCTGATACCACTGTAGGGTTTTGGAGCGTTCTAGATCGTCATCGAGATAGCGGAAGCAATAAAAGATAATCTACTCCAAACCTTGTCCAAGAACATTTAAACCATTAAATCCCAAAGCAAAATCTATTCCACAAGATATTTACCTTTAAGTCTTGTTTGAATCGATAAAGAAGAACATTCGGATCTTCTTCTCTAAAGCAAGTCCACACCAAGAGAATGATCTTCAAGATCCTTCACTTAATTGCCTACTAGAACAATTAAATGAAGAACAAGAGAGCAAGATGGAGGAAGAACACCAAGGTGGCCGGCCACAATGAGAGAGAAAGAGAGGTTTTTGTGAGTTTTGTGACTTAATCAATTAATGAAATAATGTCTTGCAATATATCTCATCATCCAACTCACAAGTATGGGTTAAAAGTGATTGGTATGGGCTTAAAGGAGCTTTAACCCATACCCCTTAAATCACTCACCTCTTAATCCACAACTACCAACTAAGCATGGTGTTGTGTGGCCCCCACATTGGCCCCACCAAGTGGGCCGGCCATATGGCCTTATTGGGCCCTTATTGGGCCGGCCATGAGGCTTCATGGGCCGAGCCCAATGGGCCCTCCCGTGTTGTCTCATGCCGCGTCCAAAAGTTTCCCGACCCTTTTGTCGCTACTTATCAAACAAAGTCCGACGCGATATCGACGAAAAACTCAATTTTTCTCGATTCGCTAATTATTCTCTCAAACCGAACCTATGGCACAAAACCTCCAGTTTTGTCCATATACTTCTCCTTAAGAAACATCCATGTTTCCTTGTCTCAAGTTATCCGTCTTGTATGTGTGTGACCCTCTAGGCTCATGCCACCGTTGGCAGATCGGCGCAAGAATTGCTCTTGCCCGATCCATCATAAGTGGTCTCTAGTAAAACATTATGATTACCCAAGGTGCATGATGATCGATGATTCGACTTAACCTTTGTGCGTACAAGTCACCATCCTTTTATCTCTAGATATCCTGATTGATCACAAGGCATAGAGTCGTCTCCCTTGTTTAATCAATCATTGTTACTTGATATGCGAGATGACTGAGAAATGATAACCCGTATCATTTTGCATGGCCATGCTTTTCTCTCATTCGGTCTCCATCAAGAGGCCTTCTAACGGATATCTTTCCCATACCGTAGTATGAGGGATAAATCCCTTAGCCGTCTTTCGTGTCACTCATGCAACCCGTTCCGCCACCCAATCATGCCCTTCATAGCAATCCTTTTACAGAAAGCGTTTGGCGCAAGTTAAAGCCGTACGTTCATTGCATAGTGATCACAAAGACTCCTTGGTCTAAGGACGTCGTGACGAGCTATCGCATTTGAATATGTTTATGGCTTAATCTATGAAAACACTATTCAATGCGGGTCGTCCGATATCAATCACCTCATGATATCTATGATATGGTTCCAGGATCCCACATCCTTATGACAAGTAGAACTACGTCATTAAGAACCATTCCTCATACTGGTCACTTTCAAGGAAGCATAGGTTGACCAGGGACTTGTTAAGTGTGATCCGTACAGATTTATGGTTCTACTACTTTAGTGGTCATAAATCAGATCATGCTTAACATATTACTTCAACATATAAGTAATATAAAGCCGTTTATATTTATACATCACAAACGATGATATTTGTACATAGACGTTTACAGGCTAATACCAATTGGACTACGGCACAAATGCTATCATGAAGCAAGCATCTCGGAGTTGAAACCAACGTTTTGATGAAGCTGTGAAACAGTTTGGCTTCATCAAGAACGATGATGAACCTTACGTGTATAAAAAGGCAGATGGGAGTAAGGTAGTCTTTTTGGTGCTCTATGTCGATGGCATATTGCTCATTGGAAACGACGTCCCTACCTAGCTCTTGACAAAGGCTTGGTTAGGTGAGTGTTTTGCAATGAAGGACTTAGGTGAGGCTTCTTATATCTTGGGGATCAAGATATATAGAGATCGTGCCAACCGGGTCTTGGGCTTAAGTCAAAGCACCTATTTAGACAAAGTGTTGAGAAGATTCTCAATGCATAATTCCAAGAAAGGACTGCTGCCCATGCGTCATGGCATAAAGCTTAGTAAGAATCAGAGTGCTGAGACACCTGAAGAGCTAAAAAGAATGAATGAGATCCCATATGCTTATAGGGCCCATAATGTATGCCATGATATGTACGATACCGGATGTCTCGTTTGCCCTAAGCTGTACCAGTAGACATCAATCCAAACCCGGTGAGGAACAATGGATTGCGGTCAAGGCAATTCTCAAATATTTGAGAAAAACCAAAGACGCTTTTCTTGTATACGGGGGAAGAAGTGATGATGATCTAGTCGTCAAAGTATATGTTGACGCTAGTTTCCAGACAGACCCTGATGACTTTAAGACTCAGTTGGGATATGTGTTTACGTTGAACGGTGGAGCATTCAGCTAGAAAAGCAAGAAGCAGGACACAATCGCCGACCCTACAACGGAAGCTGAGTATATTGCTGCATCGGAAGCAGCAAAGGAGGCTGTAAGGATCAGGAGTTTCATGGCTGGGTTACGTGTAATTAAAAACCCATCTAACCCAGTAGACTTATGTTGTGACAACACTGGGGCCATTGCGCAAGCTAAGGAACCCAGGGCACATGACAGATCCAAGCATGTACTCAGGAAGTATCACATCATCCGCAGCATAGTTGCTAGAGGTGACGTAAAGATCCACTACGTTGTATCTGATGATAACACAGCTGACCCCTTGACCAAGGCTCTTCCTCAAGCAAAACATGATAAACATGTTAGGTCAATGGGGATAGACTGGGACTTAGATTGGAACTAGTGGCAAGTGGGAGATTGATAGCATTTTTGTGCCCTAGTCAAATTGCTAGCAGTCTATAAATGTCTATGTATGTTAATCATCGTTTGTAATAAATAAAACGGCTTTGTATTACTTATGTGTTGAAATTATATGTTAAGCATGATCTGATTTATGACCACTAAAGTAGTAGAACCATAAATCTGTACGGATTACACTTAACGAGTCCCTGGTCAATATACGCTTCAATCGAAGCGACCAGTATAAGGATTTTTCTCAATGATGTAGTTCTGCTTATCATAGGGATATGGGATCCCGGAATCATATAATAGATATCATAAGGTGATTGATATCGGACGACCCGCTTTGAATAGTGTTTCAGAGATTAAGCCATGAACATATTCAAATGCGATAGCTTGTCATGATATCCTTAGTCCAAGGAGTCTTTGTGATCGCTATGCGGTCGAAGTACGGCTTTAACTTGCGCCTAACGCTTTCCGTAACAGGATTGCAATAACGGGCATGATTGGGTGGCAGAACGGATTGCATGAGTGACACGAAAGACGGCTAAGGGATTTATCCCTCGTACTACGGTATGGGAAAGATATCTGTTAAGGCCGCTTGATCGAGAGTGACTGGGAGAAAGAGCATGGCCATGCCAGTGATACGAGTTATTAGTTCTCAATCGTCTCACATATCAAGTAACAATGATTGATTAAACAAGGATGACGACTCTATGCCTTGTGATCAATCTGGATGTCTAGAGATAATTGGATAGTGGCTTGTACGCACAAGGTGAAATCGAATCATTGATCATCACGCACCTTGGGTAATCATAATGTCTTACTAGAGACCAGTTATGATGGATCGGGCAAGAGAGATCTCTTGCGCCGATCTGCCAACGGTGGCATGAGCGTGGAGGGTCACACACATACAATATGGATAATTTGAGACAAGGGAACGTTAGCATTTTCTTGAGGAGCAAGACATGGCCAAAACTGAGGGTTTTAGGCCATGGGTTTGGTTTTGAGAGAATGATTAACGAATCGAGAAAACTGAGTTTTTCGTCGATGACGCGTCGGACTTTGTTTGATAAGTAACGACAAATGGGTCGGGTAATTTTTGGACACGGCACGCGACCACATGGGCGAGCCCATTGGACTCGGCCCATGAGGTCACCAAGCCGGCCCAAAAAAGGCCAAACAAGGCCCAATAAGCCATCATGGCCGGCCACAATGGTGGGTCCAATTGTGGGGGCCACATACCATGCTTAGTTGGTGTTGTTGATTAAGAGGAGATTGATTTAAGGGGATTAAGTGATGACTTGCCTTTAACCCATGCTTTCATCATTTGTTACTTTAATCACCCATGCCTTATGAGTTGATGAAGTAGACAAAAGAGAAAACAATTCACTCACTCTCACAAACTCTCTCTCCTTGGCCGGCCACCCTTCCCTCTCTCCTCTCTTTGCTCTCTTGTTCTACACACATTAGTTCTAGTAGGCTAATTGTGAAGGATCTTAAAGATCATCATCTTGGTGTAGACTTGCTCTAGAGAAGAAGATCATCTAGTTCTTCTTTCTTGATTCAAGAAAGACTAAAAGGTAAATTCTTGTGGAATAGATTTTGCCTTGAGATTTAATGGTTCATGTTCTTGGACAATTTTTGGAGTTCTTAATGTTTATGCTTCCGCTATCTCGATGATCTTGAATGCTCCAAATCCCTACATTGTATTATATTTATACTCGGCCTACGAGCCGTTGATAATTTATGTAAACACACTTCTCGGAGATGGCACTTTGGGATTCTTGGAGCTGGCGTTGAGTCGTGGAGACGTCAAGGAGCCAGAGGGAGCGTCGCCAAGGATGAAGAAGACTTGTATAGTTGTAATCTTCAACCTTAGGATGTGACCCAGATCTTTATCGACCGGCCCCATAAAGATCGAACCTAGATACGGGCTTAGGCTATACATGTTTATGTTGTGCCTTTTAGAACTGCATGATTAGTAATGTATGTTTATTTATATGCACAAGAGCATGATAAGTTTAAACGTACATATGTTTTGCATGTCTGAAATTGGTTAAATAACGTAAACTTGAACATACAAAATTAAGTAAAATATGAAACATATCATCGTACCCGGTACTGATGAATAGTTGTCATGTAGAGAATGTACTAGATACATGTCTCGCAAAACTTGATCATATCGCAATTGAGTCATGCGATGATGCTATCAAATTTTGACAATCTACGAAACTGTGTGACCACGGACGTCGTGTGCGTTAGCAGAGCGGTCGTTGAAGCAAAGCAAGTAGATGTGGACAGTTTTGTTTGGGGCGTAGATGCATTAGCTCTCTCCAGTTCAAGTTCTGGTCCATAAGTCGTTAATTGGTTGACTCAACTGATATTATTTTTGTGCCCTGGTCCAAATTGCTAGTATTCTACAAATATCTATGTATATTTATCATCATTTGTAACAAATAAAACAGCTTTGTATTACTTATGTGTTGAAGTAATATGTTAAGCATGATCTGATTTATGATCACTAAAGTAGTAGAACCATAAATCTGTACGGATCACACTTAACGAGTCCCTGGTCAATATATGCTTCAATCGAAGCGACCAGTATGAGGATGCTTCTTAATGATGTAGTTCTCCTTATCATAGGGATGTGGGATCCCGGAATCATATCATAGATATCATGAGGTGATTGATATCGGACGACCCGCTTTGAATAGTGTTTCATAGATTAAGCCATGAACATATTCAAATGCGATAGCTTGTCACGATATCCTTAGACCAAGGAGTCTTTCTGATCGCTATGCAGTCGACGTACGGCTTTAACTTGCGCCTAACGCTTTCCGTAATAGGATTGCAATAATGGGCATGATTGGGTGGCGGAACGGATTGCATGAGTAACACGAAAGACGGCTAAGGGATTTATCCCTCGTACTACGATATGGGAAAGATATCCGTTAAGGCCGCTTGATCGAGAGTGACTGAGAGAAAGAGCATGGCCATGCCAGTGGTACGGGTTATTAGTTCTCAGCCATCTCACATATCAAGTAACAATGATTGATTAAACAAGGATGACGACTCTATGCATTGTGATCAATCGGGATGTGTAGAGATAATAGGATAGTGACTTGTACGCACAAGGTTAAATCGAATCATCGATCATCGATCATCATGCACCTTGGGTAATCATAATGTCTTACTAGAGACCACTTATGATGGATCGGGCAAGAGAGATCTCTTGCGCCGATCTGCCAACGGTGGCATGAGCCTGGAGGGTCACACACATACAAGACGGATAACTTGAGACAAGGAAACCTTAACGTTTCTTGGGGAGAAATACATGGACAAAACTGAAGGTTTTGAGCCATGGGTTCGGTTTGAGAGAATAATTAGCGAATCGAGAAAACTGAGATGTTCGTCGATGTCGCGTCGGACTTTGTTTGATAAGTAACAACAAAAAGGGTCGGACAAGTTTTGAACACGGCACGCGACCAGATGGGCGAGCCCATTGGGCTCGGCCCATGAGGTCACCTTGCCTGCCCAACAAGGGCCCAATTAAGGCCCAATAAGCTCTTATGGGTGGCCACCTTGGTGGGTCTAAGGGTGGGGGCCACACACCATGCTTAGATGGTGTTGTTGATTAAGAGGTGAGTGATTTAAGGGGTATGGGTAATGACTTGCCTTTAACCCATGCTTTCATCATTTGTCACTTTAATGACCCATGCTTATGAGTTGATGAAGTACACAAATATCAAACACAATTAAAATCACTCTCACTCTCAATTTCTCTCTCCTTGGCAGGCCACAAGTCCCTCTCTCCTCCCTTCTTGCTCTCTTGTTCTTCACATAATTGTTCTAGTAGACTTTTAGTGAAGGATCTTGAAGATCATCCTCTTGGTGTGGACTTGCTCTAGAGAAGAAGATCACATAGTTCTTCTTTCTTGATTCAACAAACATTGGAGTTGACTAAAAGGTAAATTTCTTGTGGAATAGATTTTGCCTTGAGATTTAATGGTTCATGTTCTTAGACAAGGTTTGGAGTTTCTTTTGTTTATGCTTCCGCTATCTCGATGATCTTGAACGCTCCAAAACCCTACATCAACTAGGCCATGAACGTCGTGTGCGATAGCAGAGCGTTCATGGAAGCATCGATAGAGGATGCGGAGAGTTTTGGTTGGGGCGTAGATGCATTAGATCTTTCCAATCAAGATCTGGTCCACATATCTATAGATGCGCCGACCTAGATCATCAGACAGAACAATGCCAATGTACTTAGTACATATGTTCTAGCCAAGAGTCACACACGGTGTGATTGGAAAGTTTTCCTACCTACATAACCTAATTGAAGCGTTGATGCATTAGCTCACTTCAAGAGGGTGAATAAAGGGTCTTGGTTCTTGATTCTTCCGAAGAATCAAAATGGTCAAGGTTTTGCAACAAATCTTCATAGATAAATTCAGAGTCTAACTTGAATTTATTGATCTGTGTAGATTATGGCAGCAAGCCAATCACACACGTTGTCACTAAGGTCGATCTTGGACAAGGAGAAACTTAGTGGAGTGAACTTCCTCGACTGGGAAAGTAACACAAGAGGAAGGAATGTGTACTTGACGAGCTCTTTTCCCTATGTCAGTTGTAGGTTCCATGAGAAGTGTTATGAATGCCCACGAAAGGTAATCTAACGACTCGCTCGAAAAGGAATGCATCATATTGGGCACGAGAGGGGCATTAGATTCTAGAGTGCTAGTGGGAGCTCGGTCAAGTCCTCCACACATACCAATTGGACAAGAAAGGGTACAGAGGTCCATAAGGGCAAGTCCAAGCCTCAAGAGGACACAGACAAGGCCAAGTTGGACGCGAAGGACGTTGTTTGCTTATTTAGCAATCATCATGGTAAAAAGAGGAGGGACTGCAAGAATTTCCTAGAGGAGAAGAAGAAGGCCGGTAGGACTGACGCTTTAGGTATTTACTTCATTGAAGTGAATTTGTCTACTGATTCTGGCTTAACGCTGGAAACAGGCTCGCAATCACACATATGTGTTGATAAACAGGCGCTGAAAGTAGACGAGATTTGGCTGAAGATGAAACGGACATACAGGTTGCGGACGACGAGAGAGTCGTGGCGTAAACGGTAGGGGTCGTTTATCTCAGCTCCCTATCGGGACTTCTATTGAAATTAAAGTTGTGTACCGACTATCCGTAAAGACATCATTTATGTTTCTGTATTCAACGCTAAAAGTTCAAATGTTACCATTGGTAATGGTTTATTCAAATTATACAGAAATAATGTTTGTTATGGTGCTATAGTCCTTGATAAATGGTCACTATGTTTTGAAAACTAGTGATATTAACGAGCGTTCGATACACAATGTAAATACCAAAAGGCTCAAGGTTGATGAATCGAGTAAAACTCGGTTATGGAACTTCCGTCTGGGCTGCATAAGCAAGAGACAACCATCAACACTTCACAAGTGTGGACTCTTAGGTCCGTTTGAATTCGATCAAAATGATAGGTGCGAATTTTACTTGATGAGCAATGCGGCGAAGTCACCCTTCACCGGTAAGGGTGAGAGCGGGTGACTTGTCACGCCTAATTGAAAGAGATCACCATGGGTTCCAAACGTTAATTTCATGCAGCGGAGCCTTATGTAACCATGGTGATCGAAATAGACGAAGATCTTAATGAAAAATTCAGCATGTTCTTAAGCTTTTCAAATCTGAAAATTAACTTTGTCAATCGATCAAAACACAATGTAGTGTTCTCTATTGAGTCCACACAAGCACAAAAACCACTAATCGGTTTTCTCTCAAACTTTTGCTATGAATGTTTTGAGAATTCTTTTGACAAAATCAATGGAGGAATTAAGGAGGAAGAGTCGGCCAAGTGAGGAGGAATTAGTGGGGAAGTTGCCGAAATAGTTAGAAAAAATAAGGGGAGATATTTTACAATTAATTTGAAATTAAAACTAAAAAATCTTAATTGAATTTCAAAATCAATTAATTGCATATATTACCCTCTTAAACTCTTATTTGCACTTTTCCCCATTCATCACTTAAAACCCTAAATGGGCTTTAAGCCCGTTTAACTAAAACCCAAATTAAACCCATTAAATTAAGTTCTAATTTCGGTTTAGATAAATCGGTTTAATTTTCTCAAATTAATTTCTTCAACCGTCTGGTTAAAACCTTAGGCCAGAAAACTACCGAATCGTTTTCAATTTGACTATATTGAAAACCTGATTCTCCCAATTTCCATCCATGATTATTTGGCATGTATCGTACTTAATACGTGTGACCCTCTAGGCTCACGAACAGTTGGCGGACTGGTAAAATTATTATTTTACCCTTTCCATCATAAGTGGTCTGTAGCAAGACATTATGATTACCCAATGTTCGTGATTATCGATTATTCGACTTAACCATTTATCGTACATGTCACTGTCCTTTTATCAAACTGATATCCAGATTGATCAATAGGCATAGAATCATCATCCTAATTTATCAATCACTGCTTCTTGATATCTGAGATGACTGAAAACTGATACTAATTTATCACCTACACGGCCGTGCTATTCCTTCAGTCATACTCATCAAGTGGCCTAAACGGATATCTTTCTCATACCGAAGTATGAGTGATAAATCCCTCAGACGCCTTTCGAGTTCACTAATGCAATAAATATCCAAGCCAATCGAAGCCGTTATAGTTACCCTTTTACATATAACGTTAGACTAGGTCAAACTTAGGTATTCGTTACATAGTGTACACAAAGACTCCTTGGTCTTAGGATATAATGACAAGCTACGATATGTGAGTATCTCATGACTGGATCTATGCAGCATACTCACAATCGGGTTGTCCAATATCATAGACCTGATGATATCTATGATATAACTCCGGCACATACTTTGCCATGATCAGTAGAGCGTGATCACAAGGAGTTGGTCTCATACAGATCGCTTCTTAAAGAAGCTTAGCTGATCAGGGACTCATCAAATGTAATTCTTTCTGATCTATAGTTCTACTATTAGTGGTTACACACATAATGACATAGATCAAATTACATTCGATATATTACTACAACACATTAGTAATATATGCCAATTTATTTATTCAGAAAGATGATAAAACATTACATCTGTAGATCGCTTATATATTGGACTGGGGCATAAGTCTAACAATCTCCCACTTGCCCCTGGTTCCAATTTAAGTTCTGATCTACTCCCATAGACCCTGCATAGTCCTCATGCCTAGGCTGCGACTGAGCCTTTGTCAATGGATCGGCCATATTATCATCAGTCGAATAGTGTTTAATCTCCACATCACCTCTATATGTGATAACTCTCACGAGGTGATGCCTGCTGAGTATATGTTTGGATCTGTTGTGGAATCTGGGCTCTTGAGCAATAGCTACGGCACCTGCGTTTCTCCACAACAAGCTTATCGGATCAGACGCTCGCGGCGTTACATCTAATCCGATCAGAAAGCTTCTAATCCATACGGCCTCTTTAGCTGCTTTTGTTGCAGCTATATACTTAGCATCCGCTGTAGAGTTGGCAATTTTGGCTTGCTTAAAGCTTATCCAGCTGAAAACGCCACCACTCAACACAAAATATATCCTGACTGAATTTTGAAGTCATTTGGATATGTCTGAAAACTAGCATCGACTTGTCATTTGACTGCAATACTCACACTCGGGTTGTCCGATATCATCGACCTGATGGTATCTATGATATAACTCCGGCACGCACTTTACCATGATCAGTAGAGCACGATCACAAGGAGTTAATCTCATACTGATCGCTTCAGAAGAAGCTTAGCTTATCAGGGACTTTATCGAATGCAATTCTTTCTGATTTATAGTTCTACTATAAGTGCTTACACACATTATGACATAAATCAAATCACATTAGATATATTACTACAACACATTAGTAATATTATGTCTTTTATTACGTAGAATAATGATGTCTGTTACAATATAGATTAAGAAATTACATTAGACTAGAGCATAATCCTAACAATCTCCCACTTGCCCCTAGTTCCAACCTAAGTTCCAATCTACCCCCATAGACTTTACGTGCGCCTCATGCTTGGGCTGCGGTAAAGCCTTTGTCAAGGGATCAGCAACGTTGTCATCAGTCGGTACATAAGTAATCTCCACATCACCGTTATCGATATATTCTCTGATAATGTGATACTTCCTCTGTATGTGTTTAGTTCTGTTGTGGAATCTTGGCTCTTGAGCTAATGTTATGGCCCCCGTGTTGTCACACAACAAGCTTACCGGATCAGACGCTCACGGCATTACATCTAATCCGGTTAGAAAGCTTCTAACCCATACGGCTTCCTTAGCTGCTTCTGCTGCAACTATGTATTCAGCCTCTGTTGTAGAATCGGCAGTTGTGGCTTCCTTGAAGCTCTTCCAGCTGAATGATCCGCCATTTAACACGAATACAAATCCTGCCTGTGATTTGAAATCATCAGGATCTGTCTGAAAACTAGCATCAACATATCCTTTGACTGCTAGTTCTCCATCCTTCCCACCATACACTAGGAATACGGCTTTAGTTCCTTTTAGATATTTAAGGATACTCTTGACAGCAATCCAGTGCTCCTGGCCTGGGTTAGATTGATATCCGCTGGTACAGGTTAATGCGAACGAGATGTTGATCTCGTGCAAATCATGGCATACATGATGGATCCCACAGCTGAAGCATATGGGATCTTACTCATCTTGCTTAGCTCATCAGAAGTCTTAGGACTCTGTTGTTTGCTGAGCTTAATGCCATGTCGCATGGGTATGTATCCCTTCTTAGAATCAAGCGTTGAGAAGCTTCTCAACACCTTATCTATGTAAGTGCTCTGAATTAGACCCAATATTCTTTTGGGTCGATCTCTGCAGATCTTGATGATAGCATTTTGTACCCTAGTCCAATTGCTAGTAGCCTGTAAACGTCTATGTACATTATCATCGTTTGTAATATATATAAAACGGCTTTGTATTACTTATGTGTTGAAGTAATATGTTAAGCATGATCTGATTTATAACCATATAGTAGAACCATAAATCTGTACGGATCACACTTAACGAGTCTCTGGTCAATATATGCTTCATAGAAGCGACCAGTATGAGGATGGTTCTTAATGACATAGTTCTACTTGTCATAGGGATGAGGGATCCCGGAATCATATCATAGATATCATGAGGTTATTGATATCGGACGACCCGCTTTGAATAGTGTTTTCATAGATTAAGCCATAAACATATTCAAATGCGATAGCTTGTCACGACATCCTTAGACCAAGGAGTCTTTGTGATCACTATGCAATGAACGTGCAGCTTTAACTTGCGTCTAACGCTTTCCGTAACAGGATTGCAATAACGGGCATGATTGGGTGGCGGAACGGGTTGCATGAGTGACACGAAAGACGGCTAAGGGATTTATCCCTCATACTACGGTATGGGAAAGATATCCGTTAAAGGCCTCTTGATAGAGACTGACTGAGAGTAAGAGCATGGCCATGCCGGTGATACGGGTTATCAGTTCTCAGCCATCTCACATATCAAGTAACAATGATTGATTAAACTAGGGTGACGACTCTATGCCTTGTGATCAATCGGGATATCTAGAGATAATAGGATAGTGACTTGTACGCACAAGGTTAAGTTGAATCATCGATTGTCATGCACCTTGGGTAATCATAACGTCTTACTAGAGGCCCCTTATGATGGATCGGGCAAGAGCGATCTTTTGCGCCGATCTACCAACGGTGGCATGAGCCTGAAGGGTCACACGCATTCAAGACAGATAACTTGAGAGAAGGAAACCTTAACGTTTCTTGAGGAGCAATACATGGACAAAACTGGAGGTTTTGTGCCATGAGTTCGGTTTGAGAGAATAATTAGCGAATCGAGAAAACTGATTTTTTTCGTCGATGTCGCGTCGGACTTTGTTTGATAAGTAACGACAAAAAGGGTCGGGCGACTTTTGGACACGGCACGAAACCACATGGGCGAGCCCATTGGGCTCGGCCCATGAGGTCTCATGGCCGTCCCAAAAAAGGGCCCATTTAGGGCCCAATAAGCCCACTTGGTCGGCCACTTTGGTGGGCCAAAAGGTGGGGGCCACACGACACCATGCTTAGTTGGTGATTGTGGATTAAGAGGTGAGTGATTTAAGGGGTATGGGTTAAAGCACCTTTAAGCCCATACCAATCACTTTAGACCCATGCTTATGAGTTGGATGATGAATTGAAATATCTAATATTCATTCATTACACAAAATAATCACACAACTCACAAAACCTCTCTCTCTCTCTCATAGTGGCCGGCCTGATAGCATTTGTGCCCTAGTCCAATTGCTATTAGCCTGTAAACGTCTATGTACATTATCATCGTTCGTAACATATATATAAAACGGCTTTGTATTACTTATGTGTTGAAGTAATATGTTAAGCATGATCTGATTTATAACCACTAAAGTAGTAGAACCATAAATCTGTACGAATCACACTTAACGATCCCTGATCAAAATATGCTTCCTTAGAAGCGACCAGTATGAGGATGGTTCTTAATGACGTAGTTCTACTTGTCATAGGGATGAGGGATCCCGGAATCATATCATAGATATCATGAGGTGATTGATATCGGACGACCCGCTTTGAATAGTGTTTTCATAGATTAAGCCATGAACATATTCAAATGCGATAGCTTGTCACGACATCCTTAGACCAAGGAGTCTTTGTGATCACTATGCAATGAACGTGCAGTTTTAACTTGCGCCTAACGCTTTCTGTGACAGGATTGCTATAAAGGGCATTATTGGGTGGCGGAACGAGTTGCATGAGTGACACGAAAAACGGCTAAGGGATTTATCCCTCATACTACGATATGGGAAAGATATCCGTTAAAAGGGCCTTTTGATGGAGACTGACTGAGAGTAAGAGCATGGCCATGCCGATGATATGGGTTATCAGTTCTCCGCCATCTCGCATAACAAGTAACAATGATTGATTAAACAAGGGTGACGACTCTGCCTTGTGATCAATCGGGATATCTAGAGATAATAGGATAGTGACTTGTACGCACAAGGTTAAGTTGAATCATCGATCGTCATGCACCTTGGGTAATCATAACGTCTTACTAGAGGCCCCTTATGATGGATCGGGCAAGAGCGATCTTTTGCGCCGATCTACCAACGGTGGCATGAGCCTGAAGGGTCACACGCATTCAAGACAGATAAGTTGAGACAAGGAAACCTTAACGTTTCTTGAGGAGCAATACATGGACAAAACTGGAGGTTTTGTGCCATGAGTTCGGTTTGAGAGAATAATTAGCGAATCGAGAAAACTGATTTTTTTTGTCGATGTCGCGTCGGACTTTGTTTGATAAGTAACGACAAAAAGGGTCGGGCGACTTTTGGACACGGCACGAGACCACACGGGCGAGCCCATTGGGCTCGGCCCATGAGGTCTCATGGCCGGCCCAAACAAGGGCCCATTAAGGGCCCAATAAGCCCTCTTGGCCGGCCCACATGGTGGGTCCATGTGTGGGGGCCACACAACACCATGCTTAGTTGGTGATTGTGGATTAAGAGGTGAGTGATTTAAGGGGTATGGGTTAAAGCACCTTTAAGCCCATACCAATCAACTTTTGACCCATGCTCATGAGATTGATGAAGTAGAGAAATATCAAATGGGATTCAAGACACAACACACTCTCATCAATCCTACAACTCTCACAACTCTCTCTCTCCTCTCTTTGCTCTCTTGTTCTTCATTTAATTGTTCTAGTAGGCAATTGAGTGAAGGATCTTCAAGATCATCCCCTTTGTGTGGACTTGCTCTAGAAAAGAAGATCCGAAAGTTTTTCTTTATCGATTCAACAAAGACTAAATGCAAAATGGAGAAACTGTCCAGATTGTCCAGTTTCGGTGACCGACAATGCGTGAACCATAGTCGCTTCGTCCGAGCTCCGATTGACCTGAAACTTGTGCCGTTAGAAAGATAAGTCCAAGGGCTACAACCTTTGTGAAATACTGATTTTCCATAAGAGCGCTGGTTTGGGAGAAACAAGGCCGAGAAGCAGAATGGTCCGCAGAGTCTGTCCAGCGAGACGGGAAAAATGTTTTGCTCCAGACGGAGGTCTTCTCGTCCGAACTGGGTTCGGAGCAAAACACAAAAGATGTAGGGAGTTGTCTGAGGTTTAATCTCCAAAAAGAACCAAAGAAATTGGAGATCTGTAGCTTGAGATATAGAGCTTCAAAGTCTCGGTTTTCTGCCGGGCAGATTCTGGTAAAACCCGAAAACTCGATTTCCTAAGGATCTAACTTGGTAGTCGATCTTGCGCAGGTTAGGGGCGGTTTATAGGTTGCTTCCGCTGCCATGCACGTTATTAGGATGCCCCGGAACCCAACAGTGGTATCAGAGGCGGTCTACCACTCCGAGATCCTTGTTTGTTATTTCGGTTTTGTAATGATACAAATGCCATAATTGTTGATAACATGATTTTAATGCTTTTAAGGATATTTGCATGAAATATGTTATTTTTGAAAATATATTGAATTTGGAATTTTTCGAAAATTATTGGATTTGTCGGGTCCGAGAGGAGACTCTCGGGGAGCCGGATCGGAGGTACCGGGTGGAGGTCACCGGAGGCCGGGGAGGCCGGCGGTGACCGGGGCCATCCCCACTCTTGGCCGAGGCCGAGAGTGGAGGCAAGCTCGGCTTGGGCCTTCCAAGGCCCAAACCGAGTCGTGGTGTTGGGCTCGGCCCAACGGGCTTCGGCCCATTGGCTTGGCCCGACTTGGTTCGTGCACGTTGATTTTGTCCGTGGCATGAACCCGCGATCCAATATTTCGAAAACTTTTAAATTTGATCGGTTTCGATAAACCGTTTTTCGAAAAGGTCTAGTTTCGATAAACCCGACCAAGCAACTTGGCAAAATTAAAACCGGAATTATTGCATATTGTTTGATAACATGTTTGTGTGATAACATGTTGGATGATGTGATGAGATGTATGATGCATCAGTAGCCCATTAGATTTTATCGCTTTCACGGTTTGCATACCGTTAGTGTTAGCGTGTAATTATTCTTTTATTCGAGCCCATAAAGTGTAATTATTTTTTATCCGGTCTACGAACCGAGTATTAATTGTAATTATTACTCAAAGACGAGAAGGATGGAAAATCGAGCACAATGACGGTCTTGGAGGAAGTCCAAGAGCTAGTGGGAGCCCGAATGAGCCAGACGAGGAGATATGAAGACTAGTAGAATCCTAAGATTAGGATGGGCTATAAAATGCATATTTAACGCTTTATGAATGCTTGCTTGAATTATTTATTTAATAACATGCTTGAATGATTAGCTTATAAGTTTATAAGCCATCACCTCACATGCAAAGATTAAAATCGACTTTAATTGTTTGCATGTTTAAAGCGTTGTGAACTATCATCGCACGAGTTGTGATGGATGAGTTCAAATTTGAAACGTGTTTGCACGGGTTGCAAATGACGGTTTCTAATGAAGATAGTATGTGATACAATTAGAAACGTCACAACACGGGTTGTTGATGACGGGTTCGTACTTGTGCCAAATACTTTCGAATTATTAAGCACAACCAATTTACAAGATAATTTGAGTCAAGTGAGATGCCACCCAAATTCACACCCATGTAGAAACATTTTATCGGTGTCGTGCGCCTTAGCGGAGCATCGATCGAATGGGTTCTAGATGGGAATGGTAAACTTTGTGGGATGTCGTGCTCCTTAGCGGAGCATCTGCACAAAGTTAACTCGTTAGTGAAGGTTGGTTGACTCGACCACGATTCTTGGCCTGAGGTCGAGCTGGGGCATCGGAAGGGTAAGCCGTGTGTTTTATGCACATACCCTGACCAAGAGTTACACAGGTTGTAATTGAACGGACGTCCTACCTAAATAAGTCAATTGGAGCGGTGCGCCTTAGCGTACTTCAAATGACGAATAAGGGATCTTGGTTTAAGATTCTAAAACCTTAGAATCATATGGTTGGTGTTTAATTCGGATCTTCGTAAATTTATTCAACTTTTCTGATTAAATTTACTTTCTTCGTGTAGAAATGGCTAGTAATTCAACAAACTCGTCTAATTTGTCGTTAAGGACTATACTCGAAAAGTGTAAACTCAACTGGACAAATTATTTGGACTGGGACAGAAATTTACGACTTGTGTTAAAGTTGGAACGCAGGGAGTACGTCCTTGATAAGGCTATCCCGGTGGAGCCAGCTGCCAACGCAACGAGGGTCGTTAAGGATGCGTACCAGAAACACCTTAGCGACTCTATCGACGTTACGTGTGTCATGCTGGGCTGCATGGAGGCGGACCTCCAGAAGCAATTTATGGAGCTATCCCATGATCCGTTTGTAATGTTTGCACAGATCAAGGATATGTTTAAGGAGAAAGTACGTATTGAAAAATACACTGTTCTCCGAGAACTCATTGCCTGCAAGATGTCAACAGGCAGCTCCGTAGGTCCGCACGTCCTACGTATGAAGGGACATTTTGACCATATGACTAGTATCGGTATGTCTATGGAAAAGGAAATGGCTGCGGATTTTTTTCTGCAATCCCTTCCTCGTACATATGGCGGATTCGTCATGAACTATCACATGCATGACATGGACAAGACCGCATCGGAGTTGCACAGCATGTTGGTAACTGCCGAGAAGAGCATAAGGGGCAGTTCGCCCAAAAGTGTTCTTATGGTCAGCACGGGATCCAGCTTCAAAGCTGGTGGTGGCAAGGGTAAAGGCCCAATGCACCTGGCAAGAAAGATCAGACCATTTGTTCCTAAACCTTCCATGCCCGTAAAAGGCAAGGGGAAGGCAAAGGAGTCGGTCTGTTTCTACTGCCAAAAGCCTGGTCACTGGAAGAAAGACTGTCAGCAGCTGAAGGATAATCAGAGGAAGGGCGGTGGGGCCGCTACTTCGTCAGGTGTGGAATAGTCGAAGAGATATGGGGAAAGCAAGGTGTACCTAAGAGTTGGGAACAACGTGAGAGTTACCGCAACTGCAGTGGGTTCTGTTAACCTTGTTCTGCCTAGTGGGCTTGTAATTGAACCTTTTGATGTGTTTTGCGTACCTGCTTTCATCAGGCATATTATTTCAATATCTCTTCTTGAAAAGGAAGGTTATTATTTTAATATTAAAAACGGGTTTTTTAATATTATGCGCAACAACATGTTTTATGGCAATGCTCACACTGTTGGAGGTTTATACATATTTAATATGCAAAACTCGAGATCCAACATGCTCTATAATATAAATGCTAAGAGGTTTAAAGCTAATGATTTAGACCAAACTCTAATCTGGCATTGTCGTCTAGGTCACATAAATGAGAAACGCATCTCAGCGCTTCATAAGCGCGGACTTCTAAGTCAATTCGAATACCAAACGATTGATAGATACCAAACCATTTAGGGCCCAATAAGTCCACTTGGCCGGCCACTTTGGTGGGCCCAAAGGTGGGGGCCACACAACACCATGCTTAGTTGGTGATTGTGGATTAAGAGGTGAGTGATTTAAGGGGTATGGGTTAAAGCACCTTTAAGCCCATACCAATCACTTTAGACCCATGCTTACGAGTTGGATGATGAATTGAAATATCTAATATTCATTCATTACACAAAATAATCACACAACTCACAAAACCTCTCTCTCTCTCTCATAGTGGCCGGCCACCCCAAGCTCTCTCCTCTATCTTGCTCACTTGTTCTTCATTTAATTGTTCTAGTAGGCAATTAAGTGAAGGATCTTCAAGATCATCCCCTTGGTGTGGACTTGCTTTAGAGAAGAAGATCCGAAAGTTCGTCTTTATCGATTCAACAAGACTTAAAGGTAAATATCTTGTGGAATAGATTTTGCCTTGGGATTTAACGGTTTATGTTCTTGGACAAGTGTTTGAAGTAGATTTTATTAAACGCTTCCCCTATCTCATTAATCTAGAACGCTCCAAAACCCTACACTTGATGCCCAGAATGAAAGCAGCATCACCTAAGTCCTTCATCGAGAAGCATTTCCCTAACCAAGCTTTAACCTCAAGCAAGGTTGGGATGTCATTCCCGATGATTAGTATGTCATCGACATATAGCACTAGGAATACAATTTTACTCTCACTTGCTTTCTTATATACGCAAGGTTCACTTTCGTTTTTGATAAAACCGAATTCCCTTACGGCTTCATCAAAACGAATGTTCCAACTCCGTGAAGCTTGCTTTAATCCATAAATGGATCTAAGCAGCTTACAAATCTTTTCGGGATTCTCTGGATCAACAAAACCCTCGGGTTGTGTCATATACACATCCTCTTTTAAGTTCCCGTTAAAGAAGGCGGTTTTGACATCCATCTGCCATATCTCATAGTCGTAGTATACTGCTATGGCTAGAATGATCTGGATAGATTTGACCATAGCCACAGGTGAAAAGGTCTCGTCATAATCGATACCTTCGATCAGGCGATAACCTTTCGCAACCAGTCTAGCTTTATAGGTCTGAGGTTTTCCATCCATGTCGGTCTTATGTTTATAGACCCATTTACAACCGATGGGTTTTATCCCAGGGGTTTGATCCACCAAGCGCCAGACTTTGTTGTCGGACATGGATTTCATTTCCTCATTCATGGCGTTCTGCCATTTTTCAGAGTCTGGACTGGCCAAAGCTTGTCTGTAGGTTTCTGGATCATCCTGATCCACCAACATCAAGTCATTTTCTTCAGTGACTAGAAAGCCATATCTGATAGGAGCTTGACGAGATCTCTCAGGCCTTCTTGGACCATTTGGAATAGGTGTGGGGATTGGTTCTTGATCAATCACCTCTTCTGGCTCTTGTATTTCTACATCCGGCATAGTGGGTTGTTCTGTATCTTCTTGAATTTCTTCAAGATGCACGGTACTCCCACTAGCACTTTTGGAAATAAATTCCTTTTCCAAAAATACCCCTCCTCGAGCAACAAATACTTTGTTCTCGCTGGGTTTGTAGAAATAGTACACCCTTGTTTCTTTGGGGTACCCCACAAAGACACATTTATCTGATTTGGGTTCGAGCTTATCGCCTAGCAGACGCTTGACGTAAGCTTCACATCCCCAAATCTTAAGAAAAGCTAATAAGGGTTTCTTCCCGTTCCAAACTGTTGTGTTCCGGGGCATCCTAATCACGTTCATGGCAGCGGAAGCAACCTATAAACCGCCCCTTACCTGCGCAAGATCGACTACATAGTTAGATCCTTAGGAAATCGAGTTTTCGGGTTTTACCAGAATCTGCCCGGCAGAAAACCGAGACTTTGAAACTCCATATCTTGAGCTACAGATTTTCAATTGCTTCGGTTCTTTTTGGAGATTAAACCTCAGCCAATTCTCTACATCTTTTTTGTTTTTCTCCGAACATAGTTCGGACGAGAAGACCTCCGTATGGAGCAAAACATTTTTCCCATCTCGCTGGACAGACTCTGCAGACCAGTCAGCTTCTCGGCCTTGTACCTCCCAAACCAACGCTTTTTTGGAAAATTAGTATTTCACAAAAATTGTAGCCCTTTGACTTATCTTTCTAACACCGCCAGTTTCAGGTCAATCGGAGCTTGGACAAAGCGGATATGTCTCACGCAATGTCGGTCGCCGGAACTGGACAATCTGGACAGTTTCTCCATTTTTTGCATTTAGTCTTTGTTGAATCGATAAAGAAGAACTTTCGGATCTTCTTCTCTAGAGCAAGTCCACACCAAGGGGATGATCTTGAAGATCCTTCACTTAATTGCCTACTAGAACAATTAAATGAAGAACAAGAGAGCAAAGAGAGGAGAGAGAGAGAGTTGTGAGAGTTGTAGGATTCTTTGATTCATGAATGAATGCTAGATATTTCAATTCATCATCCAACTCACAAGCATGGGTCAAAAGTGATTGGTATGGGCTTAAAGGTGCTTTAACCCATACCCCTTAAATCACTCACCTCTTAATCCACAATCACCAACTAAGCATGGTGTTGTGTGGCCCCCACACATGGACCCACCATGTGGGCCGGCCAAGAGGGCATATTGGGCCCTTAACGGGCCCTTGTTTGGGCCAGACATGAGACCTCATGGGCCGAGCCCAATGGGCTCGCCCGTGTGGTCTCGTGCCGTGTCCAAAAGTCGCTCGACCCCTTTTTTCGTTACTTATCAAACAAAGTCCGACGCGACATCGACGAAAAAACTCAGTTTTCTTGATTCGCTAATTATTCTCTCAAACCGAACCCATGGCACAAAACCTCCAGTTTTGTCCATGTATTGCTCCTCAAGAAACGTTAAGGTTTCCTTGTCTCAAGTTATCCGTCTTGAATGTGTGTGACCCTCTAAGCTCATGCCACCGTTGGCAGATCGGCGCAAAAGATCGCTCTTGCCCGATCCATCATAAGTGGTCTCTAGTAAGACGTTATGATTACCCAAGGTGCATGACGATCGATGATTCGACTTAACCTTGTGCGTACAAGTCACTATCCTATTATCTCTAGATATCCCGATTGATCACAAGGCATAGAGTCGTCACCCTTGTTTAATCAATCATTGTTACTTGATCTGTGAGATGGCTGAGAACTGATAACCCGTATCACCGGCATGGCCATGCTCTTACTCTCAGTCAGTCTCGATCAAGAGGCCTTTTAACGGATATTTTTCCCATACCGTAGTATGAGGGATAAATCCCTTAGCCGTCTTTCGTGTCACTCATGCAACCCGTTCCGCCACCCAATCATGCCCGTTATTGCAATCCGGTCACAGAAAGCGTTAGGCGCATGTTAAAGCCGCACGTTCATTGCATAGTGGTCACAAAGACTCCTCGGTCTAAGGATGTCGTGACAAGCTATCGCATTTGAATATGTTCATGGTTTAATCTATGAAAACACTATTCAAAGCGGGTCGTCCGATATCAATCACCTCATGATATCTATGATATGATTCCGGGATCCCTCATCCCTATGACAAGTAGAACTACGTCATTAAGAACCATCCTCATACTGGTCGCTTCTAAGGAAGCATGTTTTGACCAGGGACTCATTAAGTGTGATCCGTACAGATTTATGGTTCTACTACTTTCGTGGTCATAAATCAGATCATGCTTAACATATTACTTCAACACATAAGTAATACAAAACCGTTATATATATATATATATATATATATATATATATAAAATAAAATGGACGATAAATATGAACAATAATTAGGCGGTAAAACCGGCCATCTAATTAATATATAAGAAAAATAAATAAGGAGCAAAGCATATGAATAAGTACATAATTTATTTAATATTAAAATAAAAGCAAGAACAATAAAATAACACTTACACAAATTAAAGTTTTGTAGCGGAAAGCTTGGAAAATAAAAGACTTAGAAGTAATTCAAGGAGTAGGCTAGAAAGGAGAGAAGTCTTGCAAGAAAAATGCTGTCTTCCTCTTGAAATGGAGTGCCTTTTTATAGCCAAAGATCAGCCCCTATTCCATCACGGGAGGAATATTATGCATAATGGCTTCAAGACTCCAATGGCTCACCAATCACTTCATGCCTCCCACCAATGTCTCCCACTAAGTCTCTTATCATAAATAGTGATTTACTTTTCACTATTTACGACACTTATCATAAATAGTGATTTACTTTCACTATTTACGAAGTTTTTAGATCTGGTTTTGGATACAGACCGGTTTTGGATACGGGTATACCGTAATTACAAAATACAAATACGAAAATAAATACAAATACAAATTACATTTTGTAGTATAATAATTTTTTTCTAGAACCCCGAGTTTCCAAAGAAAGGGGGCTGGCAGATTTGAACCTTTTCGTCCTCGGCATCATCGGCAAGGTTGATGGATGCTGCTGAGGAAGCGCTGGATCCCGATTCTTCTTTTGAGGAAGCTTTTGAAGGTCCGGGCATGCTGGAGAGGATTTGTTGGAGGATATTTTGATATTCTTCTTCTGTTTTTGCTGCGGCAAGTGACGCTTGGGCTCTCGCACGCTGGGCTAGGAAAAGAGTTTGGCCATGAGAAGCTTGGCTACCCCTTTGACGAGACTTTGCAATCCAGTCGGTGATGGCTTCTGTGGTCAAGGTTTTAGGAATGTTGAAAGCGGACCACCATTTTATCCGAAGCTTTCTCTGGATAATAGGGATGGAGCCATCACGATTATGGATAAAGGTCCAAGAGAGGACCCAAGGGAGAAAGAAATGGATAGAGAAGAGGCACAGAGGGGGGAACCTGGCTTCTTCGGGAGTAGGATTATAGTTTTTTGAAAATGTTTTGAAAGGCTCCATCACATCAGTGTGAAGATATTCATCTGAGGAACCAAAGAATCTCCACCACTGGGCAAACCAGTTAGGAAGTTTTGCTGGGTCAATAGACTTGTTATTGAAGTAAATCAACCACGAGTGAGAACATGTGGAATTTTGAATGTAAAAAGTGTTGTACCACGCATATATGTAATCCCAATAGGAGTACGTGCAACAACAAGGGATGGTCGTTTTGAAGGAAGAGGGGAAGGATTTGCGAGTTGAAAGAGGAGCTCCCCAATCCTTTACACTTAGGATTTTCTGGATTTTTACAGTGGAATACGAGGGGGAGGATGAATCATTTTTGAAAAAGTGTTTGAACTCCACAGACTTTGTGTCCTCGAGAATACTCTGGTAGTATACTGAGGGTTTTGAAATGTCATGTGGTGCGAAGAACCAACCTTTTGGAAGTAGGTTGGCCGCAGTCTTGAAAGGATCAGACTCCAAACACCCAGGCTCAACGGTGAGAACATTGAGCACATTTAATTTGTCAATATAAGAAGATTTTTGGGCTCTTGATTGGGTGCCAACCACAACCTGAGCACTATTTTGAGATACCGAAATATTTTTTGAAGAAGAGGCATCGCCTTTCTCTGGTTTTGAAAATATTTGAGAAGGGTTTTTAGGGGGAGATGAAATCTCCTTCTCGGTTTTTAAATTTTTGATGAGGCCCTTACCTTGTGTCACTATAGGGGCAGACATTGCCTGGAGCTTCCTAAGTAACTCAGGTTGCTCAGATAGGCTCATGAGCCACTGCTGAATACTTGGAGGTTTTGTATCATCTGATGAGGGTGTTTGGTCTTGGTTTTGTTTCGTTGTATCTGCATAGGTTTGGATTGGTTTTGCTGCAGAAAGGTTTTGGGTTGGTGTTTCTACTTCTTTCTTCTTACGAGGCATGGGCTTTTTGCTAGGATCTGTTTTGTAAGAATTCACGAGTTAGGAAATCTGGTAGGGAATTGGAATCTCCTCGAATGAATTCAATGTCAAAATCAAAAACACTTAAAATAGCTTGCCATCTAGCAAAAATTTGTTTCGAAGCAATGTTTTGAACATCCTTTTGTAAAACTTCTTTTGCAGACTTACAATCAATACGAAGAAGAAATTTTTTGTTTAGAAGGTCAGATTGAAACTTTGAAATGCACAAAACAATACTTAATATCTCTTTTTTGATAGTAGAGTAATTTACTTGCGTATCATTCCAATGACCAGAAGTATATGCTATGACAGACTCTTTCCCCCCCATGTTTTGCTTTAAGATACCTCCGTATCCCATATCACTAGCGTCTGTTTCGACTATCTTAGGAAGGTTGGGATCGGCAAGATGCAGGCAAGGGATGGTGAGGACTTGCTTTTTAATTTTTTGGACAGTCTTTGTATGTTCTTCGGTCCAGGGTTCAGGGTTTTTTCTTAACCTATTATGCAGTTTTTTTGCTAGTCTATTAACATTTGGGCAAAAATCTAAAACATAATTCAGACTACCAAGAAATCTTTGCAATTGGGTTTTGTCAAGAATTTTGTCGGGAAATTTGTTTGCAAAATGTAGTGATCGTTCAATTGGTGCAATGGTACCACATGAAATATTATGTCCTAAGAAGCGGATATTAGTTTTGAAAAGAGATATCTTTTTTGCTGAAACAACCAGACCACTCTTCTTTATTGCAAAGAAGAACGTTTTGAGATGTTTTATGTGTTGTTCTACAGAATAAGAAAAGATAAGCACATCATCAATATAAACTATGCAAAAGTCGGAGTAAGGATTAAAAATGTCATTCATAATTCTTTGAAATTCTGAGGGGGCATTTTTTAATCCAAATGGCATGACATTCCACTCATATTGTCCAAACGGGACAGTAAAGGCAGTTTTATATCTGTCTTTAGGATCAATTTGTATTTGCCAGAATCCTGATTTTAAATCGAATTTGGAAAAAACAAAAGATGAGTGTAGTTTTTGTAGTAAATCTTTTTTGTTTGGAATCGGATAACGAATCCATTTTAGGGCCGCATTCAAAGGTTTGTAATTGATTACTAACCTAGGAGTGCCACGTTCTATTTCAGATGCCTTGTTAACATAAAAGGCAGCACAAGACCAAGGAGATCTGGATTTTGTAATTAATCCCTTATTTTCAAGATCTTGAATTTCTTCTCTACAGAATCGTTCCATGTCAGCATTCATCTGAATGGGACGAGCCTTTGTAGGAATTAGTTTGTCATTGAAATCAGGTTCATAAGGAAGATCCACCATGTGTTGTTTCCTATTCCAGAAAGCATTTGGTAGATCGGAGCAAACTTGTTTTTCAAAAAGATTTTGAAACTCGGAGATTTTTTGTTTGGCTGAGCTAGTCCCTAAATATTGTTCAATCTTTTGATATTGGACTTCATTCTTAAGATGTAAAACATTTGATTGTTTTCCAGCAATAAGAACATTTATCTCATTGTTATAAATGGTCTCAGCCTTTATAACATTAAGACTCTTAGTCCTTGGTTTTTCAAGAAAAGGAAAAAGCAATTTTGAATATTTAGTTTTAGAACTAATCCCTTCAAAATCAACTTGATAAGGAGTTATCATGTTGATAAATGGTGTTCCCAAGATTACTGTATGATGGATGTCTGGACACATAAGAAACAGGTTTTTCAGAAGGAAATCATTATTAAAAATACCTGCTTGGGTTTTTCCAACAATTCTAAGCTTAGAATTGCTAGCAGTGTGCAAACTTTCTTTTGTCTCTTGTTGGAAGCGAAGAGGCACAATACCAGGTTTTATAACATTTTGGTCAGCTCCAGTATCAAAAAGAGCAATAGTATTGATTTGAGAATTATCAGGGAAAACAAGAGTAATTTTTATAAAATATTTTCGTGAAGTTACTTCTTCGAGAATATAAAGGAAATCTTGAGGAGCATCTCGTAAATTTTCGAGAACAGGGGGCTCATCGTTTTCCTCGTCGCTAGCCTGGCTTTGAAGGTGAGAGATAAGAAGTTGAATTTTTTCAGAATCTTCTTTTTGTTTATCTTTTAATTGTTTGATCTCGGTCTTTATGGTTTTTATTTCGGTCTGGAGATCGTTGATGGTCGCTTTGGGGTTGAGGACCTTTTTTCTCCTGTTAAGGATAGAAGTAAGATCATAAAGGTTTGGGCTGGAAGAAATAGGAGTTCGATTTTGGGTGGTAGCAGGAGGTTCATCTATCAAGGATGTTTTAAGTTGCTCAAGGTATTGTTTTTGAAGGATAGGGTCATCAATATGACTGATCATATCCAAGATTATAGACTGGTCACTTGTAAGCACGCAAATAGAGTCACCTTTATCAGACTCTGTGTCTGAGGAACTGGTTATGATCTCATCAAGGCTCGGGCCCATGTCTCTAGGGGGCGAAGTAGAGCCATCTTCGTCATCTGAGATTTCTAAAAGAAGGGCTGAGAATTTTTCTTTGATATCTTCTTCAGCATCAAGTTCTCGGATTTGTTTTGAAACTTTACAGAATCTCGAGATATGGCCTTTCTTGCCGCATCGATAGCACGTGACATCTTTCGAAGAGGGTTTTGGAGTCTCAGATTGTTTCTCGGGTCTTCTATAATTTTTCCTAAAAGGTTTTTTATAGTAGGTCGGTTTTTCGAAGGAATGTTTTTTGTAAGGTTTTTGGTATTTCCTAAATGGTTTAGGACGTGTTGGTTTCTTACTACAATCTCCTACACAATGTTTTGGTTTAGTCATAGAGGAATCAAATTGCCTACAGAAAGATCCTACTTCTTTCTTAGATTCTTGCAATTCCCACTTAAGGTGTTTTTGGAGTTTAAGGTCTTGGCAAATCTGGAGACCCTGTTTTTGAGAAGTACTAATTAGTTCTCCATAGGTAAGCTGGTCATAGGGTATGATATGGCTACCATAATTTTCTCTAATTTTGTTCCTAACCTTTTCTCCTAAGAGGGTAGGAAGTCCAGCCAGAAACTTTTCTTTCCAAAAAGGTTGGTTAGAGTCTTCGCGAAGCATGACTCTAGAGAGAAAGGTAGACTTATACCATTGGAAGTCCCCTAGTTTCTTACACTGGAGATTTGACAATAAATCCGCATTTTTATCGCTGAGGTATGAGGAATCACCGATGAAGTGTAGAGATATTGTAAGAATTAGGGTGGAAACAGCATCTTGGATAGGTTCCCCTAGGTTGTTAAGTATTGGTCCACCATTGTCATCTGTTTGGATACTATTAAGGATTTCGAAGTGTTGTTCGGGGGTTAGGTAATTATCCCACCATCCTTTGAGTTGTCCCGAAAATCCAGCCATCAGAAGTTCAGCAACTGTTTTGTCTGATGTTCCTTGTTGAGTTTTGTAGGCGTTTGACGCCATAGTCATTTGCTGGAGAAGGTTGAGGATACTATATTCAGACATGCCATCAAGATTCCATTCATAAATGGATGAGGCCTTATAGTTTGGTTGGACAAGGGTATGAGGCTGGGATCTAAGATCGTTTTCATAGTCTACTTTGGGAACTAATGTTATTGGAAGTATATGAGAGCGGGATTTTGGAACTTCGGCCGAGCTGCTAGTTGTCTCGCTATCCGAAGAAGGACTCCTTTGTCGTATGACTGAACACATAGAGTTTTGTTCCGGTATGTTTGGAACAGTATTGCGGGAGGTAGAGGGTATATCAACACGACTAAGTTGGTCAGTAATAGCTTTAAGGAATTCACTTTTATTGGATCTAAGTTCCTGTTGGGCTGGTTTTGACATTTGGAATGGCTTGAACATAGGAGGCTTTAGGTGTTTCGATTTTTCAGGAAAATGAGAAGAAACAACTGTTGCTTCAATATTACGTTTTTCTATTCTAGAAATCTGTTTTGAAATAGTTGCTAGTGAAATGTTCGTATAATTATTTTGGCACAGGACACTCTTCAAATCCTCCGAAGTATCATTTCGGGAATTTTTTAGAGGAATAGCCTCTACTTTAAGAGTTGTTCCTGGGACAGTAAAATCAAGTTTTCTGAGAGGCGGGTGCTCTGCTTCAACTGGTCCATCAGTTGTTTCCCAGATAGGCAACCTTCTCTTAGTATTGACAGGAAGAATTGTTTGAAAAGGATATGTAATATTTTCTTGAGAAGCATATATCTCAAACCAATCAAAGAAAAATATATTGAGTTTGTTTTCCAAAACAAATTCGTAAAACGTCTTTTGAATCTCTGTTCTATGATCTATGAAATTTTTGAAAAACCATATCCGTTTTTCAGAATTGTGTGATCCATAAAAATCATTTTGTAAAAGGGTTTTGTCAACCTCAAAGGTACTTTGAAGAACATTTATTTCATTTGCTATGTTTTGGGTAATAACCGAAGCGGTTGGAGAATCAGGTGAAGGAGGGTTCTGTTCTTGGTTTGACTCAATGTAGACTGGGTGAGCAACCTGGGCTGTACAATCAATGTTTTCCATTGAGGAGGAATGTGGTTCATTATTAGAAAAATTTTGGTAGTTATGAGGTATGTGTATAGGTTTGGGAAGGTTAGATCTAGGGGGTGTGAGATCACTAGATCTGTAAGTATAATTATTGATAGAAGATATTCTCGAAATCCTATCTAAGTTAATGGAATCGGAAGACGAGACATCAGAGAGGCGAGAACTAGTACTAGATCTCGGTCTATCAAAGCTTATTTTTACCTTACCGTCTAGGTATTGAGTTATGTTGTTGATTTGAGCGTTTGGTTCCGGCAGTACTACATCTGGTTTTGATGGATCAGTAGCCCCGTCGAGGATCCATTCTTCTGGAAGTGAAACATCTCTCCACTGGATCGGTCTTGGAACAACTGTATGTGCTTTGGATAAATCTGTCTCAAGAATAAGGGTTTCACCTTTGGTTGCTTGATGTTTGTAGTTTGAATGAAAAGATGTCATCATAGCCTTATAATGAATTTTAAAAATTAGAGCAACTGGAATAGACCCTTCGATCATCTTGTAATTATGTAATTTTAGTTGAAGGATCAAGGATTTTAAAATATTTTTGTCATTTAGAGAGATAGTTAAATCTGGGTAACAATCAAACGAAACAGGTCCTCTACAAAGACTAGACTCCACCGTTCCTAGTAGAGAATCGTCAAAATTTAGATGTCTAGCATCTCTTAAAGCTGCTAGGACAGAAGTATTGAGACCTTCACGTGTCAAGGGTTTGAGTGCTACTTGAACTAAACCGATGTGTATGTACCGATAGCCCTTATTTTGATGTTGTTTTAAAGTAGTTGGAGAAAATAGGGTGATATTTTCAAAAGGTTTTGAAAGCTGGATATCTCTTTCTTCAGTTTTAATTGTGAAATCATTTTTAAAGAGATTTAATCTATTTGTTTTGTAGATTTGAGTTTTGTGAACTTTTGGGACATCCCAACTGTTCAAGTTTTGTTCAAAATCTTCAATAGTGATTTCTTCACTACTGATAACATTTTTGTTTTTAGTAGAAGTAGTAGAGGAAGATGAAATTGAAGAGCTCCTACAAAAGATAGAGTCCATAGTAGAAAGTTTTGAAAAACTGAGTTAAACAAGTGCAAGAAGGGAAAGTAAGCGAGTGCAGGTGTTGCTACAGTGGGTAGAGCTTTAGCGGACTTGTTGCCTAAACTAGGTCTTACAGCCGACACTACTACCCCAAAACGACTCACAACAGATGCAAAATGCCTAATTTAAACCTACGATGCAAGTGATTTAAACTTCAGTTAATCCTTACCAACACTTACGCCTCTGATACCAGGATGTACACAAGAGCATATAAACGTAAACGTAGAGAAATTTAAGTAAGAACAAGAATAAAATGGACAAAATTAAAACGCAAATGAAGAAAATTAAACTAATAATTAAGCATTAAATAAAATAAAATGGACGATAAATATAAACAATAATTAGGCGGTAAAACCGGCCATCTAATTAATATATAAGAAAAATAAATAAGGAGCAAAGCATATGAATAAGTACATAATTTATGTCATATGAAAATAAAAGCAAGAACAATAAAATAACACTTACACAAATTAAAGTTTTGTAGCGGAAAGCTTGGAAAATAAAAGACTTAGAAGTAATTCAAGGAGTAGGCTAGAAAGGAGAGAAGTCTTGCAAGAAAAATGCTGTGTCTTCCTCTTGAAATGGAGTGCCTTTTTATAGCCAAAGATCAGCCCCTATTCCATCACGGGAGGAATATTATGCATAATGGCTTCAAGACTCCAATGGCTCACCAATCACTTCATGCCTCCCACCAATGTCTCCCACTAAGTCTCTTATCATAAATAGTGATTTACTTTTCACTATTTACGACACTTATCATAAATAGTGATTTACTTTCACTATTTACGAAGTTTTTAGATCTGGTTTTGGATACAGACCGGTTTTGGATACGGGTATACCGTAATTACAAAATACAAATACGAAAATAAATACAAATACAAATTACATTTTGTAGTATAATAATTTTTTTTTTTTTTCTAGAACCCCGAGTTTCCAAAGAAAGGGGGCTGGCAGATTTGAACCTCTTCGTCCTCGGCATCATCGGCAAGGTTGATGGATGCTGCTGAGGAAGCGCTGGATCCCGATTCTTCTTTTGAGGAAGCTTTTGAAGGTCCGGGCATGCTGGAGAGGATTTGTTGGAGGATATTTTGATATTCTTCTTCTGTTTTTGCTGCGGCAAGTGACGCTTGGGCTCTCGCACGCTGGGCTAGGAAAAGAGTTTGGCCATGAGAAGCTTGGCTACCCCTTTGACGAGACTTTGCAATCCAGTCGGTGATGGCTTCTGTGGTCAAGGTTTTAGGAATGTTGAAAGCGGACCACCATTTTATCCGAAGCTTTCTCTGGATAATAGGGATGGAGCCATCACGATTATGGATAAAGGTCCAAGAGAGGACCCAAGGGAGAAAGAAATGGATAGAGAAGAGGCACAGAGGGGGGAACCTGGCTTCTTCGGGAGTAGGATTATAGTTTTTTGAAAATGTTTTGAAAGGCTCCATCACATCAGTGTGAAGATATTCATCTGAGGAACCAAAGAATCTCCACCACTGGGCAAACCAGTTAGGAAGTTTTGCTGGGTCAATAGACTTGTTATTGAAGTAAATCAACCACGAGTGAGAACATGTGGAATTTTGAATGTAAAAAGTGTTGTACCACGCATATATGTAATCCCAATAGGAGTACGTGCAACAACAAGGGATGGTCGTTTTGAAGGAAGAGGGGAAGGATTTGCGAGTTGAAAGAGGAGCTCCCCAATCCTTTACACTTAGGATTTTCTGGATTTTTACAGTGGAATACGAGGGGGAGGATGAATCATTTTTGAAAAAGTGTTTGAACTCCACAGACTTTGTGTCCTCGAGAATACTCTGGTAGTATACTGAGGGTTTTGAAATGTCATGTGGTGCGAAGAACCAACCTTTTGGAAGTAGGTTGGCCGCAGTCTTGAAAGGATCAGACTCCAAACACCCAGGCTCAACGGTGAGAACATTGAGCACATTTAATTTGTCAATATAAGAAGATTTTTGGGCTCTTGATTGGGTGCCAACCACAACCTGAGCACTATTTTGAGATACCGAAATATTTTTTGAAGAAGAGGCATCGCCTTTCTCTGGTTTTGAAAATATTTGAGAAGGGTTTTTAGGGGGAGATGAAATCTCCTTCTCGGTTTTTAAATTTTTGATGAGGCCCTTACCTTGTGTCACTATAGGGGCAGACATTGCCTGGAGCTTCCTAAGTAACTCAGGTTGCTCAGATAGGCTCATGAGCCACTGCTGAATACTTGGAGGTTTTGTATCATCTGATGAGGGTGTTTGGTCTTGGTTTTGTTTCGTTGTATCTGCATAGGTTTGGATTGGTTTTGCTGCAGAAAGGTTTTGGGTTGGTGTTTCTACTTCTTTCTTCTTACGAGGCATGGGCTTTTTGCTAGGATCTGTTTTGTAAGAATTCACGAGTTAGGAAATCTGGTAGGGAATTGGAATCTCCTCGAATGAATTCAATGTCAAAATCAAAAACACTTAAAATAGCTTGCCATCTAGCAAAAATTTGTTTCGAAGCAATGTTTTGAACATCCTTTTGTAAAACTTCTTTTGCAGACTTACAATCAATACGAAGAAGAAATTTTTTGTTTAGAAGGTCAGATTGAAACTTTGAAATGCACAAAACAATACTTAATATCTCTTTTTTGATAGTAGAGTAATTTACTTGCGTATCATTCCAATGACCAGAAGTATATGCTATGACAGACTCTTTCCCCCCCATGTTTTGCTTTAAGATACCTCCGTATCCCATATCACTAGCGTCTGTTTCGACTATCTTAGGAAGGTTGGGATCGGCAAGATGCAGGCAAGGGATGGTGAGGACTTGCTTTTTAATTTTTTGGACAGTCTTTGTATGTTCTTCGGTCCAGGGTTCAGGGTTTTTTCTTAACCTATTATGCAGTTTTTTTGCTAGTCTATTAACATTTGGGCAAAAATCTAAAACATAATTCAGACTACCAAGAAATCTTTGCAATTGGGTTTTGTCAAGAATTTTGTCGGGAAATTTGTTTGCAAAATGTAGTGATCGTTCAATTGGTGCAATGGTACCACATGAAATATTATGTCCTAAGAAGCGGATATTAGTTTTGAAAAGAGATATCTTTTTTGCTGAAACAACCAGACCACTCTTCTTTATTGCAAAGAAGAACGTTTTGAGATGTTTTATGTGTTGTTCTACAGAATAAGAAAAGATAAGCACATCATCAATATAAACTATGCAAAAGTCGGAGTAAGGATTAAAAATGTCATTCATAATTCTTTGAAATTCTGAGGGGGCATTTTTTAATCCAAATGGCATGACATTCCACTCATATTGTCCAAACGGGACAGTAAAGGCAGTTTTATATCTGTCTTTAGGATCAATTTGTATTTGCCAGAATCCTGATTTTAAATCGAATTTGGAAAAAACAAAAGATGAGTGTAGTTTTTGTAGTAAATCTTTTTTGTTTGGAATCGGATAACGAATCCATTTTAGGGCCGCATTCAAAGGTTTGTAATTGATTACTAACCTAGGAGTGCCACGTTCTATTTCAGATGCCTTGTTAACATAAAAGGCAGCACAAGACCAAGGAGATCTGGATTTTGTAATTAATCCCTTATTTTCAAGATCTTGAATTTCTTCTCTACAGAATCGTTCCATGTCAGCATTCATCTGAATGGGACGAGCCTTTGTAGGAATTAGTTTGTCATTGAAATCAGGTTCATAAGGAAGATCCACCATGTGTTGTTTCCTATTCCAGAAAGCATTTGGTAGATCGGAGCAAACTTGTTTTTCAAAAAGATTTTTAAACTCGGAGATTTTTTGTTTGGCTGAGCTAGTCCCTAAATATTGTTCAATCTTTTGATATTGGACTTCATTCTTAAGATGTAAAACATTTGATTGTTTTCCAGCAATAAGAACATTTATCTCATTGTTATAAATGGTCTCAGCCTTTATAACATTAAGACTCTTAGTCCTTGGTTTTTCAAGAAAAGGAAAAAGCAATTTTGAATATTTAGTTTTAGAACTAATCCCTTCAAAATCAACTTGATAAGGAGTTATCATGTTGATAAATGGTGTTCCCAAGATTACTGTATGATGGATGTCTGGACACATAAGAAACAGGTTTTTCAGAAGGAAATCATTATTAAAAATACCTGCTTGGGTTTTTCCAACAATTCTAAGCTTAGAATTGCTAGCAGTGTGCAAACTTTCTTTTGTCTCTTGTTGGAAGCGAAGAGGCACAATACCAGGTTTTATAACATTTTGGTCAGCTCCAGTATCAAAAAGAGCAATAGTATTGATTTGAGAATTATCAGGGAAAACAAGAGTAATTTTTATAAAATATTTTCGTGAAGTTACTTCTTCGAGAATATAAAGGAAATCTTGAGGAGCATCTCGTAAATTTTCGAGAACAGGGGCTCATCGTTTTCCTCGTCGCTAGCCTGGCTTTGAAGGTGAGAGATAAGAAGTTGAATTTTTTCAGAATCTTCTTTTTGTTTATCTTTTAATTGTTTGATCTCGGTCTTTATGGTTTTTATTTCGGTCTGGAGATCGTTGATGGTCGCTTTGGGGTTGAGGACCTTTTTTCTCCTGTTAAGGATAGAAGTAAGATCATAAAGGTTTGGGCTGGAAGAAATAGGAGTTCGATTTTGGGTGGTAGCAGGAGGTTCATCTATCAAGGATGTTTTAAGTTGCTCAAGGTATTGTTTTTGAAGGATAGGGTCATCAATATGACTGATCATATCCAAGATTATAGACTGGTCACTTGTAAGCACGCAAATAGAGTCACCTTTATCAGACTCTGTGTCTGAGGAACTGGTTATGATCTCATCAAGGCTCGGGCCCATGTCTCTAGGGGGCGAAGTAGAGCCATCTTCGTCATCTGAGATTTCTAAAAGAAGGGCTGAGAATTTTTCTTTGATATCTTCTTCAGCATCAAGTTCTCGGATTTGTTTTGAAACTTTACAGAATCTCGAGATATGGCCTTTCTTGCCGCATCGATAGCACGTGACATCTTTCGAAGAGGGTTTTGGAGTCTCAGATTGTTTCTCGGGTCTTCTATAATTTTTCCTAAAAGGTTTTTTATAGTAGGTCGGTTTTTCGAAGGAATGTTTTTTGTAAGGTTTTTGGTATTTCCTAAATGGTTTAGGACGTGTTGGTTTCTTACTACAATCTCCTACACAATGTTTTGGTTTAGTCATAGAGGAATCAAATTGCCTACAGAAAGATCCTACTTCTTTCTTAGATTCTTGCAATTCCCACTTAAGGTGTTTTTGGAGTTTAAGGTCTTGGCAAATCTGGAGACCCTGTTTTTGAGAAGTACTAATTAGTTCTCCATAGGTAAGCTGGTCATAGGGTATGATATGGCTACCATAATTTTCTCTAATTTTGTTCCTAACCTTTTCTCCTAAGAGGGTAGGAAGTCCAGCCAGAAACTTTTCTTTCCAAAAAGGTTGGTTAGAGTCTTCGCGAAGCATGACTCTAGAGAGAAAGGTAGACTTATACCATTGGAAGTCCCCTAGTTTCTTACACTGGAGATTTGACAATAAATCCGCATTTTTATCGCTGAGGTATGAGGAATCACCGATGAAGTGTAGAGATATTGTAAGAATTAGGGTGGAAACAGCATCTTGGATAGGTTCCCCTAGGTTGTTAAGTATTGGTCCACCATTGTCATCTGTTTGGATACTATTAAGGATTTCGAAGTGTTGTTCGGGGGTTAGGTAATTATCCCACCATCCTTTGAGTTGTCCCGAAAATCCAGCCATCAGAAGTTCAGCAACTGTTTTGTCTGATGTTCCTTGTTGAGTTTTGTAGGCGTTTGACGCCATAGTCATTTGCTGGAGAAGGTTGAGGATACTATATTCAGACATGCCATCAAGATTCCATTCATAAATGGATGAGGCCTTATAGTTTGGTTGGACAAGGGTATGAGGCTGGGATCTAAGATCGTTTTCATAGTCTACTTTGGGAACTAATGTTATTGGAAGTATATGAGAGCGGGATTTTGGAACTTCGGCCGAGCTGCTAGTTGTCTCGCTATCCGAAGAAGGACTCCTTTGTCGTATGACTGAACACATAGAGTTTTGTTCCGGTATGTTTGGAACAGTATTGCGGGAGGTAGAGGGTATATCAACACGACTAAGTTGGTCAGTAATAGCTTTAAGGAATTCACTTTTATTGGATCTAAGTTCCTGTTGGGCTGGTTTTGACATTTGGAATGGCTTGAACATAGGAGGCTTTAGGTGTTTCGATTTTTCAGGAAAATGAGAAGAAACAACTGTTGCTTCAATATTACGTTTTTCTATTCTAGAAATCTGTTTTGAAATAGTTGCTAGTGAAATGTTCGTATAATTATTTTGGCACAGGACACTCTTCAAATCCTCCGAAGTATCATTTCGGGAATTTTTTAGAGGAATAGCCTCTACTTTAAGAGTTGTTCCTGGGACAGTAAAATCAAGTTTTCTGAGAGGCGGGTGCTCTGCTTCAACTGGTCCATCAGTTGTTTCCCAGATAGGCAACCTTCTCTTAGTATTGACAGGAAGAATTGTTTGAAAAGGATATGTAATATTTTCTTGAGAAGCATATATCTCAAACCAATCAAAGAAAAATATATTGAGTTTGTTTTCCAAAACAAATTCGTAAAACGTCTTTTGAATCTCTGTTCTATGATCTATGAAATTTTTGAAAAACCATATCCGTTTTTCAGAATTGTGTGATCCATAAAAATCATTTTGTAAAAGGGTTTTGTCAACCTCAAAGGTACTTTGAAGAACATTTATTTCATTTGCTATGTTTTGGGTAATAACCGAAGCGGTTGGAGAATCAGGTGAAGGAGGGTTCTGTTCTTGGTTTGACTCAATGTAGACTGGGTGAGCAACCTGGGCTGTACAATCAATGTTTTCCATTGAGGAGGAATGTGGTTCATTATTAGAAAAATTTTGGTAGTTATGAGGTATGTGTATAGGTTTGGGAAGGTTAGATCTAGGGGGTGTGAGATCACTAGATCTGTAAGTATAATTATTGATAGAAGATATTCTCGAAATCCTATCTAAGTTAATGGAATCGGAAGACGAGACATCAGAGAGGCGAGAACTAGTACTAGATCTCGGTCTATCAAAGCTTATTTTTACCTTACCGTCTAGGTATTGAGTTATGTTGTTGATTTGAGCGTTTGGTTCCGGCAGTACTACATCTGGTTTTGATGGATCAGTAGCCCCGTCGAGGATCCATTCTTCTGGAAGTGAAACATCTCTCCACTGGATCGGTCTTGGAACAACTGTATGTGCTTTGGATAAATCTGTCTCAAGAATAAGGGTTTCACCTTTGGTTGCTTGATGTTTGTAGTTTGAATGAAAAGATGTCATCATAGCCTTATAATGAATTTTAAAAATTAGAGCAACTGGAATAGACCCTTCGATCATCTTGTAATTATGTAATTTTAGTTGAAGGATCAAGGATTTTAAAATATTTTTGTCATTTAGAGAGATAGTTAAATCTGGGTAACAATCAAACGAAACAGGTCCTCTACAAAGACTAGACTCCACCGTTCCTAGTAGAGAATCGTCAAAATTTAGATGTCTAGCATCTCTTAAAGCTGCTAGGACAGAAGTATTGAGACCTTCACGTGTCAAGGGTTTGAGTGCTACTTGAACTAAACCGATGTGTATGTACCGATAGCCCTTATTTTGATGTTGTTTTAAAGTAGTTGGAGAAAATAGGGTGATATTTTCAAAAGGTTTTGAAAGCTGGATATCTCTTTCTTCAGTTTTAATTGTGAAATCATTTTTAAAGAGATTTAATCTATTTGTTTTGTAGATTTGAGTTTTGTGAACTTTTGGGACATCCCAACTGTTCAAGTTTTGTTCAAAATCTTCAATAGTGATTTCTTCACTACTGATAACATTTTTGTTTTTAGTAGAAGTAGTAGAGGAAGATGAAATTGAAGAGCTCCTACAAAAGATAGAGTCCATAGTAGAAAGTTTTGAAAAACTGAGTTAAACAAGTGCAAGAAGGGAAAGTAAGCGAGTGCAGGTGTTGCTACAGTGGGTAGAGCTTTAGCGGACTTGTTGCCTAAACTAGGTCTTACAGCCGACACTACTACCCCAAAACGACTCACAACAGATGCAAAATGCCTAATTTAAACCTACGATGCAAGTGATTTAAACTTCAGTTAATCCTTACCAACACTTACGCCTCTGATACCAGGATGTACACAAGAGCATATAAACGTAAACGTAGAGAAATTTAAGTAAGAACAAGAATAAAATGGACAAAATTAAAACGCAAATGAAGAAAATTAAACTAATAATTAAGCATTAAATAAAATAAAATGGACGATAAATATAAACAATAATTAGGCGGTAAAACCGGCCATCTAATTAATATATAAGAAAAATAAATAAGGAGCAAAGCATATGAATAAGTACATAATTTATGTCATATGAAAATAAAAGCAAGAACAATAAAATAACACTTACACAAATTAAAGTTTTGTAGCGGAAAGCTTGGAAAATAAAAGACTTAGAAGTAATTCAAGGAGTAGGCTAGAAAGGAGAGAAGTCTTGCAAGAAAAATGCTGTGTCTTCCTCTTGAAATGGAGTGCCTTTTTATAGCCAAAGATCAGCCCCTATTCCATCACGGGAGGAATATTATGCATAATGGCTTCAAGACTCCAATGGCTCACCAATCACTTCATGCCTCCCACCAATGTCTCCCACTAAGTCTCTTATCATAAATAGTGATTTACTTTTCACTATTTACGACACTTATCATAAATAGTGATTTACTTTCACTATTTACGAAGTTTTTAGATCTGGTTTTGGATACAGACCGGTTTTGGATACGGGTATACCGTAATTACAAAATACAAATACGAAAATAAATACAAATACAAATTACATTTTGTAGTATAATAATTTTTTTTTTTTTTCTAGAACCCCGAGTTTCCAAAGAAAGGGGGCTGGCAGATTTGAACCTCTTCGTCCTCGGCATCATCGGCAAGGTTGATGGATGCTGCTGAGGAAGCGCTGGATCCCGATTCTTCTTTTGAGGAAGCTTTTGAAGGTCCGGGCATGCTGGAGAGGATTTGTTGGAGGATATTTTGATATTCTTCTTCTGTTTTTGCTGCGGCAAGTGACGCTTGGGCTCTCGCACGCTGGGCTAGGAAAAGAGTTTGGCCATGAGAAGCTTGGCTACCCCTTTGACGAGACTTTGCAATCCAGTCGGTGATGGCTTCTGTGGTCAAGGTTTTAGGAATGTTGAAAGCGGACCACCATTTTATCCGAAGCTTTCTCTGGATAATAGGGATGGAGCCATCACGATTATGGATAAAGGTCCAAGAGAGGACCCAAGGGAGAAAGAAATGGATAGAGAAGAGGCACAGAGGGGGGAACCTGGCTTCTTCGGGAGTAGGATTATAGTTTTTTGAAAATGTTTTGAAAGGCTCCATCACATCAGTGTGAAGATATTCATCTGAGGAACCAAAGAATCTCCACCACTGGGCAAACCAGTTAGGAAGTTTTGCTGGGTCAATAGACTTGTTATTGAAGTAAATCAACCACGAGTGAGAACATGTGGAATTTTGAATGTAAAAAGTGTTGTACCACGCATATATGTAATCCCAATAGGAGTACGTGCAACAACAAGGGATGGTCGTTTTGAAGGAAGAGGGGAAGGATTTGCGAGTTGAAAGAGGAGCTCCCCAATCCTTTACACTTAGGATTTTCTGGATTTTTACAGTGGAATACGAGGGGGAGGATGAATCATTTTTGAAAAAGTGTTTGAACTCCACAGACTTTGTGTCCTCGAGAATACTCTGGTAGTATACTGAGGGTTTTGAAATGTCATGTGGTGCGAAGAACCAACCTTTTGGAAGTAGGTTGGCCGCAGTCTTGAAAGGATCAGACTCCAAACACCCAGGCTCAACGGTGAGAACATTGAGCACATTTAATTTGTCAATATAAGAAGATTTTTGGGCTCTTGATTGGGTGCCAACCACAACCTGAGCACTATTTTGAGATACCGAAATATTTTTTGAAGAAGAGGCATCGCCTTTCTCTGGTTTTGAAAATATTTGAGAAGGGTTTTTAGGGGGAGATGAAATCTCCTTCTCGGTTTTTAAATTTTTGATGAGGCCCTTACCTTGTGTCACTATAGGGGCAGACATTGCCTGGAGCTTCCTAAGTAACTCAGGTTGCTCAGATAGGCTCATGAGCCACTGCTGAATACTTGGAGGTTTTGTATCATCTGATGAGGGTGTTTGGTCTTGGTTTTGTTTCGTTGTATCTGCATAGGTTTGGATTGGTTTTGCTGCAGAAAGGTTTTGGGTTGGTGTTTCTACTTCTTTCTTCTTACGAGGCATGGGCTTTTTGCTAGGATCTGTTTTGTAAGAATTCACGAGTTAGGAAATCTGGTAGGGAATTGGAATCTCCTCGAATGAATTCAATGTCAAAATCAAAAACACTTAAAATAGCTTGCCATCTAGCAAAAATTTGTTTCGAAGCAATGTTTTGAACATCCTTTTGTAAAACTTCTTTTGCAGACTTACAATCAATACGAAGAAGAAATTTTTTGTTTAGAAGGTCAGATTGAAACTTTGAAATGCACAAAACAATACTTAATATCTCTTTTTTGATAGTAGAGTAATTTACTTGCGTATCATTCCAATGACCAGAAGTATATGCTATGACAGACTCTTTCCCCCCCATGTTTTGCTTTAAGATACCTCCGTATCCCATATCACTAGCGTCTGTTTCGACTATCTTAGGAAGGTTGGGATCGGCAAGATGCAGGCAAGGGATGGTGAGGACTTGCTTTTTAATTTTTTGGACAGTCTTTGTATGTTCTTCGGTCCAGGGTTCAGGGTTTTTTCTTAACCTATTATGCAGTTTTTTTGCTAGTCTATTAACATTTGGGCAAAAATCTAAAACATAATTCAGACTACCAAGAAATCTTTGCAATTGGGTTTTGTCAAGAATTTTGTCGGGAAATTTGTTTGCAAAATGTAGTGATCGTTCAATTGGTGCAATGGTACCACATGAAATATTATGTCCTAAGAAGCGGATATTAGTTTTGAAAAGAGATATCTTTTTTGCTGAAACAACCAGACCACTCTTCTTTATTGCAAAGAAGAACGTTTTGAGATGTTTTATGTGTTGTTCTACAGAATAAGAAAAGATAAGCACATCATCAATATAAACTATGCAAAAGTCGGAGTAAGGATTAAAAATGTCATTCATAATTCTTTGAAATTCTGAGGGGGCATTTTTTAATCCAAATGGCATGACATTCCACTCATATTGTCCAAACGGGACAGTAAAGGCAGTTTTATATCTGTCTTTAGGATCAATTTGTATTTGCCAGAATCCTGATTTTAAATCGAATTTGGAAAAAACAAAAGATGAGTGTAGTTTTTGTAGTAAATCTTTTTTGTTTGGAATCGGATAACGAATCCATTTTAGGGCCGCATTCAAAGGTTTGTAATTGATTACTAACCTAGGAGTGCCACGTTCTATTTCAGATGCCTTGTTAACATAAAAGGCAGCACAAGACCAAGGAGATCTGGATTTTGTAATTAATCCCTTATTTTCAAGATCTTGAATTTCTTCTCTACAGAATCGTTCCATGTCAGCATTCATCTGAATGGGACGAGCCTTTGTAGGAATTAGTTTGTCATTGAAATCAGGTTCATAAGGAAGATCCACCATGTGTTGTTTCCTATTCCAGAAAGCATTTGGTAGATCGGAGCAAACTTGTTTTTCAAAAAGATTTTTAAACTCGGAGATTTTTTGTTTGGCTGAGCTAGTCCCTAAATATTGTTCAATCTTTTGATATTGGACTTCATTCTTAAGATGTAAAACATTTGATTGTTTTCCAGCAATAAGAACATTTATCTCATTGTTATAAATGGTCTCAGCCTTTATAACATTAAGACTCTTAGTCCTTGGTTTTTCAAGAAAAGGAAAAAGCAATTTTGAATATTTAGTTTTAGAACTAATCCCTTCAAAATCAACTTGATAAGGAGTTATCATGTTGATAAATGGTGTTCCCAAGATTACTGTATGATGGATGTCTGGACACATAAGAAACAGGTTTTTCAGAAGGAAATCATTATTAAAAATACCTGCTTGGGTTTTTCCAACAATTCTAAGCTTAGAATTGCTAGCAGTGTGCAAACTTTCTTTTGTCTCTTGTTGGAAGCGAAGAGGCACAATACCAGGTTTTATAACATTTTGGTCAGCTCCAGTATCAAAAAGAGCAATAGTATTGATTTGAGAATTATCAGGGAAAACAAGAGTAATTTTTATAAAATATTTTCGTGAAGTTACTTCTTCGAGAATATAAAGGAAATCTTGAGGAGCATCTCGTAAATTTTCGAGAACAGGGGCTCATCGTTTTCCTCGTCGCTAGCCTGGCTTTGAAGGTGAGAGATAAGAAGTTGAATTTTTTCAGAATCTTCTTTTTGTTTATCTTTTAATTGTTTGATCTCGGTCTTTATGGTTTTTATTTCGGTCTGGAGATCGTTGATGGTCGCTTTGGGGTTGAGGACCTTTTTTCTCCTGTTAAGGATAGAAGTAAGATCATAAAGGTTTGGGCTGGAAGAAATAGGAGTTCGATTTTGGGTGGTAGCAGGAGGTTCATCTATCAAGGATGTTTTAAGTTGCTCAAGGTATTGTTTTTGAAGGATAGGGTCATCAATATGACTGATCATATCCAAGATTATAGACTGGTCACTTGTAAGCACGCAAATAGAGTCACCTTTATCAGACTCTGTGTCTGAGGAACTGGTTATGATCTCATCAAGGCTCGGGCCCATGTCTCTAGGGGGCGAAGTAGAGCCATCTTCGTCATCTGAGATTTCTAAAAGAAGGGCTGAGAATTTTTCTTTGATATCTTCTTCAGCATCAAGTTCTCGGATTTGTTTTGAAACTTTACAGAATCTCGAGATATGGCCTTTCTTGCCGCATCGATAGCACGTGACATCTTTCGAAGAGGGTTTTGGAGTCTCAGATTGTTTCTCGGGTCTTCTATAATTTTTCCTAAAAGGTTTTTTATAGTAGGTCGGTTTTTCGAAGGAATGTTTTTTGTAAGGTTTTTGGTATTTCCTAAATGGTTTAGGACGTGTTGGTTTCTTACTACAATCTCCTACACAATGTTTTGGTTTAGTCATAGAGGAATCAAATTGCCTACAGAAAGATCCTACTTCTTTCTTAGATTCTTGCAATTCCCACTTAAGGTGTTTTTGGAGTTTAAGGTCTTGGCAAATCTGGAGACCCTGTTTTTGAGAAGTACTAATTAGTTCTCCATAGGTAAGCTGGTCATAGGGTATGATATGGCTACCATAATTTTCTCTAATTTTGTTCCTAACCTTTTCTCCTAAGAGGGTAGGAAGTCCAGCCAGAAACTTTTCTTTCCAAAAAGGTTGGTTAGAGTCTTCGCGAAGCATGACTCTAGAGAGAAAGGTAGACTTATACCATTGGAAGTCCCCTAGTTTCTTACACTGGAGATTTGACAATAAATCCGCATTTTTATCGCTGAGGTATGAGGAATCACCGATGAAGTGTAGAGATATTGTAAGAATTAGGGTGGAAACAGCATCTTGGATAGGTTCCCCTAGGTTGTTAAGTATTGGTCCACCATTGTCATCTGTTTGGATACTATTAAGGATTTCGAAGTGTTGTTCGGGGGTTAGGTAATTATCCCACCATCCTTTGAGTTGTCCCGAAAATCCAGCCATCAGAAGTTCAGCAACTGTTTTGTCTGATGTTCCTTGTTGAGTTTTGTAGGCGTTTGACGCCATAGTCATTTGCTGGAGAAGGTTGAGGATACTATATTCAGACATGCCATCAAGATTCCATTCATAAATGGATGAGGCCTTATAGTTTGGTTGGACAAGGGTATGAGGCTGGGATCTAAGATCGTTTTCATAGTCTACTTTGGGAACTAATGTTATTGGAAGTATATGAGAGCGGGATTTTGGAACTTCGGCCGAGCTGCTAGTTGTCTCGCTATCCGAAGAAGGACTCCTTTGTCGTATGACTGAACACATAGAGTTTTGTTCCGGTATGTTTGGAACAGTATTGCGGGAGGTAGAGGGTATATCAACACGACTAAGTTGGTCAGTAATAGCTTTAAGGAATTCACTTTTATTGGATCTAAGTTCCTGTTGGGCTGGTTTTGACATTTGGAATGGCTTGAACATAGGAGGCTTTAGGTGTTTCGATTTTTCAGGAAAATGAGAAGAAACAACTGTTGCTTCAATATTACGTTTTTCTATTCTAGAAATCTGTTTTGAAATAGTTGCTAGTGAAATGTTCGTATAATTATTTTGGCACAGGACACTCTTCAAATCCTCCGAAGTATCATTTCGGGAATTTTTTAGAGGAATAGCCTCTACTTTAAGAGTTGTTCCTGGGACAGTAAAATCAAGTTTTCTGAGAGGCGGGTGCTCTGCTTCAACTGGTCCATCAGTTGTTTCCCAGATAGGCAACCTTCTCTTAGTATTGACAGGAAGAATTGTTTGAAAAGGATATGTAATATTTTCTTGAGAAGCATATATCTCAAACCAATCAAAGAAAAATATATTGAGTTTGTTTTCCAAAACAAATTCGTAAAACGTCTTTTGAATCTCTGTTCTATGATCTATGAAATTTTTGAAAAACCATATCCGTTTTTCAGAATTGTGTGATCCATAAAAATCATTTTGTAAAAGGGTTTTGTCAACCTCAAAGGTACTTTGAAGAACATTTATTTCATTTGCTATGTTTTGGGTAATAACCGAAGCGGTTGGAGAATCAGGTGAAGGAGGGTTCTGTTCTTGGTTTGACTCAATGTAGACTGGGTGAGCAACCTGGGCTGTACAATCAATGTTTTCCATTGAGGAGGAATGTGGTTCATTATTAGAAAAATTTTGGTAGTTATGAGGTATGTGTATAGGTTTGGGAAGGTTAGATCTAGGGGGTGTGAGATCACTAGATCTGTAAGTATAATTATTGATAGAAGATATTCTCGAAATCCTATCTAAGTTAATGGAATCGGAAGACGAGACATCAGAGAGGCGAGAACTAGTACTAGATCTCGGTCTATCAAAGCTTATTTTTACCTTACCGTCTAGGTATTGAGTTATGTTGTTGATTTGAGCGTTTGGTTCCGGCAGTACTACATCTGGTTTTGATGGATCAGTAGCCCCGTCGAGGATCCATTCTTCTGGAAGTGAAACATCTCTCCACTGGATCGGTCTTGGAACAACTGTATGTGCTTTGGATAAATCTGTCTCAAGAATAAGGGTTTCACCTTTGGTTGCTTGATGTTTGTAGTTTGAATGAAAAGATGTCATCATAGCCTTATAATGAATTTTAAAAATTAGAGCAACTGGAATAGACCCTTCGATCATCTTGTAATTATGTAATTTTAGTTGAAGGATCAAGGATTTTAAAATATTTTTGTCATTTAGAGAGATAGTTAAATCTGGGTAACAATCAAACGAAACAGGTCCTCTACAAAGACTAGACTCCACCGTTCCTAGTAGAGAATCGTCAAAATTTAGATGTCTAGCATCTCTTAAAGCTGCTAGGACAGAAGTATTGAGACCTTCACGTGTCAAGGGTTTGAGTGCTACTTGAACTAAACCGATGTGTATGTACCGATAGCCCTTATTTTGATGTTGTTTTAAAGTAGTTGGAGAAAATAGGGTGATATTTTCAAAAGGTTTTGAAAGCTGGATATCTCTTTCTTCAGTTTTAATTGTGAAATCATTTTTAAAGAGATTTAATCTATTTGTTTTGTAGATTTGAGTTTTGTGAACTTTTGGGACATCCCAACTGTTCAAGTTTTGTTCAAAATCTTCAATAGTGATTTCTTCACTACTGATAACATTTTTGTTTTTAGTAGAAGTAGTAGAGGAAGATGAAATTGAAGAGCTCCTACAAAAGATAGAGTCCATAGTAGAAAGTTTTGAAAAACTGAGTTAAACAAGTGCAAGAAGGGAAAGTAAGCGAGTGCAGGTGTTGCTACAGTGGGTAGAGCTTTAGCGGACTTGTTGCCTAAACTAGGTCTTACAGCCGACACTACTACCCCAAAACGACTCACAACAGATGCAAAATGCCTAATTTAAACCTACGATGCAAGTGATTTAAACTTCAGTTAATCCTTACCAACACTTACGCCTCTGATACCAGGATGTACACAAGAGCATATAAACGTAAACGTAGAGAAATTTAAGTAAGAACAAGAATAAAATGGACAAAATTAAAACGAAAATGAAGAAAATTAAACTAATAATTAAGCATTAAATAAAATAAAATGGACGATAAATATGAACAATAATTAGGCGGTAAAACCGGCCATCTAATTAATATATAAGAAAAATAAATAAGGAGCAAAGCATATGAATAAGTACATAATTTATGTCATATGAAAATAAAAGCAAGAACAATAAAATAACACTTACACAAATTAAAGTTTTGTAGCGGAAAGCTTGGAAAATAAAAGACTTAGAAGTAATTCAAGGAGTAGGCTAGAAAGGAGAGAAGTCTTGCAAGAAAAATGCTGTGTCTTCCTCTTGAAATGGAGTGCCTTTTTATAGCCAAAAATCAGCCCCTATTCCATCACGGGAGGAATATTATGCATAATGGCTTCAAGACTCCAATGGCTCACCAATCACTTCATGCCTCCCACCAATGTCTCCCACTAAGTCTCTTATCATAAATAGTGATTTACTTTTCACTATTTACGACACTTATCATAAATAGTGATTTACTTTCACTATTTACGAAGTTTTTAGATCTGGTTTTGGATACAGACCGGTTTTGGATACGGGTATACCGTAATTACAAAATACAAATACGAAAATAAGTACAAATACAAATTACATTTTGTAGTATAATAATTTTTTTTTTCTAGAACCCCGAGTTTCCAAAGAAAGGGGGCTGGCAGATTTGAACCTCTTCGTCCTCGGCATCATCGGCAAGGTTGATGGATGCTGCTGAGGAAGCGCTGGATCCCGATTCTTCTTTTGAGGAAGCTTTTGAAGGTCCGGGCATGCTGGAGAGGATTTGTTGGAGGATATTTTGATATTCTTCTTCTGTTTTTGCTGCGGCAAGTGACGCTTGGGCTCTCGCACGCTGGGCTAGGAAAAGAGTTTGGCCATGAGAAGCTTGGCTACCCCTTTGACGAGACTTTGCAATCCAGTCGGTGATGGCTTCTGTGGTCAAGGTTTTAGGAATGTTGAAAGCGGACCACCATTTTATCCGAAGCTTTCTCTGGATAATAGGGATGGAGCCATCACGATTATGGATAAAGGTCCAAGAGAGGACCCAAGGGAGAAAGAAATGGATAGAGAAGAGGCACAGAGGGGGGAACCTGGCTTCTTCGGGAGTAGGATTATAGTTTTTTGAAAATGTTTTGAAAGGCTCCATCACATCAGTGTGAAGATATTCATCTGAGGAACCAAAGAATCTCCACCACTGGGCAAACCAGTTAGGAAGTTTTGCTGGGTCAATAGACTTGTTATTGAAGTAAATCAACCACGAGTGAGAACATGTGGAATTTTGAATGTAAAAAGTGTTGTACCACGCATATATGTAATCCCAATAGGAGTACGTGCAACAACAAGGGATGGTCGTTTTGAAGGAAGAGGGGAAGGATTTGCGAGTTGAAAGAGGAGCTCCCCAATCCTTTACACTTAGGATTTTCTGGATTTTTACAGTGGAATACGAGGGGGAGGATGAATCATTTTTGAAAAAGTGTTTGAACTCCACAGACTTTGTGTCCTCGAGAATACTCTGGTAGTATACTGAGGGTTTTGAAATGTCATGTGGTGCGAAGAACCAACCTTTTGGAAGTAGGTTGGCCGCAGTCTTGAAAGGATCAGACTCCAAACACCCAGGCTCAACGGTGAGAACATTGAGCACATTTAATTTGTCAATATAAGAAGATTTTTGGGCTCTTGATTGGGTGCCAACCACAACCTGAGCACTATTTTGAGATACCGAAATATTTTTTGAAGAAGAGGCATCGCCTTTCTCTGGTTTTGAAAATATTTGAGAAGGGTTTTTAGGGGGAGATGAAATCTCCTTCTCGGTTTTTAAATTTTTGATGAGGCCCTTACCTTGTGTCACTATAGGGGCAGACATTGCCTGGAGCTTCCTAAGTAACTCAGGTTGCTCAGATAGGCTCATGAGCCACTGCTGAATACTTGGAGGTTTTGTATCATCTGATGAGGGTGTTTGGTCTTGGTTTTGTTTCGTTGTATCTGCATAGGTTTGGATTGGTTTTGCTGCAGAAAGGTTTTGGGTTGGTGTTTCTACTTCTTTCTTCTTACGAGGCATGGGCTTTTTGCTAGGATCTGTTTTGTAAGAATTCACGAGTTAGGAAATCTGGTAGGGAATTGGAATCTCCTCGAATGAATTCAATGTCAAAATCAAAAACACTTAAAATAGCTTGCCATCTAGCAAAAATTTGTTTCGAAGCAATGTTTTGAACATCCTTTTGTAAAACTTCTTTTGCAGACTTACAATCAATACGAAGAAGAAATTTTTTGTTTAGAAGGTCAGATTGAAACTTTGAAATGCACAAAACAATACTTAATATCTCTTTTTTGATAGTAGAGTAATTTACTTGCGTATCATTCCAATGACCAGAAGTATATGCTATGACAGACTCTTTCCCCCCCATGTTTTGCTTTAAGATACCTCCGTATCCCATATCACTAGCGTCTGTTTCGACTATCTTAGGAAGGTTGGGATCGGCAAGATGCAGGCAAGGGATGGTGAGGACTTGCTTTTTAATTTTTTGGACAGTCTTTGTATGTTCTTCGGTCCAGGGTTCAGGGTTTTTTCTTAACCTATTATGCAGTTTTTTTGCTAGTCTATTAACATTTGGGCAAAAATCTAAAACATAATTCAGACTACCAAGAAATCTTTGCAATTGGGTTTTGTCAAGAATTTTGTCGGGAAATTTGTTTGCAAAATGTAGTGATCGTTCAATTGGTGCAATGGTACCACATGAAATATTATGTCCTAAGAAGCGGATATTAGTTTTGAAAAGAGATATCTTTTTTGCTGAAACAACCAGACCACTCTTCTTTATTGCAAAGAAGAACGTTTTGAGATGTTTTATGTGTTGTTCTACAGAATAAGAAAAGATAAGCACATCATCAATATAAACTATGCAAAAGTCGGAGTAAGGATTAAAAATGTCATTCATAATTCTTTGAAATTCTGAGGGGGCATTTTTTAATCCAAATGGCATGACATTCCACTCATATTGTCCAAACGGGACAGTAAAGGCAGTTTTATATCTGTCTTTAGGATCAATTTGTATTTGCCAGAATCCTGATTTTAAATCGAATTTGGAAAAAACAAAAGATGAGTGTAGTTTTTGTAGTAAATCTTTTTTGTTTGGAATCGGATAACGAATCCATTTTAGGGCCGCATTCAAAGGTTTGTAATTGATTACTAACCTAGGAGTGCCACGTTCTATTTCAGATGCCTTGTTAACATAAAAGGCAGCACAAGACCAAGGAGATCTGGATTTTGTAATTAATCCCTTATTTTCAAGATCTTGAATTTCTTCTCTACAGAATCGTTCCATGTCAGCATTCATCTGAATGGGACGAGCCTTTGTAGGAATTAGTTTGTCATTGAAATCAGGTTCATAAGGAAGATCCACCATGTGTTGTTTCCTATTCCAGAAAGCATTTGGTAGATCGGAGCAAACTTGTTTTTCAAAAAGATTTTTAAACTCGGAGATTTTTTGTTTGGCTGAGCTAGTCCCTAAATATTGTTCAATCTTTTGATATTGGACTTCATTCTTAAGATGTAAAACATTTGATTGTTTTCCAGCAATAAGAACATTTATCTCATTGTTATAAATGGTCTCAGCCTTTATAACATTAAGACTCTTAGTCCTTGGTTTTTCAAGAAAAGGAAAAAGCAATTTTGAATATTTAGTTTTAGAACTAATCCCTTCAAAATCAACTTGATAAGGAGTTATCATGTTGATAAATGGTGTTCCCAAGATTACTGTATGATGGATGTCTGGACACATAAGAAACAGGTTTTTCAGAAGGAAATCATTATTAAAAATACCTGCTTGGGTTTTTCCAACAATTCTAAGCTTAGAATTGCTAGCAGTGTGCAAACTTTCTTTTGTCTCTTGTTGGAAGCGAAGAGGCACAATACCAGGTTTTATAACATTTTGGTCAGCTCCAGTATCAAAAAGAGCAATAGTATTGATTTGAGAATTATCAGGGAAAACAAGAGTAATTTTTATAAAATATTTTCGTGAAGTTACTTCTTCGAGAATATAAAGGAAATCTTGAGGAGCATCTCGTAAATTTTCGAGAACAGGGGCTCATCGTTTTCCTCGTCGCTAGCCTGGCTTTGAAGGTGAGAGATAAGAAGTTGAATTTTTTCAGAATCTTCTTTTTGTTTATCTTTTAATTGTTTGATCTCGGTCTTTATGGTTTTTATTTCGGTCTGGAGATCGTTGATGGTCGCTTTGGGGTTGAGGACCTTTTTTCTCCTGTTAAGGATAGAAGTAAGATCATAAAGGTTTGGGCTGGAAGAAATAGGAGTTCGATTTTGGGTGGTAGCAGGAGGTTCATCTATCAAGGATGTTTTAAGTTGCTCAAGGTATTGTTTTTGAAGGATAGGGTCATCAATATGACTGATCATATCCAAGATTATAGACTGGTCACTTGTAAGCACGCAAATAGAGTCACCTTTATCAGACTCTGTGTCTGAGGAACTGGTTATGATCTCATCAAGGCTCGGGCCCATGTCTCTAGGGGGCGAAGTAGAGCCATCTTCGTCATCTGAGATTTCTAAAAGAAGGGCTGAGAATTTTTCTTTGATATCTTCTTCAGCATCAAGTTCTCGGATTTGTTTTGAAACTTTACAGAATCTCGAGATATGGCCTTTCTTGCCGCATCGATAGCACGTGACATCTTTCGAAGAGGGTTTTGGAGTCTCAGATTGTTTCTCGGGTCTTCTATAATTTTTCCTAAAAGGTTTTTTATAGTAGGTCGGTTTTTCGAAGGAATGTTTTTTGTAAGGTTTTTGGTATTTCCTAAATGGTTTAGGACGTGTTGGTTTCTTACTACAATCTCCTACACAATGTTTTGGTTTAGTCATAGAGGAATCAAATTGCCTACAGAAAGATCCTACTTCTTTCTTAGATTCTTGCAATTCCCACTTAAGGTGTTTTTGGAGTTTAAGGTCTTGGCAAATCTGGAGACCCTGTTTTTGAGAAGTACTAATTAGTTCTCCATAGGTAAGCTGGTCATAGGGTATGATATGGCTACCATAATTTTCTCTAATTTTGTTCCTAACCTTTTCTCCTAAGAGGGTAGGAAGTCCAGCCAGAAACTTTTCTTTCCAAAAAGGTTGGTTAGAGTCTTCGCGAAGCATGACTCTAGAGAGAAAGGTAGACTTATACCATTGGAAGTCCCCTAGTTTCTTACACTGGAGATTTGACAATAAATCCGCATTTTTATCGCTGAGGTATGAGGAATCACCGATGAAGTGTAGAGATATTGTAAGAATTAGGGTGGAAACAGCATCTTGGATAGGTTCCCCTAGGTTGTTAAGTATTGGTCCACCATTGTCATCTGTTTGGATACTATTAAGGATTTCGAAGTGTTGTTCGGGGGTTAGGTAATTATCCCACCATCCTTTGAGTTGTCCCGAAAATCCAGCCATCAGAAGTTCAGCAACTGTTTTGTCTGATGTTCCTTGTTGAGTTTTGTAGGCGTTTGACGCCATAGTCATTTGCTGGAGAAGGTTGAGGATACTATATTCAGACATGCCATCAAGATTCCATTCATAAATGGATGAGGCCTTATAGTTTGGTTGGACAAGGGTATGAGGCTGGGATCTAAGATCGTTTTCATAGTCTACTTTGGGAACTAATGTTATTGGAAGTATATGAGAGCGGGATTTTGGAACTTCGGCCGAGCTGCTAGTTGTCTCGCTATCCGAAGAAGGACTCCTTTGTCGTATGACTGAACACATAGAGTTTTGTTCCGGTATGTTTGGAACAGTATTGCGGGAGGTAGAGGGTATATCAACACGACTAAGTTGGTCAGTAATAGCTTTAAGGAATTCACTTTTATTGGATCTAAGTTCCTGTTGGGCTGGTTTTGACATTTGGAATGGCTTGAACATAGGAGGCTTTAGGTGTTTCGATTTTTCAGGAAAATGAGAAGAAACAACTGTTGCTTCAATATTACGTTTTTCTATTCTAGAAATCTGTTTTGAAATAGTTGCTAGTGAAATGTTCGTATAATTATTTTGGCACAGGACACTCTTCAAATCCTCCGAAGTATCATTTCGGGAATTTTTTAGAGGAATAGCCTCTACTTTAAGAGTTGTTCCTGGGACAGTAAAATCAAGTTTTCTGAGAGGCGGGTGCTCTGCTTCAACTGGTCCATCAGTTGTTTCCCAGATAGGCAACCTTCTCTTAGTATTGACAGGAAGAATTGTTTGAAAAGGATATGTAATATTTTCTTGAGAAGCATATATCTCAAACCAATCAAAGAAAAATATATTGAGTTTGTTTTCCAAAACAAATTCGTAAAACGTCTTTTGAATCTCTGTTCTATGATCTATGAAATTTTTGAAAAACCATATCCGTTTTTCAGAATTGTGTGATCCATAAAAATCATTTTGTAAAAGGGTTTTGTCAACCTCAAAGGTACTTTGAAGAACATTTATTTCATTTGCTATGTTTTGGGTAATAACCGAAGCGGTTGGAGAATCAGGTGAAGGAGGGTTCTGTTCTTGGTTTGACTCAATGTAGACTGGGTGAGCAACCTGGGCTGTACAATCAATGTTTTCCATTGAGGAGGAATGTGGTTCATTATTAGAAAAATTTTGGTAGTTATGAGGTATGTGTATAGGTTTGGGAAGGTTAGATCTAGGGGGTGTGAGATCACTAGATCTGTAAGTATAATTATTGATAGAAGATATTCTCGAAATCCTATCTAAGTTAATGGAATCGGAAGACGAGACATCAGAGAGGCGAGAACTAGTACTAGATCTCGGTCTATCAAAGCTTATTTTTACCTTACCGTCTAGGTATTGAGTTATGTTGTTGATTTGAGCGTTTGGTTCCGGCAGTACTACATCTGGTTTTGATGGATCAGTAGCCCCGTCGAGGATCCATTCTTCTGGAAGTGAAACATCTCTCCACTGGATCGGTCTTGGAACAACTGTATGTGCTTTGGATAAATCTGTCTCAAGAATAAGGGTTTCACCTTTGGTTGCTTGATGTTTGTAGTTTGAATGAAAAGATGTCATCATAGCCTTATAATGAATTTTAAAAATTAGAGCAACTGGAATAGACCCTTCGATCATCTTGTAATTATGTAATTTTAGTTGAAGGATCAAGGATTTTAAAATATTTTTGTCATTTAGAGAGATAGTTAAATCTGGGTAACAATCAAACGAAACAGGTCCTCTACAAAGACTAGACTCCACCGTTCCTAGTAGAGAATCGTCAAAATTTAGATGTCTAGCATCTCTTAAAGCTGCTAGGACAGAAGTATTGAGACCTTCACGTGTCAAGGGTTTGAGTGCTACTTGAACTAAACCGATGTGTATGTACCGATAGCCCTTATTTTGATGTTGTTTTAAAGTAGTTGGAGAAAATAGGGTGATATTTTCAAAAGGTTTTGAAAGCTGGATATCTCTTTCTTCAGTTTTAATTGTGAAATCATTTTTAAAGAGATTTAATCTATTTGTTTTGTAGATTTGAGTTTTGTGAACTTTTGGGACATCCCAACTGTTCAAGTTTTGTTCAAAATCTTCAATAGTGATTTCTTCACTACTGATAACATTTTTGTTTTTAGTAGAAGTAGTAGAGGAAGATGAAATTGAAGAGCTCCTACAAAAGATAGAGTCCATAGTAGAAAGTTTTGAAAAACTGAGTTAAACAAGTGCAAGAAGGGAAAGTAAGCGAGTGCAGGTGTTGCTACAGTGGGTAGAGCTTTAGCGGACTTGTTGCCTAAACTAGGTCTTACAGCCGACACTACTACCCCAAAACGACTCACAACAGGATGTACACAAGAGCATATAAACGTAAACGTAGAGAAATTTAAGTAAGAACAAGAATAAAATGGACAAAATTAAAACGAAAATGAAGAAAATTAAACTAATAATTAAGCATTAAATAAAATAAAATGGACGATAAATATGAACAATAAAATTTATCGTCCATTTTATTTTATTTAATGCTTAATTATACTGAGGGTTTTGAAATGTCATGTGGTGCGAAGAACCAACCTTTTGGAAGTAGGTTGGCCGCAGTCTTGAAAGGATCAGACTCCAAACACCCAGGCTCAATGGTGAGAACATTGAGCACATTTAATTTGTCAATATAAGAAGATTTTTGGGCTCTTGATTGGGTGCCAACCACAACCTAAGCACTATTTTGAGATACCGAAATATTTTTTGAAGAAGAGGCATCGCCTTTCTCTGGTTTTGAAAATATTTGAGAAGGGTTTTTAGGGGGAGATGAAATCTCCTTCTCGGTTTTTAAATTTTTGATGAGGCCCTTACCTTGTGTCACTATAGGGGCAGACATTGCCTGGAGCTTCCTAAGTAACTCAGGTTGCTCAGATAGGCTCATGAGCCACTGCTGAATACTTGGAGGTTTTGTATCATCTGATGAGGGTGTTTGGTCTTGGTTTTGTTTCGTTGTATCTGCATAGGTTTGGATTGGTTTTGCTGCAGAAAGGTTTTGGGTTGGTGTTTCTACTTCTTTCTTCTTACGAGGCATGGGCTTTTTGCTAGGATCTGTTTTGTAAGAATTCACGAGTTAGGAAATCTGGTAGGGAATTGGAATCTCCTCGAATGAATTCAATGTCAAAATCAAAAACACTTAAAATAGCTTGCCATCTAGCAAAAATTTGTTTCGAAGCAATGTTTTGAACATCCTTTTGTAAAACTTCTTTTGCAGACTTACAATCAATACGAAGAAGAAATTTTTTGTTTAGAAGGTCAGATTGAAACTTTGAAATGCACAAAAAATACTTAATATCTCTTTTTTGATAGTAGAGTAATTTACTTGCGTATCATTCCAATGACCAGAAGTATATGCTATGACAGACTCTTTCCCCCCCATGTTTTGCTTTAAGATACCTCCGTATCCCATATCACTAGCGTCTGTTTCGACTATCTTAGGAAGGTTGGGATCGGCAAGATGCAGGCAAGGGATGTTGAGGACTTGCTTTTTAATTTTTTGGACAGTCTTTGTATGTTCTTCGGTCCAGGGTTCAGGGTTTTTTCTTAACCTATTATGCAGTTTTTTTGAATTACTATATATATATATATATATATATATATTACAAATGATGATAATGTACATAGACGTTTACAAGCTAATAGCAATTGGACTAGGGCACAAATGCTATCACAAACTTCGTACGGAGTGCTTTCCACTGCCTTTGTAGGAGCCCGATTCAATATGAATGCGGCCGTCTCTAGGGCATAGCCCCAGAAGGAGATAGGGAGGTCAGCCTGACACATCATTGATCGAACCATGTCCAGTAGAGTCTGATTTCTCCGTTCAGATACACCATTCATTTGAGGTGTTCCAGGTGGAGTCAATTCAAAGAGGATCCCACACTCCTTTAAATGACTGTGAAATTCTTGGTCCAAGTACTCACCACCTCGGTCAGATCAAAGCGCCTTTATACTTTTACCAAGCTGGTTTTGTGCTTCGTTATGGAACTCTTTGAACTTGTCAAAGGTTTCCGATTTATGTCTCATAAGATAAACATACCCGTATCTACTGATGATAATGTACATAGACGTTTACAAGCTAATAGCAATTGGACTAGGGCACAAATGCTATCACAAACTTCGTATGGAGTGCTTTCCACTGCCTTTGTAGGAGCCCGATTCAATATGAATGCGGCCGTCTCTAGGGCATAGCCCCAGAAGGAGATAGGGAGGTCAGCCTGACACATCATTGATCGAACCATGTCAAGTAGGGTCTGATTTCTCCGTTCGGATACACCATTCATTTGAGGTGTTCCAGGTGGAGTCAATTCAAAGAGGATCCCACACTCCTTTAAATGACTGTGAAATTCTTGGTCCAAGTACTCACCACCTCGGTCAGATCAAAGCGCCTTTATACTTTTACCAAGCTGGTTTTATGCTTCGTTATGGAACTCTTTGAACTTGTCAAAGGTTTCCGATTTATGTCTCATAAGATAAACATACCCGTATAAGTCATCAGTAAATGTAACGAAGTAGTGAAAACCTCTTCTGGCCTGAGTGCTCATAGGCCCACACACATCGGAATTTATGAGACCCAATAAGTCACTAGCCCTTTCACCTAAACCGGCAAAATGTGCCTTTGTCATTTTGCCCATAAGGCATGACTCACATCTCTCAATTGAAGTGAATTCAGACAGACTTTGAAGTCCACACTTGTGAAGTGTTGAGATGCGTTTCTGGCCTATATGGCCTAAGCGGCAATGCCATATCACAGTCTGGTTTAAATCATCGGATTTAACTCTTTTGTTACTTATATTATAAATTGAGCTAGTGTCAATGTTTTGAATATTAAGAATATATAAACCACCAACCAATGAAGCATTGCAATAAAATATATTGTTCTTGAAAATATTGAAAATTCCATTATCAATAGAAAAACAATATCCTCCCTTGTCTAGCAAGGAAATAGAAATAATATTCCTGTGAAACGCAGGTACACAATGAACATTGTTTAATAACAAAACTAGCCAATTGGGAAAACTGAGACTAATATCTCCTACTGCAGTTGTCAAGACTTGATTGCCGTCACCAACTCGTAGGTCCGCCTCGCCCCTGCCCACTTATCTTCTATTTCCCAGAGCCTGCACATTAACACAAATGTGAGATTCTGCACCGGTATCAAGTACCCAAGAATCTGAAGTAGATAAACTGAGATTGAGCTCAATAACAAAAATACCTGATCCTGAAGATGTGGAAGCTCCACTCTTCCTAAGAAACAGCTTGTGTTTCTTACAATCCTTTTTCCAGTGCCCCTGTCCTTGGCAATAGAAGCAGATGACATCCTTCTTAGGATTCTCAACAACCTTTGGAGCTGCTGGACCCTTAGGTTGTCGAATCTTCCCTGCTAGGTGCATAGGGGCCTTATCCTTGCCCAGGCTGGCTTTCTTGAAGCTCACTTGCTTGTTGACCATAAGAACCTCCTTAGTCTTGCCCTTGAGATTCTTTTCAGCAGTCACGACATACCATGAAGCTCTGTCACAGTCTTATCCATGTCATGCATATTGTAATTTCCAACGAAATCACGATATGTCTCTGGAAGTGAATGCAGCACAAAGTCTGCAGACATTTCCTTATCCACAGGATGACCGAGTCTGGTCAAGTGTTCCAAAAGACGTTTCATCTTAAGGACATGGGGACTGACAGGAGCTCCAGCATTCAGCTTGCAAGATATCAGTTCACTGAAAGTGTCGTATATTTCGACACGCGCTTTCTCTTTGAACATTTTCTCGATCTCTGCCATACAAACTTTGGGATCATCGGAAATTTCCAAAAACTGCTTTTGCAAGTCAGGCACCATACTGCCCATCATGATGCACTGCACGTCGATCCGGTCGCTAAGAAATTTCTGGTAGGCATCCCTTAGCGCCCTTGCGGCTTTCAGTGCTAGCTCAATAGGTGGTTCCTGGGTAAGGATATAATCCTTACGTTCATGCTTGAGAACGAGTCTCAAGTTCCGGTCCCAATCGAGAAAGTTTACGCCGTTAAGCTTATCATGCTCCATTAGTGACTTAAGCGCGCTGTTACCAGAATGATTCGTGTTTACAATTTTATATCTACACAGTAAAAAAATTTTAATCAGTATTAATTAAAATTGAAGTTAGAGATTTAGTTATAAAACACTTTCTGATTCTAACTTTAGAATCTGAACCAGGATCCTATCATACTCTCAATTGAAGTGAACGGAGGCTCACTGCTCCAATTGAGAGCATCAAGGTAGGAATACATCCATCTACAAGACCATGTAGTTCCTGGCTAGGGTTTGTACTTGTAAGTACGAGGCATACCCTATACTGATACCCTAGGTCAGCCCTAGCTGACAATCGTAGACAAGTCTACCAAGCTTGAACTATGGATAAAACTAATGTGGCTACTACGTAGAGGCGCACGCACCCACAGAGAACTACCCATCTCATCCAGGCCTCTTCTCTATGAATGTTACCCTACATCCATAGGGTCAAAGCCCTTTTGAGTGCCCAAACTTGGATGGTATCACGCTTGACTTGTAATTATTTGCGTTTAAGTGAATTATAAAAGTCTGATTGCATATCGATACAATCTTAATCTGGAATCATCAATTGCAAATCCAAGCAAACATGATCCCTTAGCAGGTTACATGCGAGTCTGATTAAATACCGGTTTTTAATCTTTGCATGTGGGTGATAGCAAATCATACATGAACTTGTATATTAAACTATCATACATTCATACATTCAATCATACAAATGTAACAGTAAATATATGCATAACTAAGCCCATCTTAAGCTCCTAAGAATCTAGAAATACTTATCCTAAAGACTTAGTCTTCAAGATCCAGACTTGCTCCATTCTTGTGAACTCCCACTGGCTTCGAGCCTCCTCCAAATTTCGAGTCCTCCTCTTGACTTGCTTCTTGCGTCGGTCTTCATGATTACAACTTTAAATGAAATAAATAAATACAAATCACGACACGCATGCCGTATTTACTACAACCCAAAATCAAGCAACACGCAAGTTGCTAAACCAAAATTAAAATGCAAGTCTAGAGGGCTTAGCTATGCATCATGTGGAAAACATCATGTCATAAAAGATCATGTGAACACTCAACATGCTTATCAAACAAAAAAAATTTCCAAATTTTATCTTTCTTAAGTGTGGAAAAAAATCTGGTTTATCGAAACCGGACGGTTTAACTTAAGAATTGAATTTTGAACCGGTTCTCGCTGGTTTATCGAAACCAAACCAAATCTGAAAATTAAATTTTAAGGGCTTAAAATTATTCTCGCGAACCTGCCGGTTAAGCTCGAATCTGGTCGAGCCGAACCGGCCCAACCGAGGTCGCCCGCGAGGGCTGCCATGGTCGCCCGCGGGGCTGACCATGGTCACCCACGGGAGCAACCATGGTGGCCCGTGAGGGCTGCCATGGTCGCCCCTTGGGCAGACCCTGGTCGCCCGCGAAGCAACCATGGTGGCCCGCGAGGGCTCCCATGGTTGCCCGCAGCAGCGACCTAGTCGGCCCTTGGTGCCGACCATGGTCTGCCCTAGGGCATTCCATGGTCCACCAAGGGTCTGCCCTAGGGAATTCCATGGTCCATCAAGGGTCTCGACCTTTGTTAGTCATGGCTCGGCCATGGCAAACCCGAAACAGCACAAAAAAAATTTATTTTCCAATTTTTCAAAATCAATTAGATCTGAATTTTTTTTCAATTACATGCATACTCAAGTGATGAACACATAAACAAAATAAAAATTCCATAATTAAACATGTTGAATAAAATTCATAACAATCATCCTCTGATACAACTGAAAGAGATCACCATGGGTTCCAAACGTTAATTTCATGCAGCAGAGCCTTATGTAACCATGGTGATCGAAAAATTCAGCATGTTCTTAAGCTTTTCAAATCTGAAAATTACCTTTGTCAATCAATCAAAACACAATGTAGTGTTTCTCTATTGAGTCCACACAAGCACAACAACCGCGAATCGGTTTTCTCTCACACTTTTGCTATGAATGTTTTGAGAATTCTGTTGACAAAATCAATGGAGGAATTAGGGAGAGAGAGTCGGCCAAGTGAGGATGAATTAATGGGGAAGTTGCCGAAATAGTTAGAGAAAATAAGGGGAGATATTTTACAATTAATTTGAAATTAAAACTAAAAAATCTTAATTGAATTTTAAAATCAATTAATTGCATATCTTACCCTCTTAAACTCTTATTTTCACTTTTTCCCCATTCATCACTTAAACCCCTTAATGGGCTTTAAGCCCGTTTAACTAAAACCCAAATTAAACCCATTAAATTGAGTTATAATTACACCGCTAAGGGTGAGGGCGGGTGACTTGTTATGCCTAATACACTCCAGTGTGTGTGGGCCTATAAGTTCACAGGCTAGAAGGAGATTCAGATACTTCATCAAATGTACTAATGATTTAAGTAATTGTGATTATGTCTATCTTATGAGACATAAGTCTGACTCGTTTGACAAGTTTAGAGAGTTTAAGACCAGAAGGGGTAGACAATTTTGTTTGGGGCATAGATGCATTAGCTCTTTCTATTAAAGTTCTTGTCCACATGTCAAGAATTGATGGACTCATACGTCCCAAGTTATCGTTCATGGAGATATGGGGTTACGAGACTTATGTCGAGCGCTTTCTGGCGGACAAGCTCGAACCACGATCTGCCAAAAGTATATTCGTAGGATATCCAAAAGAGACTTTTGGATAATACTTCTACAATCCGACGGGAAAAAAGTATTTGTTGCTTGAAAAGGTGTCTGTTTGGAGATGGAATTCCTCTCCAAAACAGAAACTGGGAGAACTGTGCATCTAGAAGAAATTCAAAATATGGCACGAGCACTAAGAATACTGAAGAAATTCGGGATTCACCACTTGACAATGTAGAGGTAGAGCCTGAGCTGGACCAAGAGGCACATGCGGTGCCCAACATATTTCTTGAATCCCCACGGCATTCTGAAAGGCCTCGTCAGGCACCCGTCAGATGAGAATTTATGAAAACTAAGGGTGGTGAGTTCGAGATTGTGGATTCTGAAGATCCCACAACCTTTCGAGAAGCCATGGAGAGTTCTAATTCCAAGAAATGGTTAAGCGCCATGAAGGAAGAGATGAAATCCATGCATGACAACCAAGTTGGGAACATGGTGGATACTGAAAGAGATCACCATGGGTTCCATTCGATAAATTTCATGCAGCGGAAGTTATGTAATCATGGTGATCGATGCAAACTTGGATCTTAATGTAAATTCAACATGCTATCAACCTTTTGAATCTGAAAAATACCTCTATTAATCGATGAAAACACAAGCTTAGTATTTCTCTATTAGGTCCACACAAGCACCACAACCGAAGAAGGTTATCTCTCACATTTTTGCTATGAATGTTCTTAAGAAGCTTGATAAAAATGGTGGATGAAGAAGGAGAGAGGATTCGGCCAAAGGGAGGGAGAAGATGAGGGGAGTGGTTGCTAATGGATGGAGAAAAAGATGGAAGATTTTTGGAATTTTAATTTAAAGTAAAGGTGAATTTCAAATTAATAATTGCATATCTACCCTTCTTAAACTCCTGTTTGCACTTCTTCCCCATTCATAACTTGAATCCCTAAATGGGCTTAAAGCCCGTTTAACTAAAACCCAAATTAAACTCATTGACTTGACTTCTAATTTCGGTTTAGACAAAATGGTTCAATTTCCTCGAATTGATTTCTTCAACCCTCTAGTTAAAACCTTAGGCCAGAAAACTACCGAATCGTTCTCAATTTGCATCCATAATTATTTGTCATGTATCTTGCTTAATGCGTGTGACCCTCTAGGCTCACGAACAGTTGGCAGACTGGTAAAATTACTATTTTACCCTTTCCGTCATAAGTGGTCTCTAGCAAGACATTATGATTACCCAACGTTCGTGATTATCAATTATTCGACTTAACCTGTTATCGTACATGTCAATATCCTTTTATCAAACCGATATCCAGATTGATCAATAGGCATAGAATGGTCATCCTAATTTATCAATCACTGTTTCTTGATATCTGAGATGACTGAAAACTGATACTAAGGTATCACCTGCACGGCCGTGCTATTCCTTCAGTCATACTCATCAAGTGGCCTAAACGGATATCTTTCTCATACCGAAGTATGAGTGATAAATCCCTCAGACGCCTTTCGAGTTCACTAATGCAATAAATATCCAAGCGAATCAAAGTCGTTATAGTTACCCTTTTACAGATAACGTTAGACTAGGTCAAACTTAGGTATTCGTTACATAGTGTACACAAAGACTCCTTGGTCTTAGGATATAATGACAAGCTACGATATGTCAGTATGTCATGACTGGATCTATGCAGCATACTCACAATCGGGTTGTCCGATATCATCGACCTGATGGTATCTATGATATAACTCTGGCACACACTTTGCCATGATTAGTAGAGCATGATGACAAGGAGTTAGTCTCATACTGATCGCTTCAGAAGAAGCTTAGCTGATCAGGGACTTTATCGAATGTAATTCTTTCTGATCCATAGTTTTACTATTACTGGTTACACACATAATGACATATATCAAATTACATTCGATATATTACTACAACACATTAGTCATATATATGCCGATTTATTTATTCGGAAAGATGATAAAACATTACATCTGTAGATCACTTATATATTGGACTGGGGCATAACTCTAACAATCTCCCACTTGCCCCTGGTTCCAATTTAAGTTCTGATATAGTCCCATAGACCTTGCATGTTCCTCATGCCTAGGCTACGACTGAGCCTCTGTCAAGGGATCGGCCATATTATCATCAGTCGAATAGTGTTTAATCTCCACATCACCTCCATATGTGATAACTCTCACGAGGTGATGCTTGCTGAGTATATATTTGGATCTGCTGTGTAATTTGGGCTCTTGAGCAATAGCTACGCCACCTGTGTTGTCCCACAACAAGTTTAACGGATCAGACGCTCGCGGTGTTGCATCTAATCCGATCAGAAAGCTTCTAATCCATACGGCCTCTTTAGCTGCTTATGTTGCAGCTATATACTTAGCATCCGCTGTAGAGTTGGCAATTTTTGCTTGCTTAAAGCTTATCCAGCTGAAAGCGCCACCACTCAACACAAAATATATCCTGACTGAATTTGGAAGTCATCTGGATATGTCTGAAAGCTAGCATCGACTTGTCCTTTGACTGCTAGTTCTCTATCTATATCCTCACACACTAGAAATGTATCTTTGGTCCTCCTCAAATATTTGAGGATGACCTTTGACAGCAATCCAGTGTAATTGGCCGGGGTTAGATTGGAATCTGCTGGTACAGCTTAGTGCAAACGAGACTTCCAGTCTCGTGCACATCCTGGCATACATGATGGATCCCACAGCCGAAGCAAAAGTGATTTTACTCATCCTGCTCAGCTTATTAGGAGTTATAGGACTCTGTAGCTTGCTGAGCTTAATGACATGACGCATGGGTATGTATCCTTTCTTAGAATCAAGCATTGAGATCTTCTGAACACTTTACCTATGTACATGTTCTAACTTAGCAACATGTCTTGACTTAGGCCCAAAATTCTTTTGAAATGATCTGTAGAGATCTTGATGTCTACATTAAATGTAGCATCACCTAAGTCCTTCATCGATAAGTACTTCCCTAACCAAGCTTTGGTGGCAAGGTCGGGATGTCATTCCCGACGAATAAATACCAAGAATACAATATTACTCTCACTCGCTTTCTCATGTACGCAAGGCTCACTTTTGTTTTTGATGAAGCCGAGTTCCCTTACAGCTTTATCAAAATGAAGGTTCCAACTCCCTGAAGCTTGCTTCAATCCATAAATGGATCTTTCCAGCTTACATATCTTTCTGGGATTCTTTGGATCTACAAAACCCACAGGTCGTGTGATATACACGCCCTCTAGTAAGTTCCTGCGAAGGAAGGGGTTTTGACATCCATCTGCCATAGTTATGGTTAAGAATAATCCGGATCAATCTGACCATTGCTACTGGTTAAAAGGTGTCATCATAATACATTCATTGAATCTGACGATAACCTTTTACAACCATCCTAGCCTCATTGGTCTGAAGATTTCCATCCATGTCGGTCTTGATCCTATAGACCCACTCAGAACCGATGGGTTTTATCCCAGGGGTTTGATCAACCAAGCACCAGACTTGGTTGTCTTACATGGATTTCATTTCCTCATTCATGGCGTTCTGCCATTTTTCGGAATCTGGACTGGTCAAAACTTGTTTGAAGGTTTCTGGATCATCCAAATTGAACTGCCCATCTCATCCCGCTAACATCCCAAAGAATACTACGCGGAGGCGCACGCATCCACAGTAACAGAAGACGTAATGAGTGTCATGTGGTGTACCTTCTGTGACTCTGGTCCAGCTCTTATTTGGCTACTACGCGGAGGCGCACGCATCCAAATAGATCTGATTACCTTATTCAGCTCGCATCCCAATGAATACTACGCGGAGGCGCACGCATCCACAGTAATGGGAGACAGAATGACTGTCACAAGGTGTACTATCGTTGTCTTCATCGGAGCCCGATTCAAAATGAATGCGGCCGTTTCCAGAGTCAAGTATAAGTTGAACTCTCTTCTGGACTGAGTACTCATAGGTCCACATACGTCGGAATGTATTAGACTTAACAAGTCACTCGCCTTTCATATATACTTGTGAAAAGTGCCTTTGTCATTTTGCCCATTAGGCGAAACTTGCGTCTTTCAGTTTGAGTGAATTCAAACGGACTTAAAAGTCCACACTTGTGAAGTGTAGAAATGCATTTCTCGATCATTAGGCAAGACTTGCATCTTTCAGTTTGAGTGAATTCAAACGGACTTAAAGTCCACACTTGTGAAGTGTTGAAATGCGTTTCTCGCCTATGTGCCTTAAATGACAATGCCAGATTATAACTTGGTTTAAATCATATGATTTAAGCCTTTTCTTATTTACGTTATACCGATTAAGATTACCAACGTAAATATCTAATCCTGAAGACGTGGATACCCACTCTTCTGATAGCATTTGTGCCCTAGTCCAATTGGTATTAGCCTGTAAACGTCTATGTACAAATATCATCGTTTGTGATGTATAAATATAAACGGCTTTATATTAGTTATGTGTTGAAGTAATATGTTAAGCATGATCTGATTTATGACCACTAAAGTAGTAGAACCATAAATCTGTACGGATCACACTTAACAAGTCCCTGGTCAACCTATGCTTCCTTGAAAGCGACCAGTATGAGGATGGTTCTTAATGACGTAGTTCTACTTGTCATAAGGATGTGGGATCCTGGAACCATATCATAGATATCATGAGGTGATTGATATCGGACGACCCGCATTGAATAGTGTTTTCATAGATTAAGCCATAAACATATTCAAATGCGATAGCTCGTCACGACGTCCTTAGACCAAGGAGTCTTTGTGATCACTATGCAATGAATGTACGGCTTTAACTTGCGCCAAACGCTTTCTGTAAAAGGATTGCTATGAAGGGCATGATTGGGTGGCGGAACGGGTTGCATGAGTGACACGAAAGACGGCTAAGGGATTTATCCCTCATACTACGGTATGGGAAAGATATCCGTTAGAAGGCCTCTTGATGGAGACCGAATGAGAGAAAAGCATGGCCATGCAAAATGATACGGGTTATCATTTCTCAGTCATCTCGCATATCAAGTAACAATGATTGATTAAATAAGGGAGACGACTCTATGCCTTGTGATCAATCGGGATATCTAGAGATAAAAGGATGGTGACTTGTACGCACAAAGGTTAAGTCGAATCATCGATCATCATGCACCTTGGGTAATCATAATGTTTTACTAGAGACCACTTATGATGGATCGGGCAAGAGCAATTCTTGCGCCGATCTGCCAACGGTGGCATGAGCCTAGAGGGTCACACACATACAAGACGGATAACTTGAGACAAGGAAACATGGATGTTTCTTAAGGAGAAGTATATGGATAAAACTGGAGGTTTCGTGCCATAGGTTCGGTTTGAGAGAATAATTAGCGAATCGAGAAAAATTGAGTTTTTCGTCGATATCGCGTCGGACTTTGTTTGATAAGTAGCGACAAAAAGGTCGGGAAACTTTTGGACGCGGCATGAGACAACACGGCAGGGCCCATTGGGCTCGGCCCATGAAGCCTCATGGCCGGCCCAATAAGGGCCCAATAAGGCCATATGGCCGGCCCACTTGGTGGGGCCAATGTGGGGGCCACACAACACCATGCTTAGTTGGTAGTTGTGGATTAAGAGGTGAGTGATTTAAGGGGTATGGGTTAAAGCTCCTTTAAGCCCATACCAATCACTTTTAACCCATACTTGTGAGTTGGATGATGAGATATATTGCAAGACATTATTTCATTAATTGATTAAGTCACAAAACTCACAAAAACCTCTCTTTCTCTCTCATTGTGGCCGGCCACCTTGGTGTTCTTCCTCCATCTTGCTCTCTTGTTCTTCATTTAATTGTTCTAGTAGGCAATTAAGTGAAGGATCTTGAAGATCATTCTCTTGGTGTGGACTTGCTTTAGAGAAGAAGATCCGAACGTTCTTCTTTATCGATTCAAACAAGACTTAAAGGTAAATATCTTGTGGAATAGATTTTGCTTTGGGATTTAATGGTTTAAATGTTCTTGGACAAGGTTTGGAGTAGATTATCTTTTATTGCTTCCGCTATCTCGATGACGATCTAGAACGCTCCAAAACCCTACAGTGGTATCAGAGGCTGGTTACCCTCTTAATCTTTGTCTTGTTGAATTTATTTCGGTTTTGTGATTATTTTCATGCCAAAAGTTGATAACATGATTTTAATGCTTTTTGGGATATTTGCATGAAATATGTTACTTTTGAAAAATATATTAAATTTGGAATTTTTCGGGAATTATTGGATTTGTCGGGTCCGAGAAGAGACTCTCGGGGAGCCGGATCGGAGGTACCGGACGGAGGTCACCGGAGGCCGGGGAGGCCGGCGGTGACCGGGCCCGTCCCCACTCTCGGCCGAGGCCGAGAGTGGCGGCAAGCCGGGTTTGGGCCTTCCAAGGCCCAAACCGGGCCGTGCATGGTTGGGCTCGGCCCAATGGGCCCTCGGCCCATTGGCTTGGCCCAACTTGGTTCGTGTGTGGTGTTTGATCCATTTCATGAACCCACGATCCAATATTTCGAAAACTTTCAAAATTTGATCGGTTTCGATAAACCGTTTTTCGAAAAGGTCTAGTTTCGATAAACCCGACCAAGCAACTTGGCAAAAGAAAAACCGGAATTATTGCGTATTATTTGATAACATGTTTGTGTGATAACATGTTGGATGATGTGATGAAATGTATGATGCTTTAATAGCCCATTAGATTTATCGCTTTCACGGTTTGCATACCGTTAGTGTTAGCGTGTAATTATTCTTTTATTCGAGCCCATAAAGTGTAATTATTTTTTATCCGGTCTACGAACCGAGTATTAATTGTAATTATTACTCAAAGACGAGAAGGATGGAAAATCGAGCACGATGACGGTCTTGGAGGAAGTCCAAGAGCTAGTGGGAGCCCGAATGAGAAAGACGAGAAGATGTGAAGACTCGTAGATTCCTAAGATTAGGATGGGCTATAAAATGCATATTTAACGCTTTATGGTTGCTTGCTTGAATCATTTAAATTAATTGCATGGTTGCATGATTAGTTTATAAGTTTATAAGCGATCACCTCACATGCAAAGATTAAAAACAAACTTTAATTGTTTGCATGTTTTAAAGCGTTGTGAACTATCACCACACGGGTTGTGATGGATGAGTTCAAGTTTGGAACGTATTTTGCATGGGTTGCAAATGACGGATTCAAATGAAGATAGTATGTGATACAATTAGAAACATCACAACACGGGTTGTTGGTGACGGATTCGTAATTGTACCAAATACTTTCGAATTATTAAACACAACCAAATTACAAGTTAATTTGAGTCAAGTGAGATGCCACCCTAATTCACACCCATGTAGAAACATTTTATCGGTGTCGTGCGCCTTAGCGGAGCATCGATCGAATGGGTTCTAGATGAGAATGGTAAACTTTGTGGGATGTCGTGCGCCTTAGCGGAGCATCTGCACAAAGTTAACTCGTTAGTGAAAGTTGGTTGACTCAACCACGATTCTTGGCCTGAGGTCGAGCTGGGGCATCGGAAGGGTAAGCCGTGTGTATTACACATACCCTGACTAAGAGTTACACGGGTTGTAATTGGACGGATGTCCTACCTAAATAAGTCAATTGGAGCGGTGCGCCTTAGCGCACTTCAAATGACGAATAAGGGATCTTGGTTTAAAGATTCTAATTTTAGAATCTAATGGTTGGTGTTTAATTCGGATCTTCGTAAATTTATTCAACTATTCTGATTAAATTTACTTTCTTCGTGTAGAAATGGCTAGTAATTCAACAAATTCGTCTAATTTGTCATTGAGGACTATACTCGAGAAGTGTAAACTCAACGGAACAAATTATCTAGACTGGGACAGAAATTTACGACTTGTATTAAAAATGGAACGCAGGGAGTACGTCCTTGATAAGGCTATCCCTGAGGAGCCAGCTGCCAACGCAACAAGGGTCGTTAAGGATGCGTACCAGAAACACCTTAGCGACTCTATCGACGTTGCGTGTGTCATGCTGGGCTGCATGGAGGCGGACCTCCAAAAGCAGTTTATGGAGCTATCCCATGATCCGTTTGCAATGATTGCACAGATCAAGGATATGTTCAAGGAGAAAGTACGTATTGAAAAATACACTGTTCTCCGAGAACTCATAGCCTGCAAGATGTCAGCAGGCAGCTCCGTAGGTCCTCACGTCCTACAAATGAAGGGGCATTTTGACCATATGACTAGTATCGGTATGTCTATGGAAAAGGAAATGGCAGCGGATTTTATTCTGCAATCCCTTCCTCATGCATATGGTGGGTTCGTCATGAACTATCACATGCATGATATGGACAAGACCGCGTCGGAGTTGCACAGCATGCTAGTAACTGCCGAGAAGAGCATAAGGGGCAGTTCGTCCAAAAATGTCTTCATGGTCAAGAAGGGACCCAGCTTCAAAGCTGTTGGTGGCAAGGGTAAAGGCCCAAGACACCTGGCAGGGAAGAACAGACGACCATTTATTCCTAGACCTCACATGCCCGTACAAGGCGAAGGGAAGGCAAAGGAGTCGGTCTGTTTCTATTATCAAAAGCCTGGTCATTGGAAGAAAGACTGTCAGCAGTTAAAGGAGGATCAGAAGAAGGGCAGTGGGGCCGCCACTTCATCAGGTATTCCATTAGAGCTATATCTTTCTACAATAAATACCTGGGTACTAGATACTGGAGCTGAGTCTCATATCTGTGCCGATGTGCAGGTGTTACACAGTAGAAGAGATGGTGGGGAAAGCGAGGTGGACCTAAGAGTTGGGAACAATACCAGAGTTGCCGCAACTGCCGTAGGTTCTGTGAACCTTGCTTTGCCCAGTGGGCTTGTAATTGAACTAAATGATGTTTTTTGCGTACCTGCTTTCAGCAGGAATATTATCTCAATTTCTCTTCTAGAGAAAGAAGGTTATTATTTCAATATTAAAAACGGGTTTTTTGATATTATGCGCAACAACATATATTATGGCAATGCTCACACTGTTGGAGGATTATACATATTGAATATGCAAAACTCGAAATCCAACATGCTCTATAATATAAATGCTAAGAGGTTTAAAACTAATGATTTAGACCAAACTCTAATCTGGCATTGTCGTCTGGGTCACATAAATGAGAAACGCATCTCAGCGCTTCATAAGCGTGGACTTCTAAGTCAATTCGAATTCCAAGCGATTGAAAGATGCGAAGCTTGTTTAATGGGCAAGATGACTAAAGCGCCCTTCACTGGTTTAGGTGAGAGGGCAGGTGACTTATTAGGTCTAATACATTCAGACGTATGTGGACCAATGAGTACGCATGCCAGAGGTGGTTTAGGCTACTTTATCACATTTACTGACGATTTCAGTAGATATGGTTATGTCTATCTCATGAGACATAAGTCCGAAGCTTTTGATAAATTCAAAGAGTTTAGGACTGAAGTAGAAAACCAACTCGGAAAGAGTATCAAGGCACTCCGTTCTGATCGGGGTGGAGAATACTTATCCGAGGAGTTTCTTAGTTATCTTACTGAAGGTGGAATACTATCTCAGTGGACTCCGCCAGGAACACCGCAACTTAATGGTGTGTCCGAACGGAGGAATCGGACATTGTTAGATATGGTTCGATCAATGTTAAGTCTCACTGATCTCCCGATCTCCTTCTGGGGTTATGCTCTGCAAACGGCCGCTTTCATAATAAACAGGGCTCCGTCGAAAGCAGTGGAAGGGACATCATTTGAAAAATGGTATGGGAAGGAACCCGTTTTGTCCTTCCTTAAAATCTGGGGTTGCGAGGCTTATGTTAAAAGGTTGCTTGCAACCAAGCTCGAACCAAGATCAGATAAATGCACTTTCGTCGGATATCCAAAAGAAACAAAAGGATACTACTTCTATAAGCCGAGCGAAAATAAAGTTTTTGTCGCTCGAGGTGGGACGTTCTTGGAAAAAGAGTTCATTTCCAAGACAGTTAGTGGGAGGGCTATTCATCTAGATGAAGTTCTAGATGAGATGGTCACTCGGGAACCACGAGAGGACCCACTAGAAGAGGTAGAGCCAGAAGTGGTCATTGAGCAAGAACCAATAGCTGCAGTTAATGAGGACGGTCCGAGGCGCTCTGAAAGGATAAGTCATGCACCTGTCAGATACGGGTTCTTAGTAACTGAAGGTGATGGTTTAGTACTAGTGGACAATGATCCAGCTACCTTTCGAGAGGCTTTGAACGGAACCGACTCTGAGAAATGGCTGGACGCCATGAGGGAAGAAATGCAATCCATGTCAGATAATCAAGTGTGGGACTTGGTAGATCATACCCCTGATGTTAAGGTCATAGGGTGTAAATGGATCTTTAAAATAAAGATTGACATGGATGGCAAACCTCAGACCTATAAAGCGAGACTGGTAGCAAAAGGTTATAGACAAATCCACGGAATTGACTATGAAGAGACCTTTTCTCCAGTAGCTATGGTCAAATCTATCCGCATTCTTCTTGCCATAGCAGCGTATCACAACTATGAGATATGGCAAATGGATGTCAAAACCGCCTTCCTCAACGGGAGGTTAGCTGAGGACGTTTATATGTCTCAGCCTGAGGGTTTTGAGGATCCAAAGAATAAGGGAAAGATTTGCAAGTTGCTCAAATCAATCTATGGTTTGAAGCAAGCATCTCGGAGTTGGAATCAGCGTTTTGATGAAGTAGTAAAACAGTTTGGCTTCGTCAAGAACGATGATGAACCCTGTGTGTATAAAAAGGCAAGTGGGAGCAATATAATCTTTTTAGTGCTTTATGTTGATGACATACTGCTCATTGGTAACGACGTCCCTACCTTGCTCTTAACGAAGACTTGGTTAGGTGAGTGTTTCTCAATGAAGGACTTAGGCGAGGCCTCTTACATCTTGGGAATCAAGATATATAGAGACCGTGCCAAGCGGGTCTTGGGCTTAAGTCAAAGCACTTATATAGACAAGGTGTTGAGACGATTCTCAATGCAAGATTCAAAGAAAGGATTGCTGCCCATGCGTCATGGCATAAAGCTTAGCAAGAAGCAGGGTGCTGAGACACCTGCAGAGCTAGCAAGAATGAATGAGATCCCATATGCTTCGGCTATAGGGTCCATAATGTATGCCATGATATGCACGAGACCGGATGTCTCGTTTGCCCTAAGCTGTACCAGTAGACATCAATCCAAACCCGGTGAGGCACACTGGATGGCTGTCAAGGCGATTCTCAAATATTTGAGAAAAACCAAGGACGCTTTTCTTGTATACGGGGGCAGAAATGATGATCTCGTCGTCAAAGGATATGTCGACGCTAGTTTTCAGACAGACCCCGATGACTTTAAGAGTCAGTTGGGATATGTGTTTATGTTGAACGGTGGAGCATTCAGCTGGAAAAGCAAGAAGCAGGATACCATTGCCGACTCTACAACGGAAGCTGAGTACATTGCCGCATGTGAGGCGGCAAAAGAGGCTGTATGGATCAGGAGTTTCATGACTGGGTTAGGTGTAATTAAAAACCCGTCTAACCCAGTAGACTTATATTGTGACAACACCGGGGCTATTGCGCAAGCTAAAGAACCCAGGGCACATAACAGATCCAAACATGTACTCAGAAAGTATCACATCATCCGCGACATAATTGCTAGAGGTGACGTGAAGATCCAATACGTTGCAACTGATGATAACACAGCCGACCCATTGACCAAGGCTCTTCCTCAAGATAAACATGAAAAACATGTTAGGTCAATGGGTATAGACTGGGACTTAGATTGGAGCTAAGGGCAAGTGGGAGATTGATAGCATTTGTGCCCTAGTCCAATTGGTATTAGCCTGTAAACGTCTATGTACAAATATCATCGTTTGTGATGTATAAATATAAACGGCTTTATATTACTTATGTGTTGAAGTAATATGTTAAGCATGATCTGATTTATGACCACTAAAGTAGTAGAACCATAAATCTGTACGGATCACACTTAACAAGTCCCTGGTCAACCTATGCTTCCTTGAAAGCGACCAGTATGAGGATGGTTCTTAATGACGTAGTTCTACTTGTCATAAGGATGTGGGATCCTGGAACCATATCATAGATATCATGAGGTGATTGATATCGGACGACCCGCATTGAATAGTGTTTTCATAGATTAAGCCATAAACATATTCAAATGCGATAGCTCGTCACGACGTCCTTAGACCAAGGAGTCTTTGTGATCACTATGCAATGAATGTACGGCTTTAACTTGCGCCAAACGCTTTCTGTAAAAGGATTGCTATGAAGGGCATGATTGGGTGGCGGAACGGGTTGCATGAGTGACACGAAAGACGGCTAAGGGATTTATCCCTCATACTACGGTATGGGAAAGATATCCGTTAGAAGGCCTCTTGATGGAGACCGAATGAGAGAAAAGCATGGCCATGCAAAATGATACGGGTTATCATTTCTCAGTCATCTCGCATATCAAGTAACAATGATTGATTAAATAAGGGAGACGACTCTATGCCTTGTGATCAATCGGGATATCTAGAGATAAAAGGATGGTGACTTGTACGCACAAAGGTTAAGTCGAATCATCGATCATCATGCACCTTGGGTAATCATAATGTTTTACTAGAGACCACTTATGATGGATCGGGCAAGAGCAATTCTTGCGCCGATCTGCCAACGGTGGCATGAGCCTAGAGGGTCACACACATACAAGACGGATAACTTGAGACAAGGAAACATGGATGTTTCTTAAGGAGAAGTATATGGATAAAACTGGAGGTTTCGTGCCATAGGTTCGGTTTGAGAGAATAATTAGCGAATCGAGAAAAATTGAGTTTTTCGTCGATATCGCGTCGGACTTTGTTTGATAAGTAGCGACAAAAAGGTCGGGAAACTTTTGGACGCGGCATGAGACAACACGGCAGGGCCCATTGGGCTCGGCCCATGAAGCCTCATGGCCGGCCCAATAAGGGCCCAATAAGGCCATATGGCCGGCCCACTTGGTGGGGCCAATGTGGGGGCCACACAACACCATGCTTAGTTGGTAGTTGTGGATTAAGAGGTGAGTGATTTAAGGGGTATGGGTTAAAGCTCCTTTAAGCCCATACCAATCACTTTTAACCCATACTTGTGAGTTGGATGATGAGATATATTGCAAGACATTATTTCATTAATTGATTAAGTCACAAAACTCACAAAAACCTCTCTTTCTCTCTCATTGTGGCCGGCCACCTTGGTGTTCTTCCTCCATCTTGCTCTCTTGTTCTTCATTTAATTGTTCTAGTAGGCAATTAAGTGAAGGATCTTGAAGATCATTCTCTTGGTGTGGACTTGCTTTAGAGAAGAAGATCCGAACGTTCTTCTTTATCGATTCAAACAAGACTTAAAGGTAAATATCTTGTGGAATAGATTTTGCTTTGGGATTTAATGGTTTAAATGTTCTTGGACAAGGTTTGGAGTAGATTATCTTTTATTGCTTCCGCTATCTCGATGACGATCTAGAACGCTCCAAAACCCTACATCTTCTTCACGTGATCCTTGTATTTGTTTACAATCCCTTATTCCTGTGTCCTGGATTATTGTAGTGATAGCAGACCTCCTTCATTTTGTCCTTAGTTTTCACAACAGCTTTGAGAGCCGCTTGAACTTTTGGACGTTTGGGGTATCTGATCTGCCCTGCAAGGTGCCTAGAAACCTTACCCTTACCCTAATCGGCTTTCTTGAAGCTGGCCTTCTTGTTGACCATAAGAACCTCCTTGGTCTTGCCCTTGAGGTTCTTTTCACCGGTCACAAGCATCCCATGAAGATCTGTTAAGGACTTGTCCATGTCATGCATATTGTAATTTACTATGAAATCACTATATGTATCTGGAAAGGACTGGAACATAAAATCTACAGCCATTTCCACCTGATCATCAAAACCGAGTCTGGTTAGATGTTCCTGAAGACATTAAATCTTCGTGACATGGGGACTAACAGAGCTCCATCCTTAAGTTTGCAGGAGTTAAGTTCCATGAAAGTATCATATCTTTCGATACGAGCTTTCTCCTTGAACATTTCCTTGACCTCTACCTTACAGGTATGAGGGTCATTTAAAACGTTCCTGAATTGCTTCTGCATCTCTGGCATCCTACTGCCCACCATAATGCATGACACGTCGATTTGGTTACTAAGGAACTTTGATAAGTATCCTTAGTGCCCTAGCAACGTTCAACGGTGGCTCAGCAGAAGATTCCTTGGTAAGGATATACTACTTGCGTTCATGCTTGAGTACAAGCCTCAAGTTTCTATTCCAATCTAAGTAATTCACGCTCTTGAGTCTGTCCTCAATCTGGACTCTCAGTGCGCTATTACTCCTTTGTGTTGTGTTTTCCTTTTAGTTCTACATGGTGAAATTAATTAAAATTCAAGTTGGAGATTAAGTTATAAAACACTTGTCTGATTTTAATATTAGAATCTGAACCAGGATCCTATCATACCCTCAATTGAAGTGAACGGAGGCTCACTGCTCCAATTGAGAGCATCAAGGTAGGAATACATCCATCTACAAGACTGTGTAGTTTCTGGCTAGGGTTTGTACTAAAAGTACACGGCATACCCTATACTGATACCCTAGGTCAGCGCTAGCTGACAATCATAGACAAGTCTACCAAGCTTGAACTATGAACAGAACTAATGTGGTTACTACGCGGAGGCGCACGCACCCACGCAGAACTACCCATCTCATCAAGACCTTTTCTCTATGAATGTTACGCGGAGGCGTACCGACATCCATAGGGTCAAAGCCCTTTTGAGTGCCCAAACTTGGATGGTATCACGCTTGACTTGTAATTATTTGCGTTTAAGTGAATTATAAAAGTCTGATTGTATATCGATACAATTTTAATCTGGAATCATCAATTGCAAATTCATGCAAAGATGATTCCTTAGCAGGTTACATGCGAGTTTGATTAAATTCCGATTTTAATCTTTGCATGTGGGTGATAGCAAATCATACATAAACTTGTATATTTAAACTATCATACATTCATACATTCAAACATATAAATGTAATGATAAAATATATGCATAGCTAAGCCCGTCTTAAGTTCCTAAGAATCTAGCAAAACTTATCCTAAAGACACGGTCTTCAAGATCCAAACTTGCTCCATTCTCGTGAACTCCCACTGGCTTCGAGCCTCCTCCAATCCGAGTCTTCCTCTTGACTTGCATCTTGTGTCGGTCTTCGTGATTACAAATTTAAATAAAATGAAATACAAATCACGACACGCATGCCGTATTTATTACAACCCAAAATCTAGCAACACCCAGGTTGCAAAACCGAAATTAAAATGAGAGTCTAGAGGGCTTAGCTAGCATCATGTGGAAAACACCATGTTATCAAAGATCATGTGATCACCCAAGATGCTTATCAAACAAATAAATTTTCCAAATTTTATCTTTCTTAAGTGTGGAAAAATTCCGGTTTATCGAACCAGCCGGTTCAGCTCAATTCTGGTCGAGCCGAACCGGCTCAACCGAGGTCGCCCGCGGAGGCAACCACGGTGGCCCGTGAAGGCTGCTGAGGTCGCCCGCGGGGCTGACCGTGGTCGACCACGGGAACGACCATGGTAGCCCGCGAGGGCAGCCATGGTCGCCCCTAGGGTAGACCCTGGTCGCCCGCGAGGCAACCATGGTGGCCCGCGAAGGCTGCCATGGTCGCCCGTAGGCGACCCTTGTCGGCCCTTGGTGCTGACCATGGTCTGCCCTAGGGCATTCCATGGTCCACCAAGGGTCTCGACCCTGGTCAGCCATGGCTCGGCCATGGCTAACCCGAAACACCAAAAAAAATATTTTCCAATTTTCCAAAATCAATCAAATCTGAAAAAAAAAAAATTCACATGCATGCTAAGGTGATGAACATATAAACTCAAAAAAATCAGAATTAAACATGTTGAAAAAGTACATAACAACTAGGCTCTGATACCACTGAAAGAGACCACCATGGGTTCCATTCGATAAATTTCATGCAGCAAGAAGTTATGTAACCATGGTGATCGATGCAAACTTGGATCTTAATGTAAATTCAACATGCTATCAACCTTTTGAATCTGAAAAATACCTCTATTAATCGATGAAAACACAAGCTTAGTGTTTCTCTATTAGGTCCACACAAGCACCACAACCGAAGAAGGTTTTCTCTCACACTTTTGCTATGAATGTTTTTATGAAGCTTGACAAAAATGGTGGATGAAAGAGAGAGGATTCGGCCAAAGGGAGGGAGAAGATGAGGGGAGTGGTTGATAATGGTTGGAGAAAAAGATGGAAGATTTTTGGAATTTTAATTTGAAGTAAAATTGAATTTCAAATTAATAATTGCATATCTACCCTTTTTAACTCTTATTTGCACTTCTTCCCCATTCATAACTTGAATCCCTAAATGGGCTTTAAGCCCGTTTAACTAAAACTCAAATTAAACCCATTAACTTGACTTCTAATTTCGGTTTAGACAAAATGGTTCAATTTCCTCGAATTGATTTCTTCAACCGTCTGGTTAAAACCTTAGGCCAGAAAACTACCGAATCGTTCTCAATTTTCATCCATAATTATTTGTCATGTATCGTGCTTAATTCGTGTGACCCTCTAGGCTCACGAACAGTTGGCAAACAGGTAAAATTACTATTTTACCCTTTCCATCATAAGTGGTCTCTAGCAAGACATTATGATTACCCAACGTTCGTGATTATCGATTATTTGACTTAACCTGTTATCGTACATGTCAATATCCTTTTATCAAACCGATATCCAGATTGATCAATAGGCATAGAATGGTCATCCTAATTTCTCAATCACTGTTTCTTGATATCTGAGATGACTGAAAACTGATACTAAGGTATCACCTGCACGGCCCTGCTATTCCTTCAGTCATACTCATCAAGTGGCCTAAACGGATATCGTTCTCATACCGAAGTATGAGTGATAAATCCCTCAGACGCCTTTCGATTTCACTAATGCAATAAATATCCAAGCCAATCAAAGTCGTTATAGTTACCCTTTTATAGATAACGTTAGACTAGGTCAAACTTAGGTATTTGTTACATAGTGTACACAAAGACTCCTTGGTCTTAGGATATAATGACAAGCTACGATATGTGAGTATGTCATGACTGGATCTATGCAGCATACTCACAATCGGGTTGTCCGATATCATCGACCTGATGGTATCTATGATATAACTCCGACACGCACTTTGCCATGATTAGTAGAGCATGATCACAAGAAGTTAGTCTCATACTGATCGCTTCAGAAGAAGCTTAGCTGATCAGGGACTTTATCGAATGTAATTCTTTCTTATCCATAGTTCTACTATTAGTGGTTACACACATAATGACATAGATCAAATTACATTTGATATATTACTACAGCACATTAGTCATATATATGCCGATTTATTTATTCGGAAAGATGATAAAACATTACATCTGTAGATCACTTATATATTGGACTAGGGCATAACTCTAACAGATACAACCCCTGGTGTTAAGACCATCGGTTGCAAATGCATCTTTAAGATCAAGAATGACACTCGACGAAACTTTTGTTATCAAAATCGTCGTGAGCCTTAGCAGCGTGTTTGTGGTAGTGAAGCTAGAAGAGGTGGACAGTTCTTATTTGGGGCACGGAAGCATTAGCTCTCTCAAAACAAGTTCTGGTTCACACGTCAACAAACATGACATGGAAGGAGTTCCGCAGACCAGTAAGGCTCGACTGGGTGCGAAAAGTTTTAGTCAAATCCAAGGTATGGATTGTGATGAGATTGTCTTGCCAGTGGCCATGGTCAAATCAATCCACATTCTACTTACCGCAGCTGCATATCTGAGTGATATGGCAGTTGGATGTCAAAACCACATCCCTTGACAGGAAGTTAGATGAGGATGTTTGTGCAACGTAGCCTCAGAGTTTTGTCGATTCAAAGAATGCTGGAAAGATTTGTAAGCTGCAGAAGTCCATTCGTGAATTGAAGAAGGCTTCTCAGAGTTGAAATCTTCATTTCGATGAAACCATTGGTTTCATGCAAAATGAAGATGAACCTTGTGTGTACAATAGGGCAATTGGGAGTGTAGTCGTATTCTTAGTGCTATATTTCGATGACATACTCCTTATAAGAAACGACATCCCCTGAAGCCGCAAAAGATTTCCCGGGAAGTACTTCTTGATGAATGGCCTATACGAGACCGCGTATATCCTGGGGATCAAGAGTTTATCGAGATCGCTCGAGGAGTATACTTGGCTAAAGTCAAAGCACTTAGAGATTTGCGATGCACGAATCTAAGAAGGGATTCTTTCCATTAGAGATGCTATAAAGCTCAGCAAGACTTAGTGTCGCACGACGGCTGATGAGCTGCAGCACATGAGTAAGATCCCCTATGCATCTGCATTTGGGATTCATCATATATGACATGCTCTGTACGAGATATGATATCTCATATGCCCTATTCTGCGTAGGCAGATTCTAGTATAACCATGGCATGAGCCACTGGACAGCAGTATAGACGATCCTGATGTACATAAAGAGGACATAGGACGCATTGCTAGTCTACAAGGTTGGAAACGAGAAACTGGAGGTAACGGGATACGTCGCGAGGTCAGTATGGGTATGTGTTTGTGCTTAATGTGGGGCTTTAGCTAACTAGAAGAGTTGAAAGCAGCTGACCATTGTTGGTTCTACGGTGGAAGCCGAGTACATAGCTGCTTAAGAGGCGGCGAAAGAGGCTGTATGGATCCGAGAGTTCATGGCCGGATTGGACGTAATTAAAAACCCGTCCACAACGGTGAACTTGTATTGCCCCAACACTAGGGCAATAGCACATGCTGATGAGCCTAGGGCGCATGCACGATCCAAATATGTACTGCGGCGGTTTCACTTGATTCGAGAGTTTGTCGATATTCGAGAATTAATCGATCAAGATGAAATGAAGATTTGTAAGATTGCGACGGAGGATGATGCAGCCATTCCATTAACCATGTAAGGTCAATGGGTTTACGATGGGTTTTAGATTGGAGCTAAGGGCAAGTGGGAGATTGTAGGATCCAGTGCCCTAGTCCAAGTCTTTACCATGTAATCTTTTATCTTCTATTAAGCAATAAAAGAGGCATTTACATTATTATTGTGTTGTAATAATGTATCAAGCGATAATTTCATCTAAAGTCGTTAGTGTTTACACGAAGACAGCAGAATCTTTAAATATTATGAAGTTATGGTTGATGGATCTCTAGTCAAATACTTATATATAAGTGACTAGCGTGAGGATGACTTACGATCATGCTCTGCTGATCAAGATGTAGAGTCATATCACGGATATCGTCTGGGAGATGATATCGGATGACCCGCGGAGGAGTACGGCGCATAGATTAAGTCACCAACGCATACTCCGTTGTCGTGTGATCACTGCCTTAATACCTTGGAGCTGGTGGCTCACATGCACGTCACTCCATTGGTTTGACATGTCCCAACGCTGTTTGTAACAGGGCAGCCATAACGGGCATCGTTGGCCATTGGAAGGACTGTAGTGGGAGCGCACATTGCGTCCGAAGGGATTTGTTTCCCCACGGTGAGACGTGGTGAAGGGTATGGTTCAGGGCCCCTTGATGAGTGTGATTGATGAAGTGTGCGGCCGCACCAATGCGTATCAGTCAACTCGGAATTCGAGGAACTAGATCGAATACCTGAGGATGACAATACTATGCCTCATACGATCTCATACACCTTAAAGCAAACAAAGGGTTAGTGATACAGATGACAGAGAGAAGATATCAAACCGATCGATACACTCGTGGACATTGGGTAATCACTATGTCTTACTAGAGGCCACTAGTGATGGATCGGGTGAGATGGGTTCTCACGCCGATCTGCCAATAGGTCACGGGCCTACAGGGTCACGCACAAGTAGCAAGACCGAAGCATCTCGATCGAACTCAAGAGGTCCAAATGGGTAAGGATAGCAAAGGGGCCACGGGACCGTGTCCAAGGGTCCACGGGCTCGTGTCAATGGCAAAAGGGGCCACGGACCGTGGCCAAACCTTTAGGTTTGGACACGGGCCTGTGGTGGCCAAGCATTGGCCACGAGCGGCGGACACTTCTCGCCATGAGGCCGTGGCGGGCTTGGGTCTCCCTAGAAATTGACACGGGGAGGGGCCACGGGACCGTGGCGGGGTCCGTGGGTGGCCACGGTGGCACCACGGGGCCGTGGCGGGGTCTTTGGCGGAGCGACCATCAGTTTTTCCCACGTCTATATGTTGAAGACGCGTGAGAGAAAATGGATAAGCTTCTTGAGCATATTTTCTACCTTTCTCCATATTCTCTCTAGCTTCTCTCATCGGGAACTAGAGAATCGGGTTTCGGGTTTTCTCGGGGTCTAGTAGTTCCGTGAAGATTCGTGCTTCAAGGAGGTCGAGCTCGGTGAGGATTGGTTCGGGAGTGTTTCGTAGAGACTACGAGAGGTAAAAGATTCGATTTCTACTCCCTCTCTCGATTCATCTATTGTTATGTAAGCGATTCAGTGGCTGGTTTTCGGTTATTTTGATTGTTTCCGCTGAAATTGAGATCCCGGGAACCCCAACATCTGCCAATGGACAGGTTTTCACTATTTGGTAGTCAATAGTACAACTTCAAGCATCAACTAGCTATCACACAAGTTATTGTCCTAAGCTACTATAATCTCACCGTGAACCACCTCAGCCAGGGACTCCCCCTTTTTTTGAGATCCTCTTAATTCACCTTCGAACAAGTCTATGCTCGGCGTAGTTGTCTTCGACAATTTCCTCGCGAATCTTTAATCACGAACATAAACCCTAAAATCACTAACACTCAATACTCCTCGTATGATGTATAATGATTGACACCGTTCTTCTAAATCATGCAGCCTCTCAATCCGCCAGTCTTGCACGATTAAGAGTTATTAGAATTTAGCACAGAGAAGGTCTAAGTTGTTAAGGGGAAAGCACCTGCTCTTATAGCAACTCCTCTTGCCTGACCGGATTCCAATTCCGATTAGGAAATCCCTTGTCGCCTTTAGTTATTAGCAAGTGACTAGTTGGCGTTGCCGCCTTCTAAGCCTTGATGATGTCTTTATCTTAACTGCAGGTTGCCTAAATCCGTCGTGTCTTTTTTCCCTTGTGCGCTAAGCTTCCGTGTACAAAATAGGAAGACTTCGATAACTTGCCTAATCCTGCGCGTATTATGTCAAGCCAAATGTGTTGCAACATGTTGGATGACATCTTGACCTTGCGCTAAAAAAATATGCCAACACTTAAACGTAACAACAACGATGGTGCAGACTATTTGAAATCAACCGTGTCTTGTTCTAGGAGTAGTAGAGTTATACAACAGTGAGGGGAAGAAAATTCTAGCTAATGGGACCAGAATTAAACACTACCTTGGAGGAGAATGGAACCCAGAAGTAGTCGCATACATCCTTTCTGAACCATGACGGGTTTGCTCACTTATCCCTTTTCTTTTGTACATTATAACCTTTTCTTTTATTCTATCTCATTAAAACTTTTTATGTGATGCACTGGGACAGTGCACCTTGAGTTTGGGGATGTACTACATCAATATGGATTTGGCATTTCTATTTTCGGATTATGTTTTGATTTATTCTGATGCATGCTATTTAATTTTTATTATGATTGTGGATGTATGATTAAAGTCTTGATTGATGTTTAATTTTATTGTAATGACTATAATTTAATTATAAGTGCATGATTAATGTATGCTTTGAATTGTCTTGAAATTTTTTCGGATTTTGGTATAATTGAGTTATGTGAATTAGTTTTTTAATGAAGTAAATGGTATAGACTCTTAGAATTTCTGGCATGGTTTGTTTATGTTTTGTTCAATTTGTGTATGGTAAATAATTTTCTTATTATTATATGCATGATTGAACGTATGTGAACTTTGTAACCTAGGCCCTCAACTTTTCCTTAAAGAATACAATTGAGTTTAATTCTAATTAGAGATTCTTTGAGGCGAAATAGAATAGGAGACGATTTGGTTTAGAAATCTGTAGGCCTTCTTCACTGAGATTGAGCCAAATTTTTACCTACCTATTGCTAATATTCCGTAGTCACTCATCCGAGCCAAAAAGACTATTTTTCAACAAACCCATTACAGATTAAGCCAACATGCCCCTATTATAATTTTTCCCACTCTTTCTACCTTTGCAACATGGCTGACTTGCCGCGAGAGTTAAAGAAGTCATCTGAAGTTTAAGGCATATTTATGGTTGAATTTACTATAATGGTGTATTATGCTTTTTCTATCATTTCACAGGTGCTCGGGGCTGCAAAAGAAAAATAATTAAATAATTAAGAAGTGAAAAAGCACAAAGTCAAAAGCAGAAACTTCGAGTTTAAAGTTCCTTACTTCTTATACACTCTTTGAGTTTCGTATATCTAATCTCATGCCTTTACTTCCTTTAGTCGGTATTCCTGAGAACCTTTTACTTCTTCGCATTCTTAACTATAACCAAAGTAATTCTCTGAATTCGAATTCTTATGTGTTACTTTTGCTTGTATAGCGGATTTGTGGGTACTCCATTCTGAAAACCCTCAGGAGATACAAAAATTCTCCTATCGGGTAATCACATGGTCTAAAACTGGCACTTGAACTGTTTGTTTCTTATGAGTTTTCTCGCGACGAGAAAAGTCTAAGTGTGGGAGTACATGATAAAGGGAAAATGACACTTTTGTGCACCTGAGTATATACACTTTTGACACTTTCATACCATAACTTTTTTTTTTCTCTTTTCTCCATACCTGACTTTCATTTTGAACAATTTACCCATAAAATTCTCAAAACACCGAAATTACCCCTGATCTAATGGAGAGAATCGGCCCAATTTTTTAAAGAGTGTGAAAAGACAAAATTAACCTCAACTATTCATCAAATTTTCAAGTGAATGCCATTGGACCCTCCTACTTCATCAAACCAGAGCATCGTGAGCACCTCGTCGATCGTCGGAGCATCGTGAGCACCTCATCGATCGTCGGAGCATCGTGAGCATCGTCGATCGCTGGAGCATACCTGTTGGGCTTCGTACATGGTGACCGGAGTGACCGGAGTTGGTGGAGGTGACCGCAGTTGTTGATAGCATTTTGTGCCCTAGTCCAATTGCTAGTAGCATGTAAATGTCTATGTACATTATCATCGTTTGTAATATATATAAAACGTCTTTGTATTACTTATGTGTTGAAGTAATATATTAAGCATGATCTGATTTATGACCACTAAAGTAGTAGAACCATAAATCTGTATGGATCACACTTAACGAGTCCCTGGTCAATATACGCTTCTATAGAAGCGACCAATATGAGGATGGTTCTCAATGACGTAGTCCTACTTGTCATAGGGATGAGGGATCCCGGAATCATATCATAGATACCATGAGGTGATTGATATCGGACGACCCGCTTTCAATAGTGTTTTCATAAATTAAGCCCTGAACATATTCAAATGCGATAGCTTGTCACGGTATCCTTAGACCAAGGAGTCATTGTGATCACTATGCAATGTACGTGCGGCTTTAACTTGCGCCTAACGCTTTCTGTAACAGGATTGCAATAACGGGCATGATTGGGTGGCGGAACGGGTTGCATGAGTGACACGAAAGACAGCTAAGGAATTTATCCCTCATACTACGGTATGGGAAAGATATCCGTTAAAGGCCTCTTGATCGAGAATGACTGAGAGTAAGAGCATGGCCATGCCAGTGATACGGGTTATCAGTTCTCAGCCATCTCACATATCAAGTAACAATGATTGATTGAACAAGGGTGACGACTCTATGCCTTGTGATCAATCGGGATATCTAGAGATAATAGGATAGTGACTTGTACGCACAAGGTTAAGTCGAATCATCGATCGTCATGCACCTTGGGTAATCATAACGTCTTACTAGAGGCCCCTTATGATGGATCGGGCAAGAGAGATCTTTTGCGCCGATATTCCAACGGTGGCATGAGCCTGGAGGGTCACACACATTCAAGACGGATAACTTGAGACAAGGAAACCTTAACGTTTCTTGAGGAGCTATGCATGGACAAAACTGAAGGTTTTGGGCCATGAGTTCGGTTTGAGAGAATAATTAGCGAATCGAGAAAACTGAGTTTTTTCGTCGATGTCGCGTCGGACTTTGTTTGATAAGTAACGACAAAAAGGGTCGGGCAACTTTTGGACACGGCACGAAACCACATGGGCGAGCCCATTGGGCTCGGCCCATGAGGTCACGTGACTGGCCCAACAAGGGCCCATTATGGGCTCAATAAGCCCAATATGGCCGGCCACATTGGTGGGTCCAAGAGTGGGGGCCACACAACACCATGCTTGGTTGGTGATTGTGGATTAAGAGGTGAGTGATTTAAGGGGTATGGGTGATGACACTTTAAGCCCATACCAATCACTTTTAGACCCATGTTTATGAGTTGGATGATGAAGGTAAATATCTATTATTGATTCATTACACAAAATAATCACACAACTCTCACAAGCACTCCCTCTCTCATAGTGGCCGGCCACAACCTCTCTCTCCTCTCATCTTGCTCTCTTGTTCTTCATTTAATTGTTCTAGTAGGTAATTAAGTGAAGGATCTTCAAGATCATCCCCTTGGTGTGGACTTGCTTTAGAGAAGAAGATCCGAAAGTTCTTCTTTATCGATTCAACAAAGACTTAAAGGTAAATATCGTGTGGAATAGATTTTGCCTTGGGATTTAACGGTTCATGTTCTTGGACAAGTTTTGGAGTAGATTTTGTTAAACGCTTCCGCTATCTCGATGATCTAGAACGCTCCAAAACCCTACAGTGGTATCAGAGGGTGGTTAACCCTCTTTCCCTCTATCTCTTTTCCGGCCATTCTGTGCCGGAGACGATCGTCGGAGCACCGCATTCTACCCTTTTTGTCGCTGCCCATTGCCCACCTCGTCGATGCTCGCCATTTTGTGTTGTGGAGGCTGCAGAGAAAGAACCATGGCCGGCTCTGGCGAAGAATCACCGGAAAAGACAAGAAGGAGAGGTCGAGGATGATGGGGTCGAGACGGACATCTTGGCGGAGGTGTTCTGGAGGCCTCGTCGGTCCACCGTTCTCCTCACATTCTGGAGAAACCCCAACGATGGATGTCGGAGAAACGCCGGTGAGGACGGGGTGGCAGAGGAGGCGGAGAGGAATAGTTGAAAGAGTGGCATACCTTTGAAATTTTAATGAATAGTTGAGGGCAATTTCATCTTTTCACACTTTTTAATTGGACTAGAATTAAACCAGATTTAATTTTGGTTCAATTTAGGGGTATTTTGAAATTTCTGAAGAAAGTTGTCCCAAAATGAAAGTAAGGTATGGAAAAAAGAGAAGAAAAAAAAGGTTAGGGTATGAAAATGTCAAAAGTGTATATTTATGTGCACAAAAGTGTCCTTTTCCCCATGATAAATGATAAATTACACCACTCTTTGAGGACTATTTCCCCACATTTTTACCTACTTTTCGTCCCCCTTGGGCACAAAATCCCCTATTTATGTCTCTTTTACTTCACGACCTCTTTGAATAGAGAGTTTAGATTTTCTGATAAAAAATGGACCAATTTTGGAGATTTGTTGAGCCCGCTCCGTGGAAATGGCCACGAAACTCTGACCGACCATTGGGCCACCCCATGGCTATCAACTCAGGCCCAACCACTAGCGATAAGGGCCCAAGAAGGACTACACCGTGGCGACGCAATCGTCACGCCCTGTGTAGAACGACACAACGAGAAGCCGTGGTCACTTGGCTACGCCCCTGTGGCCACCTAACCACTTTAGATCGTGGAGAAGTCGTGATCGAGGCTTGCGAGGAAAGGAGTTGATCGTGGCCACTCCGTGGCCAGTCGACGAATCATCCACTCAGAGTTCGTGGATACTTCGTGAGCGCTAAAAACAAAGCATGACACCACCACAGTCTCGTGGCGGGTTGGAAACTCGCAACTATAAAAGGGTTTCGTCGCATTTGAAAAAACATAACTTAATTCCCAAATTCACTTCTAGAAAAGAACGACTATTCTGCGTCTTCATCAGAGAGTTCCAAGGATGCATCAAGAACAATTGTAGAGGTTCAACGTCAAGTCTAAGAGAGGAATCAAGATGGATTCAAGCCTACTCATGTATTATTTCTCAGTTTGGAAATTAAATTCGGGTTTTTCCTTTCTGACTCTTTCTCTCTGTTGTAAAATTAATTCCTATTTGTTTAATTCCGTTTTATATTCATATTATAGGTTGAAATCACAACTCCCGTTCATCCTACTCCGATCTAGTGAATTAGCTACTCATGTTCATATTAAATTCACAAGCATACATATTCATATCATTCATCATTAATCCTAAACAATCAAGAACACTAGAATGAATCATGCAAAGCAATCACGAACTAAATAGTACCTTATTAGAAATAGAATCAAATCACTTCATAGCATATCTCAATCTTGATCACAAGTATTGAACTTAAAACTAATAACGAAAAACCTATGTGAACCTTCAATCCTTGCTACTTGGTCTCTCCTTGCTCTTGTACTTTGAAACTGACGGTTTTCGCTCTTCAAAAATGTGTCTGGCTCGAAACCCTCGGTGGTGGTTGAATAGGTGTGAGGGAAACGAGCCAAATCGGGAAAGAATCCGAAAAATCTGCCTCCGCGACATTAGTACCTGAGTCTGGTGACCGAGTAGGGACTCGACTACTAAACTCGGCTAGTAGAGTTTTTCTTCTGTTGCCGAGCATGGCTATCGAGTCCTACCACACGCAGAATCTTCATGGTAGTCGAGTGGGTAGCCGAGTGGCGACTCGGCTACTAGATTCGGCTAATGCATTCTTCTTTTCTGTCCATCTACTGAATAAATTTAATTAAATCGACCGAGTTCCAGGTGAAATAGCCGAGTCAGGGGACTCGGCTGCTAGACTAGTTCGACTCTGATCCCCTCTGCCCATTTTTGATTATTTTAATTAAGTCGATCGAGTCCTGATTGTGGTAGCCGAGTTAGGGGACACGGCTACTGGACTCGGCCACTGGACTCGGCCACTTCCTTCTCCTAAGCAAAATTTTCTTTTGCTCCACTTTTTGGTATGAAACACCTTGTTTTAGCCTGGAATGCACTCAACATACTCGTGACGTAAGAGTTGCAAGGTTCGCTACAAAACTACCAAATTCGGGGGCGAAAATAAACTTGAAAGTGTGATGAATTGCCTTGGGAGAACGCTAAGATTCTCCCTCATCAATAGTGTAAGTCCCAAATTCTAGCTCTTTTCATTATTTATTTTATTATTATGATTATTATTTTGAAAACACAGTTACTCCCTTAAATTTTTGGGTATAAGGGTCATTTTACATTAAAGAACATTTTATTTTTGTCCGAGCTTTAATGATGGGTAATTTTGTCATTTTTGGAAAATACTAATAGAATATTTTAAAATTTTGACAAAGCATAGTATAGTGTAACAACAAAATAGTTAGGATAACACATAAACAAAACTCATAGTTATGTATAGTTATATAAAATTCGACTATATTTAGTTATAGTAAAGTGACATTCCCTCTTGTTTTATTTTGAGGTGCCTTAAGGGATGCATATTTTGGATTTAGGATGCTTCAAGCTTGATAATGTCACATACATCATTCATTATCTTTCATTCGACTAGAAGTAGGTGATCCATTTCTAAAGGAGTATAAAACAACTGGGTTGAGTGACATGAGTTCATAAATTTTTAAAAACAAGTAGAGACATTTAAATCTTTTTACAAAACAAATGGATTGTTAAGTAAGTTGGGTTTCATGAAAACAAAAATATGGATGCATATCTCTTATGTTTGAGAGATTATGCTAAAGGGAAAAGCTCACACCTCCACCTAAATATAGTTGACTCTCGCTTTAACTTTTTTAAAATTCTTCTTATGCATATCTCTTATGTTCGCAAGATTAACCTTTTTTAAAATTTTCTTTTAGCTTTTTTAAATGCTAACATAATTTTTTATTACAAGGGTATTTTCATCGTATCATAAAAAAGTTAAAAATAAGTTAACAAAGAGAAGTAAAGTGAAACCATTTAAAACTTAAGGACTTAAACAGTGTGTTTTTAGTTAAAGGGTGATAAGTGAGAACTAATTATATTTAGGTTGAGGTAAGAGAACTTTTCCTTGTACTTAGATATGGGCACAAATCTTATAACTATCTTTCTATTTGAACTCTTTATGATTGACTTTTAAAAAACATGCTCTCTCTTCTAAGTTTTTACCAGCAAATAGCAGCTTTGATGCGAGTGATTCAGGTCACGAGACCAGGGATCGAGATCTGCTGCGTTTATGAATGGTAATACTCCCCGTCCCTGATGGTGATCCCCGAATCCGAATGAGACCATGGCGGGAAATCTCTGAATCTGGATAGGAACGGGGCGGGGACGGGGTGAGGTATCCCTGCCCCGCTCCGACATATTAATAATTATATTTTAAAATACATATTTAATGAAAAAAATATTTTTTATTCGAATAAAATTTTATAATACATGTTTGATGGAAACAAAAATTTAAGTATATATTTTTATTAAAATAATAATTTTTAATACAAATTTTATTAAAAAGAATATATTTCAATGTTTTTTGGGTTGAAAATGTAAAATGAGAAATCTTTGAATCCAATGAGAAATCCTCATTTTCGTTGAAAACAGATAATCTTCGATTCGTTTCTAACAGAGATAGAAATAGGGATTGTCAAACCCACTCCGTTGCCATTTCTAGGCACGTTTGCGGGGAGGGTTTTGGGCTGGGGTAGAAAATTAGGGGCGGGTTAGAATCTTGTTTAGGTTTGGATGGGCTTGATATGGTGGGCTTTGGGTTGGGGGTGGTGTAGGATCTTAAAAAAGAAATAAAAAGGTTCTTTACCTGCAAACTCACAAGTAGAACGAGTGGATCTAGTTATACTTCTAGGGCGCAGCTCGTCCGAGTCGACTCACTCTTCCCGCCCAAAACCCTCACTCTCCCTTCAACCCTAAATTTCACATTTCTCATCGCTCAGCGAAGCTATTTGGAAGCTATCAACAATGGCTTTGTCTGATTCAGCCACCCCGGTCGTCCCTATTGAACTCGAAGACGACTGTGAAGGTGAGCACGTCGACACCACCGACTACTTCTTTCAGAAGATCGGCGAAGCCTTACCAATCACTCGGGACAAAGCCAAATTCGATCTCGAATGCCCTCCCGCCCAGCCCCTCGCCGTGTCGGAGCGCCATGGACTCGTCTTCGTCGCCCATTCTTCTGGTGAGTCCGTCGCTGCTTTTCCTATTTGATTCCCCCGTGCGATTGCGTATTTATGTCTAACGGCGATTGCTCTGTTTAGGGTTTTCTGTGGCGCTGACTAAGGATGCTATGGAGGCGGCAAAGGAGATTAAAGAGAAGGGAAGTGGCTCTTCTGTACAGGAGTTGAGTGTTGTAGATGTTCAAATTGGGAATGTTAATATTTTGGCCTTGTCCTCCGATTCGTCCATAGTCGCAGCTTGTATTGGCGGAAACATCCATTTCTTCTCTGTGGATTCTCTTCTTAATAAGGTACTGCTCGGTTTCTAATCACCCCAATGACCCATATTTATGTAATTAGAAGCTCATTTGGATAATTTTATGGATGCTGTAAATGAATAGTAACATTTTCTTTTTTCATGTGCAGGATATTAAATCATTACTTGAATGCTCCCTCGAGGGGTCTGTTTGTGTCAAGGACTTCAAGTGGACAAAGAAATTGGAGAATACTTATCTTCTTCTTTCAGAGGAGGCCAAGTTATATTCCGGGGCTGTTGGTGGTTCTCTTCAAGAAGTTATGGACAATGTTGATGCTGGTATATTTCATCTGTTGTATTTGTTGCTTGTTTGCCATTTAGTGTACTGGGCACTTGCTGACCACAAATTTTTCTAAAAAACATGCCTGATTTCCATGTTAATAGTAGCTTATTATGATTAGCCACACCTTTGAGCTACTTTTTTGTTCATTTAAAAAAAAAATATTGTGCTTAGATGCTCTTTGATATAATAAGCTCTGCATTATTCATCTTCTTACCAGTGTGTAGATGATCTGCATTAGTAATTATAACTTTGAATGTTACTTTTGCTGATCTGCGTAATAGTCGTCATTTTTTTAATATACCTTGTGAACCATGTTGGCTTGTAAAGTAAGGAACTTATTCATCCAAATCACACTTAATTTGAGTTGATGAGCTAAGTAGTTTGCTCTGAAAATTGGAGCAGAATGCAACTTTTTTCCTTCCCTTTTTAGCAAGACTTCCGTTTGCAAATTGTACCCTTAGAGGAGGCCCTGGTAAGTATAAGGACTACAAAGAAATGTGTCCTAATTTTGCAATATGCAGAAAAATCCTAATACTGTTGAATTCTGACTTTTGGAACTATGATTTGGCATGATCATAGACTTAATATTTTAGCTTTTACTCGCGACAATAGACTTTTTGTCAAGCAGCTTAAGTGCCCAATGAGCACCTAAATACATTGTAAGTCCCCTCCCTCTTCTTTTTGATGCAACCATAATCATCATGCTTCTAATTAATTTCCTTTAAGTTTCATTGGATGACTTTTTCCTTGTTTAATTGATGTATATAAATTTCTTAGTGTTATCAATCTAAAGTTGGCTGTATCCAGCTTTTCTTCAAACTGCATGACTAAGTACTTCCTTTACTATTAAGGTGAAAAATGAAATGTATTCCTATTCAAGTATTGTTCGAATCACTTCAATCCCGATTTCAGTTCCTGATATCGCCTCTACATGCTTCGTTTGTAAGTCCTTTGAGGAAAAATAACCCAGATGTTTATTTTTCTCCTGTTCAGTTGTTGGGACTAGATTTTGTCTTAAGCCACAAATGACCATCAACCACACCTGCATTCGTCCTCAGTGGGCTCTCATCTCCCTCTTCTTTATTAGAAACATGCCATTTTGAGCTCTTCATCCCCCCTTTCAGTTTTTTGTTTTGCTAACAGTAATATTATGCTTACGTGAACCCTTTATTTTACTTTTAAATGTTTCCTGACATGTTTTTACAAAAAGATTTTAAATTGAAGTCAACTTTATAGTTTTTGTCCATTCCAAGAACAAACCAAGTCCACCAAGATGTTGCTAATCTATGCCAAATTGTGAAAGTTTCAGGCTGATACTAATTGTAGGATAGGGATGGACTCATCATCTGTTTTGCATGTTGAGGTTGTTTGAAATCAAAATGGACAGGTCATGTTTAATTGAAGGCTGTCTTCCGATTGGCCACCTTGTCTGCAAAGCAAATTTCTTTTTAGTTATTTTGGAGAGTTACTTTATTTGGCATATTACCTTTGGGTATGCTCATCTTCTTTTGTTTACTATTTGGTCGAATCTGTGATTTGTTGATTACTACCTGATGTTTGAAGGTTTGAGTAATAGTATCTTTTCATCTCCTCTTCTTAAGTTTTTACCTTGTTAGTTTTCTCTGGATCTTGTATGATGGACTGAAGCTGATGGAAACTGAGTTCTTATTGAGCTTTTCTATATGCATTCCTCTATTTATGAACATGACATTCCAAAAAATGTAATTCATAAAGGGTTGGCTTCTTGTTTTCTCTTGAAGTGTGGAGTAGAAGCCACTTGATATATTAGTTGGGCCCTCCACCTAATAGCTTAAGTTTTTGGGTGGAGTAAGTTCTTAGAGAGCTTAGTTTGGTATTGGGTCTATCTATGACCTGTTTGTGGTTCCTCCCCGTTCATATAGATCTATATTATATTCTTTGTATAAATCTTGATTGTTCCACCCACATCATTTTCGTTAACTGCCAGTCTTACCTTTTTTGCATGATCATGTGAATTTGCATTCTTATGGGGAAAGCTTGGTTCATTAATCTGTTTTTCTCACAGATAATCATGTAATTGGGTTCTTATTTTGACTTATTTTGTTGCCACAGTTGAATGGAGTCCAAAAGGCACATACGTTGCTGTCGCAAAAAAGAACACTCTTAGCATTCTGTCGTCCAAGTTCAAGGAAAAATTCAGCTTTTCACTATCATTCAAGTCATGGATTGGTGATTCTGATGAAAACATAAATGTAAAAGGTATTGAGTGTTGTCTTCCATGGGGTTAAGTAGTCAACTATGTGAAATTAGCATTTCAAATTTGGTGTAGTTTGATCCTTGGTCAGGTTCATTTTCTGACCCATGAGTACCTCTTGCCAAACCCATTACTTACACATCACCTGTGTTTGTCTTATTATCTATTATAAATGCTGCCTGTTCGTTTTCAATATTTTAAAATGATTATTATTAAAATTGTCATGTTCATTTTGGCTCATATATCACGTACACACCCTTCAACAGCGCCCGTGTAGGACCCTTCGACACAAACTATCGGCTCAGCATATCAACTAAAGAAAATCAATAACTTCTCATCTCTTAACTTGCCAATTATGGCAAACTAAGTTAAATGAAACAGATATTCAAGCTGGTAGGCAGCTGCCGTGCGATTGCTCACATAAATTAGCATATCTGGTTTAACATCAACTTCATTTGCTTGGCTTCAAAATCGAAGTTATATTAAAAAAATGGAACTAGTAATTTAGAATTTCGTCTAGTAGATGTCAAAACTATATTTTAATTATATCTAGCTTCTGCACCGGGAGGTATATATTTTTATTTCCTTTTTATGCACATTTTTACTTAGAATGACTGTGAATACAATTTTTTTCCCTGCACACAATGTGGGTGTCTAATAATGCAATGCTTGATTTTCGATGTACCACAAGAAAATGAGTCCATTGTTCATATCTATTTCAACTACATAGTCTCAACTTTCTGTACTGAAACATTTCTTGAATAATTGCACCAGTTGATTCTATTAGGTGGGTTCGTCATGATTGCATCATCATAGGATGCTTTCAACTCACTGGGGATGGCAAAGAAGAAAACTATCTTGTCCAAGTAATAAGAGGCAGAGACGGCAAAATTACAGATGTTAGTAACTGTTGCAAACATTTACTTTTACAATTTGTTCGATGATAATAATTTTTTACTTTCATAAGATCTCGATGATTGTGATGTTGGTCAAGTGTAGCATATTTGGATGAAGAAAGGAGTTGTTTTTGTCATGATTCTACATTAGTGTTAAGTACTAATTAGTTTTAATCATAATACATGCTTAGGACATTGGACTTGAGTTTTGATATGAATAGGCTCAGTATATGGTTTGAATTTATTGTTGTTTTATGGAAATGTGTTTTTTCTTAAATTGTTTTTAGTAAATAATATCTTACTTTATCATTTCACCTTGACTCTGATAGGCTGCTTCCTGCAGCAAATTAATTTTCTTATCTGAGGTCTATTACAAATTTTAGGTCTGGTAAATTTCAAACTGACAAGTTGTGCTGGCCTATTAATATTGGGCTACATTCTCATACTAAAAGTTCAACCTTAGTATCATGGTTAGGCTTTTTCCTTTATATGTAGCTTTATTTTATTACCTCCCATCAATGTTGGGTTTACTATATAGTCTCTAACAAGTTGAATTCATGTTTTGGTTATTATTTTTGTTATGCCATGACGTATAAGGGATGGTAAAAAGATAGTAAGGATCTTCACCTTTTTTCTCTCTGTATGTATATTATTCCTTATTATTGCTTTTACATAATATATCATCTCCTCTGTTGATATTGTACAGCTTTTTTGTAGGTATCTTCCAAGCCAGTTGTGCATTCTTTCTCTGACTTATTTCTGGGTTTAGTTGATGACATCATTCCCTCCAGAACTGGGTCACAGCTATTCTTGGGTTATATAGAACAGCGGTATGGACTTATAGTTTGGTATTGGTAAAGATATATGACTATTAACATGTTTAATTGTATATTGATTGAACACTACTTTCCATGAAAAAAAGTTTGTTGTGTTTAGGAATTTATAAAACTTGGATTACATGAAATAACAGATGATAAGTAATGACACAAAATACCACAAGTTTCCTTTTAAAGTAAATAATTAATGTGTTGAATAAAGTGAATAACCAAGAGTATTACTATTAGATGAAAGAGAAATTTTGTAAACTAAGTCAAGGAGGCAGCTTTAGGTTCAATTTGAACAACCCAGAAGAAATGGAGAAACACAATAGTTAGGTCATTTAGGTTCATGTTTACGGGTACTGTTGAGTATAAGGCATTGCCCTGTGCATTTTATGCTGGTTACTATTATAGATTTTGTAATCAAAGAGTTGTGTACGGACTCCTGTTATGGTTTTTTTTTGGTGGGGGTGGGGGGACTTAGATCCGTACCTATGTAAAAATCCAATGTATAAGTATTTACAAAATGGTTATTAGTTACAGAATCAACCATTTGTCCTTTCTTTAAGTGCTCTTTCCTTGACGCCTAAACTTCCATTCATTTTGTAATTTTCAAGTTCATTGTTTTTAAATTGATAAATTCCCCTCATTATAAGTTTGAATACAGGTAACTTGTCCTATTTGCCAAAGAAAGTCTTTTGACTCTTTTCTATGACTTCTAGAAGCTTTCAGTTTAATATAGCAGGGAATGCAATAACTGAGGATTTATCTCACTTTTATGGATGTGTTTTACTTTCAGTGAGCTCGCGATTCTCGCTAACCGGAAGAATATGGAATCACATATTGTCCTATTAGGTTGGTCAGTAGGTGATGAGAAGTGTGAAGCTGTTGGTGACGAGAAGAGTGAAGCTGTTGCTATAGACATTGAGCGAGATAAGTGGCTTCCAAAGATTGAGCTTCAAGGTTCTTAAGCATGCTTTCTAAAATATTTGAAACAAACCAATTGATATTGCTTTGTTTTGTGTGCATTTTCTCAATGCATGAATGAATGAGAATGCCTTACACTCACCAATAACTAAAGGTTATATTCTGTGAGGGTTAGGTGTTGCTGTACTTAATCCAATGGATAAATATTCTGTCTGTCTTACTAACATAATTTTGAGGCATATATTTTTGAACAAAGCAATTGATATTGCTTTGTTTTGTGAGCATTTTCTTAATGCATGAATGAATGAGAATGCCTTATTCTCACCAATAACTAAAGGTTATATCCTGTGAGGGTTAGGTGTCCCTGTACTTAATCCAATGCATAAATATTCTGTCTGTCTTACTAACAGAATTTCTAGGCATATATTTTAATACATAGTTATGTTTTTGAATTTATAGATACCTAAACCATATTATGAAAACTAAAACAAAAATATCTGTCCATCCCAAAAGTGGACATAACCATTGAACTTGTATAAACATAGTGGCATAGCATAGCCTTGTTAAAAGTCATGTTCTCTTGTAATCGTGTATGTATAATTGCTGTGTTGGTTAATGCAAGCTATTTGAATGCTACATGTTCCAGAAAATGGCGATGATAATTTTATCTTGGGGTTTTGCATTGACAAAGTTTCCCTCTACGACAAAGTCAAAATCCAACATGGAGTTGAGGACAATAAGGAGCTTTCACCATATTGTTCTCTTCTCACGCTTACTCTTGAGGGAAAGCTGGCTATGTTCCATGTTGCCAGGTAATTGTTTTATATATTATGTTGCTCCATATTGCATTTGAGTAGTTGCCTGATTCTTTATTCAGTATTCGCACGCCTAAGTACTTATTTTGGTAATGAATGCTAAGTGCTTGAACTTGTCAATTAGGCTTGTTGTTTTAGAGTTCTTTATTCTGTCCTTTACTTTCTGTGGTGTTTTGTCAGTTTTTAATGAACTATGCTGCTGCTGTAAGACACTGAATCTAGTATTTATGTAGTGTTGCAGAGCATACAGTTTCACAAGATGGATTTTCTGATGAGGGAGATGACAGTCCTTCAGCAGTACCAATAAAATATGATCTTTCTGAAGTTCCACCAGAATTGGAGAAAAATAGATCAGAGCAGGTAGCTTTTGATTCTCATTTCCAGGATCTGAGCAAAAAAGAACTTACAATAGAAGGTGGTAGTGAGGTTCCTAAGCCTCTTGGGGTACAGTCTCCAACATGTATTATAGTTTCCAATTTTATATCCCAGAATGAAGTTGGCCCTGTAAACCAGGAAGTGAGTTCTCTGGAATCTGGAGCTGTTGAGCTACAAACATCTCATACTGCAAAGCTCCACCAAGACATGAATGCTAAAAAATCCTTGTTTTTCACACAGCAAAGTAAAAATTTGGAACAATCCTCTTTGAAAGCTGTGCCAGTGGATCATAGTCATGGAACAAACAGTTTCAACAAGACAGAAACTCAAAAAGCTGTGGGATTTGGATCTACCATTGCGCCTGGAGAAAAGTTTCCTACTGCTACATCTGCCAACTTGAATGTTCAAGATTCACAAAAACTAGGGGTAGCTAAGGAAGTATCTGACAAAACTGGGCCTACCAAGGTTCAAGTTGCTTCATCTCAAGCATGGTCAACTGGAAAGCTCATGTTATCAGAAGACTCAAAGCCATTATCGTCAAATTCTGTTCAAGGCAACAATTCAGAAAATTCTGGTCCAAATATAGGTGCTGGAAAATTTTCTGGGAGCCCAGCTGTAAAACTTTCATATTCAAAGAACACTTCTGTCCCCCTTTCTTCTGACACTTCTACTGGTATACCAACACAAAGTAGACTGAGTCCTTTTGCGGAGGCTGGGAGCATCGAGAAATTAACTGCCACGAGAAGCTCCCAATTGTTAAAAGAAAATTATGCATTTGGGAAGTCTTCTAATCACAAGCTTGATCCTTCCAAAGAGAATTTAAAAATTTCATCCTCGTTGGGGTCACGTACATCTGAACCAAAGTTCGCAAAGCAGTTTGACAATGTAAAATACACACTCTATGCTCTATTTTAGTACTCACATTTTCATTCTGTGATCTCTAATTATCAGTTTTATTTATGCCTCTGATATTTCTTTTTTCCCGCTTCTAATTCTTTCCTTTGTCATCCCCAGATTAAAGAGATGACAACTGAACTGGACACTCTCCTGGAATGTATAGAAGAAGCTGGAGGTTTCAGGGATGCATGCACTGTTTTCCAGCAAAGTTCGGTTGAAGCATTAGAGAAGGGCATTCAGACACTCTCTGACAGATGCAGAATGTGGAAGGTGATGTTATTTGCAGAATTTATTCACACTCATAATCAACTGCCTAACCTACTGTATGCTCTATGTTATAACTTTTGCCATTCATTGGTGTCAAAAGTATGAAGTGTCTACTGGCACTGAAGTATCTAGTTCAATATATGAAATGGTATTTAAGATGTAGAGGATAACATATTAGTTAGAATCATAGAATGATATATATATACACACGCAACTCTTGGTTCTCATTTGAGTGTGCCCCAGGGGGGATATTCAAGTGAGAACCAAGAGATACGTGAGAACTTGTGAGAACCACTCAAATATAACGAGGGGCATGTATTTTTTTATACCCTAGAGGGGAAAGTGTTACCCATCGAGAAGAGGGGGTGTTAAGAGGGATTGAAAGAAAAAAATTATTTTTTTTATGTTTTTTGGTTTGCCATAATAATGTTATGAAAATAAATGTTATAATAATGGAAACACTGGTATGGAAATACACGGCATAATAATGAAAACACGTGGCTTAGTAATGAAAATACATGACATAATAATGAAACGGAGTTCTCACAGGGTCATGATCTCGTGCGAACAAGGAGGTCTTGTGCGAACATGTGAGAACTGTGTTTCCATTATTATATCATGTATTTCCATTATTATGACATGTATTTCCATAACATTATTATGACATGTATTTCCATAGCATTATTATGGTAGACCAAAAAAAATAAAATGTTTTTTCTTCTAATCCATCGTAGCACCCATCCTTTCGACGGGTAACACTTTCCCTTCTAGAGAATAGAAAAATAAACGTCTCCTCATTACATTTGCGTGGTTCTCACTTGAATGTGCCCATGCATATATATATATATATATAGGATTATGATCTGGTGCGAACCAGAAGGTCTTGTATGAACCGGTGAGAACCGTGTTTCCATTATTATATAATGTATTTCTATTATTAAACCATGTATTTCCAATATGATACCGTGTATTTCCATAACTGTGTTTCCATTATTATGACATGTATTTCCATAACATTATTATGGAAGACAAAAAATAATAAAAAAACTTATTTTTTTCTTCTAATACATCAAAACACTCCTCCCCTCGACGGCTAACACTTTTCAATCTAAGTTATAGAAAAATACACGTCACCCTCGTTACATTTGGGTGGTTCTAACAGTTCTCACGTAACTATTGGTTCTCACTTGAACGTGCCCCTATATAAGTGCGAACCAGGAGGCTGGTGCAAACTGGTGCTCGCACATATTTCATTTATTAAGTCATGTATTTCCATTATTATGATATGTATTTCCATAACATCGGGAGATTTGTGTAACGAGTGGTCCCTGGGTGTAACGAGAGGGACGTGTATTATTCTATACACAATCAATGAAACTTGTCGGGGAAATGTTTTAACGGGGGTCTCTGGGTGTAACAAGGGGTTATAACGGGTTATGAAAATATATATCATATTAATGGAAACACCGGCTGACTGTTTTATGCAAATACATAGCTTAATAATGGAAACACGTGCGCATGTGTCACCACCTACCTGGTTTGCACGGGTTCGCACAGCATGGTTTGGTTCGCACCAGATCACACCTCTCTATATATATTTTGATCGGCAAATTGTATCAAGATTTGGGCTCGACTGTGCTATGATGAAGCAAGACAACACTAAACTTGTGATTCTTAAGAGTTCTTAAAATTAATATATTAACAACGGGCTTAAGACACACCCTTATGATGAAGGGGCTCAATGTTGCCACTTGACTCCCACCGGGCGAGAGAGGTCTAACAGAAGTTAAGAGAGAGATCAAACAGAATTTGGAAACAAAAGCGAGATACCACATGGTGACTCGAGCCCAGGACCTTCGCCCCAAGTCCAAGTGATTAACCAATTGGTCAAGCAAGTATTAGTGATTTGAATATATTAGTTATCTATATATATCTCTGAAGTACTTGTTTCCCTAGCATTAAGCTTAAATACCTAAAAATCTAACTCTTGCACCAAGTTAATGATATCTTGAAGTATCCATTTTCCATGGTATCAGAGAATCAGAGACATGAAAGATAGGAGATAAATCATGTCTTGCCCCAATGCCACCCAATGTGCAATTGTAAAGGAAGGAGGTTTATTCGAAAACCCTAAAAGATATAGAAGATTTGTGGACAAATTAAACTAACTTACGGTTACTTGCCATGGTATGTCACACGTTGTGAGTATTGAGTCAATTCACGGTCTCCCCAACAGTTGATCATTGAGCCGTCGTAGAACATATCTTATGTTATTTGAAAGGAGGCCTAAGACGAGGTATACTCGATCATAATCATGGGCATGATCCTAAAAATGTTTTTCAACTGTAGATGAGGCATGATTATGGTTTAAGGTTGATTAGAGATCCACTTCAGGCTATTGTTTATTTGTTGAAAGCAATTTAGTTTCAAGTAAAAGCAAGAAACAAAATGTTGTTTCATGCTCTGGTGCATATTAGAGCATACAATCATGGCTCAATCTGTGAGCGAAATAATGAAGATCTATCAATTGTTATTTGAACTAAGTTTCAAAATTTTGATGTCAGCAATATTATGGTGTGATAACAATACTTCTCTTCATATTTCTTCTAATCTTGTATTTCATGAATGAACTAAACACAGTAAAATGACTATCATTTCTTATGTAAAAACTTTCAACATACTCTAATGTTTACCGAATATGTGAAGACCATGAAACAATTAGGAGACCTTTTCACCAAGGCGTTGACTGAAACTCGAACCAGTTATCTCTTTAGCAATTTTGGCATGATTAATGTACACGCTCTAACATGAAGGGAGGGCATAAAGTAACATATATATAGAATAGTTTAAGTACACCAGTTATTTGATTATACATGTTAGAGTCCTTAATTAAATTATAATTTACTTGGTTTCCTATTGTTCCCTATATAAAAGAACCTTCTATTGTAATTTATAATCAAATTACTCATCAATAATATTATTATTTTACAAAAATTTAACATGGTTATGTTCGATCCTAACCGTGTGTGGTTTTTCCCACTCGTTAATTCTGGTTGACAAGTGGGCAAGAGAAGGGATTATTATTCCGTGCTTTCAAAAAAAAGAAAAATTTCCCGAGTCATTATTCATCATCGCACTGTTCACGCGACTTTTTCGGTGCTGTTCACGCAACACTATTCACCTGCGATTTTTTTGAGGGTTTGGTGATTTTCTCAAAATCACCCGTTCTATCATTCTTCCAACACGATTCACCTATTTCATGCCATCCGGTGAGTCTCACGCGCCACCTTAGGGGTTAATGACGAAGCTTGGTCGAATCCAAATCAACAAAGTTCTTGTTTTTTGTTCTCACTACTGGCAAGGTAGTCTGTTCTACACCGTAAGGGTTGCTTGTTTTTTTACCGTCGTAGTTTCTTGAAGTTATTTTGCACCAACGTAGTTGCTTAAAAGTTTGGTGATTAATCTCAAAATCACCTTTGCACCGTTATATGACGTAGTTGCCGTATTGTCATTATATAATGTAGTTGCTTGAAAAGTTTGGTGATTAATCTTAAAATCACCTTGCACCATTGTTATGCAACGCGCTGCCGCATTGTCATTATATGACGTAGTTGCTTGAAAAGTTTTGGTTATTCTTATTAAAAATCACTTGTTATCGTCTCTGTAAAATCGGCATGATTGAAGATGTTTTGCACCGTCGAACATCGACGCAGATGTTTGCTTCCCCAATAATTCTTGATCCACGTGCAAAACTCGTATTTTATGGCTTGCATGTAAGGGGAGTGTTAGAATAGTTAATTAAATTAGGGTTTCCTATTAGTATTATGTAATCTAGTCTAGTTGGTTTTCTATTGTTCCCTATATAAAGAAACTTCCTATTTTAATTCATTGGCAAGGTACTAATACTACAATTTTCTAGAAATTCAACTGTAACATATAGATATAATAGTTTAAGTACACCAATTATTTGTATATACCTGTTAAGAGTCCTTGTTTCCCTAGTATTAAGCTTTTGTAGCAATAAATAACTATCTTACAACGTTAATGATATCAGAAAATATCCATTTTACATAAGACCTGATAATGCATTTAGCAACAGATAGGATGAGGCGATAGCGAACATGAATAGAATTTCCCAAGGGGTTTTGCTGAAAAAACTCACATGACTCGTCGTGATTGCCTTTGGGAAATGACCACGTGTCTATGGGTGGGGTGTTCCACATTCATGACCACAGTGCTATTCTGGAAGGATTCCTTTTTGAGTTAAGCTCAACTTTTTCTTCCCACAGTAACCCACTAAATAAAAGTGGGAAAGGGAAACATCTACTGTCACTTGTTTCGGTATTGATACATTTTGCTGAATAATAATTCCTTCTGGAGAGTCTGGATCGGAATAAGATTTGCAGGGACATCTCCCATTCATAAGGTCATCTTTACAATGAATCAGATTAGTTAGCTGTGTGCCAAAAATGAATCCAGCAGAAGTGGAAACACTTGCTAGTCATAGTTATTAAACCCTCTTTCTTTTCCTTTTCCTTTTCTTATTCATAATTTTATTTTTCTTAATATTCGTGTCAACCCCAATTAACTACTAAACATGAATGATGCTAGGTAAGGAGTTTTATATTGCTACTGTTTCAGTACTGATGAACTTTCCTTTATTGCAACCATTTTCTAATTAAAAATTTCTACCGCGTGGTGTGATCCTATATAGCTGGAGAAATATGCACAGAATTGTATTTTAGTTATTTGCAAGAGGTTGCATGTCTTCAACCTACCCATTACCTAATAAAAATACAATTGCCGGAAAACTAGCGTCAAACATTTGAAGTTAAGAGTTTTGATATGATGATGATTAAAGTATAAATTGTAGCAGAAAGCTATTGTTTTGGGTTTCTACTTATGTTTTAATAAATGTTTCCCTTAATTTTATAAAAGGAAGCTGATAGATTAGCTTGCTTTGATTTAAAGTGACTTAATGAGAATGCGTTGGTCTCCCTATTTTTCTCATGTAGCAATTTAGTACTTTGTTTAACACTGATCTCTAAATCTTGATTATTTTGGACTTCCAGACTATAATGGGCAAAAATCTTGGAGAGATGCAGCATCTTCTTGATAAGACTGTGCAAGGTATTTTTATACTTATTGTTGTCCTAATGGGTATTTCCACTTTTAAGATTAAAAAACAGGGCCGTGAGAGAAGTGGCAGGGAGTTGGTACAATAATTATCAAGCCCCTGGTTCCAATTCACATATTTCTGGTTATCACCTCTAAAAGTGATTAAAACAAGAAGAGTGGGTGGGAGATCATTGTATAACATCATGCAATTGAAGATGACTAAATAATCTGCATGTTTTTTTTTCCTTAATGGTGTAATATTCTTCCACCTTGAAAGCATATGCTGTAGTATAACTGATTGACTGAATCTAATACTATTTATTTTTTCAATTAACAGTCTTACTTTGAACCCTGAGTGAAGCGTTGTGCTAAATTTATGATATTTTATCTGTTTTCATCGAATGACCAGCCTTATATAGTTTAGCCTAGTCCTAGAGGTATCATTTAATTAATGGCGGGTTTAGTTAAAAGATTAGAAGGTGATGATATGGTTCTAGTTTGCAATTGGTTGGAGACATCATGAAGTTGCTACCGGTTGACCTTAGTATATTTGACTTCATGAAGTTACAACCCTTATATAGTGTACCCTAGCCTTAAAGGTATTCAAATAAATTATAGTTTAGTTAAAACTGAATATGGGAAAATGCAATAGGTGCTTTGCTGTATTCATTTGCAAAGATTGGAAGGTGGTTATGTGATTTTAGTTTGCAATTGTTTGGAGACATCATGAACTTGCAACAGGCTAGCCATAGTTTTTTGACTTTAGTGAATATAGTGTAACCCTCTCAGGAAGTTGTGAATCTTACATAGTGTATGTGTATCCTAACCTTAGAGGTAGTTGTTACACCCGTGTCGATGGGTCAGCAAATTAAGGAAATACAATTCTTGGAAAATAAGTTTCTTACCAGACAAGTGTTCCTTTTATTTTATTTTCCATAAGGGGCTTTTCTGTTAGTTTTCTTTCCTTATCTTTTCTTATTTGAGATCTATAAATTAGGGTAGAGGCAGCGTAGGGAGGATCGATTATCAGAAAAGAATTGTCTTGTACTTGAGCCCTAGGCTGGAGAGAAACCGGGTCTCTCGGATTACCTGGAATTATTGAATAAAATCTCTACCTTTTATCATCTATCTACTTTGTATCTGGTACACTACTCAAGTGTATCAATTGGTATCAGAGCACGATCCGGGAACCACGATGACACGATCTTAGTATATTTGACTTTAGTGACTGGTAGAATCGATATACTTTTTGGGTGAAAATTCCAGTGTCCACTTGCTGATTGTGTATATATCTGATGACTGTAAAACCCCCTGAGCTTGCCACTCATTGATGCAGCTTAGTAAAATTAATTTTCAGTTTTGGCAAGGAAAATGTACATGGAAGGGATTGTTAAGCAAGCTACAGATAGCCAGTACTGGGACCTTTGGAATCGCCAGAAGTTGAGTTCAGAGCTAGAGCTAAAGCAGAGGCATATATTGAAGCTGAATCAGGTAATATTTCTCTATTGTAGATATATCTATTTGAGAATATGATGCAGTCCTCTTACTCCTTTGCCTTTTCCAGGATTTGACTAATCAGCTGATTGAACTAGAGAGGCATTTTAATACTCTTGAACTCAATAAATTTGGGGAAAATGGAGTTCAGGGAAGTCGAAAAGTTTCTCAAGGTAGATATGGGACTTCAAGGTATGATTATTGTATTGCGCTAACTATCACTTGTTGCACCTTGGATATAATCTATTCTGTCATTAATTGGAACCAGTCACGTCTTCATTTGACTTGATTCTGACGTATAGCTCCTCTTTAGTTGGAGTCTGTCGCACTTTCATTGAATGAAGTTTTTTTCTCTTACAATTTGCTATGCTTACTAGTATTGTTCTAGGCTGCTGGATAGCAGCGCATGAAATTATGTCCTTGGCTATGTGATGTCTTGCTAAGAACCTATTGTGGGAAATTGATGAAGTGTCTTACCATTAAACTCACCTAAATTTGCATCCTCTTGTACTTTGTATGTTAAAGTTTTCTTCTAGAGGGTAAAAATGGACTGACTAGGTACAATAGGTTATCAACACAGCAAAATATTTCCCTTTTGTTTTGGTTGAGCGAGGACATTATTCTTCCTACAATGAAATTTACCTCTGAAAATATAGTTAGGAATTTGAAATAGGCAAAAAGCATACTACTCATCTCATCTCTATCGTAAGTGACAGCCATATACAGACTTGTTGCTTTTCTTCCCCTGTGTCTGGCCTTTAAGCCGCTGAGAGTCTTTTTGCATCTTGGAAATGGATTATCTCCTTACTAAAATTGTTTCATTCGCTGATAAAAAAAGCATTCTATGCAGAAGCTAAATGAATTTCTAATTTGGTGAAGTATGGTTTACTCTATGTAGGCACACTCAGTCCTTGCATACTTTGCATAACACTATGAGTTCTCAAATAGCAGCTGCTGAACAACTTTCTGATTGTCTCTCAAAACAAATGGCGGTACTGAGCATAGAATCACCTTCTGGTAAACAGCAGAATGTGAGAAAGGAGCTGTTTGAAACAATTGGGATCCCCTATGATTCCTCATTCAGCTCTCCAGATGCTGCAAAATCTAGTGATACCCCTTCAGCTAAGAAACTCCTACTTTCCTCATGTTCTTCGGCCACTAAAGATCAGTTCAGAAGGCACCAATCGAGTGTTGTGAAGAGTTATGAACCAGAAACTGCTAGGAGGAGGCGGGATTCACTGGACAGGGTAAATTTTATACTATCTCATATTCTTCAACTTTAGATATCGATTAATATGCAACATTGTGTATCTTATTTGCACTTATCATGCATTAGCTGAAAACCTAGTTGCATAACTACTTTGACTTTATTAGGTGACTAATTTCTTTCCAAAACTATGCACTTTATCTACTGTCAGTCCGGCCAAATGTTCGCTTTCGTATTAGATTTCTGTTAGAAGCCCGACTCACCTAAAGCTCAAGCTGATAGATGGAGGCCTCAAGATGTTTATCAAGTTCATTTTCTATAGACGTGGGACTTCAAGATTCCCCTTCACGTGCGGGTCTTGCACGTGGATCACACCAGAGACCAGGGAGGCAACACAAAAAGATCACAGTAGGGATCATCACAACAACCCAAACCTGCTCTGATACCGTGTTAGTAGCACAACCCACCTAAAAACCAAGCTGATTGGTGGAGGCCTCAAGATGTTTATCAAGTGGTCAATCAGTTCATATTCTTTAGATGCGGGACTTCAACAATTTCATGTTATTACATGGACATTGCTGGGTTTTCATTGTTTTTCCATATAGATCTATGAATCACAAAGTAGAGCTAACTGGGATGAGTAGTATAATAGATGAGAAGCATTATGATATGAATCTCTATGTTAAATCATCTCTTTATTGTTTTGTTGGTTTAAATTGTTTTAACCTTGTTTAGGAGGTCATAGCCACTATGAGTTCTGTCCTCCTCACACATAGCATTTATGGGGTTTCAAAATAAGTGCTTTGCGTTTCTGGGTGTTTTTATATACTTGTGTACCTCCCGATATATAAGTGCCAGTGAGGACATGTTCCCATTTCATTTTCTTGATTGCCCATATAGTAACATAGATCCTACAGCACTGCAAGTTCGGTCGTCTGACTTTTTGTTCACGATTAACAAAGATTGTCTTGAGTAGTGGCTCCATGCCGCTTTCCGTAATCATTTGAGTACTATCTCTCCCCTTCTCTCTTATTTGTTGTCTATCGGCAATATATTAATGCATAGTTTCCCCTGACCCCTACCCACCCCACCCAATGGCATTCGAACCCATGATATTCACTATGGAGATGTTAAGCTTGAACCATTGAAGAAAATGTTGACACATTCTCTTGTTTTTTGAAATATCATCAATAATCCTTACTTGAATGCAGAATTTAGCCACTTTAGAACCTCCAAAAACAACTGTGAAGAGGATGGTTCTAATACAACGTCAAAAGGCTAGCTCCAGTAAACCACCCTTTTCGATGGATAAGCAACACTTCAGCCCTCATTCAGTGAACAGCACAGAAGTTACTCGGCCAATGGATCAGACAAACACTTCAACTTTCACTTACCCATCTGGAAACAAAGGTGAACCATTATCTAAAGGCATTATTTGTTTATGCATTATGAGGAATACCTAAAAACTGTTGCTAAACATTGCCCCGTGTAACATTATAATCTGCAGGCATTCAGGGTCTTCCCTCAAAACAGACATCTGAAAACTCATCAACCCTGTTCAGGTGGGCTAGCGAGCTTCCAGGTCAGCCTCAGTCCAGTGGGTTGGCACATCCTTCATTGCAAAATGTTTCATCATTCGTAATGCCCTTGGCAGCCAGATCATCACATAGCACAGGGAAACACAATACGAGACAGAGTTCTGATTTGACTGTAGAAAGATCAATCAGTGGGGCAATGTACAGTGAGAAGGCTTCCGAGGCAACTTTAATTAGTAAGGGCAGTGCTTTTCCAGAGTCTGAAACTAAGCTACAACAAATATCCACATCTATTCAGTCTGCACCACTATTAAAGAAGTTTAGTGAGCTATCAAGTTCGAATGTAATGGATAAGGGGTTTGCAAAGTCAACAACGAGAAGTGTAAAACATGGTCCTGCAACTACAGAAAGTGTTATTTCTGACCCAAGTAAAAGTATGAGCCTTCCATTCTCTTCCTCATCTTTTGCTACACCTTCCATCCTTCCTGGAAAGCCTCTTCTGTTTGGTAGCACAATTAAAAACGAGTCTGGTGAAAAGGTATCATCTCCTCCTAAATTCTCATTATCAATATCTACTCCATCATCCACAGTGACAATGTCATCAACAGCTCCGCAGTTACCATTTTCTATCCATCCTTCGGCTGCACCGATCTCATCATCAGCGGTGCCTTCGAGTGGGTTGACTAGCTATAGTGTTACAAACGCTAGTCAAAAAGCTCCCTCTAAATCCACATCATCTGTTGCTCCCTCTCCAGCTGTTTCTTCAAGTTTCTTTCCTCACCGGACTCCTGAAAAACTGGCGCCTTCACCCACTGCCTCTCCTTCAGATGATAAATCTCCTCAAGGCCAGTCTACTTCAAATACGCAAGCACTACCTCAGCATGCCCAACCTCTCACTAATGAAGCAAGTCCCAAGCTTGAACCTTCAGTATCATCAGCTTCTGCAACTGTTGCATCTACTGGAGTGGTGCCTGGTGTCCAGTTCAATATTGACATGGCAACTCCTGTGCCTAATGCAACTGAAAACTCGACTGGAGTTGTGCCCGGGAGCCAATTTGATTTGAACAGGGAGAGTCCTGTGCCTAATGCTACTAAAACTTCTAGTGGAGTTGTGTCTGGGGGCCAATTCAATTTTAGCAAAGCAAGTTCTGGTCCTAATGCAGCTGACACATCTACTGGAGTTGTGTCTAAGAACCCATTCGGTTTTAACATTGCAAACTCTACGTCTAATGCAACTCAGACTTCTACTGTAGTTGTGTCTGGAAGCCAATTCAGTTTTAACCATCCAAGTTCTGCTCCAACTGAAGGTACTGCTAATGTGAAGAATGAAAGTTCTGATGCTGCTGTTACTCAGGAAGATGAGATGGAGGAGGAGGCTCCTGAGACAAGTCAAACAAATGAACTTAATTTTGGAGGCCTCGGTGGGTTTGGACTCGGCTCAACTCCTAGCCCTGCGGCTCCCAAATCCAATCCTTTTGGTGGACCATTTGGAAACACATCCACAAATCCAAGTAGCTCTCCATTTTCCATGGCAACTCCTACTGGCGAGTTGTTTCGCCCGGCATCTTTCAGCTTCCAACCCATACAAACCTCCCAACCACCTCAGCAGGCGAATATGGGGGTGTTTTCTGGTGGCTTTGGTACTGGAACATCTTCTCCAGCTCCTCCTAGTCAAGGAGGAGGATTTGGGCAGCCTGCTCAAATTGGGGGACAACAAGCCTTGGGATCAGTTCTTGGTTCTTTTGGACAGTCAAGACAGATTGGTGGTGGTGGAGCAGGAGCTGGTTTTGCACCTGCAAGTAGTCTTGGTAGTGGCTTTAGCGGTGCTAGTCCAGGTGGGGGTTTCTCAAGTGCTGCTACCGGCGGTGGGTTTGCCGGTGTAGCTTCTCCAGGGGGTGGATTTGCTAATTTGGCATCAGGAGGCAGTGGCGGATTTGCTAATTTGGCATCAGGAGGCGGTGGCGGATTTGCTAATTTGGCCTCAGGCGGCAGTGGATTTGGAGGTGTGGCTTCAGGCGGTAGTGGATTTGGAAGTGCTGGGGGTGGGGGGTTTGCTGGTGGTGGATTTGCTGCTGCAGGTGGAGGTATAAACTTAAGTCGCTAAAATATATCATATTTTTCCTTGTATATGTATATATTATGGTTTACGGTTTGCAAGAGTAGTTAAGACAATTTATCATGCACGGCAGGTGGTGGGTTTGGGGCTTTCGGCAACAATCAAGGGAGTGGTGGTGGTGGCTTCTCAGCATTTGGATCCGGTGGAACGGGGAAGCCTCCTGAGCTCTTCACACAGATTAGAAAATAATTTTCTGGTTTACTCAAACTTTTGTAGCCCCGAATTATTTTGGAAAATGGTCATGACGTATGTAGGCTTAGTAGCCATATTTCCTTACTTGATCTTCATATAGTTTTAAGAAACAATCAACCAACAGATTCAACAAGTGAGCATTAGATACAATTATTGTTTTGTTCAAGTATACACATGTACTATTGAATCAAGATTTGCAATCTCATATCATAAACAAAATAAATCACATAATGACGTGAAAAAAATAACTTCAATGACTTGTGGCAGTTCCTATTTTCCGGCCTCATATGAGTTGTGTAACGTAGTCGGCTGACACGATTTATGTTTAGAGACAATATTTCATTTAATCCTAGAAGTTTAGCAATAATACTTTTTGAAATTAGTTTTTAATGATTTGGCAATGTCTGACACACACCAGTTGTGAAATTATTACACTAAGATTTGATGTCTTGCCTGATCTCGTTGGTTGGAACAATTTGAGCAGGGTACCAGCTGGTCCTTGTTACTGCGTAGAATGGCTTTTTTCCACATTTGTCCGTCTGACACGACAATGGAGCTTCCTAAATTGCTTTGACATGTCATTCATTCATTACCTCGATCAAGTTCTACTACTTTAATCTCGTATTCCTTCCTGCTCGAATGCCTTCAGCTGGTTATCCAACTACGATCCTTGGGCTACAAACCTAGGGTTTGGCCACAGGCCCCGAGGCCGTGGCAACCAAGGGTTGGACACGGGCAGCACGCCAAAGCGCCATGGACCGTGACAGGGTCCGTGACGGGGTCCGTGGCGACGTGCTAGTTGCCTTTTCCCGAAGCTATAAATAAGACTTTAGTTCAAGAAAAAAGCTAATGCTAATGCTAACATTTTCTCTCCAAGTTCTTCATTTCTCATCATCTCCAAGGTAGTAGCTGATTCTAGTAGATCCTCTATTGCCGGTTTTGGAAACCGTTTGTTCGTGTGAATACCTCGGGGAATACACCGATTCAGGATGTTCGGATTCGATTTGAGGTAAATGTTTTCAAAACCCTTCCTTTGAATAAATTGGTAATTTGCAAAAGATCCATGACGAGAATGTAGTTATTATTGCTCTTTGAATGCTTTTGTTGCGATATATGGATCCTACATTCCCTTACATATACATTCACAGATGTTAAATAATGAATTATTACAATAAAATCCCATCAAAGAAATAAAATCCACTTGAGTTCCCAAGTCCATGATTGATAACGATACATTACAAACATTAAAATGCATATTGGGTGATGAGGTGGAAATTTATGTATCCGATCGAGTCAAATCTCTTCACTTTTAACTCCATTTTGTCACAGTTTATTGTTTTAGTGAATAAAATGCTATTTTTACCTCACAAGTGCTTCAATTGTAGGAAATGTGCCATAGGACAATCTCAGTTTATGTGTATTTGTTACATCATCATTGCAATAGTAAAACAGCATTATATTATCATTTTGTTGTGGTATGTTGAGTGTGATTTGATTTGTGTCATCTAGTGTGTCATCACTGATAGTTGAACAATAGGTCAACATAGATTACACTTAACGGGTCCCTGGTGAAACAAGCTTCACATATGCGACCAGTATGAGGACGACTCTTTGATCACGCTCTATTGATCATTGGTAATGAGATTACCGAAGTCAGATCATTTGAGAAATGATATTGAACGACCCGACCTAACTATATAACATAGATGCTGTCATGAACATACTCAGTTGGAGTAGTATAACGTTGAATCCTTAACTACCGAGGAGTCTTTGTCATTGCTATGCATTCACTTCCTAAGTTTGACGTACAACAAACGCTCTATGTGACAGAATATCTATAAAGGATATGATTGGTTTGGGAACGTACTGCATGAGCAATGCAAAGGACGGCTAAGGGATTTGTCCCTCATACTTGTAAGAACTTGTGCCCTAGTCCAAGTCTTTTCTATGTAATCTTCTGTTTAGCAACGAATGACATTTACATTATTATTATGTTATGATAATGTGTAAAGCGATGAATTCATCTAAAGTCGTTAGTGTTTACACAAGAACAACAAAACCTTTAGATATAATGAAGTTATGCTTGACGTATCCCTAGTCGAGTACTTATCCATAAGTGACTAGTGTGATGATGACTTAAGATCAAGTCCTGCTCATCAAGGTGGTGGGACTACCAAAGTCATACCACAGATATCATCTGGAGGATGAAATTGGATGACCCTCGGTGGAGTATGGCGCATACTTTTAGTCACCAACGCATACTCCGTCGTCGTGTGATCACTACTTTAATACCTTGGAGTGAGTGGCTCACATGCACGTCACTCCATTAGTTTGACATGTCCTAACGCTGCCTGTAACAGGGCAGCTATAACGGACATCATTGGCTATTAGACGGACTGTAGTGGGAGCGCACATTGCGTCCGAAGGGATTTGTTTCTACACGGTGAGACATGGTGAAGGGTATGGTTCAGGGCCCCTTGATGAGTGTGACTGATGAAGTGCGCGGCCACACTAATACATATCAGTCAACTCGAAATTCAAGGAACTAAATCGAATACATGAGGATGACGATTCTATGCCTCATACGATCTCATACGCCTTAAAGCAAACAAAGGGTTAGTGATACAGATGACAGGAAAGAGATATCGAATCGATACCTCGTGGACATTGGGTAATCACAACGTTATACTAGAGACCACTTGTGATGGATCAGGTGAAATGGATTTTCATGCCGATCTACCAATGGGTCACGGGCCTATAGGGTCACACGCCAGTGGCAAGAACCGAAGCTTCTCGATAGGACTCAAGAGGTCCGAAATGGGTGGAATAGAAGTGTGGCAATGTGGGTGGTGATCGACATCTTTGTGGTTTCGATCGACACCTTGGTGGTGTCGATCGAACAGCTGACACGTGGGGGTGTCGTTCGACATCTCTGTTCTCAGAGGAGTGTTGATCGACACCATACGTGGAGGGGCTGAGCCTTAGAGGCCCTCACTCAAGCCTATAAATAGAGGCTTGGGGTGAGAGCCTCCATAAGCTTGAAAGAGCGCATTTTCTATTCACCCAAAAGGTTTCTTCTAGCTCTCTCACGTAGAATAGAAGAACAAGAGAGAAAGAGAGGCCACCAAGGAAGCTAGTAATTCTTGTGAAGGTCTTAGCTTCACAAAGTTCGAGCTTGGTTGTGTGTGCACATGTAGAGAGCGAGCTCGTTTGCTTGCTAGGGATTCGAGGAGGACAAGCTTGCTAGATATTTCTAGAGGTAAAAGTTCTCATCTTTCTCATTGTTCATGATTCATCTAGCCTGAGCATGAAGATCCATGAGGGGTTCGAGTCACTCTTTCTAATTCTGCTACGCTTGACCCGCTAGAGAACCCCAACAATAATGAGGTATGGGAACGATATATGTTTAGGCCTCTTGATGAGAACAACTGAGAGGAAATTGCATGGCCATGCTACTAATACGAGATATCATTCTCAGTCATTTCCAGATCTAGAAACAGTGATTGAATATATAAGGATGACGACTCTATGCCTTATGTTCCGTCTGGATATCTAGTGATAAAGGGATTATGTTATGTACGACATGAGGTTAAATTGAATCATCGATATTCATGTACGTTGGGTAATCATAATGTCTTACTAGAGGCCACTTCTGATGGATAGGGTGAAATGAGATTTCAAGCCGATCTGCCAATGAGACATTAGCCTATAGGGTCACACACAAAGGACAAGTATGGTGCAGTGGGAGAGATAATGAGAAGATTAAGGCAGTGAAAATTTGGCCACGGACCGTGACCGAACCTAGGGTTTGGTCATGGGGCCGTGACAAATGAATTGGCCACAGACCGTGACCGAACCTAGGGTTTGGTCACGGACCCCGTGACAACCAAGGGCTGGTCACGGGCGGTACACCTCCTACGCCACGAGATCGTGACGGGGTCAGTGGTGACCTAGGGCGACCTAGGGTTTGGTCATGGGGGGTGCCACGGGACCGTGACGGGGTTTGTGGTGACGCGCCATCAGCCTTTTCACAAACCTATAAATACGGCCCTTTGGTGAATCAAAAGGCTAATCAATCATTGAATGAAAAATCAAGGGTTTTTCTCTCAAAGTGTTGTTCATATTTTCTCACTCCCATCTTCTAGGCTATAGTGATTCTAGTAGATCTCTGATAGCATTTTGTGCCCTAGGCCAATTGTATTAGTCTGTAAATGTCTTTGTATATATTTGATCATCATTTGAATGAATAAAATCAACATTATATTACTTATGCGTTGAAGTAATATGTTAAGTATAATCTGATCTATGTCCACCAAAGTAGTAGAACCATAGGTCTGTACGGATCACACTTAACGGGTCCCTGATCAAATATGCTTCAATGAAGCGACCAAGTATGAGGATGATTCTTTATGGTATATTTCTATTTTCCATTGGGATGGGATCCCGGAATCAGATCATAGATATCACTTGGGTTAGCGGTCAGATCCTGCCCCGGTAGCGGTCAGATCCTGACCGTGGCTGGCGGTGGAGGCCCGACGGCTAGGGTTGCCAAACCCTAGCGCGTCGATGTGTAAGGGCTCGACCCAATGGGCTTCGGCCCATTGGGTTTTGGGCTAGGGTGGTTTGTTGCATGGTGTTTGATACGTTGCACAAACCCGCAATCTAATGTTTTGAAATTTTTTAGATTTGAACGGTTTCGATAAAGTGATTTTTCGAAAAGGTCTAGTTTCGATAAACCCGACTGAGCAACTTGGGCATGGAAATTAAAACCGGAAATGTATCTTGTTTGACGACATACTTGTATGATAACTTGTTGTGTGATGAGATGATATGCATGGTGCATAGATAGCCCAATAGAGCGTTTATTTATTTATCGCTTTATACGGTATGCGAACCGTTAGATTGTAACGTGTAATTATTCTTTTATGTGGGCTGCGAACTTCTTGTGTTAAAGTGTAATTATTCTTTCATCTAGTCTACGAACCGAGTATTAATTGTAATTAATTTCTCAAGTCGAGAAGGATGGAAACCGAGAACGGTGACAATCTTGGAGGATGTCCACGAGCTAGTCGGAGCAACCTAAGTGGTGATGACGAGAAGAGCTCAAGGAGTTTTCATATCATAGAACACTTAAGATCTTAGCTTGGTCTATTTATGCATATTTAACGTTTTGATGCATGCTAGAATTTATATGCGTGCATGCTTAGCTTAATTTTAGTTTAAGCTATCACAAACATGCAAAGATTAAAAAAGGGTTGTTGATGATGTGAGATAAATTAGAAACGTCTCAACACGGGTTGTTGATGACGGGTTCGTAATTATATCAAACATAAATGATTTAAACTCAACCAATCACAAATAATTTTAAGTCACGTGAGACACCAACCCAAAATCATAAGCTTGTATAGTTCTCCACTCTGTTTATGTCGTGCGCCTTAGCAGATCATCTTCGAGAGTGCGCTCTATACAAGTTTGCTATAGTTTTATCTAGATGTCGTGCGCCTTAGCGAAGCATCGTTATCGAACTTAGCATACTTGGTTTGGTTGACTTAACTGCGATTCTCGACCAGGGTCGAGCCAGGGTGTTAGAAAGGGTATGCTGTGTACAATAGAACATACCCTTGCCATGAATTACACGGGTTGTAATTGGACCCAATTGCATTGGTTGCAATTAGATGCATATCCTACCTAAATAAGTAAATCAGAGCGATGTGCCTTAGAGTACTTCAATTCATGAATCACGGGTCTTGGTTTTTGATTCTATTAACTTAGAATCGAATGGTTGATGTTTATTCAGGATCTTCGTAAATTTATTCAACTTTCTAGTTAAATTTACTTTCCTCTCGTAAATAAATGGCAAATAATTTAACGAACGCGAATAGTTTGTCGTTGAGACACATCCTTGAAAAGGGTAAGCTCAACGGGATAAATTATCTGGATTGGGACAGGAACTTACGACTTGTGTTCGAGTTAGAACGCAAGGAATACGTCCTCGACCGAGCTATCCTTGTGGAGCCAGCACTCAACGCCCCGAGGGCCGTTAAGGATGCATACCAAAATCACCTTAGCGACAACATCGACGTGGCGTGTGTGATGCTGGGCGCTATGGAGCTAGAGCTCCAGAAGCAATTTATGGAACTGTTCGAGGACCCTATGGCCATGATGGCGCAAAAAAGGTTATGTTCAAGGAGAAGGCTCGACTCGAAAGATTCTGGATTCTCAAGGAACTCCTTGCGTGCAAAATGTCAGCATGCAGTTCTGTAGGTCCACATGTCATGAAAATGAAGGGACATCTCGATGCCCTAACAAGACTCGACCTCGGGATGGAAAAGCAGATGACATAAGACTTAGTTCTGCAATCCTTTCCTCATACATATGATAGTTTTGTGATGAATTATTATATGCATGATATGGACAAGAACATTTCGGAGTTACATCAAATGCTTGTAACGGCCGAAAAGAACATAAAGGTCACTCAAGGCAAGAATGTTCCAATGGTTAGAAAGGGAACTAGCTTTAAAGCTAGAGGTGATAAGGGTAAAGCCCCTACGCACTTGGCAGGAAAGATGAGACTACCTTTACTTCCTAAACCTCCTAAAGTCGGGGAGGCTAAAAAGAAAAAGGAGTCAGTCTGCTTCTACTGCCAACATCCCGGTCATTGGAAAAGGGACTGTAGAAAGTTCCAGGATGATCAGAAAAAGGGCGGTGGGCTAGCTACTTCATCAGGTATTTTCTTTTTAGAGCTAAATCTTTCTGTTTTAGATTGATGGGTATTAAATACCGGGGCTGAATCTCATATCTGTACGAATGTGCAGGTGCTGGAAAATAGAAGAGATTTGGGCAAGAACGAGGTGGACCTAAGAGTTGAGAACAAAGTTTGAGTTGCCGCAACTGCTGTAGGATCCGTTAGACTTGTTTTTCCTAGGGGCCTTGTTCTTGTACTTGATAATGTGTATTTTGTACCTACTTTCAGTAGAAACATTATATCTATATCCTTACTAGATAAGGAAGGTTTTACTTTTGTTATCGAAAATAGAATTTTCAATATACAGTGTGATAACGTACATTATGCAAGTGCAAGTATAGTTGGTGGTTTATATGTGTTGAATATGGAAAGCCCCCATACAAACAAGCTCTATAACGCTGATACCAAAAAGTTTAAATCCGATGAATCAAACCAAATTCTAATATGACACTGTCTTCTAGGCCACATAAATGAGAGACGCATCTCAGCACTTCACAAGTGCAGGATCTTAAGTCCATTGGAATTCCATTCGACTGAGGAGTGCAAGATGACTAGAGCGCCCTTCATCGGGAGAGCTGAAAGGGCGGGTGACCTATTGGCCCTAATACACACGGATGTGTGTGGACCAATGAGTTCACTTGCCAGGAGCGGTTACAGTTACTTCATTACTTTTACTGACGATTATAGTAGATTTGGTTATGTCTATTTAATAAGACATAAGTCTAATGCTTTTGATAAATTCAAAGAGTTTAAGACTGAAATACATAACAAGCTCGGGAAAAGTATAAAAGCACTTTGTTCAGATCGAGGTGGAGAATACTTATCCCTAGAGTTTCTCAATTATCTTGTTGAAATTCAGATTTTATTAGAGTGGACTCTGTTAGAGTTACGCCCCAATCCAATATATAAGTGATCTACAGATGTAATGGTTTATCATCTTTCCGAATAAAAAAATCGGCATATATTACTAATGTGTTGTAGTAATATATCGAATGTAATTTGATCTATGTCATTATGTGTGTAACCACTAATAGTAGAACTATAGATCAAAAAGAATTACATTTGATGACAGCTAAGCTTCTTTATGAAGCGATCAGTTTGAGACCAACTCCTTGTGATCACGCTCTACTGATCATGGTAAAGTATGTGCCGGAGTTATATCATAGATATCATCAGGTCGATGATATTGGACAACCCGATTGTGAGTATGCTGCATAGATCCAGTCACGAGATACTCACAGATCGTAGCTTGTCATTATATCCTAAGACCAAGGAGTCTTTGTGTACATTATGTAACGAATACCTACGTTTGACCTAGTTTAACGTTATCTGTAAAAGTGTAGCTATAACGTTTTCGATTGGCTTGGATATTTATTGCATTAGTGAACTCGAAAGGCGTCTGAGGGATTTATCACTCATACTTCGGTATGAGAAAGATATCCGTTTAGGCCACTTGATGAGTATGACTGAAGGAATAGCACGGCCGTGTAGGGGATACCTTAGTATCAGTTTTGAGTCATCTCAGATATCAAGAAACAGTGATTGATAAATTAGGATGACGATTCTATGCCTATTGATCAATCTGGATATCGGTTTGATCAAAGGACAGTGACATGTACGATAACAGGTTAAGTTGAACAATCGATAATCACGAACATTGGGTAATCATAATGTCTTACTAGAGACCACTTATGATGGAAAGGGTAAAATAGTAATTTTACCAGTCTGCCAATTGTTCGTGAGCCTAGAGGGTCACACGCATTAAGCACGATACATGAAAAATAATCATGGATGGAAATTGGGAGAATCAGGTTTTCAATATAGTCAAATTGAAAACGATTCGGTAGTTTTCTGGCCTAAGGTTTTAACCAGACGGTTGAAGAAATCAATTCGAGGAAATTAAACCGATTTATCTAAACCAAAATTAGAACTCAATTTAATGGGTTTAATTTGGGTTTTAGTTAAACGGGCTTAAAGCCCATTTAGGGTTTTAAGTGATGAATGGGGAAAAGTGCAAACAAGAGTTTAAGAGGATAAGATAAGCAATTAATTGATTTTGAAATTCAATTTAGATTTTTTAGTTTTAATTTCAAATTAATTGTAAAATATATCCCCTTATTTTCTCTAACTATTTCGGCAACTTCCCCCACTAATTCCTCTTGACTTGGCCGAACCTCTCATCCAATTCCTCCATAGTTTTTGTCAAAATTATTCTCAAAACATTCATAGCAAAAGTGTGAGAGAAAATCGGTTTTTGGTTGTTGTGCTTGTGTGGACTCAACAGAGAAACACTACATTGTGTTTTCATCGATTGACAAAGGCAATTTTCATATTTGAAAAGGTTAAGAACATGCTGAATTTTTCATTAAGATCTTCGTCTCTTTCGATCACCATGGTTACCTAAGGCTCCGCTGCATGAAATTAACGTTTGGAACCCATGGTGATCCCTTTCAGACTCCGCTAGGAACACCTCAGTTAAATGGAGTGTCCGAGCTAAGGAATCGTATATTGTTGGATATGGTTCGATCCATGATGAGTCACGCTGATTTACCACTTTCATTATGGGATTATGCTCTCGAAACTGCCGCATTCATATTAAATAGGCCTCCAATGAAGATAGTGGAAGGTACAACATTTGAGCAATGGTACGAGAAGAAGCTCGTTTTGTCATTCCCCAAGATTTGGGGTTGCGAGGCTTTTGTGAAGAGTATACTCTCAAATAAGCTCGAACCAAAATCAGATAAATGCATATTCGTTGGGTGTCCCAAAGAAACAAGGGGATACTACTTCTACAAACCGAGCGAGAACAAAGTTTTTGTTGCTCGCGGTGGGGTATTTTTGGAAAAGAAGTTTATTTCCAAAACAGACAGTGGGAGGACTATAGATCTGGATGAAATTCCAGAAGATGTAGTTTCTCAAGAACCACTTGAAATCCCGGTAGAAAAGATGGAGCCAGAGTAGGTAGAAGAGTAGGAACCGCTCACTGCAGTTCTTTAGGACGGTCCAAGGCGGTCTGAAAGGACCAGTTATCCACCTGTGAGATACGGGTTTTGTGGGACTCAAGGAGATGTCCTGGTACTAGTGGATCAAGATAATGAGCCCACCACCTTTCGAGAAGCCGTGGACAGTACCAACTCCGAGAAATGGCTGTGAGCCATGAAGGAGGAAATGCAATCCATATACGATAATCAGGTCTGGAACTTGATTGATCCAATTGCAGGTGTAAAAACCATTGGTTGTAAATGGGTCTTCAAGAAGAAGACAGACATGGATGGCAATCCTCAGACCTATAAAGCATGTCTGGTAACAAAAGGTTATAGACAAGTTCAAGGGATTGACTATGAGGAAACCTTTTCTCCAGTGGCTATGGTCAAATCTATCTGTTTTTTTCTTGCCATCGCAGCATATCATGACTACGAGATATGGCAGATGGATGTCAACACTTCATTCCTTAATGGGAACTTAACTGAGGACGTTTACATAACGCAGTCTGAGGGTTTTGTAGATCCAAAGAATAAGGGAAAGATTTGTAAGTTGCTCAAGTCCATTTATGAATTGAAGCAAGCTTCGAGGAGTTGAAATCAACGTTTTGATCAAGCTGTGAAACAGTTCTGTATGATTTGTGCTCTAGTCCAATACGAATAATGTCTGTAATAGTTTTATCTGTTAGAGTTATGCCCCAGTCCAATATAAAAGTGATCTACAAATGTAATGGTTTATCATCTTTCCGAATAAATAAATCGGCATTAAATAACTAATGTGTTGTAGTAATTTATTAGATGTAATTTGATCTGTATCATTATGTGTGTCATCACTAATAGTAGAACTATAGATCAGAAGGAATTACATTTAATGCGTCCCTAATCAGTCAAGCTTCATTAAGAAGCGATCAGTATGAGGCTAACTCTTTATGATCATGCTCTACTGATCATGGAAAGGTAATGCCGGAGTTAGATCATAGGTAGTATAAGGGAGATGGTATTGGACGACCCGATGGTGAGTATGCAGCATAGATAATGTCATGAGCATACTCACATATCGTAGCTTGTCATTATATCCTAAGACCAAGGAGTCTTTGTGATCACTAAGAGACGAATCTCTAAGTTTGACCTAGTCTAACGTTACCTGTAATAGGGTAGCCATAAGGGCTCTTATTGGCTTAGTTATGAATTACATGTGTGAACTCGAAAGACGGCTGAGGGATTTATCATCCATACTCCGGTATGAGAATGATATCTGTTTAGGCCACTTGATGAGTATGATTAAAGAAATAGCATGACCATGCAGGAGATACTTAGTATCAGTTTTCAGTCGTCTCAGATATCAAGAAACTGTGATTGATAAATTAGGATGACGGTTCTATGCCTTTTGATCAATCTAGATATCGGTATGATAAAAGGATAGTGACATGGACGATAAGAGTTTAAATCGAATCATCGATATTCACGAACGTTGGGTAATTATAATGTCTTACTAGAGGCCAGTTGTGATGGAAATGGCAAAATGGTAATTTTGCCAGTCTGCCAACGGGCCGTGAGCCTAGAGGGTCACACACTTTAAGCAAAGTATAGAAAAAGTAGACTTAGAAAAGTCAGTTTATGAATAATATGAGAATTGGGAAATTTGCAATTTGATTTAATTAAATCAAGTACGAATTAGCTAAACCAGTAATCGGTTTAGAGTAATTGAGACGGTCTAGCTAAACCATTTAATTATAACCAAATCTAAATGGGTTTAATTAATGGACTTTGCTAAGTGGGCTTTAAGCTCACTCTTATTAGAATTAGAATTATAATTGAAATAAGAAGTTAATTAGGATTTGGAAAGTGGAAGATATTTGCATAAATCATATATTTGATTTAAGGAATAATCCTACACTAAGTTTCTACACTAATTTTCGGCCACTACCCTCTCCATTGCCGAAATCTCTCTCTCTCTCTCTCTCTCTCTCTCTCTCTCTTGCTCTTCCATTGTTCTTGCTATTTTCTCAAAACTAACTAGTAATTGGTTTTGTAGAAATCCTTCTAAAGATGTTTTGCTTGTGTGGATACAACTAGAGATCACAAAACAAAGTATTTGGGATATTGGATTCGATTTTACAAGATAAAATTCTAGATTTTATTTATATTATAACTGCTGAAAATTTTCACATGATGATTCGTTCAAAGTTCTAAAAATCCATGGTTAAATTCGCTTCCACTATGCATGGGTTTAATTGTTTTGGACCCCATGGATTCGTTCAGTGGTATCAGAGTCTTGTTGATATGTGATTTATTTTGAGCATGTTAGAATTAGTTTTAAGATCCCATATCCCTCAAGATGATCATGAACCTCCGTTGACAAGTATTCTGCACTTTGATATAAACGAAGTGCCTTAATACTTTTCTCAAGCTGGTTTTGTACTTCATTCTTAAACTCTTTGAATTTATCAAAAGTGTCAGATTTATATCTTATTGAATAGACATAATCAAATCTACTGCAATCGGCAGTAAAAGTGATAAAGTAACTTTAAACCACTCATGGCAAGTGTACTCATTCGCCCACATACATCCTGTTCCGTATTAGACCCAATAGGTCACCCGCCCTTTCACCTCTACCGATGAAAGGCGCTTTAGTCATTTTCCCATCAAACAAGTCTCGCACCCTTCATCGAATAAAATTCGAATGGACTTAAAAGTCCGCACTTGTAAAGTGCTTAGTTGCGCTTCTCATTTGTGCGACCCAAATGACAGTGCCATATTAGAGTTTTGTTTAAATCATCGGATTTAAACCTTTTAGTATTAATGTTATATTATGAGCTTAAGTTTTCCATATTCAATATGTATAAACCACCGACTTTATTAGAACTTACATAAGTATGTAACACACATTATGAAGTACTAATACAAGTCTACTGGGCAAAACAAGAATAATGGAGCCTACAGCGGCAACCCTGATTCTGTTCCCAACTCTTAGCTCCACCTTGTGTTTCCCATAATCTCTTCTACCTTCCAGTTTCTGTTCATCCGTACAGATTCATACCCGGTATAAATACCCATGAATCGGAAGTAGAAAGATTAAGCTGAATAACGAGAATACTAGAAGGCATGGATCCACCACCCTTCTTCAGATCATCCTGGAACTTCTTGCAGTCTCTTTTCCAATGACCGGGCTGTTGGCAGTAGAAGCAGAGTGATTTCCTTAGCCTCCCTGACTTTAGAAGGTTTAGGAACTCGAGCCAGTCTCATCTTTGCTGCCGCGTGCATAGGGGGTTTACCCTTATCACCTCCAGCTTTGAAGCTAGATCCCTTACTGACCATTAGAACATTCCCTGGTATAAGCTTGACGTTCTTTTCAGCCGTTACACGCTTTCATTGCAACTCTGAGATGATCTTGTCCATATCATGCGTATTATAGTTCATAAAGAAGCTATCATATGCACATAGAAAGGATTGCCGAACGAACTCTACAATGCCATCTCCTGTCCCATCCCAAGACTCGGTCTTGTCAGGTGTTCAAGATGTCCCTTCAACTTTAGGACGTGGGGACTAATAGAGCTGCCTGCTGACATTTTGCAGGAGATGAGTTCCTTGAGAATGACGAATCTTTCGAGTCGAGCCTTCTCCTTGAACGTAACCCTTATTTTCCTCAGCATGGCAAAAGATTCCTCGATCAGTTCCATAAACTTCTCTTGGAGGTCTCCCTCCATGCAGCTTAACATCACATACGCCACATCCCCAGAATCGCTAAGGTGCTTCCTGAATGCATCCTTAACGGCCCTTATGGTGTTGAGTGTTGGTTCCCCAGGGATAGCCTGGTCCAGGACATATTCTTTGCATTCCAACTTGAACACAAGTTGTAGGTTCCTGTCCCAGTCCAGATAGTTTGTCCCGTTGAACTTACCCTTTTCGAGAATATGCCTCAACGACAAACTGTTCAAGTTCGTTGAATTGTTCGCCATTAATCTACACGAGGAAAGTAAATTTAATCAGAAACTTGAATAAATTTACGAAGATCCTGAATAAACTCCAACCTCTCGATTCTAAGTTAATAGAATCTGAAACCAAGAGCCATGATTCATAAATTGAAGTACGCTAAGGCGCACCGCTCCGATTCACTTATTTAGGTAGGACATGCATCCAATTACACCCCGTGCAATTAGGTCCAATTACAACCCGTGTAATTCTTGGCAAGGGTCTGTACGAAAGTACACGACATACCCTTTCTTACACCCTGGCTCGACCCTAGTCGAGAATCGTAGTTAAGTCAACCAAATCACGTATGCTTAGTTCGAAAAAGATGCTCCACTAAGGCGAACGACATCTACATAGAACTTCAGCAAACTTGTATAGAGCGCACTTTCGAAGATGGTCCGCTAAGGCGCACGACATCAACAAAGTGGAGAACTATACAAGTTTATGATTTTGGGTTGGTGTCTCACTTGACTTAAAATTATTTGTGATTGGTTGAGTTTAAATCAATTATTTTTGATACAATAGGAATCCGTCATCAACAACTCGTGTTGTGACGATTTTAATTTATCTCACATCATCTTCTTTGAAACCGTCATTTAGAACCCGTGCAAAAACGTTTTCCAATTTGAACACATCCATCACAACCCGTGCGGCGATGGTTCACAATGCTTTTAACATGCAAACAATTAATCCGGTTTTAATCTTTGCACGTTGGTGATAAATTTTTCTAAAATAAGCAAAGCATGCTCGCAATTAAATTTATCATTCAAATAAATTCTAGCATGCATTAAAGCGTTAAATATGAATAAATAGCCCAAGCTTAAGTCTTAAGTATTTTATGACACGAAGACTGCTTGAGCTCTTCTCGTCATCATCACTTAGCCGTCACCGTGACCATTTAATGGCCACGGCACAGCCCTGCTCTGGCAAGGCGGAGCCCCCGCCCGGTCCCCTTTTCCGGCTTCCCTAGGGTCTCGTTTCCGACGACCCGACAAATCCATTTTTTTTTGTTGAAAATTTCCAAATTTGTTAATATGTTTAATACTTTATTTTCATGGCATATAAAACCCATATACAAGAAATAAACATATTATAGCAACAAGGCAAGCAAAACAATAGATCTATACGGATTAAACTCGGCTATCAAGAACTCATATGTCTATAATAGTTTATCATCGTTTGAAATGATTAAACTCAGCTTTATATTACTTATGTGTTGAAGTAATATGTTAAAGTATAATCAGATCTATGATCACGAAAGTAGTAGAACAATAGATCTATACGGATCAAACTTAACGGGTCCCTGGTCAAATATGCTTCAATAGAAGCGACCAATATGAGGATGATTCTTTATGATATAGTTCTACTCGTCATTGGGATGCGGGATCCCAGAATCATATCATAGATGTCATCAGGGGTTTGATATCAGACGACCCGACCTAAATAGTGTTGCATAGATACAGTCATGAACATATTCAAATGCGATAGCTTGTCACGATATCCTCAGACCAAGGAGTCTTTGTGATCCCTATGCAGTCCAAGTGCGGCTTTAACTTGCGCCCAACGCTTTCCGTAATAGGATAGAAATAACGAGCATGATTGGGTGGGGGACGGATTGCATGAGTGACACGAAAGATGGCTAAGGGATTTATTGAAATTTTGATTAGCTAGTCGTGCAAGATGTCACACACAATGTTACGTATGACGCTATAACACCGTGTATGACTTCTTGTGTAGATAACGCAAGAAAGTAAATATAAAGCTATAAACAATGACACAGCAGATTGTTTACCCAGTTCGGTGCAACGTCACCTACGTCTGGGGGCTCTCAGCCTAGTGGAAAGGTTTCACTTATCAGTAATTCGTCAGAACATACAAGTACCTGTGATCATCCCTAGATCTATACTTTATGCGACGTTTTAAAGTGCAACCTATCTCAGAGTCTCCCCCTGAATCCAAGACTCCGTCTTGATTCCACTCTTCGAGCAATCGCCTTGCTATGTCGGTTCAAGTCTTCGTTGAACTTGGTGGTTGCGTGCAGTCTTCACTCACGCGATCAGCAAACCCTCAATCACCTAACTCTCAATAGTCATGTGATACACAATATCTTTAGCTCTATTCTGCAACCTTTCAGCCCGCAAACCTTCACGTCTAAGAGCTTTGCAAATTATTGCTAGGAAGCAAATAAAGAACCACACAATTGCTAAGGGGGTATCCTAAGCTTTTATAGCAATCTAGGATGAGTACTAACCCTAATGGGTTTCCTCTTAATCACCGTCTTTCTTCTTTCCAGAATTGAAGTCGTTCTGGAATTTCCTAATCGTCTTCGTACTTTTCTGCAGAAACTGCACTTTCCTGATTTCTGTCAATCAGAATGTTTGCTGAGGCGCCGTCCACAATGTCACACAAGATGTCGCATAGGATGCTTCGACATTCTTTGTGACATGTTCTCTACCTCCTTTAAAATAAGCCAATATCTAAAACCGTCGTAACTACAATCTCCCCCTTTGGCTATTTTTAAGGACAACAATCTTCGTCGCATTCCGCGTCGCCTTTGTCGATATCTTTCTTTATGGCATTTTTTAAGTCTTCGTTCGCGTATCATTGCGTCGCCTTGCATATCATCGCTTGTATCAATGCGTCGTCATCTTATCTTACTCCCCCTTGCTGGCTCAAAAAGAGCCAAAATTTTAAAAAAATATTTCTAACACACAGGGTAGGAAGAAACAAACACAAACTTAACTCACACATACTCCCGATCAGCAGTCGAGAATAAGTGTGAAACAGTGTTCAACAAAAATTACAAATTAAAAAGTGTTCAGTTGTTCGGTAATCAGAAAGTTCTTAAAATCAAACAGAGCTGCTGCTGGAACTACAGTCTCTTCTTCTGTAGCGTCAGTGGAGGCATCTTGAGGAGCGTCTTCAGTAGCATTTGGTGGAGAGGAGGAATCATCATCTTCTGAGCCTTGAGGAGTCATTGATTTCAGCAGGTTGGCACAGTGAGATCTTCGCTGGGAGAGATGCTTCAGAGCTGTCTTTAGATTGACGATGTCCTTGTCCAGTACAACTATCTCCCTTTCAAGCATGATTGCATCCCTGCTGCAAAACATTTTTCCCGTCTCGCTGGACAGACTCTGCAGACCAGTCTGCTTCTCGGCCTTGTATCTCCCAAACCAGCGTTCTTTTGGAAAATCAGTATTTCACAAAAGTTGTAGCCCTTGGACTTTTCTTTCCAACGCCTCCAGTTTCAGGTCAATCAGAGCTCCGACGAAGCGGCTATGGCTAACGCATTGTCGGTCTCCGGAACTGGACAATCTGGACAGTTTCTCCATTTTGCATTTAGTCTTTGTTGAATCGATAAAGAAGAACTTTCGGATCTTCTTCTCTAGAGAAAGTCCACACCAAGGGGATGATCTTGAAGATCCTTCACTTAATTGCCTACTAGAACAATTAAATGAAGAACAAGAGAGCAAAGAGAGGAGAGAGAGAGTTGTGAGAGTTGTAGGATTGATGAGAGTGTGTTGTGTCTTGAATCCCATTTGATATTTCTCTACTTCATCAATCTCATGAGCATGGGTCAAAAGGTGATTGGTATGGGCTTAAAGGTGCTTTAACCCATACCCCTTAAATCACTAACCTCTTAATCCACAATCACCAACTAAGCATGGTGTTGTGTGGCCCCCACACATGGACCCACCATGTGGGCCGGCCAAGAGGGCTTATTGGGCCCTTAATGGGCCCTTGTTTGGGCCGGCCATGAGACCTCATGGGCCGAGCCCAATGGGCTCGCCCGTGTGGTCTCGTGCCGTGTCCAAAAGTCGCCCGACCCCTTTTGTCGTTACTTATCAAACAAAGTCCGACGCGACATCGACGAAAAAACTTAGTTTTCTCGATTCGCTAATTATTCTCTCAAACAGAACCCATGGCACAAAACCTCCAGTTTTGTCCATGTATTGCTCCTCAAGAAACGTTAAGGTTTCCTTGTCTCAAGTTATCCGTCTTGAATGTGTGTGACCCTCTAGGCTCATGCCACCGTTGGCAGATCGGCGCAAAAGATCGCTCTTGCCCGATCCATCATAAGTGGTCTCTAGTAAGACGTTATGATTACCCAAGGTGCATGATGATCGATGATTCGACTTAACCTTGTCCGTACAAGTCACTATCCTATTATCTCTAGATATCCCGATTGATCACAAGGCATAGAGTCGTCACCCTTGTTTAATCAATCATTGTTACTTGATATGCGAGATGGCTAAGAACTGATAACCCGTATCATCGGCATGGCCATGCTCTTACTCTCAGTCAATCTCCATCAAGAGGCCCTTTTAACGGATATCTTTCCCATACCGTAGTATGAGGGATAAATCCCTTAGCCGTCTTTCGTGTCACTCATGCAACTCGTTCCGCCACCCAATCATGCCCTTTATAGCAATCCTGTCACAGAAAGCGTTAGGCGCAAGTTAAAGCCGCACGTTCATTGCATAGTGATCACAAAGACTCCTTGGTCTAAGGATGTCGTGACAAGCTATCGCATTTGAATATGTTCATGGCTTAATCTATGAAAACACTATTCAAAGCGGGTCGTCCGATATCAATCACCTCATGATATCTATGATATGATTCCGGGATCCCTCATCCCTATGACAAGTAGAACTACGTCATTAAGAACCATCCTCATACTGGTCGCTTCTAAGGAAGCATATTTTGACCAGGGACTCGTTAAGTGTGATCCGTACAGATTTATGGTTCTACTACTTTAGTGGTCATAAATCAGATCATGCTTAACATATTACTTCAACACATAAGTAATACAAAGCCGTTTTATATATATGTTACAAACGATCATAATATACATAGACGTTTACAGGCTAATAGCAATTGGACTAGGGCACAAATGCTATCAATCTCCCACTTGCCCCTAGTTCCAATCTAAGTCCCAGTCTATACCCATTGACCTAACATGTTTATCATGTTTTGCTCGAGGAAGAGCCTTGGTTAAGGGGTCGGCTGTGTTATCATCAGATGCAACATAGTGGATCTTCACCTCACCTCTAGCAACAATGTCGCGGATGATGTGATACTTCCTGAGTACATGTTTGGATCTGTCATGTGCCCTGGGTGCCTTAGCTTGCGCAATGGCCCCGGTGTTGTCACAATATAAGCCTATTGGGTTAGATGAGTTTTTAATTACACCTAACCCAGCCATGAAACTCCTGATCCATACAACCTCTTTTGTCGCTTCAGATGCGGCAATGTACTCAGCTTCTGTCGTAGAGTCCGCAATGGTGTCCTGCTTCTTGCTTTTCAGCTGAAAGCTCCACCGTTCAACATAAACATATAACCCAACTGACTTTTAAAGTCATCGGGGTCTGTCTGGAAAAACTAGCGTCGACATATCCTTTGACGACTAGATCATCATTTCTTCCCCCGTATACAAGAAAAGCGTCTTTGGTTTTTCTCAAAATTGAGAATCGCCTTGACGGCAATCCATTGTTCCTTACCGGGTTTGGACTGATGTCTATTGGTACAGCTTAGGGCAGACGAGACATCCGGTCTCGTATATATCATGGCATACATGATGAACCCTATAGCTGAAGCATATGGGATCTCATTCATTCTTGCTAGCTCTGCAGGTGTCTCAGCACACTACTTCTTGCTTAGCTTCATGCCATGACGCATGGGCAGCAGTCCTTTCTTTGAATCTTGCATCGAGAATCTTCTCAACACTTTGTCTATGTAGGTGCTTTGACTTAAGCCCAAGACCCACTTGGCACGGTCTCTATATATCTTGATCCTCAAGATGTAAGAGGCCTCGCCTAAGTCCTTCATTGCGAAACACTCACCTAACCAAGTCTTTGTTAAGAGCAAGGTAGGGACGTTGTTTCCAATGAGCAGTATGTCATCAACATAAAGCACCAAGAAGACTACTTTGCTCCCATCTTCCCTTTTATATACGCAAGGTTCATCATCGTTCTTGATGAAGCCAAACTGTTTCACAACTTCATCAAAACGTTGATTCCAACTCCAAGATGCTTGCTTCAAACCATAAATTGATTTGAGCAACTTGCAAATCTTTCCCTTATTCTTAGGATCCTCAAAACCCTCAGGCTGGGACATATAAAAGTCCTCAGCTAACCTCACGTTGAAGAAGGCGGTTTTGACGTCCATTTGCCATATCTCATAGTTTTACGGCAAGTAGAATGCGGATAGATTTGACCATAGCTACTGGAGAAAAAGGTCTCTTCATAGTCAATTCTGTGGACTTGCCTATACCCTTTTGCTACCAGTCTTGCTTTATAGGTCTGAGGTTTGCCATCCATGTCCATCTTTATTTTAAAGATCCATTTACACCCAATGACTTTGCGTCAGGGGTTTGTTCCACCAAGTCCCACACTTGATTATCTGACATGGATTGCATTTCTTCCCTCATGGCTTCCAGCCATTTCTCAGAGTCGGTTCGGTCCTTATTAACTGTAGCTATTGGTTCTTGCTCAACGACTACTTCTGGTGGGTCGTCTAGTGGTTCCCGAGTGACCATCTCATCTATAAATTCATTAAGATGAACAACCCTCCCACTGACTGTCTTGGAAATAAATTCCTTTTCCAAGAATGTCCCACCTCGATTATGAATGCGGCCGTTTGCAGAGCGTAACCCCAGAAGGAGATCGGGAGATCAGTGAGACTTAACATTGATCGAACCATATCCAACAATGTCCGATTCCTTCGCTCGGACACACCATTGAGTTGCGGTGTTCCTGGCGGAGTCCACTGAGATAGTATTCCACTTTCTGTAAGAAACTCTTCGGATAAGTATTCTCCACCCCGATCAGAACGGAGTGCCTTGATACTTTTTCTGAGTTGGTTTTCTACTTCAGTCCTAGACTCCTTGAATTTATCAAAGGCTTTGGACTTATGTCTTATGAGATAGACATAATCATATCTACTGAAATCATCAGTAAATGTGATAAAGTAGCCTAAACCACCTCTGGCTGGTGTACTCATTTGGTCCACATACGTTTGAATGTATTAGACCTAATAGATCACCTGCCCTCTCACCTAAACCAGTGAAGGGCGTTTTAGTCATCTTGCCCATTTAAACAAGCTTCGCATCTATCAATCGTTTGGTATTCGAATTGACTTAGAAGTCCACGCTTATGAAGCGCTGAGATGCGTTTCTCATTTATGTGACCTAGACGACAATGCCAGATTAGAGTTTGGTCTAAATCATTAGCTTTAAACCTCTTAGCATTTATATTATAGAGCATGTTGGATCTCGAGTTTTGCATATTCAATATGTATAAACCTCCAACAGTGTGAGCATTGCCATAAAACATGTTGTTGCGCATAATATTAAAAATCTCGTTCTTAATATTAAAATAATAACCTTCCTTTTTAAGAAGAGATATTGAAATAATATTCCTGATGAAAGCAGGTACGCAAAACACATCAAAAGGTTCAATTACAAGCCCACTGGGTAGAACAAGGTTAACAGAACCCACTGCAGTTACGGTAACTCTCACGTTGTTCCCAACTCTAAGGTCCACCTCGCTTTCCTTATATCTCTTCTACTATTCCACACCTGTATATCCGCACAGACATGAGACTCAGCTCCAGTGCCTAGTACCCAAGCATTTATAGTAGAAAGATTTAGCTCTAATGGAATACCTGACGAAGTAGCGGCCCCACCGCCCTTCCTCTGATCATCCTTCAGCTGCTGACAGTCTTTCTTTCAGTGACCAGGCTTTTGGCAGTAGAAACAGACCGACTCCTTTGCCTTCCCCTTGCCTTTTACGGGCATGGAAGGTTTAGGAACAAATGGTCTGATCTTTCTTGCTAGGTGCATTGGGCCTTTACCCTTGCCACCACCAGCTTTGAAGCTGGATCCCGTGCTGACCATAAGAACACTTTTGGGCGAACTGCCCCTTATGCTCTTCTCGGCAGTTACCAACATGCTGTGCAACTCCGATGCGTCATGCATGTGATAGTTCATGACGAATCCACCATATGCATGAGGAAGGGATTGCAGAATAAAATCCGCAGCCATTTCCTTTTCCATAGACATACCGATACTAGTCATATGGTCAGAATGTCCCTTCATATGTAGGACGTGCGGACCTACGGAGCTGCCTGCTAACATCTTGCAGGCAATGAGTTCTCGGAGAACAGTGTATTTTTTAATACGTACTTTCTCCTTAAACATATCATTGATCTGTGCAAACATTGCAAACGGATCATGGGATAGCTCCATACACTGCTTCTGGAGGTCCGCCTCCATGCAGCCCAACATGACACACGCAACATCGATAGAGTCGCTAAGGTGTTTCTGGTACGCATCCTTAACGACCCTCGTTGCGTTGGCAGCTGGCTCCACCGGGATAGCCTTATCAAGGACGTACTCCATGCGTTCCAACTTTAACACAAGTCGTAAATTTCTGTCCCAATCCAGATAATTTGTCCCGTTGAGTTTACACTTTTCGAGTATAGTCCTCAACGACAAATTAGACGAGTTTGTTGAATTACTAGCCATTTCTACACAAAGAAAGTAAATTTAATCAGAAAAGTTGAATAAATTTACGAAGATCTGAATTAAACACCAACCATATGATTCTAAGGTTTTAGAATCTTAAACCAAGATCCCTTATTCGTCATTTGAAGTACGCTAAGGCGCACCGCTCCAATTGACTTATTTAGGTAGGACGTCCGTCCAATTACAACCCGTGTAACTCTTGGTCAGGGTATGTGCATAAAACACACGGCTTACCCTTCCGATGCCCCAGCTCGACCTCAGGCCAAGAATCGTGGTCGAGTCAACCAACCTTCACCAACGAGTTAACTTGTGCAGATGCTCCGCTAAGGCACACGACATCCCACAAAGTTTACCATTCCCATCTAGAACCCATTCGATCGATGCTCCGCTAAGGCGCACGACACCGATAAAATGTTTCAATTATCTTGTAAATTGGTTGTGCTTAATAATTCGAAAGTATTTGGCACAATTACAAACCCGTCATCAACAACCCGTGTTGTGACGTTTCTAATTGTATCACATACTATCTTCATTTGAAACCGTCATTTGCAACCCGTGCAAACATGTTTCAAATTTGAACTCATCCATCACAACCTGTGCGATGATAGTTCACAACGCTTTAAACATGCAAACAATTAAAGTCGATTTTAATCTTTGCATGTGAGGTGATGGCTTATAAACTTATAAGCTAATCATGCAAGCATGTTATTAATTAAATAATTCAAGCAAGCATTCATAAAGCGTTAAATATGCATTTTATAGCCCATCCTAATCTTAGGATTCTACGAGTCTTCATATCTTCTCGTCTTTCTCATTCGGGCTCCCACTAGCTCTTGGACTTCCTCCAAGACCGTCATGGTGCTCGATTTTCCATCCTTCTCGTCTTTGAGTAATAATTACAATTAATACTCGGTTCGTAGACCGGATAAAAAATTATTACACTTTATGGCCTCGAATAAAAGAATAATTACACGCTAACACTAACGGTATGCAAACCGTGAAAGCGATAAAATCTAATGGGCTACTAATGCATCATACATCTCATCACATCATCCAACATGTTATCACACAAACATGTTATCAAACAATATGCAATATTTCCGGTTTTAATTTTGCAAAGTTGCTTGGTCGGGTTTATCGAAACTAGACCTTTTCGAAAAACGGTTTATCGAAACCGATCAAATTTAAAAGTTTTCGAAATATTGGATCGCGGGTTCATGCCACGGACAAAATCAACATGCACGAACCAAGTCGGGCCAAGCCAATGGGCCGAGCCCAACACCACGGCTCGGTTTGGGACTTGGAAGGCCCAAGCCGAGCTTGCCTCCACTCTCGGCCTCGGCCTAGAGTGGGGACGGCCCCGGTCACTGCCGGCCTCCGGTGACTTCCGTCCGGTACCTCCGATCCGGCTCCCTGAGAGTCTCTTCTCGGACCCGACAAATCCAATAATTTCCGAAAAATTCCAAATTCAATATATTTTCAAAAATAACATATTTCATGCAAATATCCCAAAAAGCATTAAAACCATGTTATCAACAATTTTGGCATTTGTATCATTACAAAACCGAAATAACAAACAAGGATCTCGGAGTGGTAGACCGGCTCTGAATCCATTGTTGGGTTCCAGGGCATCCTAATTACGTTCATGCCAGCGGAAGCAACCTATAAACCGCCCCTAACCTGCGCAAGTTCGACTACCAAGTTAGATCCTTAGGAAATCGAGTTTTTGGGTTTTACCAGAATCTGCCCGGCAGAAAATCGAGACTTTGAAGCTCTATATCTCGAGCTACAGAAGTCCAATTGCTTCAGTTCTTTTTTCCAATTCCCTACATCTTTTGTGTTTTGCTCCGAACCCAGTTCGGACGAGAAGACCTCCGTCTGGAGCAAAACATTTTTCCCGTCTCGCTGGACAGACTCTGCAGACCAGTCTGCTTCTCGGCCTTGTATCTCCCAAACCAGCGTTCTTTTGAAAAATCAGTATTTCACAAAAGTTGTAGCCCTTGGACTTATCTTTCCAACGCCGCCAGTTTCAGGTCAATCGGAGCTTCGACGAGCGGCTATGGCTAACGCATTGTCGGTCTCCGGAACTGGACAATCTGGACAGTTTCTCCATTTTGCATTCAGTCTTTGTTGAATCGATAAAGAAGAACTTACAGATCTTCTTCTCTAGAGAAAGTCCACACCAAGGGGATGATCTTGAAAATCCTTCACTTAATTGCCTACTAGAACAATTAAATGAAGAACAAGAGAGCAAAGAGAGGAGAGAGAGAGTTGTGAGAGTTGTAGGATTGATGAGAGTGTGTTGTGTCTTGAATCCCATTTGATATTTCTCTACTTCATCAATCTCATGAGCATGGGTCAAAAGGTGATTGGTATGGGCTTAAAGGTGCTTTAACCCATACCCCTTAAATCACTCACCTCTTAATCCACAATCACCAACTAAGCATGGTGTTGTGTGGCCCCCACACATGGACCCACCATGTGGGCCGGCCAAGAGGGCTTATTGGGCCCTTAATGGGCCCTTGTTTGGGCCGGCCATGTGACCTCATGGGCCGAGCCCATTTAACCCATACCCCTTAAATCACTCACCTCTTAATCCACAATCACCAACTAAGCATGGTGTTGTGTGGCCCCCACACATGGACCCACCATGTGGGCCGGCCAAGAGGGCTTATTGGGCCCTTAATGGGCCCTTGTTTGGGCCGGCCATGTGACCTCATGGGCCGAGCCCAATGGGCTCGCCCGTGTGGTCTCGTGCCGTGTCCAAAAGTCGCCCGACCTCTTTTGTCGTTACTTATCAAACAAAGTCCGACGCGACATCGACGAAAAAACTCAGTTTTCTCGATTCGCTAATTATTCTCTCAAACCGAACCCATGGCACAAAACCTCAAGTTTTGTCCATGTATTGCTCCTCAAGAAACGTTAAGGTTTCCTTGTCTCAAGTTATCCGTCTTGAATGTGTGTGACCCTCTAGGCTCATGCCATCGTTGGCAGATCGGCGTAAAAGATCGCTCTTGCCCGATCCATCATAAGTGGTCTCTAGTAAGACGTTATGATTACCCAAGGTGCATGATGATCGATGATTCGACTTAACCTTGTGCGTACAAGTCACTATCCTATTATCTGTAGATATCCCGATTGATCACAAGGCATAGAGTCGTCACCCTTGTTTAATCAATCATTGTTACTTCATATGCGAGATGGCTGAGAACTGATAACCCGTATCATCGGCATGGCCATGCTCTTACTCTCAGTCAGTCTCCATCAAGAGGCCCTTTTAACGGATATCTTTCCCATACCGTAGTATGAGGGATAAATCCCTTAGTCGTCTTTCGTGTCACTCATGCAACTCGTTCCGCCACCCAATCATGCCCTTTATAGCAATCCTGTCACAGAAAGCGTTAGGCGCAAGTTAAAGCCGCACGTTCATTGCATAGTGATCACAAAGACTCCTTGGTCTAAGGATGTCGTGACAAGTTATCGCATTTGAATATGTTCATGGCTTAATCTATGAAAACACTATTCAAAGCGGGTCGTCCGATATCAATCACTTCATGATATCTATGATATGATTCCGGGATCCCTCATCCCTATGACAAGTAGAACTACGTCATTAAGAACCATCCTCATACTGGTCGCTTCTAAGGAAGCATATTTTGACCAGGGACTCGTTAAGTGTGATCCGTACTGATTTATGGTTCTACTACTTTAGTGGTCATAAATAGAATCATGCTTAACATATTACTTCAACACATAAGTAATACAAAGCCGTTTTATATATATGTTACAAACGATGATAATGTACATAGACGTTTACAGGCTAATAGCAATTGGACTAGGGCACAAATGCTATCAATCAGTTGTCTTCAACACTCCAGGGTGTTGATGTACTAGTAACTCAGAGATAAGGGAGGGGAAGGCGATAGGTATCTTCACAGCTAGAGATCTTACATGTCTAATAAGATGATCAATAACAAACTGCCCAAAATCAAGCGTGGAACCAGTACCTATTTGGAAGATGAGTATCGCCAGCTCCGGTTTGATGGAGGAAGCGTGTGTGGAGGGAGCCCAGTTTGCTACTCAAATACGGAATAGGATGGAGTACTTGGATGTGAGGTCCGAGGCTGCCACAGTGCCCTTGGTAGGCCACATTCTGCTTTTTTCTCCGGTAATCTCCTTGAGGACTTTGTTTAGGTCAGGTAGAGGTACAGAACGAACACACTTTCTCCCCAGGAAGGCATTAATGATGTCAGAGGAAATGTTGAAACGAAAGCCTCTGACATATACCTTCTCACAATCCGGATCATTCGGAGTCCCAAACTCAGTAGGCAAATTAGCAATGAATTCTTTGACCAAGAGGGGATAGTGGTTACCAATGTTAGTGACGGTCTTCATAAGTTCTGCTTGCTCCAGGAGTTGGACAATGGCTTCTAGTCCCAGTAACTCTAACGACAGGGTCTTCTCGGGATATGTCATTCTCTGGAACACAAACTCCCAACGTTTAGCACTGTCTGCAGAGTGAAGCGATACATTGTCGTAAGGAACACTGGGGTTGGTCTTGACCGTCTTCAGGCTTTTTCCCTTCTTTGCAGCCTTTGCAGTAACCTCCTCTTCATCGTCATCAGTTTCTTCATCCACCAATCTCCTTTTGGAGACAACTTTCTTCCCTTTTTATTTGATGGACATCTTGTTCTTCTTCTTGCTGGTGCCTCCAGCATCTTCTACCTCCTTCCTCTTCTTGGTTTCTTTGAGTTTTCCAACCATCACTGCTAGACTTTCATTCTCTTCTAATACCTTCTTTTTCAGAGTTGACAACACCGTGTGTGCTGTCTCAGTAGCATCTTCTGTCACATCTTCTCTGACATCCAGAGGTGTTTCTTCTGTGTTATTGGCGGCGACACTGTTGTCCTTCTCAGCTTCTTCCAGATCGGTATCCCCGTCTCTGGTTCCGTCTTTCTCAACTTCTTCATCAGCTTCTTCCGAGTCAGCGACTTCTTCTTCTCCTGCCACATCCTCCTTTGTGGCTCCAGGAATGACATCTTTTGCACCTTCTTCCTCTCCTTCTCCTTCAGCAATACACTCCAACCCATGACTGATCTGGAAGAAACATCCTCCAGATGTGCTCTTCTTATCTGCTGTGTTTCCAGCCCAATCAGCATCACAGTACCCCACCAGGGTAGAAGATGTGTCGAATGAGTATAATAAACCCAAGTCTGTAGTCCCAGAGATATATCTTATAATTCTTTTAGCTTGGGATAGATGACTAACCTTGGGATTAACTTGATATCGTGCACATACTCTCACAGAGTAATCAATATCTGGTCGACTGGCAGTAAGGTAGAGAAGACTACCAATGATGCTTCTGTATATGTGTTGGTCGACGGCTTCTCCTGGATCATCTTTAGTTAGCTTGATATGTGTAGCTGCAGGTGTCCGTTTATGTGAAGCTTTCTCTAGCCCAAATTTCTTGACAATATTCTTCGCATATTTGCTTTGAGAGATGAAGATGCTATCTTTTAGCTGTTTGATTTGGAAGCCTAGGAAGTAGGTAAGCTCTCCCACCATTTGTTTGATTTTAGCTGTTCTGATTGCATTTGTTGGATAAATTGCTCTACCATCTTTCTTGACATCCCTCCAAAGACAATGTCATCGACATATATTGGGCCATCATAAAATTCCCGTCCTCATTCTTCACAAATAGAGTCTTGTCGACTCCCCCTCTAGCGTAGCCGCTTTGTATCAGAAATTTTGTGAGCCTTTCATACCAGGCCCTTGGTGCTTGTTTCAATCCATAGAGAGCCTTCTTAAGTTTATACACATGATCAGGTGAGTGAGGAACAACAAATCCTTTAGGTTGCGATACATACACTTCTTTGTTGAGATCTCCATTCAGGAAAGCACTTTTGACATCCATCTGGTAAAGCTTAATCTGTAGATGGCATGATATCCCTAGTAGGAGACAGATTGCTTCAAGTCTTGCTACGGGAGCAAAGGTCTCATCGAAATCTACTCCCTCAATTTGGGTGTACCCTTGTGCTACTAGCCTTGCCTTATCTCGGGTGATGTTTCCAAGCTCATCAGACTTATTTTTGAAGATCCATTTTGTGCCAATGATATTTCCTTCGCTTGGCTTGGGCACCAGTTCCCATACCTGGTTCTTCTCAAATTGAATCAGTTCCTCTTGCATAGCATTGACCCAATACTCATCATTGATAGCTTCATTAATATTTTTGGGTTAAAACTTTGAAACGAAGCATATATTACCTATCACCTCGTTGTAGCTTTCAGAAGTTTTTGATCGAGTCCGTATGCCTTCATTTAGGTCTCCAATTACTCCAGAGATAGGACAATTACCCTGGATTCTTCGTGAGGGATTCTTGTTGCTGGTTTCAGGAACTGTCTCATCGTTATCGACATTTGGACTAGCATTATCGTTTTCTGATTTGCTGCTAGCATTTTCTCTGACATCAGCAATAGCATCCTTTCTAACATTGTTGGGATAGACTCCGTCTTCGTCTATCGCGTCTTCTGAGGCATCTTTACAATCATCATCAATAACAACATTGATTGATTCCATCATGGTCTTGGTTCGTTTGTTGATGACCCGGAACGCACGACTATTCCTTGAGTAACCAAGGAAGATGCCTTCATCACTCTTTAGATCAATTTTTCGATGAGACTCTACATCAGCGAGAATATAACAAGTGGATCCAAAGATATGGAAGTACTTAACATTGGGCTTTCTCCCCCTCCATATTTCCTAATGAGTTGCTGACATACCTGGTCGGAGAGTGACTCGATTGTGGATATGGCAAGCAGTGTTAAGTGCTTCTGCCCAAAAATGAGTTGGTATGTCCTTGGCCAGCATCATAATTCTAGCCATCTCCTGTAGAGTCCTGTTTTTACGCTCAATAATGCCATTCTGTTGAGGAGTGATTGGTGCTGAGATCTCATGAGGTATCCCTTCTGAGTTACAGAATTCTGCAAATTTGCTGTTCTCGAACTCTCGACCATGATCACTACGAAGGCGAATTATTTTGCCAATTGTCTCCCCTTTTTCTTGTTGGACCTGGATGCATAGATTCTTGAAGATCGAGAAGGTATCTGATTTATCACGACGGAAGTCAACCCATGTGTATCGTGAGTAATCATCTACACATACAAAGACATAGCGTTTTCCTCCAAGACTTTCAACTTGCATTGGTCCCATGAGGTCAATATGTATTAGCTCAAGCACTCGAGAGGTGGTGATATGCTGTAGCTTCTTGTGTGACATCTTGGTTTGCTTTCCAATCTGACATTCTCCGCAGATCTTTCCTTCTACTATTTTTAGGTTCGAAATTCCAGTAATGGCCTGTTTGAAAGAGATCACCACGGGTTCCAAACGATGAATATCATGCAGCGGACTTTATGTAACTGTGGTGATCGTCAAAAGCTAAGATCTTAATGCCATTTGAACATGTTATAAACATAATTATAAATCTGATATTTACCTCTTGTAATCGACAAAAACACAAGTGTAGTGTTCTCTCTTTCAAGTCCACACAAGCACCACAACCGAAATGATTTTTCACTCAATATTTTGCTAGAAATTTTGAGAGAAAACAAGGAAACAATGGAGGTAGAGAGGGAGCTGAAAATCGGCAATGAGGGAGAGAGAAAGGAGGGAGAAGTTGCTGAAAATTTCAAGAGATAATTGAATAGATATTATGTGATTTTAATTTGAAATTAAATTGAATTTCAAAATTAAAATTGCATTATCTATCCCTTTATTCTTTCTTATTTGCAATTGATCCCTCTCTTATCTTAAATCCCTAAATGGGCTTTAAGCCCGTTTAACTAAAACCCAAATTAAACCCATTAACTTGAGTTCTAATTTCGGTTTAGTCAAAACGGCTCAATTTTCTCGAATTGATTTCTTCAACCGTCTAGTTAAAACCTTAGGCCACAAAACTACCGAATTGTTCTCGATTCTCATCCATAATTGTTGTCATGTATCGTGCTTAATGCGTGTGACTCTCTAGGCTCACGAATAATTGGCAGACTGGTAAAATTACTATTTTACCCTTTCCATCATAAGTGGCCTCTAGCAAGACATTATGATTATCCAATATTCGTGATTATCGATTATTCGACTTAACCTGTTATCGTACATGTCACTGTCCTTTTACCAAACCGATATCCAGATTGATCAATAGGCATAGAATAGTCATCCTAATTTATCAATCACTGTTTCTTGATATCTGAGATGACGGAAAACTGATACTAAGGTATCACCTGCATGGCCATGTTCTTTCTTCAGTCATACTCATCAAGTGGCCTAAACGGATATCTTTCTCATACCGAAGTATGAGTGATAAATCCCTCAGACGCCTTTCGAGTTCACTAGTGCAATAAATGCTAAAGCCAATCGAAGTCGTTATAGTTACCGTTTTACAGATAACGTTAGACTAGGTCAAACTTAGGTATTCGTTACATAGTGTACACAAAGAGTCCTTGGTCTTAGGATATAATGACAAGTTACGATATGTGAGTATCTCATGACTGGATCTATGCAGCATACTCACAATCGGGTTGTCCGATATCATCGACCTGATGATATCTATGATATAACTCTGGCACATACTTTGCCATGATCAGTAGAGCGTGATCACAAGGAGTTAGTCTCATACTGATCGCTTCAGAAGAAGCTTAGCTGATCAGGGACTTTATCGAATGCAATTAATTCTGATCTATAGTTCTACTATAAGTGATTACACACATTATGACATAGATCAAATTACATTCGATATATTACCACAACACATTAGTAATATATGCCGATTTATTTATGAAATTTTGATCGGCTTAGTCGTGCAAGATGCCACACACAATGTTACACGGAATGCTGTAACGTTGTGTCTGACTTCTTGCGTAGATAAAGCAGGACAGTAAATATAAAGCTACAAGTAATGACACAGCAGATTGTTTACCCAGTTCGGTGCAACGTCAACTACGTCTGGGGGCTCTCAGCCTAGTGGAAAGATTTTACTTATCAGTAATCCGTCAGAACATACAAGTACCTGTGATCCCTCCTAGATCTATACTTTATGCTACGTCTTACAGTGCAATCTATCTCAGGGTCTCCCCCTTAATCCAAGAACGTCTTGATTCCACTCTTCGAGCAATCGCCTTGCTCTGTCGTCTTCAAGTCTTCTTCAAGCTTGGTGGTTGCGTGCAGTCTTCAACTCACCACTTTCAGTAAACCCTCAATCACCTAACTCTCTATAGTTATGTGATACACAAAGTCCTAAGCTCAATCTGCAATTTTTCAGCCCGCAAACCTTCACGTCTAAGAACCTTGCAAATTGATGCTAGGAGACAAATAAAGAACCACACAATTGCTAAGGGGGTAGCCTAAGCTTTTATAGCAATCGTGGATGAGTACTAATCCTAAAGGGTTTCCTCTTAGTCACCGTCTTTCTTCTTTTCAGATTAGGAGTCGTTCTGCACTTTCCTAATCGTTTTCTTGCTGCACTGCCGAACCTGCACTTTCCTGATTTCTGTCGATCAGGATGCTTGCCGAGATGCCGTCAACAATGTCACACAAGATGTCGTAGAAGATGGTTCGACATAGTTGTAGAAGATACTTCGACATTCTTTGTAACATGTTTCTTCAGTTCCTTCAAAATCAGCCAATCTCGAAAATCGTCGTAACTACAATTTACTCGGAAAGATGATAAAACATTACATCTGTAGATCACTTATATATTGGACTGGGGCATAACTCTAACAATCTCCCACTTGCCCCTGGTTCCAATTTAAGTTCTTATCTACTCCCATAGACCCTGCATGTTTCTCATGCCTAGGCTGCGGCTGAGCCTTTGTCAAGGGATCGGCCATATTATCATCAGTCGAATAGTGTTTAATCTCCACATCACCTCTATACTTGATAATTCTCACGGCACCTGTTGAGTATATGTTTGGATCTGTTGTGGAATCTGGGCTCTTGAGCAATAGCTACGGCACCTGTGTTGTCCCCCAACAAGCTTATCGGATCAGACGCTCGCTGCGTTGCATCTAATCCGATTAGAAAGCTTCTAATCCATACGGCCTCTTTAGCTGCTTTTGTTGCAGCTATATACTCAGCCTCCGTTGTAGAGTTGGCAATTTTGGCTTGCTTAAAGCTTATCCAGCTGAAAGCGCCACAACTCAACACAAAATATATCCTGACAGAATTTTGAAGTCATCTGGATATTGTTGAAAACTAGCAACGATTTGTCCTTTGACTGCTAGTTCTCTATCTATTTCCCCATACACTAGGAATGCATCCTTGGTCCTCCTCAAATATTTGAGTATGACCTTTGCCAGTAATCTAGTGTAATTGACCGGGGTTAGATTGGAATCTGCTGGTGTAGCTTAGTGCAAACGAGACTTCCAGTCTCGTGCACATCCTGGCATACATGATGGATCCCACAGCCGAAGCATAAGGGATCTTACTCATCCTGCTCAGCTTATCAGGAGTACTAGGACTCTGTAGTTTGCTGAGCTTAATGCCATAACGCATGGGTATGTATCCTTTCTTAGAATCAAGCATTGAGATCTTCTAAGTCCTTCATCGATAAGTACTTCCCTAACCTAAGTCCTTCATCAAGCATTAAATGTAGCATCACCTAAGTCCTTCATCGATAAGTACTTCCCTAACCAAGCTTTGGTGGCAATGTCGGGATGTCATTCTCGATGAATAAATATCAAGAATACAATATTACTCCCACTCGCTTTCTTATGTACGCAAGGCTCACTTTTGTTTTTGATGAAGCCGAGTTCCCTTACAACTTCATCAAAACGAATGTTCCAACTCCGTGAAGCTTGCTTTAATCCATAAATGGATCTAAGCAGCTAACAAATCTTTCCGGGATTCTCTGGATCAACAAAACCCTCGGGCTGTGTCATATACACATCCTCTTTTAAGTTCCTGCTAAGGAAGGGGTTTTGACATCCATCTGCCATAACTATGGCTAAAAATAATCCGGATTAAACTGAACATTGCTACTGGTGAAGAGGTGTCATCATAATCCATTTACTAAATCTAACGATAACCTTTTACAACCATCCTAGCCATATTGTTCTGAGAACTTCCATCCATGTCGGTCTTGATCCTATAGACCCACTCAAAATCGATGAGTTTTATCCCAGGGGTTTGAACCACCAAGCACCAGACTTGGTTGTCATACATGGATTTCATTTCCTCACTCATGGCGCTCTGCCATTTTTCGGAGTGTGGACTGGTCAAAGCTTGTCTGAAGGTTTTTGGATCATCCTGATCCATCAATATCAAGTCATTTCCCGCAGTGGCTGTGAAGCCATATCTGTCTAGAACATGACGAGATCTTTTAGACCTCCTTTGACAATCTAGAATTTCTGTAGGGACTGATTCTTCATCTACGACCATCTGAGGCTCCAGTACTTCTACATCTTGCATAGCAGGCTCCTGAATTGCTTCAGGCTGTTCCGTATCCTATCAAATTTCTTCGAAATGCACGGGACTTCCACTAGCTATTTTGGAAAAATATTTCTCCAAAAATACCCCTCCTCGAGCAACAAAGACTTTGTACTCGCTGGGTATATAGAAGTTGTATCTCTTAGTTTCTTAAGGATACCTTACGAAGACACATTTTTTCTGATTTGGATGCCTGCATCTCTGCTACCCAAATCTTTTTAGGAAAAACATACTAGGATGTTTCCCACACCATATATGACTATGGTTCATTTCTTATTTGACTACTACGCGAAGGCGCACGCATCCAAATAGAACTGACCATCTCATACCGCTCCCATCCCAATGAATACTACGCGGAGGCGCACACATCCACAATAATGGGAGACGTAATAAGTGTCATATGGTGTACCTTCTGTGACACTGGTCCAGCTCTTATTTGGCTACTACGCGGAGGCCCACAAATCCAAATAGAACTGATTACCTTATTCAGCTCGCATCCTAATGAATACTACGCGGAGGCGCACGCATCCACAGTAATGGGAGACAGAATGACTGTCACAAGGTGTACTATCGTTGTCTTCATCGGAGCCCGATTCAAAATGAATGCGGCCGTTTCCAGAGTCAAGTATTAGTTCAACTCTCTTCTGGTCTGAGTACTCATAGGTCCACATACGTCGGAATGTATTAGACTTAATAAGTCACTCGCCTTTCACATAAACCTGTGAAAGGTGCCTTCGTCATTTTGCCCATTAGGCGAGACTTGCATCTTTCAGTTTGAGTGAATTCAAATGGACTTAAAAAGTCCACACTTGTGAAGTGTTGAAATGCGTTTCTCGCTCATTAGGAAAGACTTGAATCTTTAAGTTTGAGTGAATTCTAACGGACTTAAAGTCCACACTTGTGAAGTGTTGAAATGCATTTCTCGCCTATGTGCCTTAAATGACAATGCCAGATTATAACTTGGTTTAAATCATTAGATTTAAGCATTTTCTTATTTACGTTATAGCGATTAAGCTTACCAACGTAAATATCTGATCCTGAAGACGTGGATACCTACTCTTCTTCACATGATCCTTGTATTGCTTACAATCCCTTATTCCCGTGTCCTGGCTCATTGCAGTGATAGCATATCTCCTCCAATTTGTCCTTAGAATTCACAGCAGTTTTGGGAGCTGCTTGAACCTTTGGACGCTTGGGGTGTCTGATCTGCCCTGCAAGGTGCCCAGGAGCCTTAACCTTACCCAGATCAGCTTTCTTGAAGCTGGCCTTCTTTTTGACCATAAGGACCTCCTTGGTCTTGCCCTTGAGGTTCTTTTTAGCGGTCACAAGCATCCCATGAAGCTCTGTTAAGGGCTTTTCCATGTAATGCATATTGTAATTTACTATGAAATCACTATGTGTATCTGGAAGTGACTGCAACATAAAATCTGCAGTCATTTCAACCTGATCATCAAAACAAAGTCTGGTTAGATGTTACTGAAGACATTAAATCTTCGTGACATGGGGACTAACAGGGCTCTAGCCTTAAGTTTGCAGGAGTTAAGTTCTATGAAAGTATCATATCTTTTGACACGAGCTTTCTCCTTGAACATTTCCTTGAGGTCTGCCTTACAGGTATGAGGGTCATCTGAAACGTTCCTGAACTGCTTCTGCAACCCTGGCATCCTACTCCCCACCATAATGCATGACACGTCAATTTGGTTACTAAGGAACTTTGATAAGTATCCTTAGTGCCCTAGCGGCATTCAGCGGTGGCTCATCAGGAGGTTCCTTGGTAAAGATATACTACTTACGTTCATGCTTGAGTACAAGACTCAAGTTTCTATTCCAATCTGAGTGATTCACACCCTTGAGTATGTCCTCAATCTGGACTCTCAGTGCGCTATTACTCCTTTGTGTTGTGTTTGCCTTTTAGTTCTACATGGTAAAATTAATTAAAATTCAAGTTGGATATTAGGTTACAAAACACTTGTCTGATTCTAACATTAGAATCTGAACCAAGATCCTATCATACCCTCAATTGAAGTGAACGGAAGCTCACTGCTCCAATTGAGAGCATCAAGGTAGGAATACATCCATTTACAAAACCATGTAATTCCTGGCTAGGGTCTGTACTAAAAGTACACGGTATACCCTATACTGATACCCTAGGTCAGCCCTAGCTGACAATCGTAGACAAGTTTGAAATTCTGAATCGTACTGAGTCAGGAAGTCGAACACAAAGTCTTTAACTTGTGTATCGACTTCTTGTGGAAACCGTAAGCAAAGTAATGGACAAATAATAATAACGACACCAGAGATGATTACCCAGTTCGGTGACTCCGCACCTACGTCTGGGGGCATTTTGCCAGTGGAAAGGTTTTTCACTATAGGTAGTCAATAGTACAACTTCAAGCACCAACTAGCTATCACACAAGCTATTGTCCTAAGCTACTATAGATCTCACCGTGAATCACCTCGACCAGGAGCCTCTCCCCCTGTCTTTGAGATTCCCTCAATTCCACCCTTCGAGCAAGCCTATGCTCGGTGTCGTTGTCTTCTTGGATGGAGTTATGAATCTTCAATCACAAACAAAAACCCTAACCGATCCAAACACTTAGTCTTCGCGACTTAAGGTTTGATCGGAGCAAAGATCCGTTCTATCGAATCTTACTCAGCCTCTCAACACGCCGATGGTTTACTGGTTAAGAGCTCTGAGAAATCTTGCAAGTGTTAGAACAAGAACGGATGATCTGCTAATGGGAAGCCAAGGGCTTTTTATAGCAGCTCACATTCCTAGTCCTTCTCGGATTAGGAACAGGAAAGTCAGGCAAGTTGTTGCTGCCTTCCACGACAGCTGGAAGTCGTCTTGCCTGTTTTGACTTCCTGATGAAATCAGGCAAGTCGAGTTGCCGCCTATTGCTGACGTGTAACTGCCAGCTGGAAGTCGTCTGACTTGTCGACGCCACTTTCTTGCGCTCTAAGTCTTCGTGGCGCCTTTCTTCTTTCGCTCCAAGCTTCGTTGAAATAGGAAAGCTTCAGACTTTCCTAATCTTCGGCTCGTAACAAGTCGCTTCACATGTCATGTAACATGTTGCTCGACTTCTTACTTTTGCGCTAAAAATTATGCCAACAAATAAACGTAGCAACAATCTCCCCCTTTGGCAATTTTTTAGGCAAACACCTTTTTAAGCCCATCGTCATCTTGTGGCAGTTACGCACAGCAAGTGATTTATCTTGTGGCAGTTACGCACAACAAGTGATGTGACTTCTTTACTCCAAGCAGGCACATCGTCGTCACCTTGAGGCAGTTACGCACACAGCAAGTTTCGTGACTTCTGATGCGACTTCATGTGCGGCTTCTGGTTTATCTTCTGGAGCTTTAACTTCTGGAGCGGCGACTTTTATGCTTAACTTTCGGCGCGACTTCTGCGTAACTCCTGGCGTAGCTTCTGGCGTAGCCTATCTATATCACCATCACCATCACCATTTATCTCCCCCTGTTTGTCTAATAATATTGCCAAAGGCAATCGTTTACCGAAATTCGACTAAACAGTAGGGTAAAAAGCCAGCTCACACCATGAGCAAAATGAACAGCTCAAACATGAGCAAAAAACCAGCTCAAAACATGAGCAAAATATCCCAAAATAAAAAGTCATAATGTGCGGAAAATTAACTCGGACAGACCCCGAGGATTTAAGAGTGTGTGTGGAACAAGTTTATCATGGCAAATTCAGAGAATTACTTAAAACGACGTGGAGTCGTCAACATCTTCTTCAGCAGCAGTAGCAAAGCGGAGGTCATTGAGCAGAGCTTCACAGGCAACCTTGCGGTTTGATAGCATCGCAATTGACTTCTCCAGATCTTCGATCATCTCCACCAATTCTTCCTCTATCCAAGTGCCAAGTGGTCCTGATGGTCGAGAGCTTGAACCAGCTCCTGATGCTTTGGCCATGGGAAGTCCGAGGTCCTTCAACTGCTTCCCTTCGAAGTTCTTGAGGTTGATAGCAAGGGGCAGTGGCTTCTTGCCCGGAATATCCGATTCTCGAACAATGTGAGGACATTGTTGGAGAAGGATACCGGTTATCAGCGAAGGAAACCCGATAGGAAGTTTGATAGCACATAATTTGGCGTGCTTGACTAGGTGTTTAATAACATAAGCGCCAAAATCAAGAGAAGACTGCGTACATATTTGGTAAATGAGTTTTGCCAATTCGGTTTTGATGCTTGACCCATGCGTAGAAGGTGCCCAATTAGCCAGACCAATGCGGTAGAGGATAGAATATTTTGCTGTAAGCTCAGTAGCCGCAATGGTGTCTTTGACGGGCCAGACCTTCTTCCGTCCTCCAGTGATCTCAACCGCTACTTTGTTTAAGTGCGGGACTTCTGGAGTGACTTCTGGGTCATCTCTTCCAAGGTAGGCATTGATGGTTGAGGCAGAGATTTCAAAGCATTCTCCCCGAACAAACACCTTTCTGTATTCAGCGTCTTCAGGTTCATCAAACTCGCTTGACAGGTTGACAATAAACTCTTTGACCAAAGCTGAGTAGAATGGCCCAATATTTATGACGGTGTTGGTAAGGCCTGCTCTTCGGATAAGTTCTACAATCGAGTTTATCCCCTGTTCTTCTGTGGAGAGTTCTCTTTCTGGATAGATCTTGCGTTGATAGAAATACTGCCACTTAACGACATTGTCTACAGAGTGGAAAGAGACATTGTCTGTAGGCGCTTTAGACACATTCTTTGGGAGTTTCTGCCCTCCCATCGCCTTTTTGACTCGTGGTAGCACAATCTGGGTGTCTTCTTCTTCAGATTCTTCTTCTTCAGGTGCAGAGGTTACTACAGTAGTCAGTGACTTCCTTCTTGACTTCTTCGGCTGTTTAGACGCTGAAGCTCCTCCTTTCTCTGTGGCTTTCCTCTTTGGGGTCAGTCTCCTCGGTAGTTGAGGTTCTTCTTCTTCATCAACCAACCTTCGTGTTGGTAGCTTCCTTCTCTCAGCCCTTTTGGGCACAGCTTCTTCCTTTTCCACGGTTTCAATGTCGACACTTTCTTTGATGTTGACAAGTTCCTCTAAAGGTTGAGTGACTTCTGGAATGGCTTCAGGATTTTCATTGAGCCCTGAATCACTGTTCGGGGCGACATGGGAACTTCCTTCTTTCTGTAAGTCCTCGTTTAGAGGAGATTTCTCTGGTGCTGGTGTCGACTTAGAAGGGCTGGGTTGGTCCTTGGTGCTGGTGTTGTGGACTTCAGGAACAAGGATTTCTAAACCCTCTACAGGCAGGCTTTTATCTTCGGTGTTTTCGTTAGGAAGGAGAGCAGATTTACCTTTTGTTGGAGTCGTAGTAGAGAGAGAAGCTTCTTCTTCTATGTTCCCAGAATCGGCTAAGGTATCGTCCTTTTCAACGACGGGAGTTGCGTCTTTAGGTGTGATCGTTGGGGGTGAGCTTGTTACTTCCTGAGGTGCTGCCGAACTTTCCCCTAAGACTTTTCCTCCTCGGATCCTCACTCCATGCTTGTTTCTCGTCGATTTGGAAGCTAACAATTTCTTGGCAATAACTTTTGCCCTCATTTTTGCTCGTAGAGCTTTTGAGGCAGATGGTATTCGTCCGCTTCGAGTACCAACCATTTAGCTAGGATTTGTTCTTTGAGAGGAGTGAGCAGATTCTTTGCTGAAATTTTGATTTCTAGAACCCTAACGATTTCAAATGGTGGAGGAGGTGCAGAGTCTTTTCCGCGTGGGAGTTGAACAGAATGATTTCTGATAGGTGGATTGTCAGAGTGTAATCATTCTTTAAAATTCAAATAAGACTAACGGGCTTCTGATAAAAAGATTTGGGCCCGGCTTGATTTTGTGGACCCAGGTTGGTCCTGATCGAGAGAGAGAATAAAATCAACTAAAAACTCTCCCTCTTCTTGCTTGATTTCTGACTATTCTAGATAGCAAAGTCCAAGGGTTGACCTCAGACTTTCAAACCTGTTAGCATCTAATGCTTTTGTAAAGATGTCTGCGACTTGTTTCTCAGTGGGTAGGTACTCGAGCTTTATCTTCTTGTCTTCTACAAGCTCTCGAATAAAGTGATGCCTGATGTCAATATGCTTTGTCTTGCTATGTTGCACTGGGTTTTTCGAGATGTTGATTGCACTGATTTTGTCACAGAACAAAGTCATGACTTCTTGCTTGACTCCATATTCTGCCAACATTTGTTTCATCCAAAGAAGCTGAGTACAGCTACTTCCGGCTGCAATATATTCGGACTCAGCACTAGACAAAGCAATACAGTTTTGGCTTTTGCTGAACCACGATACAAGATTGTTCCTCAGGTAGAAACAACCTCCAGAGGTGCTTCTTCGATCTGGTGTGCTTCCCGCCCAGTCAGCATCACAATATCCAACCAGAGTAGGAGAGGTATCAAAAGAATATAGCAAACCCAATTCAGAGGTTCCCGAGATGTACCTTATGATCCTCTTTGCATGAGCCAAGTGACTGACTTTTGGATTGGCTTGGTATCGAGCACAGATTCCCACAGAGTAAGCGATGTCGGGTCGACTTGCTGTTAGATAGAGGAGACTTCCTATCATACTTCGATAAAGACTTTGATCAACTGATTCTCCCATTTCGTCCATTGTGCATTTGTCATGTGTGGCAATAGGAGTCCTCTTGTGCGAAGCTTTTTCTAACCCAAACTTCTTGACAATGTTCTTTGCATATTTGCTTTGGGAGATAAATATACCATCTGACATCTGCTTGATCTGGAAGCCTAGGAAGTATGTGAGCTCACCGACCATGCTCATCTCAAATTCAGACTGCATATGTTGGACGAAACGTTCCGCCATCTTGTCTGACTTCCCTCCAAATACAATGTCGTCGACATATATTTGAGCAATCATGATGTCCCTTCCTTCCTTCTTCACAAAGAGAGTTTTGTCTACTCCTCCTCGAGTATAGCCATTCTGTACAAGGAATTTGGTAAGACATTCATACCATGCTCGTGGAGCTTGTTTGAGTCCGTAGAGAGCTTTCTTTAGCTTGTAGACATGGTGCGGAGAGTCATGGTCTTCGAATCCCTTTGGTTGGGCTACATAGACTTCTTCGTTCAGATTTCCATTGAGAAAGGCACTCTTTACATCCATCTGATAGAGCTTGAAACGCAGATGACATGCGATGCCGAGAAGAAGTCGTATGGCTTCCAATCTGGCTACCGGAGCAAAGGTTTCTTCAAAGTCGACTCCTTCGACTTGTGTGTACCCTTGAGCCACCAGTCTCGCTTTGTTTCGAGTGATGTTTCCTTGCTCGTCAGACTTGTTTTTGAATATCCATTTTGTCCCGATGACATTGACATTGTCAGGTTTGGGTACAAGTTCCTAGACTTTATTCCTTGCAAACTGAACCAATTCTTCTTGCATCGCGCAGACCCAGTATTCATCATTGATGGCCTCTTGTATATTCTTTGGCTCAATTTTGGAAATAAAGCAAACGTTACCTATCATCTCTTTGAAGTCAAGAGATGCCTTTTGTCGAGTCCGAACTCCTTCATTAATGTCTCCAATCACATCCTGGGGTGGATGATTCTTCTGAATTCTTCTGGATGGAGCTTTTTGCCTTATATGAGATGCCTCTTTATCTGGGATGATTAGGCTTTCGTCTTCAGGCTCTTTGTTGCGCTCATCGCCTTTGACTTCTAGTCTGACTTCTCCTCTGACCTCTGGTCTGACTTCTCGTGAGAGATTTAGGACTTCTTCGTCCTCGTCACTTGGTTGCTCGTTATTGTCATCAATCACGACATTGATGGATTCCATGATAGTCCGGGTGCGTTTATTGAATACACGAAAAGCCCGACTATTTCTGGAGTATCCGAGGAAGATGCCTTCGTCGCTTTTAGGATCCAATTTGCGTCGAGGTTCTCTATCTGCGAGTATGTAGCAGACAAATCCAAAGACATGGAAGTATTTGACATTCGGCTTTCTCCCCGTCCATATTTCATAAAGAGTGAGCGAAGTTCCAGGGCGGAGGGTCACTCTATTATGAATATGGCATGCCGTATTCAAAGCTTCAGCCCAGAAGTGCTGCGGGATGTCTTTGGCTAACATCATGACTCTTGCCATTTCTTGAAGAGTGCGATTCTTCCTTTCAACGATCCCGTTTTGCTGAGGAGTGATGGGCGCAGAAAATTCGTGTGCAATTTCTTCAGCATCACAAAAGTTTTCGAAGTTGATGTTCTCAAACTCCTTTCCATGATCGCTCCGAAGTCGGACGACTTTCCCAATGACTTCTCCCTTTTCTCGTTGAACTCTTCGACATAAGGCTTCAAAGACTGAGAAGGTATCTGACTTCTCTCGAATAAAGTCTACCCATGTGTACCTCGAGAAGTCGTCTACACATACAAATATGTACTTCTTCCCTCCTAGACTTTCTACTTGCATGGGTCCCATAAGGTCAACATGAAGAAGTTCTAGAACAAGAGAAGTAGTAAGATGTTGTACCTTCTTGTGTGACGTCTTGACTTGTTTCCTAATCTGGCATTCTCCACAGATTTTTCCTTCAATGATCTTGAGGTTGGGAACTCCAATGATCGCCTTCTCAGAGAGAATCTTTTGCATACTTCTCAAATTAATGTGACCAAGTTTTTGATGCCATAACTTTGTCTCTTGAGCTTTGGACAATAGGCACTTGGTTGGCAAAGTTGTGGCTGTTGGAGACCATAGATAACAGTTGTCAAGGCACCTGTGGCCTGTCATGACTTCCTTCTGTTGTTCGTCTTTGACCGAGGACTTGTCACGAGTGAAGTGGACATCCAGATTTAAATCACATATTTGGCTTATGCTGATGAGATTGGCTGTAAGACCTTCTACTAGTAGAGTTTCTTTCAGACATGGAGAGTTGGGAAGATTGTGTTTTCCTTTCCCGAGCACTCTAGCTTTTACTCCATCTCCAAAAGTGACGAAGCTATTTGTGCATGGTATTAAAGTGACCAAGAAAGAGCTATTACCCGTCATATGTCAAGAGGATCCACTATCAAAGTACCAATCGTTGCTGGTTGAGGCCTTTAGAGCGGTGTACGCGATGTTAGCTCGATAGTTGACCTCCTTGACTCGCCATTCCTTCCGTGGTTGGCTTTTCTTGACCAAGCTCTTCCCATATAGCTGATAGCAGAAGGGTCGAATATGTCCTCTTCGTCCACAGTGATGACAAACCCAGTTATGTCTCTTTATCTGGGTTTTTGAAGATGCCATGGTAAGAGGTTGTTTGGTTGCTTGGTCAGCCGTGAAGTTATGATACTTCTGTCGTGGCTTCAGGGGGCAACCTTCTAAGGGACGAAGACGGTGTGCGATGATGAGGCTTCTTTCGAATATCCAAGACCTTCCATATTCCTGGATGGTTTCTCGATCGAAAGTATTTGGTCCAGAGTGTTAGTGCTTGGATTCATCATCTTTACAGACTTGGTGACTTGTTCTAACTCGCCTTTTAGTCGAGTAACTTCCTTTTTAAGATCAACAGTCGTCTCGAGAAGTCTTGACTTGTCTTTATTAAAAGTAAGGATGAGAGCATTCTGCTTTTCGATTACTTGAGAGTCTTCAAGCCACTTGACATACCATTCGTTGTAAACATTGTTGAGGGTCTCATCGGATAGCTCATCATTAGAGTCATACTTCTTTGAGCTTTCAGCTGGTTGATCTATTGTGGAGGAAGTGAAAGCAACATAGTTACTTGTATGCTCAAGATCACTGTCTTCCTCATCTTCATCGTCAGTTAGAGAGGCATTGAATCCCTTCTTCTGTTTCTTTAAGAAGTTGGGACATTCTTTCTGCATGTGTCCATACCCCTCACATTCAAAGCACTGAGCTCCTTTACCTGATCGTTCTCCTCGTCCCCCATCGTTAGCTGTGTTTTCGAGCTTCTGAAACTTGTGCTGTGGCTTGTCTCTGACTTCTCGGGTGACTTTTCTTCCGGTCATCTGGCCAAATCTTTTCATGACTTTGCTGTAGTTTTTGGTCAGCATGGCGATAGTTTCCTCAATGTCACTATCCGACTCAGAGTGTGTTGAGTTCTTCTACTTTTGATTAGAACTTTTGATAGCCACACCTTTGTGTTTCTTCTCGATAAGAGGTAGGGAGAGCTCGAAAGTCATTAGAGATCCCATGAGCTCATCAAACTTCAGTGTCTTCAAGTCATGGACTTCTTCTATGGCAGTTATCTTCATCTTGAATCTGGGACTTAGAGCTCTCAGCGTTTTTCTGACTAAATCGTCATCAGTCATAGGCTTGCCAAGTGAATATGATTCATTGGCCAGATCCTTGATGTGCACATTAAACTCCGCAATCGTTTCGTCTTCATTCATGGCCAGGGCATCAAAGTTAGTCGTGAGGTACTGTAACTTCTGCTCTTTGACTTTGGAAGTACCCTCGTAAGCAACAACAAGCGTGTCCCAGGCAATTTTGGCACTTGTGCATGTGTTGATGAGTCGAAACACATTCTTGTCTACTCCATTAAAAATTGCATTGAGTGCACGAGAATTACCTAGGGCGGCTTCATCTTCTTCCATGCTCCACTCCTTTTCTGGTTTGATGCTAGTTTGATTTCCATGAGCATCAGCATAGTAAGGTTCCTCCCATCAATTGATGATAGACTTCCAGGTTTTGCTGTCGAGGGACTTCAAGAAGGCACACATCCGTGCTTTCCAATATCCATAATTCGTTCCGTCGAGTACCGGTGGACGATTGACAGATCCTCCTTCCTTTGAATCCATATCAGCTACTCAGAATTTTGCAGGAAAATCACCTAAAAAGAAAAGGTGCCTCCTCTGATACCAATTGAAATTCTGAATCATAGCCGAGTCACAAAGTCGAACACAAAGTCTTTAACTTGTGTATCGACTTCTTGTGGAAACCGTAAGCAAAGTAATGGACAGATAATAATAACGACACCAGAGATGATTACCCAGTTCGGTGACTCCGCACCTACGTCTGGGGCACTTTGCCAGTGGAAAGGTTTTTCACTCGTCACCGTGAATCACCTCGACCAAGAGCCTCTCCCCCTGTCTTTGAGATTCCCTCAATTCCACCCTTCGAGCAAGCATATGCTCGGTGTCGTTGTCTTCTTGGACGGAGTTGTGAATCTTCAATCACAAACAAAAACCCTAACCTATCCAAACACTTAGTCTTCACGACTTAAGGTTTGATCGGAGCAAAGATCCGTTCAATCGAATCTTACTCAGCCTCTCAACACGCCGATGGTGCACGGTTAAGAGCTCTGAGAAATCTTGCAAGTGTTAGAACAAGAACGGATGATCTGCTAATGGGAAGCCAAGGGCTTTTTATAGCAGCTCACATTCCTAGTCCTTCTTGGATCAGGAACAGGAAAGTCAGGCAAGTTGTTGTCGCCTTCCACGACTGCTGGAAGTCGTCTTGCCTGTTTTGACTTCCTGATGAAATCAGGCAAGTCGAGTTGCCGCCTATTGCTGACGTGTAACTGCAAGCTGGAAGTCGCCTGACTTGTCGACGTCACTTTCTTGCGCTCCAAGTCTTCGTGGCGCCTTTCTTCTTTCGCTCCAAGCTTCGTTGAAATAGGAAAGCTTCAGACTTTCCTAATCTTCGGCTCGTAACAAGTCGCTTCACATGTCATGTAACATGTTGCTCGACTTCTTACTTTTGCGCTAAAAGTTATGCCAACAAATAAACGTAGCAACAAAGTCTACCAAGCTTGAACTATGGATAAAAATAATGTGACTACCACGCGGAGGCGCACGCACCCACACGGAACTACCCATCTCATCCAGACTTTTTCTCAATGAATGTTACGCAGAGGCGTACCGACATCCGTAGGGTCAAAGCCCTTTTGAGTGCCCAAACTTGGATGGTATCACGCTTGACTTGTAATTGTTTGCGTTTAAGTGAATTATAAAAGTCTGATTGTGTATCGATATAATCTTAATCTGGAATCATCAATTGCAAATTCATGCAAAGATGATCCCTTAGCAGGTTACATGCGAGTTTGATTAAATTCCGATTTTAATCTTTGCATGCGGGTGATAGCAAATCATACATAAACTTGTATATTGAAACTATCATACATTCAAACATATAAATGTAACGATAAAATATGCATAGCTAAGCCCATCCGAAGTTCCTAAGAATCTAGCAAAACTGATCCTAAAGACATGGTCTTCAAGATCCAAACTTGCTCCATTCTCGTGAACTCCCACTGGCTTCGAGCCTCCTCCAATCCGAGTCTTCCTCTTGACTTGATTCTTGTGTCGGTCTTCGTGATTACATATTAAAATAAATTAAATTAAATACAAATCACGACACGCAGGCCATATTTACTACAACCCAAAATTAGGCAACACGCAGGTTGCAAAACCGAAATTAAAATGCAAATCTAATGGGCTTAGCTAGCATCATGTGGAAAACATCATGTTATCAAAGATCATGTTATCAATCAACATGCTGATCAAACAAATAATTTTTCCAAATTTTATCTTTCTTAAGTGTGGAAAAATTCCGGTTTATCGAAACCGGACGGTTTAATCGATTAATTGAATTTTGGACCGGTTCTCGCTGGTTTATCGAAACCGAACCAAATCTGAAAAGTAAATTTTTAGGGTTTCAAAATATCCTCGCGAACCAACCGGTTCAGCTCAAATATGGTCGAGCCGAACCGGCTCAACCGAAGGTCGCCCGCGGAGGCAACCATGGTGGCCCGTGAGGGTTGCCGAGGTCGCCTGCGGGGCTGACCGTGGTCGGCCACGGGAACGACCATGGTAGCCTGAGAGGGCAGCCATGGTCTCCCCTAGGGCAGACCCTGGTCGGCCGCATGGGCACAACGTGGTCGCCCGCGAGGGCTGCCATGGTCGCCTGTAGGCGACCCTCGTCGGCCCATGGTGCTGACCATGGTCTGCCTTAGGGCATTCCATGGTCCACCAAGGGACTCGACCTGGTCGGCCATGGCTAAGCCATGGCTAACCCGAAAAACCCCAAAAAAATTTCCAAAATTAATCAAATCTGAAAAAAATTTCGATTTACATGCATGCTAATGATGAAGAACACATATAAACATAAAAAATATCAGATTTAAACATATACAAATAAACATAATAACCATGGCTCTGATACCACTGAAAGAGATCACCACGGGTTCTAAACGATGAATATCATGCAGCGGACTTTATGTAACTGTGGTGATCGTCAAAAGTTAAGATCTTAATGCCATTTGAACATGTTATAAACATAATTATAAATCTGATATTTACCTCTTGTAATCGACAAAAACACAAGTGTAGTGTTCTCTCTATCAAGTCCACACAAGCACCACAACCGAAATGATTTTTCACTCAATATTTTGCTAGAAATTTTGAGAGAAAACAAGGCAACAATGGAGGTAGAGAGGGAGCTGAAATCGGCAATGAGGGAGAGAGAAAGGAGGGAGAAGTTGCTGAAAAATTCAAGAGATAATTGAATAGATATTATGTGATTTTAATTTGAAATTAAATTGAATTTCAAAATTAAAATTGCATTATCTATCCCTTTATTCTTTCTTATTTGCAATTGATCCCTCTCTTATCTTTAATTCCTAAATGGGCTTTAAGCCCGTTTAACTAAAACCCAAATTAAACCCATTAACTTGAGTTCTAATTTCGGTTTAGTCAAAACGGCTCAATTTCCTCGAATTGATTTCTTCAACCGTCTGGTTAAAACCTTAGGCCAGAAAACTACCGAATTGTTCTCAATTCGTATCCATAATTGTTGTCATGTATCGTGCTTAATGCGTGTGACCCTCTAGGCTCACGAATAATTGGCAGACTGGTAAAATTACTATTTTACCCTTTCCATCATAAGTGGCCACTAGCAAGACATTATGATTATCCAATATTCGTGATTATCGATTATTCGACATAACCTGTTATCGTACATGTCACTGTCCTTTTATCAACCCGATATCCAGATTGATCAATAGGCACAGAATGGTCATCATAATTTATCAATCACTGTTTCTTGATATCTGAGATGACTGAAAACTGATACTAAGGTATCACCTGCATGGCCATGCTCTTCCTTCAGTCATACTCATCAAGTGGCCTAAACGGATATCTTTCTCATACCGAAGTATGAGTGATAAATCCCTCAGACGCCTTTCGAGTTCACTAGTGCAATAAATGCCAAAGCCAATCGAAGCCGTTATAGTTACCCTTTTACAGATAACGTTAGACTAGGTCAAACTTAGCTATTCGTTACATAGTGTACACAAAGACTCCTTGGTGTTAGGATATAATGACAAGTTACGATATGTGAGTATCTCATGACTGGATCTATGCAGCATACTCACAATCGGGTTGTTCGATATCGTCGACCTGATGATATCTGTGATATAACTCCGGCACATACTTTGCCATGATCAGTAGAGCGTGATCACAAGGAGTTAGTCTCATACTGATCGCTTCAGAAGAAGCTTAGCTGATCAGGGACTTTATCGAATGCAATTAATTCTGATCTATAGTTCTACTATAAGTGATTACACACATTATGACATAGATCAAATTACATTCGATATATTACTACAACACATTAGTAATATATGCCGATTTATTTATTCGGAAAGATGATAAAACATTACATCTGTAGATCACTTATATATTGGACTAGGGCATAACTCTAACACTGTTCGAAGATTGCCTTCTGCATACTTCTAAGATTTAGATGTCCAAGCTTTCTATGCCACAGTTTGGTTTCTTCTGCTTTGGAGACAAGGCACTTTGCCGCTTCGATATGTGATTCGGGCGACCAGATGTAACAATTATCCATTGAGCGGATTCCTTGTAGAATAATGACTTGATCGAAGTCTTTAACTATACAGCCTTCTTTAGTGAATTTCACTTCTGAACCCAGATCACAAATATGGATGATGCTAATCAGGTTTACCTTTAGTCCTTCTACAAGTAATCCTTCAGTTAGGCAAGTAGCTCTTGGATTCTTGAGTACTCCTTTTCTAATGATTCGAGCTCGAATCCCATCTCCAAAAGTAACATAGCAGTTTGTATATAATTTGAGATTGGAGAGAAAATCTGGAGTACCTGTCATGTGTCGAGAACATCCACTATCGAGATACCAGTTCTTGTTTGTTGAAGCACTCAAGGATGTATATGCAACATTAGCTCGATAGACTAGATTCTTAGGTCTTCATTCAAGGCGGGATGTTTTCTGAGGAGTTGAGAGATGCCTTTGATGTCTCCTTTGTCTCTGTGGTAGCTGAGCTTGCTTCCTCCCATGGAGTTGAAAAAAAATGGTCTGATGTGACCTCGTTGACCACAGTAATGACATATCCACTGATATTGATAAGCTGGTTTTCTGTAGTATTGTTGTCTGTGTGGAGGATGTTTTTTGATAGTTGCTTGACAAGAACATGTTGTAGACGAAGTCATGACATTTGTTGTAGGTTGTCCTGTAGGATGTGTTGGGGCATCCAGTGGTTTCTTGTCAACCATGGCTTGTTGTGGGACAAACCTCGTCACTACTGTCGAGGGGATATCGTGTGTGTATCCTAGTCCCATCGTATCCTTGGACTGCTTTCCTACTGATAGGATTTTGTCAAGGCATTCTGTGCTAGGATTCATCATCTTTACCGATCAAGTCATAAGACTGATTTCTCCATTAAGTCTTGTGATTTCGCGTTTTAGGATTTTGTCAAGGCATTCTGTGCTAGGAATCTAGACTTGTCGTTGGTAAGACTGATGATCCGTTCTCCTTGTTGATCAAGGATCAGAGTTTCCTTGATCCATCTGGTATCTAAGCTTTTGTACGCCTCGACTAGTTGCTCTTTAGTCCAATTCTCATTTGGAGTTGGATGGTGGTGATCATCATTGATATTGGCAGAGTTATCAATGTTACATCTAGGAGTAGTAGTAGTGAATGCAACAAAGTTGCTTACCTCTGAAAGAGATCACCACGGGTTCCAATCGATAAATATCATGCAACGGACGTTATGTAACCGTGGTGATCGATGTAACCGTGGTCTTTCTTCAGTCATACTCATCAAGTGGCCTAAACAGATATCTTTCTCATACCGAAGTATGAGTGATAAATCCCTCAGACGCCTTTCGAGTTCACTAGTGCAATCAATATCAAAGCCAATCAAAGCCGTTATAGTTACCCTTTTACAGATAACGTTAGACTAGGTCAAACTTAGGTATTCGTTACATAGTGTACACAAAGACTCCTTGGTCTTAGGATATAATGACAAGCTACAATATGTGAGTATCTCATGACTGAATTTATGCAGCATACTCACAATCGGGTTGTCCGATATCATCGACCTGATGGTATCTATGATATAACTCCCGCACGCACTTTGCCATGATCAGTAGAGCATGATCACAAGGAGTTAGTCTTATACTGATCGCTTCAAAAGAAGCTTAGCTGATCAGGGACTTTATCGAATGCAATTCTTTCTAATCTATAGTTCTACTATAAGTGATGACACACATTATGACATAGATCAAATTACATTCGATATATTACTACAACACATATGGGCTTAGCTATTAATATCTGATCTTAATATCTGATCTTAATATATCTGATATATTACTACAACACATAAGCCCATTAATATCTGATCTTGAAGACGTGGATACCCACTCTTCTTCACATGATCCTTCTATTACTTACAATCCCTTATTCCTGTGTCCTTGCTCATTGCAGTGATAGCAGACCTCCTCCATTTTGTCCTTAGTCTTCACAGCAGCTTTGGGAGCTGCTTGAACCTTTGGACGCTTGGGGTGTCTGATCTGCCCTGCAAGGTGCTTAGGAGTCTTACCCTTACTCTGATCAACTTTCTTGAAGCTGGCCTTCTTTTTGACCATAAGGACCTCCTTGGTCTTGCCCTTGAGGTTCTTTTTAGCGGTCACAAGCATCCCATGAAGCTCTGTTAAGGGCTTTTCCATGTCATGCATATTGTAACTTACTATAAAATCACTATTTGTATCTAGAAGTGACTGCAACATAAAATCCCCAGCCATTTTCTCCTAATCATCAAAACCAAGTCTGGTTAGATGTTCTTGAAGACATTAAATCTTCGTGACATGGGGACTAACAGGGCTCCAGCCTTAAGTTTCCAGGAGTTAAGTTCTATGAAAGTATCATATCTTTTGACACGAGTTTTCTCCTTGAACATTTCCTTGACCTCTCCCTTACAGATATGAGGGTCATCTGAAACGTTCCTTCACTGCTTCTGCAACTCTGGCATCCTACTGCCCACCATAACGCATGGCACGTCGATTTGGTTACTAAGGAACTTTGATAAGTATCCTTAGTGCCCTACCGGCGTTCAGCGGTGGCTCAACAGGAGGTTCCATGGTAAGGACATATTACTTGCGTTCATGCTTGAGTACAAGCCTCAAGTTTCTATTCCAATCTGAGTAATTCACGCTATTGAGTCTGTCCTCAATCAGGACTCTCAGTGCGCTATTACTCCTTTGTGTTGTGTTTGCCTTTTAGTTCTACATGGTAAAATTAATTAAAATTCAAGTTGGAGATTTAGTTATAAAACACTTGTCTGATTCTAACATTAGAATCTGAACCAGGATCCTATCATACCCTCAATTGAAGTGAACGAAGGCTCACTTCTCCAATTGAGTGCATCAAGGTAGGAGTAAATCCATCTACAAGACCATGTAGTTCCTGGCTAGGGTCTGTACTTGTTAGTACGTGGCATACCCTATACTGATACCCTAGGTCAGCCCTAGCTGACAATCGTAGACAAGTCTACCAAGCTTGAACTATGGATAGAACTAATGTAGCTACTACGCGGAGGCGCACCAACCCACACAGAACTATCCATCTCATCCAGACCTTTTCTCTATGAATGTTACGCGGAGGCGTACTGACATCCATAGGGTCAAGGCCTTTCTGAGTGCCCAAACTTGGATGGTATCACGCTTGACTTATAATTATTTGCGTTTAAGTGAATTATAAAAGTCTGATTGTATATCGATACAATCTTAATCTGGAATCATCAACTACAAATTCATGCAAAAATGATCCCTTAGCCGGTTACATGCGAGTTTGATTAAATTCCGATTTTAATCTTTGCATGTGGGTGATAGAAAATCATACATAATCTTGTATATTTCAACTATCATACATTCATACATTCAAACATATAAATGTAACAATAAAATATGCATAGCTAAGCCCATCTTAAGTTCCTAAGAATCTAGCAATACTGATCCTAAAGACATGGTCTTCACGATCCAAACTTGCTCCATTCTTGTGAACTCCAACTGGCTTCGAGCCTCCTCCAATCCGAGTCTTCCTCTTGACTTGATTCTTGTGTCGGTCTTCGTGATAACAAATTTAAATAAATAAAACGAAATACAAATCACGACACGCAGGCCGTATTTACTACAACCCAAAATTAAGCAACACGCAGGTTGCAAAACCGAAATTAAAATGCAAATCTAATGGGCTTAGCTAGCATCATGTGGAAAACATCATGTTATCAAAGATCATGTATACAATCAACATGCTTATCAAACAAATAAATTTTCCAAATTTTATCTTTCTTAAGTGTAGAAAATTCCGGTTTATCGAAACCGGACGGTTTAACTAATTCATTGAATTTTGAACCGGTTCTCGCTGGTTTATCGAAGCCGAACCAAATCTGGAAATTAATTTTTAGGGTTTCAAAATATTCTCGTTAACCAACCGGTTCAGCTCGAATCTGGTCGAGCCGAACCGGCTCAACCGACGTCGCCCGCGGAGGCAACCACGGTGGCCCATGAGGGCTGCCGAGGTCGCCCGCGGGGCTGGCTGTGGTCGGCCACGGGAACGACCATCGTAGCCCGCGAGGGCAGCCATGGTCGCCCCTAGGGCAGACCCAATCGCCCGCGGCAGCGACCATGGTCGCCCGCGAGGGCTGCCATGGTCGCCCGTAGGCGACCATCGTCGGCCCTTGGTGCTGACCATGGTCTGCCCTAGGGCATTCCATGGTCCACCAAGGGTCTCTACCTGGTCGGCCATGGCTAACCCGAAACACCCAAAAAAAAAATATTTTCCAATTTTCCAAAATCAATCAAATCTTAAAAAAATTTCGGTTCACATGCATGCTAAGGTGATGAATATATATAAACTCAAAAAAAATCAGAATTAAACATGTAGAAGAATACTTAACAACCATGGCTCTGATACCACTGAAAGAGATCACCACGGGTTCCAATCGATAAATATCATGCAGCGGCCGTTATGTAACCGTGGTGATCGATGCAAGCTATGATCTTAAGGTAAATTCAACATGTTATATATATTTTTTGAATCTGAAAATTACCTCTTCTAATCGATGAAAACACAAGCTTAGTGTTTCTCTATTAGGTCCACACAAGCACCACAACCGAAGAAGGTTTTCACTCAAATTTTTGCTATGAATTTTGAGAGAAGCTTGACAACAATGGAGGATGAGAGGGGAGAGGGAATTCAGCAATGAGGGGGAAAGAGTGATGGGATTGGTTGCTGAAAATTAGAGAAGATAATGGAAGATATTATGTGATTTTAATTTGAAAATTAAAATTGAATTTCAAATTAAAATTGCATATATATCCTTCATAAACTCTTATTTGCATTTGTTCCCATTCATAACTTAAATCCCTAAATGGGCTTTAAGCCCGTTTAACTAAAACCCATATTAAACCCATTAACTTGAATTCTAATTTCGGTTTAGACAAAACGGCTCAATGGTTTAGGCCAGAAAACTACTGAATCGTTCTCAATTTTCATCCATAATTGTTGTCATGTATCGTGCTTAATGCGTGTGACCCTCTAGGCTCACGAACAATTGGCAGACGGGTAAAACTACTATTTTACCCTTTCCATCATAAGTGGCCTCTAGCAAGACATTATGATTATCCAATGTTCGTGATTATCGATTATTCGACTTAACCTGTTATCGTGCATGTCACTGTCCTTTTATCAACCGATATCCAGATTGATCAATAGGCATAGAATGGTCATCCTAATTTATCAATCACTGTTTCTTGATATCTGAGATGACTGAAAACTGATACTAAGGTATCACCTGCACGGCCGTGCTCTTTCTTCAGTCATACTCATCAAGTGGCCTAAACGGATATCTTTCTCATACCGAAGTATGAGTGATAAATCCCGCAGACGCCTTTCGAGTTCACTAGTGCAATCAATATCAAAGCCAATCGAAGCCGTTATAGTTACCCTTTTACAGATAATGTTAGACTAGGTCAAACTTAGGTATTCGTTACATAGTGTAAACAAAAACTCCTTTGTCTTAGGATATAATGACAAGCTACGATATGTGAGTATCTCATGACTGAATCTATGCAGCATACTCACAATCGGGTTGTCCGATATCATCGACCTGATGGTATCTATAATATAACTCCGGCACGCACTTTGCCATGATCAGTAGAGCATGATCACAAGGAGTTAGTCTCATACTGATCGCTTCAAAAGAAGCTTAGCTGATCAGGGACTTTATCGAATGCAATTCTTTCTTATCTATAGTTCTACTATAAGTAATGACACACATTATGACATAGATCAAATTACTTTCGATATATTACTACAACACATTAGTAATATATGCCGATTTATTTATTCGGAAAGATGATAAAACATTACATCTGTAGATCACTTATATATTAGGCTGGGGCATAACTCTAACAACCTCTTCAGAGCCACTCTCTTCATTGTCATCATTTGATAGGGTGGCATTATATCCTCGTTTTTGTTGTTTAAGGAAATTTGGACATTCTCTATGAAGATGGCCGAATCCTTCACATTCATGACATTGAAGTCTTTTTTTCTTGTTGTTTTCTTCTCCACTTTAGTTTGGTCTGTCAAGACTTCCTCCTGTTTGAGCTTTTTGTGGAGCTTTGTTTCTGGCATTTGGTGTGACATTCTGTCCACCCATTCGACTGAATCTTCTCATAACTTTGTTGTAATTTTTCGTGAGAAGGGCCATTGTAGCATCGATGTCTTCTTCGGAATTAGAATCCTCAGATTCCGGTTGCTTGTGTGTTGAGCTTTTGAAAGCAACTCCTTTATTCCTTTTGTCGATACTGGGCAGAGATAACTCATAGGTCATTAGAGACCCCATTAGCTCATCGAATTTTAAGATCTTGAGGTCATGAACTTCTTCAATTGCAGTGATCTTCATCTTAAATCTAGGGCTAAGAGCACGCAGGGTTTTTCTAACTAGTTTTTCATCAGACATTGGTTCTCCTAGAGAATAGGATTCATTGGCTAGATCACGAATACGAACATTGAATTCTGCAATTGATTCGTCCTCTTTCATGACAAGGGCTTCGAAGTTGGTTGTCAGGTATTGCAGTTTTTGTTCTCGAACCTTGGTTGTTCCTTCATATGCAACAGCCAGGATATCCCATGCGGATTTGGCAGTTGTGCATGTGTTAATTAGTCTGAATACGTTTTTGTCAACCCCGTTGAAAATAGCATTCAGAGCTGGAGAGTTTCCCAGTGATTCTTCGTCATCATCATCTGTCTAGTCTTTTTCTGGTTTTGGACCAATAGGGTTACCATCATTGTCAGTGAGTTGTGGAGCATTCCAACCATTGATCACAGCCTTCCATGTTTTGTTGTCAAGTGACTTCATGAAGGCACACATTCGAGCCTTCCAATAGCCGTAGTTGCTTCCATCTAGAACAGGTGGTCGATTGATGGATCCTCCTTCTCTGGTATTGTCCATTCTTGATCAAAATATTTGTTTAGGAACTCACCTAAAGTTGTAGGTGCCCCCTCTGATACCAATTGAAATTTTGATCAGCTGGTCGTCCAAGATGTCACACACAATGTTACGTATGAAGCTATAACACCGTGTATGAATTCTTGTGTAGATAACGCAGGCTGGTAAATATAAAGCTATAAACAATGACACAGCAGATTGTTTACCTAGTTCGGTGCAACGTCACCTACGTCTGGGGGCTCTCAGCCTAGTGGAAAGGTTTCACTTATCAGTAATTCGTCAGAACATACAAGTACCTATGATAATCTCTAGATCTATACTTTATGCTACGTTTTACAGTGCAACCTATCTCAGGGTCTCCCCCTGAATCCAAGACTCCGTCTTGATTCCACTCTTCGAGCAATCGCCTTGCTCTGTCGGTTCAAGTCTTCGTTGAACTTGGTGGTTGCGTGCAGTCTTCACTCACGCGATCAGCAAACCCTCAATAACCTAACTCTCAATAGTTATGTGATATACAATATCCTTAGCTCTATTCTGCAACCTCTCAGCCCGCAAACCTTCACGTCTAAGAGCTTTGCAAATTATTGCTAGGAAACAAATAAAGAACCACACAATTGCTAAGGGGGTAGCCTAAGCTTTTATAGAAATCGAGGATGAGTACTAACCCTAATGGGTTTCCTCTTAATCACCGTCTTTCTTCTTTCCAGAATTGAAGTCGTTTTGGAATTTCCTAATCGTCTTCGTACTTTTCTGCAGAAACTGCACTTTCCTGATTTCTGTCGATCAGGATGTTTGCGGAGACGCCATCCACAATGTTACACAAGATGTCGCATAGGATGCTTCGACATTCTTTGCGACATGTTCTCTAGCTCCTTTAAAATAAGCCAATCTCTAAAACCGTCGTAACTACATTTATCCCTCATACTGCGGTATGAGAATGATATCAATTTAGGAAACTTGATCGAGAGTGACTGAAAGAAAGTGCATTGCCATGCAATTGACGTCCGACTTTGACTTGCGCCTAACACTATCCGTAACACGATAGAAATAACTGGCATGATTGGGTGGGGGACGAATTGCATAAGTGACACGAAAGACGGCTAAGGGATTTATCCCTCATATTGCGGTATGAGAATGATATCCGTTTAGGCCACTTGATCGAGAGTGACTGAAAGAAAGTGCATGGCCATGCCAGTGATACGGGTTATCAGTTTTCAGTCATCTCACATATCAAGAAACATGATTGATCAAAATAAGGATGACGACTTTATGCCTTATGATTAATCGGATATCTAGCGATAAAAGGATAATGACTTGGACGACAAACAGGTTAAGTCGATTAGTTGGGCTATAATGCACATTGGGTAATCATAATGGTATACTAGAGGTCATTAATTATGGATCGGATAAAATGGGGTTTTATGCCGATCTGCCAATGTGGCATGAGCCTAAAAAGGTCACACACCAAGGATATGGGTTTTGGGAGAAAGAAATGTCAGCATTTATTGAGACACGAGACATGGCCAAAACTTGGCGTTTTGGGCCGTGGGCCCGTGTAAGTGAATGGTTTGCGAATCGAGAAAAACGGGTTTTTTCGTCAATGTCGCATCGGGCTTTGTGTGATAAGTTCGAAAAAAGGGTCGGATAATATTTGGACTCGGCATGGGACCACATGGCCGAAGTAATTGGGCTTCGGCCCATGAGGCCCAAATATGGCCGGCCCGTTTAGGCCCATTTTTTGGCTTGGCCCATTAAGGGCCCAAAACCATGGTTTGGTGTTATGGATTAGGATGATGAGATGGAGTTGGTGGTGAGCCCATACCTCCCATACCTCTCATCATTTCATCATCATCATCACCATCACCATATATTATATTCATTCTCACCACAACACATATGATTCTATTCATCTTCTTCTTTACTCATGGAGATGGCCGGCCATGGCTCCTCGTCCCTCTCTCCATCACTTTTGTTCTACACACCAAATTCTTGTTGATTTGTGCGTGTATGAATCTCTAGCAAGAACTACATGGCTTTGATTCCTCGGGGAGGATACGTAGGCGCCTTTGAAGAGATTCAAGCCCATTCTTCCCATTCATGTGTTCTTTGTGGTTTCCTGGTGATCCAAGCAAGAATGGAGAAACTGTCCAGATTTTCCAGTTCCGGTGACCAACATTGTGTGAGCCATAGCCGCTTCGTCCGAACTACGATCGACCTGAAACTGGCGGCGTTGGAAAGATAAGTCAAAGGGCTACAACTTTAGTGAAATACTGATTTTCCAAAAGAGCGCTGGTTTGGGAGCTACAAGGCCGGGAAGATGACGGTTCTGCAAAATCTATTTCTGGACAGTTTCGAGGCATAACCCGAAAACTCGATTTCCTAAGGATCTAACATGATAGTCGATCTTGTGCAGTTTTGGAGCAGTTTATAGGTCGCTTCCGCTGCTATGAACGTGTTTTGGATGCCCTGGAACCCAACAGTGGTATCAGAGGCGGTCTACCACTTGAGATCCTTGTTTGCTATTTCGGTTTTTCGATGTTTAACATGCCCTTGTGTTTTCATTATTTATTTTTCGTATATGGGTTTAATTATGCCATGAAAAATGTAATTTTGGAAAATATGTAAAATTTGGATTTTTTCGAAAATTATTGAATTTGTCGGGTCGAAGACGGGACCCGGCAATGTTATTACACAAATTATTGATTTCTGGAACGAACCCGCGATCCAATATTTTGAAAAGTTTCAAATTTGATCTGTTTCGATAAACCGTTTTTTTAAAAGGTTTAGTTTCGGTAAACCCGACCAAGCAACTTGGCAAAGTTAAAACCGGAAAAATGCATCTTGTTATAACATGTTTGTGTAATAACATGTTGGATGATGTGATGAAATGTATGATGCACTAGTAGCCCATAAGAATTTTATTGCTTTCACGGTTTGTACACCGTTAATGTTAGCGTGTAATTATTCTTTTATTCAAGCCGTTAAAAGTGTAATTATTTTTTATCCGGTCTGCGAACCGAGTATTAATTGTAAGTTCTACTCAAAGTCGAGAAGGATGAAAAATCGAGAACGGTGACGGTCTTGGAGGAAGTCCAAGAGCTAGTGGGAGCCCGAATGGGGATGACGAGAAAATATTATGTCTCGTAGAGTCTTAAGGCTAGGATGGGCTATTGATGCATATTTAAACACTTTAAATGCATGCTTGAATTAGTAGATGATAATTTGTATGCTAGCATGCTTAGCTTATGAGATTATAAGCCATCAACTCACATCCAAGGATTAAAAACCATTTTCATTTATTTGGATGTTTAAAGCGTTGTGAACCATCATTGCACGGGTTGTGATGGATGGGTTCATTTTGAAACGTGTTTGCACGGGTTGCAAATGACGGTTTCAAAAAAAGATAGTATGTGATACAATTAGAAACGTCACAACACAATTTTTTGATGACGGGTTCGTAATTGTGCCAAATACTTTCGAATTGTTAAACACAACCAATCACACATTAATTTGAGTCATGTGAGATGCCACCCAAATTCACAACCATGTAGGGACATTCTCTCGGTGTCGTGCGCCTTAGCGGAGCACCGATAGAATGGGTTCTATATGGAATGGTCAACCTTGTGGGATATCGTGCGCCTTAGCGAAGCATCTGCACAAAACTGATGCATATGTGAAGGTTGGTTGACTCGACCACGATTCTCAACCTGAGGTCGAGCTGGGGCATCAGAAGGGTAAGTCATGTGCATTTGCACATACCATGTCCAAGAATTACACGGGTTGTAATTGGACAAATGTCCTACCCAAATAGGTCAATTGGAGCGGTGCGCCTTAGCGTACTTCAATTGACAAATCAGGGATCTTGGTTTAAAGATTCTAGTTATTATAATCGAATGGTTGGTGTTTGATTCAAATTTTCGTAAATGTATTCATCATTTGTGATTAAATTTACTTTCTTCGTGTAGAAAATGGCTAGTAATTCAACAAACTCGTCTAATTTGTCATTGAGGTGAAAGAGATCACCACGGGTTCCAATCGATAAATATCATGCAGCGGACGTTATGTAACCGTGGTAATCGATGCAAGCACTGATCTTAATGCAAATTCAACATTATATATATATATGAATATGAAAGTTACCTCTTCTAATCGATGAAAACACAAGTATAGTGTTTCTCTATTAAGTCCACACAAGCACCACAACCGAACAGGTTTTCACTCAATAATTTTGCCATCAATTTTTTAGAGAAACTTGACAACAATGGAGGATGAGAGGGAGAGAGTTTTCGGCATTGAGGGGGAGAGAATGAGGGAGATAGTTGCTGAAAAATAATTGAAGATAATGGAAGATATTATGTGATTTTAATTTGAAAATTAAATTGAATTTCAAATTAAAATTGCATATCTATCCTTCATAATCTCTTATTTGCATTTGTTCCCGCTCATAACTTAAATCCCTAAATGGGCTTTAAGCCCGTTTAACTAAAACCCAAATTAAACCCATTAACTTGAGTTCTAATTTCGGTTTAGACAAAACGGCTCAATGTCCTCGAATTGATTTCTTCAACCGTCTGGTTAAGACCTTAGGCCAGAAAACTACTGAATCGTTCTCAATTTTCATCCATAATTGTTGTCATGTATCGTGCTTAATGCGTGTGACCCTCTAGGCTCACGAACAATTGGTGGACTGGTAAAATTACTATTTTACCCTTTCCATCATAAGTGGCCTCTAGCAAGACATTATGATTATCCAATGTTCGTGATTATCGAATATTCGACTTAACTTGTTATCGTACATGTCACTGTCCTTTTATCAAACCGATATCCAGATTGATCAATAGGCATAGAATGGTCATCCTAATTTTTCAATCACTGTTTCTTGATATCTGAGATGACTGAAAACTGATACTAAGGTATCACCTGCACGGTCGTGCTCTTTCTTCAGTCATACCCATCAAGTGGCCTAAACGGATATCTTTCTCATACAGAAGTATGAGTGATAAATCCCTTAGACGCCTTTCGAGTTCACTAGTGCAATAAATGCCAAAGCCAATCGAAGCCGTTATAGTTACCCTTTTACAGATAACGTTAGACTAGGTCAAACTTAGCTATTCGTTACATAGTGTACACAAAGACTCCTTGGTCTTAGGATATAATGACAAGTTACGATATGTGAGTATCTCATGACTGGATCTATGCAGCATACTCACAATCGGGTTGTCCGATATCATCGACCTGATGGTATCTATGATATAACTCCGGCACATACTTTGCCATGATCAGTAGAGCGTGATCACAAGGAGTTAGTCTCATACTGATCGTTTCAGAAGAAGCTTAACTGATCAGGGACATTATCGAATGCAATTCTTTCTGATCTATACTTCTACTATAAGTGGTTACACACATTATGACATAGATCAAATCACATCAGATATATTACTACAACACATTATTAATATTATGCCTTTTATTATGTAGAATAATTATGTCCGTTACAATATAGATTGAGGAATTATTTTGGACTAGGGCAAAAACCTAACAATCTTCCACTTGCCCCTAGTTCCAACCTAAGTTCCAATCTACCCCCATAGACTTCACGTGCGCCTCATGCTTAGGCTGCGGTAAAGCCTTTGTCAAGGGATCAGCAACATTGTAATCAGTCGGTACATAAGTAATCTCCACATCACTGTTATCAATATATTCTCTGATAATGTGATACTTCCTCTGTATGTGTTTAGTTCTGTTGTGGAATCTGGGCCCTTGAGCTAATGCTATGGCCCAGTGTTGTCACACAACAAGCTTACCAGATTAGACGCTCGCGGCATTACATCTAATCCGGTTAGAAAGCTTCTAATCCATACGGCTTCCTTAGCTGCTTCTGCTGCAGCTATGTATTCAGCCTCTGTTGTAGAATCGGCAGTTGCGGCTTCTTTGAAGCTCTTCCAGCTGAATGCTCCGCCATTTAACACGAATACAAATCCTGCCAGTGATTTGAAATCATCAGGATCTGTCTGAAACCTAGCATCAACGTATCCTTTGACTACTAGTTCTCCATCCTTCCCACCATACACTAGGAATGCGTCTTTAGTTCTCCTTAAATATTTAAGGATACTCTTGACAGCAGTCCAGTGCTCCTGGCCTGGGTTAGATTGATATCTGCTGGTACAGCTTAACGCGAACGAGATGTCTGGTCTTGTGCAAATCATAGCATACATGATGGATCCCACAGCCGAAGCATATGGGATCTTACTCATTTTGCTTAGCTCATCAGGAGTCTTAGGACTTTGTTGTTTGCTAAGCTTAATGCCATGCCGCATGGGTAGGTATCCCTTCTTAGAATCAAGCATTGAGAATCTTCTCAACACCTTATCTATGTAAGTGCTCTGACTTAGGCCCAATATTCTCTTGGGTCGATCTCTGTAGATCTTGATGCCCAGAATGAAAGCAACATCACCTAAGTCCTTCATCGAGAAGCATTTCCCTAACCAAGCTTTAACTTCAAGCACGGTTGGGATGTCATTCCCGATGATCAGTATGTCATCGACATATAGCACTAGAATACTACTTTACTCCCACTCGCTTTCTTATATACGCAAGGCTCACTTTCGTTTTTGATAAAACCGAATTCCCTTACGGCTTCATCAAAACAAATGTTCCAACTCCGTGAAGTTTGCTTTAATCCATAAATGGACCTAAGCAGCTTACAAATCTTTCCGGGATTCTCTGGATCAACAAAACCCTCAGGCTGTGTCATATACACATCCTCTTTTAAGTTCCCGTTAAGGAAAACGGTTTTGACGTCCATTTGCCATATCTCATAGTCATAGTATGCTGCTATAGCTAGAATGATCCGGATAGACTTGACCATAGCCACAGGTGAAAAAGTCTCGTCATAATCGATACCTTCGATCTGGCGATAACCTTTCGCAACCAGTCTAGCTTTATAGGTCTGAGGTTTTCCATCCATGTCGGTCTTAAATTTATAGACCCATTTGCAACCGATGGGTTTTATCCCAGGGGTTTGATCCACCAAGTGCCAGACTTGGTTGTCGGACATGGATTTCATTTCCTCATTCATGGCGTTCTGCCATTTTTCGGAGTTTGGACTGGCCAAAGCTTGTCTGTAGGTTTCTGGATCATTCTGATCCACCAACATCAAGTCATTTCCTTAAGTGGCTAGGAAGCCATACCTGATAGGAGCTTGACGAGATCTCTCAGACCTACTTGGACCACCTGGAATAGATGTCGGGATTGGTTCTTGATCAATGACCTCTTCTGGCTCCTACATTCGGCATAGTAGGTTGCTCCGTATCTTCTTGAATTTCTTCAAGATGCACGGCACTCCTACTAGCACTTTTGAAAAAATAATTCGTTTTCTAAAAGTACCCCTCCTCGAGCAACAAAACTCGTTTTGTAGAAATAGAACCCCTTGTTTCTTTGGGGTATCCCACAAAGACACACTTGTCTTATTTGGGTTCGAGCTTATCGCCTAGCAGACGCTTGACGTAAGCTTCCCATCCCCAAATGTTAAGGAAAGCTAATAAGGGTTTCTTCCCGTTCCATATTTCGTATGGAGTGCTTTCCACTGCCTTTGTAGGAGCCCGATTCAATATGAATGCGGCTGTTTCTAGGGCATAGCCCCAGAAGGAGATAGGGAGGTCAGCCTGACTCATCATTGATCGAACCATGTCAAGCAGGGTCCGATTTCTCCGTTCGGATACACCATTCATTTGAGGTGTTCCAGGCGGAGTCAATTCAGAGATGATCCCACACTCCTTTAAATGACTGTGAAAATCTTGGTCCAAGTACTCACCGCCTCGGTCAGATCGAAGCGCCTTTATACTTTTACCAAGCTGGTTTTGTTCTTCGTTCTGGAATTCTTTGAACTTGTCAAAGGTTTTCGATTTATGTCTCATATCTACTTAAGTCATCAGTAAATGTAACGAAGTAGTGAAAACCTCTTCTGGCCTGAGTGCTCATGGGCCCACAAACATCGGAATGTATGAGACCTGGTAAGTCACTCGCCCTTTCACCTAAACCGGCAAAAGGTGCCTTTGTCATTTTGCCCATAAGGCATGACTCGCATCTCTCAATTGAAGTGAATTCAAACGGACTTAGAAGTCCACACTTGTGAAGTGTTGAGATGCGTTTCTGGCCTATATGGCCTAAGCGGCAGTGCCATATCACAGTCTCGTTTAAATCATCGGATTTAACACTTTTGTCACTGATATTAAAAATCGAGCTGGTGTCAGTGTTTTGAATATTAAGAATATATAAACCACCAACCAATGAAACATTGCAATAAAACATATTATTCTTGAAAATATTAAAAATTCCATTATCAATAGAAAAACAATATCCTTCCTTGTCTAGCAAGGAAATAGAAATAATATTTCTGCGAAACGGAGGTACACAATGAACATTATTTAATAATAACACCAGCCCAATGGGCAAACTGAGACTAATATCTACTACAGCAGTTGTCGAGACTTGATTGCCATCGCCAACTCGTAGGTCCGCCTCGCCCTTGCTCACTTCCCTTCTACTTCCCAGAGCCTGCACATTAACACAAATGTGAGATTCTGCACCGGTATCAAGTACCCAAGAATCTGAAGTAGATAAACTGAGATTGAGCTCAATAACAAAAATAGCTGATCCTGAGAAACAACTTGTGTTTCTTGCAATCCTTCTTCCAGTGCCCCAGTCCTTGGCAATAGAAGCAGATGACATCCTTCTTAGGATTCTCAACAGCCTTTGGAGCTGCTGGACCCTTAGGTTGTCGAATCTTCCCTGCTAGGTGCATAGGAGCCTTACCCTTGCCCAGGCTGGCTTTCTTGAAGCTCACTTGCTTGTTGACCATAAGAACCTCCTTGGTCTTGCCCTTGAGATTCTTTTCAGCAGTCACGAGCATACCATGAAGCTCTCTCACGGTCTTATCCATGTCATGCATATTGTAATTTCCAATGAAATCACAATATGCCTCTGGAAGTGAATGCATCACAAAGTCTGCAGACATTTCCTTGTCCACAGGATTACCGAGTCTGGCCAAGTGTTCCAAAAGACGTTTCATCTTAAGGACATGTGGACTGACAGGAGCTCCAGCCTTTAGCTTGCAAGACATCAGTTCAGTGAAAGTGTCGTATCTTTCGACACGCGCTTTCTCTTTGAACATTTTCTCGATCTCATCCATACAGGCTTTGGGATCTTCGGAAATGTCCAAGAATTTTTTCTGCAAGTCAAGCACCATACTGCCCATCATGATGCACTGCACGTCGATCCGGTCGCTAAGGAATTTCTGGTAGGTATCCCTTAGTGCCCTTGAGGCGTTCAGTGCTGGTTCAGTAGGTGTTTGTTCCTGGGTAAGGATATAATCCTTACGTTCTTGCTTGAGAACGAGTCTCAAGTTCCGGTCCCAATCGAGAAAGTTTACGCCGTTAAGCTTATCATGCTCGATTAGTGACCTAAGCGCGCTGTTACCAGAATGATTCGTGTTTTCCATTTTATATCTACACAGTAAACAAATTTTAATCAGTATTAAATAAAATTGATGTTGGAGATTTTATTATAAAACACTTTTTGATTCTAACTTTAGAATCTGAACCAGGATCCCGTCATACTCTCAATTGAAGTGAACGGAGGCTCACTGCTCGAATTGAGTGCATCAAGGTAAGAGTAAATCCATCTACAAGACCATGTAGTTCCTGGCTAGGTTCTGTACTTGTTAGTACGTGCCATACCCTATATTGATACCCTAGGTCAGCCCTAGCTGACAATCGTAGACAAGTCTACCAAGCTTGAACTATGGATAGAACTAATGTAGCTATTACGCGGAGGCGCACGCACCCACACAGAACTATCCATCTCATCCACACCTTTTTTCTTTGAATGTTACGCGGAGGCGTACCGACATCCATAGGGTCAAAGCCCTTTTCAGTGCCCAAACTTGGATGGTATCACGCTTTACTTGTAATTATTTGCGTTTAAGTGAATTATAAAAGTCTGATTGTATATCGATACAATCTTAATCTTGAATCATCAATTGCAAATTCATGCAAAGATGATCCCTTAGCAGGTTACATGCGAGTCTGATTAAATTCCGATTTTAATCTTTGCATGTGGGTGATAGCATATCATACATAAACTTGTATATTTAAACTATCAAACATTCATACATTCAAACGTATAAATGTAACGATAAAATATATGCATAGCTAAGCCCATCTTAACTTCCTAAGAATCTAGCAAAACTGATCCTAAAGACATGGTCTTCAAGATCCAAACTTGATCCATTCTCGTGAACTCCCACTGGCTTCGAGCCTCCTCCAATCCGAGTCTCCCTCTTGACTTGATTCTTGTGTCGGTCTTCGTGATTACAAATTAAAATAAATAAAATGAAATACAAATCACGACACGCAGGACGTATTTACTACAACCCAAAATTAAGCAACACGTAGGTTGCAAAACCGAAATTAAAATGCAAATCTAATGGGCTTAGCTAGCATCATGTGGAAAATATCATGTGAAATTTCTTTGACCTCTGCCTTATTGGTATGAGGGTCATCTGAAACGTTCCTGAACTGCTTCTATAACTGTGGCATCCTACTACCCACCTGAAAGAGATCACCACGGGTTCCAATCGATAAATATCTTGCAGCGGACGTTATGTAACCGTGGTGATCGATGCAAGCTATGATCTTAATGTAAATTCAACATGTTATATATACCTTTTTGAATCTGAAAATTACCTATTCTGATCGATGAAAACACAAGCTTAGTGTTTCTCTATTTGGTCAACACAAGCACCACAACCGAAGAAGCTTTTCACTCAAATTTTTGCTATGAATTTTTTGAGAGAAGCTTGACAACAATGGAGGAAGAAGAGAGAGAGAGAAGTCGGCCTAGAAGGAGGGAGGAAGATGGGAGTGGTTGCTGAAAATTAGAGGAAGTTATGAAAATATTGGAATTTTAATTTGAAAAAATAAAATTAAATTTTTCAAATCAAAATTGCATTTCCGTCCCCCATAAACCCTCTATTTTCATTTGTTCCCATTCATCATTTAAATCCCTAAATGTGCTTTAAGCCCGTTTAACCAAAACCCAAATCAAACCCATTAAATTGAGTTCTAATTTCGTTTTAGACGAAACGGTTCATTTTCCTCGAATTGATTTCTTCAACCGTCTGGTTAAAACCTTAGGCCAGAAATCTACCGAATCGTTCTCAATTTTCATCCATAATTAATTGTCATGTATCGTGCTTAATGCGTGTGACCCTCTAGGCTCACAAGCAATTGGCAGACTGGTAAAATTACTATTTTACCCTTTCCATCATAAGTGGCCTCTAGGATTATCCAATGTTCGTGATTATCGATTATTCGACTTAACCTGTTATCGTACATGTCACTGTCCTTTTATAAAACCGATATCCAGATCGATCAATAGGCATAGAATGGTCATCCTAATTTATCAATCCCTGTTTCTTGATATCTGAGATGACTGAAAACTGATACTAAGGTATCACCTGCACGGCCGTGCTCTTTCTTCAGTCATACTCATCAAGTGGCCTAAACGTATATCTTTCTCATACCGAAGTATGAGTGATAAATCCCTTAGACGCCTTTCGAGTTCACTAGTGCAATCAATATCAAAACCAATCGAAGCCGTTATAGTTACTCTTTTACAGATAACGTTGGACTAGGTCACACTTAGGTATTCGTTACATAGTGTACACAAAGACTCCTTGGTCTTAGGATATAATGACAAGCTACGATATGTGAGTATCTCATGACTGGATCTATGCAGCATACTCACAATCGGGTTGTCCAATATCATCGACCTAATGATATCTATGATATAACTCCGGCACATACTTTGCCATGATCAGTAGAGCGTGATCACAAGGAGTTTGTCTCATACTGATCGCTTCTTAAAGAAGCTTAGCTGATCAGGGACTCATCAAATGTAATTCTTTCTGATCTATAGTTCTACTATTAGTGGTTACACACATAATGACATAGATCAAATTACATTCGATATATTACTACAACACATTGGTAATATATGCCGATTTATTTATTCGAAAACATGATAAAACATTACATCTGTAGATCACTTATATATTAGACTGGGGCAGAATTCTAACACCACCATAATGCATGACACGTCGATTTGATTACTAAGGAACTTTGATAAGTATCCTTAGTGCCCTAGCGGCGTTCAACGGTGGCTCAGCAGGAGTTTCCTTGGTAAGGATATACTACTTGTGTTCATGCTTGAGTACAAGCCTCAAGTGTCTATTCCAATCTGAGTAACTCACGCACTTGAGTCTGTCCTCAATCTTGACTCTCAATGAACTATTACTCCTTTGTGTTGTGTTTTCCTTTTAGTTCTACATGGTGAAATTAATTAAAATTCAAGTTGGAGATTAAGTTATAAAACACTTGTCTGATTCTAATATTAGAATCTGAACTAGGATCCTATCATACCCTCAATTGAAGTGAACGGAGGCTCACTGCTCCAATTGAGAACATCAAGGTAGGAATACATCCATTTACAAAACCATGTAATTCCTGGCTAGGGTCTGTACTAAAAGTACACGGCATACCCTATACTGATACCCTAGGTCAACCCTAGCTGACAATCGTAGACAAGTCTACCAAGCTTGAACTATGGATAGAACTAATGTGGCTACTACGCGGAGGCGCACGCACCCACACAGAACTATCCATCTCATCCAGAACTTTTCTCTATGAATGTTACGCGGAGGCGTACTGACATCCATAGGGTCAAAGCCCTTTTGAGTGCCCAAACTTGGATGGTATCCCGCTTGACTTGTAATTATTTGCGTTTAAGTCAATTATAAAAGTCTGATTGTATATTGATACAATCTTAATCTGGAATCATCAATTGCAAATTCATGCAAAGATGATCCCTTAGCAGGTTACAGGCGAGTCAGATTAAATTCCGATTTTAATCTTTGCATGTGGGTGATAGCAAATCATACATAAACTTGTATATTTAAACTATCATACATTCATACATTCAAAAATATAAATGTAATGATAAAATATATGCATAGCTAAGCCCATCTTAAGTTCCTAAGAATCTAGCAAAACTGATCCTAAAGACATGGTCTTCAAGATCCAAACTTGCTCCATTCTCGTGAACTCCCACTAGCTTTGAGCATCCTCCGATCAGAGTCTTCCTCTTGACTTTCTTCTTGTGTCGGTCTTCGAGATTATAAATTTCAATAAATAGAATGAAATAAAAATCACGACACGCAGGCCGTATTTACTACAACCCCAAAAATTAAGCAACACGCAGGTTGCAAAACCGAAATTAAAATGCAAGTCTAGAGGGCTTAGCTATGCATCATGTGGAAAACACCATGTTATCAAAGATCATGTGAACACTCAACATGCTTATCAAACAAGTAAATTTTCCAAATTTTATCTTTCTTAAGTGTGGAAAAATTCCGGTTTATCGAAACCGGACGGTTTAACTAATTAATTGAATTTTGAACCGGTTCTCGCTGGTTTATCGAAACCGAACCAAATCTGAAAATTAAATTTTAGGGTTTCAAATTATTCTCGCGAACCAGCCGGTTCAGCTCGAATCTGGTCGAGCCGAATCGGCCCAACCGAGGTCGCCCGCGGAAGCAACCACGGTGGCCCGCGAGGGTTGCCGAGGTCGCTCGCGGGGCTGACTGTGGTCGACCACGGGAATGACCATGGTAGCCCACGAGGGCAGCCATGGTCGCCCCTAGTGCAGACCCTGGTCGCCCTGCGAGGCAACCATGGTGGCCCGCGAGGGCTGCCATGGTCACCCGCATGGACAGATCGTGGTCGCCCGTAGGCGACCCTTGTCGGCCCTTGGTGCTGACCATGGTCTGCCCTAGGGCATTCCATGGTCCACCAAGGGTCTCGATCCTGGTCATCCATGGCTAACCCGGAACACCAAAAAATATTTTCCAATTTTCCAAAATCAATCAAATCTGAAAAAAATTTCAATTCACATGCATGCTAAGGTGATGAACATATAAACTAAAAAAAATCAGAATTAAACATGTTGAAAAAGTACATAACAACCATGCTTTGATACCACTGAAAGAGATCACCATGGGTTCCATTCGATAAATTTCATGCAGCGGAAGTTATGTAACCATGGTGATGGATTCAAACTTTGATCTAAATGTAAATTCAACATGCTATCAACCTTTTGAATCTGAAAATACCTCTATTAATGGATGAAAACACAAGCTTAGTGTTTCTCTATTAGGTCCACACAAGCACCACAACCGAAGAAGGTTTTCTCTCACACTTTTGCTATGAATGTTCTTGAGAAGCTTGACAAAAATGGTGGATGAAGATGGAGAGAGGATTCGGCCAAGAGTGGGAGAAGAAGAGGGGAAGTGGTTGACAATAGTTGGAGAAAAAGATGGAAGACATTTTGGAATTTTAATTTGAAATAAAATTGAATTTCAAATTAATAATTGCATATCTATCCTTCTTAAACTCCTATTTGAACTTCTTCCCCATTCATCACTTGAATCCCTAAATGGGCTTTAAGCCCGTTCAGCTAAAACCAAAATTAAACCCATTAACTTGAGTTTTAATTTCGGTTTAGACAAAACGGTTCAATATCCTCGAATTGATTTCTTCAACCGTCTGGTTAAAACCTTAGGCCAGAAAACTTCCGAATCGTTTTCAATTTCCATCCATAATTGTTGTCATGTATCGTGCTTAATGTGTGTGACCCATTAGGCTCACGAACAATTGGCATACTGATAAAATTAATATTTTACCCTTTCCATCATAAGTGGTCTCTAGCAAGACATTATGATTACCCAATGTTCGTGATTATCGATTATTCGACTTAACCTGTTATTGTACATGTCACTGTCCTTTTATCAAACCGATATCAAGATTGATCAGTAGGCATAGAATGGTCATCCTAATTTATCAATCACTGTTTCTTGATATCTGAGATGACTGAAACTGATACTAAGTTATCACCTGCACGGCCGTGCTATTCCTTCAGTCATACTCATCAAGTGGCCTAAACGGATATCTTTCTCATACCAAAGTATGAGGGATAAATCCCTCATACGCCTTTCGAGTTTACTAGTGCAATAAATATCAAAGCCAATCGAAATCGTTATAGTTACCATTTTACAGATAATGTTAGACTAGGTCAAACTTAGGTATTCGTTACATAGTGTACACAAAGACTCCTTGGTCTTAGGATATAATGACAAGCTACGATATGTGAGTATCTCATGACTGGATCTATGCAGCATACTCACAATCGGGTTGTCCAATATCATCGACCTGATGATATCTATGATATAACTCCGGCACATACTTTGCCATGATCAGTAGAGCGTGATCACAAGGAGTTGGTCTCATACTGATCGTTTCTTAAAGAAGCTTAGCTTATCAGGAACTCATCAAATGTAACTCTTTCTGATCTATAGTTCTACTATTAGTGGTTGGGTTCCTAATTGTATCAAACATAATTGATTTAAACTCAACCGATCACAAATAATTTTAAGTCAAGTGAGACACCAACCCAAAATCATAAGCTTGTATAGTTCTCCACTTTGTTGACGTCATGTCCCTTAGCGGAGCATCTTTGAAAGTGCGCTCTATACAAGTTTGCCAAAGTTCTATCTAGATGTCGTGCGCCTTAGCTAAGCATCTTTATCGGACTTTGCATACATGATTTGGTTAAGTTAACTACGATTCTTGACCAGGGTCGAGCCAGGGTGTCAGAAAGGGTATGCCGTGTACTATGGTACAGACCCTTGCCAAGAATTACACGGGTTGTAATTGGACCCAATTGCACGGGGTGTAATTGGATGCATGTCCTAGCTAAATAAGTGATTCGGAGTGGTGTGCCTTAGTGTACTTCGATTCATGAATCATCGGTCTTGGTTTTAAATTCTATTAACTTAGAATCGAGATGTTGAAGTTTATTCAGGATCTTCTTAAATTTATTCAACTTTCAGATTAAATTTACTTTCCTCGTGTAGATTAATGGCGAATAATTCAACGAATGCGAACAGTTTGTCATTGAGACATATCCTTGAAAAGGGTAAGCTAAACGGGATAAACTATCTGGACTAGGACAGGAACCAACGTATTGTATTCAAGTTGGAACGCAAGGAATACATCCTGGACCGGGCTATCCCTGGGAAACCAACACTCAACGCCATAGGGGCCGTTAAGGATGCATTTAGGAAGCACCTTAGCGATTCTGGAGATATGGCGTATGTGATGTTGGGCTGCTTTGAGGGAGACCTCCAAAAGCAGCTGGAAAGGAGACTGGCTCGGGTTCCTAAAACCTCCTAAAGTCAGGAAGGATAAAAGGAAAGGGAATCAGTCTGCTTCTAATGCCAACATCCCGGTCATTGGAAAGGAGACTGCAAGAAGTTATAGGATGATCTAAAGAAGGGTGGTTGATCCACGCCTTCTGGTATTCTCGTTATTAAGCTTAATCTTTCTACTTCTGATTCATGGGTATTTATACCGGGCATGAATCTATACGGATGAACAGAAACTCGAAAGTAGAAGACACAAGGTGGACCTAAGAGTTGGGAACAGAAGTAACGTTGACGCAACTGCTATATGCTCCATTATTCTTGTTATGCCCAGTAGACTTGTATTAGTCCTTCATAATGTGTATTATATACTTATGTATGTTTTTAATAAAGTCGATGGTTTATACATATTGAATATGGAAAACTTAAGCTCATAATATAACATTAATACTAAAAGGTTTAAATCCGATGATTTAAACAAAACTCTAAATATGACACTGTCATTTGGGTCGCATAAATGAGAAGCGCATTTCCGCACTTCACAAGTACGGACTTCGAAGTCCATTCGAATTCTATTCGATGAAGGGTGCGAGGCTTGTTTGATGGTGGCTTGTGTGGGACCAGATAATGGTGGCTTGTGTGGGGCCCACGAGCCCGGGGCTCGGGTTTTGTGAGTTCGGGTGGTCTCGGGTGACCCCGAGTCGATAACTTGCGTATTTGATAATTTCCGGATTTAAATTGTGAAAGACGGTTTTTCCACCAATTGATACTTTAATTGAAGTATTTTAACGCTCGGGTGTCTGAATTCGATTCCGTTAATTGCATTGGTCTTAGAATATTAAATGAGGAGTTTAGAAACAAGTTTCGTAATTTTCGGAATCCCGAGGGTCAAAAACTCGTTTCCGGGCAGATTGGGTGTTTCGGGGAAAATGGGTCATTCCGGACCCATTTTGGCTACTTTCATTAATTTGAAGTGTGTCCAAGTGTTAGGCACTTGTTAGAGTACACTTGTAAATTTATTGCATTCGTTTCGGAGTCTGTTTGAGTTTTTAATTATTGAATATAATTATTAGTTGATATTAACGCTCGCGGGAAAGGCAAGGCGTGAATAGCTCGAGCGGGAGGCTAGGAGCGTACGTGGAGCTTTCCTAAGGTAGGGAGACATAGCTACCTAGACTATATGGCTTGATGCCTTTGTTTGATTATATATGTGTGTATATATACGTGTAAGCATGATTTGGCACTATGGTAGTGGCGTGAATATGCTTGGTGTGATTATATGCGAATAGTGAGATTTGCATGATAATGTTGGGTGAATTAGTTTAGTATAACTCTGAACTGATTGTATGCACGGGATTGTGCCAGGTATTATATTATTTGCTTTTCAGACGATGATTTATTCCGTCTTGCACCTAGTATGTTTTCTGCATGAGTATGGTGTGATACTTGTGTTACAGGTGGTGTGTAAGGTAAACCGAGTTGAGGGTGGATTCCCTTGATCGAGATCGGTTACCTTTATTTGTGGTAAGGGTCAACCGAGCTGAGGGTGGACTCCCTTAGTTGTGATCGGTTACCTTTATTTAGGTGTAAGGTAAACCGAGTTGAGGGTGGATTCCCTTGATCGAGATCGGTTACCTTTATCTTTGTGGGAAAGGTCAACCGAGCTGAGGGTGGACTCCCTTAGTTGTGATCGGTTGCCTTTATTTAGGTGTAAGGTGAATCGAGTTGAGGGTGGACTCCCTTGATCGAGATCGGTTACCTTTACCTAAGGGAGGGTGAACCGAGGCAAGGGTGGATTCCCTGGGCTGAAATCGGTTACCCTAGGGTGTATTTAATTATGTTATACAACTATTTTTGCATTGTTATCATCTTGTGTATGTGCGATGTTTGAGTCTTGGAGGTAGCGTGTTCACCCCTACAACTTGTGCAGGTTATGGATGCGTTTAGATCTTTTGACTGGGAGCTTGGGGGCGTGTCGTGTCGACGTGTCTTTGCCAGTGGTGTTTGGTCGGCTGTTGTAGACTCTGTTGAGTCGTAACCTATTTTGTTACTGCTTTTCATTATCCGGTTTATTACTTTATTTTGTAAAACACTCGGTGAGGTGGCGTTATGCCTCACCATTATGGTATTTATTTATGAGTTACTTGCTTCATTTTCAAAGGATGTTTTGATGGAATTGTTTTAGAACTGGTTTACTTACTCGTGCAATCACCTTTAAGTTAGGGACGCCTAAACTAAAGGTGTTGACTTTGTGCGAGTATAGTTATGATACACTCGAGGACGCTCGAGGTGTTTCATAACTATTTCGTATATGTATCTTCGTATATGTTTTATCGATACTTGTATTTTATCGCGTGACGACTAAGATTCGGAGAACCGGATCTTGGGGCGTTACAAGTTCTCGGAGAACAGTGTATTTTTCAATACATACTTTCTCTTTGAACATATCCTTGATCTGCGCAAACATTGCAAACGGATCATGGGATAGCTCCATAAACTGCTTCTGGAGGTCCGCCTCCACGTAGCCCAGCATGACACACGCAACGTCGATAGAGTCGTTAAGGTGTTTTTGGTACGCATCCTTAACGACCCGTGTTGCGTTGGCAGCTGGCTCCACCGGGATAGCCTTATCAAGGACGTACTCCCTGTGTTCCAACTTTAACACAAGTCGTAAATTTCTTTCCCAGTCTAGATAATTTGTCCCGTTGAGTTTACACTTTTCGAGTATAGTCTTCAACGACAAATTAAACGAGTTTGTTGAATTACTAGCCATTTCTACACGAAGAAAGTAAATTTAATCAGAAAAGTTGAATAAATTTACGAAGATCCGAATTAAACACCAACCATAAGATTCTAAGGTTTAGAATCTTAAACCAAGATCCCTTATTCGTCATTTGAAGTACGCTAAGGCGCACCGCTCCAATTGACTTATTTAGGTAGGACGTCTGTCCAATTACAACCCGTGTAACTCTTAGTCAGGGTATGTGCAAAAACACACGGCTTACCCTTCCGATGCCCCAGCTCAACCTCAGGCCAAGAATCGTGTCGAGTCAACCAACCTTCACTAACGAGTTAACTTTGTGCAGATGCTCCGCTAAGGCGCACGACATCCCACAAAGTTTACCATTCCCATCTAGAACCCATTCGATCGATGCTCGCTAAGGCGCACGACACCGATAAAATGTTTCTACATGGGTGTGAATTTGGGTGGCATCTCACTTGACACAAATCAGCTTGTAAATTGGTTGTGCTTAATAATTCGAAAGTATTTGGTACAATTACGAACCCGTCATCAACAACCCGTGTTGTGACGTTTCTAATTGTATCACATACTATCTTCATTTGAATTCTTCATTTGCAACCCGTGCAAACACGTTTCAAATTTGAACTCATCAATCACAACCCGTGCGATGATAGTTCACAACGCTTTAAACATGCAAACAATTAAAGTTGATTTTAATCTTTGCATGTGAGGTGATGGCTTATAAACTTATAAGCTAATCATGCAAGCATGCTATTAATTAAATAATTCAAGCAAGCATTCATAAAGCGTTAAATATGCATTTTATAGCCCATCCTAAACTTAGGATTCTACGAGTCTTCACATATTCTCGTCTTTCTCATTCGGGCTCCCACTAGCTCTTGGACTTCCTCCAAGACCGTCATCGTGCTCGATTTTCCATCCTTCTCGTCTTTGAGTAATAATTACAATTAATACTCGGTTCGTAGACCGGATAAAAAATAATTACACTTTATGAGCTCGAATAAAAGAATAATTACACGCTAACACTAACGGTATGCAAACCGTGAAAGCGATAAAATCTAATGGGCTACTAATGCATCATACATTTCATCACATCATACAACATGTTATCACACAAACATGTTATCAAATAATATGCAATAATTCCGATTTTAATTTTGCCAAGTTTCTTGGTCGGGTTTATCGAAACTAGACCTTTTCGAAAAACGGTTTATCGAAACCGATTAAATTTTGAAAGTTTTCGAAATATTGGATCGCAAGTTCGTGACACGGATCAAACACCACGCACGAACCAAGTCGGGCCATGCCAATGGGCCGAAGCCCCATTGGGCCGAGCCCAACTATGCACGGCCCGGTTTTGGGCCTTGGAAGGCCTAAACCGGCCTTGCCGCCACTCTCGGCCTCGCCCGAGAGTGGGAACGGGCTCGGTCACCGCCGGCCTCCCCGGCCTCCGGTGACCTCCGTTCGGTACCTCCAATCCGGCTCCCCGAGAGTCCCTTCTCGGACCCGACAAATCCAATAATTTCCGAAAATTTTCAAATTCAATATATTTTCAAAAATAACATATTTCATGCAAATATCCCAAAAAGCATTAAAATCATGTTATCAACAATTATGGCATTTGTATCATTACAAAACCGAAATAACATACAAGGATCTCGGAGTGGTAGACCGCCTCTGATACCACTGTTGGGTCCCGGGGCATCCTAATTACGTTCATGGCAGCGGAAGCAACCTATAAACCGCCCCTAACCTGCGCAAGATCGACTACCAAGTTAGATCCTTAGGAAATCGAGTTTTCGGGTTTTACCAGAATCTGCCCGGCAGAAAACCGAGACTTTGAAGCTCTATATCTCGAGCTACAGATCTCCAATTTCTTCGGTTCTTTTTTCAGATTAAACCTCAGCCAATTCCCTACATCTTTTGTGTTTTGCTCTAAACCCAGTTCGGACGAGAAGACCTCCGTCTGGAGCAAAACATTTTTCCCGTCTCGCTGGACAGACTCTGCGGACCAGTCTGCTTCTCGGCCTTGTATCTCCTAAAAAAGCGCTCTTTTTGAAAATCAGTATTTCACAAAAGTTGTAGCCCTTGGACTTATCTTTCCAAGGCCGAAAGTTTCAGGTCAATCGGAGCTCGGAAGAAGAAGCTATGGCTCACTCATTGTCGGTCATCGGAACTGGACAATCTGGACAGTTTCTCCATTTTGCATTTAGTCTTCGTTGAATCGATAAAGAAGAACGTTTGGATCTTCTTCTCTAAAGCAAGTCAACACCAAGGGGATGATCTTGATGATCCCTCACTTAATTGCCTACTAGAACAATTAAATGAAGAACAAGAAAGCAAAGAGAGGAGAGGGTGTTGTGAGAGTTGTGTGATTCTTGAATTAATTAATGAATGCTAGATATTTCAATTCATCATCCAACAAGCATGGGTCAAAAGTGATTGGTATGGGCTTAAAGGTGCTTTAACCCATACCCCTTAAATCACTCACCTCTTAATCCACAATCACCAACTAAGCATGGTGTTGTGTGGGCCCCACACATGGACCCACCATGTGGGCCGGCCATGAGGTCTTGTTGGGCCCTTAATGGGCCGGCCATGAGGCTTCATGGGACGAGCCCAATGGGCCCTCCCGTGTTGTCTCATGCCGTGTCCAAAAATCGCCCGACCCTTTTGTCGTCACTTATCAAACAAAGTCCGACGCGATATCGACGAAAAACTCAATTTTTCTCGATTCGCTAATTATTCTCTCAAACCGAACCTATGGCACAAAACCTCCAGTTTTGTCCATATATTACTCCTCAAGAAACATCAATGTTTCCTTGTCTCAAGTTATCCGCCTTGTATGTGTGTGACCCTCTAGGCTCATGCCACCGTTGGCAGATCGGCGCAAAAGATCGCTCTTGCCCGATCCATCATAAGTGGTCTCTAGTAAAACATTATGATTACCCAAGGTGCATGATGATCGATGATTCGACTTAACCTTTGTGCGTACAAGTCACCATCCTGTTATCTCTAGATATCCCGATTGATCACAAGGCATAGAGTCGTCTCCCTTGTTCAATCAATCATTGTTACTTGATATGCGAGATGGCTGAGAACTGATAACCCGTATCATTGGCATGGCCATGCTCTTTCTCTCAGTCAGTCTCCATCAAGAGGCCTTTTAACGGATATCTTTCCCATACCGTAGTATGAGGGATAAATCCCTTAGCCGTCTTTCGTGTCACTCATGCAACCCGTTCCGCCACCCAATCATGCCCTTTATAGCAATCCTTTTACAGAAAGCGTTTGGCGCAAGTTAAAGCCGTACGTTCATTGCATAGTGATCACAAAGACTCCTTGGTCTAAGGATGCCGTGACAAGCTATCGCATTTGAATATGTTTATGGCTTAATCTATGAAAACACTATTCAAAGCGGGTCGTCCGATATCAATCACCTCATGATATCTATGATATGGTTCCAGGATCCGTCATCCCTATGACAAGTAGAACTACGTCATTAAGAACCATCCTCATACTGGTCGCTTCTTAGGAAGCATGTTTTGACCAGGGACTCGTTAAGTGTGATCCGTACAGATTTATGGTTCTACTACTTTAGTGGTCATAAATCAGATCATGCTTAACATATTACTTCAACACATAAGTAATACAAAGCCGTTTTATATATATGTTACAAACGATGATAATGTACATAGACGTTTACAGGCTAATAGCAATTGGACTATGGCACAAATGTTATCAGCAACTGTCGTGGGTTCTGTTAACCTTGTTTTGCCCAGTGGGCTTGTAATTGAACTTCATGATGTGTTTTGTGTATCTGCTTTCAGCAGGAATATTATTTCAATTTCTCTTCTTGAAAAAGAAGGTTATTATTTTAATATTAAGAACGGGTTTTTAATATTATGCGCAACAACATGTTTTATGGCTATGCTCACACTGTTGGAGGTTTATACATATTGAATATGCAAAACTCGAGATCCAACATGCTCTATAATATAAATGCTAAGAGGTTTAAAGCTAATGATTTAGACCAAACTCTAATCTGGCATTGTCGTCTAGGTCACATAAATGAGAAACGCATCTCAGCGCTTCATAAGCGTGGACTTCTAAGTCAATTCGAATTTCAAACGATTGATAGATGCGAAGCTTGTTTAATGGGCAAGATGACTAAAGCGCCCTTCGCTGGTTTAGGTGAAAGGGCAGGTGATCTATTTGGTCTAATACATTCAGAAGTATGTGGACCAATGAGTACACCAGCCAGAGGTGGTTTAGGCTACTTTATCACATTTACTGACGATTTCAGTAGATATGGTTATGTCTATCTCATGAGACATAAGCCCGAAGCCTTTGATACATTCAAGGAGTTTAGGACTGAAGTAGAAAACCAACTCGGAAAGAGTATAAAGGCACTCCGTTCTGATCGGGGTGGAGAATACTTATCCGAGGAGTTTATTAGTTATCTTACTGAAGGTGGAATAATATCTCAGTGGACTCCGCCAGGAACACCGCAACTAAATGGTGTGTCCGAGCGGAGGAATCGGACATTGTTGGATATGGATCGATCGATGTTAAGTCTCACTGATCTCCCGATCTCCTTCTGGGGTTATGCTCTACAAACGGCTACATTCATAATAAACAGGGCTCCGTCGAAAGCAGTGGAAGGGACATCATTCGAGAAATAGTGCGGGAAGGAACCCGTTTTATCCTTCCTAAAAATCTGGGGTTGCGAGGTTTATGTAAAACGGTTGCTTGCAACCAAGCTCGAACCGAGATCAGATAAGTGCACTTTCGTCGGATATCCAAAAGAAACAAAAGAATACTACTTCTACAAATCGAGCGAAAATAAAGTTTTTGTCACTCGAGGTGGGACATTCTTGGAAAAGGAGTTCATTTCCAAGACAGTCAGTGGGAGGGTTGTTCATCTTGATGAAGTTCTAGATGAGATGGTCACTCGGGAACCACTAGACGACCCACTAAAAGAAGTAGAGCCAGAAGTTGTCATTGAGCAAGAACCAATAGCTACAGTTAATGAGGACGGCCCGAGGCGGTCTGAAAGGATAAGTCATGCACTTGTCAGATACAGTTTCCTAGTAACTGGAGGTGATGATTTAGTATTAGTGGACAATCATCCTGCTACCTTTCGAGAGGCCTTGGACGGAACCGACTCTGAGAAATGGCTGGAAGCCATGAGGGAAGAAATGCAATCCATGTCAGATAGTCAAGTGTGGGACTTGGTGGATCAAACCCCTGACGTAAAAGTCATTGGGTCTAAATGGATCTTTAAAATAAAGATAGACATGGATGGCAAACCTCAGACCTATATAGCAAGACTGGTAGCAAAAGGTTATAGGCAAATCCACGGAATTCACTATGAAGAGACCTTTTCTCCAGTAGCTATGGTAAAATCTATCCGCATTCTATTTGCCGTAGCAGTGTATCATAACAATGATATATGGCAAATGGACGTCAAAACCGCCTTCCTCAACGGGAGGTTAGCTGAGGACGTTTATATGTCCCAGCCTGAGGGTTTTGAGGATCCAAAGAATAAAGAAAAGATTTGCAAGTTGCTCAAATCAATCTATGGTTTGAAGCAAGCATCTCGGAGTTGGAATCATCGTTTTGATGAAGTTGTGAAACAGTTTGGCTTCATCAAGAACGATGATGAACCTTGCGTATATAAAAAGGCAGATGGGAGCAAAGTAGTCTTCTTGGTGCTTTATGTTGATGACATACTGCTCATTGGAAACGACGTCCCTACCTTGCTCTTAACAAAGACTTGGTTAGGTGAATGTTTCCCAATGAAGGACTTAGGCGAGGCCTCTTACATCTTGGAGATCAAGATATATAGAGACCGTGCCTAGCGGGTCTTGGGCTTTAGTCAAAGCACCTACATAGACAAAGTGTTGAGACAATTCTCAATGCAAGATTCAAAGAAAGGATTGCTGCCTATGCGTCATGGCATGAAGCTTAGCAAGAAGCAGTGTGCTGAGACACCTGCAGAGCTAGCAAGAATGAATGAGATCCCATATGCTTCGGCTATAGGGTCCATAATGTATGCCATGATATGTACGAGACCGAATGTCTCGTTTGCCCTAAGTTGTACCAGTAGACATCAATCCAAACCCGGTGAGGCACACTGGATTGCCGTCAAGGCGATTGTCAAATATTTGAGAAAAACCAAAGAAGCTTTTCTTGTATACGGAGGAAGAAATGATGATCTAGTCGTCAAAGGATATGTCGACGCTAGTTTCCAAACAGACCCCGATGACTTTAAAAGTCAGTTGGGATATGTGATTACGTTGAACGGTGGAGCATTCAGCTGGAAAAGCAAGAAGCAAGACACCATTGCCGACTCTACGACCGAAGCTGAGTACATTGCTGCATCGGAAGCGGCAAAAGAGGCTGTATGGATCAGGAGTTTCATGGCTGGGTTAGGTGTAATTCAAAACCCATCTAACCCAGTAGACTTATATTATGACAACACCGAGGCCATTGCGCAAGCTAAGGAACCCAGGGCACATGATAGATCCAAACATGTACTCAGAAAGTATCACATCATCCGCGACATTGTTGTTAGAGGTGATGTGAAGATCCACTACGTTGCAACTGATGATAACACAGCCGACCCCTTGACCAAGGCTCTTCCACAAGCAAAACATGATAAACATGTTAGGTCAATGGGTATAGACTGGGACTTAGATTGGAACTAGGGGCAAGTGGGAGATTGATAGCATTTTGTGCCCTAGTCCAATTGCTAGTAGCCTGTAAACGTCTATGTACATTATCATCGTTTGTAATATATATATAAAAAGGCTTTATATTACTTATGTGTTGAAGCAATATGTTGAGCCTGATCTTATTTATGACCACTAAAGTAGTAGAACCATAAATCTGTACGGATCACACTTAACAAGTCCCTGGTCAATCTATGCTTCTATAGAAGCGACCAGTATGAGGATGGTTCTTAATGACGTAGTTCTACTTGTCATAGGGATGAGGGATCCCGGAATCATATCATAGATATCATGATGTGATTGATATCGGACGACCCGCTTTGAATAGTGTTTTCATAGATTAAGCCATGAACATATTCAAATGCTTCCGCTATCTCGACGATCTAGAACGCTCCAATCTTCCCCTCTTAATCTTTGTCTTGTTGAGTTTGTTTCGGTTTTATGATTATTTGCATGCCAAAATTGTTGATAACATGATTTTAATGTTTTTTGGGATATTTGCATGAAATATGTTATTTTTTAAAATATATTGAATTTGGAATTTTTCGGAAATTATTGGATTTGTCGGGTCCGAGAAGAGACTCTCGGGGGGCCGGATCGGAGGTACCGGACGGAGGTCACCGGAGGCCGGGGAGGCCGGCGGTGACCGGGGCCATCCCCACTCTTGGCAGAGGCCGAGAGTGGAGGCAAGCTCGGTTTGGGCCTTCCAAGGCTCAAACCGAGCCGTGACTTGTTGGGCTTGGCCCATTGGCTTGGCCCCACTTGGTTCGTGCACGGTGTTTGATCCGTGGCACGAACCCGCGATCCAATATTTCGAAAACTTTCAAAATTTAATCGGTTTCGATAAACCGGTTTTCGAAAAGGTCTAGTTTCGATAAACCCGACCGAGCAACTTGGCAAAATTAAAACCGGAATAATTGCATATTATTTGATAACATGTTTGTGTGATAACATGTTGGATGATTTGATGAGATGTATGATGCATTAGTAGCTCATTAGATTTTATCGCTTTCACGGTTTGCAAACCGTTAGTGTTAGCGTGTAATTATTCTTTCATTCAAGCCCATAAAGTGTAATTATTTTTTATCCGGTCTACGAACCGAGTATTAATTGTAATTACTACTCAAAGACGAGAAGGATGGAAAATCGAGCACAATGACGGTCTTGGAGGAAGTCCAAGAGCTAGTGGGAGCCCAAATGAGAAAGACGAGAAGAAATGGTGACTCGTAGAATTCTAAGATTAGGATGGGCTATAAAATGCATATTAAACGCTTTATGTTTGCTTGCTTGTATTATTTAAATAATAACATGCTTGCATGCTTAGCTTATAAGTTTATAAGCAATCACCTCACATGCAAAGATTAAAATCGATTTTAATTGTTTGCATGTTTAAAGCGTTGTGAACCATCATCGCACGAGTTGTGATGGATGAGTTGAAACTTGAAACGTGTTTTGCACGGGTTGCAAAAGACGGGTTCAAATGAAGATAGTATGTGATATAATTAGAAACGTCACAACACGGGTTGTTGATGACGGGTTCGTAAGGGGGTATCCTAAGCTTTTATAGCAATCGAGGATGAGTACGAACCCTAATGGGTTTCCTCTTAATCACCGGCTTTCTTCTTTCCAGAATCGGAGTCGTTCTGGAATTTCCTAATCGTCTTCGTACTTTCTGCTGAAACTGCACTTTCCTGATTTCTGTCGATCAGGATGTTTGCCGAGACGCCGTCAACAATGTCACACAAGATGTCGCATAGGATGCTTCGACATTTTGATGACATGTTCTCTAGTTCCTTTAAAAATAAGTCAATCTCTAAAACCGTCGTAACTACAACGGTAATGGGAGACAGAATGACTGTCACAAGGTGTACTTTCGTTGTCTTCATCGGAGCCTGATTCAAAATGAATGTGGCCCTTTCCAAGGTCAAGTATTCACCACCTTGTTTGGTACGAAGTAACTTGATAATTTATCCAGGCTTGTTCAATACTAAGTTGAACCCTCTTCTAGCCTCAGTACTCATAGGTCCACATACATCAGAATGAATTAGACCTAACAAGGCACTCGCCCTTTCACTTGAACTCGTGAAAGGTGCCTTTGTCATTTTTCCCATTAGGAAAGATTTGCATCTTTCATTTTGAGTGAATTCAAATGGACTTAAAAGTCCACACTAGTGTTGAAATGCGTTTCTCGCCTACGTGCCCTAAACCACAATGCCAGATTATAATTTGGTTTAAATCATCATATTTAAGCCTTTTCTTATTTACGTTATAGAGATTAATCTCAACAACATAAATAACTGATCCTTAAGACGTGGATGCTCCACTCTTCATTACATGATCTTTGTATCTCTTCCAATCCCTATTCCCGTGTCCTGGCTCATTGCAGTGATAGCAAACCTCCTCTATTTTGTCCTTAGCCTTCGTAGCAGCTTTGAGAGCTGCTTGAGCCTTTGGCCCTTGGGGTGTCTGATCTGCCCTGCAAGGTGCTTAGAGGCCTTACCCTACTCAGCTTTCTTGCAGCTGACCTTCTTGTTGACCATAAGGACCTCCTTGTTCTTGCCCTTGAGGTTCTTTTCAGCAGTCACAAGCATCCCATGAAGCTCTGTCAAGAATTTGTCCATGTCATGCATATTGTAATTCACTACGAAATCCATGTGACTGCAGCATAAATTCCGCAGCCATTTTCATCTGATCATCAAAACCAAGTCTGGTTAGATGTTCCTGAAGACATTCCATCTTCAAGACATGGGGACTAACAGGGCTCCAGCCTTAAGCTTACAGGAGATAAGTTCTCTGAAAGTGTCATATCTTTCGATACACGCTTTCTCTTTGAACATTTTCTCGATCACTGCCATTAAGGACTTGGGATCTTCTGAAATGTCCAAGAACTGTTTCTGCAAGTCAAGCACCATACTCCCCATCATGATGCAATGCACGTCGATCTGGTTGCTAAGGAACTTTTGGCTCAGCAGGTGGTTCCTGGGTAAGAATATACTACTTGCGTTCATGCTTGAGTACAAGCCTCATTGTGTTGTGTGTAACCACTAATAGTAGATCTATAGATCAGAAAGAATTACATTTTATGAGTCCCTGATCAGCTAAGCTTCTTTAAGAAGCGATCAGTATGAGACCAACTCCTTGTGATCATGCTCTACTGATCATGGCAAAGTGCGTGTCGGAGTTATATCATAGATACCATCAGGTCGATGATATCGGACAACCTGATTGTGAGTATGCTGCATAGATCCAGTCATGAGATACTCACATATCGTAGCTTGTCACTATATCCTAAGACCAAGGAGTCTTTGTGTACACTATGTAACGAATACCTAAGTTTGACCTATTATAATGTTATCTGTAAGAGGGTAACTATAACGGCTTCGATTAGCTTTGGCATTTATTGCACTAGTGAACTCGAAAGGTGTCTGAGGGATTTATCACTCATACTTCGGTATGAGAAAGATATCCGTTTAGGCCACTTGATGAGTATGACTGAAGGGATAGCACGGCCGTGCAGGTGATACCTTAGTATCAGTTTTAAGTCATCTCAGATATCAAGAAATTGTGATTGATAAATTAGGATGACCATTCTATGCCTATTGATCAATCTGAATATCGGTTTGATAAAAGGACAGTGACATGTACGATAACCGGTTTAGTCGAATAATCGATAATCACGAACATTGGATAATCATAATGTCTTGCTAGAGGCCACTTATGATGGAAAGGGTAAAATAGTAATTTTACCAGTCTGCCAATTTCTCGTGAGCCTAGAGGGTCACACGCATTAAGCACGATACATGACAATTAATTATGGATGAAAATTGAGAACGATTCGGTAGATTTCTGGCCTAAGGTTTTAACCAGACGGTTGAAGAAATCAATTCGAGGAAATTGAGCCGTTTTGTCTAAACCGAAATTAGAACTCAAGTTAATGGGTTTAATTTGGGTTTTAGTTAAACGGGCTTAAAGCCCATTTAGGGATTTAAGTTATGAATGGGAACAAATGCAAATAAGAGTTTATGAAGGATAGATATGCAATTTTAATTTGAAATTCAATTTTAATTTTCAAATTAAAATCACATAATATCTTCCATTATTTTCTCTAATTTTTCAGCAACTAATTCCCTCATCCTCTCCCTCTCATGGCTGAATTCTCTCTCCCCTTTCATCCTCCATTGTTGTCAAGCTTCTCTCAAAATTCATAGCAAAAATTTGAGTGAAAACCTTCTTCGGTTGTGGTGCTTGTGTGGACCTAATAGAGAAACACTAAGCTTGTGTTTTCATCGATTAGAAGAGGTAACTTTCAGATTTAATATATATATATACATATATAACATGTTGAATTTACATTAAGATCTTAGCATGTTTCGATCACCACGGTTACATAACGTCCGCTGCATGATATTCATCGAACGGAACCCGTGGTGATCTCTTTCAGCAACCACTCCCATCTTCCTCCCCCCTTCTAGGCTGACTTCTCTCTCTCTCTTTTTCCTCCATTGTTTTCAAGCTTCTCTCAAAAATTTATAGCAAAAATTTGAGTGAAAACCTTCTTCAGTTGTGGTGCTTGTGTGGACCTAATAGAGAAACACTGAGCTTGTGTTTTCATCGATTAGAAGAGGTAATTTTCAGATTCAAAAAGGTATATATAACATGTTGAATTTACATTAAGATCAAAGCTTGCATCGATCACCACGGTTACATAATGTTCGCTGCATGATATTTATCGATTGGAACCCGTGGTGATCTCTTTCACTACGTTCAGTGTTGGCAGATTTTTTAAGCATAAGGAAAGATGTCAGTCAGCATATTGCAACATATGTAGTATGACATTTTGTGCGCAGAATTAGTCAAGTACAATAACATTCCTGTTTAAACAGAGAACATCAGCGCGCGTGAGTTTTAGGCAACAACTAAATAAGGCAATCTCTAGCTAGCATCAAGACACATCAGCAAGGCATGTAGGCGGTAACGTCGACTTACCAAACTTGCCAAAGACGGCAAGGGTTTGGATTTCCTAGTCGATATTGGAAACCGATTAGGCTACTCGAGTTGCTATAAAAGCAGGTGCTTTACTCCTTAGCAACTCGTCTGCTTTTACGTCCTTCCTCTGCTAAATACTCAGAGCTCGTGACCGTGTAAGATTAACGGATCAGAGGCTGTTTTATTCAGAAGGACATTGTCGATCACAAACATCAATTCGCAAGGATTTGAGTGTTTGTGATTTGAAGGTATTTGTTCGTGACTGAAGACTCACGACGAAGAAGATTGTCAAAGACAATGCAACCGAGCATAGGCTTGCTCGAAGGGTGAAATTGAGACGTTCTCAAAAATAGGGGGAGAGGCCCTTGGTCGAGATTGTTCACGGTGATATCTATAGTAGTTTAGGACAATAGCTTGTGTGATAGCTAGTTGATGCTTGAAGTTGTACTATTGACTACCATATAGTGAAAACCTTTCCACTGGCAGAGTGCCCCCAGACGTAGGTGCGGAGTCACCGAACTGGGTAAACATATTGTGTGTCTTCTATTTATTGTTTCGTTATTTACTTATCTGTGATTAGAAAAGTTTTCGAACAAATTGTCACAACATTGTGTTCGACATCTTGTCCCTGCAACAACTCAGAATTTCAATTGGTATCAGAGGAAGCACCTTATTTCTTAGGTGAGATTCTACAAATATTTTGAGTAGCTAAGATGGAGTCAAAAGAAGGAGGATCAATCAATCGACCCCCTGTATTAGACAGAACAAATTATGGGTATTGAAAAACACGGATGTGTGCCTTCATGAAGTCCATGGACAGCAAGACCTGGAAGGTAGTAATCAATGGCTGGGAAGAGCCCCAATACTCTGATGGATCCAGCAGCATTACGGGCTCTAAACCCGAAAATGAGTGGAGTCCCGCTGAAGACGAAGCTGCCCTAGAAAACTCCCGAGCACTAAACGCGATATTCAATGGAGTTGACAAAAACGTCTTCAGACTCATCAACACATGCACAAGTGCAAAGATAGCTTGGGATACCCTTTCCGTATCATATGAAGGAACCTCTAAGGTACGAGAGGAAAAACTACAATATCTCACCACCAACTTCGAAGCTCTCACCATGAACAAGGATGAAACAATAGCCGAGTTCAACGTTCGAATTTGAGATCTAGCAAATGAATCCTACTCGCTTAGCAAACCTATGACTGATGAGGATGTGGTAAGAAAAACCCTAAGGGCTCTAAGCTCCAGATTCAAGATGAAGATCACTGCCATAGAAGAAGTGCATGACCAACTGGAGCTCATGACCAAGTCAGTCAAGAAGATGAATTCAAGCACTGACACTTTGGATCAAATTTTGTCCATTGGAAAGCCATCATAGAACATGGAAGGTCTTGGTTACTCAAGAAAATGCTCAACTTCAAAGACTGTTTTCGTCCCCCAAAAGGCTACGTACAACATGTCACATCAGATGTCACAAATATCTGGCACCAGTCAGTCACATAAGAAACACCATCATGGCAGCTCAAAGAAGAACAGACACAACTGGGTATGTCATCACTGTGGTCGAAGAGGTCACATACGACCGTTCTGCTATCGCCTCTATGGAGAAATATCGGTAAAACAAAGGACGTCTACCAAGAAAAAACCTCGATAAGAATGGCGAGTAAAAGAGGTACAATATCGAGCTAATATTGCGTATACATCTTTAAAGGCTTCTACCAACAATGATTGGTATTTTGATAGGGGTTCATTTCGTCATGTGACTGGTAGTCGCTCATTCTTGACTACCATAACACCATGCTCAAATTCCTATGTTACTTTTTGTGATGGTGTAAAAGCTAAAGTCTTGGAAAAAGGAAAACTAAATTTCCCAGCGTTACTGGTAGAAGGGCTTAAACCGAACCTGATCAGCATCAGTCAACTCTGTGATCTGGAGCTTTGTGTCAACTTCAATGTCGACAAGTGTGTGGTACTCGACCAGCAAAAGGAAGAACTGATGAAAGGTCACAGGTCACAAGACAATTGTGAAAGGTATTCCCCAGGGTTCCAATCAATAATTTCATGCAGCGGAGCTAAATCGAACCATGGGAATCGAATAAAAACTTGATCTTAATGAAAAATTCAACATGTTATAAAACTTTTACAATATGAAAGTTTACCTTTGTTAATCAATTAAAACACAAGATAGTGTTTCTCTATCGAGTCCACACAAGCACAACAACCACGGATGGTTTTCTCTCACACACTTGCTAATGGATGTTTTGAGAATTGAACAAAATGGCTATGGAGGAATGATGAAGAGGGTCGGCAAATAGAGGGGGATTGAAGGGAGAGATTGCCGAAAAATGAGCTAAAAGGGGAAGGAAAATATTGTGTAATTATTGTGTAATTATCACAAAAATTCTGATTTAAAATTTCAAATAAATAATTACACATTTTACCCCTTTAAACTCATAATTGCACTCTTGCCCCATTCATGAATTAAAACCCTAAATGGGCTTCAAGCCCGTTCAACTAAATCCAAATTAAAACCCATATAATTAAGTTCTAATTATGGTTTGGCTAAACCGGTTCAATTTCCCCAACTCGATTTCTTCAACCGTCTAGTTAAAAACCTCGGCCAGAAATCAACCGAATCGTTTTCAATTTGACTAAACTGAAAACCGGATTCTCCCAACTTCCATCCATGCTTATTTGTCATGTATTGTACTTAATGCGTGTGACCCTCTAGGCTCACAACCCGTTGGCAGACTGGTAAAATTACTATATTATCCTTTCCACCATAAGTGGTCTCTACCAAGACATTATGATTACCCAACGTTCGTGATTATCGATTATTCGACTTAACCTGTTATCACACATGTCAATGTCCTTTTATCAAACTAATATCCAGATTGATCAATAGGTATAGAATCGTCATCCTAATTTATCAATCATTATTTCTTGATATCTGAGATGTCTGAAAATTGATACTAAGGTATCACCTGCACGGTCGTGCTATTCCTTCAGTTATACTCATCAAGTGGCCTAAACGGATATTTTTCTCATACCGGAGTATGAGTGATAAATCTCTCAGACGTCTTTCGAGTTCACCAATGTAATTCATAACCAAGCCAATCACGACCGTTATGGCTACCCTTTTACAGGTAACGTTAGACTAGGTCAAACTTTGAGATTCATTACACAATGCATATAAAGACTCCTTGGTCTTAGGATATAATGACAAGCTACGATCTGTGAGTATCTTATGACAGTATCTATGTTGCATACGCACAATCGGGTTGTCCGATATCATCGACCTGATGATATCTATGATATAACTCCGGCACATACTTTGCCATGATCAGTAGAGCGTGATCACAAGGAGTTGGTCTCATACTGATCGCTTCATAAAGAAGCTTAGCTGATCAGGGACTCATCAAATGTAATTCTTTCTGATCTACAGTTCTACTATTAGTGGTTACACACATAATGACATAGATCAGATTTCTTTCGATATATTACTACAATACATTAGTAATATATGCCGATTTATTTATTCGGAAAGATGATAAAACATTACATCTGTAGATCACTTTTATATTGGACTGGGGCATAACTCTATCAATCTGCCACTTGCCCCTGGTTCCAATTTAAGTTCTGATCTACTCCCGTAGAACCTGCATGTTCCTCATGCCTAGGCTGGGGCGGAGCCTTTGTCAAGGGATCGGCCATATTATCATCAGTCGAATAGTGTTTAATCTCCACATCACTTCTATATGTGATAACTCCCATGAGGTTATACCTGCTGAGTATATGTTTGGATATGTTGTGGAATCTTTGCTCTTGAGCAATGGCTACGGCACCTGTGTTGTCTAACAACAAGCTTATAAAATCAGACGCTCGCGGCGTTGCATCTAATTTGATCAGAAAGCTTCTAATTCATACGACCGCTTTAGCTGCTTTTGTTGCAGCTATATACTCAGCCTACGTTGTAGAGTTAGCAATTTTGGCTTGCTTAAAGCTTATCCAGCTGAAAGCGCCACCACTCAACACAAAATATATCCTGACTGAAAATTGAAGTTATCTGGATATGTCTGAAAACTAGCATTGACTTGTCTTTGACTACTAGTTCTCTATCCACACCCTCATACATTAGGAATGCATATTTGGTCCTTCTCAAATATTTGAGGATGGCCTTTGAAAACAATCCAGTTTAATTGGTCGGGGTTATATTGGAATCTGCTAATACAGCTTAATGCAAACGAGACTTCTAGTCTCATGCACATCCTAGCATACATGATGAATCCCACAGCCGAATCATAAGAGATCTTACTCATCCTGCTCAGCTTATCAGGAGTTCTACGGACTCTGTAGCTTGCTGAGCTTAATGCCATGACGCATGGGTATGTATCATTTCTTAGAATCAAGCATTGAGAGTCTTCTCAACACTTTACTTATGTACATGTTCTGACTTAGCAACATGTTATGACTTAGGCCCAAAATCCTTTTGGAATGATCTGTAGAGATCCTGATGCCTACAATATATGTAGCATCACCTAAGTCCTTCATCGATAAGTACTTCCCTAACCAAGCTTTGGTGGCAAGATCGGGATGTCATTCCCGATGAATAAATACTTATTAATCATTAATTATTAATTATATTATTATTAATAATTAATCATTAATTAAACCTAAATCTATATCTAACCCTAAACTGCCGCCACTCCACTCTCCTCCTCTACGACTCCGACCGGCGATGAAGAAGTGCGAGTTGTGCAAGGCTGCGACGAGGACCTACTGCGAGTCGTACTTCCAACCCCTTTACTTCAAGACCCTTAGATTCAGAGTTTGAGATGGAGACTAAGAGATTCGCGATTGCTCCGTCGCGAACCTCCTCACGACTCCGACCGGCGAGGGTGAGCACCTCGCTTCATCGCGAACCTCCGCCGCGGCCTCCTCCTTCGAGTCCTGGAGTGGCGAGCCACGAGGAAATTGGCTCCTGGTTCGACTCGCAGTAGGTCCTTACCGGAGAGGAGTGGACCACCAGATCTGAGCGACCTCCAAGCGGAATCGACGAGCAACAGAACGGAGGTGACCTCCAGACCTCCAGGCTCTTCACCTCCAGACCTCCAGACGTCGAATCGGAATCGACGAGCCCGATTCGGACAACCGACAGCTCTTTACCTCCGTTCTGTGGCTCTTCACCTCCGTTCGCGAGCGCCGCGGAGGAAGCTGGTCCCTCCATTCTCGTAGAGAAAGCTGTGGCTCTTCACCTCCGTTCGCGAGCACGGCGTAGAAAGATGGTCCTTCCCTTCTCGTGGAGGAAGTTGTGGCTCTTAACCTCCGTTCGTGAGCGCGGCGGTTGAGCGCGGCCCCCAGAGATGGGAGTGGCGGCCTGAAGTGGATTAGGTTAATTAGGGTTTGATTAAGATAATTAATAATTAATTAATGATTAATAATAATATATAATTAATAATAATATTATATATATTTAAATATTAAATAATTATAATTATTATTTGTGTAAGTGAAAAGTCATATTTGCCCTCAATTTATTAGTTAAATTGGGTATTCATTTAGGGGTAAAATAGTCATTTCAGAATCATATCAATTGAACCAATTAGACTAATTTAACAGACCAAAACTATTGAGGTTATTTTAGACTTTTTGACAGACCAATTTAGTTAGATTTAACAGACGTTAGACTAAGTGTCGCTTATTTAATCTTTGGGTATCCCAAATGAAAATTTGAAAGTTGAGGTATTAAGTTTGAAACGTGACATAGTTGGTGTAGTCAAATGTCATTACCCCTTATGTTAATATAATGTATAGGGTATTTTCAGAATTTAATTACATGTTAGTACCCCAACTTTGCCTCATTTTCAAATCAGTACCCCAAGTTCAAAAAGTTTTTACATGTACCCCAAATTTAATTAGTTGCAGATAAGTACCTAATCTGTTAAATCTAACAGAATTGAGATGTGAAAAGACCAAAATGCCCCTAATGCTTATAATAATTAATATTATATTAAAATTTTTGAATGAAATAACTCTCTCATACGACCTCCGTTTCGGGCTCATAAAATATCAAATCGAAGAGAATCAGAAGATAAAAAACATTGAAGAATAATATTAATGATTAAATTAAAATAGTAGTTAATATTATTTATATATTATTTAATTTTTAATAATTAATAAATTTTTAGTTAATTATTAATATAATTCGAAGTTGTTTATCTTTCTATTTTCTTCGATCTGATATACTATGAGTCTGAAACAGATGTCGTATGAGAGAGTTATTAAATTTGAAAGTTTCAATGTAATATTAATTATTATAAGCATTAGGAGCATTTTATTTTTTTCACATACTGATTATGTTAGATTTAACAGATTAGGTACTTATATACAACTAATTAAACTTGGGGTACCGGCAAAAAACTCTTCAAATTTGGGGTACTGATTTGAAAATGAGGCACAATTACCTAGAAAGTTTATTTTCAAAAGGGATAATGACACTTTTGTGCACCTAAATATACACTTTTGACACTTTCATACCCAAATTTTTTTTCTTTTTTCCATACCAGAATTTTGTTTTGGACAACTTACCCCTAAAATTTCAAGAATACCGAAATTACCCCCGAATTGAACCAAAATTAAATCTAGTCTGATGGAGAGAACCGGCCCAATTTTTAAAGAGTGTAAAAAGACGAAATTACCCTCAACTATTCATCAAATTATCAATCTTTGGGTTCGATTCAGTTGGGTTTGGGTTTGGGGAGTGCCAAATTTCAAGGCTAGGAATCGTGTACGTGGAGCTCTGGAGTGTTTCAGTCCAGTCTCGGTCGCCGAAGGAAGTCGTCAGAGGGGCATGAAGAAGATGATGAACAGTGAGAAGATAGGGGCATAAATTTCAGTTTTTAATTTGTTATTTGAAAAGACTAATATACCCTTAAATTGTGTGATAAATTTGTTATTCAATGGAGGGTAAAAAACTAATTTCATATTAATTAAATTATGGTTGGATCTGGTTGAAATTGAACCGGCTCAATTCAGGGGTAGTTTCGGTATTTTGAAATTTCTGAAGGAATTGTCCCAAAATTAAATTTAGATATGGAAAAAAGAGAAGAAAAAAAAGTTAGGGTATGAAACTGTCAAAAGTGTATATTTAGGTGCACAAAAGTGTCCTTTTCCCTTTTCAAAATTATGTTAAAAAATACCCGAAAATGGTATTTTCAGAATTAATTAAAAAAAATGAAAAGTATAATTTTGAAATTTAATTAAAAATACATGGAAAGATTATTTTCGTAATTTAATTAAAAATACCCAAAAAAGATGTTTTCAAAATTATGTTAAGAATACCAGAGAAGGTTATATATGGAATCATGATAAAAAAACCAGAAAGGGTATTTTTGAAATTAAATAAAAAATAAAGAAAAGGGTATCTTTGGGATATGATTAAAAATACCAAAAAAGGATATTTTCGGAATTATTTTAAAAATATCCGAAAAGGTTATTTTTGAAATTATAAAAAAAATACCCGAATAGGGTATTTTCGTAATTATGTTATAAATATCCAAAAGGTTATAATTGTAATTTAATTAAAATACCCAAGAAGGGTATTTTTGAAATTAAATATAAGAAAATACCCGAAATAATAATTTCGTAATATATTAAAAATTCCCGAAAAGGGTATATTTGGAATTTCATAAAAATTACATGCTAAGGGTTTTTTGGCATTTACTAAAAATTTTACTGTATGCAATTTTATATAATGTCACTGAAGGTTAAGGCACCTAGGCTAACGCACCTAGACGGGTTACTTGCGACTCTAGAATTTTTTAGGCTACACAGACGACCGAACCCACATCGTTGGCGGGGGATGCGGGTTTTTTGGGTGTATTTTTATTTTTCAATTTAATTGCTAATTATTTTTTAAGAAAATTCGGATTGTAACGGCACATTAGAACTCCGACGACATATTATGATATATACGCCGCTACTATACTAACGACGTATGTTCTCACATACGCTGTCAGTAATATTGTAACGGTGTACAGTATTTTAAAAGCCGTTAGGAATAAAGTTGATGTCGTTTGCATATTAACGACACCGTCACATTTTCTATGCGCCGTTACATTTTCTATATGTATGCCGATACGCGTTGTTATTAACTATAAAGACGCATTTTCTATGCGCCGTTACAACGAAAAAAATTGTGATTGGAGTATACAGCTTGGTGAAGACATGACTATGTTGGATTCAAATAAATGTGCTAATTTGGAAATTTGCTAATTTTTAGCTTTTGAAAGTTATGATTAGGAATGTGCTAATTTTTAACACCGTAAGCACGGTTGGAGTAAATAAGTGATATTAAAATGAGTTTAGATGGCTACTCAAAACACTTAAAAAGTGAGAATGTGATACATTGATATGCGAGAGTGATTATTCAGCAAGAGGAAGGCTTAGATTCTAAACTACATATTACATATTGACCCTTACAAAAGTTACAACCACAAATTGTAATAAGTCTCCTAAAAAAACTGTAATAAGTAAATTTTGAGAGGGCAATGAGGAAGATAGATGCTTAGCATTATATATAAATTAGAGGGATAATTCTAGGTGGCTACACTTAGATTTTGCTGTTTTTCACCTGACTACACCTAGAATTTTTTTTTTCAGCTGACTATGCCTAGAATGTGCAAAATTTTCACTTTTCATTTTCCGTCCAATTCTGTTAGTTTTTACCGTTTTCTTCATGTGAAATGACTAAAATGCCCTTAAAGTTTAAAGAGTTATTATAATTGGATTGAAAAGACTAAAATGCCCTCACCTATTCATTTAATTTTCAAACCAATGCCACCCTCTCTCTCTCTCTCTCTCTCTCTCTCTCTCTCTCTCTCTCTCATTCTAGCATTAATTTTCTCTCTCCTTGCCTATTAGAATAAGAGGGAAAGAAACCCCATTAATTTTCTCTTCAGCGACGAACACGAGACCCGGAAAGGCCAATCCTCGCAAATCTCATCGCCGCCTTCCTCCGCTCACTCGCCGCCTCTCTCTCCACTGCACCTCCAGTCCCGGCCTGAATCGCCGCCGCCGGATGGGTCTCCGGGAGCCTCCTCCATCTCCTCCGGCCACAGCTCCGGCACAAGCCATGTCTCCTCCCTCAGCGACGAGAACCTACACCAAATTCCGCCGGAGACTGCTCTGGCCCTGCCTTCTCCGGTTGAGGTTCACGGAGCGAATCGATTGGTCCGCGACGAGCCGAAGATCGTCGTCGCGGAAGCGGATCTCGGAGCTCGAGACGCGTTCGCTTCCGGCGGAGACGGCGGTGGCAGAGAAACCGCCGCCGCCGTCGCAAGTAATGGTCATAATAACCACGGTAATAGGCGGAGGAAGCGACCGGCGCCGTCGATTTTCAGGAAATTGAAGGTCAAAAACACCGCAAATAGGGTTTTGCTGGGTTTTAGGATTCTAGGGTTCATCTTCTGCTTGGTTTCGTTCTCGGTCATGGCCGCGGACAAGAACCAGGGTTGGGCTATCGACTCTTTCCATCGCTACAAGGAGTTCAGGTACTCCATCACCATCCATAATCATGAATCTGAACTTATTTATTTCTCTGTCAGATTCAATTCACAACTTCAAATTAACTTTAGCAATTCACCTGAAGCTGAATGATTATGTTTGTAGTTGTTGGGAATTGAATTGGGGTATTTAATTTTCATATACACAACATAAACCCAGTAATTGAAGTTCTGGGGAGTTGTAGGTATTCCATGGTGATGGGTCCAAATCAAATTCGACCTGAATGAAATGGAGAGAGAGAGAGAGAGAGAGAGAGAGAGAGAGAGAGAGAGAGAGAGAGAGAGAGAGAGAGAGAGAGAGAGAGAGAGTGGCATTGGTTTGAAAATTAAATGAATAGGTGAGGGCATTTTAGTCTTTTCAATCCAATTATAATAACTCTTTAAACCTTAAGGGCATTTTAGTCATTTCACATGAAGAAAACGGTAAAAACTAACAGAATTGGACGGAAAATGAAAAGTGAAAATTTTGCACATTCTAGGCGTAGTCAACTGAAAAAAAAAATTCTAAGTGTAGTCAGGTGAAAAACAGAAAAATCTAAGTGTAGCCACCTGGAATTATCCTTAAATTAGAAGCCAACTTAAATAGAGGTGACCAAATAAAGAATTTATTGTAAAAAGAAATATATATTTGTAGGGTAATTAAGGACAACAAAGTCTACATCTTATTCTGGTGAATAAACCAGACAAGAGAGACGCAATTAATCCTAATGAATTACATAGATTAGAAAAACATGAATTGGAAGAGTATGTATATAGAAAGAGGTGTAACTAATTAAGTGTAGGGCGGAGGCTTGGGGAGGGTGGTGACGAGGCCGCAGAGAGGGACGTTGTCGGGGATGTTGTACTCGTCCCTGACGGAGCGCTCCGGCGATTGCACGCTTATGTAGAACTGCTGTCCGAGATACCTCCTGAAGACATCCTCCGACCTGACGTTCCACATCCCGCAGTTGTCAAATGTGAGCATGACCGCAGCCCAGTGCTTGGGGAACACCTGAATGGTGTGCCTGCTCACAGCGTCCAGCAGGTTGTAGGCACTCCGAGAGTCCGGGGACCACTCCCCTTCCTCCATCCCCACCGCGAAGAAGGAGTAGCCATCCAGATGCCACGACTGCAGCGTCTCTTCGTGGTTCTCGAACACGATCTCAACAAAGTTCCGGAACGTCTGGTTCACGGCGTGGGGCGCGGCCGAGTTTATGATGGTGTCCACCGTGGGCGGGGGCTCGTCCTTTAGGAGGTTGTACTTGAACGCCTGCTCCGCCACCCCGAAGTACTCCGCCAGCTTCAGCGGGGTGTCCGAGTTCACGAAGGATATCCCGTTCACCCCGTAGCGCTGCTTCCCCTCGAACTTGGCCCCTGCCTGCACCAGCTTGATGGTCCTGGTGATCCCTATGTCCCCGTAGTGGTAGGAGCCCTGCGGGTTGGGCCGGGCCGCGCTGGCTGTCAGGTTCCACTTGAAGGACCTGAACTGCGCCAGGGACCACTCGTACCCCGCGGGGGGCTCCAGCACGGGCAGCGGGGACACCGCGGGATTCCCCCCCTCGTACTGGATGAGCGCCGCCGTGGAGAGCATGGCTTCCCTGAAGCGGGTGGTGGCCACCATCTTGTAGTCGGAAGGGTCCTTGTCGGCGGTCACCAGGGTGGAGAAGCACTGCCCTAGGTGGACGTCCAGGGAGTCGTAGCTGTTCTGGACCACGTGGGAGCCCTCCATCTCAATCAGCTTCAGGGTGTGCCCTTGGATCTGGAAGTTGAGGGAGGTGGAGATGCCCACGTTGCACACCCGGAACTTGTACGTCTTGGAGGGCTTCATGGTGAACAGCACCTCCTCCTGCCCGGCCTTGGCGTTCTTGCCGTTGATCAGGACGGCGTCGGGGGCGGGGGCGGGGGGGACCACCCCGTCGTCCAGCTTCTTCTTCAGGTCGTTGTGGGGAGCGGAGTACCAGTCCCCGATGAGGACCGTGTAGTCGTCCTCGGGGTCGGGGTACGGGATGGGGATGAGGGGCCTGCTGTTGATGCGCAGGCCCCCGAAGCCCCCCGCAGCGCGCTGCATCCCGATGGAGGGGTAGTACATGTAGGTGCCGATCTGGTCCTTGACCTGCATGCGGTAGGTGAAGTTGGTACCGGGGAGGATGGGGCAGTTGGTGCCGGGGAGGCCGTCGTGCCAGGAGTTCTTGCGGTGCTGGATGCCGGCCCAGTGGATGAGGAAGGGCTCGTCGAGCTTGTTGAAGACGTTGACGACGACGTTGTTGTTGGTGGTGGAGTTGATGTTGGGGCCAGGGAACTGGTCGTTGATAAGAATGCCCTGCTGGGGGACGCCCAAAGGGGAGATGGTGCCGTAAGTCACGTGCCACTCGATGAAGATGTAAGGATCACCGCACTCCACCTCCACCGATAACAACAACGTCAAAGCCACCACAAATATTAACGCCCCTCCTCCGCCTCCAGCACTACCCACACCCATTTTCTTTTTCTTTTTCGCTTATTTTTTGAAACTATTAATAATGGAGCTAGAAATGTTTGTTTCTCTTTTGCATATTACTGCCCATGCCCTCTTGCCCTTTTATACTACCAATTTTCTTCTTCAATTGCGCATCCTCACACTTGTGCCCGGATTCTAAAAAATAGGCCATTATTCAGTGACTAGCTAACCAACCTATTTTTGGGATTTCTATTCATTACTCTTTTTTTGTAATTATAATAGTCTTTTGCTTATAAGAAAAAGATCTTGTTTAGCTGTACTTATATGTTAATGAGTGTACTAATTAATTAATTTCCCCCCTTATATGTGGACTTTCAGTTAAAAAGTCCTAATATGTATGATTGACAATCCTCGTTTTGCAATATATTTGTGCATTAACTGAAGATTTTTTTTATGTAAATGTAAGGAATCAGGTAACAAACTTCTTTTAAGCAGAATCACACAACTTTCATTAAGCCATGTCTGCCAATAGTACACAAGTGTGAGATTTCGGTAGAGCATCGACCTCAAACTCTCAATCAGGGTTACTCCAGGTTGCGGTCGCTACATAATGCTTCACTTTATTACTTGACCGCTTTACATACTGAATTATATAATTACATAAATGAGAAAGAAGTATCAAATAATCACGAACAATCAAGCCAGCCGGGAACACCGTCAGGACAGATTTCGGCAGCCCTCCACAAGCACACTACAATCTCTCTCGAATACAACCCGCTCCATGCCAGATAACACAGCCCAAGAAATCGCCTCTCTCAGGGTCATAGCCTCCGCAATCAACGGGTCTACAAGACCCCGACAATGTAGACCACGAGCCCCCAAACAAAGACCAGTCAAGTCCCGCAAGATTATGCCTAACCCGACCAACTGATTCGTGGAGTTAATCGTTGTATTGTAATTAATTTTAACCCACCTTGGTTGCAGGATAGACCATCTAGACAAAAGCTTAGACAGTACATGGGAAGGTCTCTGAACTTTGGGGTTCGCAAACCTCCACTCCCTCATGGTTAGCTCAGTCACATACCAACAATTATTTGCCGAGATCGCAACCGACCTCCAAACCAGCTCGTTCGAGCACGCCACGGAGCCCACCAACCCGCAATCAATTTCTCTAACCCACTGACCGAGAGGTCCCCTAAGCATTAGATAAAATTTCAAACAAAGAACTACCAATAACAGAAACCCAATCGAGTCCCGAAAATCAGCAAACATCGGACATTCACATAACATATGCATCTCCGTTTCATCAGACGAACGACATAAAGGACAAACGGTCATAAGAACCATACCTCTTCTTGCGAGGTTAGACCGGGTGGGCAAGGATGATGAAAGACATCTCCATACAAAAGATCGGATCTGAGGTAGAGGTGTGATTCCCAGATTTTTTTCCATACTCCATTTCGGTGATCTTCAGTCCATGTTCCATCTTTTTGGAGCAATGCTCTATAGGCTGCCTTGACCAAATAGTCAACGGACTCAGCAAAACTCCAAAACCACGGGTCCCCTATTTCAGAGACACTGATCAGAGTCGCCAACACTCGTTGAGCATCAGATACAGAGAACTCGGATTGAACTCGCCACACGTCCCATCTCCGAGACCCGGGCACAAAAAGGTCAGCAACTCGAAGTAAATTAGAGTTTGGATTAGCCTCGACAAGGCTGGTGGATCCCAATAAGCCAAGGCTCCTCTAACACCAAAACATTTTCACTCCTTATCGTTCTTCGACATCCACAACGCAAGAGAGGTTGGTCCATCAACGGTGACACATTACTAGTGTCAGTGGCATCGCCGGTATTCAATGTGCCCACAATAGAGTTGTGAAGAAGATTCCTAATGCACAGCTCATGTTTTGGCAGCTTCCTCATTTTTAGTTTTTAAACATACAATTTTTTTTAACAAAAGAATATTGTATTTGTACATGATAAAAATTAAAGAGCTCACGATTCACCGCCGCTCTTTGTGTTGATTGGTTGGTTCTTGAATAATAATGGTGGCGAATGAATGAAAAAGATGGATGGTTCAAAGTTAGGGACATGCTCATTTTAGACCCAAACTTATACTATAGTACAAATGTTGTGATACAATATAAACATGTCTTATGTGTGTGTATATATATATATATATTTTTTTTTTTTTTGAAAGATCGAATTTTATTTAATAAAAGGTAGCTAACCCGACATAAAGTCGGACGACTGAAGCTACCGGTGGGTGGGACAGACCCCTCAACATAGTCCCAGTTAATGTTAGCTAAAGCAAACTTGACTAATTCGTGAGCCACTTTATTACATGATCTGCGCGCAAAATTTAAAGAGACATCGAACTCGGGAGTCGCCATTAAGCGTCTGCAGTCGCAAATGATTCCCCCGATCATATTTGTCATAGGTTTCGTATCCCGAACGTACTTGACCACACTCAGACAATCCGTCTCAATCTCGACTTTATTCCATTTGTTTCCTTTTGCCCATGAAAGAGTCTCTCTAACGCCTACGGCCTCCAGCTCTTCGGAGTGGAGAGAACCCGTAAATCGTCTACACACGGCGCCTACAATTCTGCACCCTGAATCCCTGTACACCATTCCTATGCTCCAGTAACCCCCCTGTTCATCTATCCCACTATCCACATTTATTTTCATAGCTTCGTACTTCGGTGGAACCCAGGCGTCCGGTGAAAGTGTGACAAGGGGATCCGTTCCTGAGACCCCTCCATGAGGTTGCGCTGCTGACCAGGCACGTCGTAGTCCTTTTGCGGTTGCAGCCACTCTTGCCGGATGGAAGACTTCACCTTTCCAAACAAATTGGTTCCTAGCCCTCCAGATTGACCATATTGTGATAGCCCACAAGCTTGCCTCATCATCCCCCTCCACCCAAGCTTTCCAGTTTGACAGACTTTGGCTTGGCCCCATTCTTCCCTGGATCCGTTGCAGCAATCTATCATTCCATACCTGTGCTACCACTTGACAGTTTAATAATATGTGTCTGTGGTCTCCTCCGGATGTCCACAGAGCGGACACTGGGTGACAATTGGGAGCCCCCTCTCCGCCAGTCGAGTCCTTGTTGGGAGCAAATTTGATAAAGCCCTCCAGGTAAAGATTTTCACCTTTGGTGGGACTTTCAACCTCCATAAATCTCTCCAATTGCTCCCCTGCGTTGGAGGGGACCATATTGACCCGATCCGACAGAGGGCCCGGTATGCGCTTTTAACAGTGTATTCCCCTGTCTTATCAGCCTTCCAGCACCACTGATCCTTGTCCTCATACCAGCTCGGAATTATGGAGATCATTCGACTGGCCGTATCCTGATCAAGAATGGCTCTGACTTTCCCTACATCCCAAGCTCTGCACCCTGAGCCCAATAACTCGGAGATCCTCATCCCCTCTGGGATTGCTGGATTTGCGGTGATTGTCGGGTGCTCCCCTTTTAGCCAAGGGGTCCCTACTATCGGGCAGTGACCTGGTCCTATATTTACCCTGGCCTTCTCCCGGACTATTTATCTTGCCTCACAGAGGCTTCTCCATGTGAAACTTGGGGCATTACCCAAAGGTGCGTCAAAGAACGTCGAATGAGGAAAGTACCTGCCTTTTAGAATTTTTGAGAATCGCACAAACCCGCTATTATCATCAAAACCAAGAACAAAGGAGAGAGAACGGAAAAAGAAACAAAAATATACAATGACATGATTTTGAAAATTTGACGATATTTAGGAGTAGTTTAGTCATTTCCGTAGATGACAGAGAAAAGACAAACTCAACACATCTCTCAAAATAAAAATAAAAATTAGCAGTAATTAATTGAGAATGTTGTCAAAATAGTTGTAATTACGTGAGATTATCCCATAACTTATACAAGGGATAAACTCTATAAATCTGGATAATGACGAAACCTTAACACTATTGGTACGTGGGCTTAGCACAATCTAACGTGAACACTAAATTCTACGAGCGATGATGTGGTGAAGACAGCTTGGGTCGGAAATACCAAGAAAAATGGTGAAGTTAGACTTAGTATTGAATTTAAAATTTGAATGGGCTGGGCTTTCGTACTCAAGTGGGCCTGTTAAGTCTTAAGCTCCAGTACCAGCAAGGTCTTCTTAATCTTCTTCCTTGTGTTGCTGCTGGAAACTGACAGCGTGAAAAAGAGACAGCAATCGGTGACATAAAAGCTCAAGGTGCGTTTTTTTTCCTTGTCAATAACTGTGTCAAACTCTCATATTTGGGGTTCCCAAAACAATTTTCTTATCAAAAGGTTATATTTTGAAGAAGACAGTTTGAGTTTTGACGAAAAATTCTCGTTAAATTTCTACAATAAATTTCTTGGATAAAATATATTTTTACTATTGATTTGCCTTTTTAATGTTGGGAATTTGAAAAGTGTGGGTACCGTCTATATCATGAAGAAAAATAATATAATTTTGAGAAATGGTGCTAGAGTTTTAAGAAATTATTGTGTACTATGGAAGTTTATATTGTAGGTTAATGTAATTATAAACTTGGTTTTGAGGTGTTAAATAGGTATGGAGGGCAAACATAATCTGGATAAGTTCAAAGTTGGGCGTCTTCCGACTGTGATATACATTCCTGACTTCATTACTGATAGTGATCAAACCCAGCTCCTAAATAATGTTAGTCCCTCCACCTTATTTTCCTTTTTCATAAATATTTGCATTGCTGCTTTATTTACTTTGCTTCCGATTTATCATCAAATTGTAGATTAACGGTGCCCCTTTGGCAAAGTGGGTATCTTTGAAGAATAGGAGACTGCAAAATTGGGGTATGACACATAGTATATTGTTTCTTTCATGCATTTAAAAGAGAATTCTGTAACAAATTGGAGGAATTAAGTGTTCGTGTTAGATTATGCTAAATTCAATACCTATTGGGGTGCTTAGATCACTAAATTCAGTATGTCGGGGTTGTGTATGTATATGGTGTTTAACATAATTTAACACGAACAAAACATTCTACGCATTGAATTTTGAAACAAATTGGAGAACCCCATCTCCTATACTAATGATAGTTTTGCTCTGTGCCATATATTTTGTTTGGCAGGGGGTGTTGTCCATGAAAAGGGTCTTCTACCACAAGATTGTAAGTGTGATAAAGTTGTTGCTTGTTAGTATGTAGTTCTGTTGTTCTGGTAATTGTTATCGGTATTTGAATGATGCCCTCTGTTGAATTAATCTTCTATGATATCTCTTTTTATGTGATTGGTAGAGTCCTATCAAATCTGTCTTGCCTAATAAATGCTCTGCAAAATAATGCATTTTAGAATTCTATAAAGTGACATTGTTGCCTGATAAAGTTTCTGATTTTTAGACCTTCTTGCTAGATAAACTTCTTTTAAGTGTTCTGTAATGTTTATGCAATCTATGAAGTTGAAATCAATTGTGATCTAAGTGTTTGTGTAAAAGCAAAGTGATAGAATGTTTTCTTCCTTTCAAATATTGTTGGTCCATCCTGCTAGTCATTTCTAGTTGCCAATTACTTTCTCAGTACTTAGTATGCACGTCGATCTTTGCCATTGGTTATAAGAAAGTTCAGAAGAGATGATTCTGGAGCTACCTTTCAAGGTTATTAATCATGATGTACAAGATAAAAAGGTGTAGACCAATGCACGAGGCTCCTTCCATTTACAAGTTTGGGGAGGTTCATATATGTACACAGCCTTATTGTTGCATTTTCATAGTTCCTTCACAAACTTGAATCTCTGACATCAAGTTCATGACAGAACATACTTATTATCAAGATTTTGAAATCAAAACTGCTGGACACTGCGTATGCATTTAACAATAATTATTATTTTAATTATTAATAATTAAACCGGTAAAATTGAACTGATTTGACTGGATTTGAACCGGTCAGATTTCAAATCATAAGCATTAGGGGCATTTTGGTCTTTTCACATCCCAAGTCTGTTAGATTTAACATATTAGGTACTTATCTACAACTAATTAAACTTGGGGTATCGGCAAAAAACTTTTCAAACTTGGGTACTGATTTGAAAATGAGGTAAAGTTGGAGTACTGACATGGAATTACCCCTTGATTTAATGACCCTCCAAATTGTTGATATAGAAGAAATTTGGAGACAAGCATATGATTCTGGAATATCTGTAATTGTAATTGAATTTGGCACAAAGGAAGATGTTTATATTGCAATGTATTAATGTTGAGACTTACACGTCCAGTGCTATTCGAAGTGGTGTACAGCTAAGCTAACAGAGAGCGAATAATTTATGTCTGCAGTGCCTTGTTGGCTTACAAAGATTACTCAAAGGATATGCAGCGAGTCAGGGTTGTTTCCTTCAGAAATTAATCATGTTCTTATCAATGAATACCTTCCCAACCAAGGCATTATGGTTTGCATCCTTTCTTTCTCTTTTCTTTGCAACATCAAGTTTGATTTGACAAGCCTCTCATGTTTGTCATTTTTATGCAGCCTCACCAGGATGGCCCTGCCTATTTCCCTGTAGTAGCTATTCTCTCCCTTGGATCACCTGTTATTATGGATTTTACTCCTCATTCACGACTAAAAGTGTCTCAGGTGGATGACGTTGAGGCTAAAGTATCTGAGGCTGAGTCAGATAAATGGTTAGATAATCATCGTTCCTTTTCAGTACTTTTGATGCCTCGTAGCTTGTTGATATTCAAAGATGAGGCATACTCAGGTGGGTTCATAATTTCATTTCTCCAATTATTTGAATTTTTGCAAGAGAATAATTACTAGAGTTTTGGCTTCAATCCTCGACGCTTGTCCTCATGTTGTCTGTGTTTCATGCATATATAGCTTTCTAGTCATTTTGAGATATCTAAACTAGGGAAGTAGGAGGACACCCATTTTTGGACAGATGGAGTAGGCATTAACTTAAATCTCATAAACATTGACGCTATTCTTCTTCTTTACAGACTATTTGCATGGTATAAATGATAGTGAAGTTCAGCAATGGTATGGGGTAAGTAAGATTTTGGGAATTAATTTAACTTGGTATGTTTTTGTGAATGATGTCTGAAATGCTTCCTATCTCAGGTTGTGAATGAAACTGAAGCACTTCAAAATTACAGATCGGATCAGCTGGTGACAGGCTCGGAGAAACAATCAACAACTGGAGATGTGACTTGTGTCCATAGAACAAACACTAGAGTGTCCTTGACTTGTCGACAGGTTTTGAAGGTTCGCAAAAATTTGTTCAAGTTTTGACACTCTGAACGTAGACCACATGATTGAGTGTTTAGATCAGCTTGGTGAATTTTTTTTATGATGAGCATTAAGCAATGGGTTGACAAAACCTGCTGTAACTGTTGATCGACTACTTAGTGTCTATGCAATCTCATTGCGCCTCATGTCAGGGGCGGATCCAGAGGGTGGCAGCCCCTCCTTCCTTGACCAAGGAATTAGGAAATTGTTATTGTTTGTGTCGAATTTTATTTGGAAATTACCCCTCCTTAAATACTAATGTCTATAAATTAAGTGTAAAATTATTAAAAACTTTTCATAGGTGAGTGATAACTGTTGTTTTGGACAATTTTTCATATGCCTTTGTCGTATAACTTTCTCAAAAAAAATTCTCTTCATGAATTTTATTTACTTGTATTTTTTTTGTAAGAAATAATTATCTTACTTCTCTAATTATTATACTTATTTTACATAAACCACATTTTTGTTTTATGAGATCCATCATTTGTCTCCTTTTTTATTTTAGGCTAATATTAGTGATTACTACTTAATTCTTTTCAAAAGTGGGAATTTAAGGAAGGTAAATATAGTCTAAATTTATTAACCTTGGCTAGTATAAAAAATAAAAGTTGACTCAAAAATTGTTTGAATAAGATCCTATATATAAGTTGAGTTCATCTCAAAAAAATATTCAAGCTCGAATTTTCTTAAATTGCTTAAATTCACAATAAACTTTAATTAGAAGTTAAAAGTTATGAAAAATTGATTAATTAAATTAAATCTTAAGTGTACCAGATCACGAGCCTATCGAATTTCAAAAAATTAGGCTTGAATTTGACTCATTTATTAAATGAGTCTAATATTTATCTCGAAATTGGCTTCTATTATATTATAACAATTTTTAATTATATTTATGAAAAAACATATAAAGAACATCTTGTTAAAAATTTGACTCACTTGGAAAGAAACCCCTCCCTCATGTAATTTTGTTCATATAGTGAGGATTGTAACCAAATTCAAAATTCTCATATACTCATCTAACTTCAACTTCATTCACTCAAATGTCTTAAATTCGATTCAAGAAACAACAGTAAGGTTCAAACGCAACTTGCAATGATCCGCTTATTAATTTTCATTATAAATACTCATCATTTACTAGAAATAAAGTACATACAAGTATATGTAAACAATTAAATAACCGGCATGTCGAATTAATAACATTAAATTTAAAGTTGTCTTGTTTTTTAAATGAGATTATACTAAACATGAATTTCACTCGAATTGATTAAAATATAGAAATTCGATTTAATGAAATGAATATCTCGTTAAAAGTTCAACTATTTACAATATATATATATATATATATATATATATATATATATATATATATATATATATATATATATAGTAGATATCAACTACAAACTGTCCAAAAATGTTAAAATGTCCAAACTTTAATCCAACTATTGGATTGACGCGTGTTCATTGTTGCAGCGACACCTGGCGCGGACGGATGGTATAGACAACTAACAGAGTCAGACAAAAAAGTCAGGGTATTTGGGTCATTTCGCGTAGAAGACCTAATACCATTTCCGAAGGTTTGGCTTCTCAGAACAACGCTATCAGAGCGATTTTGACTTCGACTCAAAGACGGCGCGAAGTGTTATTTGTTGTTGTAGATTCGGTTAAGAATCTTCGGTAAGTAGCGTGATTTCATGATAGATCTGCAGTCGATTATGTGTGTTGTTAAATTGTTGTGATTTCTGATTTCCGATTTGCTATTTTTTTTTATTTTAGTCGGTTTTTTTTTTCATCTACAAAAAATTTTAGGCGCAGAAGACGATGACGACAAGGATGACAATGACTGACCATTGTTGCTGCATGTTTTTTTACTCATTTTTAGTGTTTGTAATGTTTTTGTAAGCGATTCTCCTTCAGGATAAACTTTATTATAATCAAGTTTGCATCTGTCTTTCTGTTTATATATAACATGTTAGATTGTACTGTATAACCAGTTTAAATAAATAATGTTCAGTAGCACATAAAACGCTTAACCACTTTAGAGATTTATTTCTGACAGCCTGCCTGATTATGTAGAACATGTTGTTATGCACTGTATAACCATTGTAGTTAGATGATGTTCAGCAGCGCATAAAACAATTACCCACTTCATGATGTTGTGTATAACTGTTATACTGTGTATGTATAACATGTCGATGTACCATGTATAACATAATGTTGTACATTGTCATATATAGACTACTTTTAGTGTGAATCGTTGAATGATCGCGCTTTAAATGCACAATTTTAAGTGTGAATCGATGAATGATCGTGCTTTAATTGCGCGATCACGCTTTAAATGCACAATTGCAGTTTAATGCGCCTATTTTTAGTCAGAATCACTGATGATCGCAATGACGAGCGTGCCCTCATCTATCTGTCTATTTGTGAATAACGGGGTTAGCCAATCGCTCCGCCACGTGTCGCTTGATCCTCGCGCGCGAAAAGATGGATTGACAGATGAGGGTTTGGACGTTTGGACAATTTGGGGTGTATCCCTATATATATATATATATGGATGCATTTCATTGAGAACAGTGATTAACGTTAGAACATTGTTTGGCCCTCATATCTAATTTAATCCAACGCGTTATATTTATCTAAAACCAAATATGTGCGTGCATATGATTTGGCAAAAGGGCAATTCCATAGAACGAAAAATTCATTTTAGGGAAACTGATCATGAAAAACGGAAGTGATTTAATTCCATTAATGAGAAAATCCTAATTTCAATTAAACACGACCCACATATCATTAATTAGCCACAAATATGATAACCTAATATTATTAATCTAGATGACATAATGTGAAATCAATCATAATTACACATGTGAGCAGATATGGTAATTTTAAATGAGTATAAAACGGTTTGAATGAAGAAAAAATATTACATTAACAAGATATTTATTGCATGCAATAAGGGATATAAAATTTAGGGTAAATTTCACATGACCCCCTTTAATTATACGCGTGTCTCACATGCCCCCCCTTAACTACAAAATCAATCTGTGAGGTGCCTTAACTATCCAAAAGTCCCACTTTACCTTTTTTTGTTAACTTTTTTCAAAATTCTGTTAAGTTTTTTGTGAAATGATGAAAATACCCTTCTATCTGAAAAACTAAAACAAATAAATAAAAATGATTTTGAACTTTTTTCTATTTTCTCGTTGTACAAAATAAAGAATAAAAATAATATTATAGTATTAGTTTTTTATTTAAAAATAATTATTTATAAAAATTAATAAAAATAAAAAACGATGTTTAAAAGTAATTTTTTATTTTTAAATTTTTTTTGTAAAAATAACTTTTTAAAAATTATTTTTACTAATAACAAAATTTTATTCTTAATTTTATACAACGAGAAAATTAGAAAAAAAGTTCAAAATCATTTTTATTTATTTATATTAATTTTTCAGATAGAAGGGTATTTTCGTCATTTCACAAAAAACTTAACAGAATTTTGAAAAAAGTTAACAAAAAAAGGTAAAGTGGGACTTTTGGATAGTTAAGGCACCTCACAGATTGATTTTGTAGTTAAGGGGGGGCATGTGAGACACGCGTATAGTTAAGAGGAGTCATGTGGAATTTACCCTAAAATTTATAAGGAGAAAATAAGATATAATAGTATCTTCAACAAATTAAAAAATATTAAATCAGATAAATTTTAGGGAAAAAGACACTTTTGTGCAACTGAATATACATTTTTGACACTTTCATACCCTAACTTTATTTTTCTCTTTTTTCCATACCTGACTTTCATTTTGAACAATTTACCCCTAAAATTTTTGAAATACCGAAATTACCCCTGGTCTAATGGAGAGAACCGGCCCAATTTTTTAAAGAGTGTGAAAAGACGAAATTGCCCTCAACTATTCATCAAATTTTCAAGTGAATGCCATTGGACCCTTCTACTTCATCAAAACAGAGCATCGTGAGCACCTCGTTGATCGCCGGAGCATCGTGAGCATCGTCGATCGTCGATCGTCGGAGCTTACCTGTTGGGTTTTGTACCTGGTGACCGGAGTTGGTGGAGATGACCGAAGTTGTGCCAAAATGTTCCGGCATACTTTCTGGCGAGTGAAAAATTTAAATTCTTGAACTCATTTCTTATTCCCTCTCTCCCTCTATCTCTTTTCCGGCCATTCTGTGCCAGAGACGATCGTCGGAGCACCGCATTCTACCCTTTTGGTCGCTGCCCATTGCCCACCTCGTCGATGCTCGATGCCCGCTGCCCACTTCATCGATGCTCGCCATTTTGTTTTGTGGAGGCTGTAGAGGAAGAACCATGGCCGGCTCCGGTGAAGAATCACCGGAGAAGACGAGAAGGAGGGGTCGAGGACGATGAGGTCGAGACGGACACCTTGGCGGAGGTGTTTAGGAGGCCTTGTCGGTCCACCGTGCTCTTTTCACACCTTGGCGGAGGTGACGGACACCTTGGCGGATGCTCGCCATTTTCACACTCTTTAATTGAACCAGAATTAAACCAGATTTAATCTTAGTTCAATTCAGGGGTATTTTGAAAATTCTAAAGAAAGTTATCCCAAAATAAAAGTAAGATATGAAAAAAAGAGAAAAAAAAAGTTATGGTATGAGAGTGTCAAAAGTGTATATTCAGGTGCACAAAAGTGTTATTTTCCCTAAATTTTATTAGGAAATTGTGAAATGACTACCGAATTTTGAATAATGAATAATATTAATAGTCGATTCCGTAGTAGCACATTCAAGGGGTTTTAACACAAATGGTGAATATTCAATGTGCGTTAAGAAGTTTTTTGGTTTGGCTGGTGGTGACAACGATTGGCTATTATTGAAGCAGTATGACTGCAATGAGGTAAAGAATGGTCACTATATTCGCCATGTGGCTGCAATTTAAACTAATGGCTTCTATTTAAACGATATGGCTGTGGTGTAACCAGTATGGCTCCTAGTAAGTAAGTGTGGCTAACAAGGAAGTGAGTGCGACCACATGAATTCATTATGAAAAACAAACAATATTGACAGATCGACAAAAGGAGTGTGATAAACTCATTCATATGTTATAACTGCGCATGAAGACGTATGCCTTCCATGTGACGCCTGTGGCTATGGTTGCTTGCACCATTATGGCTACGAGGAATTCATAGTGGCTTTTTTGATTGATGTATAATAGTAATAATCGATCACCGCTTAACACATTGAAGAGGGTTAAGCATAAATGGTGAATAATGAATGTGTGTAAAGGGGTTATGTGGTTTGGCTATTGTTGACACTTTGTGACTATCACTGAAGCAGAATGTAGGAACTTTAGGGCTATCAAGAACTCATATGGCAGTGGAAGCAACATATATAAACCCCAAGAACTTTTCAAGAACATCAAACCATTAAATCTCAAGGCAAAACCAAAATCACAAGTTTACCTTCGGTTTGTTCGAATCGGTTTGAAGAACGCTTCAGATCTTCAACTCTAGGCAAGTCCACACGGATAGGATGATCACTTGAGGATCCTACACTCCTCTACCTTACTAGAATAGAAGAGAGAGCAAGAGAGAGCAAGAGGGAGCTGTGGAGGAGGTTCGGCCGAACTAGAGGAGGGAGAGAGAGAAGCCCAAGACTTGTTGTGTTATTTTTGCTCAAGTGTTAGTAATTGTAATTGTGAATTGATGTGTGTTGGGTTAAGAGAAGATGATGATGGTCATTGGGTGGCCACCTTTAATCACACTTACCCAACATGGATTAGGATAGTGTGTATCTAGTCATCATCCATTTAACCAAAGTTAGTGGAGAAAGGGACCCACCCTTTGTTCCACTATTGGGCTTTAGTTGGGCCGGCCACTAGAGTCTTGTGGCACAAAGCCCAATGCTTCGGCCATGAGGTCCCGTGCCGCGTCTAACTTACCCCTGAACTTATCGTAAAAAGTCCGACGCGATATCGACGAAAGACTTAGTCTTTCTCGATTCGTGTGTCACATTCAATTACACATATCCATGGCCCAAAACGTCTAGTTTTTCCCATGCCTCTCTCTCTCTCTCTCGAGTATCGCTGGCCTTTTCTTGTCTCTCATAATCCATATCCTATGTGTCTGACCCTCTAGGCTCATGCCAACGTCGGCGGATCGGCGTAAAATTCCATTTTACACGATCCATCATAAGTAGCCTCTAGTAAGACGTTATGATTACCCGACGCGCATGATGATCGATGATTCGATTCAACCTCATGTAGTACATGTCACTATCCCTTTATCGCCCGGTATCTAGATTGATCATAAGGCATAGAGACGTCACCCTTATTTAATCAATCTGTTTCTCGATCTGTGAGATTACTGAATACTGATAACTCGTATCGTTGGCATGGCCATGCTCTCCCTTCAGTTAATCTCTATCGAGTGGCCTAAACATATACCTATCTCATACCGTAGTATGAGGGATAAATCCCTTAGCCACCTTTCGTATCACTCATACAATCCGTCCCCGTGCCAATCTTGTTCGTTATGGTAGTCTTGTTACGGACAACGTTAGGAGTTAGTCAAACGCGGTTTTTTACTGTATAGCAATCACAAGGACTCCTTGGTCTAAGGATACTCCGACAAGCTACCACAATTGAATGTCTTCATGACCGTGTCTATGCAACACCATTCAGTGCGGGTCGTCCAATATAACTCACCCGAGTGATATCTATGATCTGATTCTGGGAGCTGTTCCCAATGCTAAATAGAACTATACCATAAAAAATCATCTTCATACTTGGTCGCTTCATTGAAGCATATTTGACCAGGGACCCGTTAAGTGTGATCCATACAGATATATGGTTCTACTACTTTGGTGGACATATATCATATCAGACTTAACCTATTACTTCAACACATAAGTAATATATGCCGATTTTATATATTGCAAACAATGATTAATATATACATACATGTACAGACTAATACAATTGAACTAGGGCAAAAAAATGCTTACAATTTGTTTATTTTTTAACCACCACCTTTTAAAAATCGACTAGACTCGCATAGTGGTCCTAAGCTTCTAGTGTTCACGCCTTCTAGACAAACACTCTCCTTGTGGAATCGATAACTCTGGGACGTAACACTTCCGATATTACTTGAAACGACTGGTGCACTTTCTAGGCGCGTCACATGACCAAGGGAATTAGCCCACAACCATGACTACAAGTACCAAATCCAAAAGTATAAATGCAAAATTACAACAAAATATGAGTTCAACAAAGCAAAAATGATAGAGAGGGAAGAGCTCATGTATTGGTGGTGGATTCCGCTCGGGATTCCACTCATGTATTGGTGGTGGGGAAGTCGACACCGCTCGGGATTCCGCTCAGGAGGATCGAGAGGAGTAACTTGATGGCCCCTTTTCTTCATGCCAAGTCATTCCGTTTCAACACTCAGAATCAAGGGCGTATTTCCCGCTTTGTCCCTGCACATGCCATAAATTCTCGCAACATCACAAGTTCCCAATGTGATACTATATAAGTTCTTAATCCAGACTTAAAACCAATTAGTTATGAGAGAAATGTGTTGAAATGACATCCTTTCGGACCCATAACGAAGATAGAGTAAATCAACTAATGCAGTATTTCATAAAATACCTCATAAGTCAAGTGGTAAAAGTCTTACAAATTTAACACCCATGGTTATGAAGGTTTAGCATGTAACCATATGCCTCTCAAATGTCAAAACATAAGAAATACCATGTAAATGCAAGATAAAATCAAGAACAATAGTGGCCAAATCTTGTAAATCTTATTTTCAACGTCTTCACTTCTTTGTTCCCTAGCTTCCTTGATGGTGGAATGGAGGTGGAAAAGCTCTTACAACTTTCAAAAGTTTTTCAATGGAAGTTGAGTACTAAGAGAAATGTAGAGGGGTAGCGGGACGTGGTAGGTAAAAGGATGTCAAAAATGGGGGTTAGGGTTTTTTATTAATAAAAAACACAAAAAACTGAAAATAAAAGATTTGGGGTGAACAGTGATAGGCCACTACGAGAGGCCTTTTAATAAAGGGTAAAAGACACAACCACACCCAACAATACTCAAAAGACACTTAACTACTCCATTTTTTTAAAACGAACAATGAGCTACATCCAAATATCATTAATTGACGGATAGCACCTACAGTTAAAAATTCTGTTAAAATTTGAGGTAAAAAGACGAAAATGCCCCTGGCCAGACTTCAAATTTTCAAAATCATGCTATTGTGATAATTTTGGATGTTTCTCCCATAACCTTGGCTCAAGCTTCGCCGGTCTCGTTTCCACTACCATGCTATTTTAGTTCATGAATTAATCATCGATTCAATTGTAATCCCCTTCAAATCCAAGCCTAATCTCCAATCTAGTTATATATCAACGTGCTCATCAACAATCTACTAGATTAATTATCAAGTCAATAATAAAGCCCATAGTCTACTCATGGCAAATCAACTATAAATTGACAATCCCACTAATCTCTAGTGCACAAATCACCAAATTAGGACTTTAAAGCCTCAATCACAAGCTCAACCACCAAATTGATCCACAATCCATCATCAAAGACCTAAACACAAGCAATCAAAATTATCAATAAAACAAGCATCAAAACTAAGATCCAATCATCAAACATAAAGATCAACCATTGTTAATCAAAATCAACATCTCTACATCAAAAATCATAAATCTATACACAATCATATCATCTCTGCGTACCTTGATTTTCATCCATCTCTCTCTCTCGTTGGCTCCAATGGGCAGATTCGGTTCGCCATTTCAGGTTGATATTTGCATTTTATTTATCCCAATTTCACACCTTTTCCTAAATTGCATTTTGGGTTCGTAATCATAATAATGAATTCGTTTCCACTTTTCACCTTCCTAAGTTTTGTTTGATTGATTGATTTGATGATGATTTTTTATGAAATTTCGGTTGATGTATGTACAATCTTGTATCTATTCATGTGAATATTCCTTGTTTATTCTATTATTGTTGTTTGGCAAAGTTTTCGTTGATTGTTAGGATTAGGTTGATTTTAAGTTAAAATTCGGGAATTGTTGATATGGAGCTGGAAATTTTCTTGTGTGCAGTTCATTAAATGGTGAATTTAAAGGACCAAATTTGGTATCAATAATAGGTGTTTCATCGGGTTTTTTGGGACTAGAGATTTTTGTTTTAGATTTATCCTTGATGAGCTGTTGTGTAAACTAAATTTAAGTATACCAACTAGTTCTCTTGAAGACTATCTTTTCATTTCATTAAAAGTTCTAGTACTTATTTGTCCTTGTGTCTTGTTTCGAACCCAGTCACATCAGATGGGATGGGTAATTTTGTACATAAGACGCTTGAGGATATTTGCAATGGCTTTAGCACTCTACCTGGATTATAAGGTAATGTTCGTGATCTTATTCACTTCCTCCCGTCCAAAATAAGTGTCCTACTTGTTTTTACCAATTCCACTAACTATTGATTTCTGCAAAAAGTTAAATAGGACACTGTTTTGGAACATAGGGAGTTCTTTTGGTTGATGTTTATGCCTGAGTAACCATTTTAGCTAAGTGTTTGTTATAAATGAAGATTATTCAGCTAAGACAGAAATGGACTAACAAATCAAAAATAGCTTCTTTATGGGAAATGGCTCATGAGCGGAATGCCAAGCTAAGTGCAAACGATGATTAATATATACAAACATTTACAGACTAATACAATTGGACTAGGGCACAAAAAAACTTACAATCTCCCACTTGCCCGTAGTTCCAATCTAAGCCCCAGTCTATACTCATTGACCTCACATGCTTTTCGCGTTTAGGTTGAGAAAGAGCTTTGGTCAAAGGGTCGGCTGTGTTATCATTAATTGCAACGTAAGTTGAAATTTTGATTCGTAGCCGAGTCAAGAAGTCGAACACAAAGTCATAACTTTTGTGTCGACAACTTGCCTAAAACGCAAACCGTAGTTTTAACAATAAACAAGCAATAATAACGACACCAGAGATGATTACCCAGTTCAGTGCAACGTCACCTACATCTGGAGGCACTTTGCCAGTGGAAAGGTTTTCACTATATTGTATTCAATAGTAAAACTTCAAGCACCAACTAGCTATCACACAAGCTATTGTCCTAAGCTACTATAGATCTCACCGTGAACAACCTCGACCAGGGTCCTCTCACCCTGTCTTTGAGATCCTCTCAATTCCACCCTTCGAGCAAGCGCCTATGCTCGGTGTCGTAGTCTTCTTTGACAGATTTGTGAATTTTCAATCACGAACACAAGAACCCTAATCGATCAAACACTCAATCTTCGTGAATTGATGTTTAATCGAAGCAAAGCCGTTCTAGCAAACTAATCAGCCTCTCAGCACGCCAATGGTGCACGGTTAAGAGCACTGAGAAATTTAGCAAATAAAGAACAAGAACGGACAGGCTGCTAATGGGGAATCACAAGCTTTTTATAGCAGCCCCACATTCCTAATCTGGCTCGGATTAGGAATAGGAAGTCTCAGACTTCCTAAACAAATTAGGCAAGCAGTTGCCGCCTTTTGCTGACGTGTTAATGACAGCTGGAAGTCGCATGGGCTTGTTGACGTCATTCTCTTGCGCTCCAAATCTTTCAGTTGTTGTGACGTCATTCTGTTGGGTTCCGGGGCATTCTAATCACGTTCATGGCAGCGGAAGAAACCTATAAACCGCCCCTAACCTGCGCAAGATCGACTACCAAGTTAGATCCTTAGGAAATCGCGTTTTCAGATTTTACCAGAATCTGCCCAGCAGAAAACCGAGACTTTGAAGCTTCATATCTCGAGCTACAGATCTCCAATTACTTCGGTTCTTTTTTTAAATTAAACCTCATCCAATTCCCTACATCTTTTGTGTTTTTCTCCAAACCCAGTTCGGACGATAAGACCTCCGTCTGGAGCAAAATATTTTTCCCATCTCGCTGGACAGACTCTGCGGGCCAGTCAGCTTCTCGGCCTTGTATCTCCCAAACCAGCGCTCTTTTGGAAAATCAGTATTTCACAACAGTTGCAGCCCTTTGACTTATATTTCTAACGCCACCAGTTTCATGTCAATCGGAGCTCGGACAAAGCGGCTAAGGCTCACGCAATGTCGGTCGCCGGAACTGGACAATATGGACAGTTTCTCCATTTTTGCTTTTGGTCTTTGTTGAATCAAGAAAGAAGAACTATATGATCTTCTTCTCTAGAGCAAGTCCACACCAAGAGGATGATCCTTATGATCCTTCACTTAAAGCCTACTAGAACAATTAAGTGAAGAACATTAGAGCAAGAAGAGAGAGCAAGGGGAATTGATGAGAGTTGTGAATTGTGTTTTTAATCATATGATATTTCTCTACTTCATCAATCTCATAAGCATGGGTCAAAAGGTGATTGGTATGGGCTTAAAGGTGTGATAACCCATACCCCTTAAATCACTCACCTCTTAATCAACAATCACCAACTAAGCATGGTGTGTTGTGGCCCCCACCTTTGGGCCCACAAAAGTGGCCGGCCATGTAGGGCTTATTGGGCCCAAAATGGGCCCTTGTTGGGCCGGTCACGTGACCTCATGGGCCTAGCCCAATGGGCTCGCCCATGTGGTTTCGTGCCGTGTCCAAAAGTCGCCCGACCCTTTTTGTCGTTACTTATCAAACAAAATCCGACGCGACATAGACGAAAAATCTCAGTTTTCTCGATTCGCTAATTATTCTCTCATACCGAACCCATGGCCCAAAACCTTCAGTTTTTTCCATGCATTGCTCCTCAAGAAACGTTAAGGTTTCTTTGTCTCAAGTTATCCGTCTTGAATGTGTGTGACCCTCGAAGCTCATGCCACCGTTGGCAGATCGGCGCAAAAGATCTCTCTTGCCCGATCCATCATAAGGGGCCTCTAGTTAGACGTTATGATTACCCAAGGTGTATGACGATCGATGATTCGACTTAACCTTGTGCATACAAGTCACTATCCTATTATCTCTGGATATCCCGATTGATCACAAGGCATAGAGTCGTCATCCTTGTTTAATCAATTCTTGTTACTTGATATGTGAGATGGCTGAGAACTGATAACCCGTATCACTGGCATGGCCATGCTCTTTCTCTCAGTCACTCTCGATGAAGAGGCCTTTAACGGATATCTTTCCCATACCGTAGTACGAGGGATAAATCCCATAGCCGTCTTTCGTGTCACTCAAGCAATCCATTCCGCCACCCAATCATACCCGTTATTGCAATCTTGTTACGGAAAGCGTTAGGCGCAAGTTAAAGCCGCACGTATATTGCATAGCGATCACACAGACTCCTTGTTCTAAGGATATCGTGACAAGCTATCGCATTTGAATATGTTCATGGCTTAATCTACGAAACACTGTTCAAAGCGGGTCGTCCAATATCAATCACCTCATGATATATATGATATGATTCCGGGATCCCACATCCCTATGACAAGCAGAACTACATCATTGAGAACCATCCTCATACTGGTCGATTCAATTGAAGCGTATATTGACCAGGGACTCGTTAATTGTGATCTGTACAGATTTATGGTTCTACTACTTTAGTGGTCATGAATCAGATCATGCTTAACATATTACTTCAACACATAAGTAATACAAACCCATTTTATTCATTACAAACGATGACAAACTATTACAGACATTTACAGACTATTCCAATTGGAACCTAGGGCACAAATGCTATCAATCTCCCACTTGCCCCTAGTTCTAATTTAAGTCCCCGTTTGTACCCATTGACTATACATGAGCTTCATGTTTAGGCTATGAGAGAGCCTTCATCAAAAGGGCCGGCTGTGTTTTAATTCGTCGTAATGTAGTTGATCTTCTCGTTATCTAGGTAACGTCTGAGTATATATCTAGATTTGTTATGTGATATGGGCACTTTAGCTTACGCAATAGCACTAGTGTTGTCACAAGATAAGCCTACTGGGTTAGACGGGTTTTTAATTAATCTAATCCAGGCATGAAGGTCAAAATCCATACAGCCTTCTTTGCTGCCTCCAACGCAGCTATATACTCAGCTTTCGTCGTAGAATTTGCAATTGGTCCTGCTTCCAGCTCTTCCAGCTGAAGCTCCACCATCCAACATGAATACGTATCCTGACTGACTCTACAATCATTAGGATTCGTCTGGAAACTAGTGTTAATATAACCTTTGACTACTAGCTCAACATCATCGTGGAACCCGCAGACAAGAAGGGCATCTAAAGTTCTCCTCAAGAACTTGAGGATAGCTTTGACCGCAATCTAGTGTTGTCCACCGGGGTTAGACTGATGTCTACTGGCACAACTTAAGGCGAACGAGACATCCGGTCTCGTGCATATCATGGCATACATGATGGATCCTATAGCCGAAGCGTATGAGATCTAACTCATTCTTTTCAGCTTATCAGGTGTCGCCGGAGACTAAATCTTGCTAAGCTTTATGCCATGTAGAATGGGTAAGAATGCTTTCTTGGAATCAAGCATTTGAGAACCCACTCAAATCTTGTTTACATAGGTGCTCTGACTTAATCCCAAGACCCGCTTGGTGCGATCTCTTTATATCTTGATCTCAAGAATATAAGCAACATCGCCTAAGTCCTTCATTTGAGAAACACTCCCTTAACCAAGTCTTTGTCAAGCGCAAGGTTAGGATGTCGTTTCCAATGTCATTCTCACATTCAGCACCAGAAAGACAATCGCACAAGATGATCATGAAACTCTATGGACAAGTATTCTCCAGCTCGATCTGACACGAAGCGTTTTAATACTTTTCCCGAGTTGGTTTTGTACTTCAGTCTTAAGCTCTTTGAATTTATCAAAAGCATCCGACTTATGCCTTATTGAATAGACATAATCAAGTCTACTGTAATCAATAGTAAGATTGATGAAGTAGCGAAAACCACTTCAAGCAAGTGAACTCATTGGCCCATACACATTTCCATTGTATCAGACCCAATAGGTCACCCGCCCTTTCACCTCTCCCGATGAAGGGCGCTCCAGTCATTTTGCCCATCAAACAAGCCTCGCACATTTTCTCCGAATGGAATTCGAATGGACTTAGAAGTCCGCACTTGTAAAGTGGTGAAATGCACTTTCTCATTTATGCAACCCAAACGACAGTGCCATATTAGAGCTTGGTTTAAATCATCGGATTTAAACCTCTTAGTGATAACGTTATATTATGAGCTTAAGTTTTCATATTCAAGATGTGTAAACCACCGACTTTATTAGAACTTACACAAGTATGTAATACACATTATGAAGTACTAATACAAGTCTACTGGTCAAAACAAGAATAATGGAGCCTACAGCAGTTGCGGTAACCCTGATTCTGTTCCCAACTCTTAGGTCCACCTCGTGTTTCCCATAATCTCTTCTACTTTCTAGTTTCTGTTCATCCGTACAGATTCATGCCCGGTATAAATACTCATGAATCGGAAGTAGAAAGATTAAGCTCAATAACGAGAATACCATAAGGCGTGGATCCACCACCCTTCTTTAGATCATCCTGGAACTTCTTGCAGTCTCTTTTCCAATGACCAGACTGTTGGCAGTAGAAGCAGACTAATTCCCTTTTCTTTTAGCCTCCCTGACTTTAGGAGTTTTAGGAACCCGAGCCAGTCTCATCTTTACCGCTGCGTGCATAGGGGCTTTACCCTTGTCACCTCCAGCTTTGACGCTAGATCCCTTTCTGACCATTAGAACATCCCTTGGTATAAGCTTGACGTTCTTCTCAGCCATTACATGCTTTCATTGCAACTCTGAGATGATCTTGTCCAAATTATGCATATTGTAGTTCATAAAGAACCCAACATAAGCACGAGGAAGGGATTGTAGAACGAAGTCTACAATGCCATCTCCTGTCCCATCCCAAGACTCGGTCTTGTCAAGTGTTCGAGATGTCCCTTCAACTTTTAGGACGTGAGGACTAACAGAGCCGCCTGCTTACATTTTGCAGGAGAGGAGTTCCTTGAGAATTTTGAATCTTTCGATCCGAGCTTTCTCCTTCAACATAACCCTTATCTGCGCCATCATGGCACAAGGGTCCTCGAACAGTTCAATAAACTGCTTTTGGAGGTCTCCCTCCAAGCAGCCCAACATCACATACGCCACATTCCCAGTATCGCTAAGGTGCTTCCTGAATGCATCCTTAACGGCTCTTATGGCATTAAGTGTTGGTTCCCCAGGGATAGCCTGGTCAATGACGTACTCCCTCCGTTCCAACTTTAACACAAGTCGTAAATTTCTGTCCCAGTATAGATAATTTGTTCCATTGAGCTTACACTTATCAAGTATAGCCCTCAATGACAAATTAGACGAGTTTGTAGAATTACTAGCCATTTTCTACACGAAGAAAGTAAATTTAATCAGAAATGATGAATAAATTTACGAAGATCCGAATTAAACACCAACCATCCGATTCTAAGATTTAGAATCTTTAAACCAAGATCCCTTATTTGTCATTTGAAGTACGCTAAGGCGCACCGTTTCAATTGACTCATTTAGGTAGGACGTCCATCCAATTACAATCCGTGTAACTCTTGGTCAGGGTATGTGCAAAAGCACACGGCTTACCCTTCCGATGCCCCAGCTCGACCTCAGGCCAAGAATCGTGGTCGAGTCAACCAACCTTCACTAACGAGATAACTTTGTGCAGATGCTCCGCTAAGGTGCACGACATCCCACAAAATTTACCATTCCCATATAGAACCCATTCCATCAATGCTCCGCTAAGGCGCACGACACCGATAAAATGTTTCTACATGGGTGTGAATTTGGGTGGCATCTCACTTGACTCAAATTATGTTGTAATTTGGTTGTGTTTAATAATTCAAAAGTATTTTTCACAATTACGAACCCGTCATCATCAACCCGTGTTGTGACGTTTCTAATTGTATCACATACTATCTTCATTTGAAGCCGTCATTTGCAACCTGTGCAAACACGTTTCAAATTTTAACTCATCCATCACAACCCGTGCGATGATGGTTCACAACGCTTTAAACATGCAAACAATTAAAATCGATTTTAATCTTTGCATGTGAGGTGATGGCTTATAAACTTATAAGCTAAGCATGCAAGCATGTTATTATTTAAATAATTCAAGAAAGCAAGCATAAAGCGTTAAATATGCATTTTATAGCCCATCCTAATCTTAGGATTCTACGAGTCACCACATCTTCTCGTCTTTCTCATTCGGGCTCCCACTAGCTCTTGGACTTCCTCCAAGACCGTCATTGTGCTCGATTTTCCATCCTTCTCGTCTTTGAGTAGTAATTACAATTAATACTCGATTCGTAGACCGGATAAAAAATAATTACAATTTATGGGCTCGAATGAAAGAATAATTACACGCTAACACTAACAGTGTGCAAACCGTGAAAGCGATAAAATCTAATGGGCTACTAATGCATCATACATCTCATCACATCATCCAACATGTTATCACACAAACTTGGTATCAAATAATATGCAATTATTCCGGTTTTAATTTTGCCAAGTTGCTTGGTCGGGTTTATCGAAACTAGACCTTTTCGAAAAACGATTTATCGAAACCGATTAAATTTTGAAAGTTTTCGAAATATTGGATCGCGGGTCCAAGCTCAACGGGCCGAAACCCATTGGGCCGAACCCAACTACACGGCTCGGTTTGGGCCTTGGAATGCCCAAGCCGAGCTTGCCTCCACTCTCGGCCTCGGCCTAGAGTGAGGACGGCTCCGGTCACCGCTGGCCTCCCCGGCCTCCGGTGACCTCCGTCCGGTACCTCCGATCCGGCTCCCCGAGAGTCTCTTCTCGGACCCGACAAATCCAATAATTTCCGAAAAATTCCAAATACAATATATTTTCCAAAAATAACATATTTCATGCAATTATCCCAAAAAGCATTAAAACATGTTATCAACAATTTTGGCATGCAAATAATCATAAAACCAAAACAACAAACAAGGATCTCGTAGTGGTAGACCGCCTCTAATACCACTGTTGGGTTTCGGGGCATCCTAATCACGTTCATGGCAGAGGAAGCAACCTATAAACCGCCCCTAAACTGCGCAAGATCGACTACCAAGTTAGATCCTTAGGAAATCGCGTTTTCAGATTTTACCAGAATCTGCCCAGCAGAAAACCGAGACTTTGAAGCTTCATATCTCGAGCTACAGATCTCCAATTACTTCGGTTCTTTTTGTAAATTAAACCTCATCCAACTCCTTACATCTTTTGTGTTTCATTCCAAACCCAGTTCGGACAATAAGACCTCTGTCTGGAGCAAAACATTTTTCCCATCTCGCAGGACAGACTCTGCGGACCAGTCAGCTTCTCGGCCTTGTATATCCCAAACCAGCGCTCTTTTGGAAAATCAGTATTTCACAACTGTTGTAGCCCTTTGACTTATATTTCTAACGCCACCAGTTTCATGTCAATCGGAGCTCGGAAAAAGCGGCTAAGACATTAGAACAAGAAGAGAGAGCAAGGGGAATTGATGAGAGTTGTGAATTGTGTTTTTAATCATATGATATTTCTCTACTTCATCAATCTCATAAGCATGGGTCAAAAGGTGATTGGTATGGGCTTAAAGGTGTGATAACCCATACCCCTTAAATCACTCACCTCTTAATCAACAATCACCAACTAAGCATGGTGTGTTGTGGCCCCCACCTTTGGGCCCACAAAAGTGGCCGGCCATGTAGGGCTTATTGGGCCCAAAATGGGCCCTTGTTGGGCCGGTCACGTGACCTCATGGGCCTAGCCCAATGGGCTCGCCCATGTGGTTTCGTGCTGTGTCCAAAAGTCGCCCGACCCTTTTTGTCGTTACTTATCAAACAAAATCCGACGCGACATAGACGAAAAATCTCAGTTTTCTCGATTCGCTAATTATTCTCTCATACCGAACCCATGGCCCAAAACCTTCAGTTTTTTCCATGCATTGCTCCTCAAGAAACGTTAAGGTTTCTTTGTCTCAAGTTATCCGTCTTGAATGTGTGTGACCCTCGAAGCTCATGCCACCGTTGGCAGATCGGCGCAAAAGATCTCTCTTGCCCGATCCATCATAAGGGGCCTATGGTTAGACGTTATGATTACCCAAGGTGTATGACGATCGATGATTCGACTTAACCTTGTGCATACAAGTCACTATCCTATTATCTCTGGATATCCCGATTGATCACAAGGCATAGAGTCGTCATCCTTGTTTAATCAATCCTTGTTACTTGATATGTGAGATTGCTGAGAACTGATAACCCGTATCACTGGCATGGCCATGCTCTTTCTCTCAGTCACTCTTGATCAAGATGCCTTTAACGGATATCTTTCCCATACCGTAGTACGAGGGATAAATCCCTTAGCCGTCTTTCGTGTCACTCAAGCAATCCGTTCCGCCACCCAATCATACCCGTTATTGCAATTTTGTTACGGAAAGCGTTAGGCGCAAGTTAAAGCTGCACGTACATTGCATAGCGATCACAAAGACTCCTTGGTCTAAGGATATCGTGACAAGCTATCGCATTTGAATATGTTCATGGCTTAATCTACGAAACACTATTCAAAGCGGGTCGTCCGATATCAATCACCTCATTATATCTATGATATGATTCCGGGATCCCACATCCCTATGACAAGCAGAACTACATCATTGAGAACCATCCTCATACTGGTCGCTTCAATTGAAGCGTATATTGACCAGGGACTCGTTAAGTGTGATCCGTACAGATTTATGATTCTACTACTTTAGTGGTCATAAATCAGATCATGCTTACTATATTAATTCAACATATAAGTAATACAAAGTCGTTTTATTCATTACAAACGATGACAAACTATTACAGACATTTACAGATTATTCCAATTGGAACTTAGGGCACAAATGCTATCACATTCTTCTTGCGTTCCAAGCGACTCTAAATAGGAAAGCTCAGGCCTTTCCTAATTTGGAGCATAATGAGTCGCTCCAAATGTCTTGTAACATGTTGCACTGACTTCTTACTTTTGCGCTAAAAAAATTATGCCAACACTAAACGTAGTAACAATCTCCCCCTTTGGCAATTTTTTAGGCAAACACATTTTTAAGCACATCGTCATCTTGCGGCAGTTACGCACATCAAGAGATGTCAGAGTAGAGGTTGAGAGCGTCTGGTGCATACAACATCCTTGGAGCGTCTGGCGCGGCTTCTGGCGCGGCATCTTTCATACAGAGTGCGTCTGGCGTAACGTTCATAACGTTAACTTGTATCTCCCCCTGATTGTCTAACAAAATTCACAAAGGCAATCATACAATGATAAACTTTTAAAAACATGGTATAAACCAGCTCAAAACACGAGCAAATATCCAAATAGTCACAAAGTGCAGAAATTAACTCGGACAGTCCCCGAGGATTAAAAAGTTGTTTAACAAGTTATCAGTCTAGAGGCAAGTAAATGAAACATTTTCTATAAGGAGGCGGAATCATCGACATCTTGGTCAGATACAGTGTCCTAAGCAGGAGCGGTGCGTAGATCATGTAAGAGGGCTTCACAGGCAATCTTTTGGGTTGTCAGAGCAGCAATCGTCTTCTCCAAGTCATTGATCATGTCCACCAGCTCTTCTTCCACCCTGGTGCCGAGAGGTCCGGAAGGACGTGAGCTGGAACCAGCTTCAGATGTTTTGGCCAAGGGAGGAGCGAGATCTCTCATATGCTTGCCCTAAAAGTGTTTGAGACTTATAGTGAGAGACAGAGGCTTCTTTCAAGGCACATCAAAATCTCGAACAATGTGAGGACATTGTTGGAGGAAAAGTCCAGTGATTAATGATGGAAAACCAATAGGCAATTTGATAGAACATGAATTGGCATGTTTGACAAGATGCTCAATAACATATGTACCAAAGTCAAGAGGGGATTGAGTACCTATTTGGTAGATGAGCTTTGCTAGCTCTATTTTGATGCTAGACCCGTGAGTGGAGGGCGCCCAGTTTGCCAAACCAATGCGGTATAGAATGGAATACTTGGCTGTGAGCTCTGCGGCCGCAATGGTATCCTTGACGGGCCAAACCTTTTTCCTTTCTCCAGTGATCTCAAACGCAACTTTGTTCATGTGAGGGACGTCTGGAGTGACTTCTGGAGCCGTTCTGCCTAGATAAGCATTGATTGTGGAGGCAGATACATCAAAGCACTCTCCTCGAACAAAGACCTTCCTATACTCAGTGTCTTCTGGATCATCAAACTCACTTGAGAGATTGACGATGAACTCCTTGACCAGAGCGGGGTAGAACGGTCCAATGTTGATGACCGTTTTGGTTAGGCCTGAGCCACGGAGGAGGTCCACAACTGCGTTCATCCCTTGAGCTTCTGCAGAGAGCTCCCTCTCCGGGTAGATATTGCGTTGATACATGTATTGCCATTTGACTGCATTGTCTACCGAATGAAAGGAGACATTGTGTGTTGGGGCTTTTTGAACGTTTTTGGGGAGTTTCAGACCTCCCATAGACTTCTTGACCCGTGGGGGTAAGACACGAGTTTCCTCCTCTTCTTCTTCTGGAGCAGGGGTTGTTATTGAAGTGGATGACTTCTTTCTTAACTTCTTTATAGGCTTAGGAGCACGTGCTCCTCCTTTCTTTGTAGCTTTTCTTTTCGGAGTCTGTCTTCTCTGTACTGGAGGTTCTTCCTTTTCATCAAGCAGCGTTCTCTTTGGTTGTTTTCTCTTCTTAAGCCCTTCGGGCACAGACTTTTTCAGAGGTGTTCTGTCCTCTCGTGTAGCTTCTTCTTCCACAGTTGTCTTGGCTATATCTACTTCTTCTGTGTTCTCAGGATCGGCTAAAGGTTGGGGGACTTTCGATATGACTTCTGTATCTCCATTCAGTCCCGAACCACTGTCTGGAGCGACAAGAGGACTATCGACTTTCTGCAGGAATCTTCACTCCATATTTGTTTGTTGAAGATTTCGAAGCCGGTAACTTCCTGACGATCATCTTCGCCCTCATATTGGCTTGCTTTTGCTTCGAGGCAGAGGGAACATGTCCACTTCTAGTTCCGACCATTGGTAAGAGTAAATCGGTGGAATGTAGAGAGAAAATTTGAAGCAGGACAAAGCTTGAGCGAGATGAGGAGATTTGATTTTTGAGAGAAACAAAGGAAACCCTAACTGTTTTGAGACGGTTTTGAGAAAACATGCAGAGTTCTGCGCGGAAGCCGAAAGGATTGAAGCTTGATTGGTTGGTTGTCAGATTTTAATCATTCCGTTCCCCCTCCCCCCTTTTTTTTAATAAAAAAATCAGACTTGAACTTGGCTATGATAAATAAATTGGGCCCGATTTGATTTTGTGGAACCTTGCTGGTCCTAATAGAGAGAGAGTAAAATCAACTAAAAGCTCACTCTCTTCTTTCCTGACTTCTGGTTACTCAAGGCAGCAAAGTCCAAGGGATGACCTTAGACTTTCAAACCTGTTAGCATCTAACGCCTTTGTGAAGATGTCAGCGATTTGTTTCTCAGTAGGTAGGTATTCGAGTTTTATCTTCTTGTCTTCTACAAGCTCACAAATAAAATGATGCCTGATATCAATATGCTTGGTTTTGCTGTGTTGAACCGGATTCTTCGAGATATTGATTGCACTAATGTTGTCACAGAACAAAGTCATGACTTCTTGTTTGACCCCATACTCTGCCAACATCTGTTTCATCAAAAGAAGCTGAGTACAGCTACTTCCAGCTGCAATATACTCGGACTCAACTGTAGACAGAGCAATACAATTTTGCTTTGTGCTGAACCAAGACACAAGATTGTTCCCAAGATAGAAACAACCTCCAGAGGTACTTCTTCGATCTGGTGTGCTTCCCGCCCAGTCAACATCACAGTATCCAACAAGAGTAGGAGAGGTATCAAAAGAGTATAGCAAACCAAATTCAGAGGTTCCTGAGATATACCTTATTATCCTCTTGGCATGAGTTAAGTGACTAGCTTTTGGATTGGCTTGATACCGAGCACAGACTCCCACTGAGAAAGAAATGTCGGGTCGACTTGCTGTGAGATAGAGAAGACTTCCAATAATGCTTCGATAGAGGCTTTGATCAACTGGTTCTCTAAGGTCGTCCTTTGTGCATTTGACATGAGTGGCAATTGGGGTTCTTTTGTGTGCGAAGCCTTTTCCAACCTGAATTTCTTCACAATATTCTTTGCATATTTGCTTTGGGAGATAAATATTCCATCTTTCATCTGTTTGATCTGGAAGCCTAGGAAGAATGTTAGCTCTCCAACCATACTCATCTCAAATTCAGACTGCATATGTTGTACGAAACGTTCCACCATCTTGTCTGACATCCCTCCATATACGATATCATCAACATATATTTGGGCAATCATGATGTCACTTCCTTCCATTTTCACAAAGAGAGTTTTTTCTACTCCCCCTCGAATATAGCCATTCTGTACTAGGAATTGAGTAAGACGTTCATACCATGCTCGTGGTGCTTGTTTGAGGCCGTAGAGAGATTTCTTCAATTTGTAGACATGATGAGGAGAGTCATGATCTTCAAATCCCTTTGGTTGAGCAACATAGACTTCTTCGTTGAGATATCCATTGAGGAAGGCACTCTTTACATCCATTTGATAGAGTTTGAAACGCAAATGGCATGCTATGCCGAGAAGAAGTCGGATGGCTTCCAGTCTGGCTACTGGAGCAAAAGTTTCTTCGAAGTCAACTCCTTCTACTTGTGTGTACCCCTGCGCCACCAGTCTTGCTTTGTTTCGAGTGATATTTCCTTGCTCGTCAGACTTGTTTTTGAATATCCACTTTGTTCCAATAATATTGACATTGTCTGGCTTGGGTACTAGCTCCCAGACTTCATTCATTGCAAATTGAACCAATTCTTCTTGCATGGCGCAGACCCAGTACTCATCATTGATGGCTTCTTGTATATTCTTTGGTTCAACTTTTGAAACAAAGCAAATGTTACCTATCATCTCTTTGTAGTTTATAGGTGCCTTCTGTCGAGTCCGCACTCCTTCATTGATGTCTTCTATCACATCCTGGGATGGGTGATTCTTCTGAATTCTTCTGGACAGAGCTCTCTGTTCTATGATGGGGGATGCCTCTTTGTCAGAGATGATTTGGCTTTTGGCTTCAGATCCTTCGTTGCGATCTTCGGTTCTGACTTTTGGCCTGATTTCACCTGAGAGATTTAGAACTTCTTCCTCATCGTCACTGGGTTGCTCATAACTGTCATCAATCACGACATTGATGGATTCCATGATAGACCGGGTGCGTTTGTTGAATACACGAAAGACCCGACTGTTTATGGAATAGCCAAGGAAGATGACTTCATCGATTTTAGGATCAAGTTTGCGTCGAGGTTCCCTATCTGCAAGTATGTAGCATATAGATCCAAAGACATGGAAATATTTGACATTAGGCTTCCTCCCCCTCCATATTTCAAAAAGAGTGAGCGATGTTCCAAGGAGGAGGGTCACTCTATTATGAATATGACAAGCCGTATTCAGAGCCTCGGCCCAGAAGTTCTGCAGGATGTCTTTGGCTAGCATCATGACTCTTTCCATTTCTTGAAGAGTACGATTTTTCCTTTCCACGATCCCGTTCTGATGAGGAGTGATAGGGGCAGAGAATTCATGAGCTATTCCATTAGCATCATAGAAGTTTGCGAAGCTGATGTTTTCAAACTCCTTTCCATGATCACTTCTGAGTCGGACGACTTTGCCAATGGCTTCTCCTTTTTCTCGTTGAACTCTCCGACATAGGGCTTCAAAGACTGAGAAAGTGTCTGACTTTTCTCTAATAAAGTCAACCGAGGTGTACCTTGAGAAGTCGTCGACACAGAAAAATATGTACTTCTTACCTCCTAGACTTTCCACTTGCATATGCCACATAAGGTCAACATGTAGAAGTTCTAGAACACGAGAAGTAGTAAGATGTTGTACCTTCTTGTGTGACGTCTTAACTTGTTTGCCAATCTGGCATTCTCCACAAATTTTTCCTTCAACAATCTTGATGTTGGGAACTCCAATGATCGCCTTTTCAGAGAGAATCTTCTACATGCTCCTCAAATTGATGTGACCAAGTTTTTGATGCCATAGCTTCGTCTCTTAAGCTTTGGATAAAAAGCACTTGGTTGGCAAGGTTGTGACTGTTGGAGACCATTGATAACAGTTATCAAGAGACCTGAGACCTGTCATGACTTCCTTCTGGTGTTCGTCTTTGACAGTGCACTTGTCACGAGTGAAGTTGACATCTAGATCCAGATCACATATTTGACTGATGCTGATGAGGTTGGCTGTAAGACCTTCTACCAGTAGAGCCTCTTTTAAGCAAGGTGAGTTAGGAAGGTTGAGCTTTCCCTTTCTAAGAACTCTAGCTTTTACCCCATCACCAAAAGTGACAAAGCTATTTGTGCAAGGTATTAAGGTGACCAAGAACGAGCTATTGCCAGTCATATGTCGAGAGGATCCACTATCAAAGTACCAATCATTGCTAGTTGAAGCTTTTAGAGAGGTGTTAGCGATATTTGCTCGATAGTTTACCTCCTTGACTCGCCATTCCTTACGTGGTTGGGCTTTCTTGATGGTGGTCCTTTTTTTGACGAAGCTCCTTCCATATAGACGATAGCAGAAAGGTCGAATGTGACCTCTTCGTCCACAGTAGTGACACACCTAGTTATGTCTCTTGTTCTTTGTCCTAGGAGCGACTAGGGTATGAGGCTTTATGGTCGCTTGATCAGGTGTGAAGGTTGGAGACATCTGACGGGGCATGTGGGTGACAACCTTCTGAGGAACAAAGACGGTGTGCGATGATGAAGCTCCTTTTGAATATCCAACGCCTTCCATATTTTTAGCTGGTTTTCTGGATTCATCATCTTTACAGACTTGGTGATTTGGTCTAACTCACTTTTTAACCAAGCCATTTCCTTTTTGAGATCAACAGTAGTTTTGAGAAGTCGTGACTTGTCTTCATTAAGAGAAAGAATGAGAGCATTCTGTTTTTCGATTACTTGAGAGTCTTCAAGCCACTTGACATACCATTTGTTGTATGTGTTGTTGAGAGTCTCATCGGATAGTTCATCATCAGAGTCATACTTCTTTGAAATCTCGGATTGTTGATCTATTGTGGAGACAGTAAAAGCAACATAGTTACCCGTATGCTCAGAGTCACTGTCTTCTTCTTCTTCATCGTCAGTTAGGGAGGCATTGAATCCCTTCTTATGTTTCTTTAAGAAGTTAGGACATTCTTTCTGCATGTGCCCATACCCCTCACATTCAAAGCACTGAACTCCTTTTTCTTTTCCTGATTGCTCACCACGTCTACCATCGTTATTAGTGCTCTCGAACTTCTGGAACTTGTGCTGAGGTTTGTCTCTGACTTCTCGGGTGACATTCTTTCCTGTCATCTAGTTAAATCTCTTCATGACTTTATTGTAGTTTTTGGCCAGCATAGCGATAGTCTCATCAATTTCACTATCCGAATAAGAGTAAGCAAATTTTTTCTGCTTTTGGGTAGAACTTTTGAATGCTACACCTTTATGCTTCTTCTCGATAAACGGTAGGGAGAGCTCGAAGGTCATAAGGGATCCCATGAGCTCATCAAACTTCAGCGTCTTCAAGTCATGAACTTCCTCTATGGCCGTGATCTTCATCTTGAATCTTGGACTTAGGGCTCTCAGAGTTTTTCTGACTAAATCTTCATCGGTCATAGGCTTACCGAGTGAATATGATTCATTGGCTAGATCCTTGATATGAACATTAAACTCAGCTATAGTTTCGTCTTCATTCATGGTAAGGGCTGAAAGAGATCACCATGGGTTCCATTTGATAAATATCATGCATCGGACGTTATGTAACCGTGGTGATCGATATAATACTTGATCTTAATGTTAAATTCAACATGTTCAAAATAAAATTGAATTTTTTAAATTAAAATTGCATATCCATCCTTCATAAACCCTCTATTTTCATTTGTTCTCATTCATCAATTAAATCCCTAAATGGGCTTTAAGCCCGTTTAACCAAAACCCAAATCAAACCCCTTAAATTGAGTTCTAATTTCGGTTTGGACGAAACGGTTCATTTTCCTCGAATTGATTTCTTCAACCGTCTGGTTAAAACCTTAGGCCAGAAATCTACCGAATCGTTCTCAATTTTCATCCATAATTATTTGTCATGTATCGTGCTTAATGCGTGTGACCCTCTAGGATCACGAGCAATTGGTAGACTGGTAAAATTACTATTTTACCCTTTCCATCATAAGTGGCCTCTAGCAAGACATTATGATTATCCAATGTTCGTGATTATCGATTATTCGACTTAACCTGTTATTGTACATGTCACTGTCCTTTTATAAAATCGATATCCAGATTGATCAATAGGCATAGAATGGTCATCCTAATTTATCAATCACTGTTTCTTGATATCTGAGATGACTGAAAACTGATACTAAGGTATCACCTGCACGGCCGTGCTCTTTCTTCAGTCATACTCATCAAGTGGCCTAAACGGGTATCTTTCTCATACCGAAGTATGAGTGATAAATTCCTCAGACGCCTTTCGAGTTCACTAGTGCAATCAATATCAAAGCCAATCGAAGCCGTTATAGTTACCCTTTTACAGATAACGTTAGACTAGGTCAAACTTAGGTATTCGTTACATAGTGTAAACAAAAACTCCTTGGTCTTAGGATATAATGACAAGCTACGATATGTGAGTATCTCATGACTGGATCTATGCAGCATACTCACAATCGGGTTGTCCGATATCATCGACCTGATGGTATCTATGATATAACTCCGGCACGCACTTTTCCATGATCAGTAGAGCATGATCACAATGAGTTAGTCTCATACTGATCGCTTCAGAAGAAGCTTAGCTGATCAGGGACTTTATCGAATGCAATTCTTTCTGATCTATAGTTCTACTATAAGTGGTTACACACATTATGATATAGATCAAATCACATTAGATATATTACTACAACACATAGTAATATTATGACTTTTATTATGTAGAATAATGATGTCAGTTACAATATAGATTGAGGAATTATATTGGAGTAGGGCACAAACCTAACAATCTCCCACTTGCCCCTAGTTCCAACCTAAGTTCCAATCTATCCCCATAGACTTCACGTGCGCCTCATGCTTAGGCTGCGGTAAAGCCTTTGTCAAGGGATCATCAACATTGTCATCAGTCGGTACATAAGTAATCTCCACAACACCGTTATCAATATATTCTCTGATAATGTGATACTTCCTCTGTATGTGTTTAGTTATGTTGTTGAATCTGGGCTCTTGAGCTAATGCTATGGCCCCAGTGTTGTCACACAACAAGCTGACCGGATCAGACGTTCGCGACATTACATCTAATCCGGTTAGAAAGCTTCTAACTCATACGGCTTCCTTATCTGCTTCTGCTGAAGCTATGTATTCAGCCTCTGTTGTAGAATTGGCAGTTGTGGCTTCCTTGAAGCTCTTCCAGCAGAATGCTCCGCCATTTAACACGAATACAAATCCTGCGTGTGATTTGAAATCATCAGGATCTGTTTTAAAACTAGCATCAACATATCCTTTGACTGCTAGTTCTCCATCCTTCCCACCGCACACTAGGAATGCGTCTTTAGTTCTCCTTAGATATTTAAGGATACTCTTGACAGAAGTCCAGTGCTCCTGGTTTAGGTTAGATTGATATCTACTGGTACAACTTAACGCGAACGAGATGTCTGGTCTCGTGGAAATCATAGCATACATGATGGACCCCACAGCCGAAGCATCTTACTCATTTTGCTTAGCTCATCAGGAGTCTTAGGACTTTGTTGTTTGCTGAGCTTAATGCCATGCCGCATGGGTAGGTATCCCTTCTTAGAATCAAGCATTGAGAATCTTCTCAACACCTTATCTATGTAAGTTCTCTTACTCAGGCCCAATATTCTCTTGGGTCGATCTCTGTAGATCTTGATGCCCAGAATGAAAGCAGCATCACCTAAGTCCTTCATCGAGAAGCATTTCCCTAACCAAGCCTTAACTTCAAGCAAGGTTGGGATGTCATTCCCGATTATCAGTATGTCATCGACATATAGCACTAGGAATACTATTTTACTCCCACTCGCTTTCTTATATACGCAAGGTTCACTTTCGTTTTTGATAAAACCGAATTCCCTTACGGCTTCATCAAAACGAATGTTCCAACTCCGTGAAGCTTGCTTTAATCCATAAATGGACCTAAGCAGCTTACAAATCTTTCCGGGATTCTCTGGATCAACAAAACCCTCGGGTTGTGTCATATACACATCCTCTTTTAAGTTCTCGTTAAGGAAGGCGGTTTTGACATCTGTAGTTACGACGTTTTTAGAGATTGGCTGATTTTTAAAGGAACTGAAGAAACATGTTACAAAGAATGTCGAAGCATCTTCTACGACATCTTGTGTAACATTGTTGACGGCGTCTCGGCAAGCATCCTGATCGCCAGAAATCAGGAAAGTGCAGATTCGGCATAAAATCAAGAAGACGATTAGGAAAGTGCAGAACGACTCCTAATCTGAAAAGAAGAAAGACGGCGATTAAGAGGAAACCCTTTAGGGTTAGTACTCATCCACGATTGCTATAAAAGCTTAGGCTACCCCCTTAGCAATTGTGTGGTTCATTATTTGTTTCCTAGCTACAATTTGCAAGGTTCTTAGAAGTGAAGGTTTGCGGGCTGAGAAATTGCAGATTGAGCTTAGGATATTGTGTATCACATAACTATAGAGAGTTAGGTGATTGAGGGTTTACTGAAGTCGTGAGTTGAAGACTGCACGCAACCACCAAGCTTGAAGAAGACTTGAAGACGACAGAGCAAGACGATTGCTCGAAGAGTGGAATCAAGACGTTCTTGGATTCAGGGGGAGACCCTGAGATAGATTGCACTGTAAGACGTAGCATAAAGTATAGATCTAGGAGTGATCACAGGTACTTGTATGTTCTGACGGATTACTGATAAGTGAAATCTTTCCACTAGGCTGAGAGCCCCCAGACGTAGGTGACGTTGCACCGAACTGGGTAAACAATCTGCTGTGTCATTACTTAGAGCTTTTATATTTACTGTCCTGCATTATCTACGCAAGAAGTCAGACACAACGTTATAGCATTCTGTGTAACATTGTGTGTGGCATCTTGCACGACTAAGTGATCAGAATTTCAATTGGTATCAGAGGGGGCACCTATAGCTTTAGGTGAGTTCCGAAACAAATATTTTGATCAAAGATGGACAATACCAGAGAAGGAGGATCCATAAATCGACCACCTGTTCTAGATGGAAGCAACTATGGCTATTGGTTGTGCCTTCATGAAGTCACTAGACAACAAGACATGGAAGGCTGTACTCAATGGTTGGAATGCACCGCAACTCAGTGACAGTGATGGCAATCCTATCGGCCCAAAACCATAAAAAGACTGGACCGATGATGAAGATGAAGAATCATTGGGAAATTCTCGAGCTCTAAATGCTATCTTCAATGGTGTTGACAAGAACGTATTCAGACTAATCAACACATGCACAACTGCCAAATCAGCATGGGACATCCTGGCTGTAGCATATGAAGGAACAACTAAGGTTCGAGAACAAAAACTGCAATACCTGACTACCAACTTCGAAGCCCTCATCATGAAAGAAGACGAATCAATTGCAGATTTCAATGTTCGCATTCGTGATCTAGCCAATGAATCCTATTCACTGGGAGAACCAATGTCTGATGAAAAATTGGTAAGAAAAACCCTACGTGCTCTTAGCCCTAGGTTTAAGATGAAGATCACAGCAATTGAGGAAGTTCATGACCTCAAGGATTTGATGAGCTGATGGGGTCTCTAATGACCTATGAGTTGTCTCTACCCAACATCGACAAAAGGAGCAAAGGAGTTGCTTTCAAAAGCTCAACACACAAGCAACCAGATCCTGAGGATTCGGATTCTGATGAAGACATCGAGGTTACAATGGCCCTTTTCACAAAAAATTATAACAAAGCCATGAGAAGATTTAGTCGAATAGGCGGACGGAATGTCACAGCAAATGCCAGAAACAAAGCTCCACAAAAAGCTCAAGTTGGAGGTAGTCTTGACAAACCAAACAGGAGTGGGGAAGAAAACAAAAACAAAGGACTTCAATGTCATGAGTGTGAAGGATTCGGCCACCTCCGTAGAGAATGTCCAAATTTCCTCAAACAACAAAAACGAGGATACAATTCCACCCTATCAGATGATGACAATGACGATAGTGGATCTGAAGAGGTAAGCAACTTTGTTGCATTTACTACTACTACTCCTACATGTAATGTTGATAATGCTGTCGACATCAATAATGATCCAACTCCAAATGAGAATTGGACTAAAGAGCAACTAGTCGAGGCATACAAAGGCTTGCATACCAGATGGATCAAGGAAACTCTGATACTTGATCAACAAGGTGAAAGGATCATTAGTCTTACCAGCGACAAGTCAAGATTTCTAGAGACGATCGTGGAGCTGAAACGAGAGATCACCAGACTTAATGGAGAAATTAGTCTCATGACTAAATTGGTAAAGATGATGAATCCGAGCACAGAAAGCCTTGACAAGATTTTATCAGTGGGAAAACAGTCCAAAGTCCAAAGATACGACGGGACTAGGGTACACACATGTTGTCCCCTCAACGACAGGGACAAAATTTATCCCACAACAAGCCATGGCTGACAAGAAATTACTGGATGCCCCAATACATCCTACAGGACGACCTACAACGAAAGCCACAACATCGTCTACAACCTGTTCTTGTCAAGTAACTGCCAGAAGACATCCTCCACGCAGACAACAAAGCTACAGAAGACCAGCTTATCAATATCAATGGATATGTCATTACTGTGGTCAGCCTGGTCACATCAGACCTTTTTGTTTTCAACTTCTTGAGAGGAAGCAAGCTCAGCTACAACAAAAGAAATATCAAAGGCAACTCTCATCTCCCCCGAAGACAACTCGCCTTGAATGGAGACCTAAGAACCTGACCTATCAAGCTAATGTTGCATATACATCATTAAGTGCTTCAACGAACAAGGACTGGTATCTCGACAGTGGATGCTCTCGACACATGACAGGTACTCCAGAGTTTCTCTCCAATCTTAAATTATATACAAACTGCTTTGTTACGTTTGGAGATGGGATCCGAGCTCGAATCATTGGAAAAGGAGTGCTCAAGCATCCAGAAGCCCCCTGTCTCACTGAAGCATTACTTGTAGAAGGACTTAAGGCAAACCTGATTAGCATCAGTCAGATCTGTGATCAGGATTTAGTAGTGAAATTCACTAAAGAAGCCTGTATAGTTAAAAACAACGATCAGGTCACTATTCTACAAGGAGTTCGCTCGACAGACAATTGCTATATCTGGTCTCCCGAGACACATATCGGAGCAACCAAGTGCCTTGTCTCCAAAGCAGAAGAAACCAAACTATGGCACCGAAAGCTTGGACATCTAAACCTTAGAAGTATGCAAAAGGCAATCTCAGAGCAGGCTATCACCGGAATCCCAAACCTAAAAATACTAGAAGGAAAGATCTGCGGAGAATGTCAGATTGGAAAGCAAACCAAGATGTCACACCAGAAGCTTCAGCATATCACCACCTCTCGAGTACTTGAGCTGATACATGTTGACCTCATGGGACCAATGCGAGTTGAAAGCCTTGGAGGAAAACGATATGTCTTTGTATGTGTAGATGATTACTCACGATACACTTGGGTTGACTTCCCTCGTGACAAATCAGACACCTTCTCGATCTTCAAGAATCTATGCATCCAAGTCCAACGAGAAAAAGGAGAGACAATTGGCAAAATCATCCGCCTTCGTAGTGATCATGGTCGAGAGTTCGAGAACAGCAAGTTTGTAGATTTCTGCAACTCAGAAGGGATAGCGCATGTATTCTCAGCACCAATCACTCCTCAACAGAATGGCATTGTTGAGCGTAAGAACAGGACTCTACAAGAGATGGCGAGAGTTATGATGCTGGCTAAAGACATACCAACTCACTTCTGGGCAGAAGCACTTAACACTGCTTGCCATATCCACAATCGAGTCACTCTTCGACCAGGTATATCAGTAACTCATTATGAAATATGGAGGGGGAGAAAGCCCAATGTTAAGTACTTCCATATCTTTGGCTCCACTTGTTATATACTGGCTGATAGAGAGCCTCGTCGAAAGCTTGACCCAAAGAGCGATGAAGGCATCTTCCTTGGCTATTCAAGGAATAGTCGCGCATACCGAGTCTTCAACAAACGAACCATGACCATGATGGAATCAATAAATGTTGTTGTTGATGATGACTGCGAAGATGCCTCAAAAGATGCGACGGACGAAGACGGAGCCTATCCGCCCAACAATGTCAGGAAGAATGCTACTCAAGATGTCAGAGAAGATGCTAGCAGTAAAGCAAAAGATGATGTCGCCAATAACGAAGTAGTTCCTGAAACCAACAACAAGAATCCCTCACGAAGAGTCCAGACTAACCATCCTATCTCTGGAGTTATTGGAAACATGAATGAAGGCGTACGGACTCGGTCAAAAGCTCCTGAAGATTATAACGAGATAATAGGAAATATTTGTTTCGTTTCAAAGACAGAACCCAAAAACATCAATGAAGCCATCAATGATGAGTATTGGGTCAATGCTATGCAAGAAGAGCTGATTCAATTTGAGAAAAATCAGGTATGGGAACTGGTGCCCAAACCAAGTGAAGGAAACATCATAGGCACCAAATGGATCTTCAAGAACAAATCAGATGAGCTTGGCAACATCACTCGCAACAAAGCAAGGTTAGTTGCTCAAGGGTATACTCAAATTGAGGGTGTTGACTTTGATGAGACATTTGCTCCTGTGGCAAGACTTGAAGCAATCCGTCTCCTGCTAGGGATATCATGCCATCTACAGATAAAGCTCTACCAGATGGATGTCAAAAGTGCGTTCTTAAATGGGGATCTCAATGAAGAAGTATATGTGTCTCAACCCAAAGGGTTTGTTGACCCTCACTATCCTAATCATGTGTATAAACTCAAGAAAGCTCTTTATGGGTTGAAACAAGCACCAAGGGCTTGGTATGAAAGGCTCACAAAATTCCTCAACCAAAGCGGCTATACTAGAGGGGGAGTCGACAAGACTCTATTTGTGAAGAATGAAGACGGGAATCTAATGATAGCTCAAATCTATGTTGATGACATTGTTTTTGGAGGGATGTCAAGCAAGATGGTAGAGATATTTATTCAACAGATGCAATCAGAATTTGAGATGAGCATGGTGGGAGAGCTTACTTATTTTCTAGGCTTCCAAATCAAACAACAAAAGGATAGCATCTTCGTATCTCAGAGCAAATATGCGAAGAATATTGTCAAGAAGTTTGGGCTAGAGAAAGCCTCACATAAAAGGACACCAGCAGCTACACATGTCAAGCTAACTAAAGATGATCTAGGAGAAGCCGTCGACCAACACCTATACAGGAGCATCATCGGTAGTCTTCTCTACCTCACCGCAAGTCGACCAGATATTGCCTACTCTGTCGGAGTATGTGCACGATATCAAGCTAATCCTAAGGTTAGTCATCTATCTCAAGCCAAAAGAATTATTAGATATATCTCTAGGACTACAGACTTGGGTTTGTTATACTCATTCGACACATCCTCTACCTTGGTGGGGTATTGTGATGCTGATTGGGCTGGAAACACATCAGATAGGAAAAGCACATCTGGAGGATGCTTCTTCCTTGGCAACAACCTCATATCATGGTTTAGTAAGAAACAAAACGGTGTTGCTCTTTCCACTACCGAATCGGAGTATATTGCTGCTGGGAGTAACTGCACACAACTACTTTGGATGAAGCAGATGTTAGTCGAATACAATGTCAGACAGGATGCCATGACTTTATATTGTGATAATGTCAGTGCCATCAACATCTCCAAAAACCCTGTCCAACACAGTAAGACCAAACACATCGATATCAGACACCACTTCATTCGAGAATTGGTCGAAGACAAGAAGATCATCCTAGAGCACATTCCAACAGAGAAGCAACTCGCTGATATTTTCACAAAGGTGCTAGATGCGAGCAAATTTGAGGATCTCAGATCATCACTTGGTCTGTGCTCCATCAACAACCAGTAAGAAGATGCAGAAACGGTTGAGAGGAGTTAGTTGGTGCCTCTTCATAAACCAGTTTAAAATCCAACAAATGTCATTGGGCCAAAGCATATCAAAAGCCCATATATAAGAAAAAGAAGATACGCTTAGACGCTAGAAAGATTTGAATCGTTTATTTTCAAAACCTAGTCTGCCTCTCTTTTCTGTGTTTGCTCTCATCTCCTTCACCATTCACTCTCTGCAAATCTCACAAACAACAATGGTGAAAACTCGAAGCACAGTAGCCCCAAAGGAAGCCACCGATTCAAAGAAAGCTGAAGCAAAAGGCTCTAGAAGCAGCAGAGCGAACACAAACAAGCATGGAGTGCGGATTAAAGGGCCAAAAACCCTGAAAAAGTCAGAAGAAATCCCCAAGGATGCTTCACCGGAGAAAGCCCCAATGCCAGTCTTTACTCGAGTCCCCAAAAAGTCTCGGACCGGAAGCGCTACATTCTCAATGTCTGACCTAACTGGGCCAGAAAGAGAGAATGATCTTGGCCAGGAAAATCGAGAAGCCTCCATGCAAATCGTCGCAGTTCCAACACCAACAGGTAACGATTTCTCTGCCGATACCTCTAGAAACAGTGATTTGTTAGAATCACCGCTGGAAAACCAGGACCCACCTCAAGAAGGTGTGGTAGAAGAACTGATACGTCCGGAAGGAGAAAAGGAGGATCTGACTCCGGTCAGTCATGGGTTGGAACGCATTACGGAAGGAGAAGGGGGAGAAGAAGAAGGAACAGATGTCATACCAAAAGCCACGGAAAAAGTTGTAGAAGAGGAAGAAATAGCTGACTCGGAAGAAGCCGAGGAAGAAGAAGAGAAAGAAGAAACCAGAAACGGAGAGACCGATCTGGAAGAAGCTGAGAAGAACAAGGATTCCACCACCAACAACACAGAAGAAAACACTCTGGATGCCAGAGAAGATGTCATGGAAGAAGCTGCTGAGACGGCACACACAGTCCTATCGTCCCTAAAGAAAAAGGTTCTAGAAGAAACTGAAAGTTTGGCTGTTATGGTTGGAAAGCTGAAAGAAACAAGGAAAAGGAAGGAGAACAAGGAGGCTGGAGGTCCCAGCAACAAAAAGAAAAAGTCGCATGACACAGAAAAGGGGAAGAAAGTGATCGCGACAAGGAGTTTGATGGATGAAACAACTGATGATGACGTTGAGGAGGTCCCTGCTGAGGAAGGAAAGAAGAAGAAGGCCCTGAAGACGGCCAAGAACACCGTGAGTGTAACTTACGACAATGTGTCGTTTCACTCAGCAGAAGGTGCAAAGAGGTGGGAATTTGTGTTTCAGAGAACGGCATACCCAGAGAAGACATTGTCGTCGGAGCTGTTTGGGCTAGAGGCCATTATACAGCTCCTGGAGAAGCCAGAATTAATGAGAACCGTCTCCAACATTGGTAATCACTATCCCCTCCTGGTTAAAGAATTCATTGCAAATTTGCCTACCACGTTTGGTACCCCAGATGCTCCAGAGTTTGATAAGGTATATGTTAGAGGCATTCGCTTTGACATCTCCTCTGACATTATCAATGACTTCCTAGGAAGGAAGAGGGTTCGATCTATGCCACCACCCGACCTAAGCAAAGTCCTCCGTGAGATCACCAGAGTTAAAAGCAGAACATGGCCATCCAAAGGCACCGTGGCAGCATCAGATCTGACTTCCAAGTACTCCATTCTCTTCCGGATTGGAGTGGCAAATTGGGCGCCCTCGACCCACGCATCATCCATCAAACCTGAGCTGGCAATACTAATCTACCAAATAGGTACTGGATCTAAACTTGACTTTGGACAATTTGTGATTGATCATCTTGTTCGCCATGCTAGATCTCTTGCTGTGAAAATTCCCATAGCCTTTCCATCCCTTATCTCTGAATTACTAGTACATCAACACCCTGGAGTGTTGAAAACATCGGATAAGGTGGGCAAAAGAGGAGGACTGATTGTGGTAAGCCACAAGTTGTTTGAAGGGAAGCATGCCCCTGATCTTGTCAGGCCGGAAGCCAAGGCAAAGACCAGTAGAGCCACAAGTGCTGTCCCTCTCACCAGGACCACCAGCAGGGATGCCGTCATGCTCGGACGAGAAATTGCTGTGCTTGATGAGGACATTGCAAACTTAAAGACTGCTCTGAAGCACCTCTCGCAGCGCCGAACTCACTGCGCCAACCTGCTACAATCCTTGACTCCTCCAGGCTCTGAAGATGATCACACAAATGATCCAGAAGAAGCAGCCCAAGAAGCCTCCACAGAAGCAACAGAGACTGCAAGTTCCAAAAGCAGCTCTATTTAAAATTTCATGAACCTCTCTGACTCTTGAACTACTGAACAACTTCTATGTCTGTAATATTTTGTGAACAATGTATCACGCTTCCTCTCGACAGCTGATTGAGAGCAAGTGTGAGTTATGTTTGGGATTATTTTTCTTATTTCCCGGATTTGTTGCAATATTTGTTTATGCTTTGGCTCTTTTTGAGCCAGCAAGGGGGAGTAAGTTTAAATTAGATATACGCGCGCGATGATACAAGAAATATAGAGACGAAAGATAGAGACGACGCGACGACACAGAGACAACACGATGATACGCGCGACGACACTGCCTACGACACTGCCGATCGACGAGACGACAAATGCAATGCAGAATGCGACGCAGAATACGATGAAGAATGCTGTCCTTAAAAATAGCCAAAGGGGGAGATTGTAGTTACGACGTTTTTAGAGATTGGCTGATTTTTAAAGGAACTGAAGAAACATGTTACAAAGAATGTCGAAGCATCTTCTACGACATCTTGTGTAACATTGTTGACGGCGTCTCGGCAAGCATCCTGATCGACAAAAATCAGGAAAGTGCAGATTCGGCAGAAAATCAAGAAGACGATTAGGAAAGTGCAGAACGACTCCTAATCTGAAAAGAAGAAAGACGGCGATTAAGAGGAAACCCTCTAGGGTTAGTACTCATCCACGATTGCTATAAAAGCTTAGGCTACCCCCTTAGCAATTGTGTGGTTCATTATTTGTTTCCTAGCTACAATTTGCAAGGTTCTTAGACGTGAAGGTTTGCGGGCTGAGAAATTGCAGATTGAGCTTAGGATATTGTGTATCACATAACTATAGAGCGTTAGATGATTGAGGGTTTACTGAAGTCGTGAGTTGAAGACTACACGAACCACCAAGCTTGAAGAAGACAGAGCAAGGCGATTGCTCGAAGAGTGGAATAAAGACGTTCTTGGATTCAGGGGGAGACCCTGAGATAGATTGCACTATAAGACGTAGCATAAAGTATAGATCTAGGAGTGATCACAGGTACTTGTATGTTCTGACGGATTACTGATAAGTGAAATCTTTCCACTAGGCTAAGAGCCCCCAGACGTAGGTGACGTTGCACCGAACTGGGTAAACAATCTGCTGTGTCATTACTTAGAGCTTTATATTTACTGTCCTGCATTATCTACGCAAGAAGTCAGACACAACGTTATAGCATTCTGTGTAACATTGTGTGTGGCATCTTGCACGACTAAGTGATCAGAATTTCAACATCCATCTGCCATATCTCATAGTCGTAGTATGCTGCTATGGCGAGAATGATCCAGATAGACTTGACCATAGCCACAGGTGAAAAAGTCTCGTCATAATCGGTACCTTTGATCTGGCGATAACCTTTCACAACCAGTCTAGCTTTATAGGTCTGAGGTTTTCCATCCATGTCGGTCTTAATTTTATAGACCCATTTGCAAATGATGGGTTTTATCCTAGGGGTTTGATCCACCAAGCGCCAGACTTGGTTGTCGGACATGGATTTCATTTCCTCATTCATGGCGTTCTGCCATTTTTCGGAGTCTGGACTGGCCAAAGCTTGTCTGTAGGTTTCTGGATCATCCTGATCCACCAATATCAAGTCATTTCCTTCAGTGGCTAGGAAGCCATATCTGATAGGAGCTTGACGAGATCTCTCAGACCTTCTTGGACAATATGGAATAGGTGTCGGGATTGGTTCTTGATCAATGACCTCTTCTGGCTCCTGTATTTCTACATTCGGCATAGTAGGTTGCTCCGTATCTTCTTGAATTTCTTCAAGATGCACAGCACTCCCACTAGAACTTTTGGAAATAAATTCATTTTCCAAAAATACCCATCCTCGAGCAACAAAAACTTTGTTCTCGCTTGGTTTGTAGAAATAGTACCCCCTTGTTTCTTTGGGGTACCCCACAAAGACACACTTGTCTGATTTGGGTTCGAGCTTATCGCCTAGCAGACGCTTGACGTAAGATTCACATCCTCAAATCTTAAGGAAAGTTAATAAGGGTTTCTTCCCGTTCCATACTTCGTATGGAGTGCTTTCCACTGCCTTTGTAGGAGCCCGATTCAATATGAATGCGGCCGTTTCTAGGGCATAGCCCCAGAAGGAGATAGGGAGGTCAGCCTGACTCATCATTGATCGAACCATGTCAAGCAGGGTCCGATTTCTCCGTTCGGATACACCATTCATTTGAGGTGTTCCAGGCGGAGTCAATTCAGAGAGGATCCCACACTCCTTTAAATGACTGTGAAATTCTTGGTCCAAGTACTCACCGCCTCGGTCAGATCAAAGCGCCTTTATACTTTTACCAAGCTGATTCTGTGCTTCGTTCTGGAACTCTTTGAACTTGTCAAAGGTTTCCGATTTATGTCTCATAAGATAAACATACCCATATCTACTGAAGTCATCAGTAAATGTAACGAAGTAGTGAAAACCTCTTCTGGCCTGAGTGCTCATGGGCCCACAAACATCGGAATGTATGAGACCCAGTAAGTCACTCGCCCTTTCACCTAAACAGGCAAAAGGTGCCTTTTTCATTTTGCCCATAAGGCAAGACTCGCATCTCTCAATTGAAGTGAATTCAAACGGACTTAGAAGTCCACACTTGTGAAGTGTTGAGATGCGTTTCTGGCCTATATGGCCTAAGCGGCAGTGCCATATCACAGTCTGGTTTAAATCATCGGATTTAACCCTTTTGTTACTGATATTAAAAATCGAGCTAGTGTCAGTGTTTTGAATATTAAGAATATATAAACCACCAACCAATGAAGCATTGCAATAAAACATATTATTCTTGAAAATATTGAAAATTCCATTGTCAATAGAAAAACAATATCCTTCCTTGTCAAGCAAGGAAATAAAAATAATTTTTCTGCGAAACACAGGTACACAATGAACATTGTTTAATAACAAAACCACCCCACTGGGCAAATTGAGACTAATATCTCCTACAGCAGTTGTCAAGACTTGATTGCCATCGCCAACTCGTAGGTCCGCCTCGCCCCTACTCACTTCTCTTCTACTTCTCAGAGCCTGCACATTAACAAAAATGTGAGATTCTGCACCGGTATCAAGTACCTAAGAATCTGAAGTAGATAAACTGAGATTGAGCTCAATAACAAAAATACCTGATCCTGAAGATGTGGAAGCTCCACTCTTCCTAAGAAACAACTTGTGTTTCTTACAATCCTTCTTCCAATGCCCTAGTCCTTGGCAATAGAAGCAGATGACATCCTTCTTAGGATTCTCAACAGGCTTTGGAGCTGCTGGACCCTTAGGTTGTCGAATCTTCCCTTCTAGGTGCATAGGAGCCTTACCCTTGCCCAGGCTGGCTTTCTTGAAGCTCACTTGCTCGTTGACCATAAGAACCTCCTTGGTCTTGACCTTGAGATTCTTTTCAGCAGTCACAAGCATACCATGAAGCTCTGTCACGGTTTTATCCATGTCATGTATATTGTAATTTCCAACGAAATCACGATATGTCTCTAGAAGTGAATGCAGCACAAAGTCTGCAGACATTTCCTTGTCCACAGTATGAACAAGTCTGACCAAGTGTTCCAAAAGACGTTTCATCTTAAGGACACGTGGACTGACAGGAGCTCCAGCCTTCAGCTTGCAAGACATCAGTTCACTGAAAGTGTCGTATCTTTCGACATGCGCTTTCTCTTTGAACATTTTCTCGATCTCAGCCATACAGGCTTTGGGATCATCGGAAATGTCTAAGAATTGTATATGCAAGTCAGGCACCATACTGCCCATCATGATGCACTGCACGTCGATCTGGTCGCTAAGGAATTTCTGGTAGGTATCCCTCAGCGCCCTTGAGGTGTTCAGTGCTGGTTAAGTAGGTGCTTGTTCCTAGGTAAGGATGTAATCCTTACGTTCATGCTTGAGAACTAGTCTCAAGTTCTAGTCCCAATCGAGAAAGTTTATGCCGTTAGGCTTATCATGCTCGATTAGTGACCTAAGGGCGCTGTTACCAGAATGATTCGTGTTTGCCATTTTATATCTACACAGTAAACAAACTTTAATTAGTATTAATTAAAATTGAAGTTGGAGATTTCATTATAAAACACTTTCTGATTCTAACTTTAGAATCTGAACCAGGATCCCGTCATACTCTCAATTGGAGTGAACGGAGGCTACTGCTCCAATTGAGTGCATCAAGGTAGGAGTAAATCCATCTACAAGACCATGTAGTTCCTGGCTAGGGTCTGTACTTTTTAGTACGTGGCATACCCTACACTGATACCCTAGGTCAGCCCTAGCTGACAATCGTAGACAAATCTACCAAGCTTGAACTTATGGATAGAACTAATGTGACTACTACGCGGAGTTGCACGCACCCACACAGAACTACCCATCTCATTCAGACTTTTTCTCTATGAATGTTACGCGGAGGCGTATAGACATCCATAGGGTCAAAGTCCTTTTAAGTGCCCAAACTTGGATGGTATCACGCTTGACTTGTAATTATTTGCGTTTAAGTGAATTATAAAAGTCTGATTGTATATCGATACTATCTTAATCTGGAATCATCAATTACAAATCCATGCAAAGATGATCCCTTAGCCGGTTACATGTGAGTCTGATTAAATTCCGATTTTAGTCTTTGCATGTGGGTGATAGCAAATCATACATAAACTTGTATATTTAAACTATCATACATTCAAACATATAAATGTAACAATAAAATATGCATAGCTAAGCCCATCTTAAGTTCCTAAGAATCTAGCAATACTGATCCTAAAGACATGGTCTTCAAGATCCAAACTTGCTCCATTCTTGTGAACTCCCACTGGCTTCGAGCCTCCTCCAATCCGAGTCTTCCTCTTGACTTGATTCTTGTGTCGGTCTTCGTGATTACAAATTTAAATAAATAAAATGAAATACAAATCACGACACGCAGGCCGTATTTACTACAACCCAAAATTAAGCAACACGCAGGTTGTAAAACCGAAATTAAAATGCAAATCTAATGGGCTTAGCTAGCATCACGTGGAAAACATCATGTTATCAAATATCATGTATACAATCAACATGCTTATCAAACAAATAAATTTTACAAATTTTATCTTTCTTGAGTGTGGAAACTTCCAGTTTATCGAAACCGGACGGTTTAACTGATTAATTGAATTTTTAACCGGTTCTCGCTGGTTTATCAAAACCGAACCAAATCTGAAAATTAATTTTCTAGGGTTTCAAAATATTCTTGCTAACCAACCATTTCAGCTTGAATCTGGTCGAGCCGAACCGGCTCAACCGAGGTCGGCCGCGGAGGCAACCACGGTGGCCCGTGAGGGTTGCCGAGGTCGCCCACGGGGCTGACCATGGTCGGCCACGGCAACGACCATGGTAGCCCGTGAGGGCAGCCATGGTCGCCCCTAGGGCAGACCCTGGTCGCCCGTGAGGCAACCATGGTGGCCCTCACGAGCTGCCATGGTCGCCCGCATGGGCAGACCGTGGTCGCCCGCGGCAGCAACCATGGTCGCCCGCGAGGGCTGCCATGGTAGCCCGTAGGCGACCCTCGTCGGCCCTTGGTTCTGACCATGGTCTGCCCTAGGGCATTCCATGGTCCACCAAGGGTCTCGACCAAGTCGTCCATGGCTCGGCCATGGCTAACCCGAAACACCAAAAAAATATATTTTTCAATTTTCCAAAATCAATCAAATCTAAAAATTTTTTCCATTCACATGCATGCTAAGGTGATGAACATATATAAACTCAAAAAAAAAAAATCAGAATTAAACATGTAGAAGAATACATAACAACCAGGCTTTGATACCACTGAAAGAGATCACCACGGATTCCATTCGATAAATATCATGCGGCGGACGTTATGTAACCGTGGTGATCGATATAATACTTGATCTCAATGTAAATTCAACATGTTAGATATACCTTTTGAATCTGAAAATTACCTCTTCTAATCGATGAAAACACAAGTTTAGTGTTTCTCTATTAGGTCCACACAAGCACCACAACCGAAGAAGGTTTTCACTCAAACTCTTGCTATGAATTTTGAGAGAAGCTTGACAACAATGGAGGAAGAAGAGAGAGGAAGAAGTGGGCCAAGAGGGGGAGAAGAAGATTGGAGTGGTTGCTGAAAATTAGAGGAAGTTATGGAAAAATTGGAATTTTAATTTGAAAAAATAAAATTAAAATTTTCAAATTAAAATTGCATATCCATCCTTCATAAACCCTCTATTTTCATTTGTTCCCATTCATCATTTGAATCCCTAAATGGGCTTTAAGCCCGTTTAACCAAAACCCAAATCAAACCCATTAAATTGAGTCCTAATTTCGGTTTAGACGAAACGGTTCATTTTTCTCGAATTGATTTCTTCAACCGTCTAGTTATAACCATAGGCCAGAAATCTACCGAATCGTTCTCAATTTTCATCCATAATTAATTGTCATGTATCGTGTTTAATGTGTGTGACCCTCTAGGCTCACGAGCAATTGGCAGACTGGTAAACCGAAATTATAACTTAAGTTAATGGGTTTAATTTGGGTTCTAGCTAAACGGGCTTGAAGCCCATTTAGGGATTCAAATGATGAATAGGGAAGATGTGCAAATAGGAGTTTAAGAAGGGTAGATATGGAATTATTAATTTGAAATTCAATTTTATTTCAAATTAAAAATTCCAAAATATCTCCCATAATTTTCTCCAACTATTGGTGACCACTTCCCTCTTCTTCCTCCTTCCTTTGGGCTGAATTCTCTCTCTCTCTTCATCCTCCATTGTTGTCAAGTTTCTCTCAATAATTAATAGCAAAATTATTGAGTGAAAACCTCTTCGGTTGTGGTGCTTGTGTGGACTTGATAGAGAAACACTATACTTGTGTTTTCATCGATTAGAAGAGGTAACTTTCAGATTTATATTTATATATATAACATGTTGAAATTGTATTAAGATCAGTGCTTGCATCGATCACCACGGTTACATAACGTCCGCTGCATGATATTTATCGATTGGAACCCGTGGTGATCTCTTTCAGTGGTATCAGAGCCATGGTTGTTATGTATTTTTATACATGTTTAAATCTGATTTTTTTTTTATGTTTATATGTGTTCATCACCTTAGCATGCATGTAAATCGAAAAAAATTTTCATATTTGATTGATTTTTGAAATTGGAAAATAATTTTTTTTGGGCTGTTTCGGGTTAGCCATGGCCGACCAGGTCGAGACCCTTGGTGGACCATGGAATGCCCTAGGGCAGACCATGGTCAGCACCAAGGGCCGACGAGGGTCGCCTACGGGCGACCACGGTCTGCCCATGCGGGCGACCATGGCAGCCCGTGAGGGCCACCATGGTTGCCTCGCGAGCGACCAGGGTCTGCCCTAGGGGCGACCAAGGCTTCCCTCGCTGGCTACCATGGCGTTCCCGTGGCCGACCACGGTCAGCCCCGCGGGCGACCTCGGCAGCCCTCACGGGCCACCGTGGTTGCCTCCGCGGGCGACCTCGGTTGAGCCGGTTCAGCTCGACTAGATTCGAGCTGAACCGGTTGGTTCGCAAGAGTATTTGGAAACCCTAAAATTTAATTTTCAGATTTGGTTCGGTTTCGATAAACCAGCGAGAATTGGTCCAAAATTCAATTAATCGATTAAAACGTCCGGTTTCGATAAACCGGAATTTTCCACACTTAAGAAAGATAAAATTTGGAAAATTTATTTGTTTGATAAGCATGTTGATTGTATACATGATCTTTGATGACATGATGTTTTCCACATGATGCTAGCTAAGCCCATTAGATTTGCATTTTAATTTCGGTTTTGCAACCTGCGTGTTGCTTAATTTTGGGTTGTAGTAAATACGGCCTGCGTGTCGTGATTTGTATTTCATTTTATTTATTTTAATTTGTAATCACGAAGACCTACACAAGAATCAAGTCAAGAGGGAGACTCGGATTGGAGGAGGCTCGAAGCCAGTGGGAGTTCACGAGAATGGAGCAAGTTTGGATCTTGAAGACCATGTCTTTATGATCAGTTTTGCTAGATTCTTAGGACCTTAAGATGGGCTTAGCTATGCATATATTTTATCGTTACATTTATATGTTTGAATGTATGAATGTATGATAGTTTAAATATACAAGTTTATGTATGATTTGCTATCACCCACATGCAAAGATTAAAATCGGAATTTAATCACACTCGCATGTAACCGGCTGAGGGATCATCTTTGCATGGATTTGCAATCGATGATTCCAGATTAAGATTGTATCGATATGCAATCAGACTTTTATAATTCACTTAAACGCAAATAGTTACAAGTTAAGCGTTATACCATCCAAGTTTGGGCACTCAAAAGGGCTTTGACCCTATGGATGTCGGTACGCCTCCGCGTAACATTCATAGAGAAAAGGTCTGGATGAGATAGGTAGTTCTTTGTGGGTGCGTACGCCTCCGCGTGGTAGCCACATTTGTTCTATCCATAGTTCAAGCTTGGTAGACTTGTCTACGATTGTCAGCTAGGGCTTACCTAGGGTATCAGTATAGGGTATGCCGTGTACTTTTAGTACAGACCCTAGCCAGGAATTACATGGTTTTGTAAATGGATGTATTCCTACCTTGATGCTCTCAATTGGAGCAGTGAGCCTCCGTTCACTTCAATTGAGGGTATGATAGGATCCTGGTTCAGATTCTAATGTTAGAATCAGACAAGTGTTTTGTAACTTAATCTCCAACTTGAATTTTAATTAATTTTACCATGTAGAACTAAAAGGCAAACACAACACAAAGGAGTAATAGCGCACTGAGAGTCCAGATTGAGGACAGACTCAAGGGCGTGAATTACTCAGATTGGAATAGAAACTTGAGGCTTGTACCCAAGCATGAACGCAAGTAGTATATTCTTACCAAGGAACGTCCTGCCGAGCCACCGTTGAACGCCAGTAGGGCACTAAGGATACTTATCAAAGTTTTTTAGTAACCAAATCGACGAGTCATGCATTATGGCAGGCAGTAGGATGCCAGAGTTGCAGAAGCAGTTCAGGAACGTTTCAAATGACCCTCATACCTGTAAGGCAGAGGTCAAGGAAATGCTCAAGGAGAAAGCTCGTGTCGAAAGATATGATACTTTCATAGAACTTAACTCCTGCAAACTTAAGGCTGGTGCCCTGTTAGTCTCCATGTCAGGAAGATTTATTGTCTTCAGGAACATCTAACCAGTCTCGGTTTTGATGATCAGGAGGAAATGGCTGCGGATTTTATGTTGCAGTCACTTCTAGATACATATAGTGATTTCATAGTAAATTACAATATGCATGACATGGACAAGTCCTTAACAGAGCTTCATGGGATGCTTGTGACCGCTGAAAAGAACCTCAAGGGCAAGACCAAGGAGGTCCTTATGGTCAACAAGAAGGTCAACTTCAAGAAAGCTGATCTAGGTAAGGGTAAGGATCCTGGGCACCTTGCAGGGCAGATCAGACACCCCAAGCGTCCAAAGGTTCAAGCAGCTCCCAAAACTGCTGTGAATTCTAAGGACAAATTGGAGGAGATCTGCTATCACTGCAATGAGCCAGGACACGGGAATAAGGGATTGTAAGCAATACAAGGATCATGTGAAGAAGAGTAGGTATCCACGTCTTCAGGATCAGATATTTACGTTGGTAAGCTTAACCGCTATAATGTAAATAAGAAAAGGCTTAAATCTAATGATTTAAACCAAATTATAATCTGGCATTGTCATTTAAGGCACATAGGCGAGAAATGCATTTCAACACTTCACAAGTGTGGACTTTAAGTCCGTTTGAATTCACTCAAACTGAAAGATGCAAGTCTTGCCTAATGAGCGAGAAACGCATTTCAACACTTCACAAGTGTGGACTTTTTAAGTCCGTTTGAATTCACTCAAACTGAAAGATGCAAGTCTTGCCTAATGAGCGAGAAACGCATTACAACACTTCACAAGTGTGGACTTTTTAAGTCCGTTTGAATTCACTCAAACTGAAAGATGCAAGTCTTGCCTAATGAGCGAGAAATGCATTTCTACACTTCACAACTGTGGACTTTTAAGTCCGTTTGAATTCACTCAAACTGAAAGGCGCAAGTTTCGCCTAATGGGCAAAATGACAAAGGCACTTTTCACAGGTTTATGTGAAAGGCGAGTGACTTGTTAAGTCTAATACATTCCGACGTATGTGGACCTATGAGTACTCAGGCCTGAAGAGAGCTCAACTTATACTTGACTCTGGAAATGGCCGCATTCATTTTGAATCGGGCTCCGATGAAGACAACGATAGTACACCTTGTGACAGTCTTTCTGTCTCTCATTACTATGGATGCGTGCGCCTCCGCGTAGTATTCATTGGGATGCGAGCTGAATAAGGTAATCAGTTCTATTTGGATGCGTGCGCCTCCGCATAGTAGCCAAATAAGAGCTGGACCAGAGTCACAGAAGGTACACCACATGACACTCATTACGTCTTCCGTTACTGTGGATGCGTGCGCCTCCGCGTAGTATTCATTGGGATGGGAGCGGGATGAGATGGTCAGTTCTATTTGGATGCGTGCGCCTTCACGTAGTAGCCAAATAAGAAATGGGCCATAGTCAGATATGGTGTGGAAAACATCCTAGTATGTTTCCCCTAAAACATTTGGGTAGCAGAGATGCAGGCATCCAAATCAGACAAATGTGTCTTCGTATGGTATCCTTAAGAAACTAAGATATACAACTTCTACATACCCAGGGAGTACAAAGTCTTTGTTGCTCGAGGAGGGGTATTTTTGGAGAAATATTTTATTTCCAAAATAGCTAGTGGGAGTCCCGTGCATCTCGAAGAAATTTGAGAGGATACGGAACAGCCTGAAGCAATTCAGGAGCCTGCTATGCAAGATGTAGAAGTACTGGAGCCTCAGATGGTCGCCGATGAAGAATCAATCCCTACAGAAATTCCAGATGGTCTAAGGAGGTCTGAAAGATCTCGTCATGTTTCAGACAGATATGGCTTCACAACCACTGAGGGAAATGACGTGATGTTGGTGGATCAGGATGATCCAGAAACCTTCAGACAAGCTTTAACCAGTCCAGACTCCGGAAAATGGTAGAATGCCATGAGTGAGGAAATGAAATCCATGTATTTCAACCAAGTCTGATGCTTGGTTGATCAAACCCCTGGGATAAAACCAATCGGTTCTGAGTGGGTCTATAGGATCAAGACCGACATGGATGGAAATCCTCAGAGCAATGAGGCTAGGATGGTTGTAAAAGGTTATCGTCAGATTCAATGCATGTATTATGATGACACCTTTTCACCAGTAGCAATGGTCAGATTGATCCGAATTTCAAAACCCCTTTCTTAGCAGGAACTTACTAGATGGCGTGTATATCACTCGACCTGTGGGTTTTGTAGATCCAAAGAATCCCGAAAAGATATGTAAGCTGCAAAGACCCATTTATGGATTTAAGCAAGCTTCAAGGAGTTGGAATCGTCAGTTTGATAAAGCTGTAAGGGAACTCGGCTTCATCAAAAACAAAAGTGAGCCTTGCGTGCATGAGAAAGTGAGTGAGAGTAATATTGTATTCTTGGTATTTATTCATCGGGAATGACATCCCGACCTTGCCACCAAAGCTTGGTTAGGGAAGTACATATCGATGAAGGACTTAGGTGATGCTACATTTATTGTAGGCATTAGGATCTCTACAGATCATTCCAAAAGGATTTTGGGCCTAAGTCAGGACATGTTGCTAAGTCAGAACATGTACATAGGTAAAGTGTTGAGAAGATCTCAATGCTTGATTCTAATAAAGATTACATACCCATGCGTTATGGCATTAAGCTCAGCAAGCTACAGAGTCCTAGAACTCATGATAAGCTAAGCAGGATGAGTAAGATCACTTATGCTTCGGTTGTGTGATCTATAATGTATGCCAGGATGTGCATGAGACTGGAAGTCTCGTTTGCACTAAGCTATACCAGAAGATTCCAATCTAACCCCGACCAATTACACTGGATTACTGTCAAAGGTCATCCTCAAATATTTGAGGAGGACCAAGGATACATTCCCAGTGTGTGGGGATATAGATAGAGAACTAGCAGTCAAAGGACAAGTCGATGCTAGTTTTTAGACATATCCAGTTGACTTCCAAATTCTGTCAGGATATATTTTGTGTTGAGTTGTGGCGCTTTCAGCTGGATAAGCTTTAAGCAAGCCAAAATTGCCAACTCTACAACGGAGGCTGAGTATATAGCTGCAACAAAAGCAGCTAAAGAGGGCGTATGGATTACAAGCTTTCAAATCGGATTAGATGCAACGCCGCGAGCGTCTGATCCGATAAGCTTGTTGTGGGACAACACAGGTGCCGTAGCTATTGCTCAAGAGCCCAGATTCCACAACAGATCCAAACATATACTCAGCAGGCTTCACCTCGTGAGAGTTATCAAATATAGAGGTGATGTGGAGATTAAACACTATTCGACTGATGATAATATGGCCGATCCCTTGACAAAGGCTCAGCCTCAGCCTAGGCATGAGAAACATGCAGAGTCTATGGGAGTAGATCAGAACTTAAATTGGAACAAGGGCAAGTGGGAGATTGTTAGAGTTATGCCCCAGTCCAATATAAAAGTGATCTACAGATGTAATGTTTTATCATCTTTCCGAATAAATAAATCGGCATATATTACTAATGTGTTGTAGTAATATATCGAATGTAATTTGATCTATGTCATTATGTGTGTAACCACTAATAGTAGAACTATAGATCAGAAAGAATTACATTTGATGAGTCCCTGATCAGCTAAGCTTCTTTATGAAGCGATCAGTATAAGACTAACTCCTTGTGATCATGCTCTACTGATAATGGCAAAGTGCGTGCCGGAGTTATATCATAGATACCATCAGGTCGATGATATCGGACAACCCGATTGTGAGTATGTTGCATAGATCCAGTCATGAGATACTCACATATCGTAGCTTGTCATTATATCCTAAGACCAAGGAGTCTTTGTGTACACTATGTAACGAATACCTAAGTTTAGCCTAGTCTAACGTTATCTGTAAAAGGGTAACTATAACGGCTTCGATTGGCTTTGATATTGATTGCACTAGTGAACTCGAAAGGCGTTTAAGGGATTTATCACTCATACTTCGGTATGAGAAAGATATCCGTTTAGGCCACTTGATGAGTATGACTGATGAAAGAGCACGGCCGTGCAGGTGATACCTTAGTATCAGTTTTCAGTCATCTCAGATATCAAGAAACAGTGATTGATAAATTAGGATGACCATTCTATACCTATTGATCAATCTGGATATCGGTTTGATAAAAGGACAGTGACATGTACGATAACAGGTTAAGTCGAATAATCGATAATCACGAACATTGGATAATCATAATGTCTTGCTAGAGGCCACTTATGATGGAAAGGGTAAAATAGTAATTTTACCAGTCTGCCAATTGTTCGTGAGCCTAGAGGGTCACACGCATTAAGCACGATACATGACAAATAATTATAGATGAGAATTGAGAACGATTCGGTAGCTAAGGTTTTAACCAGACGGTTGAAGAAATCACTTCGAGGAAATTGAACCGTTTTGTCTAAACCGAAATTATAATTCAAGTTAATGGGTCTAATTTGGGTTCTAGCTAAACGGGCTTGAAGCCCATTTAGGGATTCAAATGATGAATAGGGAAGATGTGCAAATAGGAGTTTAAGAATGGTAGATATGCAATTATTAATTTGAAATTCAATTTTATTTCAAATTAAAAATTCCAAAATATCTCCCATAATTTTCTCCAACTATTGGTGACCACTTCCCTCTTCTTCCTCCTCCCTTTGGGCTGAATTCTCTCTCTCTCTTCATCCTCCATTGTTGTCAAGTTTCTCTCAAAAATTAATAGCAAAATTATTGAGTGAAAACCTCTTCGGTTGTGGTGCTTGTGTGGACTTGATAGAGAAACACTATACTTGTGTTTTCATCGATTAGAAGAGGTAACTTTCAGATTTATATTTATATATATAACATGTTGAAATTGTATTAAGATCAGTGCTTGCATCGATCACCACGGTTACATAACGTCCGCTGCATGATATTTATCGATTGGAACCCGTGGTGATCTCTTTCACCACGATATAATGACAAGCTACGATATGTGAGTATCTCATGACTGGATCTATGCAGCATACTCACAATCCGGTTGTCCGATATCATCGACCTGATGGTATCTATGATATAACTCCGGCACACACTTTGCCATGATCAGTAGAGCATGATGACAATGAGTTAGTCTCATACTGACCGCTTCAGAAGAAGCTTAGCTGATCAGGGACTTTATCGAATGCAATTCTTTTTGATCTATAGTTCTACTATAAGTGGTTACACACATTATGACATAGATAAAATCACATTAGAAATATTACTACAACACATTAGTAATATTATGCCTTTTATTATGTAGAATAATGATGTCCGTTACAATATAGATTGAGGAATTATATTAGACTAGGGCACAAACCTAACAAGGGCTTCAAAGTTGGTCGTGAGGTACTGTAACTTTTGCTCTCTGACTTTGGATGTACCCTCATAAGCAACAACAAGAGTGTCCCAAGCAATTTTGGCACTTGTGCAAGTGTTGATAAGTCAAAAAACATTATTGTCTACTCCATTAAATTTGGCATTGAGTGCACAAGAATTACCTAGGGCGGCTCATCTTCTTCCGCGCTCCACTCTTTTTCTGGTTTAATACTAGTTTGATTTCCTTGAACATCAGCATAGTGAGGTTCCTCCCACCCATTGATGACACCCTTCCAGGTTTTGATGTCGAGAGACTTCAAACAGGCACACATCCGTGCTTTCCAATACCCATAGTTAGTTCCGTCGAGCACCGGTGGTCGATTGACAGATCCTCCTTCCTTTGAGTTCATATTAGCTACTCAGAATCTTTGCAGGAAAATCACCTAAGAGATAAGGTGCCCCCTCTGATACCAATTGAAATTCTGATTCGTAGCCGAGTCCAGAAGTCGAACACAAAGTCAAACTGTAGTTTAAACAATAAATAAGCAATTATAACGACACCAGAGATGATTACCCAGTTCGGTGCAACGTCACCTACATCTGGAGGCACTTGGCCAGTGGAAAGGTTTTCACTATATGGTAGTCAATAGTACAACTTCAAGCACCAACTAGCTATCACACAAGCTATTGTCCTAAGCTACTATAGATCTCACCGTGAACAACCTCGACCAGGGTCCTTTCCCCGTGTCTTTGAGATCCTCTCAATTCCACCCTTCGAGCAAGCGCCTATGCTTGGTGTCGTAGTCTTCTTTGACAGATTTGTGAATCTTCAATCACGAAGACAAGAACCCTAAACTATCAAACACTCAATATTCGTGAATTGATGTTTAATCGAAGCAAAGCCGTTCTAGCAAACTAATCAGCCTCTAAACATGCTAATGGTGCACGGTTAAGAGCTCTGAGAAATTTAGCAAATAAAGAACAAGAACGGACAGGCTGCTAATGGGGAAGCACAAGCTTTTTATAGCAGCCCCACATTCCTAATCTGGCTCGGATTAGGAATAAGAAGTCTCAGACTTCCTAAACAAATTAGGCAAGCAGTTGCCGCCTTTGCTGACGTGTTAATGACAGCTAGAAGTCGCCTGGGCTTGTTGACGTCATTCTCTTGCGCTCCAAGTCTTTCAGTTGTTGTGACGTCATTCTTCTTGCGTTCCAAACGACTCTAAATAGGAAAGCTTCAGGTCTTTCCTAATCTGGAGCGTAATGAGTCGCTCCAAATGTCTTGTAACATGTTGCACTGACTTCTTACTTTTGCGCTAAAAGATTATGCCAACACTAAACGTAGCAACATAAGTGATTTTCACATTACCTCTCTCGATGATTTCTCGAATTAGGTGATATTTCCCGGGTACATGTTTGGATCTGTTATGTGCTTTGGGGCCTTTAGCTTGCGCAATGGCCCCTGTGTTGTCACAAAATAAGCTTACTGGATCAGACGTGTTTGGCATTACGCATAATCAAGTTAGGAACCTCCTGATCCATACAACCTCCTTCGCTGCTTCTGAGGCAACGATGTACTCAGATTCCGCTGTAGAGTCAGCTATGGAATCCTGCTTCTTGCTCTTCCAGCTAAAAGCTCCTCCATTCAACATGAACACATATCCAGACTGACATTTATAGTCATCTGGATCCGTCTGGAAACTATCGTCAACAAAACCTTTGACGACTAGTTCATCATCTTCTCTTCCCCCATAAAAAAGAAAAGCGTCCTTGGTTCTCCTCAAGTACTTGAGGATTGCCTTGACCGCAATCCAATGTTCCTCACCGGGGTTGGATTGATGCCTACTGGTACAACTTAGGGCAAACGAGATGTCCGGTCTCGTACATATCATGGTATACATGATGGATCCAATAGCCGAAGCGTATGGAATTCCACTCATTCTTTTCAGCTCATCAATCGTCACGGGACGCTGAGTCTTGCTTAGTCTTATGCCATGACGGATGGGTAAGAATCCTTTCGTGGCATCAAGCATTGAGAATCTCCTCAACACTTTGTCTATGTAGGTGCTCTGACTTAAACCCAAGACTCGCTTGGTGCGATCTCTCCATATCTTAATATCCAAGATGTAAGAGACTTCACCTAAGTCTTTCATTGCGAAACACTCGCCTAGCCAAGCATTTGTTGAGTGCAAGGTTGGGATGTCGTCGACTTCACCCAAGATGTAAGAGACTTCACCTAAGTCTTCCAATGAGTAATATGTCGTCGACATATAGCACCAAAAAGACTATCTTACTTCCATCCTCCATTTTGTAAATGCAAGGTTCATCATAGTCCTTGATAAAGCCAAACTGTTTCACAGCTTGATCAAAACGTTGATTCCAACTCCTCGAAGCTTGCTTCAATCCATAAATGGACTTAAGCAACTTACAAATCGTTCCCTTATTCTTTGGATCTACAAAACCTTCAGGTTGTGTCATATAAACGTTCTATGTTAAGTTCCCATTAAAGAAGGAAGTTTTGACATCCATCTGCCATATCTCGTAGTCATAATATGCTGTGATGGCAAGAAGAATTCGGATAGATTTGACCATAGCCACTGGAGAAAAGGTTTCCTGATAGTTAATCCCTTGAATTTTTCTATAACCTTTTCCTACCAGACGTGCTTTATAGGTTTGAGGATTGCCATCCATGTCTTTCCTCTTTTTGAAGAACCATTTACAACCAATGGTTTTAACACCAGGGTTTGGATCAATCAAGCTCCAGACTTGATTATCGTACATGGATTGCATTTCCTCCTTAATGGCTCCCAGCCATTTCTCGGAGTCGGTACTGTCCACGGCTTCTCGAAAGGTGGTGGGTTCATTATCTTGATCCACCAATACCAGCTCATCACCTTGAGTTACACAGAATCTGTATCTCACAGGTGGATGACTAGTCCTTTCAGACCGCCTTGGACCGTCCTGACGAACTAGAGTGATCGGTTCCTGCTCTACTACCTACTCTGGCTCCATATCTTCTATTGGGCTTTCAAGTGGTTCCTGAGAAGCTACATCCTCTAGAATTTCATCCAGATCTATAGTTTTCCCACTGTCTGTTTTGGAAATGAACTCTTTTTCCAAAAACACCCCACCGCGAGCAACGAAAATTTTGTTCTCGCTCGGTTTATAGAAGTAGTATCCCCTTGTTTCTTTTGGATACCCAACGAAGATGCATTTGTCAGATTTTGGTTCGAGCTTGTTTGAGAGCATACGCTTCACAAAAGACTCGCAACCCTAAATCTTGAGGAAAGAAAAAATGGGCTTCTTCCCGTACCATTGCTCAAAAGGTGTACTTTCCATTGTATTCGTTGGGGCCCTATTCAATGGCAGTTTCAAGAGCATAACCCCATAAGGATATTGACAAATCAGCGTGACTCATCATGGATCGAACCATATCTAACAATGTTCGATTCCTTCGCTCGGACACTCCATTTAATTGAGGTGTTCCTGGCGGAGTCCACTCTGATAATATCCCATTTTCCACAACATGACCGAGAAACTCTTGGGATAGGTATTCTCCACCTCAATCCGAACGAAGTGCTTTTATACTTTTCCCGAGCTGGTTCTGCACTTCAATCTTGAACTCTTTGAATTTATCAAAAGCATCAGACTTATGTCTCATTAAACAGATATAACCAAATCTACTAAAATCGTCAGTAAGAGTAATGAAGTAACTATAACCGCTTCTGGCAAGTGAACTCATAGGTCCACACACATCTTCGTGTATTACGGCCAATAGGTCACCCGCCCTCTCACCTCTTCCGATGAAGGGAGCTCTAGTCATCTTGCCCATAAAACAAGCCTCACATCTCTTAATCGAATGGAATTCCAATGGACTTAACAGTCCGCATTTGTGAAGTGTTGAGACGCGCCTCTCATTTATGTGGCCTAGACGACAGTGTCATATTAGAGTTTGCTTCAAATCATCGGATTTAAACCTTTTTGTATTAACGTTATAGAGCTTATTTGAATTGTGGCTTTCCATATTCAATACATACAAACCACCAATTGTACTTGCACTTGCATAATGTACGTCATCACGTTTTATATTAAAACTTCCATTTTCGATTACAAAAGTAAATCCTCCCTTATCAAGTAAGGAAATGGATATAATGTTTCTGCTGAAAGTTGGTACAAAAAATACATTATGAAGTACAAGAACAAGGCCACTAGGCAAAACAAGTCTAACGGATCCTACAGCAGTTGCGACAACTAGAACTTTGTTCCCAACTCTTAGGTCCACCTCGTTCTTGCCCAAATCCCTTGTATTTTCCAACTCATGCACATTCGTACATATATGAGATTCAGCCCCGGTATCTAATACCCAAGAATCCGAAACAGAGAGATTTAGCTCTAAAAAGAAAATACCTGAGGAAGACGCGGCCCCGCCGCCCTTCTTCTGATCATCCTGGAACTTTCTGCAGTCTCTCTCCTAGTGACCGGGCTGTTGGCAGTAGAAGTAAACTGCTTCCTTTTTCTTCTTCGCCTCCCCGACTTTAGGAGGTCTAGGAAGTAAAGGCAGTCTCATCTTTCATGCCAAGTGCATTAGGGGCTTTACCCTTATCACCTCCAGCTTTTAAGCGAGTACCCTTTATGACCATTAGGACATCCTTGCAACGAGTGACCTTGATGTTCTTCTCGGCCGTCACAAGCATTAGATGTAACTCCGAGACTGTCTTGTCCATATCATACATATAATAGTTCATTACGAAGCTATCATATGTATGAGGAAGGGATTGTAGAACACAATCGGCTGCCATATGCTTTTCCATCCCGAGCCCAAGTCGAGTTAGGCCGTCGAGATGTCCCTTCATTTTTCGGACATGTGGACCTACAGAACTGCCTGCTGACATTTTGCAGGCGAGGAGTTCCTTGAAAATCCCGAATCTTTTGAGTCGAGTCTTTTCCTTCACATGACCTTTATCTACGACATCATCACTTTAGGGTCCTCAGACAGTTCCATAAATTGCTTCAGGAGCTCCGCCTCCATAGCGCCCAGCATCACACACGCCACGTTGATGTTGTCGCTAAGGTTCTTTTAGTATGCATCATTAACGGCCCTCGAGGCGTTGAGTGCTGGCTCCACAGGGATAGCCCGGTCCTGGACGTATTCCTCGCGTTCCAACTTGAACACAATTCGTAGGTTCCTGTCCCAGTCCAGATAGTTTGTACCATTGAGCTTACCCTTTACAAGGATATGCCTCAATGACAAACTGTTCGAGTTCGTTGAATTGTTCAACATTAATCTACACGGGGAAAGTAAATTTAATCAGAATGTTGAATAAATTTACGAAGATCTTGTGTTGCTACGTTTATTTGTTGGCATGATTTTTTAGCGCAAGTGTAAGAAGTCGTGCAACATGTTACATGATATGTGGAGCGACTTGTTGCGATCCAGATTAGGAAAGAGCTGAAGCTTTCCTATTTCGACGAAGCTTGGAGCCAAAGAAGAAAGGAGACACGAAGACTTGGAGCGCAAGAGAGTGACGTCGACAAGTCAGGCGACTTCCAGCTGGCAGTTACACGTCAGCAATAGGCGGCAACTCGACTTGCCTGATTTCATCAGGAAGTTAGAACAGGCAAGACGACTTCCAGCTGTCGTGGAAGGCGGCAACAACTTGCCTGACTTGCCTGTTCCTGATCCGAGAAGGATTAGGAATATGAACTGCTATAAAAAGCCCTTGGCTTCCCATTAGCAGATCATCCGTTCTTGTTCTAACAATTGCAAGATTTCTCAGAGCTCTTAACCGTGCACCATCGGCGTGTTGAGAGGCTGATGAATATTCGATAGAACGGATCTTTTGCTCCGATCAAACCTTGAGTCGCGAAGACTAAGTGTTTGGATCGGTTAGGGTTTTTTTTTGTGATTGAAGATTCACAACTCCGTCAAGAAGACAACGACACCGATCATAGGAGCTTGCTCGAAGGGTGGAATTGAGGGAATCTCAAAGACAGGGGGAGAGGCCCTTGGTCGAGGCGATTCACGGTGAGATCTATAGTAGCTTAGGACAATAGCTTGTGTGATAGCTAGTTGGTGCTTGAAGTTGTACTATTGACTACCTATAGTGAAAAACCTTTCCACTGGCAAAGTGCCCCCAGACGTAGGTGCGGAGTCACCGAACTGGGTAATCATCTCTGGTGTCGTTATTATTATCTGTCCATTACTTTGCTTACGGTTTCCACAAGAAGTCAATACACGAGTTAAAGACTTTGTGTTCGACTTCCTGACTCGGCTACGATTCAGAATTTCAATTGGTATCAGAGGAGGCACCTTAATCTCTTAGGTGATTTTCCTGCAAAATTCTGAGTTGCTAATATGGATTCAAAGGAAGGAGGATCTGTCAATCGTCCGCCGATGCTCAACGAAACAAACTATGGATATTGGAAACCACGGATGTGTGCTTTCCTGAAGTCCCTCGAAAGCAAAACCTGGAAGTCTATCATCAATGGATGGGAGGAACCTTACTATGCTGATGCTCATGGAAATCAAACTAGCATCAAACCAGAAAAGGAGTGGAGCATGGAAGAAGATGAAGCTGCCCTAGGTAATTCTCGTGCACCCAATGTTATTTTTAATGGAGTAGACAAGAATGTGTTTCGACTCATCAACACATGCACAAGTACCAAAATTGCCTGGGACACGCTTGCGGTTGCTTACGAGGGTACTTCCAAAGTCAAAGAGCAAAAGTTACAGTACCTCACGACTAACTTTGAGGCTCTGACCATGAATGACGATGAGACTATTGCGGAGTTTAATGTGCACGTCAAGGATCTGGCCAATGAATCATATTCACTTGGCAAGCCTATGACCGATGAAGATTTGGTCAGAAAAACGCTGAGAGCTCTAAGTCCCAGATTCAAGATGAAGATCACCGCTATCGAAGAAGTCCATGACTTGAAGACACTGAAGTTTGATGAGCTCATGGGCTCACTAATGACTTTCGAGCTCTCCCTACCTCCTATCGAGAAGAAACATAAAGGTGTGGCTTTCAAAAGTTCTAATCAGAAGAACTCAACACACTCTGAGTCGGATAGTGACATTGAGGAAACTATCGCCATGCTGGCCAAAAACTACAACAAAGTCATGAAAAGATTTGGCCAGATGATAGGAAGAAAAGTCACCCGAGAAGTCAGAGACAAGCCACAACACAAGTTTCAGAAGCTCGAAAACACAGCCAACGATGGAGGACGAGGAGAACGATCAGGTAAAGGAGCTCAGTGCTTTGAATGTGAGGGGTATGGACACATACAGAGAGAATGTCCCAACTTCTTAAAGAAACAGAAGAAGGGATTCAATGCCTCTCTAACTGACGATGATGATGAGGAAGACAGTGACCTTGAGCATATAAGTAACTATGTTGCTTTCACTTCCTCTACAATAGATCAACCTGCTGAAAGCTCAAAGAAGTATGACTCTGATGATGAGCTATCCGATGAGACCCTCAACAATACTTACAACGAATGGTATGTCAAGTGGCTTGAAGACTCTCAGGTAATCGAATAGCAGAATGCTCTCATCCTTACTCTTAATGAAGACAAGTCAAGACTTCTCGAGACGACTATTGATCTTAAAAAGGAAGTTGCTCGACTAAAAGGCGAGTTAGAGCAGGTCACCAAGTTTGTAAAGATAATGAATCCAAGCACTGACACTCTGGACCAAATACTTTCGATCGGGAAACCATCCAGGAATATGGAAGGTATTGGATATTCGAAAGAAGCCTCATCATCGCACACCGTCTTCGTCCCTCAGAAGGTTGCCCCCCTGAAGCCACGACAGAAGTCTCATAACTTCACGGCAGACCAAGCAACCAAACAGCCTCTTACCATGGCATCTTCAAAAACCCAAAACAAAAGACATAACTGGGTTTGTCATCACTGTGGACGAAGAGGACATATTCGACCCTTCTGCTATCAGCTATATGGGAAGAGCTTGGTCAAGAAAATGACCACCATCAAGAAAAGCCAACCACGTAAGGAATGGTGAGTCAAGGAGGTCAACTATCGAGCTAACATCGCGTACACCACTCTAAAGGCCTCAACCAGCAACGATTGGTACTTTGATAGTGGTTCCTCTCGACATATGACGGGTAATAGCTCTTTCTTTGTCACTTTAATACCATGCACAAATAGCTTCGTCACTTTTGGAGATGGAGTAAAAGCTAGAATGCTCGGGAAAGGAAAACTCAATCTTCCCAACTCTCCATGTCTGAAAGAAGCTCTACTGGTAGAAGGTCTTACAGCCAATCTCATCAGCATAAGCCAAAGATGTGATTTAAATCTGAATGTCCACTTGACTCGTGACAAGTGCTCGGTCAAAGACGAACAACAGAAGGAAGTCATGACAGGCCACAGGTCCCTTGACAACTGTTATCTATGGTCTCCAACAGCCACAACTTTGCCAACCAAGTGCCTATTGTCCAAAGTTCAAGAGACAAAGCTATGGCATCAAAAACTTGGTCACATTAATTTGAGGAGTATGCAAAAGATTCTCTCTGAAAAGGTGATCATTGGAGTTCCCAACCTCAAGATCATTGAAGGAAAAATCTGTGGAAAATGCCAGATTGGGAAACAAGTCAAGACGTCACACAAGAAGGTACAACATCTTACTACTTCTCGTGTTCTAGAACTTCTTCATGTTGACCTTATGGGACCCATGCAAGTAGAAAGTCTAGGAGGGAAGAAGTACATATTTGTATGTGTAGACGACTTCTTGAGGTACACATGGGTAGACTTTATTCGAGAGAAGTCAGATACCTTCTCAGTCTTTGAAGCCTTATGTCGAAGAGTTCAACGAGAAAAGGGAGAAGTCATTGGGAAAGCCGTCCGACTTCGGAGTGATCATGGAAAGGAGTTTGAGAACATCAGCTTCGCAAACTTTTGTGATGCTGAAGGAATTGCACACGAATTTTCTGCTCCCATCACTCCTCAGCAAAACGGGATCGTTGAAAGAAAGAATCGCACTCTTCAAGAAATGGCAAGAGTCATGATGTTAGCTAAAGACATCCCGCAACACTTCTGGGCTGAAGCTTTGAATACGGCATGCCATATTCATAATAGAGTGACTCTCCGCCCTGGAACTTCGCTCACTCTTTATGAAATATGGAGGGGGAGAAAGCCGAATGTCAAATACTTCCATGTCTTTGGATAAGTCTGCTACATACTCGCAGATAGGGAACCTCGACGCAAATTGGATCCTAAAAGCGACGAAGGCATCTTCCTCGGATACTCCAGAAATAGTCGGGCTTTTCGTGTATTCAACAAACGCACCCGGACTATCATGGAATCCATCAATGTCGTGATTGATGACAGCAACGAGCAACCCAGTGACGAGGACGAAGAAGTCCTAAATCTCTTAGGAGAAGTCAGACCTGAAGTCAGAGGAGAAGTCAGATCAGAAGTTAAAGGCGATGAGCGCAACAAAGAGTCTGAAGACAAAAGCCTGATCATCCTAGATAAAGAGGCATCTCCTATAAGGCAAAAAGCTCCATCAAGAAGAATTCAGAAGAATCATCCACCCCAGGATGTGATTGGAGACATTAATGAGGGAGTTCGGACTCAACAAAAGGCATCTCTTGACCACCAAGAGATGATAGGTAACATGTGCTTTATTTCCAAAATTGAGCCAAAGAATATACAAGAGGCCATCAATGATGAATACTGGGTCTGTGCGATGCAAGAAGAATTGGTTCAGTTTGCAAGGAATGAAGTCTGGGAACTTGTACCCAAGCCTAATATTGTCAATGTCATCGGGACAAAATAGATATTCAAAAACAAGTTTGACGAGCAAGGAAACATCACTCGAAACAAAGCGAGACTGGTGGCTCAAGGGTACACACAAGTCGAAGGAGTCGACTTTGAAGAAACCTTTGCTCCGTTAGCCAGACTGGAAGCCATACGACTTCTTCTCGGCATCGCATGTCATCTGCGTTTCAAACTCTATCAGATGGATTTAAAGAGTGCCTTTCTCAATGGAAATCTGAACGATGAAGTCTATGTAGCCCAACCAAAGGGGTTCAAAGACCATGACTCTCCGCACCATGTCTACAAGCTAAAGAAGCTCTATACGGACTCAAACAAGCTCCATAAGCTCCATAGGAAGTCTCCTCTATCTAACAGCAAGTCGACCCGACATTGCTTACTCTGTGGGAGTCTGTGCTCGATATCAAGCCAATCCAAAAGTCAGTCACTTGGCTCATGCAAAGAGGATCATAAGGTACATCTCGGGAACCTCTGAATTGGGTTTGCTATATTCCTTTGATACCTCTCCTACTCTGGTTGGATACTGTGATGCTGACTGGGCGGGAAGCACACCAGATCGAAGAAGCACCTTTGGAGGTTGTTTCTACTTGGGGAACAATCTGGTATCGTGGTTCATCAAAAAGCAAAATTGTATTGCTTTATCTATTGCTGAGTCCGAATATATTGCAGCCGGAGGTAGCTGTACTCAGCTTCTTTGGATGAAACAAATGTTGGTAGAGTATGAAGTCAAGCAAGAAGTCATGACTTTGTTTTGTGACAACATTAGTGCAATCAACATCTCGAAAAACCCAGTGCAACATAGCAAGACAAAGCATATTGTCATCAGGCACCACTTTATTCGAGAGCTTGTAGAAAACAAGAAGATAAAGCTCATGTACCTACCCACTTAGAAACAAGTCGCAGACATCTTTACAAAAGCATTAGATGCTAATAGGTTTGAAAGTCTGAGGTCAACGCTTGGACTTTGCTGTGTAGAATAGTCAGAAGTCAAGCAAGAAGAGGGAGAGCTTTTAGTTGATTTTACTCTCTCTCTCTCGATCAGGACCAACCAGGGTCCACAAAATCAAGCCGGGCCCAAATCTTTTTATCAGAAGCCCGTTAGTCTTATTTGAATTTTAAGAATGATTACACTCTGACAATCCACCTATCAGAAATCATTCTGTTCAACTCCCACGCAGAAAAGACTCTGCACCTCCTCCACCATTTGAAATCGCTAGGGTTCCAGAAATCAAACTTTCAGCAAAGAATCTGCTCACTCCTCTCAAAGAACAAATCCTAGCTAAATGGTTGGTACTCGAAGCGGACGAATACCATCTGCCTCAAAAGCGCTACGAGCATAAATGAGGGCAAAAGTTATTGCTAAGAAATTGTCAGCCTCCAAATCGACGAGAAACAAGCATGGAGTGAGGATCCGAGGAGGAAAAGTCTTAGGGGAAAGTTCGGCAGCACCTCAGGAAGTAACAAGCTCACCCCCAACGATCACACCTAAAGACGCAACTCCCGTTGTTGAAAAGGACGATACCTTAGCCGATTCTGGGAACATAAAAGAAGAAGCTTCTCTCTCTACTCCGACTCCAACAAAAGGTAAATCTGCTATCCTTCCTAACGAAAACACCGAAGATAAAAGCCTGCCTGTAGAGGGTTTAGAAATCCTTGTTCCTGAAGTCCACGGCACCAGCACCAAGGACCAACCCAGCCCCTCTAAGTCGACACCAGCACCAGAGAAATCTCCTCTAAACGAGGACTTACAGAAAGAAGGAAGTTCCCATGTCGCCCCGAACAGTGATTCAGGGCTCAATGAAAATCCTGAAGCCATTCCAGAAGTCACTCAACCTTTAGAGGAACTTGTCAACATCAAAGAAAGTGTTGACATTGAAACCATGGAAAAGGAAGAAGCTGGGCCCAAAAGGGCTGAGAGAAGGAAGCTACCAACACGAAGGTTGGTTGATGAAGAAGAAGAACCTCAACTACCGAGGAGACTGACCCCAAAGAGGAAAGCCACAGAGAAAGGAGGAGCTTCGGTGTCTAAACAGCCGAAGAAGTCAAGAAGGAAGTCACTGACTACTGTAGTAACCTCTGAACCCGAAGAAGAGGAATCTGAAGAAGAAGACACCCTGATTGTGCTACCACGAGTCAAAAAGGCGATGGGAGGGCAGAAACTCCCCAAGTATGTTCCGAAAGCTCCTACAGACAATGTCTCTTTCCACTCTGTAGACAATGCCGTTAAGTGGCAGTATGTCTACCCACGCAAGATCTACCCAGAAAGAGAACTCTCCACAGTAGCGCAGGGGATAAACTCGATTGTAGAACTTATCCAAAGAGCAGGCCTGACCAGCACCGTCATAAATATTGGGCCATTCTACCCAGCACTGGTCAAGGAGTTTATTGTCAACCTGTCAAGCGAGTTTGATGAACCAGAAGACGCTGAATACAGGAAGGTGTTCGTTCGGGGAGAATGCTTTGAAATCTCTGCCTCAACCATCAATGCCTACCTTGGTAGAGAAGACCCAGAAGTCACTCCAGAAGTCCCGCACTTGAACAAAGCAGCGGTCGAGATCACTGGAGGACGGAAGAAGGTCTAGCCCGTCAAAGACACCATTGCGGCTACTGAGCTTACAGCAAAATACCGCATTGGTCTGGCTAATTGGGCACCTTCTACACATGGGTCAAGCATCAAAACTGAATTGGCAAAACTCATTTACCAAATAGGTACGCAGTCTTCTCTTGATTTTGGCGCTTATGTTATTGAACACCTAGTCAAGCACGCCAAATCATGTGCTATCAAACTTCCTATCGGGTTTCCTTCGCTGATCACCAGTATCCTTCTCCAACAATGTCCTCACATTGTTCGAGAATCGGATATTCCGGGCAAGAAGCCACTGCCCCTTGCTATCAACCTCAAGAATTTCGAAGGGAAGCAGTTGAAGGACCTCGGACTTCCTATGGCTAAAGCATCAGGAGCTGGATCAAGCTCTCGACCCTCAGGACCAATTGGCTCTAGGATGGAGAAAGAATTGGTGGAGATGATCGCTAATCTGGAGAAGTCAATTGCGATGCTCTCAACCCGCAAAGTCGCATGTGAAGCCCTTCTCGAAGACCTCCGCTCTGCTACTGCTGCTGAAGAAGATGTTGACGACTCCACGTCGTTTAAGTAATTCTCTGAATTTGCTATGATAATTCTGTTCCACACACACTTTAATATTCTCGGGGTCTGTCCGAGTTAATTTTCCGCACATTATGACTTTTTATTTTGGGATATTTTGCTCATGTTTTGAGCTGGTTTTTTGCTCATGTTTGAGCTGTTCATTTTGCTCATGGTATGAGGTGGCTTTTTACCCTGCTGTTTAGTCGAATTTCGATAAACGATTGCCTTTGGCAATATTATTAGACAAACAGGGGGAGATAAATGGTGATGGAGATATAGATAGGCTACGCCAGAAGCTACGCCAGGAGTTATGCCAGAAGTCACGCGAAAGTTAAGCATAAAAGTCGCCGCTCCAGAAGCTGCTCCAGAAGTTAAAGCTCCAGAAGATAAACCAGAAGCCGCACAAGAAGTCGCATCAGAAGTCACGAAACTTGCTGTGTGCGTAACTGCCTCAAGGTGACGACGATGTGCCTGCTTGGAGTAAAGAAGTCACATCACTTGTTGTGCGTAACTGCCACAAGATAAAATCACTTGCTGTGCGTAACTGCCACAAGATGATGATGGGCTTAAAAAGGTGTTTGCCTAAAAAATTGCCAAAGGGGGAGATTGTTGCTTCGTTTATTTGTTGGAATGATTTTTTAGCGCAAGTTTAAGATGTCGTGCAACATGTTACATGACATGTGGAGCGACTTGTTGCGATCCGGATTAGGAAAGAACTGAAGCTTTCCTATTTCGACGAAGCTTGGAGCCAAAGAAGAAAGGCGACACGAAGACTTGGAGCGCAAGAGAATGACATCGACAAGTCAGGCGACTTCCAGCTGGCAGTTACACGTCAGCAATAGGCGGCAACTCGACTTGCCTGATTTCATCAGGAAGTCAGAACAGGCAAGACGACTTCCAGCTGTCGTGGAAGGTGGCAACAACTTGCCTGACTTTCCTGTTCCTGATCCAAGAAGGATTAGGAATGTGAGCTGCTATAAAAAGTCCTTGGCTTCCCATTAGTAGATCATCCGTTCTTGTTCTAACAATTGCAAGATTTCTCAGAGCTCTTAACCGTGCACCATCGGCGTGTTGAGAGGCTGATGAATATTCGATAGAACGGATCTTTTGCTCCGATCAAACCTTGAGTCGCGAAGACTAAGTGTTTGGATCGGTTAGGGTTTTTGTTTGTGATTGAAGATTCACAACTCCGTCAAGAAGACAACGACACCGAGCATAGGAGCTTGCTCGAAGGGTGGAATTGAGGGAATCTCAAAGACAGGGGGAGAGGCCCTTGGTCGAGGCAATTCACGGTGAGATCTATAGTAGATTAGGACAATAGCTTGTGTGATAGCTAGCTGGTGCTTGAAGTTGTACTATTGACTACCTATAGTGAAAAACCTTTCCACTGGCAAAGTGCCCCCAGACGTAGGTGCGGAGTCACAGAACTGGGTAATCATCTCTGGTGTCGTTATTATTATCTATCCATTACTTTGCTTACGGTTTCCACAAGAAGTCGATACACAAGTTAAAGACTTTGTGTTCGACTTCCTGACTCGGCTACGATTCAGAATTTCATCTTGAATAAACTCCAACCTCTCGATTCTAAGTTAATAGAATCTAAAACCAGGACCCATGATTCATGAATCGAAGTACGCTAAGGCGCACTGCTCCGACTAACTTATTTAGGTAGGACATGCATCCAATTACACCCCATGCAATTGGGTCTAATTACAACCCGTGTAATTCTTGGCAAGGGTCTGTACAATAGTACACGGCATACCCTTTCTGACACCCTGGGTCGACCCTGGTCGAGAATTGCAGTTAAGTCAACTAAATCATGTATGCAAAGTACGATAAAGATGCTCCGCTAAGGCACACGACATCTAGATAGAACTTTAGCAAACTTGTATAGAGCGCACTTTCGAAGATGCTCCGCTAAGGCGCACGACATCAACAAAGTGGAGAACTATACAAGCATATGATTTTGGGTTGGTGTTTCACTTGACTTAAAATTATTTGTGATTGGTTGAGTTTAAATCAATTATGTTCGATACAATTAGGTACCCGTCATCAACAACCCATGTTATGACGTTTCTAATTTATCTCACATTATCTTCTTCGAAACCGTCATTTACAACCCATGCAAAGACGTTTTCAAATTTTAACTCATCCATCACAACCCGTGCGACGATAGTTCACAACGCTTTTAACATGCAAACAATTAATCTGGTTTTAAACTTTGCATGTTGGTGATAGCTTAAACTAAAATAAGCTAAGCATGCTCGCAATTAAATTTATCATTCAAATAAATTCTAGCATATATTAAAACGTTAAATATGTATAAATAGCCCAAGCTAAAGTCCTAAGTTTTCTATGAGCCGAAGACTCCATGAGCTCTTCTCGTCATCACCACTTATGGCCACTCCCACTAGCTCGTGGACGTCGTCTAAGATTGTCAGCGTTCTCGGTTTCCATCCTGCTTGACTTGAGTAATTAATTACAATTAATACTCGGTTCGTAGACCGGATGAAAGAATAATTACAATTTATCACTAGCGGTCCGCAGCCCGCATAAAAGAATAATTTACACGTTACAATCTAATGGTTCGCAGACAGTTTTAAAAACGATAAATAATTAAACTCTATTGGGCTATCTATGCACCATGCATATCATCTTATCACACAATATGTTATCATACAAGCATATTGTCAAATAAGATACATTTCCGGTTTTAATTTTCATGTCCAAGTTTCTTGGTCGGGTTTATCGAAACTAGACCTTTTCGAAAAATCGGTTTATCGAAACCGTTCAAATCTCAAAATTTTCAAAACATTGGATTGCGGGTTTGTGCCACGGATCAAACACCGTGCAACAAACTACCCGGGCCCAAACCAAATGGGCCGAAACCCACTTTGGCCGAGCCCTTATGCACCGTCACTTGCCCCTAGTTCCAATCTAAGTCCCAGTCTATCCCGATTGACCTAAGATGTTTATCATGTTTTGCTTGAGGAAGAGCTTTGGTGAAGGGGTTGGCTGTGTTATCATTAGATGCAACGTAGTGGATCTTCACGTCACCTCTAGCAACTATGTCCCGGATGATGTGATACTTGCTGAGTACATGCTTGGATCTGTCATGTGCTCTGGGTTCCTTAGCTTGTGCAATGGCCCCGGTATTGTCACAATATAAGTCTACTTGGTTAGATGGGTTTTGAGTTACACCTAACCCAGCCATGAAACTCCTGATCCATACAGTCTCCTTTGCTGCTTCTGATGCAGCAATATACTCAGCTTCCGTTGTAGAGTCGGCGATGGTGTCCTGCTTCTTGCTTTTCCAGCTGAATGCTCCACCGTTCAACGTAAACACATATCCTAACTGACTCTTAAAGTCATCAGGGTCTGTCTGGAAACTAGCGTCAACATATCCTTTGACGACTAGATCATTATCCCTCCTTCCCCCGTATACAAGAAAAGCGTCCTTGGTTTTTCTCAAATATTTGAGAATTGCCTTGACTGCAATCCAGTGTTCCTCACCGAGTTTGGATTGATGTCTATTGGTACAGCTTAAGGCGAACGAGACATCCGGTCTCGTGCATATCATGGCATACATTATGGACCCTATTGCCGAAGCATATGGGATCTCATTCATTCTTTTTAGCTCTTCAGGTGTCTCAGCACACTGACTCTTACTAAGCTTTATGCCATGACGCATGGGTATCAGTCCCTTCTTGAAATTTTGCATTGAGAATCTTCTCAACACTTTGTCTATATAGGTGCTCTGACTTAAGCCAACAACTCGCTTGGCACGATCTCTATATATCTTGATCCCCAAGATATAAGAAGCCTCACCTAAGTCCTTCATTGCGAAACACTCACCTAACTAAGCCTTTGTCAAAAGCAAGGTAGGGACGTCGTTTCCAATGAGCAATATGTCATGGACATAGATCACCAAAAAGACTACTTTACTCCCATCTGCCTTTTTATATACGCAAGGTTCATCACCGTTCTTGACGAAGCCAAACTGTTTCACAGCTTCATCAAAACGTTGGTTCCAACTTCGAGATGTTTGCTTCAAACCGTAAATTGATTTGAGCAACTTACAAATCTTTCCCATATTCTTTGGATCCTCAAAACCCTCAGGCTGGGACCTATAAATGTCCTCATCTAACCTCCCATTAAGGAAAGTGGTTTTGACATCAATTTTCCATATTTCATAATTATGATAAGTTGTTATGGCAAGTAGAATGCGAATAGATTTGACCATAGCTACTGGAGAAAAGGTTTCCTCATAGTCAATTCCGTGGACTTGTCTATAACCTTTTGCTACCAGTCGTGCTTTATAGGTCTGAGGTTTACCATCCATGTCTATCTTTATTTTGAGGATCCATTTACACCCAATGACTTTTACGCCAGGGGTTTAATATACCAAGTCCCACACTTGATTATCCGACATGGATTGCATTTCTTCCCTCATGGCTTCCAGCTATTTCTCAGAGTCAGTTCCGTCTATGGCTTCTTAAAAGGTTGCTGGATCATTGTCCACTAACACCAATTCATCACCTCCAGTTACAAGAAAACTGTATCTGATAGGTGCATGACTGGTATTTTCAAACCGCCTTGAACCGTCCTTAATAACTGCAGCTATTGGTTCTTGCTTAACGACCACTTCTGGCTCTACTTCTTCTAAGGGGTCGTCCAGCGATTCCTGAGTTACTATCTCATCCAAAATTTCATCAAGATGAATAGTCCTCCCACTGACTGTCTTGGAAACAAATTCCTTTTCCAAGAATATCCCACCTCGGGCGACAAATACTTTGCTCTCGCTCGGTTTATAGAAGTAGTATCCCTTTTTTTCTTTGGGATATCTGACGAAAGTGCACTTATCTTACCTTGGTTCGAGCTTGGTTGCTAGCAACCGTTTTACAAAAGCCTCGCAACTCCAGATTCTTAGGAAAGACAAAACGGTTCCCTCCCGTACCATTTCTAAAAAGATGTCCCTTCCACTGCTTTCGGCGGAGCCCTATTTATTATGACGGCGGCCGTTTGTAGAGTGTAACCCTAGAAGGAGATCGGGAGATCAGTGTGACTTAACATTGATCGAACCATATCCAACAATGTCCGATTCTTTCCCTCGGACACACCATTCAGTTGCGGTGTTCCTGCCGGAGTCCACTAGGATAGTATTCCACATTCTGTAAGATGACTAAGAAACTCTTCGGATAACTATTCTCCACCCCGATCAGAACGGAGTGCCTTAATACTTTTCCCGAGTTGGTTTTCTACTTCAGTCCTAAACTCTTTGAATTTATCAAAATCTTCGGACTTATGTCTCATGAGATAGACATAACCATATCTACTGAAATCATCAGTAAATGTGACAAAGTAGCCTAAACCACTTCTAGCTGGTGTACTCATTTCTAATACGTCTGAATGTATTAGACCCAATAGATCACCTGCCCTTTCACCTGTACCGGTGAAGGGTGCTTTAGTCATCTTGCTCATAAAACAAGCCTCACACATTTCAATCGTTTGGAATTTGAATTGACTTAAAAAGTCTGCGCTTATGAAGCACTGAGATGCGTTTCTCGTTTATGTGACTTAGACGACAATGTCATATTAGAGTTTGGTCTAAATCATCAGTTTTAAACCTCTTAGCATTAACATTACAGAGCATGTTGGATTTTGAGTCTTGCATATTCAATATGTATAAACCTGCAACTGTGTGAGCATTTCCATAAAACATGTTATTGTGCATAATATTAAAAAACCCATTCTTCATATATAAATAATAACCTTCTTTTTCAAGAAGAGTTATAGATACAATATTCCTGCTGAAAGCAGGTACGCAAAACTGTAGGGTTTTGGAGCGTTCAAGATCATCGAGATAGCGGAAGCATAAACAAAAGCAACTCCAAACCTTGTCCAAGAACATGAACCATTAAATCTCAAGGCAAAATCTATTCCACAAGAAATTTACCTTTAAGTCTTTGTTGAATCAAGAAAGAAGAACTATGTGATCTTCTTCTCTAGAGGATGTCCACACCAAGAGGATGATCTTCAAGATCCTTCACAAAAAGCCTACTAGAACAATTATGTGAAGAACAAGAGAGCAAGAAGAGAGGGAGAGAGGTTGTGGCTGGCCAAGGAGAGAGAAAGTGAGTGTGAGAGTGATTTGAATTGGTTTGATATTTGTCTATTTCATCAACTCATAAGCATGGGTCATTAAAGTGACAAATGATGAAAGCATGGGTTAAAGGCAAGTCCTTACCCATACCCCTTAAATCACTCATCTCTTAATCAACAACACCAACTAAGCATGGTGTGTGGCCCCCACCCTTGGACCCACCAAGGTGGCCAGCCATAAGAGCTTATTGGGCCTTATTTGGGCCCTTGTTGGGCCGGCAAGGTGACCTCATGGGCCGAGCCCAATGGGCTCGCCCATATGGTCGCGTGCCGTGTCCAAAAGTTGTCCGACCCTTTTTGTCGTTACTTATCAAACAAAATCCGACGTGACATCGACGAAAATCTCAATTTCCTCGATTCGCTAACTATTCTCTCAAACCGAACTCATGGCTTAAAACCTTCAGTTTTGTCCATGTATTGTTCCTAAAGAAACTTTAAGGTTTCCTTATCTCAAGTTATCCGTCTTGTATGTGTGTGACCCTCCTGGCTCATGCAACCGTTGGCAGATCGGCGCAAGAGATCTCTCTTGCCCGATCCATCATAAGTGGTCTCTAGTAAGACATTATGATTACCCAAGGTGCATGATGATCGATGATTCGATTCAACCTTGTGCGTACAAGTCACTATCCTATTATCTCTAGACATCCTGATTGATCACACGGCATAGAGTCGTCATCCTTGTTTAATCAATCATTGTTACTTGATATGTGAGATGGCTGAGAACTGATAACCCGTATCACTGACATGGCCATGCTCTTTCTCTCAGTCACTCTCGATCAAGCGGCCTTAACAGATATCTTTCCCATACTGTAGTACGAGGGACAAATCCCATAGTCGTCTTTCGTGTCACTTATGCAATCCGTTCCGCCACCCAATCATGCCCGTTATTGCAATCCTGTTACGGAAAGCGTTAGGCGCAAGTTAAAGTCCTACGTCGACTGCATAGTGATCACAAAGACTCCTTGGTCTAAGGATATCGTGACAAGCTATCGCATTTGAATATGTTCATGGCTTAATCTACGAAACACTATTCAAAGCGGGTCGTCCGATATCAATCACCTCATGATATCTATGATATGATTCCGGGATCCCTCCTCCATATGACAAGCAGAACTACGTCATTGAGAACCATCTGCATACTTGTCGCTGCGATTGAAGCATATATTGACCAAGGACTCGTTAAGTGTGATCCGAACAGATTTATGGTTCTACTACTTTTGTGGTCATAAATCAGATCATGCTTAACATATTACTTCAACACATAAGTAATACAAAGTCGTTTTATTTATTACAAACGATAATAAATATACATAGACATTTATAGACTACTAGCAATTTGGACTAGGGCACAAAAATGCTATCAAAAACACGATAAGGAGTTCTATTACAAGCCCACTGGGCAAAACAAGATCAACCGAACCCACAGCAGTTGCGGCAACACGCACGTTGTTCCTAACTCTTAGGTCCACCTCGTTTTTGCCCACATCTCTTCTACTGCGCAGTACCTGCACATCCGCACAGACATGAGACTCAGCTCAAGTGTCCAGTACCCAAGTATTTTTAGTAGAAAGATTTAGCTCTAAGAGAATACCTTACGAAGTAGCAGCCCCACCGCCCTTCTTCTTATCTTCCTTCAGCTGCTGACAGTCCTTTTTCCAATGACCAGGCTTTTGGCAGTAGAAACAGACCGACTCCTTCACCTTCCCCTTGCCATTTATGGGCTTGGAAGGTTAGGAACAAAATGTCGTTTGTTCTTCCCTGCCAGGTGCATTGGGCCTTTACCCTTCTCACGACTAGCTTTGAAGCCGGATCCCTGCTTCACCATAAGAACACCTTTGGGCGCATTTCCCCTTATGCTCTTCTCGGCAGTCACGAGCATGATGTGCAACTCCGATGTGGTTTTGTCCATGTCATGCATGTGATAGTTCATGACGAAACCACCATATGCATGAGTAAGGGATTGCAGAATGAAATCTGCAGCCATCTCCTTATCCATATTAATTCCGAGACTAGTTAGATGATCGAGATGTCCCTTCATTCGTAGGACGTGTGGACCTACGGAGCTGCCTGCTAACATTTTTCAATACGTACTTTCTCCTTGAACATATCCTTGATCTGTGCAAACATAGCAAAAGGATCATAGGATAGCTCCATAAACTGTTTCGGGAGGTCCGCCTTCATACAACCCAACATGACACACACAACGTTGATAGAGTTGCTAAGGTGTTTCAGGTACGCATCCTTAACGACCCTCGTCGCGTTGGCAGCTGGCTCCACCGAGATAGCCTTGTCTAGGACGTACTCCCTGCGTTCCAACTTTAACACAAGTCGCAAATTTCTGTCCCAGTCTAGATAATTTGTTCCATTAAGCTTACACTTATCAAGTATAGCCCTCATTGACAAATTAGACAAGTTTGTTGAATTACTAGCCATTTTCTACACGAAGAAAGTAAATTTAATCAGAAAAGTTGAATAAATTTACGAAGATCCGAATTAAACACCAACCATTTGATTCTAAGGATTAGAATCTTTTAACCAGGATCCCTGATTTGTCAATTGAAGCGCTAAGGCGCACCGCTCCAATTGACCCATTTGGGTAGGACGCTCATCCAATTACAACCTGTGTAATTCTTGGTCATGGTATGTGCAAAAGCACATGGCTTACCCTTCTGATGCCCCAGCTCGACCTCAGGCGGAGAATCGTGGTCGAGTCAACCAAACTTCACATATGCATCAGTTTTGTGCAGATGCTCCGCTAAGGCGCACGACATCCCACAAAGTTGACCATTCCATATAGAACCCATTCTATCGGTGCTCCGTTAAGGCGCACGACACCGAGAGAATGTCCCTACATGGGTGTGAATTTGGGTGGCATCTCACATGAATCAAATTAAGGTGTGATTGCTTGTGTTTAATATTTCGACATTATTTTGTTACAATTACGAACCCGTCATTAACAATCTGTGTTGTGACGTTTCTAATTGTATCACATACTATCTTCTTTTGAAGTCGTCATTTGCAACCCGTGCAAAAACATTTCAAATTGAACTCATCCATCACAACCCGTGCGATGATGGTTCACAACGCTTTAAACATGCAAATAAATAAAATCATTTTTAATCTTTGCATGTGAGGTGATGGCTTATAATCTCATAAGGTAAGCATGCTAGCATATAAATTATCATCTAATAATTCAAGCAAGTATTTTAAAGCGTTTAAATATGCATCAATAGCCCATCCTATCTTTAAGATTCTACGAGACATAACATCTTCTTGTCTTCCCCATTCGGGCTCCCACTAGCTCTTGGACTTCCTCCAAGACCGTCATCATTCTCGATTTTCCATCCTTCTAGACTTTGAGTAGAATTTACAATCACTAATCGGTTCGTTCACCAGATAAAAAACAATTACACTTTAAGGGCTCGAATGAAAGAATAATTACACGCTAATATTAACAGTGTGCAAACCGTGAAAGCGATAAAATTCTAATGGGCTACTAATGCATCATACATTTCATCACATCATCCAACATGTTATCACACAAACATGTCATCAAATAATATGCAATATTCCGGTTCTAATTTTGCCAAGTTGTTTGGTCGGGTTTAACGAAACTAGACCTTTTCTAAAAACAGTTTATCGAAACCGATCAAATTTGAAAGTTTTCGAAATATTGGATCTCGGGTTCGTGCCACGGATACAAAATCACCGTGCACAAACAATGTCGGGCCCAAGCCCAATGGGCTGAAGCCCACGGCCCGATTTGGGCTTTGGAAAACAAAAACCGGGCTTGCCTCCTCTCTCGGCCTCGGCCAAGAGGGTGGACAGCCCCGGTCACCGCCAGCCAAACCCGGCCTCCGGTGACCTTCGTCCGGTATCTCCAATTCGGCTCCCCGAGAATCTCGTCTTGGACCCGACAAATCCAACAAAAATTTGAAAAATTCCAAATTCAATATATTTTCAAAATTAACATATTTCATGCAATAACCCAAAAAACATTAGAATCATGTTATCAACAAATATGACATGTAAATCATTATAAAACTGAAACAAGTTCAACAAAACGAAGATTAAGAGAGTTAACCACCCTCTGATACCACTGTAGGGTTTTGGATCATTCAAGATGATCAAAATAGCAGAAGAAATAACAATACAAACTCCAAAATCTGTCCAAGAACATAAACCATTAAATCTCAAGGCAAAAACTATTGCACAAGGGTTTACCTTTTAGTTTTGTTGAATCAAGAAAGAAGAACAAGATGATCTTCTTCTCTAGAGCAATTCCACACCAAAAGCATGATCCTTATGATCCAACACACTTAGCCTACTAGAACTAGAGTGTGAAGAACAAGAGAGCAAAGGAAGAGGGAGAGGGAGAGTGGCCGGCCACCTTGTGAAGGAGAGAGAGAATGAGAGCTTCAAATTGTTGTGTGATATTTTGTCTACTTCATCATCTAATAAAGTTGATTGATAAAGTAACAAATGATAAAGGCATGGGTTAAAAGGTAAGTCATCACCTAATCCCACAAATAACTCTTCATCATAATCAACAACACAACCTAAGCATGGTGTGTGGCTCCCACACTTAGACCCAGCAAGTGGCGGGCCACAACAAGCTTTTTGGGCCTTGTTGGGCCTTTTTTGGGCCGGCCTAGTGACCTCATGGGCCGAGCCCAATGGGCTAGCCCATGCGGTCGCGTGCCGTGTCCAAAAATTATCCGACCCTTTGTTGTCAGTTATCAAACAAAATCCGCCGCGATATCGACGACAAACTCAGTTTTCTCGATTCGCTAATCATTCTTACAAAACCGAACCCATGACCTAAAACCCTCAGTTTTGGCCATGTCTTCCTCCTCAAGAAACGCCAATCTTTCCTTGTCTTAAGTTATCCATATTGTATGTGTGTGACCCTCTAGGCTCATTCTACTGTTGGCAGATAGGCGCTAGAGATCTCTCTTACTAGATCCATCATAAGTGGTCTATAGTAACACATTATGATTACCCAAAGTGCATGATGATCGATGATTCGATTTAACCTTGTGCGTACAAGTCACTATCCTATTAGGCATAGAGTCGTCATCCTTGTTTAATCAATCATCGTTACTTGATATGCGAGACGACTGAGAACTGATAACTCGTATCATTGGCATGGCCATGCACTTCCTCTCACTCACTCTCGATCAAGCGGCCTATACGGATATCTTTCCGATACCGTAGTACGAGGGATAAATCCTTTATCCGTCTTTCGTGTCACTCATGCAATCCGTTCCGCCACCCAATCATGCCTGTAATTGCAATCAAGTTACAGAAAGCATTAGGCGCAAGTCAAAACCGTACGTCGACCGGGTCGTCCGATACCAATCACTTGGTCTAAGGATATTGTGATAAGCTATTGCATTTGAATATGTTCATGGCTTAATCTATGAAACATTACTCAAAGCGGGTCGTCCGATACCAATCACCTCATGATATCTATGATATGATTCCGGGATCCCACATCCCTATGATGTTAGGTTTGTGCCCTAGTCCAAAATAATTCTTCAATCTATATTGTAATGGACATCATTATTGTACATAATAAAAGGCATAATATTACTAATGTGTTGTAGTAATATATCTAATGTGATTTGATCTATGTCATAATGTGTGTAATCACTTATAGTAGAACTATAGATCAGAAAGAGTTACATTCGATAGAGTCCCTGATCAGCTAAGCTTCTTCTGAAGCGATTATCATCAGGTCGATGATATCAGACAACCCGATTGTGAGTATGCTGCATAGATCCAGTCATGAGATACTCGCATATCGTAACTTGTCATTATATCCTAAGACCAAGGAGTCTTTGTGTACACTATGTAACAAATACGTAAGTTTGACCTAGTCTAACGTTATCCGTAAAAGGGTAGCTATAACGGCTTCGAATGGCTTTGGCATTTATTGCACTAGTGAACTCGAAAGGCGTCTGAGGGATTTATCACGCATACTTCGGTATGAGAAAGATATCCGTTTAGACCACTTGATGAGTATGACTGAAAAAAGAGCATGGCCATGCACGTGATACCTTAGTATCAGTTTTCAGTCATCTCAGATATCAAGAAACAGTGATTGATAAATTAGGATGACCATTCTATGCCTATTGATCAATCTGGATATCGGTTTGATAAAAGGACAGTGACATGTACGATAACAGGTTAAGTCGAATAATCGATAATCACGAATATTGGATAATCATAATGTCTTGCTAGAGGCCACTTATGATGGAAAGGGTAAAATAGTAATTTTACCAGTCTGCCAGTTATTCGTGAGCCTAGAGGGTCACACGCATTAAGCACGATACATGACAACAATTATGGATGAGAATTGAGAAAAATTCGGTAGTTTTAACCAGACGGTTGAAGAAATCAATTCGAGGAAATTGAACCGTTTTGACTAAACCAAAATTAGAACTCAAGTTAATGGGTTTAATTTGGGTTTTAGTTAAACGGGCTTAAAGCCCATTTAGGGATTTAAGATAAGAGAGGGAACAAATGCAAATAAGAAAGAATAAAGGGATAGATAATGCAATTTTAATTTTGAAATTCAATTTAATTTCAAATTAAAATCACATAATATCTATTCATTTTATCCTTGATTTTTTCAGCAACTTCTCCCTCCTTTCTCTCTCCCTCATTGCCGATTTTCAGCTCCCTCTCTTCCTCCATTGTTGCCTTGTTTTCTCTCTAAATTTCTAGCAAAATATTGAGTGAAAAATCATTTCGGTTGTGGTGCTTGTGTGGACTTGATAGAGAGAACCCTACACTTGTGTTTTTTTCGATTACAAGAGGTAAATATCATATTTATATTTATGTTTATAACATGTTCAAATGGCATTAAGATCTAAGCTAGTTTCGATCACCATGGTTACATAAAGTCCGCTGCATGATATTCATCGTTTGGAACCCGTGGTGATCTCTTTCAATGGTATCAGAGGCAGGTTGTTATGTTCATTTGTATATGTTTAAATCTGATAATTTTTATGTTTATATGTGTTCTTCATCATTAGCATGCATGTAAATCGAAATTTTTTTTTTCAGATTTGATTGATTTTGGAAATTGGAAAAATAATTTTTTTTTGGGGTTTTACGGGTTAGCCATGGCCTAGCCATGGCTGACCAGGTCGAGTCCCTTGGTGGACCATGGAATGCCCTAGGGTAGACCATGGTCAGCACCATGGGCCGACGAGGGTTGCTTACGGGCGACCATGGTCGCTCCCGCGGGCGACCACGGTCTGCCCTTGCGGGCGACCATGGTAGCCCGTGAGGGCCACTATGGTTGCCTCGCGGGCGGCCAGGGTCTGCCCTAGGGGCGACCATGGCTGCCCTCGCGGGCTACCATGGTCGTTCCCGTGGCCGACCAAGGTCAGCCCCGCGGGCGACCTCGGCAGCCCTCACGGGCCACCGTGGTTGCCTCCGCGGGCGACCTTCGGTTGAGCCGGTTCGGCTCGACCAGATTCGAGCTGAACCGGTTGGTTCGCAAGTATATTTGAAAACCCTAAAAAATTTAATTTTCAGATTTGGTTCGGTTTCGATAAACCATCGAGAACCGGTCCAAAATTAAATTAATCGATTAAACCGTCTGGTTTGAATAAACCAGAATTTTTCCACACTTATGAAAGATAAAATTTGGAAAATATATTTGTTTGATCAGCATATTGATTGATAATATGATCTTTGATCACATGATGTTTTCCACATGATGCTAGCTAAGCCCATTAGATTTGCATTTTAATTTCGGTTTTGCAACCAGCGTGTTGCTTAATTTTGGGTTGTAGTAAATACGGCCTGCGTGTCGTGATTTGTATTTTATTTAATTAATTTTAATATCTAATCACGAAGACCGACACAAGAATCAAGTCAAGAGGGAGAATCGGATTGGAGGAGGCTCGAGGCCAGTGGGAGTTCAAAAGAATGGAGCAAGTTTGGATCTTGAAGACCATGTCTTTAGGATCGGTTTTGCTAGATTCTTAAGAACTTAAGATGGGCTTAGCTATGCATATTTTATCGTTACATTTGTATGTTTGAATGTATGAATGTATGATAGTTTAAATATACAAGTTTATGTATGATTTGCTATCACCCACATGCAAAGATTAAAATCGGAATTTAATCAGACTCGCATGTAACCTGCTAAGGGATCATCTTTGCATGAATTTGCAATTGATGATTCCAGATTAAGATTGTATCGATATACAATCAGACTTTTATAATTCACTTAAACGCAAATAATTACAAGTCAAGCGTGATACCATCCAAGTTTGGGCACTCAAAAGGGCTTTGACCCTATGGATGTCGGTACGCCTCCGCGTAAGCATTAGGCGCAAGTCAAAACCGTACGTCGACCGGGTCGTCCGATACCAATCACTTGGTCTAAGGATATTGTGATAAGCTATTGCATTTGAATATGTTCATGGCTTAATCTATGAAACACTATTCAAAGCGGGTCGTCCGATACCAATCACCTCATGATATTTATGATATGATTCCGGGATCCCACATCCCCATGATGTTAGGTTTGTGCCCTAGTCCAAAATAATTCTTCAATCTATATTGTCACGGACATCATTATTGTACATAATAAAAGACATAATATTACTAATGTGTTGTAGTAATATATCTAATGTGATTTGATCTATGTCCTAATGTGTGTAATCACTTATAATAGAACTATAGATCAGAAAGAGTTACATTCGATAGAGTCCCTGATCAGCTAAGCTTCTTGTGAAGCGATCAGTATGAGACTAACTCCTTGTGTTCACGCTCTACTGATCATGGCAAAGTTTGTGCCGGAGTTATATCATAGATATCATCAGGTCGATGATATCGGACAACCCGATTGTGAGTATGCTGCATAGATCCAGTCATGAGATACTCACATATGGTAACTTGTCATTATATCCTAAGACCAAGGATTCTTTGTGTACACTATGTAACAAATACCTAAGTTTGACCTAGTCTAACGTTATCTGTAAAAGGGTAGCTATAACGGCTTCGATTGGCTTTGGCATTTATTGCACTAGTGAACTCGAAAGGCGTCTGAGGGATTTATCACTCATACTTCGGTATGAGAAAGATATCCGTTTAGGCCACTTGATGAGTATGACTGAAGAAAGAGCATGACATGTACGATAATAGGTTAAGTCGAATAATCGATAATCACGAATTTTGATAATCATAATGTCTTGTTAGAGGCCACTTATGATGGAAAGGGTAAAATAGTAATTTTACCAGTCTACCAATTATTCATGAGCCTAGAGGGTCACACACATGAAACACGATACATGACAACAATTATGGACGAGAATCGAGAACAATTCGGTAGTTTTCTGGCCTAAGGTTTTAACCAGACGGTTGAAGAAATCAATTCGAGGAAATTGAGCCGTTTTGACTAAACCGAAATTAGAACTCAAGTTAATGGGTTTAATTTGGGTTTTAGTTAAACGGGCTTAAAGCCCATTTAGGGATTTAAGATAAGAGAGGGAACAAATGCAAATAATGCAATTTTAATTTTGAAATTCAATTTAATTTCAAATTAAAATCACATAATATCTATTCATTTTATCCTTGATTTTTTCAGCAACTTCTCCCTCCTTTCTCTCTCCCTCATTGTCGATTTTCAGCTCCCTCTCTTCCTCCATTGTTGCCTTTTTTTCTCTCAAAATTTCTAGCAAAATTTTGAGTGAAAAATCATTTCGGTTGTGGTGCTTGTGTGGACTTGATAGAGAGAACACTACACTTGTGTTTTTGTTGATTACAAGAGGTAAATATCAGATTTATATTTATGTTTATAACATGTTCAAATGGCATTAAGATCTAAGCTAGTTTCGATCACCACGGTTACATAAAGTCTGCTATATGATATTCATCGTTTGGAACCCGTGGTGATCTCTTTCATATGATAAGCAGAACTACATCACTGAGAACCATTCTCATATTGGTCGCTTCAATAGAAGCTTGTTTTGACCAGGGACTCGTTAAGTGTGATCCGTACAGATTTATGGTTCTACTACTTTCGTGGTCATAAATCAGATCATCCTCAACATATTACAACCTGTGTAATTTTTTGCCAGGGTATGTGTGAACGCACATGGCTTACACTTCTGATTCCCCAGCTTGACCTCAGGCTGAGAATCGTGGTCGAGTCAACCAACCATCACATATGGATCAGTTTTGTGCAGATGCTCCGCTAAGGCGCACGACATCTCACAAGGTTGATCATTCCATAAGAACCCATTCAATCGGTGCTCCGCTAAGGCACACGACACCGAGAAAATATCCCTACATGGGTGTGAATTTGGGTGGCATCTTACATGACTCGAATTAATGTATGATTGGTTGTGTTTAACAATTCGAAAGTATTTGGCACAATTACGAACCCGTCATCAACATATCGTGTTCTGACGTTTCTAATTGTATCACATACTATCTTCTTTTGAAGCCGTCATTTGCAACCCGTGCAAACACGTTTCAAAATGAACTCATCCATCACAACCCGTGCGGTGATGGTTCATAATGCTTCACAACGTTTTTAATCTTTGCATGTGAGGTGATGGCTTATAATCTCATAATCTAAGCATTGTAGCATACAAATTATCATCTAATAATTCAAGCATGCATTTAAAGCGTTTAAATATACATCAATAGCCCATCCTAGCCCTAAGAGTCTACGAGACATAAGATCTTCTCGTCATACCGATTCGGGCTCCCACTAGCACTTGGACTTCTTCCAAGACCGTCACCGTTCTCGATTTTCCATCCTTCTCAACTTTGAGTAGAATTTACAATTAATACTCGGTTCGCAGAACGGATAAAAAATAATTACACTTTTAACGGCGTGAATAAAAGAATAATTACACGGTAACATTAACGGTGTGCAAACCGTGAAAGCGATACAATTCTTATGGGCTACTAATGCATCATACATTTCATCACATCATCCAACTTGTTATCACACAAACATGTTATCAAACAAGATGCAATTTTCCGGTTTTAACTTTACCAAGTTGCTTGGTCGGGTTTATCGAAACTAGACATTTTTGAAAAACAGTTTATTGAAACCAAACAAATTTGAGAGTTTTCAAAATATTGGATCGCGCGTTCGTGCCATGGATCAAACACCGTGCACAAACCTATTGGGCCGGGCCCAAACTCACGGCCCGGTTTGGGGTTTGGAAAACCCAAACCAGGCTTGCCGCCACCCTCAACCTCGGGCAGGGCAGGGACGGGCCCGGTCACCGCCGGCCAACGCCGGCCTCCGGTGACCTCCGTCCGGTACCTCCAATTCGGCTCCCCGAGAGTCCCGTCTCGGACCCGAAAAATCCAATAAAATTCCGAAAAATTCCAAATTTCTTTTTTTTTTTCAAAATTAACATATTAAATGCAATTAACTAATAAAAGCATTAAAATCATGTTATCAACAAATATGGAATGTAAATGATAGCATTTGTGCCCTAGTCCAATTGGTATTAGCCTGTAAACGTCTATGTACAAATATCATCGTTTGTAATGTATAAATATAAACGGCTTTATATTACTTATGTGTTGAAGTAATATGTTAAGCATGATCTGATTTATGACAACTAAAGTAGTAGAACCATAAATCTATACGGATCACACTTAACGAGTCCCTGGTCAACCTATGCTTCCTTGAAAGCGACCAGTATGAGGATGGTTCTTAATGACGTAGTTCTACTTGTCATAAGGATGTGGGATCCTGGAACCATATCATAGATATCATGAGGTGATTGATATCGGACGACCCGCATTGAATAGTGTTTTCATAGATTAAGCCATAAACATATTCAGATGCGATAGCTTGTCACGACGTCCTTAGACCAAGGAGTCTTTGTGATCACTGTGCAATGAACGTATGGCTTTAACTTGCGCCAAACGCTTTCTGTAAAAGGATTGCTATGAAGGGCATGATTGGGTGGCGGAACGGGTTGCATGAGTGACACGAAAGACGGCTAAGGGATTTATCCCTCATACTACGGTATGGGAAAGATATCCGTTAGAAGGCCTCTTGATGGAGACTGACTGAGAGGAAAAGCATGGCCATGCAAATGATACGGGTTATCAGTCCTCAGTCATCTCGCATATCAAGTAACAATGATTGATTGAACAAGGGAGACGACTCTATGCCTTGAGATCAATCGGGATATCTAGAGATAAAAGGATGGTGACTTGTACGCACAAAGGTTAAGTCGAATCATCGATCATCGTGCACCTTGGGTAATCATAATGTTTTACTAGAGACCACTTATGATGGATCGGGCAAGAGCGAGTCTTGCGCCGATCTGCCAACGGTGGCATGAGCCTAGAGGGTCACACACATACAAGACGGATAACTTGAGACAAGGAAACATGGATGTTTCTTAAGGAGAAGTATATGGACAAAACTGGAGGTTTTGTGCCATAGGTTCGGTTTGAGAGAATAATTAGCGAATCGAGAAAAATTGAGTTTTTCGTCGATATCGCGTCGGACTTTGTTTGATAAGTAACGACAGAAGGTCGGGAAACTTTTGGACGCGGCATGAGACAACACGGGAGGGCCCATTGGGCTCGGCCCATGAAGCCTCATGGCCGGCCCAATAAGGGCCCAATAAGGCCATATGGCCGGCCCACTTGGTGGGGCCATTATGGGGGCCACACAACACCATGCTTAGTTGGTGGTTGTGGATTAAGAGGTGAGTGATTTAAGGGGTATGGGTTAAAGCACCTTTAAGCCCACACCAATCACTTTAAACCCATACTTGTGAGTTGGATGATGGATTAAATGCAAGACTTTGATTCATTAATCATTTTAATCACAAAACACTCACAAAATCTCTCTCTCTCTCTAGTGTGGCCGGCCACCCCTTGTTCTTCTCCTCCATCTTGCTCTCTTGTTCTTCATTTAATTGTTCTAGTAGGCAATTAAGTGAAGGATCTTGAAGATCATCCTCTTGGTGTGGACTTGCTTTAGAGAAGAAGATCCGAACGTTCTTCTTTATCGATTCAAACAAGACTTAAAGGTAAACATCTTGTGGAATAGATTTTGCTTTGGGATTTAATGGTTTAAATGTTCTTGGACAAGGTTTGGAGTAGATTATCTTTTTATTGCTTCCGCTATCACGATGACGATCTAGAACGCTCCAAAACCCTACAGTGGTATCAGAGCGTTGGTTACCCTCTTAATCTTTGTCTTGTTGAATTTATTTCGGTTTTGTGATTATATGCATGCCAAATGTTGATAACATGGTTTTAATGCTTTTTGGGAAATTTGCATGAAATATGTTATTTTTGAAAAATATATTAAATTTGGAATTTTTCGGAAATTATTGGATTTGTCGGGTCCGAGAAGAGACTATCGGGGAGCCGGATCGGAGGTACCGGACGGAGGTCACCGGAGGCCGGTGAGGCCGGCGGTGACCGGGCCCGTCCCCACTCTTGGCCGAGGCCGAGAGTGGCGGCAAGCCGGGTTTGGGCCTTCCAAGGCCCAAACCGGGCCGTGCATAGTTGGGCTCGGCCCAATGGGCCCTCGGCCCATTGGCTTGGCCCGACTTGGTTTGTGTGTGGTGTTTGATCCATGTCACGAACCCGCGATCCAATATTTCGAAAACTTTCAAAATTTGATCGGTTTCGATAAACCGTTTTTCGAAAAGGTCTAGTTTCGATAAACCCGACCAAGCAACTTGGCAAAATTAAAACCGGAATTATTGCATATTATTTGATAACATGTTTGTGTGATAACATGTTGGATGATGTGATGAAATGTATGATGCATTAGTAGCCCATTAGATTTATCGCTTTCACGGTTTGCATACCGTTAGTGTTAGCGTGTAATTATTCTTTTATTCGAGCCCATAAAGTGTAATTATTTTTTATCCGGTCTACGAACCGAGTATTAATTGTAATTAGTACTCAAAGACAAGAAGGATAGAAAATCGAGCACGATGACGGTCTTGGAGGAAGTCCAAGAGCTAGTGGGAGCCCGAATGAGAAAGACGAGAAGATATGAAGACTCGTAGAATCCTAAGATTAGGATGGGCTATAAAATGCATAATTAACGCTTTATAGATGCTAGCTTGAATTATTTAATTAATTGCATGCTTGCATGATTAGTTTATAAGTTTATAAGCGATCACCTCACATGCAAAGATTAAAATCAACTTTAATTGTTTGCATGTTTAAAGCGTTGTGAACTATCATCACACGGGTTGTGATGGATGAGTTCAAATTTGAAACGTGTTTGCACGGGTTGCAAATGACGGATTCAAATGAAGATAGTATGTGATACAATTAGAAACGTCACAACACGGGTTGTTGATGATGGGTTCGTAATTGTGCCAAATACTTTCGAATTATTAAACACAACCAAATTACAAGTTAATTTGAGTCAAGTGAGATGCCACCCAAATTCACACCCATGTAGAAACATTTTATCGGTGTCGTGCGCCTTAGCGGAGCATCGATCGAATGGGTTCTAGATGGGAATGGTAAACTTTGTGGGATGTCGTGCGCCTTAGCGGAGCATCTACACAAAGTTAACTCGTTAGTGAAAGTTGGTTGACTCAACCATGATTCTTGGCCTGAGGTCGAGCTGGGGCATCGGAAGGGTAAGCCGTGTGTTTTACACATACCCTGACTAAGAGTTACACGGGTTGTAATTGGACAGGATGTCCTACCTAAATAAGTCAATTGGAGCGGTGCGCCTTAGCGCACTTCAAATGACGAATAAGGGATCTTGGTTTAAAGATTCTAAATTTTAGAATCTAATGGTTGGTGTTTAATTCGGATCTTCGTAAATTTATTCAACCATTCTGATTAAATTTACTTTCTTCGTGTAGAAATGGCTAGTAATTCAACGAACTCGTCTAATTTGTCATTGAGGACTATACTCGAGAAGTGTAAACTCAACGGGACAAATTATCTAGACTGGGACAGAAATTTACGACTTGTGTTAAAAATGGAACGCAGGGAGTACGTCCTTGATAAGGCTATCCCTGAGGAGCCAGCTGCCAACGCAACGAGGGTCGTTAAGGATGTGTACCAGAAACACCTTAGCGATTCTATCGACGTTGCGTGTGTCATGCTGGGCTGCATGGAGGCGGACCTCCAAAAGCAGTTTATGGAGCTATTCCATGATCCGTTTGCAATGTTTGCACAGATCAAGGATATGTTCAAGGAGAAAGTACGTATTGAAAAATACACTGTTCTCCGAGAACTCATAGCCTGCAAGATGTCAGCAGGCAGCTCCGTAGGTCCTCACGTCCTACAGATGAAGGGGCATTTTGACCATATGACTAGTATCGGTATGTCTATGGAAAAGGAAATGGCTGCGGATTTTGTTCTGCAATCCCTTCCTCATGCATATGGTGGGTTCGTCATGAACTATCACATGCATGATATGGACAAGACCGTGTCGGAGTTGCACAGCATGCTAGTAACTGCCGAGAAGAGCATAAGGGGCAGTTCGTCCAAAAATGTCTTCATGGTCAAGAAGGGACCCAGCTTCAAAGCTGTTGGTGGCAAGGGTAAAGGCCCAAGACACCTCGCAGGGAGGAACAGACGACCATTTATTCCTAGACCTGACATGCCCGTACAAGGCAAAGGGAAGGCAAAGGAGTCGGTCTGTTTCTACTGTCAAAAGCCTGGTCATTGGAAGAAAGACTGTCAGCAGCTGAAGGAGGATCAGAAGAAGGGCGGTGGGGCCGCCACTTCATCAGGTATCCCATTAGAGCTATATCTTTCTACAATAAATACCTGGGTACTAGATACTGGAGCTGAGTCTCATATCTGTGCCAATGTGCAGGTGTTACACAGTAGAAGAGATATGGGGGAAAGCGAGGTGGACCTAAGAGTTGGGAACAATACCAGAGTTGCCGCAACTGCCGTGGGTTCTGTGAACCTTGCTTTGCCCAGTGGGCTTGTAATTGAACTTAATGATGTTTTTTGCGTACCTGCTTTCAGCAGGAATATTATCTCAATTTCTCTTCTTGAGAAAGAAGGTTATTATTTCAATATTAAGAACGGGTTTTTTGATATTATGCGCAACAACATATATTATGGCAATGCTCGCACTGTTGGAGGATTATACATATTGAATATGCAAAACTCGAAATCCAACATGCTCTATAATGTAAATGCTAAGAGGTTTAAAACTAATGATTTAGACCAAACTCTTATCTGGCATTGTCGTCTAGGTCACATAAATGAGAAACGCATCTCAGCGCTTCATAAGCGCGGACTTCTAAGTCAATTCGAATTCCAAGCGATTGAAAGATGCGAAGCTTGTTTGATGGGCAAGATGACTAAAGCGCCCTTCACTGGTTTAGGTGAGAGGGCAGGTGACTTATTGGGTCTAATACATTCAGACGTATGTGGACCAATGAGTACGCATGCCAGAGGTGGTTTAGGCTACTTTATCACATTTACTAACGATTTCAGTAGATATGGTTATGTCTATCTCATGAGACATAAGTCCGAAGCTTTTGATAAATTCAAAGAGTTTAGGACTGAAGTAGAAAACCAACTCGGAAAGAGTATCAAGGCACTCCGTTCTGATCGGGGTGGAGAATACTTATCCGAAAAGTTTCTTAGTTATCTTACTGAAGGTGGAATACTATCTCAGTGGACTCCGCCAACGGAGGAATCGAACATTGTTAGATATGGTTCGATCAATGTTAAGTCTCACTGATCTCCCGATCTCCTTCTGGGGTTATGCTCTGCAAACGGCCGCTTTCATAATAAATAGGGCTCCGTCGAAAGCAGTGAAATGGTGACTTGTACGCACAAAGGTTAAGTCGAATCATCGATCATCGTGCACCTTGGGTAATCATAATATTTTACTAGAGACCACTTATGATGGATCGGGCAAGAGCGAGTCTTGCGCCGATCTGCCAACGGTGGCATGAGCCTAGAGGGTCACACACATACAAGACGGATAACTTGAGACAAGGAAACATGGATGTTTCTTAAGGAGAAGTATATGGACAAAACTGGAGGTTTTGTGCCATAGGTTCGGTTTGAGAGAATAATTAGCGAATCGAGAAAAATTGAGTTTTTTGTCGATATCGCGTCGGACTTTGTTTGATAAGTAACGAAAAAAGGTCGGGAAACTTTTGGACGCGGCATGAGACAACACGGGAGGGCCCATTGGGCTCGGCCCATGAAGCCTCATATGGCCGGCCCAATAAGGGCCCAATAAGGCCATATGGCCGGCCCACTTGGTGGGGCCATTATGGGGGCCACACAACATCATGCTTAGTTGGTGGTTGTGGATTAAGAGGTGAGTGATTTAAGGGGTATGGGTTAAAGCACCTTTAAGCCCATACCAATCACTTTAAACCCATACTTGTGAGTTGGATGATGGATTAAATGCAAGACGTTGATTCATTAATCATTTTAATCACAAAACACTCACAAAATCTCTCTCTCTCTCTAGTGTGGCCGGCCACCCCTTGTTCTTCTCCTCCATCTTGCTCTCTTGTTCTTCATTTAATTGTTCTAGTAGGCAATTAAGTGAAGGATCTTGAAGATCATCCTCTTGGTGTGGACTTGCTTTAGAGAAGAAGATCCGAACGTTCTTTTTTATCGATTCAAACAAGACTTAAAGGTAAACATCTTGTGGAATAGATTTTGCTTTGGGATTTAATGGTTTAAATGTTCTTGGACAAGGTTTGGAGTAGATTATCTTTTTATTGCTTCCGCTATCACGATGACGATCTAGAACGCTCCAAAACCCTACAGTAAATCACCATAAAACCGAAATGAATTCAACAAAACAAAGATTAAGAGAGTTAACCACCCTCTGATACCACTGTAGGGTTTTCGAGCTACCAAGATGAATACAATAGCGGAAGCAACAACAATATAAACTCCAAAATCTGTCCAAGAACATAAACCATTAAATCTCAAGGCGAAAACAGTTTCACAAGAATCTACCTTTGGTTTTGTTGAATCCAGACAAAAGAACAAGATGATCTCTTTCTCTAGAGCAAGTCCACACCAATAGGACGATCCTTTGATCCAACACACTTAGCCTACTAGAACTTGAGTGTGAAGAACAAGAGAGCAAAGGAAGGAGAGGGAGGGGAGAGGGGAGTTCGTCCGGTCTTGGAAGAGAGACGAAGTGAGAGAAAAAAAAATGTATGTATTGATTTTTGAGAAGAAAATGATATATTATATGTTGATTTGGTAAATCAACAAATGATGAAGGTATAGGCTTGAGTGATTACATCACCTAATCCCATAATTTTGCTCTTCATCAAAATCAACAACACCAACTAAGCATGGTGTGTGGCCCCTACATGTGGGCCGTCCATACAATGGCCAATTGGGCCTTTAATGGGCCGGCCTTGTCGGCACTTATCAAACAAAGTCTGACACGATATCGACGACAAACTCAGTTTTCTCGATTTCCTAACCATTCTAAAAAATCCTAACCCATAGCCTAAAACCCCCAGTTTTGGCCATGTCTCGCTCCTCAAGAAACGCCAACCTTTCCTTATCTCATGTTACTCATATTGTATGTGTGTGACCCTCTAGGCTCATGCCACCGTTGGTAGATTGGCGTAAGAGATCTCTCTTGCCCGATCCATCATAAGTGGCCTCTAGTAAGACATTATGATTATCCAATGTGCATGATGATCGATGATTCAATTTAACCTTGTGCATACAAGTCACTATCCTATTATCTCTAGACATCCTGATTGATCTAAACGCATAGAGTCGTCATCCTTGTTTAATCATTCATTGTTTCTTGATATGTGAGATGACTGAGAACTGATAACTTGTATCACTGGCTTGACCATGCACTTCCTCTCAGTCACTCTCGATCAAGTGGCATAAACGGATATCTCTCATATACCGCAGTATGAGGGATAAATTCGTCCCACCACCCAATCCGTGTCACTCATGCAATCCGTCCAGCCACCCAATCATGCCCGTTATTGCAATCTAGTTACGGAAAGCGTTAGGCGCAAGTCAAAGCCGAATGTCGACTGCATAACGGTCACAAAGACTCCTTGGTCTAAGGATTTAGAGACAAGCTATCACAATTGAATATGTTCATGGCTTAATCTATGAAACACTATTCAGAGCGGGTCGTCTGTGAAAGAGATCACCACGGGTTCCAAACGATGAATATCATGCAGCGGACTTTATGTAACCGTGGTGATCGAAACTTGCTACGATCTTAATGCAATTTCAACATGTTATAAATATAAATATAAATCTGATATTTACCTCTCTTAATCAATGAAAACACAAGTGTAGTGTTTCTCTATCAAGTCCACACAAGCACCACAACCGAAGAGATTTTTCACTCACAAATTTGCTAGAATTTTTGAGAGAAAACAAGACAACAATTGTAGATGAGAGGGAGAGGATTTTCGGCAATGAGGGGGAGAGAATGAGGGAGGAAGTTGGTGAAAAAATAATTGAGGATAAAAGGAAGATATTATGTGATTTTAATTTGAAATTAAATTGAATTTCAGAATTAAAATTGCATTATCTATCCCTTATACTCTCTTGTTTGCATTTGTTCCCCCTCATATCTTAAATCCCTAAATGGGCTTTAAGCCCGTATAACTAAAACCCGAATTAAACCCATTAACTTGAGTTCTAATTTCGGTTTAGTCAAAACGGCTCAATTTCCTCGAATTGATTTCTTCAACCGTCTGGTTAAAACCTTAGGCCAGAAAACTACTGAATTGTTCTCAATTCTCATCCATAATTGTTGTCATGTATCGTGCTTAATGCGTGTGACCCTCTAGGCTCACGAATAATTGGCAGACTGGTAAATTTACTATTTTACCCTTTCCATCATAAGTGGCCTCTAGCAAGACATTATGATTATCCAATATTCGTGATTATCGATTATTCGACTTAACCTGTTATCGTACATGTCACTGTCCTTTTATCAAACCGATATCCAGATTGATCAATAGGCATAGAATGGTCATCCTAATTTATCAATCACTGTTTCTTGATATATGAGATGACTGAAAACTGATACTAAGGTATCACCTGCATGGCCATGCTCTTTCTTCAGTCATACTCATCAAGTGGCCTAAACGGATATCTTTCTCATGCCGAAGTGTGAGTGATAAATCCCTCAGACGCCTTTCGAGTTCACTAGTGCAATAGATGCCAAAGCCAATCGAAGCCGTTATAGTTACCCTTTTACAGATAACGTTAGACTAGGTCAAACTTAGGTATTCGTTACATAGTGTACACAAAGACTCCTTGGTCTTAGGATATAATGACAAGTTACGATATGTGAGTATCTCATGACTGGATCTATGCAGCATACTCACAATCGGGTTGTCCGATATCATCGACCTGATGATATCTATGATATAACTCTGGCACATACTTTGGCATGATCAGTAGAGCGTGATCACAAGGAGTTAGTCTCATACTGATCGCTTCAGAAGAAGCTTAGCTGATCAGGGACATTATCGAATGCAATTCTTTCTCATCTATAGTTCTACTATAAGTGGTTACACACATTATGACATAGATCAAATCACATTAGATATATTACTACAACACATTAGTAATATTATGCCTTTTATTATGTAGAATAATGATGTCCGTTACAATATAGATTGAAGAATTATTTTGGACTAGGGCACAAACCTAACAGTCCGATACCAATCACCTCATGATATCTATAATATGATTCCGGGATCCCACATCCCTAAGATAAGCAGAACTACATCACTAAGAACCATCCTCATACTGGTCGCATCAATTGAAGCATATTTGACCAAGGATTCGTTATGTGTGATCCGTACAGATTTATGGTTCTACTACTTTAGTGGTCATAAATCAGATCATGATTAACATATTACTTCAACACATAAGTAATGCAAAGTCGTTTTATTTATTACAAACGATGATTAATATACATAGACATTTATAGACTACTAGATGTCCCTTCAATTTTAGGACAAGTGGACCTACAGAACTGCCTGCTGAATTTTTGCAGGCGAGGAGATCCTTGAGAATTCCGAATCTTTTGAGTCAATCCTTTTCCATGAACATGACCATTATTTGAGACATCATCGCTAAGGGGTCCTCAGACAGTTCTATAAACTGCTTCTGGAGCTCCGGCTTCATAGCACCCAACATCACACACGCCACGTCGATGTTGTTGCTAAGGTGCTCTTTATATGCATCCTTAACGGCCCTTGGGGCGTTTAGTGCTAGATCCACAGGGATAGCCCGGTCCAGAAAGTATTCCTTGCGTTCCAAGTCCAGTCGAACACAAGTCGTAAGTTCCTGTCCTAGTCCAGATATGCACGACCGACTATTCGCGTTCGTTGAATTATTCGCCATTAATCTACACGAGGAAAGTAAATGTAATCAGAAAGTTTAATAAGTTTATTAAGATCCTGAATAAACATCAACCATTCGATTTTAAGTTAATAGAATAAAAAACCAAGACTTGTGATTCATGAATCGAAGTACGCTAAGGTGCACCACTCCGACTCACTTATTTAGGTAGGACATGCATCCAATTACAACCAATGCAATTGGGTCCAATTACAACCCGTGTAATTCTTGGCAAGGGTCTATGCTGTTGCACACGGAATACCCTTTTTGACACCCTGGCCCGACATTGGTCGAGAATCGCAGTTAAGTCAACCAAATCAAGTATGCTTAGTTCGATAAAGATGCTGCGGTAAGGCGCACGACATTTAGATAGAACTTTAACAAACTTGTATAGAGCGCACTCTTGAAGATGCTCCGCTAAGGCGCACGACATCAACAGAGTAGAGAACTATACAAGCTTATGATTTTGGGTTGGTGTCTCACTTGACTTAAAATTATTTCTGATCGATTGAGTTTAAATCAATTATGTTTGATACAATTATGAACTCGTCATCAACATCCCGTGTTGTGACGTTTCTAAGTTATCTCACATTATCTTCTTCGAAATCGTCATTTACAACTTATGCGATTTCAAATTTGAACACATCCATCACAACTAGTGCGACGATGGTTCACAACGCTTTTAACATGCAAACAATTAATCCGATTTTAATCTTTGCATGTTGGTGATAGCTTAAACTAAAATTAAGCAAAGCATTCTCGCAAATAAAATTATTAAATTCTAGCATGCATCAAAGCATTAAATATGCATAAATAGCCCAAGTTAAGGTCCTAAGTATTCTATGAGACGAAGACTTCTTGAGCTCTTCTTGTCATCACAACTTAGGTCGTTCTCACTAGCTCGTGGACGTCCTCAAAGATTGTCACCGTTCTCGGTTTCCATCCTTCTCGACTTGAAAAATTAATTACAATTAATACTCGGTTCGTAGACCGGATGAAAGAGTAATTACACTTTAACACTAGCAGTTTGCAGCCCGCATAAAAAATAATTACACATTACAATCTAACGGTTCGCAGACGGTTTAAAGCGATAAATAATTCAACGCTCTATTGGGCTATATATGCACCATGCATATAAACTCATCATACAAGCATGTTATCATACAAGCATGTTGTCAAACAAGATACATTTCCGGTTTTAATTTTCATGTCCAAGTTGCTCGGTCGGGTTTATCGAAACTAGATCTTTTCGAATAATCAGTTTATCGAAACCGTTCAAATCTAAAAATTTTCAAAACATTGGATTGCGGGTTTGTGTCATGGATCAAACAACGTGCAATAAAAAACCGGGGCCCAAATCTAATATGGGCCGAAACTCATTTGGGCCGAGCCCCTACGCACTGACGCGCTGGGGTTTGGCAACCCTAGCCGCCGGGCCTCCACCACCGGCCACGCCAAGATCCGGCCACTGCCGGGGAAGGGACGGCTTGGAAACATGACCGTGGTCATCCAATGGCCACGGCCCAGTCCAGCTCCAGCAAGCCGGAGCCCCCGCCCGGTCCCCTTTTCTTGCTCCCCGAGAGTCCGGTTTCTGGCGACCAGAAATATCAAATTTTTTTTGAAAAATTCAAGATTTGATAATATATTTAAAACTTCATTTTTATGGCATATAAACCCATAAACAAGAAATAAACATGTTATAGCAACAAGGCAAGCAAAACAACACCGAAATCGAAAAAAAAAAGATTTAAGAGGGTAACCGTCCTCTAATACCATTGTAGAAAATTTGAGGCTACCAAGAACACTATAGCAACGGAAGCAACAATATCTAAATTCCAAAATCTCTCCAAGATCATTAAACCATTAAATCCCAAGGCAAAACCGAAATTACAAGTTTTTACTTTCGGTTTGTTCGAATCGTATCTTGAAGAACGCTTCGGATCTTCAACTCCAAATAAGTCCACACGAATAGGATGATCACACTTGATCCTACACTCCTCTACTTACTAGAATAGAAGAGAGAGCAAGAGAGAGGAGGGGAGGGAGGGTACGGCCGAGAGATAGCTTGGAGGGAGAGAAAGAGCAACTGATAGCATTTGTGCCCTAGTCCAATTGCTATTAGCCTGTAAACGTCTATGTACATTATCATCGTTTGTAACATATATATAAAACGGCTTTGTATTACTTATGTGTTGAAGTAATATGATAAGCATGATCTGATTTATGACCACTAAAGTAGTAGAACCATAAATCTGTACGGATCACACTTAACGAGTCCCTGGTCAAAACATGCTTCCTAAGAAGCGACCAGTATGAGGATGGTTCTTAATGACGTAGTTCTACTTGTCATAGGGATGAGGGATCCTGGAACCATATTATAGATATCATGAGGTGATTGATATCGGACGACCCGCTTTGAATAGTGTTTTCATAGATTAAGCCATAAACATATTCATATGCGATAGCTTGTCACGACATCCTTAGACCAAGGAGTCTTTGTGATCACTGTGCAATGAACGTACGGCTTTAACTTGCACCAAACGCTTTCTGTAAAAGGATTGCTATAAAGGGCATGATTGGGTGGTGGAACGGGTTGCATGAGTGACACGAAAGACGGCTAAGGGATTTATCCCTCATACTACGGTATGGGAAAGATATCCGTTAGAAGGCCTCTTGATGGAGACTGACTGAGAGAAAGAGCATGGCCATGCCAATGATACGGGTTATCAGTTCTCAGCCATCTCACTTATCAACTAACAATGATTGATTGAACAAGGGAGACGACTCTATGCCTTGTGATCAATCGGGATATCTAGAGATAACAGGATGGTGACTTGTACGCACAAAGGTTAAGTTGAATCATCGATCATCATGCACCTTGGGTAATCATAATGTTTTACTAGAGACCACTTTTGATGGATCGGGCAAGAGCGATCTTTTGCGCCGATCTGCCAACGGTGGCATGAGCCTAGAGGGTCACACACATACAAGGCGGATAACTTGAGACAAGGAAACATTGATGTTTCTTGAGGAGTAATATATGGACAAAACGGGAGGTTTTGTGCCATAGGTTCGGTTTGAGAGAATAATTAGCGAATCGAGAAAAATTGAGTTTTTCGTCTATATCGCGTCGGACTTTGTTTGATAAGTGACGACAAAAGGGTCGGGCGATTTTTGGACACGGCATCAGACAACACGGGAGGGCCCATTGGGCTCGGCCCATGAAGCCTCATGGCCGGCCCATTAAGGGCCCAACAAGACCTCATGGCCGGCCCACATGGTGGGTCCATGTGTGGGGGCCACACAACACCATGCTTAGTTGGTGATTGTGGATTAAGAGGTGAGTGATTTAAGGGGTATGGGTTAAAGCACCTTTAAGCCCATACCAATCACTTTTGACCCATGCTTGTTGGATGATGAATTGAAATATCTAGCATTCATTCATCAATTCAAGAATCACACAACTCTCACAACACTCTCTCCTCTCTTTGCTCTCTTGTTCTTCATTTAATTGTTCTAGTAGGCAATTAAGTGAGAACTTGCTTTAGAGAAGAAGATCCGAACGTTCTTCTTTATCGATTCAACGAAGACTAAATGCAAAATGGAGAAACTGTCCAGCTTGTCCAGTTCCGATGACCGACAATGCGTGAGCCATAGCCGCTTCCTCCGAGCTCCGATTGACCTGAAACTTACGGCGTTGGAAAGATAAGTCCAAGGGTTACAACTTTTGTGAAACACTGATTTTCAAAAAGAGCGCTGGTTTAGGAGATACAAGGCTGAGAAGCAGACTGGTCCGCAGAGTCTGTCCAGCGAGACGGGAAAAATGTTTTGCTCCAGACGGAGGTCTTCTCGTCCGAACTGGGTTTAGAGAAAAACACAAAAGATGTAGGGAATTGGCTGAGGTTTAATCTCCAAAAAGTACCGAAGAAATTGGAGATCTTTAGCCCGAGATATAGAGCTTCAAAGTCTCGGTTTTCTGCCGGGCAGATTCTGGTAAAACCCGAAAACTCGATTTCCTAAGGATCTAACTTGGTAGTCGATCTTGCGCAGGTTAGGGGCGGTTTATAGGTTGCTTCCGCTGCCATGAACGTAATTAGGATGCCCCGGGACCCAACAGTGGTATCAGAGCCGGTCTACCACTCCGAGATCCTTGTATGTTATTTCGGTTTTGTAATGATACAAATGTCATAATTGTTGATAACATGATTTTAATGCTTTTTGGGATATTTGCATGAAATATGTTAATTTTGAAAATATATTGAATTTGGAATTTTTCGGAAATTATTGGATTTGTCGGGTCCGAGAAGGGACTCTCGGGGAGCCGGATTGGAGGTACCGAACGGAGGTCACCGGAGGCCGGGGAGGCCGGCGGTGACCGAGCCCGTTCCCACTCTCGGGCAAGGCCGAGAGTGGCGGCAAGGCCGGTTTAGGCCTTCCAAGGCCCAAAACCGGGCCGTGCATAGTTGGGCTCGGCCCAATGGGGCTTCGGCCCATTGGCTTGGCCTGACTTGGTTCGTGCGTGGTGTTTGATCCGTGTCACGAACCTGCGATCCAATATTTCGAAAACTTTCAAAATTTAATCGGTTTCGATAAACCGTTTTTCGAAAAGGTCTAGTTTCGATAAACCCGACCAAGCAACTTGGCAAAATTAAAATCGGAATTATTGCATATTATTTGATAACATGTTTGTGTGATAACATGTTGGATGATGTGATGAAATGTATGATGCATTAGTAGCCCATTAGAGTTTATCGCTTTCACGGTTTGCATACCGTTAGTGTTAGCGTGTAATTATTCTTTTATTCGAGCCCATAAAGTGTAATTATTTTTTTATCCGGTCTACGAACCGAGTATTAATTGTAATTATTACTCAAAGACGAGAAGGATGGAAAATCGAGCACGATGACGGTCTTGGAGGAAGTCCAAGACTAGTGGGAGCCCGAATGAGAAAGACGAGAATATGTGAAGACTCGTAGAATCCTAAGTTTAGGATGGACTATAAAATGCATATTTAACGCTTTATGAATGCTTGCTTGAATTATTTAATTAATAACATGCTAGCATGATTAGCTTATAAGTTTATAAGCCATCACCTCACATGCAAAGATTAAAATCAACTTTAATTGTTTGCATGTTTAAAGCGTTGTGAACTATCATCGCACGGGTTGTGATTGATGAGTTCAAATTTGAAACGTGTTTGCACGGGTTGCAAATGACGGATTCAAATGAATATAGTATGTAATACAATTAGAAACGTCACAACACGGGTTGTTGATGACGGGTTCGTAATTGTACCAAATACTTTCGAATTATTAAGCACAACCAATTTACAAGCTAATTTGAGTCAAGTGAGATGCCACCCAAATTCACACCCATGTTGAAACATTTTATCGGTGTCGTGCGCCTTAGCGGAGCATCGATCGAATGGGTTCTAGATGGGAATGGTAAACTTTGTGGGATGTCGTGCGCCTTAGCGGAGCATCTGCACAAAGTTAACTCGTTAGTGAAGGTTGGTTGACTCGACCACGATTCTTGGCCTGAGGTCGAGCTGGGGCATCGGAAGGGTAAGCCGTGTGTTTTTGCACATACCCTGACTAAGAGTTACACGGGTTGTAATTGGACGGACGTTCTACCTAAATAAGTCAATTGGAGCGGTGCGCCTTAGCGTACTTCAAATGACGAATAAGGGATCTTGGTTTAAGATTCTAAACCTTAGAATCTTATGGTTGGTGTTTAATTCGGATCTTCATAAATTTATTCAACTTTTCTGATTAAATTTACTTTCTTCATGTAGAAATGGCTAGTAATTCAACAAACTCGTCTAATTTGTCGTTGAGGACTATACTCGAAAAGTGTAAACTCAACGGGACAAATTATCTAGACTGGGACAGAAATTTACGACTTGTGTTAAAGTTGGAACACAGGGAGTACGTCCTTGATAAGGCTATCCCGGTGGAGGCAGCTGCCAACGCAACGAGGGTCGTTAAGGATGCGTACCAGAAACACCTTAACGACTCTATCGACGTTGCGTGTGTCATGCTGGGCTGCATGGAGGCGGACCTCCAGAAGCAGTTTATGGAGCTATCCCATGATCCGTTTGCAATGTTTGCGCAGATCAAGGATATGTTCAAAGAGAATGTACGTATTGAACAATACACTGTTCTCCAAGAACTTATTGCCTGCAAGATGTCAGCAGGCAGCTCCGTAGGTCCACACGTCCTACGTATGAAGGGATCCAGCTTCAAAGCTGGTGGTGGCAAGGGCAAAGGCCCAATGCACCTGGCAAGGAAGATCAGACCATTTGTTCCTAAACCTTCCATGCCCGTAAAAGGCAAGGGGAAGGCAAAGGAGTCGGTCTGTTTCTACTGCCAAAAGCCTGGTCACTGGAAGAAAGACTGTCAGCAGCTGAAGGAGGATCAGATGAAGGGCGGTGGGGCCGCTACTTCATCAGGTATTCCATTAGAGCTATATCTTTCTACGATAAATACTTGGGTACTAGACACTAGAGCTGAGTCTCATGTCTGTACGGATATACAAGTGTAGAATAGTAGAAAAGATATGGGGAAAGCGAGGTGGACCTAAGAGTTGGGAACAACGTGAGAGTTACCGCAACTGTCGTGGGTTCTGTTAACCTTGTTCTACCTAAGAGGTTTAAAGCTAATGATTTAGACCAAACTCTAATCTGGCATTGTCGTCTAGGTCAAATAAATGAGAAACGCATCTCAGCGCTTGATAAGCGCGGACTTCTAAGTCAATTCGAATACCAAACGATTGATAGATGCGAAGCTTGTTTAATGGGCAAGATGACTGAAACGCCCTTCACTGGTTTAGGTGAGAGGGCAGGTGATCTATTAGGTCTAATACATTCAAACGTATGTGGACCAAATGAGTACACCAGCCAGATGTGGTTTAGGCTACTTTATCACGTTTACTGATGATTTCAGTAGATATGATTATGTCTATCTCATAAGACATAAGTACAAAGCCTTTGATAAATTCAAGGAGTCTAGGACTGAAGTAGAAAACAAACTCGGAAAAAGTATCAAGGCACTCCGTTCTGATCGGGGTGGAGAATACTTATCCGAAGAGTTTCTTACAGAAAGTGGAATACTATCTCAGTGGACTCCGCCAGGAACACCGCAACTCAATGGTGTGTCCGAGCGAAGGAATCGGACATTCATAATCGAGGTGGGACATTCTTGGAAAAAGAATTTATTTCCAAGACAGTCAGTGGGAGGGTTGTTCATCTTAATGAATTTCTAGATGAGATGGTCACTCAGGAACCACTGGACGACCCACCAGAAGTAGTCGTTGAGCAAGAACCAATAGCTACAGTTAATAAGGACGGAACCGACTCTGAGAAATGGCTGGAAGCCATGAGGGAAGAAATGCAATCCATGTCAGATAATCAAGTGAGGGACTTGGTGGATCAAACCCCTGACGTAAAAGTCATTGGGTGTAAATGGATCTTTAAAATAAAGATGGACATGGATGGCAAACCTCAGACCTATAAAGCAAGACTAGTAGCAAAAGGTTATAGGCAAATCCACGGAATTGACTATGAAGAGACCTTTTCTCCAGTAGCTATGGTCAAATCTATCCGCATTCTACTTGCCGTAGCAATTTTGAGATATGGCAAATGGACGTCAAAACCGCCTTCTTCAACGGGAGGTTAGCTGAGGACGTTTATATGTCCAAGCCTGAGGGTTCTGAGGATCCTAAGAATAAGGGAAAGATTTGCAAGTTGCTCAAATCAATTTATGGTTTGAAGCAAGCATCTCGGAGTTGGAATCAACGTTTTGATGAAGTTGTGAAACAGTTTGGCTTCATCAAGAACGATGATGAACCTTGCGTATATATAAAAGGGCAGATGGGAGCAAAGTAGTCTTCTTGGTGCTTTATGTTGATGACATACTGCTCATTGGAAACAACGTCCCTACCTTGCTCTTAACAAAGACTTGGTTAGGTGAGTGTTTCGCAATGAAGGACTTAGCCAAGGCCTCTTACATCTTGGGGATCAAGATATATAGAGACCATGCCAAGCGGGTCTTGGGCTTAAGTCAAAGCACCTACATAGACAAAATATTGAGAAGATTCTCGATGCTAGATTCAAAGAAAGGACTGCGGCCCATGCGTCATGGCATAAAGCTAAGCAAGAAGTAGTGTGCTGAGACACCTGCAGAGCTAGCAAGAATGAATGAGATCCCATATGCTTCGGCTATAGGGTCCATAATGTGTGCCATGATATGTACGAGACCGGATGTCTCATTTGCCCTAAGCTGTACCAGTAGACATCAGTCCGAACCCGGTGAGGAACATTGGATTGCCGTCAAGGCGATTCTCGATTTTTGAGAAAAACCAAAGACACTTTTCTTGTATACGGGGGAAGAAATGATGATCTGGTCGTCAAAGGATATGTTGACGCTAGTTTTCCAGACAGACCCCGATGACTTAAAAAGTCAGTTGGGTTATATGTTTATGTTGAACGGTGGAGCTTTCAGCTGAAAAGCAAGAAGCAGGACACCATTGCCGACTCTACGACCGAAGCTGAGTACATTGCCGCATCCGAAGCGGGAGAAGAGGCTGTATGGATCAGGAGTTTCATGGCTGGGTTAGGTGTAATTAAAAACCCATCTAACCCAGTAGACTTATATTGTGACAACACCGGGGCCATTGCGCAAGCTAAGGAACCCAGGGCACATGACAGATCCAAACATGTACTCAGAAAGTATCACATCATCCGCGACATTGTTGCTAAAAGGTGACGTAAAGATCCACTACGTTGCAACTGATGATAACACAGCCGAACCCTTGACCAAGGCTCTTCCACGAGCAAAACATGATAAACATGTTAGGTCAATGGGTATAGACTGGGACTTAGATTGGAACTAGGGGCAAGTGGGAGATTGATAGCATTTGTGCCCTAGTCCAATTGCTATTAGCCTGTAAACGTCTATGTACATTATCATCGTTTGTAACATATATATAAAACGGCTTTGTATTACTTATGTGTTGAAGTAATATGTTAAGCATGATCTGATTTATGACCACTAAAGTAGTAGAACCATAAATCTGTACGGATCACACTTAACGAGTCCCTGGTCAAAACATGCTTCCTAAGAAGCGACCAGTATGAGGATGGTTCTTAATGACGTAGTTCTACTTGTCATAGGGATGAGGGATCCTGGAACCATATCATAGATATCATGAGGTGATTGATATCGGACGACCCGCTTTGAATAGTGTTTTCATAGATTAAGCCATAAACATATTCAAATGCGATAGCTTGTCACGGCATCCTTAGACCAAGGAGTCTTTGTGATCACTATGCAATGAACGTACGGCTTTAACTTGCGCCAAACGCTTTCTGTAAAAGGATTGCTATAAAGGGCATGATTGGGTGGTGGAACGGGTTGCATGAGTGACACGAAAGACGGCTAAGGGATTTATCCCTCATACTATGGTATGGGAAAGATATCCGTTAGAAGGCCTCTTGATGGAGACTGACTGAGACAAAGAGCATGGCCATGCCAATGATACGGGTTATCAGTTCTCAGCCATCTCACATATCAAGTAACAATGATTGATTAAACAAGGGAGACGACTCTATGCCTTGTGATCAATCGGGATATCTAGAGATAACAGGATGGTGACTTGTACGCACAAAGGTTAAGTCGAATCATCGATCATCATGCACCTTGGGTAATCATAATGTTTTACTAGAGACCACTTATGATGGATCGGGCAAGAGCGATCTTTTGCGCCGATCTGCCAACGGTGGCATGAGCCTAGAGGGTCACACACATACAAGGCGGATAACTTGAGACAAGAAAACATTGATGTTTCTTGAGGAGTAATATATGGACAAAACGGGAGGTTTTGTGCCGTAGGTTCGGTTTGAGAGAATAATTAGCGAATCGAGAAAAATTGAGTTTTTCGTCGATATCGCGTCGGACTTTTTTTGATAAGTGATGACAAAAGGGTCGGGCGATTTTTGGACACGGCATGAGACAACACGGGAGGGCCCATTGGGCTCGGCCCATGAAGCCTCATGGCCGGCCCATTAAGGGCCCAACAAGACCTCATGGCCGGCCCACATGGTGGGTCCATGTGTGGGGGCCACACAACACCATGCTTAGTTGGTGATTGTGGATTAAGAGGTGAGTGATTTAAGGGGTATGGGTTAAAGCACCTTTAAGCCCATACCAATCACTTTTGACCCATGCTTGTTGGATGATGAATTGAAATATCTAGCATTCATTCATCAATTCAAGAATCACACAACTCTCACAACACTCTCTCCTCTCTTTGCTCTCTTGTTCTTCATTTAATTGTTCTAGTAGGCAATTAAGTGAGGGATCATCAAGATCATACCCTTGGTGTGGACTTGCTTTAGAGAAGAAGATCCGAACGTTCTTCTTTATCGATTCAACGAAGACTAAATGCAAAATGGAGAAACTGTCCAGCTTGTCCAGTTCCGATGACCGACAATGCGTGAGACATAGCCGCTTCGTCCGAGCTCCGATTGACCTGAAACTTACGGCGTTGGAAAGATAAGTCCAAGGGCTACAACTTTTGTGAAATACTGATTTTCAAAAAGAGCGCTGGTTTAGGAGATACATGGCCGAGAAGCAGACTGGTCCGCAGAGTCTGTCCAGCGAGACGGGAAAAATGTTTTGCTCCAGACGGAGGTCTTCTATTCCGAACTGGGTTTAGAGAAAAACACAAAAGATGTAGGGAATTGGCGGAGGTTTAGTCTCCAAAAATAACCGAAGCAATTGGAGATCTGTAGCTCGAGATATAGAGCTTCAAAGTCTCGGTTTTCTGCCGGGCAGATTCTGGTAAAACCCGAAAACTCGATTTCCTAAGGATCTAACTTGGTAGTCGATCTTGCGCAGGTTAGGGGCGGTTTATAGGTTGCTTCCGCTGCCATGAACGTAATTAGGATGCCCCGGGACCCAACAGCAACTCCAACTCTTGTGATATTTTGTGTGTTATGTGAGTTGTGTGAGTAAGTGTGTAGATGAATTGATATGTATTCGGTTAAGGGAAATGATGATGGTGATTGGGTGGCCACCAATTGATCACACTTACCCATGGAAGATTAGGATAAGCACATCTAGTCATCATCCACTTAACCAAACTTAGTGGAGAAAGGTGCCTACCCTTTGCTCTATTATTGAGCCCTTCTTGGGCCGGCCACTTAGGGCCTCGTGGCAAGAAGTCCAATGCTTTGGCCATGAGGTCCTGTCCCGTGTCCAACTAACCCCCTAACTTATTGCACAAAGTCTGACGCGACATCGATGAAAGATTTATTCTTTTTCGATTCGCGTGTCATATTCAATTACACATATCCATGGACCAAAATGGCCAGTTTTTCCACTGCCTCCCTCTCGAGTATCGCCGACCTTTCCTTGTCTCTCATAATCCATATCCTATGTGTGTGACCCTCTAGGTTTACGCCAACGTTGGCGGATCAGCATAAAATTCCATTTTACCTGATCCATATCCTATAAGTGGCCTCTAGTAAGACGTTATGATTACCAAATGTGCATGATGATCGATGATTCGATTCAACCTTGTGTAGTACATGTCGCTATCCCTTTATTGCCCGACATCTAGATTGATCATAAGGCATATAGATGTAACCCTTATTTAATCAATCTCTGTTTCTCGATCTGTGAGATTACTGAATAATGATAACACATATCGTTGGCATGACCCTTTCTCTCCCTTCAGGTAATCTCTATCGCGTGGCCTAAACAGATACCTATCTCATACCGTAGTATGAGGGATAAATCCCTTACCCGCCTTTCGTATCACTCATACAGTCCGTCCCCGTGTCAATCATGTACGTTATGGTTGTCTTGTTACAGACAACGTTAGGAACAAGTCAAACGCGGTTCTTTACTGTATAGCGATCACAAAGACTCTTTGGTCTATGGATACGAAGACAAGCCACCACAATTTAATGTGTTCATGACTGTATCTATGCAACACCATTCAGAGTAGGTCGTCCAATATCACTTCCCGAGTGATATCTATGATTGGATCCCGGGAGCCCTTTCCAATGGTAAATAGAACCATACCATACAGAATCATCCTCATACTTGGTCGCTTCAATGAAGCATATTTGACCAGGTACCCGTTAAGTGTGATCCGTACAGATATATGGTTCTACTACTTTGGTGGACATATATCAGATCATACTCAACCTATTACGTCAACACATAAGTAATATAATGCCGATGTTATATATTGCAAACGATGATTAATATATACAAACATTTATAGACTACTACAATTGGACTAGGACACAAAAATGTTTATATCTGTGCCTTATCTCAATCAAGATATCTAGAGATAAAAGGATAGTGACATAGACGACAGAAAGGTTATATCGACAATAGCCGATTATCATGTTCGGTCAGGCGATTCTAGAGTCTCACTAGTTTCCAATTACGTAGAATTGGGTAAAATGAGATTTTACGCCGATCTACAGACGGGGATGAACCTAAGAGGGTCACACCGGAGGAAATACATAAAGAACGATATAGAGGAGATCGGTAAAGGGTGAATTTCATGAGACATGGCCAAAATGGGGTTTTGGGCCATGGGCCCGTGAGTGATGAGAAGTAAACGGATCGAGACAAGACCGGGGGTTTTGGGAACGATCTCGTCGAGTGATGTTGGACATACCCGAGATGAGATGAGCGCGGTACGGGACCTCACGGGCATGGCTAAGGCCACGACCTACAAGCTCCATGGCCGGCCCAAGCCACAACCGGTCTAATGGGACCATCCGGTTATGTGGTGACTAAATGATTCATTTAGTTGGGCTAGTTAGTTTGTTAGTGGGATCCAATTCTCACTTAACACCCACTAACTCTCATCCTAATGCATGTATATTATTATTACATGTGTAAGTGGCATTATATAATATATCCACTTTTCTCATTTCATCATTCTAACACACAAGAAAAGATGAGCTGAGAGCTCCTCCTCTCTCCCTCCATGGTGCTTTCGGCCATGGCCTCTTCTCCTCTATTTTTCTTGTGTTCTTGAGTCCTCATCCAAGAACTAAGTGGCTTTGATTCCTCGGGGAGGATACATAGGCCTCTTGGAGACTCAAGCCAATCTTCTTCTTCTTCATGGTGTTCTGTCCAGATGTTGTCTAATTCTGTCGACCAAAATGGCGTGAGCCATAACTCCCAGCTCCCAGCTCCGATTGACCTGAAACCAACGGCGTTAGAAAGAAACTTCAAAGGGCTACAACTTTCGGGAAATACCAGTTTTCCAAAAGTGTGCCGGTTTGGGAGCTACAAGGCCGGAAATCAGACTGCTCTGCAGAATCTTTCTAGCCAGACGGGAAAAATTTGGGTTTCGAGAAAAACATGATAGTTATGGAGAATTTGCTAAGGTTTCATCTCCAACAAGAAATGAAGCATTTGGAGATCTGTATCTCGAGTTATGGCTCTCTAAATTCACATTTTCTGCTGGGCAGATTCATGGTAAGAAATCGTGAATAGGTTTTGTCTTGTGAATCTAATCGTGGTAGTGTTCCTTGTGTAGTCTTGGGATTTTCCGCTAGGCTAGATGTTCTTCCCTCACCCGAGACCCAATATCTGGATCTATAAAAATAATTCCAAGAGGATTTTGGGCCTAAGTCAGAACACGCACATTGGGAAAAGTGTTGAAAAGACTCAATGCTTGAATCTAAGAAAATGATAAATACCCATGCATCATGGCATTAAGCTCAGCAAGACACAATGTCCTAGTACACCTGATGAGCTGAGCAAATGAATAAGATCCCATATGCTTTGGTTGTAGGATCTATTGTTAGCGTTATGCCCCAGTCCAATATAAAAGTGATCTACAGATGTAATGTTTTATCATCTTTCCGAATAAATAAATCGGCATATACTACTAATGTGTTGTAGTAATATATCGAATGTAATTTGATCTATGTCATTATGTGTGTAACCACGAATAGTAGAACTGTAGATCAGAAAGAATTACATTTGATGAGTCCCTGATCAGCTAAGCTTCTTTACGAAGCGAACAGTATGAGACCAACTCCTTGTGATCACCCTCTACTGATCATGGCAAAGTATGTGCCGGATTTATATATAGATATCATCAGGACGATGATATCGGACAACCCGATTGTGAGTATGCAACAAAGATACCGTCATGAGATACTCACAGATCGTAGCTTGTCATTATATATCCTAAGACCAAGGAGTCTTTTGTGCACTGTGTAATGAATCTCCAAGTTTGACCTAGTCTAACGTTACCTGTAAAAGGGTAGCCATAACGGCTGTGATTGGCTTGGTTATAAATTACATTGGTGAACTCGAAAGATGTCCGAGGCATTTATCACTCATACTCCGGTATGAGAAAGATATCCGTTTAGGCCATTTAATATCACGGTCGTGCAGGTGATACCTTAGTATCAGTGTTCAGTCATTTCAGATATCAAGAAACAGTGATTGATAAATTACGATGACAATTCTATGTCTATTGATCAATCTGGATATCGGTTTGATAAAATGACAGTGACATGTACGATAACAGGTTAAGTCGAATAATCGATAATCACGAACGTTGGGTAATCATTATGTCTTGCTAGAGACCATTTATGATAGAAAGAGTAAAATAGTAATTTTACCGGTCTGCCAACGGGTCGTGAGCCTAGAGCGTCACACGCATTAAGCACAATACATGAAAAATAAGCATGGATGGAAATTGGGAGAATCCAGTTTTCAGTTTAGTCAAATTGAAAACGATTCGGTTTCTTTCTGGCCTAGGTTTTTAACCGGACGGTTGAAGGAATCGAGTTGGGGAAATTGGACCGGTTTAGCTAAACCATAATTAGAACTCAATTATATGGGTTTTAATTTGGATTTAGTTAAATGGCCTTGAAGCTCATTTAGGGTTTCAATTCATGAATGGGGCAAGAGTGCAATTATGGGTTTAAATGGGTAAGTTGTGTAATTATTTATTTAAAATTCAAAATCAGATTTTTTGAATTAAATTGTTATAATTACACAATATTTCATTCCATATTTTTTGGCTCATAATTTTGGCATTTCTTCTCCCAATTCCCCCCTTCATGGCCGACCCTTCCATAGCAATTCCACCATTGTTTTTCTTTTTTAAGACTTCTTAAAAACATCATTAGCAAGAGGTTGAGAGAAAATCCTTTTCGCTGATTGTTGTGCTTGTGTGGACTCGATAGAGAAACACTATCTTGTGTTTTAATCGATTATAAAAAGGTAATTTTTCAGATTATAAAGTTCATAAACATGCTGAATTTTTCATTAAGATCAAGCCTTCATTTTGATCACCTTGGTTATATAAAGCTCCGCTGCATGAAATTATTGATTGGAACCCATGGTGATCCCTTTTAGTGGTATTAGAGGATGGTTGTTATGATATTTATTTGATATGTTTAAATTTGGAATTTTATTTTTGTTCATGAGTTCATCACTTGAATATGTATGTAATTGAAAAAAATTTGAAAAAAAACCGAGTCTTGTAGATGGAAGTATTCCTACCTTGATGCTCTCAATTGGAGCAGTGAGCCTCCGTTCACTTCAATTGAGGGTGTGATAGGATCCCGGTTCAGATTCTAATGTTAGAATCAGACAAGTGTTTTATAACTGAATCTCCAACTTGAATTTTAATTAATTTTACCATGTAGAACTAAAAGGAAAACACAACACAAAGGAGTAATAGCACAATGAGAGTCCAGATTGAGGACAGACTCAAGAGAGTGAATTACTCAGATTAGAATAGAAACTTGAGGCTTGTACTCAAGCATGAACGCAAGTAGTATATCCTTACAAATGAACCTCCTGCTGAGCCACCGCTGAACGCCGCTAGGGCACTAAGGATACTTATCAAAGTACCTTTGTAACCAAATCGACGTGTCATGCATTATGGTGGGCAATAGGATGCCAGAGATGCAGAAGCTGTTCAGGAACGTTTCAGATGACCCTCATACCTATAAAGAAAATGTTAAGGAAATGTTCAAGGAGAAAGCTCGTGTCGAAAGATATGATATTTTCAGAGAACTTAACTCTTGCAAGCTTAAGGCTGAAGCCCTATTAGTCCTCATGTCACGAAGATGAAATGTCTTCAGGACCATCTAACCAGACTCGATTTTGATGATCAGGTAGAAATGGCTGCAGATTTTATGTTGCAGTCACTTCCACATACATATAGTGATTTCATAGTAAATTACAATAAGAATGACATGGGCAAGTCCTTAATAGAGATTCATGGGATGCTTGTGACCACTAAAAAGAACCTCATGGGCAAGACCAAGGAGGTCATTATGGTCAACAAGAAGGTCAGCTTCAAGAAAGCTGATCAGGGTAAGGGTAAGGCTCCTAGGCACCTTGCAGGGCAGATCAGACACCCCAAACGTCTAAAAGTTCAGGCGGCTCCCAAAGCTGCTGTGAAGACTATGGACAAAATGGAGGAGGTCTGCTATCACTGCAATGAGCCAGGACACTAGAATAAGGGATTGTAAACAAATACAAGGATCATGTGAAGAAGAGTAGGTATCCACGTCTTCAAGATCAAATATTTACGTTACTAAAATTAACCGATATAACGTAAATAAGAAAAGGCTTAAATCTGATGATTTAAATCAAGTTATAATCTGGCATTGTCATTTAAGGCACATAGGCGAGAAACGCAATTCAACACTTCACAAATGTGGACTTTAAGTCCGTTTGAATTCACTCAAAACTGAAAGATGCAAATCTTGCCTAATGGGAAAAATGACAAAGGCACCTTTCACAGGTTTATGTGAAAGGCGAGTGACTTATTGAGTCTAATACATTCCAAAGTATGTGGACTTATGAGTACTCAGGTCAGAAAAGAGTTCAGCTAATACTTGACTCTGGAAACGGCTGCATTCATTTTGAATCGGGCTCCGATGAAGACAACGATAGTACACCTTGTGACAGTCATTCTGTCTCCCATAACTGTGGATGCGTGCGCCTCCACGTAGTATTCATTGGGATGCGAGCTGAATAAGGTAATCAGTTCTATTTGGATGAGTGCGCCTCCGCGTAGTAGCCAAATAAGAGCTGGACCAGAGTCACAGAAGGTACACCACATGACACTCATTACGTCTCCCGTTACTGTGGATGCGTGCGCCTCCGCGTAGTATTCATAGGGATAGGAGCAGGATGAGATGGTCAGTTGTATTTGGATGCGTGTGCCTTCGCGTAGTAGCCAAATAAGAAATGGACCACAGTCATATATGGTGTGGGAAACATCCTAGTAGTTTGTCCTAAAAGATTTGGGTAGTAGAGATGCAGGCATCCAAATCAGACAAATGTGTCTTCGTAAGGTATCCTTAAGAAAATAAGAGATACAACTTCTACATACCCAGCGAGTACAAAGTCTTTGTTGCTCGAGGAGGGGTATTTTTCGAGAAATATTTTATTTCCAAAACAGCTAGTGGGACACCCGCGCATCTCGAAGAAATTCGAGAGGATACAGAACGACCTGAAGCAATTCAGGAGCCTGCTATGCAAGATGTAGAAGTACTGGAGCCTCAGATGGTCGTATATGAAGAATCAATCCCTATAGAAATTTCAGATGGTCTAAGGAGGTCTGGAAGATCTCGTCATGTTCCAGACAGATATGGCTTCATAGCCACTGAGGGAAATGACTTGATATTGGTGGATCAGGATGATCTAGAAACCTTCACATAAGCTTTGACCAGTCTAGACTCCGAAAATGGCAGAACGCCATGAATGAGGAAATGAAGTCCATGTATGACAACCAAGTCTGGTGTTTGGTTGATCAAACCCCTAGGATAAAACCCATCGGTTCTATAGGATGAAGACCGACATGGATGGAAATCCTCAGACCAATAAGGCTATGATGGTTGTAAAAGGTTATCGTCAGATTCAATGCATGGATTATGATGACACCTTTCACCAGCAGCAATGGTCAGTTTGATCCGGATTATTCTTAGCCATAACTATGGCAGATGGATGTCAAAACCCCGTCCTTAGCAGGAACGTACTAGAGGGCGTGTATATCACACGACTTGTGGGTTTTGTAGATCCAAAGAATCCCGGAAAGATATGTAAGTTGCAAAGATCCATTTATGGATTGAAGCAATCTTCAAGGAGTTGGAACCTTCATTTTGATAAAGCTGTAAGGGAACTCGACTTCTTCAAAAACAAAAGTGAGCCTTGCGTACATAAGAAAGCGAGTGGGAGTAATATTGTATTCTTGGTATTTATTCATCGGGAATGACATCCTGACCTTGCCACCAAAGTTTGGTTAGGGATGTACTTATCGATGAAGGACTTAGGTGATGCTACATTTAATGTAGGCATCAGGATCTCTACAGATATCTCCAAGAGGATTTTGGGCCTAAGTCATAACATGTTGCTAGGTCATAACATGTACATAGGTAAAGTGTTGAGAAGATCTCAATACTTGATTCTAAGAAAGGATACATACCCATGCGTCATGGCATTAAGCTCAGCAAGCTACAGAGTCCTAGAACTCCTGATAAGCTGACCAGGATGAGTAAGATCACTTATGCTTCGGCTGTGGGATCCATCATGTATGCCAGGATGTGCACGAGACTGGAAGTCTCGTTTGCACTAAGCTGCAACAGCAGATTCCAATCTAACCCCGGCTAATTACACTGGATTGTTGTCAAAGGTCATCCTCAAATATTTTAGGAGGACCAAGGATGCATTCCTAGTGTATGAGGATGTAGATTGAGAACTAGCAGTCAAAGGACAAGTCGATGCTAGTTTTCAGACATATCAAGATGACTTCAAAATTAAGTAAGGATATATTTTGTGTTGAATGGTGGCGCTTTTAGCTGGACAAGCTTTAAGCAAGCCAAAATTGCCAACTCTACAACGGAGGCTGACTATATAGCTGCAACAAAAGCAGCTAAAGAGGCCGTATGGATTAGAAGCTTTCTGATCGGATGAGATGCAACACCGCGAGCGTCTGATCCGATAAGCTTGTTGTGGGACAACACATGTGCTGTAGCTATTGCTCAAGAGCCCAGATTCCACAACAGATCCAAACATATACTCACTAGGCTTCACCTCGTGAGAATTATCACATATAGAGGTGATGTAGAGATTAAACACTATTCGACTTATGATAATATGGTCGATCCTTTGACAAAGGCTCAGCCGCAACCTAGGCATGAGAAACATGCACGGTCTATGGGAGTAGATAAGAACTTAAATTGGAACTAGCGGAAAGTGGGAGATTGTTAAAGTTATGCCCCAATCCAATATAAAAGTGATCTACAAATGTAATGTTTAATCATCTTTCCGAATAAATAAATCGGCATATATTACTAATGTGTTGTAGTAATATATCGAATGTAATTTGATCTATGTCATTACATGTGTAACCACTAATAGTAGAACTGTAGATAAGAAAGAATTACATTTGATGAGTCCCTGATCAGCTAAGCTTCTTTATGAAGTGATCAGTATGAGACCAACTCCTTGTGATCACGCTCTACTGATCATGGCAAAGTATGTCCCGGAGTTATATCATAGATATCATCAGGTCGATGATATCGGAGAACCCGATTGTGAGTATGCAACATAGATAGCGTCATGAGATACTCACAGATCGTAGCTTGTCATTATATCCTAAGACCAAGGAGTCTTTGTGTGCACTATGTAATGAATCTCCAAGTTTGACCTAGTCTAACGTTACCTGTAAAAGGGTAGCCATAACGGCTGTGATTGGCTTGGTTAGGAATTACATTGGTGAACTCGAAAGACGTTTAAGGGATTTATCACTCATACTCTGGTATGAGAAAGATATCCGTTTAGGCCACTTGATGAGTATGACTGAAGTAATAGCACGACTGTGCAGGTGATACCTTAGTATCAGTTTTCAGTCATCTCAGATATCAAGAAACAATGATTGATAAATTAGGTTGACAATTCTATGCCTGTTGATCAATCTGGATATCGGTTTGATAAAAGGACAGTGACATGTACGATAACAGGTTAAGTAGAATAATCGATAATCACGAACGCTGGGTAATCATAATGTCTTGCTAGAGACCACTTATGATGGAAAGGGTAAAATTGTAATTTTACCAGTCTGCCAACGGGTCGTGAGCCTAGAGGGTCACACGCATTAAGCACAATACATGACAAATAAGCATGGATGGAAATTGGGAGAATCCGATTTTCAGTTTAGTCAAATTGAAAACGATTCAGTTGATTTCTGGCTTCGGTTTTTAAACAGACGGTTGAAGGAATCGACGTGGGGAAATTGGACCGGTTTAGCTAAACCATAATTAGAACTCAATTATATGGGTTTTAATTTGGATTTAGTTAAATGGGCTTAAACCTCATTTAGGGTTTTAATTCATGAATGGGGCAAGAGTACAATTATGAGTTTAAATGGGTAAGTTGTGTAACTATTTATTTAAAATTCGAAATCAAATTTTTTGAATTAAATTGTTATAATTACACAATATTTCATTCCATATTTTTTGGCTCATAATTTTTGCATTTCTTCTCCCAATTCCCCCCTTCATGGCCGACCCTCCCATAGCCATTCCACCATTGTTTTTCTTTGTCAAGACTTCTCAAAAACATCATTAGCAAGAGGTTGAGAGAAAATCATTTTCGCTGATTGTTGTGCTTGTGTGGACTCGATATATCTTGTGTTTTAATCGATTATACAAAGGTAATTTTTCAGATTATAAAGTTCATAAACATGCTGAATTTTTCTTTAAGATCAAGCCTTCATTTCGATCACCATGGTTACATAAAGCTCCGCTGCATGAAATTATTGATTGGAACCCATGGTGATCCCTTTCATCTATCATGTATGCGATGATATGCACGAGATTGGAATTCTCGTTCACACTCAGCTATACCAGCAGATTCCAATCTAACTACGACCAATAACGCTGGATTGCTGTCAAACGCCATTCTCAAATACTTGAGGAGGACCAAGGATGCATTCCTAGTGTATATGAGTGTAGATAGAGGACTAGCAGTCAAATGACAGGTTGATGCTAGTTTTCAAACAAATCCTAATGACTTCAAAACTCAGTCAGGATATGTTTTTGTGTTGAATGGTGGCGCTTTCAGCTAGAAGAGCTTTAAGCAAGCCACAACTGCCAACTCTACAACGGAGGCTGAGTATGTAGCTGCAACGAAAGCAGCTGAAGAGGCCGTATGGATTCGAAGCTTTCTGATCGGATTAGATGCAACGCCGCGAGCATTTGATTTGATAACCTTGTTGTGGGACAACACATGTGATGTAGCTATTGCTCAAGAGCCCAGATTCCACAACAGATCAAACATATACTCAGGAGATATCACCTCATCAGAGTTATCACAGATAGAAGTGATATGGAGATTAAACACAATTCGACTGATGATAATATAGCTGATCCCTTGACAAAGGCTCAGCCGCATCCTAAGCATGAGGAACATGTGAGGTGTATGAGAGTAGATTGGAACTTAGATTGGAACTAGGGGCAAGTGGGAGATTGTTAGAGTTGTGCCCTAGTCCAATATAAAAGTTATCTACAATTATAATGTTTTATCATCTTTACGAACAAATTGTTGGAATTTTGTTCCCTAGCACAATGTATTTTCAATCTAATCATGTAATGAGATTATTAGTTGAAATAAAATCGACATTCATATTGCTAAGTGTTGTAGTAATATCTTAAGTATGATTTGATTTGTATCATTGATGTGTCAACACATAATAGTAGATCTACAGATCAGATAAAATCTTACTTAAGCTGTCCCCGATCAGAATAGCTTCATAAGAAGCGATCGGTATGAGCTAACTCTAAATGATCACGCTCTATTGATCATGGCCAGAAGGGGTCGGAGTTAGGTCATAGAATCACCAGACGTGGGGATATAGGACGACCCGATCATGAGTATGTTACATAGAATCACCAGACGTGGATATCACTCATACAGACATATGAGTAGATATTTGTTTAGGCCACTTGATGAGTACAACTGAAATACAATAGCATGGCCATCAGTTGATACGGAGTATCCGTTATAATTCAGTTAACTCAGATCAAGAAACAGGACAATTGAACGAGGATGACTTGTCTATGCCTCGTGGTTGTCAAGATATCAAGAGGATAAGAGGATAGTTTCATGTACGACAAGGTTAAATCGAAATCTTGATAATCACAAGCGTTGGGTAATCATGATGTCTTGCTAGAGGCCACTCATGATGGAAAGGGTAAAATGATAATTTTACCAGTCCGCCAACATGTCACGAGCCTAGAGTGTCACACACTAAAGGTTGAATAAAACGGTTGAAATCATGTAGAGGAATCATAAGAGAGATAAATTCCAGTTTTGGATTAAATCGGATTAGACCGATTTCGTTTTAAGATTAAACTGGAAATCAAGAACGGTTTAAGATTAGTTTTGGACCAATTAATTAGAATCTAAATCAATAGATTTAATTAATTAATTTTAGCTGAACAGGCCTAGCCAGATTAGGCTAATAAGCTTTGGGCTTTAAGCCCATTAAGGCTTTTAATTAATTATTTCTTAAAAAGAGATATAAAAGAGAAATTTTCAGATATTTAATCATAATAAAAATTTTCCAAAAACCCTAACCCCTCTCTCTCTCTCTTGGCTGATTTCGGCCCTTCCCTCTCTTTCCCCGTTTTGCTTGCTTCGATCTTCTAGCAAGGATCGTTGTGAGTATCTTCGAATTGCTCTTCCTGTGTGGACGTTCTTTAGAGGTCACTAAATCCAATTTTGTGACAAAGGGGTTTCAATTCAACGTAATCTTGTGGTTTATTTTTCTAGCCTAGATCTCATGATCAATCAATCATCAGGTAAATTTCATGTATGGGCATGAAATTAATTGATTCGAACCCTCAAAAATTTATTTAGTGGTATTAGAGCCTGGGTACATATGATTATTATATTGGAGCATGATAGGCAAGATTTATTTTGCAATTGATTTCGGTATTAATTTGAAAGTTGTAAAATAATTTTCTTTTTTTTGGTTGATGAATTAATTGCTGAAATTTATTTAATTGTCACTGAAAAATTAATTTTTTGAGCGAGTGAGATCGGGTCGAGACCCGCGGGAGGCCGAGGCTAGTTGAGAGGCTAACCCCCGGCCAAGCCACGGGCCGACCGGCCAGAGCGGGAGTGCCGACAAGATCTGCCCGTGGCAGATCTGGCCGAGTCTCTTGGCTTCGGCCAGGGGAGGGCCTCGGCCTGACCAAAACCGGCCAGGCGGCTCGCCTCGGCCAGCCCTTACGGGCTGGTCAGTCATGGCGCGGCCAGCCCTGGCGGCTAGGGTTTTGCCGAACCCTGATTGGCCTTCGGGTCAATTTTGGTTCGGTCAAACTAGAAAGGATTCGGGTTAGAATCGACCCAGAAAAATCCAAAATACCAGTCCGGCAACGTGTCGTGAGCCTAGAGGGTCACACACTAAAGGTTGAGTAAAACGGATGGAATCATATAGAGGAACCATGGAGAGATAAATTTCGATTTTGAATTAAACTTGATTAGACCGATTTCGGTTTAGGATTAAACCGGAAATCAATAAAGGTTTAGCTGGACCAATTAATTAGAAACTAAATAAATAGATTTAAATAATTTAGCTAAACATGGCCTAGAGAGATTGGGCTAAGCCATAATGGTTTTCTCTACTTAATTAATTAATAAGCTTTGTGCTTTAAGCCTATTAAGGCTTTTAATTAATTATTTCCTAAAAAGAGATATGAAAGGAAAATTTTCAGATTTTAATCATAAGAAAGTTTTTCCAAAAACACTAGCCACCCTCTCTCTCTCTCTTTCTTGGCTGAATCGGGCCTCTCTCCCTCTCTCCTTCCCGTTTTGCTTGCTTCGATCTTCTAGCAATATTCGTTGTGAGTATCTTCGGATTGCTCTTCCTGTGTGGACGTTGTTTAGAGGTCACTGAATCTAATTTAGTGACAAAGGGATTTCGAATCAAGGTAATTTATGAAATATTATTCTAGCCTAGATCTCATGATCAAATAATGATCATGTAAGATCCTTATTAAATCTGGACTTTTGAGGTTAAATTCTTGTATGGGCATGAATTTAAATATTTGGAACCCTCAAAAATTCCTTCAGTAGTATCAGAGGCTTGGTTAGACATGATTATTGTATTCGAGCATGATTGGCTAGATTTAATTTTGCAATTTATTACGGTATTGTGAGATTCAAGTTGCAAAACAATTTTCTATTTTGGTTAATGAATTAATTACTGGAAATTTAGTTTTTGTCGCTAAAAAATTAAAGTTTTGATCGAGATAGATCGGGTCAAGACCCATGGGAGGCCGAGGCTAACCCCGTCCGAGTCACTGGCCGACCGACCGGAACGGGAGGGCCGACCAGATCTACCCGTGGCAGATCTGGCCGAGCATCTCGGCTCCGGCCAGGCGGCCTCAAGTCAATTTTGGTTCGGTCAAACCGGAAAGGATTCGACTCAGAACGACCTAGAAAAATCCAGAATTTTAAGCGATAATTAATTAAAATATCAGACCGGTTCGGTTTCGATAAACCAGAGCGTGAACCGATTTAATTGTGACCTGTGTTTCACATCATTTATTTTATTTAAATTAAATGTAATTACGTATTTCCAAGACGAGAAGAACCGAAGAAAAGGACGGTGATCCCGAGGAGGCGTGTAGCTAGTGGTAGTCCAGGAGAATGAGGAAAGACAAGACCTAGCATAAGTTTTAGTTTATTCCAGTAGGGTTAGTGGGCTAGCTAAAGCAAGTTTACATTTATGTTCATGAATGTATGGTTGAATGTATGATTTAATTTTCATAAGTTTATGTTAATTAGATCATCACCCATATGTGTAAAGATTAATAATAATGAGTTAATCACGCACATGCAAACCGGAATGAAAATATCTCTACATGGATTTGTATATGATAATTTCAAGTTAAGATCAACAATTGATCAGTGCGAATGGACATTTAAAACGGCAAGTAATTTCAAGTCAAGCTAGATACCGCCCACTTTTCATCGCTTCGATTAATTCACATACCCATGGGTGGATACGATTGACGTGGATCCATGGGAATGAGTTCTAATAGAAGATGGACAATCTTGCATGGGTGCGTGCGCATTAGCGTAGTAACCATGCCGATTGGACCATGCGTTGAAAGATGTTTGACTTGCTTGCGCTTCTCAGATGATCTGAGCCAGGGTATCAGATATAGGGCAATGTCGTATACATAAAATGTATAAGTCCTAGCAAAGAATCACATGGTTTTGTGAAATGACTGGACTGTCCTACTCCAATGTCCAAAACTGGGGCAATGAGATTAACTCACTTCAGTTTTGGGTATGCGGAGATCTTGGTTTAGATTCAGATATAAGAATCAGAAATGTTAATACTCAAGCATCTCTCACTTCAACTTAATTAAAAATCTGATTGAATTTATTTACATGTGTAGATTTAATGGCACCGTCGCAACCCAAATCAACACGTTCTGGCAGTGAAGCATTAAAGTCTCTTCTATCGAATGAAAAGCCGTCAAGGACCAACTTCCTGGTTTGGGAGAGGAACCTGAAGCTTACCCTTCAGTATGACAGACACAAGTATATCCTTATGGATAAGACAATGAAAGTGCCTGCAGATGATGCCAATGAGGCCGATAAGAATGCTTATGACAAGTATCTTAGCGACCGGCAAGATGGCTGCACCTCATGGTCGGGTCCATGGAAAATGACACCCAGGACCAGTTTATGCATCTCATGGACAATCCACAAGAAATGATGGAGGAGATCAAAGTATACTACTAGAAGAATGCTCGTGTAGAAAGATACAACACTCTTAGGGAGTTATTCTACAGCATGCACAATGCTTGTGAGGCAGTGAGCCCACATGTCCTCAAGATGAAGCGACTCTTTGATCGCTTGGCAAGTCTAGGTCATAGCTTCACAGAGCAGCTGAAATCGGGCATAGTTTTGATGTCGCTTCCTAAGGTTTATGGAGATTTAATTACCAGTTACAATCTTCATAATATGGAAAGGACCATCAAGGAACTGCATGGGATGTTGGTGACAGCAGAGAAGAATCTCAAGGGCAAAACCCCTAAGGTTCTGATGGTCAATAAGGATGTCCACTTCAAAAGAGCTAGCAAACCTACTGGCATGTCACCAGGATATCCCAACAAGGGCAAAGCACCAGCAGTGGTAGGTAGGGGTGAGGCGCCGATGCACCTAGCTTGGCAGTGAAGAGTACCGAGGTGTCCGAAAATCCAAGCGGTTCCTAGAACCGAAGGGAATACTTCGACCTCAGGGGTAGTCTGTTATTATTGCCAGCAGCCAGGTCATTGTAGACCGGATGAAAGAATAATTACACTTTAACACTAGTGGTTCGTAGCCCGCATAAAAGAAGAACTACACGTTACAATCTAACGGTTCGCAGACCGTTTAAAGCGATAAATAATTAAACGCTCTATTCGGCTATCTATTAACCATGCATATCAACTCATCACACAATATGTTATCATACAAGTATGTTGTCAAACAAGATACATTTCCGGTTTTAATTTTCATGTCCAAGTTGCTCGGTCATGTATATCGAAACTAGACCTTTTCAAAAAATCGGTTTATCGAAACCATTCAAATCTAAAATTTTTCAAACCATTTGATTGCGGGTTTTTGTCATGGATCAAACACCGTGTAACAAACCACCCGGGCTCAAACCAAATGGGCCGAAACCCATTTCGGCCGATCCCCTACGCACCGATGCGCTAGGGTTTGGAAACCCTATCCGTCGGGCCTCCACTACCGGCCACAGCCAAGATCCGGCCACTGCCGGGGCAGGGACAGGTTGGAAACATCATCGTGGCAGTCCATTGGCCACAACCCAGTCCAGCTACGGCAGGCCGGAGCCCCCACCTGGTCCCATTTTCTGGCTCCCCGAGAGTTCCGTTTCTGGCGACCCGTCAAATCCAATTTTTTTTCAAAATTTCTAGATTTGATAATATGTTTAAAACTTACTTTTTCATGACATATAAGCCCATAAACAATAAATAAACATGTTATAGCAACAAGGCAAGCAAAACAACACCGAAATCGAACAAACGAAGATTTAAGAGGGTAACCGTGCTCTTACACCACTGTAGGAACTTAGAGGCTACCAAGAACACCATAGCATTGGAAGCAACAATATATAAACCCCAAAATCTTTCCAAGATCATTAAACCATTAAATCCCAACGCAAAACCGAAATCACAAGTTTTTACCATCGGTTTGTTCGAATCGTATCTTGAAGAACGCTTTGAATCTTCAACTCTAAACAAGTCCACACGGATAGGATGATCACACTTGATCCTACACTCTTCTACCCACTAGAATAGAAGAGAGAGCAAGAGAGAAGGGGAGGGAGAGAGGATCGGCCGAGACTACAAGATGAGAGAGAGTGAGAGCTTCTTCACTTGATATTTTGTGTGTTATGGTTAAGTGTGTAGATAAATTGATATGTGTTGGGTTAAGGGAAATGATGATGGTGATTGGGTGGCCACCAATTGATCACACATACCCATGGAAGATTAAGATAAGGACATCTAGTCATTATCCACTTAACCAAACTTAGTGGAGAAAGGGGCCCACCCTTTGCTCCACAGTTGGGCCTTGTTGGGCCGGCCCCTTAGGGCCTCGTGGCACGAAGCCCAATGCTTCGGCCATGAGGTTCGTGCCGCGTCCAACTTGAAGGAATTTCATGGGTTCCAAACTATTAAATTCATGCAACGGACTTCAATCTAACCATGGAATTCGATAAGAACAAATATTATGTGAAAATTTTTAGCATGCAATTATGAGATTTAAATCTGAAATTACCTCTTGCAAATCGATCGAACACAAATTTTATGTGTTTTCTAGATCTTCCACACAAGTACAACACCTCTACCAAGGATTCTACACACAATATTACTAGTATTGTGTGTAGAAGAGAAGCTAAAACTCAACAATGGAGGAAGAAGGGAGGGGCGACTATGGAGAGAGGTTTAGCGGAAAATAATAAGGTTTAGGGTTTGAATTAGATTTTAATTATCTATATTTCCTCATAATTAAATCCCTTAAAACCTCTTAATTAAAACCAAGAATGGGCTTGAAGCCTAATTAGCTATAACTTAATTAAACTCATTTGAGTTGGGTTCTAATTAAATGGTTTAGTTAAACTTGTCCAATCTCTTTAATCTGATTTCCTCAACCGTCTCGTTAATAAACCTAGGCCAGAAATCAACCAAATCGTTTTCAATTTGACTAAATCGAAAAGCGGATTCTCCCAATTTTCATCGAAGCTTGTTTTTGCTATATACTGTACTTAAAGTGTGTGACCCTCTAGGCTCATGCCCCGTTGGTAGACTGGTAAAATTACTATTTTACCCTTTCCATCATAAGTGGCCTCTAGCAAGACATTATGATTACCCAACGTCCGTGATTATCGACGATTCGACTTAACCTGTTATCGTACATGTCACTATCCTTTTATCAAACCGATATCCAGATTGATCAATAGGCATAGAACCGTCATCCGAATTTATTAATCACTGTTTCTTGATATCTATGATGACTGAAAACTGATACAAGGGTATCACGTGCATGGCCATGCTATTCCTTCAGTCATACTCATCACGTGTCCTAAACGGATATCTTTCCCATACCGAAGTAAGAGTGATAAATCTCTCAGCCGTCTTTCGAGTGAACTAATGTAACTCATAACCAATCCAATCAGAGTCGTTATGGCTACCCTTTTACAAGTAGCGTTAGACTAGGTCAAACTTAGAGATTCATTACATAGTGCACACAAAGACTCTTTGGTCTTAGAATATAATGACAAGCTACGATCTGTGAATATCTCATGACAGTATATGTGCTGCATACTCACCATCGGGTTGTCCAATACCATCGCTCTGATGATATCTATGATATAACTCCGGAACTTACTTTGCCATGATTAGTAGAGCGTGATCAGAAGAAGTTAGTGTCATACTGATCGCTTCTTAAAGAAGCTTAGCTGATCAGGGACACATCAAATGTAATTCTTTCTGATCTACAGTTCTACTATTAGTGACTATACACATAGTAATATAGATCAAATTACATTTGATATATTACTACAACACATTGGTAATATGATGTCGTTTTATTAATTCGGAAAATGATAAAACATTACAATGTAGATTAACTTATTACATTGGACTCGAACACAATCCTAACAATCTCCCACTTGTCCCTAGTTCCAACCAAAGTTCCAATCTACTCCCATAGACCTAACATGTTCCTCATGCTTAGGCTAAGGCAGAGCCTTTGTCAGGGGATCAGCAATGTTATCCTCATTCGGTACATAAGTAATCTTCACATCACCTCTATCAATGTATTCCCTGATAATAGGATACTTCCTCTGATCTTGGCTCTTGAGCAAGTGCTATGGCCCCCGTGTTGTCACACGACAAGCTTACCGGATCAGACGCTAGCGGCATTACATCTAACCCAGTTAGAAAGCATCTAACCCATACGGCTTCCTTAGCAGCTTTAGTTGCAGCTATGTACTCAGCCTCTGTTGTAGAATCGGCAGTTGTGGCTTCCTTGAAGCTCTTCCAGCTGAATGCTCCACCATTTAACACGAACACAAGCTGAATACTCCCGCCATACACTAGGAATGCGTCCTTAGTCCTCCTCAAATACTTGAGGATACTCTTGATAGTAGTCTAGTGTTCCTGGCTTGGGTTAGATTGAAATCTGCTGGCACGGCTTAGCGCGAACCAGACGTCCGGTCTCGTGCATATCATGGAATACAAGATGGATCCCACAAACCAAAGCATATGGGATCTTTTCTGTTTACATCTTTTCTGTTTCGCTCCGAACCCATTTCGGACGAGAAGACCTCCGTCTGGAGAAAAACATTTTTCCCATCTCGCTGGACAGACTCTACGGACCAGTCAGCTTCTAGGCCTTGTATCTCCCAAAACAGAGCTCTTTTGGAAAATCAGTATTTCGCAAAAGTTGTAGCCCTTTGACTTATCTTTCTAAAGCAGCCAGTTTCAGGTCAATCGGATCTCGGACAAAGCAGCTATGGCTCACGCAATTTCGGTCGCTGGAACTGGACAATCTGGACAGTTTCTCCATTTTTACTTTAAGTCTTTGTTGAATCAAGAAAGTAGAACTATATGATCTTCTTCTCTAGAGCAAGTCCACACCAAGAGTATGATCCTTAAGATCCTTCACAAAGAGCCTACTAGAACAATTATGTGAAGAACAAGAGAGCAAGAAGAGAGGAGAGAGAGTGTGTGTGAGAGAGAGTTGTGAGTTGTGTCTTCATTTGTCTACTTCATCAACACATAAGGCATGGGTTACTAAAGTGACAATGTTGAAAGCATGGGTTAAAGGCAAGTCATTGCCCATACCCCTTGAATCACTCACCTCTTAATCAACAACACCAACTAAGCATGGTGTATGTGGCCCCCACCCTTGGACCAACCAAAGTGGCCGCCCACTTGGGCTTATTGGGCCTTATTTGGGCCCTTGTTAGGCCGGCTAGGTGACCCCATGGGCCGAGGCCAATGGGCTCGCCCATGTGGTCGCGTGCCGTGTCCAAAAAGTTGTCCGACCCTTTTTGTCGTTACTTATCAAACAAACTCCGACGCGACATCGACGAAAATCTTAGTTTTCTCGATTCGCTAATTATACTCTCAAACCGAACCCATGGCCCAAAACCTTCAGTTTTGTCCAAGTATTTCTCCTCAAGAAACGTTAAGGTTTTCTTGTCTCAAGTTATCCGTCTTGTATGTGTGTAACCCTCCAGGCTCATGCCACCGTTGGCAGATCGGCGCAAGAGATCTCTCTTGCCCGATCCATCATAAGTGGTCTCTAGTAAGACATTATGATTACCCAAGGTGCATGATGATCCATGATTCGATTTAACCTTGTGCGTACAAGTCACTATCCTATTATCTCTAGACATCCCGATTGATCACAAGGCATAGAGTCGTCATCCTTGTTTAATCAATCATTGTTACTTGATATGTGAGATGGCTGAGAACTGATAACTGTATCACTGGCATGGCCATGCTCTTTCTCTCAGTCATTCTCGATCAAGAGGCCTTTAACGGATATCTTTCCTATACCGTAGTACGAGGGATAAATCTCTTAGCCGTCTTTCGTGTCACTCACGCAATCCATTCCGCTACCCAATCATGCCCGTTATTGCAATCCTGTTACGGAAAGCGTTAGGCGCAAGTTAAAGTCGCACGTACATTGCATAGCGTGAAAGAGATCACCACGGGTTCCAAACAATGAATATCATGCAGCGGACTTTGTGTAACCGTGGTGATCGTTAAAAGCTTGATCTTAATGCCATTTGAACATGTTATAAACATAATTAAAGATCTGATATTTACCTCTTGTAATCGACAAGAACACAAGCGTAGTGTCCTCTCTATCAAGTCCACACAAGCACAAAACCGAAATGGTTTTTCACTCAATCTTTTGCTAGAAAATTAGAGAGAAAACTTGAGCAATAATGGAGGTAGAGAGAGTGAGAGAAATCGGCAATGAGGGAGAGAGAGAGGAGAGGTAGTTGCTGAAAAAATCAAAGGATAAAATAAATAAGATATTATGTGATTTTTAATTTGAAATTAAATTGAATTTCAAAATAAAAATTGCATTATCTATCCCTTTAATCCTTCTTATTTGCATTAGACCCCTCTCTTATCTTAAATCCCTAAATGGGCTTTAAGCCCGTTTAACTAAAACCCAAATTAAACCCATTAACTTGAGTTCTAATTTCGGTTTAGTCAAAACGGCTCAATTTCCTCGAATTGATTTCTTCAACCGTCTGGTTAAAACCTTAGGCCAGAAAACTACCGAATTGTTCTCAATTCTCATCCATAATTATTGTCATGTATTGTGCTTAATGCGTGTGACCCTCTAGGCTCACGAATAATTGGCAGACTGGTAAAATTACTATTTTACCCTTTCTATCATAAGTGGCCTCTAGCAAGACATTATGATTATCCAATATTCGTGATTATCGATTATTCGACTTAACCCGTTATTGTACATGTCACTATCCTTTTATCAAACCGATATCTAAATTGATCAGTAGGCATAGAACGGTCATCCTAATTTATCAATCACTGTTTCTTGATATCTGAGATGACTGAAACCTGATACTAAGGTATAACCTGCATGGCCATGCTATTTCTTCAGTCATACTCATCAAGTGGCCTAAACGGATATCTTTCTCATACCGAAGTATGAGTGATAAATCCCTCAGACGCCTTTCGAGTTCACTAGTGCAATAAATGCCAAAGCCAATCGAAGCCGTTATAGCTACCCTTTTACAGATAACGTTAGACTAGGTCAAACTTAGGTAATTGTTACATAGTGTACACAAAGACACCTTGGTCTTAGGATATAATGACAAGTTACGATATGTGAGTATCTCATGACTAGATCTGTGCAGCATACTCACAATCGGGTTGTTCGATATCATCGACCTGATGATATCTATGATATAACTCCGGCATATCTTTGCCATGATCAGTAGAGCGTGATCACAAGGAGTTAGTCTCATACTGATCGCTTCAGAAGAAGCTTAGCTGATCAGGGACTCTATCGAATGTGACTCTTTCTGATCTATAGTTCTACTATAAGTGATTACACATGTTATGACATAGATCAAATCACAGTAGATATATTACTACAACACATTAGTAATATTATGCCTTTTATTATGTAGAATAATGATGTCCGTTACAATATAGATTGAAGAATTATTTTGGACTAGGGCACAAACCTAACAATCTCCCACTTGCCCCTAGTTCCAACCTAAGTTCCAATCTACCCCCATAGACTTCACGTGCGCCTCATGCTTAGGCTGTGGTAAAGCCTTTGTCAGGGGATCAGCAACATTGTCATCAGTCGGTACATACGCCATCTCCACATCACCGTTATCAATATACTCTCTGATAATGTGATACTTTCTCTGTATGTGTTTAGTTCTGTTGTGGAATCTGGGCTCTTGAGCTAATGCTATGGCCCCAGTGTTGTCACACAACAAGCTTACCGGATCAGATGCTCGCGGCATTACATCTAATCCAGTTAGAAAGCTTCTAACCCATACGGCTTCCTTAGCTGCTTCTGCTGCAGCTATGTACTCAGCCTCTGTTGTAGAATCGGCAGTTGTGGCTTCCTTGAAACTCTTCCAGCTGAATGCTCCGCCATTTAACACGAATACAAATCCTGCTTGTGATTTGAAATCATCAGGATCTGTGTGAAAGCTAGCATCAACATATCCTGTGACTGCTAGTTCTCCATCCTTCCCACCATACACTAGGAATGCGTCTTTAGTTCTCCTTAGATACTTAAGGATACTCTTGATAGCAGTCCAGTGCTCCTGGCCTGGGTTAGATTGATATCTGCTGGTACAGCTTAACGCGAACGAGACGTCTGGTCTCGTGCAAATCATAGCATACATGATGGATCCCACAGCCGAAGCATATGGGATCTTACTCATTCTGCTTAGCTCATCAGGAGTCTTAGGACTCTATTGTTTGCTAAGCTTAATGTCATGTCGCATGGGTAAGTATCCCTTCTTAGAATCAAGCATTGAGAATCTTCTGAACACCTTATCTATGTAAGTGCTCTGACTCAGGCCCAATATTCTCTTGGGTCGATCTCTGTAGATCTTGATGCCCAAAATGAAAGCAGCATCACCTAAGTCCTTCATCGAGAAGCATTTCCCTAACCAAGCTTTAACTTCAAGCAGGGTTGGGATGTCATTCCCGATGATCAGTATGTCATCGACATATAGCAGTAGGAATACTATTTTACTCCCACTCGCTTTCTTATATACGCAAGGCTCACTTTCGTTGTTGATAAAACCGAATTCCCTTACGGCTTCATCAAAACGAATGTTCCAACTTCGTGAAGCTTGCTTTAATCCATAAATGGATCTAAGCAGCTTACAAATCTTTCCGGGATTCTCTGGATCCACAAAACCCTCGGGTTGTGTCATATACACATCCTCTTTTAAGTTCCCGTTAAGGAAGGCGGTTTTGACGTCCATCTGCCATATCTCATAGTCGTAGTATGCTGCTATGGCTAGAATGATCCGGATAGATTTGACCATAGCCACAGGTGAAAAAGTCTCGTCATCTCGTCATAATTTATAGGTCTGAGGTTTTCCATCCATGTCGGTCTTAATTTTATAGACCCATTTTTAACCGATGTGTTTTATCCCAGGGGTTTGATCCACCAAGTTCCAGAATTGGTTATCTAACATGGATTTCATTTCCTCATTCATGGCGTTCTGCCATTTTTCGGAGTCTGGACTGGCCAAAGCTTGTCCGTAGGTTTCTGGATCATCCTGATCCACCAACATCAAGTCATTTCCTTCAGTGGCTAGGAAGCCATATCTGATAGGAACTTGACGAGATCTCTCAGACCTTATTGGACCATTTGGAATGGGTGTTGGGATTGGTTCTTGATCAATGACCTCTTCTGGCTCCTGTATTTCTACATTCGGCGTAGTTGGTTGCTCCGTATCTTCTTGAATTTCTTCAAGATGCACGGCACTCCCACTAGCTCTTTTGGAAATAAATTCCTTTTCCAAAAATACTCCTCCTCGAGCAACAAAAACTTTGTTCTCGCTGGGTTTGTAGAAATAGTACCCCCTTGTTTCTTTAGGGTACCCCACAAAGACAAATTTGTCTGATTTGGGTTCAAGCTTATCGCCTAGCAAACGCTTGACGTAAGCTTCACATCCCCAAATCTTAAGGAAAGCTAATAAGGGTTTCTTCCCGTTCCATACTTCGTATGGAGTGCTTTCCACTGCCTTTGTAGGAGCCCGATTCAATATGAATGCGACCGTTTCTAGGGCATAGCCCCAGAAGGAGATAGGAAGATCAGCCTGACTCATCATTGATCGAACCATGTCAAGCAAGGTCCGATTTCTCCGTTCGGATACACCATTCATTTGAGGTGTTCCAGGCGGAGTCAATTCAGAGATGATCCCACACTCATTTAAATGACTGTGAAAATCTTGGTCTAAGTACTCACCGCCTCGGTCAAATCGAAGCGCCATACTTTTACCAAGCTGGTTCTGTGCTTCGTTCTGGAACTCTTTGAACTTGTCAAAGGTTTCCGACTTATGTCTCATAAGATAAACATACCCATATCTACTAAAGTCATCAGTGAATGTAACGAAGTAGTGAAAACCTCTTCTGGCCTGAGTGCTCATGGGCCCACAAACATCGGAATGTATGAGGCCTAGTAAGTCACTCGCCCTTTCACCTAAACCGGCAAAAGGTGCTTTTGTCATTTTGCCCATAAGGCATGACTCGCATCTCTCAATTGAAGTGAATTCAAACGGACTTAAAAGCCCACACTTGTGAAGTGTTGAGATGCGTTTCTGGCTTATATGGCCTAAGCGGCAGTGCCATATCACAGTCTGGTTTAAATCATCGGATTTAACCCTTTTGTTACTGATATTATAAATCGAGCTAGTGCCAGTGTTTTGAATATTAAGAATATATAAATCACCAACTAATGAAGCATTGCAATAAAACATGTTTTTCTTGAAAATACTGAAAATTCCATTATCAATAGAAAAATGATATCCTTCCTTGTCGAGCAAGGAAATTGAAATAATATTTCTGCGAAACGCAGGTACACAATGAACATTATTTAAAAATAAAACTAGCCCACTGGGCAAACTGAGACTATTATCTCCTACAGCAGTTGTCGAGACTTGATTGCCATCGCCAACTCGTAGGTCCGCCTCGCCCTTGCTCACTTCTCTTCTACTTCCCAGAGCCTGCACATTAACACAAATGTGGGATTCTGCACCGGTATCAAGTACCCAAGAATCTGAAGTAGATAAACTGAGATTGAGCTCAATAACAAATATACATGATCCTGAAGACGTGGAAGCTCCACTCGTCTTAAGAAACAACTTGTGTTTCTTGCAATCCTTCTTCCAATGCCCCAGTCCTTGGCAATAGAAGCAGACGACATCCTTCTTAGGATTCTCAACAGCCTTTGGAGCTGCTGGACCCTTAGGTTGTCGAATCTTCCCTGCTAGGTGCATAGGAGCCTTACCCTTGCCCAGGCCGGCTTTCTTGAAGCTCACTTGCTTGTTGACCATAAGAACCTCCTTGGTTTTCCCCTTGAGATTCTTTTCAGCAGTCACAAGCATACCATGAAGCTTTGACACGATTTTATTCATGTCATGCATATTGTAATTTCCAACGAATTCACGATATGCTTCTGGAAGTGAATGTAGCACAAAGTCTGCAGACATTTCCTTGTCCACAGGATGACCTAGTCTGGTCAAATGTTTCAAAAGACGTTTCATCTTAAGGACATGAGGACTGACAAGAGCTCCAGCCTTTAGCTTGCAAGACATCAGTTCAACGAAAGTGTCGTATCTTTCGACACGCGCTTTCTCTTTGAACATTTTCTCGATCTCAGCCATACAGGCTTTGGGATCGTCGGAAATGTCCAAGAACTGTTGCTGCAAGTCAGACACCATACTGCCCATCATGATGCACTACACGTCAATCCGGTCGCTAAGGAATTTCTGGTAGGTATCCCTTAGCGCCCTTGAGGCGTTCAGTGCTGGTTCAGTAGGTGCTTGTTCCTGGGTAAGGATATAATCCTTACGTTCATGCTTGAGAATGAGTCTCAAATTCCGGTCCCAATCGAGAAAGTTTACGCCGATAAGCTTATCATTCTCGATTAGTGACCTAAACGCGCTACCAGAGTGATTCGTGTTTGCCATATTATATCTACACAGTAAACAACTTTTAATCAGTATTAATTAAAATTGAAGTTGGAGATTTAATTATAAAACACTTTCTGATTCTAACTTTAGAATCTGAACCAGGATCCCATCATACTGTCAATTGAAGTGAACGGAGGCTCACTACTCCAATTGAGTGCATCAAGGTAGGAGTGAATCCATCTACAAGACCATGTAGTTCCTGGCTAGGGTCTGTACTTGTTAGTACGTGGCATACCATATACTGATACCCTAGGTCAGCCCTAGCTGACAATCGTAGACAAGTCTACAAAACTTGAACTATGGATAGAACTAATGTGACTACTACGCGGAGGCGCACGCACCCACACAGAACTACCCATCTCATCCAGAACTTTTCTCTATGAATGTTACGCGGAGGCGTACCGACATCCATAGGGTCAAAGCCCTTTTGAGTGGATCATCCTGATCCACCAACATCAAGTCATTTCCTTCAGTGGCTAGGAAGCCATATCTGATAGGAACTTGACGAGATGTCTCAGACCTTATTGGACCATTTGGAATGGGTGTCGGGATTGGTTCTTGATCAATGACCTCTTCTGGCTCCTGTATTTCTACATTCGGCGTAGTTGGTTGCTCCGTATCTTCTTGAATTTCTTCAAGATGCACGGCACTCCCACTAGCTCTTTTGGAAATAAATTCCTTTTCCAAAAATACTCCTCCTCGAGCAACAAAAACTTTGTTCTCGCTGGGTTTGTAGAAATAGTACCCCCTTGTTTCTTTAGGGTACCCCACAAAGACAAATTTGTCTGATTTGGGTTCAAGCTTATCGCCTAGCAAACGCTTGACGTAAGCTTCACATCCCCGAATCTAGTCGAGCCGAACCGGCTCAACCGAAGGTTGCCCGCGGAGGCAACCACGGTGGCCCGTGAGGGCTGCCAAGGTCGCCCGCGGGGCTGACCGTGGTCGGCCACGGGAACGACCATGGTAGCCCGCGAGGGCAGCCATGGTCGCCCCTAGGGCAGACCCTGGTCGCCCGCGAGGGCTGCCATGGTCGCCCATAGGCGACCCTCGTCGGCCCATGGTGCTGACCATGGTCTGCCCTAGGACATTCCATGGTCCACCAAGGGACTCGACCTGGTCGGCCATGGCTAACCCGAAAAACCCCAAAAAAAATTAATTAATTTTCCAATTTCCAAAATCAATCAAATCTGAAAAAAATTTCGATTTACATGCATGCTAATGATGAAGAACGCATATAAACATAAAAAAATATCAGATTTAAACATATATAAATAAACATAATAACCAGGCTCTGATACCACTGAAAGAGATCACCACGGGTTCCAAACAATGAATATCATGCAGCGGACTTTGTGTAACCGTGGTGATCGTTAAAAGCTTGATCTTAATGCCATTTGAACATGTTATAAACATAATTAAAGATCTGATATTTACCTCTTGTAATCGACAAGAACACAAGCGTAGTGTCTTCTCTATCAAGTCCACACAAGCACACAACCGAAATAGTTTTTCACTCAATCTTTTGCTAGAAAATTAGAGGGAAAGCTTGAGCAATAATGGAGGTAGAGAGAGTGAGAGAAATCGACAATGAGGGAGAGAGAGAGGAGAGGTAGTTGCTGAAAAAATCAAAGGATAAAATAAATAAGATATTATGTGATTTTTAATTTGAAATTAAATTGAATTTCAAAATAAAATTGCATTAGCTATCCCTTTAATCCTTCTTATTTTTATTAGACCCCTCTCTTATCTTAAATCCCTAAATGGGCTTTAAGCCCGTTTAACTAAAACCCAAATTAAACCCATTAACTTGAGTTCTAATTTCAATTTAGTCAAAACGGCTCAATTTCCTCGAATTGATTTCTTCAACCGTCTGGTTAAAACCTTAGGCCAGAAAACTACCGAATTGTTCTCAATTCTCATCCATAATTATTTTCATGTATTGTGCTTAATTCATGTGACCCTCTAGGCTCACGAATAATTGGCAGACTGGTAAAATTACTATTTTACCCTTTCCATCATAAGTGGCCTCTAGCAAGACATTACGATTATCCAATATTCGTGATTATCGATTATTTGACTTAACCTGTTATCGTACATGTCACTATCCTTTTATCAAACCGATATCCAGATTGATCAATAGGCATAGAACGGTCATCCTAATTTATCAATTACTGTTTCTTGATATCTGAGATGACTGAAACCTGATACTAAGGGATCACCTGCATGGCCATGCTATTTCTTCATTCATACTCATCAAGTGGCCTAAACGGATATCTTTCTCATACCGAAGTATGAGTGATAAATCCCTCAGACGCCTTTCGAGTTCACTAGTGCAATAAATGCCAAAGCCAATTGAAGCCGTTATAGCTACCCTTTTACAAATAACGTTAGACTAGGTCAAACTTAGGTATTTGTTACATAGTGTACACAAAGACTCCTTGGTCTTAGGATATAATGACAAGTTACGATATGTGAGTATCTCATGACTAGATCTATGCAGCATACTCACAATCGGGTTGTCCGATATCATCGACCTGATGATATCTATGATATAACTCCGGCATATCTTTGCCATGATCAGTAGAGCGTGATCACAAGGAGTTAGTCTCATACTGATCGCTTCAGAAGAAACTTAGCTGATCAAGGACTCTATCGAATGTGACTCTTTCTGATCTATAGTTCTACTATAAGTGATTACACACGTTATGACATAGATCAAATCACATTAGATATATTACTACAACACATTAGTAATATTATGCCTTTTATTATGTAGAATAATGATGTCCGTTACAATATAGATTGAAGAATTATTTGTGACTAGGGCACAAACCTAACTTAGCGATCACAAAGACTCCTTGGTCTAAGGATATCGTGACAAGCTATCGCATTTGAATATGTTCATGACTTAATCTACGAAACAGTATTCAAAGCGGGTCGTCCGATATCAATCACCTCATGATATCTATGATATGATTCTGGGATCCCACGTCCCTATGACAAGCAGAAGTACATCATTGAGAACCATCCTCGTACTGGTCGCTTCAATTAAAGCGTATATTGACCAGGGACTCATTAAGTGTGATCCGTACAGATTTATGGTTCTACTACTTTAGTGGTCATAAATCAGATCATGCTAAACATATTACTTCAACACATAAGTAATACAAAGCCGTTTTATTCATTACAAACGATGACAAACTATTACAGACATTTACAGACTATTCCAATTGGAACCTAGGGCCCAAATGATATCAATCTCCCACTTGCCTCTAGTTCTAATTTAAGTCCCAGTCTGTACCCATTGACTATACATGAGCTTCATGTTTAGGCTGTGAGAGAGCCTTCGTCAAAAGGGCCGGTTGTATTTTAATTCGTCGTAATGTAGTTGATCTTCTCGTTATCCAAGTAACGTCTGAGTATATATCTGGATTTGTTATGTGATCTGGGCACTTTAGCTTACGCAATGGCCCTAGTGTTGTCACCAGATAAGCCTATTGGGTTAGACAGGTTTTTAAGTACATATAATCTAGTCATGAAGCTCCAAATCCATACAGCCTTCTTTGCTGCCTCCAACGCAGCTTTATACTCAGCTTTCGTCGTAGAATTGGCAATTGGTCCTGCTTCCAGCTCTTCCAGCTGAAGCTCCACCATTCAACATGAATATGTATCTTGACTGACTCTACAATCATTAGGATTCGTCTGGAAACTAGTGTCAATATAACCTTTGACTACTAGCTCAACATCATCGTGGCCCCCGCACACAAGAAGGGCATCTAAAGTTCTCCTCAAGAACTTGAGGATAGCTTTGACCGCAATCTAGTGATGTCCACCGGGGTTAGACTGATGTCTACTGGCACAACTTAAGGCGAACGAGACATCCGGTCTTGTGCATATCATGGCACACATAATGGATCTTATAGCCGAAGCGTATGAGATCTCACTCATTCTTTTCAGCTTATCAGGTGTCGCCGGACACTAAATCTTGCTGAGCTTTATGCAATGTCGAATGGGTAAGAATGCTTTCTTGGAATCAAGCATTTTGAGAACCCACTCAAAACTTGTTTACATAGGTGCTTTGACTTAATCCCAAGACCCGCTTGGTGCGATCTCTCTATATCTTGATCTCAAGAATATAAGCAACATCGCCTAAGTCCTTCATTTGAGAAACACTCCTTTAACCAAGCCTTTGGCAAGCGCAAGGTTAGGATGTCGTTTCCAATGTCATTCTCACATTCAGCGCTAGAAAGACAATCTTACACCCATTTGCCTTCTTTGAAACGCATGGCTCATCTACGTTCTTGATAAAGCCGAACTTCATCAAAACGTTAGATTCCAATTCTGCTACATGGCACCCAGTCATGTCTCAGAGTTAGGGCCGTCCATGGCTTCTTGAAAGGTAGTTGGACCATCCTGATCCACTGTTACCAAATCGTCACCTTTAGACACAAGAAACCTGTATCTAACAGGTGTACGATTGGTCCTTTCAGACTGCCTTGGACTGTCCGGAATAACTGCAATAGGCGGTTCTTGCTCTACTACCAGCTCTGGCTCAAACACTTCTACAGGGTTGCCCAGTGGTTCCTGAGAAACTGTGCCATCCCGAATACCATCAAGATGTACATTCCTCCCACTGTTTACGTCAAAGCCCGATTCAAAATGAATGCGGTTGTTTCTAAAGCATAACCCTAGAATGAGTTTGGGAGATCAGAGTAACTCTGATAATATCCCACTTCTCACAAGATGATCATGAAACTCTATGGACAAGTATTCTCCAGCTCGATTCGACACGACGCGTTTTAATACTTTTCCCGAGTTGGTTTTGTACTTCAGTCTTAAGCTCTTTGAATTTATCAAAAGCATCCAACTTATGTCTTATTGAATAGACATAATCAAGTCTACTGTAATCAACAGTAAGATTTATGAAGTGGCGAAAACCACTCCAAGCAAGTGAACTCATTGACCCATACACATTTCCGCTGTATAAGGCCCAATAGGTTACCCGCCCTTTCACCTTTCCCGATGAAGGGCGCTCCAGTCATTTTGCCAATAAACAAGCCTCGCACATTTTCCCCCGAATGGAATTTGAATGGACTTAAAAGTCCGCACTTGTAAAGTGCTGAAATGCACTTTCTCATTTATGCAACCTAAACGACAATGCCATATTAGAGCTTTGTTTAAATCATCGGATTTAAACCTCTTAGTGATAACGTTATATTATGAGCTTAAGTTTTCATATTCAATATGTGTAAACCACCGACTTTATTAGAACTTACAAAAGTATGTAATACACATTATGAAGTACTAATACAAGTCTATTGGCCAAAGCAAGAGTAATGGAGCCTACAGTAGTTGCAGCAACCTTTATTCTGTTCCCAACTCTTAGGTCCACCTCGTGTTTCCCATAATCTCTTCTACTTTCCAGTTTCTGTTCATCCGTACAGATTCATGCTCGGTATAAATACTCATGAATCGGAAGTAGAAAGATTAAGCGCAATAACGAGAATACCAGAAGGCGAGGATCCACCACCCTTCTTTAGATAATCCTGGAACTTCTTACAGTCTCTTTTCCAATGACCGGATTGTTGGCAGTAGAAGCAGACTGATTCCGTTTCCTTTTAGCCTCCCTTACTTTAGGAGGTTTAGGAACCCGAGCCAGTCTCATTTTTACCGCCGCGTGCATAGGGGCTTTACCCTTGTCACCTCTAGCTTTAATGCTAGATCCCTTTCTGACCATTAGAACATCCCTTGGTATAAGCTTGACGTTCTTCTCAGTCATTACATGCTTTCATTGAAACTCTGAGATGATCTTGTTCAAATTATGCATGTTGTAGTTCATAAGGAACTAAGTCTGCAATGTCGTCTCCTGTCCCATCCCAAGACTTGGTCTTGTCAGGTGTTCGAGATGTCCCTTCAACTTTTAGGACGTGAGGACTAACAGAGCCGCCTGCTGACATTTTGCAGGAGAGGAATTCTTTGAGAATTTTGAATCTTTCGATCCGAGCCTTCTCCTTGAACATAACCCTTATCTGCGCCATCATTGCACAAGGGTCCTCGAACTGTTCCATAACCTGCTTTTTGTAGGTCTCCCTCCAAGCAGCCCAACATCACATACGCCACATTCCCAAAATCGCTAAGGTGCTTTCTGAATGCATCCTTAACGGCCCTTATGGCGTTAAGTGTTGGTTCCCCAGGGATAGGCTGGTCAAGGACGTACTCCCTGCGTTCCAACTTTAACACAAGTCGTAAATTTCTGTCAAAGTCTAGATAATTTGTTCCATTGAGCTTACACTTATCAAGTATAGCCCTCAATGACAAATTAGACGAGTTTGTTGAATTACTAGCCATTTTCTACACGAAGAAAGTAAATTTAATCAGAAATGATGAATAAATTTACGAAGATCCGAATTAAACACTAACCATCATATTCTAAGGTTTAGAATCTTTAAACCAAGATCCCTTATTTGTCAATTGAAGTACGCTAAGGCGCACCGCTCCAATTGACTCATTTGGGTAGGACGTCCATCCAATTACAACCCGTGTAACTTTTGGTTAGGGTATGTGCAAAAGCACACGGCTTACCCTTCCGATGCCCCAGCTCGACCTCAGGCCAAGAATCGTGGTCGAGTCAACCAACCTTCACTAATGAGTTAATTTTGTGCAGATGCTCCGCTAAGGCGCACGACATCCCACAAAGTTGACCATTTCCATATAGAACTCATTCCATCGATGTTCCGCTAAGGCGCACGACACCGATACAATATTTCTACATGGGTGTGAATTTGGGTGGCATCTCACTTGACTCAAATTATGTTTTGATTTTGTTGTGTTTAATAATTCAAAAGTATCTTGGTACAATTACGAACCCGTCATCAACAACCCGTGTTGTGATGTTTCTAATTGTATCATATACAATCTTCTTTTGAAGTCGTCATTTGCAACCCGTGCAAACACGTTTCAAAATCGAACTCATCCATCACAACCCGTGCGATGATGGTTCACAACGCTTTAAACATGCAAACAATTAAAATCGATTTTAATCTTTGCATGTGAGGTGATGGATTATAAACTTATAAGCTAAGCATGCAAGCATAAAATTATTTCTAATAATTAAAGCAAGCAAGCATAAAGCGTTTAAACATGCACCAATAACCCATCCTATTCTTAAGATTCTACGAGACATCACATATTCTCGTCTTTTTCCTTCGGGCTCCCACTAGCTCTTGGACTTCCTCCAAGACCGTCATTGTGCTCGATTTTCCATCATTCTCGTCTTTGAGTAGTAATTACAATTAATATTCGGTTCGTAGACCGGATAAAAAATAATTACACTTTATGGGCTCGAATGAAAGAATAATTACACGCTAACACTAACGGTGTGCAAACCATGAAAGCGATAAAATCTAATGGGCTACTAACGCATCATACATCTCATCACATCATTCAACATGTTATCACACAAACATGTTATCAAATAATATGCAATTATTCCGGTTTTAATTTTTGCCAAGTTGCTTGATGAAGTTTATCGAAACTAGACCTTTTCGAAAAACAATTTATCGAAACCGATCAAATTTAAAAGTTTTCGAAATATTGGATCGCGGGTTCATCCACGGACATAATCAACGTGCACGAACCAAGTCGGGCCCACGCTCAATGGGCCGAAGTCCATTGGGCCGAGCCCAACACCACGGCTCGGTTTGGGCCTAGAAAAGCCCAAACCGAGCTTGCCTCCCTTCTCGGCCTCGGCCTAGAAGGGGGACGGCCCCGGTCACCACCGGCCTCCCCCGACCTTCGGTGACCTCCGTCCGGTACCTCCGATCCGGCTCCCCGAGAGTCTCTTCTTGGACCCGACAAATCCAATAAAAATCTGAAAAATTCCAAATTCAATATATTTTTCAAAAATAACATATTTCATGCAATTTACCCAAAAAGCATTAAAAAAACATGTTATCAACAAAGATGGCATGCAAATCACCATAAAACCGAAACAACAAACAAGGATCTCGTAGTGGTAGACCGGCTCTGATACCACTGTTGGGTTACGGGGCATCCTAATCACGTTCATGGCAGCGGAAGCAACCTATAAACCGCCCCTGACCTACGCAAGACCGACTACCAAGTTAGATCCTTAGGAAATCGAGTTTTCGAATTTTACCAGAATCTGCCCAGCGGAAAACCGAGATTTTGAAGCTCCGTATCTCGAGCTACAGATCTCCAATTACTTCTGTTCTTTTTGGAGATTAAACCTCAGCATATTCTCTACATCTTTTGTGTTTTGCTCCGAACCAATTTCGAACGAGAAGACCTCCATCTGGAGAAAAACATTTTTCCCATCTCGCTGGACAGACTCTACGGACCAGTCAGCTTCTCGGCCTTGTATCTCCCAAACCATAGCTCTTTTGGAAAATCAGTATTTCACAAAAGTTGTAGCCCTTTGATCAGGTCAATCGGATCTCGGATGAAGCGGCTATGGCTCACGCAATTTGGGTCGCTGGAACTGGACAATCTGGACTCTTTCTCCATTTTTGCTTTTAGTCTTTGTCGAATCAAGAAATAAGAACTATATGATCTTCTTCTCTAGAGAAAGTCCACACCAAGAGGATGATCCTTAAGATCGTTCACAAAGAGCCTCTTAATCAACTAAAGAGGCATGGGTTACTAAAGTGACAAATGCTGAAAGCATGGGTTAAAGGCAAGTCATTGCCCATACCCCTTGAATCACTCACCTCTTAATCAACAACACGAACTAAGCATGGTGTGTGTGGCCCCCACCCTTGGACCCACCAAAGTGGCCGCCCACTTGGGCTTATTGGGCCTTATTTGGGCCCTTGTTAGGCCGGCTAGGTGACCCCATGGGCCGAGCCCAATGGTCTCGCCTATGTGGTCGCATGCCGTGTCCAAAAAGTTGTCCGACCCTTTTTGTCGTTACTTATCAAACAAAGTCCGACGCGACATCGACGAAAATCTCAATTTTCTCTATTCGCTAATTATTCTCTCAAACCGAACCCATGACCGAAAACCTTCAGTTTTGTCCAAGTATTGCTCCTCAAGAAACGTTAAGGTTTCTTTGTCTCAAGTTATCCGTCTTGTATGTGTGTGACCCTCCAGGCTAATTCCACCGTTGGCAGATCGGCGCAAGAGATCTCTCTTGCCCGATCCATCATAAGTGGTCTCTAGTAAGACATTATGTTTACCCAAGGTGCATGATGATCGATGATTCGATTTAACCTTGTGCATACAAGTCACTATCCTATTATCTGTAGACATCCCGATTGATCACAAGGCATAGAGTCGTCATCCTTGTTTAATCAATCATTGTTACTTGATATGTGAGATGGCTGAGAACTGATAACCCGTATCAGTGGCATGGCCATGCTCTTTCTCTCAGTCATTCTCGATCAAGAGGCCATTAACGGATATCTTTCCCATATCGTAGTACGAGGGATAAATCCCTTAGCCGTCTTTCGTGTCACTTATGCAATCCGTTCCGCCACCCAATCATGCTCGTTATTGCAATCCTGTTACGGAAAGCGTGAGGCGCAAGTTAAAGCCGCACGTACATTGCATAGCGATCAGAAAGACTCCTTGGTCTAAGGATATCGTGACAAGCTATCGCATTTGAATATGTTCATGGCTTAATCTACGAAACACTATTCAAAGCGGGTCATCCGATATCAATCACGTCATGATATCTATGATATGATTCCGGGATCCCACATCCCTATGACAAGCAGGACTACATCATTGAGAACCATCCTCATACGGGTCGCTTCAATTGAAGTGTATATTGAGCAGGGACTCGTTAAGTGTGATCCATATAGATTTATGGTTCTACTACTTTAGTGGTCATAAATCAGATCATGCTTAACATATTACTTCAACACATAAGTAATACAAAGCCGTTTTATTCATTACAAACGATGACAAACTATTAAAGACATTTACAGACTATTCCAGTTGGAACCTAGGGCACAAATGCTAGTACTTGATGCCTAAAATAAAAGCAGCATCACCTAAGACTTTAATCGAGAAGCACTTCCCTAACTAAGCTTTAACTTCAAGCAAGGTTGGGATGTCATTCTCGATGAACAATATGTCATCGACATACAGCATTAGGAATACAATATTACTCCCACTCGCTTTCTTATAAACGCAAGGCTCATTTTCGTTTTTGATAAAGCAGAATTCCCTTACAGCTTCATCAAAACGAAGGTTCCAACTCCGTGAAGCTTGCTTCAGTCCATAAATGGATCTAAGCAGCTTAAAAATCTTTCCGGGATTCTCTAGATCAACAAAACCCTCATGTTGTGTCATATACACATCCTCTTTTAAGTTCCCGTTAAGGAAGGCGGTTTTGACATCCATCTGCCATATTACATAGTCGTAGAATGTTGTTATGGCTAGAATAATCCGGATAGATTTGACCATGGCTACTGGTGAGAAGGTTTCATCATAAACGATACCTTCGATCTGACGATAACCTTTCGCAACCAATCTAGCTTAATAGGTCTGAGGTTTTCCATCCATGTCGGTCTTAAGCTTATAGACCCACTTACAACCGATATTTTTTATCCCAGGGGTTTGATCCACCAAGGTCCATACTTGGTTGTCATGCATGGATTTCATTTTCTCATTCATGACGTTCTGCCATTTTTCGGAGTCTGGACTGGCCAAAGCTTGTCTGAAGGTTTCTGGATCATCCTTATCCACCAATGTCAAGTCATTTCCCTCAGTGGATAGAAAGCCATATCTGATGGGAGCTTGACGAGATCTCTCTGACCTTCTTGGACCCTCTTGGAACAGGTGTAATGATTGGCTCTTGATCAACGACCACTTCTGGCTCCTGTATATCTACATCTTGCATAGCAGGTTGTTCCGTATCACCTTGAATTTCTTCAAGATGCACGAAACTCTCACTAGCATTTTTGGATATAAATTCCTTTTCCAAAAGTACCCCTCCCCGAGCAACAAAAACTTTGTTCTTGCTGGGTTTGTAGAAATAGTACCCCCTCGTTAACTTAGGGTACCCCACAAAGACACACTTATTTGATTTGGGTTTGAGCATATCGCCTAGCAAACGCTTTGATAGCATTTTTGTGCCCTAGTCCAACTGCTAGTAGCCTGTAAATGTCTATGTACATTATCTTCGTTTGTAATATATATAAAATGGTTTTGTATTACTTATGTGTTGAAGTAATATGTTAAGCATGATCTGATTTATGACCACTAAAGTAGTAGAACCATAAATCTGTACGGATCACACTTAACGAGTCCCTGGTCAATATATGCTTCCATAGAAGCGATCAATATGAGGATGGTTCTAAATGACGTAGTTCTACTTGTCATATGGATGAGGGATCCCGGAATCATATCATAGATATCATGAGGTGATTAATATTGGATGACCCGCTTTGAATAGTGTTTTCATAGATTAAGCCATGAACATATTCAAATGCGATAGCTTGTAACGATATCCTTAGACCAAGGAGTCTTTGTGATCACTATGCAATGTACGTGCGGCTTTAACTTGCGCCTAACGCTTTCTGTAATTAGATAGCAATAACGGGCATGATTGGGTGGCGGAACGGGATGCATGAGTGACACAAAAAACGGCTAAGGGATTTATCCCTCATACTACGGTATGGGAAAGATATCCGTTAAGGGCCTCTTGATCGAGAATGACTGAGAGTAAGAGCATGGCCATGCCAGTGATACGGATTATCAGTTCTCAGTCATCTCACATATCAAGTAACAATGATTGATTGAACAAGGGTGACGACTCTATACCTTGTGATCAATCGGGATATCTAGAGATAATAGGATAGTGACTTGTACGCACAAGGTTAAGTCGAATCATCGATCGTCATGCACCTTGGGTAATCATAACATCTTACTAGAGGCCACTTATGATGGATCGGGCAAGAGAGATCTTTTGCGCCGATCTGCCAACGGTGGCATGAGCCTGGAGGGTCACACACATTCAAGACGGATAACTTGAGACAAGGAAACCTTAACGTGTTTTGAGGAGCTATGCACGGAAAAAACTGAAGGTTTTGGGCCATGGGTTCGGTTTGAGAGAATAATTAGCAAATCGAGAAAATTGAGTTTTTTCGTCGTTGTCGCGTCGGATTTTTTTTGATATGTAACGAAAAAAAGGGTCGGGCAACTTTTGGACACGGCACGAAACCACATGGGCGAGCCCATTGGGCTCGGCCCATGAGGTCACGTGACCGGCCCAACAAGGGCTCATTATGGGCCCAATAAGCCCAATATGGCCGGCCACATTGGTGGGTCCAAGAGTGGGGGCCACACAACACCATGCTTGGTTGGTGACTGTGGATTAAGAGGTGAGTGATTTAAGGGGTATGGGTGATGACACTTTAAGCCCATACCAATCAATTTTAGACCCATTCTTATGAGTTGGATGATGAAGTGAAATATCTAATATTGATTCATTACACAAAATAATCACACAACTCTCAGAAGATCTCTCTCTCTCATAGTAGCCGGCCATACAAACTCTCTCCTCTCATCTTGCTCTCTTATTCTTCATTTAATTGTTCTAGTAGGCAATTAAGTGAAGGATCTTCAAGATCATTCCCTTGGTGTGGACTTTCCTTAGAGAAGAAGATCCGAAAGCTCTTTTTTATCGATTCAACAAAGACTTAAAGGTAAATTCTTGTGGAATAGATTTTGCTTTGGGATTTAATGGTTCATGTTCTTGGACAGGATTTGGAGTTAATTTTGTTAAACGCTTCCGCTATCTCGATGATCTAGAACGCTCCAAAACCCTAAAGTTGTATAAGAGGGTGGTTAACCCTCTTAATCTTTGTCTTGTTGAACTTGTTTCGGTTTTATGATTATTTGCATGCCAAAATTGTTGATAACATGTTTTTAATGTTGTTTGGGATAATTGCATGAAATATGTTATTTTTGGAAAATATATTGAATTTGGAATTTTTCGGAAATTATTGGATTTGTTGGGTCAGAGAAGAGACTCTCGAGGAGCCGGATCGGAAGTACCGGACGGAGGTCACCGGAGGCCGGCGATGACCGGAGCCGTCCCCACTCTAGGCCGAGGCCGAGAGTGGAGGCAAGCTCGGTTTGGGCTTTCCGAGGCCCAAACCGAGCCGTGGTGTTGGACTCGGTCCGTTGAGCTTGGGCCCGACTTGGTTCGTGCACGGTGTTTTATCCGTGGCATGAACCCGCGATCCAATATTTCGAAAACTTTCAAAATTTAATCGGTTTCGATAAACCGTTTTTCGAAAAGGTCTAGTTTCGATAAACCCGACAAAGCAACTTGGCAAAATTAAAACCGGAATAATTGCATATTATTTGATAACATGTTTGTTTGATAACATGTTGGATGATGTGATGAGATGTATGATGCATTAGTAGCCCATTAGATTATATCGCTTTCACGGTTTGCACACTGTTAGTGTTAGCGTGTAATTATTCTTTCATTCGAGCCCATAAAGTATAATTATTTTTATCCGGTCTACGAACCGAATATTAATTGTAATTACTACTCAAAGACGAGAAGAATGGAAAATCGAGCACAATGACGGTCTTGGAGGAAGTCCAAGAGCTAGTGGGAGCCCGAATGAGAAAGACGAGAAAATGTGGTGACTCGTAGAATCCTAAGATTAGGATGGGCTATAAAATGCATATTAAACGCTTTATGTTTGCTTTCTTGAATTATTTAAATAATAACATGCTTGCCTGCTTAGCTTATAAGTTTATAAGCCATCACCTAACATGCAAAGATTAAAATCGGATTTTAATTATTTGCATGTTTAAAGCGTTGTGAACCATCATTGCACAGGTTGTGATGGATGAGTTCAAATTTGAAACTTGTTTGCACGGGTTGCAAATGACGGCTTCAATTGAAGATAGTAGGTGATACAATTAGAAACATCGCAACACGGGTTGTTGATGACGGGTTTGTAATTGTGCCAAATTCTTTCGAATTATTAAACACAACCAAATCACAACATAATTTGAGTCAAGTGAGATGCCACCCAAATTCACACCCATGTAGAAATATTTTATCGGTGTCGTGCGCCTTAGCGGAGCATCGATGGAATGAGTTCTATATGGGAATGGTAAATTTTGTGGGATGTCGTGCGCCTTAGCAGAGCATCTACACAAAGTTAACGCGTTAGTGAAGGTTGGTTGACTCGACCACGATTCTTGGCCTGAGGTCAAGCTAGGGCATCGGAAGGGTAAGCCGTGTGCTTTTGCACATACGCTGACCAAGAGTTACACGGGTTCTAATTGGATGGACGTCCTACCTAAATGAGTCAATTGGAGCGGTGCGCCTTAGCGTGCTTCAATTGACAAATAAGGGATCTTGGTTTAAAGATTCTACACCTTAGAATCGGATGGTTGGTGTTTAATTCGGATCTTCGTAAATCTATTCAACTTTTCTGATTAAATTTACTTTCTTCATGTAGAAATGGCTAGTAATTCAACAAACTCGTCTAATTTGTCGTTGAGGACTATACTCAAAAAGTGTAAACTCAACGGGACAAATTATCTGGACTGGGACAGGAATTTACGACTTGTGTTAAAGTTGGTACGCAGGGAGTACGTCCTTGACAAGGCTATCCCGGTGGAGCCAGCTGCCAACGCAACGAGGGTCGTTAAGGATGCGTACCAGAAACACCTTAGCGACTCTATCGACGTTGCGTGTGCCATGCTGGGTTGCATGGAGGCGGACCTCCAGAAGCAGTTTATGGAGCTATCCCATGATCCGTTTGCAATGTTTGCACAGATCAAAGATATGTTCAAAGAGAAAGTACGTATTGAAAAATACACTGTTCTCCGAGAACTCATTGCCTGCAAGATGTCAGCAGGCAACTCCGTAGGTCCACACGTCCTACGTATGAAGGGACATCTCAACCATATGACTAGTATCGGAATGTCTATGGAAAAGGAGATGGCAGCGGATTTTATTCTGCAATCCCTTCCTCATGCATATGGTGGGTTCGTCATGAACTATCACATGCATGACATGGACAAGACCTCGTCGGAGTTGCACAGCATGCAAGTGACTGCCGAGAAGAGCATAAGGGGCAGTTCACCAAAAAGTGTTCTTATGGTCAAGAAGGGATCCAGCTTCAAAGCTGGTGGTGGCAAGGGTAAAGGCCCAATGCACCTGGCAGGAAAGATCAGACGACCATTTGTCCCGTTGAGGAAGGCAAAGGAGTCGGTCTGTTTCTACTGTCAAAAGCTTGGTCATTGGAAGAACGGGTTTTTTAATATTAAGAACGGGTTTTTTAATATTATGCGCAACAACATGTTTTATGGAAATGCTCACACTGTAAGGACCTCTCCCGGGGCAGTTAGACTAAAATCTGGGAAAATTCAAAATTTTTGAATAGTGACCAGATCGAGTCTGAACCTGACCCCGAGGGTTGTTTTGGACATAAGATGACGTTATTTTCGACCAAGCTAAGTTTAGGGCGACTAAAGACCACTTCGTGACCCATTCGGGGAAAGTTGACTTAGGTTGACTTTTTGCTGGAAAAGTCAACCGAGGACGTTTTGGGCGATTCTAGACTCGTTAAGTCCCGAATCGCAAAACGGTCAATGCAGTATTCTTAGTTAGCCCATTTTAAGTCACTCGGGAGATTTTTCTGAAATCTCGATAAAAGTGCCCGTACGGGGTCCGAAACGTCCGATTTTGGGAAATCTGATCCGTTTTCGGTTGGTGGAAAAGGTGACCGATGTGATTGATGGGTTAGGTATCAAGGGGACAAGGAAGTGACTTGTTGTGTGTGGGGTTTGGTGATGTTGGGAAAGAGGAAAAAGGGTTGATTTTTGGGTTTTCATTTTATTTAATTAAGTAATTAATTAAATAAAATGTGTTGTTATAAGGAGGGGGAGCTCCAATTTCATCCGAGAAAAACCAAGAGAAAGAGAGGGAAAAGAGAAGAAAGAAGGAGAGAGAAAGAGAAAGAGAAAGAGGGAAGGAGAAGGAGGGTCCGGCCAAGCAAGGAGGATTTCCCGTCAATTCGTCCGTCGTTTCTTCGAGATTTCTTCGTATTCGGAATCCCGGCATCGAGGACTACAAGAGGTATGGTTCTCTTTTCAATTTGGAGTAGTTTGGTTCGTGGGTTTTAAGTTGAAATGTGTTGTTTTCAGTTTAGTTAGACACTAGGGATGATTAGGCATGTTTTAAGACAAATTTGAACAAATTCCGGTGACCGGAGGGTCGCCGGAGCTCCGGCCACGTTGGTGGCTGATTCCGGTGGCCATGGAACGCTGACACGAAGTGCTTCAACCTTCATCTTGTGAGTTTTTCCAAAGGAGCAACGGTTTGGGAGCTAGAAGCCCGGGAAGTGACTGAACCGCTGAATCTGTCCAGCCGGACGGACAATCTGTTTTGCTCCGGACGGAGCCGTTCCCGTTCGAACTTGGTTCCAAGCAAAACATGAAGTTTGTAGAGGACTGGCAGAGCTTCAACTTTCATGTTTACGTGTTTTCCAGACGAGCTACGGATTTAGAGCTGCAAGTCCGGGAAGTGGACTGTTCTGCCGAATCTGTCTCTGGACAGATTCGAAGTAAATCCCGTAGCTCGATTTTGTTTCCCGAGAATTAATGTGGTGGCTTGTGTGGGGCCCACGAGCCCGGGGCTCGGGTTTTGTGAGTTCGGGTGGTCCCGGGTGACCCCCGAGTCGATAACTTGCATGTTTGATAATTTCCGGATTTAAATTGTGAAAGACGGTTTTTCCACCAATAACTTTAATTGAAGTATTTTAATGCTCGGGTGTCGGAATTCGATTCTGTTAATTGCATTGGTCTTAGAATATTAAATGAGGAGTTTAGAAACAAGTTTCGTAATTTTCGGAGTCCCGAGGGTCAAAAACTCGTTTCCGGGCAGATTAGGTGTTTCAGGGAAAATGGGTCATGCCGGACCCATTTTGGCTACTTTGATTAATTTGAAGTGTGTCCAAGTGTTAGGCACTTGTTGGAGTACACTTGTAAATTTATTGCATTCGTTTCGGAGTCTGTTTGAGTTTTTAATTATTGAATATAATTATTAGTTGATATTGACGCTCGCGGGAAAGGCAAGGCGTGAATAGCTCGAGCGGGAGGCTAGGAGCGTACGTGGAGCTTTCCTAAGGTAGGGGGACATAGCTACCTAGACTATATGGCTTGATGCCTTTGTTTGATTATATATGTGTGTATATATACGTGTGAGCATGATTTGGCACTATGGTAGTGGCGTGAATATGCTTGGTGTGATTATATGCGAATAGTGAGATTTGCATGATAATGTTGGGTGAATTAGTTTAGTATAACTCTGAACTAATTGTATGCACGGGATTGTGCCAGGTATTATATTATTTGCTTTTCAGACGATGATTTATTCCGTCTTGCACCTAGTATGTTTTCTGCATGAGTATGGTGTGAGACTTGTGTTACAGGTGGTGTGTAAGGTAAACCGAGTTGAGGGTGGATTCCCTTGATCGAGATCGGTTACCTTTATTTGTGGTAAGGGTCAACCGAGCTGAGGGTGGACTCCCTTAGTTGTGATCGGTTACCTTTATTTAGGTGTAAGGTAAACCGAGTTGAGGGTGGATTCCCTTGATCGAGATCGGTTACCTTTATCTTTGTGGGAAAGGTCAACCGAGCTGAGGGTGGACTCCCTTAGTGGTGATCGGTTGCCTTTATTTAGGTGTAAGGTGAATCGAGTTGAGGGTGGACTCCCTTGATCGAGATCGGTTACCTTTACCTAAGGGAGGGTGAACCGAGGAAAGGGTGGACTCCCTGGGCTGAAATCGGTTACCCTAGGGTGTAGTTAATTATGTTATACAACTACTTTTGCATTGTTATCATCTTGTGTATGTGCGATGTTTGAGTCTTGGAGGTAGCGTGTTCACCCCTACAACTTGTGCAGGTTATGGATGCGTTTAGATCTTTTGACTGGGAGCTTGGGGGCGTGTCGTGTCGACGTGTCTTTGCCAGTGGTGTTTGGTCGGCTGTTGTAGACTCTGTTGAGTCGTAACCTGTTTTGTTACTGCTTTTCATTATCCGGTTTATTACTTTATTTTGTAAAACACTCGGTGCGGTGGCGTTATGCCTCACCATTATGGTATTTATTTATGAGTTACTTGCTTCATTTTCAAAGGATGTTTTGATGGAATTGTTTTAGAACTGGTTTACTTACTTGTGCAATCACCTTTAAGTTAGGGACGCCTAAACTAAAGCTGTTGACTTTGTGCGAGTATAGTTATGATACACTCGAGGACGCTCGAGGTGTTTCATAACTATTTCGTATATGTATCTTCGTATATGTATTATCGATACTTGTATTTTATCGCGTGACGACTAAGATTCGGAGAACCGGATCTTGGGGCGTTACAGTTTGGTATCAGAGGCTCAGGTTCAACACCTGTGTGCCTTGCGTCGACACGTCGGGTAGAGTCAGTAATAGGAGAGTATTACGTGGCTTTGGTCTTTGAGTTTTGTGGTGTTAAGTTGGTCAGTAGTGAGTTAGCCTGACAACTTATGTGCAGTGGTGTGACTGTATGACTTGAGAAATGATGGACAGGTTGTGGTACTGTTATAGTACATGAGGTTGCTTGTTAACGTGAGTATATTATCGTGGATCCTGATTGTGATCTCATTTCCGTGCAGTAGTGCACATGGCGCCGAAGACTAGGCGAGGAGGTACCAGGGGGCGGGGAGCGTCGAGGGCGACTCAGGGAGCTCGAGTTGCCGAGCCCGCGGAGCAGACCACTGGTGTCGAGACACAGTCTGCGGAGACTGCCACCGGCAGTGCTGGGCAGGCGGGAACTCCCATGGGGATGCCCGCTGCCCCGACGACCGCTCCCGACAGGGTCCCGATGGGGGAAGAGCTGTTGAGGTCGATACAGTCCCTGACCGAGGTCATGGGGCGGAGGGCAGCTAGGTCCACCACACCTGAGGCAGCACCAGCTCGGGCTGCAGTACAGCCGTCGCACGCATTGCGAGACTTCCTACGACTGCACCCACCTGCTTTCCACGGAGAGCCTGATCCCTCGATAACCGAGCAGTGGCTACAGCAGATCACTCGGGACCTGGACACCACAGGGGTCAATGAGGGGAGCATCCGCATCACTTTAGCTGTTCACCAGCTGAAGGGCGATGCCTACTACTGGTGGGAGCGGGTGAGGGCCCGGGTTTGGCAGGACTTTGAGGAGTTCCGGGAGGTCTTCCTCGAGAGCTACTTTCCAGAGTCGGCGCGGGATAGCCGGTAGCAGCAGTTCCTAGAACTGCGCCAGGAGACCCTGACGGTCGCCGAGTACGAGGCCCGTTTCACGGCCTTGTCGAGATTTGCTCCGGATCTGGTGAGGTCCGATACGAGCCGTTGCAAACGGTTCGAGCGGGGGCTGAGGCCCGAAATCTTCAACCGGATCCTTGCTCTTAGGATCCGAGTGTACTCGGTGATAGTGGACACCGCCGCAGCCATCGAGGAGGGGATGGCAGAGACCCGACGTCTCCGTGCACAGAGGCCCCGACCGAGTAGCCCTTCGGAGTCTAGAGACTTCAAGAGGCCCTGTCATTCGGGCTTTCCGCCACAGCAGGCTGGACGGATGGAGCAGAGGCCGCTGGCTTCGCTAGACACAGCAGCTGCTAGCTCGGCAGGATCGAGACCACCAACCACTTGCTACATGTGCGGGCAAACGGGACATCTCTGTCGGGAGTGCCCACAGAGGCATGGGACTGCGAGGCAGAGTCAGGGCGGACAGCCCAGATCGCTGGCGGGAAGGCCGGGAAGTCAGGCCGGGTCTCAGGGAGGCCGGGCCAGCGCAGAACCGCCCACATGCTATAGGTGCGGACGCCTCGGGCACATTGCCAAGGACTGTCCCTCCAAGGGCGCTACACCGGTACAGTCATCCGCATCACGGCAGGGCTACTGGCCCAGGCAGGGAAACACACCAGCACGGTCGGCAGGGCCGAGTACCGGGCAAGGGCAGCAGACACGGGGCAGAGTATATTCTGTTGTGGGCCAGACTGAGACACCACAGCCTGATGACCAGAGATCAGCGCTGGGTACGTTTCTTGTTTTTAATTCGTAGGCGTCTATTCTCATAGACACAGGTGCCTCGAATTCTTTTATCTTTGCACGGTTTGCACGGTCCCTGGCATTGAGGGTCGAGTCTTTGAGTCCGCCCCTGCGTGTTGATACACCTTTGGGGGACGACACTGTTCTAGACAGGGTCTGCAAGGCATGCGAGGTGCGCGTAGCCGGCCATCCCCTTGTGGGGGATCTGATTGTACTTGACATGACGACATTCGACGTCATCCTGGGTATGGACTGGTTGAGACGGTACCGAGCGATCATCGACTGTTACAAGAGGAGAGTGACAGTATCGAGCAGTGGCTCTACTATCACATGTCCATTAGGGAGTCGGAGTGGAGTCCTACTTGCAGCACTATCCATAGCGGGCAGCGGCCCGACGGGCGGAGGCCGAGGACTACCACAGGTTGTTGATGAGTTTGCGGGCGTGTTCCCAGACGATCTGAGCGGTTTGCCACCAGTGCGAGAGGTGGAGGTGGCGATCGAGTTGTTGCCGGGAACGGCGCCTATTTTTGTAGCACCCTACCGTTTCGCTCCCGCGGAACTCGAGGAGTTGAAGAGTCAACTCCAGGAGCTACATGAAAAGGGGTTCATCCGGCCGAGCACTTCGCCTTGGGGTGCTCCGGCGTTGTTCGTGAAGAAGAAGGAAGGTTCACTCCGGATGTGCATCGATTACCGGAAGCTGAACAGGGCGACAGTAAAGAACCGTTATCCGATGCCGCAGATAGACGATCTCTTCGACCAGCTCAGGGGTTCGAAATGCTTTTCCAAGAACGACCTGCGATCTGGTTATCATCAGTTGAGGGTGCGAGAGGAGGACATCTAGAAGACGACATTCAGGACACGGTATGGCCACTTCGAGTTCTTGGTGATGCCGTTCGGTTTGACCAACGCTCCAGCAGCGTTCACGGACCTGATGACACGGATCTTCCGGCCTTACCTTGACAAGTTCGTCATCGTGTTCGTAGACGACATCCTTATCTACCCTCCGGACGAGAGGACTCATGAGGCACATCTGAGGATCGTGCTTCAGCTACTCCTATCGCACCAGCTTTACGCAAAGTTGGAGAAGTGTGAGTTCTGGCTCACTGAGGTGAGGTTCCTCAGGCATGTAGTGTCCAGCGACGGTATCTTTGTTGACCCGGGGAAGATTGAGGCAGTCTCGAGATGGGCACAGCCGACGAGCGAGTTCGAGATTCGTAGTTTCCTGGGGTTAGCAGGTTATTACAGAAGGTTCGTGAAGGATTTCTCACGACTGGCAGCACCGATGACTCACCTTACACGGAAGGGAGTTAAGTTTGAGTGGGACGAGTCCTATGAGAACTCATTCTTGGAGCTGAAGACTCTGTTTACCACGGCTCCAGTGCTGATAGTACCAGAGCGAGGCATAGGCTACGACGTCTACTGTGACGCGTCCAGCGAGGGACTGGGTATTGTGCTGATGCAACTGGGGAAGGTGGTAGCGTTCGGGTCCCAACAGTTGAGAGTGCACGAGAAGAACTATCCGATGCACGACCTGGAACTTGCGGCAATCGTATTTGCACTGAAGTTATGGCGTCACTACCTCTATGGCGAGAAATTTCAAGTCTTCTCTGATCACAAGAGCCTGAAGTACCTCTTTTCTCAGAAGGACCTCAACATGAGACAGCGGCGCTGGATGGAGCTGATTGAGGACTACGACTTTGACCTACTTTACCACCCGGGCAAGGCAAATGTTGTTGCCGACGCCCTCAGCAGGAAGTCACTCCACAGTCTCGTTTCCGTAGCTGTACGGGAATGGAAGATGCTGGGAGAACTCGGCGAGTTCACGATGGAGCTAGAGGAAGTCACAGGGCAGGTGGCTCTGTGTTTCTTAGTAGCGCAGCCAGAATTGATCAGTAGGGTACTCGAGGCGCAGATCGAGGATGCGGAATCAGTGACATTCCGAGAAAGGTTGACCAGCGGAAGCGAGTCCGAAGGGTGGTCACTGGGCAACGATCAGGGTCTTCGCTTCCAGAGCAGACTGTTCGTGCCCCAGAGTCTCCGCGAGGCGGTACTACGTGAGTCGCACAGCTCGCGACTCACAGTACATCCTGGGGGGACTAAGATGTACCACGACATCAGACGCCACTTCTGGTGGAGCGGGATGAAGCGCGAGATAGCGGAATTTGTGGCGAGATGCCTTACTTGTCAGCAGGTGAAGATCGAGCACCAGAGACCAGCAGGTCCGCTACAGCCACTAGAGATCGCTGAGTGGAAATGGGAGCATATCACCATGGACTTCGTGTGCGGTTTGCAGAGGTCTACGAGGGGCAATGATGCTGTTTGGGTAGTGGTTGACAGACTGACGAAGTCCGCTCACTTCCTGCCTATGAAGATGACGGACCCAGTGGACAAGCTGAGCAGGCTGTATGTGCGCGAGATAGTCAGACTACACGGGGTGCCGGTGTCGATAGTGTCGGACCGAGACCCTCGCTTTACATCGCGATTCTGGGACAGCCTTCAGGGCGCTATGGGGACGAATATTCGGCTGAGTACCGCTTACCACCCGCAGACTGATGGTCAGTCAGAGCGAGTGATCCAGATCCTGGAGGACATGCTCCGGGCATGTATTCCTGACTTCCATGGAGCGTGGGAGGATCACTTGCCACTAGCAGAGTTCGCCTACAACAACAGCTACCAGGCCAGCATTCAGATGGCACCATTCGAGGCGTTGTATGGTAGGCCGTGTCGTTCACCCGTATGTTGGGCGGAGGTGGGCGACAAGAGCCTGTTAGGACCTGATCTGGTTAGGGAAACTACCGAGAAGGTAGCCCTGGTCCGAGAACGGTTGAAGACGGCGCAGAGCAGACAGAAGTGTTACACGGACAGGAGGCGTCGACCGCTTGAGTTCGAAGTGGGCGACCATGTCTTCTTGAAGGTTATCCCGAAGAAGGGGCTGATCAGGTTCAAGAAGGCAAGGAGCGACGGGAAGTTGTCGCCGAGGTACATTGGGCCCTTCGAGATCATTTCCAGAGTGGGAGCAGTGGCTTACCGGCTTGCTTTGCCACCATCCCTTGCGGCAGTGCATAACGTTTTCCATGTATCCATGCTGAGGAAGTACCACCACGACCCGTCACACGTGATAGCTTGGGCTGAGCTAGAGTTGACTCCGGATGCGACTTATGAGGAACGGCGAGTTCGGATCTTGGACTCTCGCGATCAGGTGCTGAGAGGCAAGACCATCCTGTTAGTGCGAGTGCTGTGGCAGCATCACGGGGAGGGGGAGTCGACGTGGGAGCGGGCGGACGAGATTCGCGCCAAGTATCCCCGACTCTTCTAGAATTGAGGTACGTCCTTAACTCTGTTTAATTTCGCGGACGAAATTCCTTTAAGGGGGGTAGGTTGTAAGGACCTCTCCCGGGCAGTTAGACTAAAATCTGGGAAAATTCAAAATTTTTGAATAGTGACCAGATCGAGTCTGAACCTGACCCCGAGAGTTGTTTTGGACATAAGACCACTTCGTGACTAAAGACCACTTCGTGACCCATTCGGGGAAAGTTGACTTAGGTTGACTTTTTGCCGGTAAAGTCAACCGAGGACGTTTTGGGCGATTCTGGACTCGTTAAGTCCCGAATCGGAAAACGGTCGATGCAGTATTCTTAGTTAGCCCATTTAGAGTCACTCGGGAGATTTTGCTGAAATATCGATAAAACTGCCCGTTCGGGGTCCGTAACGTCCGATTTTGGGAAATCTGATCCGTTTACGGTTGGTGGAAAAGGTGACCGATGTGATTGATGGGTTAGGTATCAAGGGGACAAGGAAGTGACTTGTTGTGTGTGGGGTTTGGTGATGTTGGGAAAGAGGAAAAAGGGTTGATTTTTGGGTTTTCATTTTATTTAATTAATTAATTAATTAAATAAAATGTGTTGTTATAAGGAGGGGGAGCTCCCATTTCATCCGAGAAAAACCAAGAGAAAGAGAGGGAGAAGAGAAGAAAGAAGGAGAGAGAAAGAGAAAGAGAAAGAGAAAGAGGGAAGGAGAAGGAGGGTCCGGCCAAGCAAGGAGGATTTCCCGTCAATCCGTCCGTCGTTTCTTCGAGATTTCTTCGTATTCGGAATCCCGGCATCGAGGACTACAAGAGGTATGGTTCTCTTTTCGATTTGGAGTAGTTTGGTTCGTGGGTTTTAAGTATAAATGTGTTGTTTTAAGTTTAGTTAGACACTAGAGATGATTAGGCATGTTTTAAGACAAATTTGAACAAATTCTGGTGACCGGAGGGTCGCCGGAGCTCCGGCCACGTTGGTGGCTGATTCCGGTGGCCATGGAACGCTGACTCGAAGTGCTTCAACCTTCATCTTGTGAGTTTTTCCAAAGGAGCAACGGTTTGGGAGCTAGAAACCCGGGAAGTGACTGAACTGCTGAATCTGTCCAGCCGCTAGAACCGCAGATTCGAAGTAAATCCCGTAGCTCGATTTTGTTTCCCGAGAATTAATGTGGTAGCTTGTGTGGGGCCCACAAGCCCGGGGCTCGGGTTTTGTGAGTTCGGGTGGTCCCGGGTGACCCCCGAGTCGATAACTTGCGTGTTTGATAATTTCCGGATTTAAATTGTGAAAGACGGTTTTTCCACCAATAACTTTAATTGAAGTATTTTAACGCTCGGGTGTCAGAATTCGATTCCATTAATTGCATTGGTCTTAGAATATTAAATGAGGAGTTTAGAAACAAGTTTCGTAATTTTCGGAGTCCCGAGGGTCAAAAACTCGTTTCCGGACAGATTGGGTGTTTCGGGGAAAATGGGTCATTCCGGACCCATTTTGGCTACTTTGATTAATTTGAAGTGTGTCCAAGTGTTAGGCACTTGTTGGAGTACACTTGTAAATTTATTGCATTCGTTTCGGAGTTTGTTTGAGTTTTTAATTATTGAATATAATTATTAGTTGATATTGACGCTCGCGGGAAAGGCAAGGCGTGAATAGCTCGAGCGGGAGGCTAGGAGCGTACGTGGAGCTTTCCTAAGGTAGGGGGACATAGCTACCTAGACTATATGGCTTGATGCCTTTGTTTGATTATATATGTGTGTATATATACGTGTGAGCATGATTTGGCACTATGGTAGTGGCGTGAATATGCTTGGTGTGATTATATGCGAATAGTGAGATTTGCATGATAATGTTGGGTGAATTAGTTTAGTATAACTATGAACTGATTGTATGCACGGGATTGTGCCAGGTATTATATTATTTGCTTTTCAGACGATGATTTATTCCGTCTTGCACCTAGTATGTTTTCTGCATGAGTATGGTGTGATACTTGTGTTACAGGTGGTGTGTAAGGTAAACCGAGTTGAGGGTGGATTCCCTTGATCGAGATCGGTTACCTTTATTTGTGGTAAGGGTCAACCGAGCTGAGGGTGGACTCCCTTAGTTGTGATCGGTTACCTTTATTTAGGTGTAAGGTAAACCGAGTTGAGGGTGGATTCCCTTGATCGAGATCGGTTACCTTTATCTTTGTGGGAAAGGTCAACCGAGCTGAGGGTGGACTCCCTTAGTTGTGATCGGTTGCCTTTATTTAGGTGTAAGGTGAATCGAGTTGAGGGTGGACTCCCTTGATCGAGATCGGTTACCTTTACCTAAGGGAGGGTAAACCGAGGCAAGGGTGGATTCCCTGGGCTGAAATCGGTTACCCTAGGGTGTAGTTAATTATGTTATACAACTACTTTTGCATTGTTATCATCTTTTGTATGTGCGATGTTTGAGTCTTGGAGGTAGCGTGTTCACCCCTACAACTTGTGCAGGTTATGGATGCGTTTAGATCTTTTGACTGGGAGCTTGGGGGCGTGTCGTGTCGACGTGTCTTTGCCAGTGGTGTTTGGTCGGCTGTTGTAGACTCTGTTGAGTCGTAACCTGTTTTGTTACTGCTTTTCATTATCCGGTTTATTACTTTATTTTGTAAAACACTCGGTGAGGTGGCGTTATGCCTCACCATTATGGTATTTATTTATGAGTTACTTGCTTCATTTTCAAAGGATGTTTTGATGGAATTGTTTTAGAACTGGTTTACTTACTTGTGCAATCACCTTTAAGTTAGGGACGCCTAAACTAAAGGTGTTGACTTTGTGCGAATATAGTTATGATACACTCGAGGACGCTCGAGGTGTTTCATAACTATTTCGTATATGTATTATCGATACTTGTATTTTATCGCGTGACGACTAAGATTCGGAGAACCGGAACTTGGGGCGTTACACACACTGTTGGAAGTTTACACATATTGAATATGCAAAACTCGAGATCCAACATGCTCTATAATATAAATGCTAAGAGGTTTAAAGCTAATGATTTAGACCAAACTCTAATCTGGCATTGTCGTCTAGGTCACATAAATGAGAAACGCATCTCAGCGCTTCATAAGCGTGGACTTCTAAGTCAATTCGAATTCTAAACAATTGATATATGCGAAGCTTGTTTAACGGGCAAGATGACTAAAGCGCCCTTCACTGGTTTAGGTGAGAGGGCAGGTGATCTATTGGGTCTAATACATTCAGACGTATGTGGACCCATGAGTACACTAGCCAGAGGTGGTTTAGGCTACTTTATCATATTTACTGATGATTTCAGTAGATATGGTTATGTCTATCTCATGAGACATAAGCCCGAAGCCTTTGATAAATTCAAGGAGTTTAGGACTGAAGTAGAAAACCAACCCGGAAAGAGTATCAAGGCACTCCGTTCTGATCGGGGTGGAGAATACTTATCCGAGGAGTTCCTTAGTCATCTTACTAAAGTGGAATACTATCTCAGTGGACTCCGCCAGGAACACCGCAACTCAATGGTGTGTCCGAGCGAAGGAATCAGACATTGTTGGATATGGTTCGATCGATGTTAAGTCTCACTGATCTCCCGATCTCCTTCTGGGGTTACGCTCTACAAACGGCCGCATTCATAATAAACAGGGCTCCGTCGAAAGCAGTGGAAGGGACATCATTCGAGAAATGGTACGGGAAGGAACTTATTTTGTTCTTCCTAAAAATCTGGGGTTGCGAGGCTTATGTAAAACGGTTGCTTGCAACCAAGCTCGAACCGAGACCAGATAAGTGCACTTTCGTCGGATATCCAAAAGAAACAAAAGGATACTACTTCTATAAACTGAGCGAAAATAAAGTTTTTGTCGCTCGAGGTGGGACATTCTTGGAAAATGAATTTATTTCCAAGACAGCCAGTGGGAGGGCTGTTCATCTTGATGAAGTTCTAGATGAGATGGTCACTCGGGAACCACTAGACGACCCACTAGAAGAAGTAGAGCCAGAAGTGGTCGTTGAGCATGAACCAATAGCTACAGTTAATGAGGACGGTCCGAGGCGGTCTGAAAGGATAAGTCATGCACCTATCAGATACGGTTTCCTATTAACTGGAGGTGATGACTTAGTGTTAGTGGACAATGATCCAGCTACCTTTCGAGAGGCCTTGGACGAAACCGACTCTGAGAAATGGCTGGGAGCCATGAGGAAAGAAATGCAATCCATGTCAGATAATCAAGTGTGGGACTTGGTAGATCAAACCCCTGACGTAAAAGTCATGGGGTGTAAATGGATCTTTAAAATAAAGATAGACATGGATGGCAAACTTCAGACCTATAAAGCAAGACTGGTAGCAAAAGTTTATAGGCAAGTCCACGGAATCGACTATGAAGAGACCTTTTCTCCAGTAGCTATGGTCAAATCTATCCGCATTCTACTTGTCGTAGCAGCATCATAACTATGAGATATGGCAAATGGACGTCAAAACCGCCTTCCTCAACGGGAGGTTAGCTGAGGACGTTCATATGTCCCAGCCTGAGGGTTTTGAGGATCCTAAAAATAAGGGAAAGATTTGGAAGTTGCTCAAATCAATTTATGGTTTGAAGCAAGCATCTCGGAGTTGGAATCAGCGTTTTGATGAAGTTGTGAAACAGTTTGGCTTCATCAAGAACGATGATGAACCTTGCGTATACAAAAAGGCAGATGGGAGCAAAGTAGTCTTCTTGGTGCTTTATGTTGATGGCATACTGGTCATTGGAAACGACGTCCCTACCTTGCTCTTAACAAAGACTTGGTTAGGTGAGTGTTTCGCAATGAAGGACTTAGGCGAGGCCTCTTACATCTTGGGATCAAGATATATACAGACCGTGCCAAGCAGGTCTTGGGCTTAAGTCAAAGCACCTACATAGACAAAGTGTTGAGAAGATTCTCAATGCAAGATTCAAAGAAAGGACTGCTGCCCATGCGTCATGGCATGAAGTTAAGCAAGAAACAGTGTGTGGAGACACCTGCAGAACTAGCAAGAATGAATGAAATCCCATATGCTTCGGCTATAGGATCCATAATGTATGCCACGATATGTACGAGACCGGATGTCTCGTTTACCCTAAGTTGTACCAGGTAGACATCAATCCAAACCCGGTGAGGAACACTGGATTGCCGTCAAGGCGATTCTCAAATATTTAAGAAAAACCAAAGACGCTTTTCTTGTATACTGGGGAAGAAATGATGATCTAGTCGTCAAAGGATATGTCGACGCTAGTTTCCAGACAGACCCCGATGACTTTAAGAGTCAGTTGGGTTATGTGTTTACGTTGAACGGTGGAGTATTCAGCTGGAAAAGCAAGAAGCAGGACACCATTGCCGACTCTACGACTGAAGCTGAGTACATTGATGCATCGGAAGCGGCAAAAGAGGCTATATGGATCAGGAGTTTCATGACTGGGTTAGGTGTAATTCAAAACCCATCTAACCCAGTAGACATATATTTTGACAACTTCGGGGCCATTGCACAAGCTAAGGAACCCAGGGCACATGACAGATCCAAACATGTACTCAGGAAGTATCACATCATCCGCGACATTGTTGCTAGAGGTGACGTGAAGATCCATTACGTTCCATCTGATGATAACACAGCCGACCCCTTGACCAAGGCTCTTCCTCAAGCGAAACATGATAAACATGTTAGGTCAAGAGGTATAGACTGGGTCTTAGATTGGAACTTGGGGCAAGTGGGAGATTGATAGCATTTTTGTGCCCTAGTCCAATTGCTAGTAGCCTGTAAATGTCTATGTACATTATAATCATTTGTAATATATATAAAACGGCTTTGTATTACTTATGTGTTGAAGTAGTATGTTAAGCATGATCTGATTTATGACCACTAAAGTAGTAAAACCATAAATCTGTACGGATCACACTTAAAGAGTCCCTGGTCAATATATGCTTCCATAGAAGCGACCAGTATGAGGATGGTTCTAAATGATGTAGTTCTACTTATCATAGGGATGAGGGATCCCGGAATCATATCATAGATATCATGAGGTGATTGATATTGGACGACCCGCTTTGAATAGTGTTTTCATAGATTAAGCCATGAACATATTCAAATGCGATAGCTTGTCACGATATCCTTAGACCAAGGAGTCTTTGTGATCGCTATGCAATGTACGTGTAGGTTTAACTTGCGCCTAACGCTTTCTCTAACAGGATTGCAATAACGGGCATGATTGGGTGGCGGAACGGGTTGCATGAGTGACACGAAAGACGGCTAAGGTATTTATCCCTCATACTACGGTATGAGAAAGATATCCGTTAAAGGCCTCTTGATGAAGAATGACTGAGAGTAAGAGCATTGCCATGCAAGTGATACAGGTTATCAGTTCTCAGCCATCTCACATATCAAGTAACAATGATTGATTGAACAAGGGTTACGACTCTATGCCTTGTGATCAATCGGGATATCTAGAGATAATAGGATAGTGACTTGTACGCATAAGGTTAAGTCGAATCATCGATCGTCATGCACCTTGGGTAATCATAACGTCTTACTAGAGGCCACTTATGATGGATCGGGCAATAGAGATCTTTTGCGCCTATCTGCCAACGGTGGCATGAGCCTAGAGGGTCACACAATTTCAAGACGGATAACTTGAGACAAGGAAACCTTAACGTTTCTTGAGGAGCTATGCATGGACAAAACTGAAGGTTTTGGACCATGGGTTCGGTTTGAGAGAATAATTAGCGAATCGAGAAAACTGAGTTTTTTCGTCGATGTCGCGTCGGACTTTGTTTGATAAGTAACGACAAAAAGGGTCGGGCAACTTTTTGACACGGCACGAAACCACATGGGCGAGCCCATTGGGCTTGGCCCATGAGGTCACGTGACCGACCCAACAAGGGCCCGTTATGGGCCCAATAAGCCCAATATGGCCGGCCACATTGGTGGGTCCAAGAGTGGGGGCCACACAACACCATGCTTGGTTGGTGATTGTGGATTAAGAGGTGAGTGATTTAAGGGGTATGGGTGATAACACTTTAAACCCATACAATTCACTTTTAGACCCATGCTTATGAGTTGGATGATGAAGTGAAATATCTACTATTTATTCATTACACAAAATAATCACACAACTCTCACAAGCTCTCTCTCTCTCATAGTGGCCGGCCACACAACCTCTCTCCTCTCATCTTGCTCTCTTGTCCTTCATTTAATTGTTCTAGTAGGCAATTAAGTGAAGGATCTTCAAGATCATTCCCTTGGTGTGGACTTGCTTTAGGGAAAAAGATCTGAAAGTTCTTCTTTATCGATTAAACAAGGACTTAAAGGTAAATTCTTGTGGAATAGATTTTGCTTTGGGATTTAACGGTTCATGTTCTTGGACAAGGTTTGGAGTTTATTTTGTTAAACGCTTCCGCTATCTCGATGATCTAGAACGCTCCAAAACCCTACACGCTTGACATAAGCTTCGCATCCCAAAATCTTAAGGAAAGCTAATAAGGGTTTCTTCCCGTTCTATACTTCGTATGAAGTGCTTTCCACTGCCTTTGTAGAAACCCGATTCAAAATGAATGCGGCCGTTTCTAGGGCATAACCCCATAAGGAGATAGGGAGGTCAGCCTGACTCATCATTGACCGAAGCATGTCAATCAAGGTCCGATTTCTCCGTTCAGACACACCATTCATCTGAGGTGTCCCTGGCAGAGTCAATTCAGAGAGGATTCCACATTTCTTTAAATGACTGTGAAACTCTTGGTCCAAGTATTCACCACCTCGGTCAGATCGGAGCGCCTTTATACTTTTCCCAAGCTCGTTTTGTTCTTCGTTCTGGAACTCTTTGTGTAGGGTTTTGGAGAGTTCAAGATCATCGAGATAGCAGAAGCATTAACAAAAGCAACTCCAAACCTTGTCCAAGAACATGAACCATTAAATCTCAAGGCAAAATCTATTCCACATGAAATTTACCTTTTAGTCTTTGTTGAATCAATAAAGAAGAACTAAGTGATCTTCTTCTCTAGAGCAACTCGACACCAAGAGGATGATCTTCAAGATCCTTCACTAAAAGCCTACTAGAACAATTAAGTGAAGAACAAGAGAGCAAGAAGAGAGAAGAGAGGGGAGTGGCCGGCCAAAGGAGAGAGAATGTGAAGATTAGAGTGAGTGATAATTCTTTTGATATTTCTCTACTTCATCAACTCATAAGCAAGGGTCATAAAGTGAAAGCATGGGTTTAAAAGTAAGTCATCACCCATACCCCTTAAATCACTCACCTCTTAATCAACAATCACCAACTAAGCATGGTGTGTGGCCCCCACCCTTGGACCCACCAAGGTGGCCGGCCACTTGGGCTTACTAGGCCTAAAATGGGCCCTTGTTAGGCCGGCCATGTGACCTCATGGGCCGAGCCCAATGGGCTCGCCCATGTGGTTGCGTGTCGTGTCCTAAAGTTTCCCGACCCTTTTTGTCGTTACTTATCAAACAAAGTCCGACGCGACATCGACGAAAATATCAGTTTTCTCGATTCGCTAATTATTCTCTCAAACCGAACCCATGGCCCAAAACCTTCAGTTTTGTCCATGTATTGCTCCTCAAGAAACGTTAAGGTTTCCTTGTCTCAAGTTATCCGTCTTGTGTGTGTGTGACCCTCCAGGCTCATGCCACCGTTGGCAGATCGGCGCAAGAGATCTCTCTTGTCTGATCCATAATAAGTGGTCTCTAGTAAGACGTTATGATTACCCAAGGTGCATGATGATCGATGATTCGATTTAACCTTGTGCGTACAAGTCACTATCCTAATATCTTTAGATATCCAGATTGATCACAAAGCATAGAATCGTTATCCTTGTTCAATCAATCATTGTTACTTGATATGTGAGATGGCTGAGAACTGATAACCCGTATCACTGGCATGGCTATGCTCTTTCTCTCAGTCACTCTCGATCAAGAGGCCTTTAACGGATATCTTTCACATACCGTAGTGTGAGGGATAAATCCCTTAGCCGTCTTTCGTTTCACTCATGCAATCCGTTCCGCCACCCAATCATTCCCGTTATTGCAATCCTGTTACGGAAAGCGTTAGGCGCAAGTTAAAGCCGCACGTCGACTGCATAGCGATCACAAAGACTCCTTAGTCTAAGGATATCGTGAGAAGTTGTCGCATTTGAATATGTTCATGGCTTAATCTACGAAACACTATTCAAAGTGGGTCGTCCGATATCAATCACCTCTGATATCTATGATATGGTTCTGGGATCCCACATCCCTATGATAAGCAGAACTACATCATTGAGAACCATCCTCTTATTGGTCGCTTCAATTGAAGCGTATATTGACCAGGGACTCGTTAAGTGTGATCCGTACAGATTTATGGTTCTACTACTTAAGTGGTCATAAATCAGATCATTCTTAACATATTACTTCAACACATAAGTAATATAAAGCCGTTTTATTTTTTACAAACGACGATAAATAAACATAGACATTTATAAACTACTAGCAATTGGACTAGGGCACAAAAATGCTATCACTTTGAACATGTCAAAAGTTTCCGACTTATGTCTCATAAGATAGTAAATGTAACGGAGTAGTAACAACCCTTTCTGGCCTGAGTGCTTATAGGTCCACACACATCGTAATGTATGAGACCTAATAAGTCACTAGCCCTCTCACCTAAACCAGTGAAAGGTGCCTTTGTCATCTTGCCCATTAGGCATGACTCGCATCTCTCAATTAAAGTGAATTCAAACAGACTTAAAAGTCCACACTTGTGAAGTGTTGAGATGCGTTTCTGGTCTATGTGGCCTAAACGGCAGTGCCATATCACAGTCTGGTTTAAATCATCGGATTTAAGCCTTTTATTACTTATGTTCTATATTGAGCTTGTGTCGGTGTTTTGATTATTAAGAATATATAAACCACCAACCAATGATGCATTGCAATAAAAAATATCCTTCTTAAAAATATTGAATACTTCACATTACCAATAGAAAAACAATATCCTTCCTTGTCAAGCAAGGAAACAGAAATAATATTCCTGCGAAACGCAGGTACACAATGCGCATTGTTTAAAATCAAAAGAAGCCCACTGGGCAAACTGAGACTAATATTCCCTACTGCAATTGTTGAAACTTGATTGCCATAACCAACTCGTAGGTCTGCCTCGCCCCTGCCCACATCTCTTCTACTTCGTAGAGCCTGCACATTAACACAAATGAGAGCATCTGCACCGGTTTCAAGTACCCAAGAATCTGAAGTAGATAAACTGAGATTGAGCTCAATAACATATATACCTGACCCTGAAGATGTGGAAGCTCCACTCTTCCTTAGAAACTGCCTATGTTTCTTACAATCCTTCTTCCAGTACCCCTGCCCTTGAAAATAAAAGCAAACGACATTCTTCTTAGGATTCTCAACAGCCTTGGGAGCTGCTGGACCCTTAGGTTGCGGAATCTTCCCCGCTAGGTGCATAGGGGCCTTATCCTTGCCCATGTTGGCTTTCTTGAAGCTCACTTGCTTGTTGACCATAAGAACCTCCTCGGACTTGCCCTTGAGATTCTTTTCCGCAGTCACAAGCATACCATGGAGCTCTGTCACAATCTGGTCCATGTCAAGCATATTGTAATTTCCAACGAAATCACGATATGTCTCTGGAAGTGAATTCAGCACAAAGTCTGCAGCCATTTCCTTATCCACAGCATGACCGAGTCTGGTCAAGTGTTCAATAAGACGTTTCATCTTAAGGAAATTTGGACTGAAAGGATCTCCAGCCTCGAGCGTGCAGGACATCAGTTCACAGAAAGTGTCGTATCTTTCGACACGCGCTTTCTCTTTGATCATTTTCTCGATCTCTACCATCAAGGCCTTGGGATCTTCGGAAATGTCCAAGAACTGCTTTCGCAAGTCAGGCACCATACTGCCCATCATGATGCACTGCACGTCGATCTGGTCACTAAGGAACTTCTGGTATGCATCCCTTAGCGCCCTTGCGGCGTTCAGTGCTAGCTCAGCAGGTGGTTCCTGGGTAAGTATATAATCCTGACGTTCATGCTTGAGAACTAGTCTCAGATTCCGGTCCCAATCGAGAAAGGTAATGTCGTTAAACTTATCTTGCTCAATTATCAACCTAAGCACACTGTTACCAGAATGATTCGTGTTTGTCATTTAATCTACACAGTAAAAAAAATTTTAATCAGTATTAATTAAAATTGAAGTTGGAGATTTAGTTATAAAACACTTGTCTAATTCTAACATTAGAATCTGAACCAGGATCCTCGCATGCCCTCAATTGAAGTGAACGGAGGCTCACTGCTCCAATTTAGAGCACCAAGGTAGGAATACATCCATTTACAAAACCATGTAATTCCTGGCTAGGGTCTGTACTAAAAGTACACGGCACACCCTATAGTGATACCCTAGGTCAGCCCTAGCTGACAATCGTAGACAAGTCTAAACTATAGACAAAACTAATGTGGCTACTACGCGGAGGCTAACGCACCCACATAGAACTGCCCATCTCATCCAGACTTCTCCTCTATGAATGTTACGCGGAGGCGTACCAACATCCATAGGCTCAAAGCCCTTTTGAGTGCCCAAACTTGGATGGTATCACGCTTGACTTGTAATTATTTGCGTATAAGTGAATTATTACTGCCTGATTGTATATCGATACAATCTTTACTAGAATCATCAATTGCAAATCCATGCAAAGATGATTTATTAACCAATTACATGCAAATCTGATTAAATACCAATTTTAATCTTCGCATGTGGGTGATAGCTAAACATACATAATTTGATGCATATAATAATTATCCATACATTCATACATTCTCAATATATAAATGTAAATATAAAACATGCATAGCTAAGCCCACCCTAACGATCCTAGGATTCTAGCAAAACTGATCCTAAAGACTAGGTCTTCAAGATCCAGGCTTGCTCTATCCTTGTGGACTCCCACTGGCTCCGAGTCTCTTCCAGCCATCGAATCTCGCTCTTGACTTGTATCTTGTGTCGATCTTCGTAATTCCAAATTTAAAGTAAATAAATGAATGCAAAAATCACGACACGCATGTCGTATTTACTACAACCCAAAACTTAGCAACACGCAGATTGCAAAACGAAATTAAAACATACAAGTCTAGAGGGCTTAGCTATACATCATGTGGAAAGCAATATGTCGTCAAAGATCATGTGATCACTCATCATGCTTATCAAACAACAAATTTATTCCAAATTTTATTTTTCTTAAGTGTGGAAAAATTTCCGGTTTATCGAAACCGGATGGTTTAAATTAATTAATTGAAATTGAAATTGAACTAGTACACCCTATTTTATCGAAACCGAACCAAATCTGAAAATTAAAATTTTAGGGCTTAAAATATTCTCGCGAACCAACTGGTTCAGGTCGAGACTGGTCGGGCCGAACCGGCCCGACCTAGGTCGCCCGCGGGACTGACCCTGATCGCCAACGGGTGCAACCATAGTGGCCCGCGAGGGCTGCCGTGGTCGCATCTTGGGCAGACCCTGGTTGCCCGTGAGGCAACCACGGTGGCCCGCGAGGGCTGCCATGGGCGCCCGCGGGGCAAACCTTGGTCGCCCACGGCAGCGACCATGGTGGCCCGCAAGGGCTGCCATGGTCACCCGCAAGCAGCTTGGTCGGCCTTAGGGCTTTCCATGGTCCACCAAGGGTCTCGACCCCAATGAGCCATCAGCCCAAAAAAATTTATTTTCTAACCTTCAAATCAATTAATAAAATCTGATTTTTTTTTCATATTTTCATGCATGGTTAAAACCGATGAACACATGAAAAAACCCTAATCATGCTCAAATCAATCACAAACAACCATGATCTAATACCATTGGAGGAATGCCATGGGTTCCAAACAATTAAATTCAAGCAGCGGACTTCAATCTAACCATGGAATTTGATAAAAACAAATCTTATGTGAAAATTTTCAGCATGCAATTATGAGATTCAAATCTAAAATTACCTCTTACAAATCGATCAAACACAAAGTCTATGTGTTCCCTAGATGGTTCACACAAGTACAACACCTCTACAAAGGATTCTACGCACAAATTTACTAGTATTGTGTGTAGAAGAGAAGCTAAAACTCCACAATGGAGGAAGAAGGAAGGGGCGGCTATGGAGAGAGGCTTGGCCGAAAATAATAAGGTTGGAATTATTGTGTGAAAAAATCAGATTTTAATTATCTATATTTTCACATAATTAAATCCCTTAAGACCTCTTATTTACACTTAAACCCCATTCTTAACTAAAACCAAGAATGGGCTTGAAGCCCAATTAGCTAAAACTTAATTAAACCCATTTGAGTTGAGTTTTAATTAAATGGTTTAGCTAAACTGGTCAAATCTCTTTAATCCGATTTCCTCAACCATCTGGTTAATAAACCAATGCCAGAAATTAACCGAACCGTTTTCAATTTGACTAAATCGAAAATCGGATTCTCCCAATTTACATCCAAGCTTGTTTTTGCTATATACTGTACGTGTGTGACCCTCTATGCTCACGATCCGTTGGAAGACTGGTAAAATTACTATTTTGCCCTTTCCATCATAAGTGGCCTCTAGCAAGACATTATAATTACCCAACGTCCGTGATTATCGACGATTCGACTTAACCTGTTATCGTACATGTCACTATCCTTTTATCAAACCGATATCCAGATTGATCAATAGGCATAGAACCGTCATCCTAATTTATCAATCACTGTTTCTTGATATCTAAGATGACTAAAAACTGATGCAAAGGTATCACCTGCAAGGCCATGCTATTCCTTCCGTAATACTCATCAAGTGGACTGAACGGATATCTCTTCCATACCGGAGTACGAGTGATAAATCCCTCAGCCGTTTTTCGAGTTCACTAATGTAATTCATAACCAAGTCAATCAGAGCCATTATGGCTATCCTTTTACAGGTAGCGTTAGACTAAGTCAAACTTAGAGATTCTTTACATAGTGCACACAAAGACTCCTTGGTCTTAGGATATAATGACAAGCTACGATCTGTGAGTATCTCATAACAGTATCTATGCTCAATACTCACCATCGGGTCGTCCAATACCATCGCCCTGATGATATCTATGATATAACTCAGGCACTTACTTTGCCATGATCAGTAGAGCATGATCACAAGGAGTTAGTCTTATACTGATCGCTTCTTAAAGAAGCTTAGCTGATCATGGACACATCAAATATAATTCTTTTTTATCTAGAGTTCTACTACTATTGATTATACACATAATGATATAGATCAAATTACATTCGATATATTACTACAACACATTAGTAGTATGATGTCGTTTTATCAATTCGAAAAATGATAAAACATTACAATCTAGATTAACTTATTAAATTGGACTAGGGCACAATCCTAACACAACTATTCCCCAAACTTATCGCACAAAGTCCGATGCGACATCGACGAAATATTTAGTCTTTTTTTATTCGCGTACCATATTTAATTATACATATCCGTGGCCCAAAACGCCCAGTTTTGCCCATGCCTCCCTCTCGAGTGTCGCCGAACTTTCCTTGTCTCTCATAATCCATATATTATGTGTGTGACCCTCTAGGCTCATGCCAACGTCGGCGGACGGATCGGGGTAAAATTCTATTTTACTCGATCCATCATTAGTGGACTCTAGTAAGACGTTATGATTACCCAACGTGCATGATGATCGATGATTCGATTCAACCTCATGTAGTACATGTCGTTATCCCTTTATCGCCCGGTATCTAGATTGATTATAAGACATAGAGACGTCACCCTTATTTAATCAATCTCTGTTTCTCGATATGTGAGATTATTGAATAATGATAACCCATATCGTTGGCATGGCTATGCTCTCCCTTTAGTTAATCTCTATCGAGTGGCCTAAACATATACCTATCTCATACTGTAGTATGAGGGATAAATCCCTTAGCCGCCTTTCGTATCACTCATACAGTTCGGCCCCGTGTCAATCATGTCCGTTATGGTTGTCTTGTTACGGACAACGTTAGGAACAAGTCAAATGCGGTTCTTTACTGCATAGCGATCACAAAGACTCCTTGGTCTAAGGATACGACGACAAGCTACAACAATTGAATGTGTTCATGACTGTATCTATGCAACATCATTCAATGCATGTCGTCCAATATCACTTCCCAAGTGATATCTATGATCTGATTCCGGGATCCCTTCCCAATGGCAAATAGAACTATACCATAAATAATCATCCTCATACCTGGTCGCTTCTTTGAAGAATATTTTACCAGGGACCCATTAAGTGTGATATTTACAGATATATGGTTCTACTACTTTGGTGGACATATATCAGATCATACTTAACCTATTACTTCAACACATAATTAATATAATGCCGATTTTATATATTGCAAACGATGATTAATATATACAGACATTTACAGACTAATACAATTGGACTAAGGCACAAAAATGCTTACAAGTGGGTCTATAGGATCAAGACCGACATGGATGGAAATCTTCAGACCTATAAGGCTAGATTGATTGCAAGAGGTTATCATCAGATTGAAGGTCTGGATTATGATGAAACCTTTTCACCAGTAGCAATGGTCAGATCGATCCGGATTATTCTAGTAATAGCTTCATACCACGACTACGCGATATGGCAGATGGATGTCAAAACCACCTTCCTTAACGGGAACTTACAAAAGGGTGTGTAGATCACACATCATGCGGGTTTCGTCAATCCAAAGAATCCCGGAAAGATATGTAAGCTGGAAAGATCCATTTGTGGGTTGGAGCAAGCTTCACGGAGTTGGAATCTTCCTTTTAATGAAGTTGTAAAAGAATTCGGTTTTATCAAGAATGAAGAAGAACCTTGCGTTTATAAGAAAGCGAGTGAGAGTAATATTGTATTCCTGATACTTATCCATCGGGAATGACATCCCGACCTTGCCACCAAAGTTTGGTTAGGGAAGTGCTTATCAATGAAGGACTTAGGTGATGCTACATTTATTGTGGGCATCAAGATCTATAGAGATCATTTCAAAAGGATTTTGGGCCTAAGTCAGAACACGTACATAGATAAAGTGTTGAGAAGACTCTCAATACTAGAATCTGAAATTCTGATCAGCAAGTCGTGCAAGATGTCACACACAATGTTACACAGAATGCTATAACGTTGTGTCTGACTTCTTGCGTAGATAATGCAGGACAGTAAATATAAAGCTATAAGTAATGACATAGCAGATTGTTTACCCAGTTCGGTGCAACGTCACCTACGTCTGGGGGCTCTCAGCCTAGTGGAAAGATTTCACTTATCAGTAATCCGTCAGAACATACAAGTACCTGTGATCACTCCTAGATCTATACTTTATGCTACGTCTTACAGTGCAATCTATCTCAGGGTCTCCCCCTGAATCCAAGAACGTCTTGATTCCACTCTTCGAGCAATCGCCTTGCTCTGTCGTCTTCAAGTCTTCTTCAAGCTTGGTGGTTGCGTGCAGTCTTCAACTCACGACTTCAGTAAACCCTCAATCACTTAACTCTCAATAGTTATGTGATGCACAATGTCCTAAGCTCAATCTGCAATTTCTCAGCCCGCAAACCTTCACGTCTAAGAACCTTGCAAATTGTTGCTAGGAAACAAATAAAGAACCACGCGATTGCTAAGGGGGTAGCCTAAGCTTTTATAGCAATCGTGGATGAGTACTAACCCTAAAGGGTTTCCTCTTAATCGCCGTCTTTCTTCTTTTCAGATTAGGAGTCGTTCTGTACTTTCCTAATCGTTTTCTTTCTTCTCTGCCGAAACTGCACTTTCCTGATTTCTGTCGATCAGGATGCTTGCCAAGATGCCGTCAACAATGTTACACAAGATGTCGTAGAAGATGCTTCGACATTCTTTGTAACATGTTTCTTCAGCTCCTTTAAAAATCAGCCAATCTCTAAAAACGTCGTAACTACAATCTCCCCCTTTGGCTATTTTTAAGGACAGCATTCTTTGTCGTCTTCTGCGTCGCATTCTGCATCGCATTTGTCGTCTCGTCGATCGGCAGTGTCGTCGCGCGTATCATCATGTTGTCTCTGTGTCGTCGCGTCGTCTCTATCTTTCTTGTATCATCGCGCGCGTATATCTAATTTAAACTTACTCCCCCTTACTGGCTCAAAAAGAGCCAAAGCATAAACAAATATTGCAACAAATCCGGGAAATAAGAAAAATAATCCCAAACATAACTCACACTTGCTCTCAATCAGCTGTCGAGAGGAAGCATGATACATTGTTCGCAAAATATTACAGACATAGAAGTTGTTCAGTAGTTCAAGAGTCAGAGAGTTTCATGAAATTTTAAATAGAGCTGTTGTTGGAACTTGTAGTCTCTGTTGCTTCTGTGGAGGCTTCTTGGGTAGCTTCTTCTGGACCATTTGTGTTATCATCTTCAGAGCCTGGAGGAGACATGGATTGCAGCAAGTTGGCGCAGTGAGTTCGGCGCTGCGAGAGGTGCTTCAGAGCAGTCTTTAAATTTGCAATGTCCTCGCCAAGCACAGCAATTTCTCGTTCGAGCATGACGGCATCCCTGCTAGTGGTCCTGGTTAGAGGGACGGCACTTGTGGCTCTACTGGTCTTTGCCTTGGCTTCCGGCCTGACAAGATCAGGAGCATGCTTCCCTTCAAACAACTTGCGGCTCACCACAATCAGTGTTCCTCTTTTGCCCACCTTATCCGATGTTTTCAACACTCCAGGGTGTTGATGTACAAGTAATTCAGAGATAAGGGATGGAAAGGCTATGAGAATTTTCACAGCAAGAGATCTAGCATGGCGAACAAGATGACCAATCACAAATTGTCCAAAGTCAAGTTTAGATCCAGTACCTATTTGGTAGATCAGTATTGCCAGCTCAGGTTTGATAGATGATGCGTGGGTCGAGGGCGCCCAATTTGCCACTCCAATCCAGAAGAGAATGTACTTAGAAGTCAGATCTGATGCTGCCACGGTGCCTTTGGATGGCCATGTTCTGCTTTTCTCTCCGGTGATCTCACGGAGGACTTTGCTTAGGTCGGGTTGTAGCACAGATCGAACCCTCTTCCTTCCCAGGAAGTCATTGATAATGTCAGAGGAGATGTCAAAGCGAATGCCTCTGACATATACCTTATCAAACTCTGGAGCATCTGGGGTACCAAACGTGGTAGGCAAATTTGCAATGAACTCCTTAACCAAGAGGGGATAGTGGTTACCAATGTTTGAGACGGTTCTCATTAATTCTGCTTTCTCCAGGAGCTGTATAATTGCCTCTAGCCCAAGCAGCTCCGACGACAGTGTCTTCTCTGGGTGCGCCGTTCTCTGAAACACAAACTCCCACCTCTTTGCACCTTCTGCTGAGTGAAACGACACATTGTCGTAAGTTACACTCACGGTGTTCTTGGCTGTCTTCAGGGCCTTCTTCTTCTTTCCTTCCTCAGCAGGGACCTCTTCAACATCATCATCAGTTGTTTCATCCATCAAACTCCTTGTCGCGATCACTTTCTTCCCCTTTTCTTCGACATGCGACTTTTTCTTTTTGTTGCTGGGACCTCAAGCCTCCTTGTCCTCCTTCCTTTTCCTTGTTTCTTTCAGTTTTCCAACCATAACAGCCAAACTTTCAGTTTCTTCTAGAACTTTTTCCTTCAGGGACGACAGCACTGTGTGTGCCGTCTCAGCAGCTTCTTCCGTGACATCTTCTCTGGCGTCCAGAGGGTTTTCTTCTGTGTTGTTGGTGGTGGCATCCTTGTTCTTCTTAGCTTCTTCCAGATCGGTCTCTCCGTTTCTGGTTTCTTCTTTCTCTTCTTCTTCCTCGGCTTCTTCCGAGTCAGCGATTTCTTCCTCTTCTACAACTTTTTCAGTGGCTTTTGGTATGACATATGTTCCTTCTTCTTCTCCTCCTTCTCCTTTCGTAATGCGTTCCAGCCCATGGCTGACCGAAGTCAGATCCTCCTTTTCTCCTTCCGGACGTATCAGTTCTTCTACCACACCTTCTTGAGGTGGGTCCTGGTTTTCCAGTAGTGATTCTAACAAATCACATTTTCTAGAGGTATCGGCAGAGAAATCGTTACCTGTTGGTGTTGGAACTGGAACGATTTGCATGGAGGCTTCTCGATTTTCCTGGCCAAGATCATTCTCTTTTTCTGGCCCAGTTAGGTCAGACATTGAGAATGCAGCGCTTCCGGATCGGGACTTTTTGGGAACTCGAGTAAAGGCTGGCATTGGGGCTTTCTCCGGTGAAACATCCTTGGGAATTTCTTCTGACTTTTTCAGGGTTTTTGGCCCTTTAATCCGCACTCCATGCTTGTTTGTTTTCGCTCTGCTGCTTCTGGAGCCTTTTGATTCAGCTTTCTTTGAATCGGTTGCTTCCTTTGGGGCTACTGTGCTTTGAGTTCTCACCATTGTTGTTTGAGAGATTTGCAGAGAGTGAATGGCGAAGGTGATGAGAGCAAACACAGAAAAAAAAGAGGCAGACTAGCATCTGAGCGTATCTTCCTTTTCTTTTATATGGGCTTTTGATGTGCTTGGCCCAATGACATTCGTTGGACTGTTAGACCGGTTCATGAAGAGGCACCAACAACTCCTCTCAACCGTTTCTGCAACTTCTTACTGTTCGTTGATGGTGCACAGACCGAGTGATGATCTGAGATCCTCGAATCTGCTTGCATCTAGTGCCTTTGTGAAAATATCAGCAAGTTGCTTCTCTATAGGAATGTGCTCTAGGATGATCTTCTTGTCTTCGACCAATTCTCGAATGAAGTGGTGTCTAATATCAATGTGTTTTGTCTTGCTGTGTTGGACAGGATTTTTGGAGATGTTGATAACACTGACATTATCACAATATAAAGTCATGGCATCCTGCCTGACACTGTATTCGACTAACATCTGCTTCATCCATAGTAGTTGTGTGCAGCTACTCCCAGCTGCAATATACTCTGATTCGGCAGTGGAAAGGGCAACACAGTTTTGCTTTTTACTAAACCATGATATGAGGTTGTTGCCAAGGAAGAAGCATCCTCCAGATGTGCTTTTTCTATCCGATGTGTTTCCAGCCCAATCGGCATCACAATACCCCACCAAGGTAGAGGATGTGTTGAATGAGTATAACAAACCCAAGTCTGTAGTCCCAGAGATATATCTAATAATTCTTTTGGCTTGGGATAGATGACTAACCTTAGGATTAGCTTGATATCGTGCACATACTCCGACAGAGTAGGCAATATCTGGTCGACTTGCGGTGAGGTAGAGAAGACTACCGATGATGCTCCTGTATAGGTGTTGGTCGACGGCTTCTCGTGGATCATCTTTAGTTAGCTTGACATGTGTAGCTGCTGGTGTCCTTTTATGTGAGGCTTTCTCTAGCCCAAACTTCTTGACAATATTCTTTGCATATTTGCTCTGAGATATGAAGATGCTATCCTTTTGTTGTTTGATTTGGAAGCCTAAAAAATAAGTAAGCTCTCCCACCATGCTCATCTCGAATTTTGATTGCATCTGTTGAATGAATATCTCTACCATCTTGCTTGACATCCCTCCAAAAACAATGTCATCGACATAGATTTGAGCTATCATTAAATTCCCGTCTTCATTCTTCACAAACAGAGTTTTGTCGACTCCCCCTCTAGTGTAGCCGCTTTGGATGAGGAATTTTGTGAGCCTTTCATACCAAGCCCTTGGTGCTTGTTTCAACCCATAAAGAGCTTTCTTGAGTTTATACACATGATCAGGATAGTGAGGATCAACAAATCCTTTAGGTTGTGACACATATACTTCTTCGTTGAGGTCCCCATTCAAGAATGCACTTTTGACATCCATCTGGTAGAGCTTTATCTGTAGATGGCATGATATCCCTAGCAGGAGACGGATTGCTTCAAGTCTTGCCACAGGAGCAAAGGTCTCATCGGATTTGTTCTTGAAGATCCATTTAGTGCCTATGATGTTTCCTTCACTTGGTTTGGGCACCAGTTCCCATACCTGATTTTTCTCAAATTGAATTAGCTCTTCTTGCATAGCATTGACCCAATACTCATCATTGATGGCTTCATTGATGTTTTTGGGTTCTGTCTTTGAAACGAATCAAATATTGCCTATCATCTCGTTGTAGTCTTCAGGAGCTTTTGACCGAGTCCGTATGCCTTCATTCAGGTTTCCAATAACTCCAGAGATAGGATGATTAGTCTGGATCCTCCGCGAGGGATTCTTGTTGCTTGTTTCAGGAACTCCTTCGTCATGATCGACATTTGGGCTAGCATCATCACTTTCTATTTTACTGCTGGCATCTTCTCTAGCATTAGTGAGGGCATTCTTCCTGACATTGTTGGAAGGATAGGCTCCGTCTTCGTCCGTCGTGTCTTCTGAGGCATCTTCGCAGTCATCATCAACAACAACATTGATTGATTCCATCATGGTTTTGGTTCGTTTGTTGAAGACTCGGTATGCGCGACTATTCCTTGAATAGCCAAGGAAGATGCCTTCATCGCTTTTTGGATCAAGCTTTCGACGAGGCTCTCTATCAACCAGTATATAACAAGTGGAGCCAAAGATATGGAAGTACTTAACATTTGGCTTTCTCCCCCTCCATATTTCATAATGAGTGACTGACATACCTGGTCGGAGAGTGACTCGATTGTGGATATGGCAAGCAGTGTTAAGTGCTTCTGCCCAGAAGTGAGTTGGTATGTCTTTAGCCATCATCATAACTCTCGCCATCTCCTGTAGAGTCCTGTTCTTGCGTTCAACAATGTCGTTTTGTTGGGGAGTGATTGGTGCCGAGAATTCATGAGCTATCCCTTCTGTGTTGCAGAAATCTGCAAACTTGCTGTTTTCGAACTCTCGACCATGATCACTACGAAGGCGAATGATTCTGCCAATTGTCTCTCTTTTTTCTCGTTGAACCTGAATGCACAGATTTTTGAAGATCGAGAAGGTGTCTGATTTGTCACGTGGGAAGTCAACCCAAGTGTATCGTGAGTAATCATCTACACACACAAAAACATATCGTTTTCCTCCAAGGCTTTCAACTTGCATTGGTCCCATGAGGTCAACATGTATCAGCTCAAGTACTCGAGAGGTGGTGATATGCTGAAGCTTCTTGTGTGACATCTTGGTTTGCTTTCCAATCTGACATTCTCCACAGATCTTTCCTTCTACTATTTTTAGGTTTGGGATTCCGGTGATTGCCTGCTCTGAGATGGCATACTTCTAAGGTTTAGATGTCCAAGCTTTCGGTGCCATAGTTTGGTTTCTTCTGCTTTGGAGACAAGGCACTTGGTCGCTTCAATATGTGTCTCGGGAGACCAGATATAGCAATTGTCTGTCGAGCGAACTCCTTGTAGAATAGTGACCTGATTGATGTTTTTAACTATACAGGCTTCTTTAGTGAATTTCACTATTAAATCCTGATCACAGATCTGACTGATGCTAATTAGGTTTGCCTTAAGTCCTTCTTCAAGTAATGCTTCAGTCAGACAAGTGGCTCCTAGATGCTTGAGCACTCCTTTTCCAATGATTCGAGCTCGGATCCCATCTCCAAACGTAACAAAGCAATTTGTATATAATTTAAGGTTGAAGAGAAACTCTGGAGTACCTGTCATGTGTCGAGAGCATCCACTGTCGAGATACCAGTCCTTGTTCGTTGAAGCACTTAATGATGTATATGCAACATTAGCTCGATAGGTCAGGTTCTTAGGTCTCCATTCAAGGCGAGTTGTCTTCGGAGGAGATGGGAGATGCCTTTGATATTTCTGAGCTTGCTTCCTCTTAAGAAGTTGAAAACAAAAAGTTCTGATGTGACCTGGTTGACCACAGTAATAACATATCCATTGATATTGATAAGCTGGTCTTCTGTAGCTTTGTTGTCTACGTGGAGGATGTCTTCTGACAGTTTTTTGACAAGAACAGGTTGTAGAGGATGTTATGGCTTTTGTTGTAAGTCGTCCTGTGGGATGAGTTGGGCATCCTGTTGTTTCTTGTCAGCCACGGCTTGTTGTGGGATAAACTTTGTCCCTATCGTGGAGGGGACAGCATGTGTGTACCCTAGTCCCGTCGTATCTTTGGACTGTTTTCCCACTGATAAAATCTTGTCAAGGCTTTCTGTGCTCGGATTCATCATCTTTACCGATTTAGTCATGAGACTAATTTCTCCATTAAGTCTGGTGATCTCTCGTTTCAGCTCCACGATCGTCTCTAGAAATCTAGACTTGTCACTGGTAAGACTAATGATCCTTTCGCCTTGTTGATCAAGTATCAGAGTTTCCTTGATCCATCTGGTATGCAAGCCTTTGTATGCCTCGACTAGTTGTTCTTTAGTCCAATTCTCATTTGGAGTTGGATCATCATTGATATCGACAGCATTATCAACATTACATGTAGGAGTAGTAGTAGTGAATGCAACAAAGTTGCTTACCTCTTCAGATCCACTATCTTCATTGTCATCATCTGATAGGGTGGTATTGTATCCCCGTTTTTGTTGTTTGAGGAAATTTGGACATTCTCTACGGAGGTGGCTGAATCCTTCACATTCATGACATTGAAGTCCTTTGTTTTTGTTTTCTTCCCCACTCCTGTTTGGTCTGTCAAGACTGCCTCCAACCTGAGCTTTGTTTCTGGCATTTGCTGTGACATTCCGTCCACCCATTCGACTAAATCTTCTCATGGCTTTGTTGTAATTTTTTGTGAGAAGGGCCATTGTAACTTCGATGTCTTCATCAGAATCGGAGTCCTCAGGATCTAGTTGCTTGTGTGTTGAGCTTTTGAAAGCAACTCCTTTGTTTCTTTTGTCGATGTTGGGTAGAGACAACTCATAGGTCATTAGAGACCCCATCAGCTCATCAAATTTCAAGACCTTGAGGTCATGAACTTCCTCAATTGTTGTGATCTTCATCTTAAACCTAGGGCTAAGAGCACGTAGGGTTTTTCTTACCAATTTTTCATCAGACATTGGTTCTCCCAGAGAATAGGATTCATTGGCTAGATCACGAATGCGAACATTGAAATCTGCAATTGATTCGTCTTCTTTCATGATGAGGGCTTCGAAGTTGGTAGTCAGGTATTGCAGTTTTTGTTCTCGAACCTTGGTTGTTCCTTCAAATGCTACGGCCAGGATGTCCCATGCTGATTTGGCAGTTGTGCATGTGTTGATTAGTCTAAACACGTTCTTGTCAACACCATTGAATATAGCATTTAGAGCTCGAGAATTTCCCAGTGATTCTTCATCTTCATCATCGGTCCAGTCTTTTTCTTGTTTTGGGCCGATAGGATTGCCATCACTGTCACTGAGTTGTAGTGCATTCCAACCATTGAGTACAGCCTTCCATGTATTGTTGTCTAGTGACTTCATGAAGGCACACATTCGAGCCTTCCAATAGCCATAGTTGCTTCCATCTGGAACAGGTGGTCGATTTATGGATCCTCCTTCTCTGGTATTGTCCATCTTTGATCAAAATATTTGTTTAGGAACTCACCTAAAGCTATAGGTGCCCCCTCTGATACCAATTGAAATTCTGATCAGCAAGTCGTGCAAGATGCCAGACACAATGTTACCAAGAATGCTATAACGTTGTGTCTGACTTCTTGCGTAGATAATGCAGGACAGTAAATATAAAGCTATAAGTAATGACACAGCAGATTGTTTACCCAGTTCGGTGCAACGTCACCTACGTCTGGGGGCTCTCAGCCTAGTGGAAAGATTTCACTTATCAGTAATCCGTCAGAACATACAAGTACCTGTGATCACTCCTAGATCTATACTTTATGCTACGTCTTACAGTGCAATCTATCTCAGGGTCTGCCCCTGAATCCAAGAACGTCTTGATTCCACTCTTCGAGCAATCGCCTTGCTCTGTCGTCTTCAAGTCTTCTTCAAGCTTGGTGGTTGCGTGCAGTCTTCAACTCACGACTTCAGTAAACCCTCAATCACTTAACTCTCAATAGTTATGTGATGCACAATGTCCTAAGCTCAATCTGCAATTTCTCAGCCCGCAAACCTTCACGTCTAAGAACCTTGCAAATTGTTGCTAGGAAACAAATAAAGAACCACGCGATTGCTAAGGGGGTAGCCTAAGCTTTTATAGCAATCGTGGATGAGTACTAACCCTAAAGGGTTTCCTCTTAATCGCCGTCTTTCTTCTTTTCAGGTTAGGAGTCGTTCTGCACTTTCCTAATCGTTTTCTTTCTTCTCTGCCGAAACTGCACTTTCCTGATTTCTGTCGATCAGGATGCTTGTCGAGATGTCGTCAACAATGTTACACAAGATGTCGTAGAAGATGCTTCGACATTCTTTGTAACATGTTTCTTCAGCTCCTTTAAAAATCAGCCAATCTCTAAAAACGTCGTCACTATAGAATCTAAGAAAAGGATACATACACATGCATCATGGCATTAAGCTCAACAAGACACAGTGTCCTAGTACATCTGATGAGCTGAGCAGATGAATAAGATGCCATATACTTTGGTTGTAGGATCTATTACGTATGCCATGATATGCACGAGACTGGAAGTCTCGTTCGCACTCAGCTGTACCAGTAGATTCCAATCTAACCCCGGCCAATAACAAAGGATTACTGTCAAAGGCCATCCTCAAATATTTGAGGAGGACTAAGGATGCATTCCTAGTGTATGGGGATGTAGATAGAGAACTAGCAGTCAAAGGACAGGTTGATGCTACTTTTCAGGCAGCTCCTGATGACTTCCAAACTCAGTAAGGATATGTTTTTGGGTTGAATGGTGGCGCTTCCAGCTGCAAGTGCTTTAAGCAATCCACGAATGCCAACTCTACAATGGAGGCTGAGTATATAGTGATAGCATTTGTGCCCTAGTCCAATTGCTATTAGCCTGTAAACGTCTATGTACATTATCATCGTTTGTAACATATATATAAAACGGCTTTGTATTATTTATGTGTTGAAGTAATATGTTAAGCATGATCTGATTTATGACCACTAAAGTAGTAGAACCATAAATCTGTACGGATCACACTTAACGAGTCCCTGGTCAAAACATGCTTCCTAAGAAGCGACCAGTATGAGGATGGTTCTTAATGACGTAGTTCTACTTGTCATAGGGATGAGGGATCCTGGAACCATATCATAGATATCATGAGGTGATTGATATCGGACGACCCGCTTTGAATAGTGTTTTCATAGATTAAGCCATAAACATATTCAAATGCGATAGCTTGTCACGACATCCTTAGACCAAGGAGTCTTTGTGATCACTATGCAATGAACGTACGGCTTTAACTTGCGCCAAACGCTTTCTGTAAAAGGATTGCTATAAAGGGCATGATTGGGTGGCGGAACGGGTTGCATGAGTGACACGAAAGACGTTAGAAGGCCTCTTGATGGAGACTGACTGAGAGAAAGAGCATGGCCATGCCAATGATACGGGTTATCAGTTCTTAGCCATCTCGCATATCAAGTAACAATGATTGATTGAACAAGGGAGACGACTCTATGCCTTGTGATCAATCGGGATATCTAGAGATAACAGGATGGTGACTTGTACGCACAAAGGTTAAGTCGAATCATCGATCATCATGCACCTTGGGTAATCATAATGTTTTACTAGAGACCACTTATGATGGATCGGGCAAGAGCGATCTTTTGCGCCGATCTGCCAACGGTGGTATGAGCCTAGAGGGTCACACACATACAAGGCGGATAACTTGAGACAAGGAAACATTGATGTTTCTTGAGGAGTAATATATGGACAAAACTGGAGGTTTTGTGCCATAGGTTCGGTTTGAGAGAATAATTAGCGAATCAAGAAAAATTGAGTTTTTCGTCGATATCGCCTCGGACTTTGTTTGATAAGTGACGACAAAAGGGTCGGGCGATTTTTGGACACGGCATGAGACAACACGGGAGGGCCCATTGGGCTCGGCCCATGAAGCCTCATGGCCGGCCCATTAAGGGCCCAACAAGACCTCATGGCCGGCCCACATGGTAGGTCCATGTGTGGGGGCCACACAACACCATGCTTAGTTGGTGATTGTGGATTAAGAGGTGAGTGATTTAAGGGGTATGGGTTAAAGCACCTTTAAGCCCATACCAATCACTTTTGACCCATGCTTGTTGGATGATGAATTGAAATATCTAGCATTCATTCATTAATTCAAGAATCACACAACTCTCACAACACTCTCTCCTCTCTTTGCTCTCTTGTTCTTCATTTAATTGTTCTAGTAGGCAATTAAGTGAGGGATCATCAAGATCATCCCCTTGGTGTGGACTTGCTTTAGAGAAGAATATCCGAACGTTCTTCTTTATCGATTCAACGAAGACTAAATGCAAAATGGAGAAACTGTCCAGATTGTCCAGTTCCGATGACCGACAATGCGTGAGCCATAGCCGCTTCGCCCGAGCTCCGATTGACCTGAAACTTCCGGCGTTGGAAAGATAAGTCCAAGGGCTAGAACTTTTGTGAAATACTGATTTTCAAAAAGAGCGCTGGTTTAGGAGATACAAGGCCGAGAAGCAGACTGGTCCGCAGAGTCTGTCCAGCGAGACGGGAAAAATGTTTTGCTCCAGACGGAGGTCTTCTATTCCGAACTGGGTTTAGAGAAAAACACAAAAGATGTAGGGAATTGGCGGAGGTTTAGTCTCCAAAAATAACCGAAGCAATTGGAGATCTGTAGCTCGAGATATAGAGCTTCAAAGTCTCGGTTTTCTGCCGGACAGATTCTGGTAAAACCCGAAAACTCGATTTCCTAAGGATCTAACTTGGTAGTCGATCTTGCGCAGGTTAGGGGCGGTTTATAGGTTGCTTCCGCTGCCATGAACGTAATTAGGATGCCCCGGGACCCAACAGTGGTATCAGAGCTGGTCTACCACTCCGAGATCCTTGTATGTTATTTCGGTTTTGTAATGATACAAATGCCATAATTGTTGATAACATGATTTTAATGCTTTTTGGGATACTTGCATGAAATATGTTAATTTTGAAAATATATTGAATTTGGAATTTTTCGGAAATTATTGGATTTGTCGGGTCCGAGAAGGGACTCTCGGGGAGCCGGATTGGAGGTACCGAACGGAGGTCACCGGAGGCCGGGGAGGCCGGCGGTGACCGAGCCCGTTCCCACTCTCGGGCGAGGCCGAGAGTGGCGGCAAGGCCGGTTTAGGCCTTCCAAGGCCCAAAACCGGGCCGTGCATAGTTGGGCTCGGCCCAATGGGGCTTCGGCCCATTGGCTTGGCCCGACTTGGTTCGTTCGTGGTGTTTGATTCGTGTCACGAACCTGCGATCCAATATTTCAAAAACTTTCAAAATTTAATCGGTTTCGATAAACCGTTTTTCGAAAAAGTCTAGTTTCGATAAACCAGACCAAGCAACTTGGCAAAATTAAAATCGGAATTATTGCATATTATTTGATAACATGTTTGTGTGATAACATGTTGGATGATGTGATGAAATGTATGATGCATTAGTAGCCCATTAGATTTTATCGCTTTCACGGTTTGCATACCGTTAGTGTTAGCGTGTAATTATTCTTTTATTCGAGCCCATAAAGTGTAATTATTTTTTTATCCGGTCTACGAACCGAGTATTAATTGTAATTATTACTCAAAGACGAGAATGATGGAAAATCGAGCACGATGACGGTCTTGGAGGAAGTCCAAGAGCTAGTGGGAGCCCGAATGAGAAAGACGAGAATATGTGAAGACTCGTAGAATCCTAAGTTTAGGATGGGCTATAAAATGCATATTTAACGCTTTATGAATGCTTGCTTGAATTATTTAATTAATAACATGCTTGCATGATTAGCTTATAAGTTTATAAGCCATCACCTCACATGCAAAGATTAAAATCAACTTTAATTGTTTGCATGTTTAAAGCGTTGTGAACTATCATCGCACGGGTTGTAATTGATGAGTTCAAATTTGAAACGTGTTTGCACGGGTTGCAAATGACGGATTCAAATGAAGATAGTATGTGATACAATTAGAAACGTCACAACACGGGTTGTTGATGACGGGTTCGTAATTGTACCAAATACATTCGAATTATTAAGCACAACCAATTTACAAGCTAATTTGAGTCAAGTGAGATGCCACCCAAATTCACACCCATGTAGAAACATTTTATCGGTGTCGTGCGCCTTAGCGGAGCATCGATCGAATGGGTTCTAGATGGGAATGGTAAACTTTGTGGGATGTCGTGCGCCTTAGCGGAGCATCTGCACAAAGTTAACTCGTTAGTGAAGGTTGGTTGACTCGACCACGATTCTTGGCCTGAGGTCGAGCTGGGGCATCGGAAGGGTAAGCCGTGTGTTTTTGCACATACCCTGACTAAGAGTTACACGGGTTGTAATTGGACGGACGTCCTACCTAAATAAGTCAATTGGAGCGGTGCGCCTTAGCGTACTTCAAATGACGAATAAGGGATCTTGGTTTAAGATTCTAAACCTTAGAATCTTATGGTTGGTGTTTAATTCGGATCTTCGTAAATTTATTCAACTTTTCTGATTAAATTTACTTTCTTCGTGTAGAAATGGCTAGTAATTCAACAAACTCGTCTAATTTGTCGTTGAGGACTATACTCGAAAAGTGTAAACTCAACGGGACAAATTATCTAGACTGGGACAGAAATTTACGACTTGTGTTAAAGTTGGAACACAGGGAGTACGTCCTTGATAAGGCTATCCCGGTGGAGCCAGCTGCCAACGCAACGAGGGTCGTTAAGGATGCGTACCAGAAACACCTTAACGACTCTATCGACGTTGCGTGTGTCATGCTGGGCTGCATGGAGGCGGACCTCCAGAAGCAGTTTATGGAGCTATCCCATGATCCGTTTGCAATGTTTGCGCAGATCAAGGATATGTTCAAAGAGAAAGTACGTATTGAAAAATACACTGTTCTCCGAGAACTCATTGCCTGCAAGATGTCAGCAGGCAGCTCCGTAGGTCCACACGTCCTACGTATGAAGGGATCCAGCTTCAAAGCTGGTGGTGGCAAGGGTAAAGGCCCAATGCACCTGGCAAGGAAGATCAGACCATTTGTTCCTAAACCTTCCATGCCCGTAAAAGGCAAGGGGAAGGCAAAGGAGTCGGTCTGTTTCTACTGCCAAAAGCCTGGTCACTGGAAGAAAGACTGTCAGCAACTGAAGGAGGATCAGATGAAGGGCGGTGGGGCCGCTACTTCATCAGGCATTCCATTAGAGCTATATCTTTCTACGATAAATACTTGGGTACCAGACACTAGAGCTGAGTCTCATGTCTGTACGGATATACAAGTGTAGAATAGTAGAAGAGATATGGGGAAAGCGAGGTGGACCTAAGAGTTGGGAACAACGTGAGAGTCACCGCAACTGCCGTGGGTTCTGTTAACCTTGTTCTACCTAAGAGGTTTAAAGCTAATGATTTAGACCAAACTCTAATCTGGCATTGTCGTCTAGGTCACATAAATGAGAAACGCATCTCAGCGCTTCATAAGCGCGGACTTCTAAGTCAATTTGAATACCAAACGATTGATAGATGCGAAGCTTGTTTAATGGGCAAGATGACTGAAACGCCCTTCACTGGTTTAGGTGAGAGGGCAGGTGATCTATTAGGTCTAATACATTCAAACGTATGTGGACCAAATGAGTACACCAGCCAGATGTGGTTTAGGCTACTTTATCACGTTTACTGATGATTTCAGTAGATATGATTATGTCTATCTCATAAGACATAAGTCCAAAGCCTTTGATAAATTCAAGGAGTCTATGACTGAAGTAGAAAACCAACTCGGAAAAAGTATCAAGGCACTCCGTTCTGATCGGGGTGGAGAATACTTATCCGAAGAGTTTCTTACAGAAAGTGGAATACTATCTCAGTGGACTCCGCCAGGAACACCGCAACTCAATAGTGTGTCCGAGCGAAGGAATCGGACATTGTTTGATATGGTTCGATCGATGTTAAGTCTCACTGATCTCCCGATCTCCTTCCGGGGTTACGCTCTGCAAACGGCCGCATTCATAATCGAGGTGGGACATTCTTGGCAAAAGAATTTATTTCCAAGTCAGTTAGTGGGAGGGCTGTTCATCTTAATGAATTTCTAGATGAGATGGTCACTCAGGAACCACTGGAATTGGAATCAATTTATGGTTTGAAACAAGCATCTCGGAGTTGGAATCAACGTTTTGATGAAGTTGTGAAACAGTTTGGCTTCATCAAGAACGATGATGAACCTTGCGTATATATAAAAGGGCAGATGGTAGCAAAGTAGTCTTCTTGGTGCTTTATGTTGATGACATACTGCTCATTGGAAACAACGTCCCTACCTTGCTCTTAACAAAGACTTGGTTAGGTGAGTGTTTCGCAATGAAGGACTTAGGCGAGGCCTCTTACATCTTGGGGATCAAGATATATAGAGACCGTGCCAAGCGGGTCTTGGGCTTAAGTCAAAGCACCTACATAGACAAAATATTGAGAAGATTCTCGATGCTAGATTCAAAGAAAGGACTGCTGCCCATGCGTCATGGCATAAAGCTAAGCAAGAAGTAGTGTGCTGAGACACCTGCAGAGCTAGCAAGAATGAATGAGATCCCATATGCTTCGGCTATAGGGTCCATAATGTGTGCCATGATATGTACGAGACCGGATGTCTCGTTTGCCCTAAGCTGTACCAGTAGACATCAGTCCGAACCCGGTGAGGAACATTGGATTGCCGTCAAGGCGATTCTCGATTTTTGAGAAAAACCAAAGATGCTTTTCTTGTATACGGGGGAAGAAATGATGATCTAGTCGTCAAAGGATATGTTGACGCTAGTTTTCCAGACAGACCCCGATGACTTAAAAAGTCAGTTGGGTTATATGTTTATGTTGAACGGTGGAGCTTTCAGCTGAAAAGCAAGAAGCAGGACACCATTGCCGACTCTACGACCGAAGCTGAGTACATTGCCGCATCCGAAGCGGGAGAAGAGGCTGTATGGATCAGGAGTTTCATGGCTGGGTTAGGTGTAATTAAAAACTCATCTAACCCAGTAGACTTATATTGTGACAACACCGGGGCCATTGCGCAAGCTAAGGAACCCAGGGCACATGACAGATCCAAACATGTACTCAGAAAGTATCACATCATCCGCGACATTGTTGCTAAAAGGTGACGTGAAGATCCACTACGTTGCAACTGATGATAACACAGCCGACCCCTTGACCAAGGCTCTTCCACGAGCAAAACATGATAAACATGTTAGGTCAATGGGTATAGACTGGGACTTAGATTGGAACTAGGGGCAAGTGGGAGATTGATAGCATTTGTGCCCTAGTCCAATTGCTATTAGCCTGTAAACGTCTATGTACATTATCATCGTTTGTAACATATATATAAAACGGCTTTGTATTATTTATGTGTTGAAGTAATATGTTAAGCATGATCTGATTTATGACCACTAAAGTAGTAGAACCATAAATCTGTACGGATCACACTTAACGAGTCCCTGGTCAAAACATGCTTCCTAAGAAGCGACCAGTATGAGGATGGTTCTTAATGACGTAGTTCTACTTGTCATAGGGATGAGGGATCCTGGAACCATATCATAGATATCATGAGGTGATTGATATCGGACGACCCGCTTTGAATAGTGTTTTCATAGATTAAGCCATAAACATATTCAAATGCGATAGCTTGTCACGACATCCTTAGACCAAGGAGTCTTTGTGATCACTATGCAATGAACGTACGGCTTTAACTTGCGCCAAACGCTTTCTGTAAAAGGATTGCTATAAAGGGCATGATTGGGTGGCGGAACGGGTTGCATGAGTGACACGAAAGACGGCTAAGGGATTTATCCCTCATACTACGGTATGGGAAAGATATCCGTTAGAAGGCCTCTTGATGGAGACTGACTGAGAGAAAGAGCATGGCCATGCCAATGATACGGGTTATCAGTTCTTAGCCATCTCGCATATCAAGTAACAATGATTGATTGAACAAGGGAGACGACTCTATGCCTTGTGATCAATCGGGATATCTAGAGATAACAGGATGGTGACTTGTACGCACAAAGGTTAAGTCGAATCATCGATCATCATGCACCTTGGGTAATCATAATGTTTTACTAGAGACCACTTATGATGGATCGGGCAAGAGCGATCTTTTGCGCCGATCTGCCAACGGTGGTATGAGCCTAGAGGGTCACACACATACAAGGCGGATAACTTGAGACAAGGAAACATTGATGTTTCTTGAGGAGTAATATATGGACAAAACTGGAGGTTTTGTGCCATAGGTTCGGTTTGAGAGAATAATTAGCGAATCGAGAAAAATTGAGTTTTTCGTCGATATCGCCTCGGACTTTGTTTGATAAGTGACGACAAAAGGGTCTGGCGATTTTTGGACACGGCATGAGACAACACGGGAGGGCCCATTGGGCTCGGCCCATGAAGCCTCATGGCCGGCCCATTAAGGGCCCAACAAGACCTCATGGCCGGCCCACATGGTAGGTCCATGTGTGGGGGCCACACAACACCATGCTTAGTTGGTGATTGTGGATTAAGAGGTGAGTAATTTAAGGAGTATGGGTTAAAGCACCTTTAAGCCCATACCAATCACTTTTGACCCATGCTTGTTGGATGATGAATTGAAATATCTAGCATTCATTCATTAATTCAAGAATCACACAACTCTCACAACACTCTCTCCTCTCTTTGCTCTCTTGTTCTTCATTTAATTGTTCTAGTAGGCAATTAAGTGAGGGATCATCAAGATCATCCCCTTGGTGTGGACTTGCTTTAGAGAAGAATATCTGAACGTTCTTCTTTATCGATTCAACGAAGACTAAATGCAAAATGGAGAAACTGTCCAGATTGTCCAGTTCCGATGACCGACAATGCGTGAGCCATAGCCGCTTCGTCCGAGCTCCGATTGACCTGAAACTTCCGGCGTTGGAAAGATAAGTCCAAGGGCTAGAACTTTTGTGAAATACTGATTTTCAAAAAGAGCGCTGGTTTAGGAGATACAAGGCCGAGAAGCAGACTGGTCCGCAGAGTCTGTCCAGCGAGACGGGAAAAATGTTTTGCTCCAGACGGAGGTCTTCTATTCCGAACTGGGTTTAGAGCAAAACACAAAAGATGTAGGGAATTGGCGGAGGTTTAGTCTCCAAAAAGAACCGAAGCAATTGGAGATCTGTAGCTCGAGATATAGAGCTTCAAAGTCTCGGTTTTCTGCCGGACAGATTCTGGTAAAACCCGAAAACTCGATTTCCTAAGGATCTAACTTGGTAGTCGATCTTGCGCAGGTTAGGGGCGGTTTATAGGTTGCTTCCGCTGCCATGAACGTAATTAGGATGCCCCGGGACCCAACATATAGATGCAGCAGAAGCAACTAAAGCGGTTGTTAGGTTTGTGCCCTAGTCCAATGTAATAAGTTTATCTACGTGTAATGTTTTATCATCTTTCGCATTAATAAAACGGCATTATATTACTAATGTGTTTTAGTAATTTATTAGATGTAATTTGATCTGTATCATTATGTGTGTCATCGCTAATAGTAGAATTGCATATTAGAAAGAATTACATTTAATGCGTCCCTGATCAGTTAAGCTTCATTAAGAAGCGATCAGTATAAGGCTAACTCTTTATGATCACGCTCTACTTATCATGGCGAGGTAGTGCCAGAGTTACATCATAGATATCATCAGGGGAATGATATTGGACGACCCGATGGTGAGTATGCGGCATAGATATTGTCATGAGCATACCCACATATCGTAGAATGTCATTGTATCCTTAGACCAAGAAGTCTTTATGATCACTATGTGATAAATTTCTAAGTTTGACCTAGTCTAACGTTACCTGTAAAAGGGTAGTCATAAGGGCTTTGATTGGCCTAGTTATGAGTTACATGAGAGAACTCGAAAGACTGCTAAGGGATTTATCTCTCATACTCCAGTATATGAATGATATCTGTTTAGGGCACTTGATGAGTATGCCTGAAGGAAATTACATGGCCATGTGGGAGATACTTAGTATCAGTTTTCAGTCGCTTCCGATATCAAGAAACAGTGATTGATAAATTAGAATGACGGTTTTCTGCCTTTTGATCAATCTAGATATCGGTATGATAAAAGGATAGTGACATGGATGACAAGAGGTAAAATCAAATCATCGATATTCACGAACTTTGGGTAATCATAATGTCTTGGTAGAGGCAAATGGTAATTTTGCCAGTCTGCCAACGGGTCGTGAGCCTAGAGGGTCACACACTTTAATTAAAGTATAGCAAAAGGGGACTTGAAAAAGTCAGTTTATGAAGAATATGAGAATCGGGAAATTCGCAATTTGATTTAATTAAATCAAGTACGAATTAGCTAAACAGTAATCGGTTAAGAGTAATTGGGACGGTCTAGCTAAGCCATTTAATTATAACCCAATTTACATGGGTTTACTTAATGGATTTAGCTAAGTGGGCTTTAAGCCCATTCTTATTATAATTATAATTATAATTGAAATAAGAAGATAATTAGGATTTGGAAAAGGGAAAAGGGAAAAGGAATGATAATTACAAAATCATATATTTGATTTACGTAATTATCCAACTTATTCCCAACCCTAATTTTCCGCCAAAACCCTCCCCCATTGCTGATCTCTCTCTCTCTCCCCCTCCCCCTCCCCCTCTCTCTCCCTCCCCCTCCCCCTCCCCCTCCCCCTCTCTCTCTCTCTCTCTCTCTCTCTCTCTCTCTCTCTCTCTCTCTCTCTTGTTCTTCAATTTTTGTTATTTTCTCAAAACTAACTAGCAAACGCCTGTGTAAAAATCTTACTAAAGGTGCTTTGCTTGTGTGGATTTTACAAGGTAAAATTCCAGATTTTTATTATATTTTATATGCTGAAAATCTCTCTCTCACTCTCTCTCTCTCTCTCTCTCTTGTTCTTCAATTTTTGCTATTTTCTCAAAACTAACTAGCAAACGCCTGTGTAGAAATCTTACTAAAGGTGCTTTGCTTGTGTGGATTTTACAAGGTAAAATTCCAGATTTTTATTATATTTTATATGCAGAAAATTTTTACATGATGACCCGTTCATAGCTTGTTTAGAATCCATGGTTAATTGCTTCCGCTATAGCATGAAATTATTTGATTTGGATCCCATGGATTTCTTCACTGGTATTAGAGGCTTGTTGATATGTGATTTATTTTGAGCATGTTATGATTAGTTTTAAATCCTAGTAAAATTCATATGTGTTATTCGATTCTCATACCACTGAAAGGTTTCAATGGGTTCCAAAAAAAATTAATTTTATGCGGAAGCGAAAGCGAAAGTAACCATGAAATCCTGAATACTAAACTAAAACAAATCATCATCTGAATTAATTTAGCAAGAATAAATTTGAAAAATTCTGGAATTTTACCTCTGCAAACCGAATAAAATCAACAAAAAGAAGCTTTAGTGAATCTGCTTGCAGAAAAACGCAACTTCTAAAAGCCATAACTTGAGCTACAAATCTCCAAATGCCTTGGTTATTATTGGAGAGTAAATTGCATCCAGTTCTCTACGACTTTCATGTTTCGCACAAAACACAGTTTGGACTGCAAGACCATCGTTTGAATCAAAACATCTTACTCGTCAGTGCTGGACTGATTTTCCGGGTTGTCCCAATTTGTTACATCTTTGAGGATTTCGAATCTGAAAAAGTAAAACCAGAAGATTGTGCTCTCTGTCGTGTCTACACAAGCAATATACCTTAATGCTCTAAGGCTTCTTTACCAAACTACGCTAGTATTGAGAAAAGAATAAGCAAAAATTTGAGACCAAGAGAGAGGAGATATTCGGCAATTGTGCATGCTAGTGTTCGGCCAAGGAGAGAGATATATTATATTTTCAACATTATATTCCTATAATATCTCTCAATTATTCTTAATAGAATTATTAATTATAATTCATATTAAAAATGGGCTTAAAGTCCACTTAGCTAAACTTTAATTAAACTCATTTAGTTGGGTTCTAATTAAATGGTTCAGCTAGACTGATCCAAATCTCTTACACCAATTTCTAGTTTAAACTAATTCGCTCCAATTTAACTAAATCGAATGGCGAATTTTCCTGATTCTCAAATTTCTTGAATGCTTACTTTTCCAAATCCCTTTTGTTATACCTTAATTAAAGGGTGTGACCCTCTAGGTTCACGACCCGTTGGCAGACTAGCAAAATTACCATTTTGCCCTTTCCATCATAAGTGGCCTCCAGCAAGACATTATGATTACCCAATATCCATGAATATCGATGATTCGATTTAACCTCTTATCATCCATGTCACTATCCTTTTATCACCTGATATCCAGATTGATCAAAAGGTATAAAACCGTCATCCTTATTTATTAATCACTGTTTCTTGATATCTGAGATGAGTGAAAACTGATACTAAGTATCTCCTGCATGGCCATGCAATTTCTTTCAGCCATACTCATCAAGTGGCCTAAACGGATATCTTCCCATACCGGAGTATGAGGGATAAATCCCTTAGCCGTCTTTCGAGTTCACTCATGTTATTTATAACTAAGCCAATCAAATCCCTTATGGCTACCTTTTTACAGGTAACGTTAGACAAGGTCAAACTTAGCTACTCCTCACATAGTGATCACAAAGACTTCTTTTGCTCATCTTGTTGTCCAATCGGTCCATTTGCATCCATAATCATCTGTTGCCCTTAGAAATTCCATCTCTTTGCAACTCAGCTTTCATAACCCACATTATCCAAAGTGTAAGAGTGCTTCTTGAATGCAACTCTAAGAGCTCTAGTAGTGTTCGTAGCTGATTCCAAAGGAATTGGTTGGTCTAGAAAAATTTCTTTTGTGTACATTTGAGAAAGCTTCTCAAAAACGGTACCTGCCCAGAGATCCTATCCTCCTAAGGATATATGTCTGCTACTCAATGTGTGCTTTGATTTTGCTTTACGAAATATAAATTTAACATAATTTGTTAAAATAAAGTTGCAGATTGAGTTTTAAAACACTTGTCTGATTCTAAACATTACAATCTGAACCAGGATCCTCGCATACCCTCAACTGAAGTGAACAAAGGCTCACCGCTCCAACTGAGGGAACCAAGGTAGGAATTCACCCAATTACAAGTCCATGTAACTCCTGGCTAGGGTTTGTACATAAAATGTACACGGCATACCCTATCCTGATACCCTAGGTCAGCCCTAGCTGACAATCTTAGACAAGTCTACCAAAACTCAACTATGACCCAATTTGATATGGCTACTGCGTGGAGGCGCACGCATCCATATTGAACTGTCCAACTCATCTGGCCCTTCTCCCCTATGAATGCTACGCGGAGGCGCACCCACTCACAGGTTCGAATGCGTTTTGAGTGTTGAGGTTTGGGTGGTGTCTCGCTTGACTTGTAATTAATTGCGAATAAGTGTTTTAATACTCCTGATTGCATATCGATACAATCTAAACTTGAATCAGCAATTACAAATCCATGTAAAGATGATTTCTTAACCAATTACATGCAAGTCTGATTAAATCTGGTTTTAATCTTCGCATGTGGGTGATAGTTAAACATACATTAACTCATGCATATAAAACTATTCAAACATTCATATCAAACTATATAAATGTAAAGCAGCATGCATAGCCTAACTCGTCAAAAACTAAGAAAAATCGAAATACAAATCCTAAGAGTAAGTCTTCTAGATTTGAACCGGTTTCCTTCTTGTGGACTCCCACTGGCTCCGAGGCTCCTTAGGAATCTCATCAAGTCCGTCTTGATTTCTTCTTGCGTCGGTCTTTGTAATTACAATTAAATAAATAAATGAAATTACATAAGCAACGGCACGCATGCCGTAATTTTACAACCCAAAACTAGCAACTCGCAGGTTGCAAAATAAACCGAAATCTAAACCGGGCTTGGCTACACTTCATATTGAAACCAACATGTTGTCAAACATCATGTTATCACACATCATATTATCAAACAACAACATTAATTCCAAATTTTAATCTTACTTAAATATGGGAAAAAATCCGGTTTATCGAAACTGGACGGTATATATTAATTAGTCGAAACTCAACCGACTTACTCCCGATTTATCGAAACTGGACCGGGTCTGAAAAAATCTGAAAGTTTTGGAAAATTCCCGAGGAACCGACACAAACCAAGAACCGGCTCATGCCTCCGGTCTGATCGGCCAACCATGGCTCGCCCAAAAGTCGCCCGCGAGCTACCAAGGGCATGGCCATGGGCCACCGATCTCGTCAGCCTAGGGCTCGACCATGGGCGCCCAAGGGTCTCCCATGGGCGTGTCTTTGGTCTCGACCTGGTCGGCCACTGCACTACACATACTCGGCCAAGTGCCTCCCATGGTCTGCCCGAGGTGACCTAGTCGTCCCTTGGGAATTTTCCATGGTCGGCCCAAGGGCTCTCCATGGTCCACCAAGTGGCTCAACTCTGGTTAACCATGGCTGACCCAAAACAGCCCCAAAAATTCAATTTTTTAGCTTTCAAAATCAACTCAAAAAATTTCATATTTTTCATATTCATGCAATTCAAATTCTGAAATACATATATGAATTTCTCTAGGATTTAATTCTAATCCTAACATGCTCAAAATCAATATCACATATTAACCAGCCTCTGATACCACAAAAGGGTTTCCATGGGTTCCAAAAACAATTAATTTCATGCGGAAGCGAAAGTAACCATGTAATCCAGAATACTAAACTAAAATCGATCATTATGTGAACTAATTTAGCACGAATAAATCTAAAAAAATCTGGAATTTTACCTTTGCAAACCGAATCAAATCAACACAAAGAAGTTTTAGTGAATCTGCCTGCATAAAAACGTAACTTCTAAAAGCCATAACTTGAGCTACAAATCTACAAATGCCTCAGTTCTTGTTGGAGAGTAAATTTCATCCAGTTCTCTATGACTTTCATGTTTTGCACAGAACCCAGTTCGGACTGCAAGACCATCGTCTGAAGCAAAACATCTTACTCGTCAGTGCAGGACAGATTTTCCGGTTTCTCCCGATTTTTTCCATCTTTGAAGATTTCGAATCTAACAAAGCAAAACCAAAAGATGTGCTCTCTATCGTGTCCACACAAGCAAGATACCTTAATGCTCTAAGGTTTCTTCCCCCAACTATGCTAGTATTGAGAGAAGAAGAAGCAAAAATTTGAGAGCAAGAGAGAGGGGATTTTCGGCAATTGTGCAGACTAGGGTTCGGCCAAGGAGAGAGATAGATATTAGGAACAAAATCTGAAAATAAATTATATTCAATTATATTTTATTTCCAACATCATATTCCTAGAATATCTCTCAATTATTCTGAATAGAATTATTAATTATAATTCATATTAAGAATGGGCTTAAAGCCTACTTAGTTAAACTTTAATTAAACCCATTTAATTTGGTTCTAATTAAATGGTTTAGCTAGACCGATCTAATCCACTTAAACCGATTTCTTTTTTAAATTAATTAGCTCTGATTTAACTAAATCGAATGGCGAATTTTCCCGATTCTCAAATTTCACGAATGCTGACTTTTTCAAGTCCCTTTTGCTATACCTTGCTTAAAGTTTGTTACCCTCTAGGTTCACAACCCGTTGGCAAAATGGCAAAATTATCATTTTGCCCTTTCTATCATAAGTGGCCTCTAGCGATGAATATCGATGATTCAATTTAACGTCCATGAATATCGATGATTCGATTTAACCTCTATCATCCATGTCACTATCCTTTTATCATCCGATATCCAGATTGATCAAAAGGCATAGAACCGTTATCCTTATTTATCAAACACTGTTTCTTGATATCTGAGATGACTGAAAACTGATACTAAGTATCTCCTGCATGGCCATGCAATTTCTTTCAGTCATACTCATCAAGTGGCCTAAACGGATATCTTCCCATAGCGGAGTATGAGGGATAAATCCCTTAGCCGTCGTTTGAGTTCACTCATCTAATTTATAACTAAGTCAATCAAAGCCCTTATGGCCACCTTTTTACAGGTAACATTAGTAATATGATGCCGATTTATTTATTCGGAAAGATGATAAAACATTATAACTGTAGACAACTTTTACATTAGACTAGGGCACAACTCTAACAATTACAATATGCATGACATGGATAAGACAGTGATAGAGCTCCATGGGATGCTTGTGACCGCAAAGAAGAATCTCAAGGGCAAGTCCAAGGAGTTTCTTATGATCAACAAGCAAGTAAGCTTCAAGAAAGCTGGGCTGGGTAAGGGTAAGGCTCCTATACATTTGGCGGGGAAGATTAGACATCCTAAGGGTCCGAAGAATCAAGCAGCTCCCAAGGTTGTATTGAATCCTAGGGGCAAGGAGGTTGTTTGCTTCTATTGCCAAGAGTAGGGGCACTGGAAGAATGACTTTAAGAAGCACAAGGAGTTTCTGAAGAAGAGTGGACCTTCCACGTCTTCAGGACCTGATATTTATGTTATTGAACATAATCTCAGTATATCTACTTCAGATTCTTGGGTACTTGATACCGTTGCAGAGTCACATTTGTATTAATATGAAGGTTCTAGAAAGTAGAAGAGATGTGGGCAGGGGCGAAGCAGAGCTACGAGTTGGTGATGGCAATCAAGTCTCAACAATTTCAGTAGGAAAGATTAGTCTCAGTTTGCCCACACGGCTTGTTTTATGTTCAAACAATGTTCATTGCGTACCTGCATTTCGTAGAAATATTATTTCTATTTCCTTGCTTGACAAGCAAGGATATTGTTTTTCTATTGATAATGGATTATTCAATATTTATAAGAATGATGCTTATTTTGGCAATGCTTCATTGGTTGGTGGTTTGTATATTTTTAATACACAAAGTACCGACACAAGCTCTATATATAACACAAACAATAAAAGGCTTAAATCCGATGATTTAAACAAAAATATGATATGACATTGTTGTTTGGGACACATAGGCGAGATACCGGTGCAGAATCTCACGTTTGTGTTAATGTGCAGGCTCTGGGAAGTAGAAGAGAAGTGAGCAGGGGGGAGGCGGACCTACGAGTTGGTGGCGCCAATCAAGTCTTAACAACTGCATTAGGAAACATTAGTCTCAGTTTGCCCAGTGGGCTGGTTTTATTATTAAACAATGTTCATTGTGTACCTGCGTTTTGCAGGAATATTATTTCTATTTCCTTGCTTGACAATAAAGGATATTGTTTTTCTATTGATAATAGAATTTTCAATATTTTTAAGAATAATATATTTTATTGCAATGCATCGTTGGTTGGTGGTTTATTTATTCTTAATATTCAAAACACTGACATTAGCTCAATTTATAATATAAGTAACCAAAGGGTTAAATCCGATGATTTAAACCAGACTCTGATATAGCACTGCCGTTTAGGCCATATAGACCCGAAACGCATCTCAACACTTCACAAGTGTGGACTTCTAAATCCGTTTGAATTCACTTCAATTGAGAAATGTGAGTCATGCCTTATGGGCAAAATGACAAAGGCACCTTTTGCCGCTTTAGGTCAAAGGGCGAGTGACTTATTAGGTCTCATACATTCCGATGTGTGTGGACCTATGAGCACTCAGGCCAGAAGGGGTTTTCACTACTTCGTCACATTTACCGATTACTTCAGTATATATAGGTATGTCTATTTAATGAGACATAAGTCGGAAACCTTTGACAAGTTCAAATAGTTCAAGAATGAAGTACAAAAACAGCTTAGAAAAAGTATAAAGGCGCTTCGATCTGACCGGGGAGGTGAGTACTTAGACCAAGAGTTTCACAGTCATCTAAAGGAATGTGGGATGCTCTCTGAATTGACTCCGCCTGGAACACCTCAGTTGAATGGTGTGTCTGAGCGGAGAAACCGTACCTTACTTGACATGGTTCGGTCAATGATGAGTCAGGTTGACCTCCCTATCTCCTTCTAGGGTTATGCCCTAGAAACGGCCGCATTCATTCTGAATCGGGCTCCAAAAAAGGAAGTGGAAAGCACACCATACGAAGTGTGGAATGGGAAGAAGCCCTTATTAGCTTTCCTCAAGATCTGGGGATGCGAAGCTTATGTCAAGCGCTTGCTAGGCGATAAGCTCGAACCCAAATTAGATAAATGTGTCTTCGGGGGTACCCCAAGGAAACAAGGGGGTAATATTTCTGCAAACCCAACGAGAACAAGGTTTTTGTTGCTCGAGGAGGGGTAATTTTGGAAAAAAGAATTTATTTCCAAAATAGCTAGTGGGAGTCCCGTCCATCTCGAAGAAATTCAAGATGATACGGGATAGCCAGAAGCAATTCAGAAGCCTGTTATGCAAGATGTAAAAATACTGGAGCCAGAAGTGGTCGCAGATCAAGAACCAATCCTTACAACAATTCCACAGGGTGCAAGGAGGTCTGAAAGATCTTTTCTAGCTCCCGTCAGATGTGGCTTTCTAGCCACTGAGGAAAATGACTTGATATTAGTGGATTAGGATGATCCAGAAACTTCTAGAAAAGCCTTGGCCAGTTCTGACTCCGATAAATGGCAGAATGCCATGAATGAGGAAATGAAATCAATGTATGATAACCAAGTATGGAGCTTGGTGGATAAAACCCCTGGGATAAAACCCATCGGTTGTAAATGGTTCTATAAGCTCAAGATCGACATGGATGGAAAACCTCAGACCTATAAGGCTAGATTGGTTGCAAAAGGTTATCGTCAAAACGAAGGTATCGATTATGATGAAACCTTCTTACCAGTAGCCATGGTCAAATCTATCCAGATTATTCTAGCCATAACAGCATACTACGACTATGAGATATGGCAGATGGATGTCAAAACCGCCTTCCATAACGGGAACTTAAAAGAGGATGTGTATATGACACGGCCTGAGGGTTTTGTTGATCCAGTGAATCCCGGAAAGATATGTAAGCTGCATAGATCAATTTATGGATTGAAGCAAGCTTCACGGAGTTGGAACCTTCGTTTTGATGAAGCTATAAGAGAATTCAGCTTCGTCAAGAATGAAAGTGAGCCTTGCGTTTATAAGAAAACGAGTGGGAGTAACATTGTATTCCTAGTGCTTTATGTCGATGACATACTGATCATCGGGAATGACATCCCAACCTTACTTGAGGTCAAAGCTTGGTTAAGGAAGTGCTTCTCGATGAAGGACTTCGGTGATGCTACTTTTATTTTGCGCATCAAGATCTATAGAGATCGTCCCAAAAAGATTTTGGGCCTAAGTCAGAGCACTTACATAGATAAGGTGTTGTGAAGATTCTCAATGCTTGATTCTAAGAGATGATACATACCCATGTGTCATGACATTAAGCTCAGCAAGCAACAGAGTCCTAATACTCATGATGAGCTGAGCAGGATGAGTAATATCCCATATGCTTCGGTTGTAGGATCCATCATGTATGTCATGATATGCACGAGACCGGATGTCTCGTTTGCGCTAAGCTGTGCCAGCAGATTCCAGTCTAACCGAGGCCAAGAACATTGGACTGCAGTGAAGTCCATCCTCAAATATTTGAGGAGGACTAAGGACGCATTCTTAGTGTATGGAGGGAAAGATGGAGAACTAACAGTCAAGGGATATGTTGATGCTAGTTTTTAGACAGATCCTGATGACTTCATATCTAAGGCAAGATATGTTTTCGTGTTGAATAGTGGAGCATTCAGCTGGAAGAACTTCAAGGAAACCACGACTATCGATTTTACAATAGAGGCTGAATACATAACTGCAGCAGAAGCAGCTAAGGAGGCCGTATGCGTTAGAAGTTTTCTAACCGAGTTAGATGTAATGCCGCGAGCGTCTGATCTGGTAAGCTTGTTGCGTGACAACACGGGGACCATAGCGCTTGCTCAAGAGCCCAGATTCCACAACATAACCAAACACATACAGAGAAAGTATCACATTATCAGGGAGTACGTAGATAATGGTGACGTGGAGATTACATATGTATCGACTAATGATAACATTGTTGATCCCCTGACGAAGGCTCTACCGCAACCTAAGCATGAGGCACATGATAGCATTTGTGCCCTAGTCCAATTGGTATTAGCCTGTAAACGTCTATGTTCAAATATCATCGTTTGTAATGTATAAATATAAACGGCTTTATATTACTTATGTGTTGAAGTAATATGTTAAGCATGATCTGATTTATGACCACTAAAGTAGTAGAACCATAAATCTGTACGGATCACACTTAACGAGTCCCTGGTCAACCTATGCTTCCTTAAAAGCGACCAGTATGAGGATGGTTCTTAATGACGTAGTTCTACTTGTCATAAGGATGTGGGATCCTGGAACCATATCATAGATATCATGAGGTGATTGATATCGGACGACCCGCATTCAATAGTGTTTTCATAGATTAAGCCATAAACATATTCAGATGCGATAGCTTGTCACAACGTCCTTAGACCAAGGAGTCTTTGTGATCACTATACAATGAACGTACGGCTTTAACTTGCGCCAAACGCTTTCTGTAAAAGGATTGCTATAAAGGGCATGATTGGGTGGCGGAACGGGTTGCATGAGTGACACGAAAGACGGCTAAGGGATTTATCCCTCATACTACGGTATGGGAAAGATATCCGTTAGAAGGCCTCTTGATGGAGACTGACTGAGAGAAACAGCATGGCCATGCAAATGATACGGGTTATCATTTCTTAGTCATCTCGCATATCAAGTAACAATGATTGATTGAACAAGGGAGACGACTCTATGCCTTGAGATCAATTGGGATATCTAGAGATAAAAGGATGGTGACTTGTACGCACAAAGGTTAAGTCGAATTATCGATCATCGTGCACCTTGGGTAATCATAATGTTTTACTAGAGACCACTTATGATGGATCGGGCAAGAGCGAGTCTTGCGCTGATCTGCCAACGGTGGCATGAGCCTAGAGGGTCACACACATACAAGACGGATAACTTGAGACAAGGAAACATGGATGTTTCTTAAGGAGAAGTATATGGACAAAACTGGAGGTTTTGTGCCATAGGTTGGGTTTGAGAGAATAATTAGCGAATCGAGAGAAATTGAGTTTTTCGTCGATATTGCGTTGGACTTTGTTTGATAAGTAACGACAAAAAGGTCGGGCAACTTTTGGACGCGGCATGAGACAACACGGGAGGGCCCATTGGGCTCGGCCCATGAAGCCTCATGGCCGGCCCAATAAGGCCATATGGCCGGCCCACTTGGTGGGGCCATTGTGGGGGCCACACAATGCCATGCTTAGTTGGTGATTGTGGATTAATAGGTGAGTGATTTAAGGGGTATGGGTTAAAGCACCTTTAAGCCCATACCAATCACTTTTAACCCATACTTGTGAGTTGGGTGATGAATTATAATGCAAGACTTTAATTCATTAATTCATTAAGTCACAAAACACAGAAAAATCCTCTCTCTCTCTCATTGTGGCCGGCCACCCCTCTCCTCTTCATCATCTTGCTCTCTTGTTCTTCATTTAATTGTTCTAGTAGGCAATTAAGTGAAGGATCTTGAAGATCATCCTCTTGGTGTGGACTAGCTTTAGAGAAGAAGATCCGAACGTTCTTCTTTATCGATTCAAACAAGACTTAAAGGTAAACATCTTGTGGAATAGATTTTGCTTTGGGATTTAATGGTTTAAATGTTCTTGGACAAGGTTTGGAGTAGATTATCTTTTATTGCTTCCGCTATCTCGACGATCTAGAACGCTCCAAAACCCTACAGCACATGTGAGGTCTATGTGAGTAGATTGGAACTTACGTTGGAATTAGGGGCAAGTGGGAGATTGTTAGGTTTGTGCCCTAGTCCAATGTAATAAGTTTATCTACATGTAATGTTTTATCATCTTTTGCATTAATAAAATGGCATTATATTACTAATGTGTTATAGTAATATATTAGATGTAATATGATCTATATCATTATGTGTGTCACCACTAATAGTAGCACTGTATATCAAAAAGAATTATATTTAATGTGTCCCTGATTAGTCAATCTTCATTAAGAAGCGATCAGTATGAGGCGAACTCTTTATGATCACGCTCTACTCTTCATCATGATCCTTGAGGGTCACTTTAAGCAAAGCATAGCAAAAGGGGACTTGGAAAAGGCAGTTTATGAAGAATATGACAATCGGGAAATTCGCAATTTGATTTAATTAAATCAAGTACGAATTAACTAAACCAGTATTTGATTTGGAGTAATTGGGACGGTCCAGCTAAGCCATTTAATTATAACCCAATTTAAGTGGGTTTAATTAATGGACTTAGCTAAATGGGCTTTAAGCCCATTCTTATTATAATTATAATTATAATTGAAATAAGAAGATAAATAAGATTTGGAAAAGGGAAAGATAATTAGAAAATCATAACGTAATTATCCCACTTATTCCCAACCCTAATTTTCGTCCAAAACCCTCGCCAATTGCCGATTTCTCTCTCTTGTTCTTCAATTTTTGCTATTTTCTCAAAACTAACTAGCAAACGGTTTTGTAGAAATCTTACTAAAGGTGATTTGCTTGTGTGGATACAACTAGAAATCACAAAACTAAGTTATGTGATTGTTTGATTCGATTTTACAAGGTAAAATTCCAGATTTTTATTATATTTTATATGTTGAAAATTTTCACATGATGATCCGTTCATTACTTTTTTAGAATCTCTGGTTAATTGTTTCCGCTATTACATGAAATTAATTGATTTGGATCCCATGGACTCCTTTAGAGGCCGTATGGATTAGAAGCTTTTAATCATATTAGATATAACGCCGCGAGCATCTGATCCGATAAGCTTGTTGTGTGACAACACGGGGGCCGTAGCAATTGCTCAATAAGCCCAGATTCCACAAAAGATTCAAACATATACTCAGGAAGTATCACTTTATCAGAGAGATCATTGATAGAGGTGATATGGAGATTAGTTATGTTTCGACAGATGATAATATGGCCGATCCCTTGACGAAGGCTTTACCGCAGCCTAAGCATGAGGAACATGCAAGGTCTATGGGAGTAGACCGGAACTTAGATTGGAACTAGGGGCAACTAGGAGATTGTTAGAGTTGTGCACTAGTCCAATGTAAAAGTGATCTACAGATGTAATGTTTTATCATCTTTCAAATAAGTAAATTGACATTATGTTACTAACGTGTCGTAGTAATATATTAGATGTAATTTGATTTGTATCATCATGTGTGCCATCACTAATGGTAGAACTGCAGATCGGAAAGAATTACATTTAATGCGTCCCTGATCAGTTAAGCTTCATTAAGAAGCGATCAGTATGAGGCTAACTCTTTACGATCACGCTCTACTTATCATGGCAAGGTAGTGTCGGAGTTAGATCATAGATATCATCATAGGAATGATATTGGACGACCCGATGGTGAGTATGCGGTATAGATACTGTCATGAGCATACTCACATATTGTAGCATGTCATTGTATCCTTAGACCAAGAAGTCTTTATGATCACTATGTGATAAATTTCTAAGTTTGACCTAGTCTAACGTTACCTGCAAAAGGGTAGCCATAAGGGCTTTAATTGGCTTAGTTATGAGTTACATGAGTGAACTCGAAAGATGGTTAAGTGATTTATCTCTCGTACTCCGGTATGGGAATGATATCTGTTTAGGCCACTTGATGAGTATGACTGAAGAAAATTGCATGACCATGCAGGAGATACTTATTATCAGTTTTCAGTCGTGTCAGATATCAAGAAATAGTGATTGATAAATAAGGATGACGGTTCTATACCTTTTGATCAATCTAGATATCGGTATGATAAGAGGATAGTGACATGGACGATAAGAGGTTAAATCGAATCATCGATATTCATGAACGTTGGGTAACCATAATGTCTTGTTAGAGACCAATTATGAAAGAAAGGGCAAAATGGTAATATTGCCAGTCTGCCAATGGGTCATGAGCCTAGAGGGTCACGCACTTTTAGCAAGGTATAGCAAAAGGGACTTGTATAAGTCAGTATTTGAGAAGTATGAGAATCGGGATAATTCGCCTTTCGATTTAATTAAATCGGAGCAAATTAGATTAAATCAGAAATCGGTTTAAGAGAATTGGATCGGTCTAGCTAAACTATTTAATTAGAACCCAATTAAATGAGTTTAATTAAAGATTAGCTAGTTTGGCTTTAAGCCCATTCTTAATATGAGTTATATTAAGATAAATAAGAGATATTTTAGGGAAATAAAATTTGGGAAAATAAAATATATTTAATATATTGATTTTCGGTTTTGTTTCCCTAATCTAATTCCCTCTTGGCCGAAAACTCTACCCCATTGCCGTCCCTTTCTCTTGCCCTTTCTCTCTCACAAAGTTGTTTCTTCTTCCTTCAAAACTAGTATAATTTGTTGGAAGAAATCTCAAGAATTTGAGGTGCCTTGCTTGTGTGGATACATCAGAGAACACAATAAGTTTTGTGTTGATTTGATTCAAGATTTTAAGGTAAAACTTCAGATTTTAACTTATGTTGATATGCCTATTCAATTCACATGATTATATTTATTGTTTATGTATTCGGGAATCCATGGTTATTTTCACGCTTCCGCATGTAGTTAATTGGTATGGAACCCATGAAAATCCTTCATCTACATGATGCTAAACAAGTCAAGCTGGACAACTTTGGAGGAATCATTAGCGAACGGTGTTGCGTACTATACATTATCAGAACTTTTGTGCTTTATTTTGCTCGTAATCAAATGGCTCACGAATTGGCCATGTTTGTTTTAACTAACAATAGCTGGGATTATGATGAGGGGTCTGTCCCACCATCTGTGACTTCAGCTGTCCGGCTTGATGCCGGGTTAGTTGTTATTTAATTAGGGTTCGGGACTTCAAATTTCTTTCAACTTTTATTTGAGTCTTTGTTCTCAATTGGGAAAACCTAATCAATTTGGGGATTAGGGTTTCAATTTGGGGGTTATTAGGGTTTTCAATCCAAATTTCGATTTTAATTTAATTGTAAATTATCAATTGTGAGTTTTCTATTATGAATTGGGGAAACCCTAATCAATTTGGGGATTAGGGTTTTCAATTGGGTATTTGGAGATTATTAGGATTTTCAATTTGGGGATTTAGGTTTCTGTTTTGAATTGGGGGTTAAGTTTAGGGGTTTTGGTTTGGATTACGAATTTGGGGATTTAGGGTTAGGGTTTCGAATTGGGTTTGAATACAAATTGAGAATTTTGTGTCAGGTGTCTTGGGTATACCCGACTCACCCGACACCCGAGTCTACCCGATTCCAACTACCCGATTCCGACTACCCGACTCATCAACCGAGTCGAGTATCGGGTCTGGGTTTTGGTACCCAACTCAAACCGAGTCGGGTACGACCCGAGCCGGGTCTACCCAATCCGACTCGATGGACAGCCCTAGGTATAATGGTGAATACAGACAAGAGTCTAATATTGAAATTGAAGAAAAGTCGAAGACAACAAAACAAAGAAGTACAATGTCAAAAAAAGAAAAAAAATGTACTATTAGACAAAATATTTTATGTGAAGGTGAATCAGAACACTAATGCATCACCCATCCGTTAAATAATAATTAACGAGTGAGAATAGTCACACACAATGAAAAAGTTTAGCCTAACCTTCTGATACCATGAAAGCGTATAATTCTCCTTAGGGTTTGTGTGTCATTCCATTACTATTTATTGAGTGCAAGGACAACCCTAAAACATAACCCAAATATCAAACTAGGAAACCTATATAAGAGTTCTAATATAATTTTTTTGAGATTAGAGTTTTAATATAATTAATATAGAATATAATAATAATGTCTAAGAATGGGCTTTGCGCGTCCTATACTATCTAAACATTCAAGTGTTTCAGAGAAAACCCAATAGGTTCGCCTCTCCCATGTTCTTCCAAAAAATATTAAGTCACTGCTTGTGTCGTCGGCATCAATTGTGATTGCTCTCTCAAATTTTAACCTTCTCTAGATCCCCTCTACTCTCCCTTTCTTATACATCATTTCGCATAAAAATATAATACTAAGCTTTTTTTGCGCCACGAGCTTTGTCATAAATTAGACTGTCTTGGGGTTCCCAAACTCTGGATAGTTCTAAGAAAGAGTACTCATTAATTCTAACTTAAACTATTTTTTTAACAAGACATTAATGAATTCTTTCAATCACAATAGCACGCCATGTTTGACTGCCTAATTAGTTGATTATTAGAGGAAATACTAACCAACTGACTGAATTACTAGAAGCAGTTTCAAATAACTAATTAAATTACAGGAGTACCGTCGAAACGGAAATTGTTCATAGAAGCCGCCTCGCCATTGCTCCTAGACCTTTTTCTTTGCCACCACTATAAGGTCATGCTCCGCTTTTTTTCCAAATTAAATTCTTAAATTATTTATAAGCAATGCATTGGTTAAGCTAGATTTCCAAATACATAGCAGAATATTGGTCCGTTACTCACATGAGCAGATGTATTCTGGCAATAGTGTGGATTATTGGTTTGAGTGTCCATTATTGACATTGTAACCAACTATCCCATCATCAAGACTCAAGAGCCATTGGTCTAGTGGTAGAATAGCATCCTGCCACGGTTCAGGCGCGGGTTTGATTCCGGGCTGGTGCAACAATCACGTTTCCCATCTATGAAAGTTGTTTTGACAACAAATTTTCTTCCGTATGGGGTCTGCCATAGTGATTTGATAAAAAGAATCACTCACATAAAAGTTTCAAAAATGCTACAAAAAACTAAAATATACTTCAAAATTAATCAGAAAAATACTCAATACTGAACACAGGTAAAATAGCAATCTTAAAGCTATTGATACACCCAATCGCGCCCACCCATATTGTATTCTATGTATAGATTCACAAAGCAGAGAAGTCTTTTCGCTAAGAAAATTTCAATTTCTTGTCACACCAGCAATCTCAAGTGAAGCCCCAAACAATGGATGTAAAATATCTATGAATCCCCTGTAACTGCCTTCTCGGGTGCTACTTCCTCAGTTCCCGAGCTAGCTCTTACAATATCAGTCACATCACTGCTCGTCCCACTTTTTTCAGATCTAATCATGTCAGGAGTAGCAGTACCAAAAATAGGCTCAGAGGTCGAACGAGAAATAGTCTCTTCTGATCGTGTTGCCCTATTCAGGGCTTGGCAATGTGGACAGTAATAGGTAATGTACGGGAATTCCTCCTTACGGGCAAGCCCTGCACAAAGAACAAAAAAAATATTGTTACTAACATTTTGTGAACAATGTTATGTAGCAGCAAAAGCAGCTCAATATGATGGGGATATACATATATCCAGCTCACTCACCGTTGTGCATATGGCAGTTTCCACATATGAGTGCGTATGACTGTGTTGGATCCTCACCCACAAGTAATGCTGCAAGTCGAGCAAGCCAACCCCCATCAAATGAGGCCGATCCCTGAGGAGAGTAATGATCAACAACCAGCTGATTATGCTGAGTCGACTGAGAGCCCTCTGGGCCCACACCTGCAGATTCTAGTTCATCCTGTTGTGGCAACAGATTGGGTACTGCACTATTGGATCTGTTGTGTTGGTTACGATTTCGTAGCCCACCAGAATGCACAAGTTCAGCATCATGGCTTTTTCCTGCCGAGACATTAGCCTTAGATCCATCTCCCAAATACATTTGCAAGCCTGAATCTGCACCCAGTTTAGATGCAAGGACAGTGGCTGCCGCTGCCTTTGCGGCTGGATCTGGATCATATCTCTGCATATACAAGTTTAGGCTTGAGTTCAATATATCCTTCTGTGTATTTAATAATAAAAACATTAGTAACAGTGATCCATGTGAGATCTCATATAGGCTGTAAGGTTTCCAAAGGCAATGCCTAATGGCTTATTAATCAGTACGCTTCACATGCTGGGGGAAATTACAGATGTTTAACAATGCTTAACATCAGTTCTAGGTGATGCTTAACATTTTTTAACCAAGTGAAAACGCAAATGGAAAAAAAAAACATTCCAGATGTTCCTCAACATGTTTCCTCCACCAATCATCTCTTAATTACTGAATGGAATCAAGCCAACTATCAGTTCCAGGTTGCACTTGAAAATGTTTTCGAAACAGAGGCTCAATGATAGAGTACAGCATGAAAATCTGCAACTATTTCGCTGAATAATGATATCTGACAGCAGTCTCTTGGAAATGAAGCTATAATATCATGCAAGTTGCTTCTATAATTTCTTACGATCATAAATTCTCTTTTTCATAAGTTTTATTTACTATCGAACATTTCAAATGATATAACAATGTTTTCCCCTATGCATCAAGGCTTAGAAATTGTAACTGAATCCATAAACTGTCTGAGCTCCTTTGAAAAGGCATGAGAGAAAACTAACATAATTGACAAATATATATCTTTTAATCATCACCTGAATGAGTTGTTGAGTTATGTAATAATTTGTCCTTTCCTTAAGTTCGTCAATTTTTGCTTGCCTTTCAGCCCGAAGCCTGTCCAAAGTTTTCTGGTCCTTGCGATCGCCTATATAATAGCAACATGGTCTATACCATTTAATACTCGGGTTACTATAAAATTATGAACTGTGACAAGCAACCAGGAAACCACATATACAGTTTCTAAAATACAAATGTTTGGCGCTTGTGTAGGCCATATATGATATGCACAATGCATGAGACGAACATTGCTATTTTCTTACAAATACAGAATATAGATAAACATGTATCGAATTAAGTGGAAGACTTGATGGTCAAGGCACTGAATGGTAGTAATGGGCAACCATTCAGTACCTGGGTACATGATATGTATCCTTCTGAGACCTGCTCAATTTTCCTAGTTCAAAAAAAACACATCCCTAGACAGAAACAAAAAAAAATCCAAACCCACTAGAATACGAATTTATGGAAACATTGGGGTTATGATTGCAGATGGTAGACAACATTTTGATACTTTCATCACTTGGATATGTAGTAAATATGAATGACGCTCGAACAGGTATTACCAACAGCTTATCCAATTGAAAAGTAGCTTCAGTTTTGATAGAAGGATTAGAATTTAAACATTAATAGAATGTTTGACACACAACTAACGGAAGAAAATGAGTCTTAGTTCAACAGCTATGAATTTCTTAGAAAATGAACTTTTAGACAGCTAATATTTTGTGATTCTGCATTGCATCTAAACATAAATTTCATTCTCAAGGCAATGATAAACACATCACTTTTTTATATATGATTGCCTAGGGTGTTTATGTTTCATATAGATCAGCATTCTACTAGAAGATCAAAATTTTGAACTATGTTAAACATATTTATCCACTTGACATGATACTTAAGAACTACAGGCAGAGTCACCATACATTTAAATGAGTAAGGAAGCATCTCAATGCAGTAAACTGCATCTATTATAACGTTCCAGCTGTTACTGTTTTGATGAAAGTTAAATGTAAGCATCAAAAACTATCTGAAATTACATCAATACAAATTAGTTATAAGGCCTGCATTATATATCTCATTTAAGGCTCATAAGCAAGTTTCATCAATTACTTCATTGTGTTGAACTTGAATTTACTACAGACAGAATTGATTCTTGACAAATATTGGTTTCAACTTTGTGTTTATGTAGTACACTAGTATAAAAAAAAAAGACCGCCTCACCATATTATTACATTACTCAATTCAAAAACCTTGATTCAGTTTGAGCAAGAACCTATTTTATCCCTACAACATACTCCTCTAGTGTTTTCCGGTATTACAGAAACAATCAGAGTTTTGTGGAGACAATTTATTGATGATGTGATAATAAAAACCAAACATTCTTAAAGAAAAACACCCAGTCAAGACTAATTTTGATCAGTGAAACATATAAGAGCTTAAAAATGTGAGGATAGAGACAGAAACTTAAACTCTTTAGAAAAATCCATCTGTACACTAAAGTAAACTTACACATCTTTGTGAAGCCTACAAGCGCTGAATATGTAGCATAGGATAAGGCAGGCAATATAAACATTGGCAAAACTCGGAATGCCCTCATTTTCCAGTTCATATCCAATGTTCTTGTCGTCATAATTGCATAACCCACTGCAATGGCCTGAAAATGAAATTCCTTTAAGCAAAGGGACCCAATAGTAAAGTGCAACAAATTGTGATATTTGGTGTCCCCCAACCCTTCACTGCAAGACATTGTTGCAGAGAGAAATTACTTTTAAGATCAGTACCCGAAACCACTAGCCCTCAAATATGTGACAGAAGAGAGAAATGGCCTTTACAAAATGCCAATTAGTATCAGCCTCAACACTTCTTTTTCTATTTCTTTGAAAATGTACTATACTAACTATGCTTCCGCTCAATTTCCTCAGCAGGAGTTAAATAAGCTCTTGTCTGGAAGAAATTTTGCAATCAGCCAACTACATAGAAAAATACCATTGGCTACATGTACTAAAAACCAATATCCAATGCAGAAAAAAGAATGAAACAGTGTATCAGCACAACTTGCAAGCTGTTTTTCATTTTCCAATCAAAATCTCATGCCTAAAGGATGTCATCTATTCCAACTTTTCAATTTGCTAAGCATATGCAAGGTGATTTCTTAGAAGTCCAAATTTCCAAAACTTTAAAACATTTCTCATGTCTAAAATGTTGACCAATTACTGAACAAAACTTCTGTGCAGATTAAAGCCTCAAGCCCTCAACTGTAGTAAATAACTGACACCTAAGCATCAGATGACTGATCACCATCATGTACTATAATTTCAAGACTCAATATGAAAACATACACTGTATAGTAAACAAAATTTAGTTGTCAGATTCACATTTATCAATTTTCAATCAAGCAGTACTAGTGATTAGTACCTCAAAAATGACAGAGAAGATGATGAGATTGCGAGCCATGCGCCTCCAACTGAGGGATCTCTTGTTGAGTCTAGCAAGAACAACAGCTTCTTCCTTTGATATATTCTGCAATCTCTTCTCGAAATCGTCAGATTTTCTGAAAAACAGGTTCCACAAGCGCGATACTAGTCCCTTCCGCTGCTTGGGTGAAGTGGTGGTGCTAGTTGCAGTAGCGTCTTTCTCAGCCACATTGGTGCTTCCTCCTTTGTCCTCGGCCATCTTCTTTCAGAAGCAAAATCACTGTCAGTCAACAATCAAAGCCCTAGAAACTAAGAAGAAAACTCAAACCTCAGAAGATTAAAACAGACCTAGTGATGAGCACAACAGAGTGATTGGTTGATTCCGGCGCCGGCGAAGAGGAAATTTAGAAGAGTGTTTGGATCGCCGTCCAGATTCAATTGTCTGCTTTCGAAAACGGGCACGCGCGCAACGCGACGCGAGTGAGGAAGCTTTGAAGTTAACGAAAACCTAAATGTGGGAAAAGAATGATTTCGTTCCCAACTCAAACCGTGTTGAGTCGGCTTCGAAGACGTGTCAAAAAACTTGTCTGGGCCACGTACACACTTACACTGCAGTGGTGCATATCAATCGAGGGTGACAAGTATATTTTCATACCACCAAAGAAATGTATCTTATGGATGTACCCTGCGAAAACTTACGGTAATCTAAGAAATATTAAAGGATAACCTCACATAATTATTGAAATATTTCTTACCTATTTACACTAAGTTAACTAATGTTTTTGTTGACAATTTTTTCCTAGATAAATACATTTGTCAATTACTTAAAGCTAACACTCTAAGATTTCAATAAAAAATTATTAAAATAACAAAGATTATCATCCAAATTTTCAAATATATGTTATTAAATTTTTCTCCTTTCTCCTTCTCTCTCCTACTCGTTTTTCTTCTCTCTCTTCTCAGTGAGTAAGCAAAACAAGCTTCATGCAAATTTTCAATCTCACACGTAGACATCTCTCTCTCTCTCTCTCACACACCTACCCAAAATCATTCTCAATGAATTTTATCAACCACAAGAGGCAACAGAGACGTCTGACTCTACTGCTGGAGATCCGGCGGTCCACTTTCGTCGACACGCAGGCGTGGATTTATCGGAGACTACCAGCCCTGGTGGCGCAATTGATGGGGTTGGGAAAGAGCTTTTGAAATCCATAATCAACGGTGGAGAGAGCTTTCGCTTCCTCCTCCTCGGCAATGACGACGGTTCGTTGATTTGTGTGAATCGAATGAACTGTTTGAGGTCAGAGATCCTGATGTTGAGGATAGATAGAGCGAGATCGAGTCACGCAACCATAATCGAGCACCGTCCGACTGGAATCGGACTCGAGAATTGGTGGGGCCTAGTTGGCTGGACGGCAATTCGCAAGCAAGTTCCGTCTCTGATGCTTCACCATAGAAAAATGTAGCTATATGTTTGTTCATATTATCTGAATACCGATGATCGAGGAAAAATAAAAAAACAAACCCATGATCGTCGAAGATCGGGACGAAGAGTTCTAGAAAGAGCAATTGATATCATCGGCTCCGACCAAGCTCTCGGTGACCACAAGAGCTAGAGACATTTAATTTATGGGGGTTTGGATCATAACCCATTAAAAAGTTTGACCTAAAATCATTTTTTGAATAACAACCCATTAAGAAGGAAAATACATGTTGGAGACCAAAAATAAAGGCCAATGACATCATTTTATAATTTGAAACATAAAAGGGGTATTTTGGTATTTTCACACTTAAAACTAACTGACAAATAACAATAGTGTAATTGAGTGAGAAAAAAAATTCTCGGCACAACCCTCAGACGAAAATACTAGTCAACTATAGTTAGGTGAGAAAGGTGTCAAGTCAATTGTATTTATGTGAGGTTTTCCCCAACTATTATTTATAGATTAGCAATAATCAACAGTTTTGATAAATAAATCAATTTTATTAACAATTTATTAAATAAATTTTAATAAGAGTAATATGGTAAAATGAACTTATACTAAAAAATGAAACTAATAATAACTCCTCGCTCTTTCTCCTATTTAACAAAAATGAACTATGGCATTGCGTTGCACTCGTCGCCTTCCTCGACCCCAACGATACGCTCGTCGCTAGAATATCGTCGAAGGTCGTTGCGCTCAACCACTATCTCCAGGACAATTATGACCTCCTTTTCCCTTAAGGTTATCATCACGCCTGAAACTGAGCTCACGTAGTGGTTGAGGAGAAGACAAAACAACCCCTATATGTTAGTGAATTTGTCCATAAAAATTGGACCTATATTATTCCTAGTTTCATGTGACAACTTTTTGATATGGGTTTGTTGTTATTTTGTGTTGGTTCATATGTTAATTGTGTTGATTAGTGAGATTTGATTCGGGTTTTATTTGAGATTTGTAGTTGCATGTGATATTGTTGGTTATTTGTTGAATCTCGTGGTTATGTGGAAATTGGATTTGTGAAAAGTTAGATACGGTTCATTCAAAAACATAAATACGAAAGGAAATTTTGAATCACCGATTATATCAACCATGGAAATAAAATTTAGCAAATCATATAAAAACAAAAAATATATAGTTCAAATTAAAATTAATCTCGATAGCGTGCATATAACCGTATTGGAGATTGATTCTTTAAAATATATGTCAGGTTTCCTTAAAACGCTTTATTATCCTGTAAGGACAATCATCTCTTAAGATACTACGGTGGACATTAGTCGAACTCTAACCGTGACAAGAGAGTAGGACCAATTGTACAAGATTTTTGGGCGTGGCACGAGACCTCATGGCCAATGCATTGGGCCTCGTGCCACGAGGCCCTTAGTGTCTGGCCCAACAAGGGCCAATAGTGGGGCAAAGAGTGGGCCCCTTTCTCCACTAACTTTGGATTAAGTGGATGATGACTAGATGTGCTTATCCTAATCTTGTGTGGGTGAGTGTGATCTAATTGAGGCCACCCAATGACCATCATCATTTCCCTTAACCCAATACATATCAATTCATACACACTTAACCACACACAACTCACAACACACAAAAAGATCACAAGTGTTGGTTCTTCTCTCCCTCTGTTGGAGCTCTCGGCCGAACACCTCCACACCTCCCTCTCTCTTGCTCTCTCTTCTACTCTAGCAGGTAGAGGAGTGTAGGATCCCTTAGTGATCATCCTATTCGTGTGGACTTGGCTACAGTTGAAGATCTGAAGCGTTCTTCAAAACAAATTCGAACAAACCGAAGGTAAACTTGTGATTTCGGTTTTGCCTTGGGATTTAATGGTTTGATGTTCTTGGACAGATTTTGGTGTTTATATTTATTGTTGCTTCCGCTTCCATGGTTTTCTTGGTAGCCCCAAAGTTCTTACAGTGGTATCAGAGCACGGTTACCCTCTTAAATTTTCGTTTGACTCGATTTCGGTGTTGTTTTGCTTGCCATGTTGCTATAATATGTTTATTTCTTGTTTATTGGTTTTATATGCCATGAAAATGAAGTTTTAAACATATTGACAAATCTGGAAATTTTCGAAAAAAATTGGATTTGTCGGGTCACCAGAAACGGGACTCTCAGGTAGCTGGAAAAGGGGATTGGGCGGGGGCTCCGGCTTGCCGGAGCTGGACTAGGTCGTGGCCATTAGATGGTCACGATATTGTGTCCACCCCGTCTTTTCCCCGGCAGTGGCCGGTTCTTGGCCGTGGCCGGTGCTGGAGGCCCGACAGCTAGGGTTACCAAACCCTAGCGCGTCGGTGCGTAGGGGCTCGTCCCAAATGGGTTTCGGCCCAAATTGGTTTCGGCCCATTTGGTTTGGGCTCGGGGTGATTTTTGTACGGTGTTTGATCCGTGGCACAAACCCGCAATCTAATGTTTTAAACATTTTTAGATTTGAACGGTTTCGATAAACCGATTTTCCGAAAAGGTCTAGTTTCGATAAACCCGACCGAGCAACTTGGGCATGAAAATTAAAACCGGAAATGTATCTTGTTTGACAACATGCTTGTATGATAACATGTTGTGTGATGAGTTGATATGCATGGTGCATAGATAGCCCAATAGAGCATTTAATTATTTATTGCTTTTAAAACGGTATGCGAACCGTTAGATTGTAACGTGTAATTATTCTTTTATGCAGGATGCGAACCGCTAGTGTTAAAGTGTAATTATTCTTTCATCTGGTCTACGAACCGAGTATTAATTGTACTTATTTCTTAAGTCGAGAAGGATGGAAACCGAGAACGGTGACAATCTTGGAGGACATCCATGAGCTAGTGGGAGCGACCTAAGTGGTGATGACGAGAGGAGTCTTCATCTCATAGAATACTTAGGACTTTAGCTTGGGTTATTTGTGCATATTTAACGCTTTGATGCATGCTAGAATTTATTTGAATGATAAATTTAATTGCGAGCATGCTTGGCTTATTTTAGTTTAAGCTATCACCAACATGCAAAGATTAAAACCGGATTAATTGTTTGCATGTTAAAAGCGTTGTGAACCATCGTCGCACGGGTTGTGATGGATGTGTTTAAATTTGAAAACATTTTTACACGGGCTGTAAATGACGATTTCGAAGAAGATAATGTGAGATAAATTAGAATCGTCACAACACGGGTTGTTGATGACATATTCCTAATTGTATCAAACATAATTGATTTAAACTAAATCAATCACAAATAGTTTTAAGTCAAGTGAGACACCAACCTAAAATCATAAGCTTGTAAAGTTCTCAACTTTGTTGATGTCGTGTGCCTTAGCAGAGCATCTTCGAAAGTGCGCTCTATACAAGTTTGCGAAAGTTCTATCTAGATGTCGTGCGCCTTAGCGGAGCATGTTTATCAAACTAAGCATACTTGATTTGGTTGACTTAACTACGATTCTTGACCAGGGTCGAGCGAGGGTGTCAGAAAGGGTATGCCGTGTGCAACAACACAGACCCTTGCCAAAAATTACATGGGTTGTAATTGGACCTAATTGCATTGGTAATAATTGGATGCATGTCCTACCTAAATAAGTGATTCGGAGTGGTGCGCCTTAGCGTACTTCGATTCATGAATCATGGGTATTTGTTTCAGATTCTATTAAGTTATAATCGAATGGTTGATGTTTATTCAGGATCTTCGTAAATTTATTCAATTTTCTCATTAAATTTACTTTCTTCGTGTAGATTGATGTCGAATAATTCAACGAACGCGAATAGTTTGTCATTGAGGCATATCCTCGAAAAGGGTAAGCTCAATGGGACAAACTATCTGGACTAGGACAGGAACCTACGACTTGTGTTCAAGTTGGAACGCAAGGAATGCATCCTAGACCGGGCTATCCATGTGGAGCCAGCACTCAACGCCCTGAGAGCCGTTAAGGATGCATACCAAAAGAACCTTAGCGACAACATCGACGTGGCGTGTGTGATGTTGCGTTCTATGGAGCCGGACCTCCAGAAGTAGTTTATGGAACTGTCTGAGGACCCTTTAGCGATGATTTCACAGATAAAGGTCATGTTCAAGGAGAAGGCTACTCGAAAGATTCGAGATTCTAAAGGAACTCCTCGCCTGCAAAATGTCAGCAGGCAGTTCTGTAGGTCCACATGTCCTAAAAATGAAGGGATATCCCGACGGCCTGACCCCACTCGGCCTCGGGATGGAAAAGCAAACGGCGGTCGATTTAGTTCTGCAATCCCTTCCTCGTACATATGATAGTTTCGTAATGAATTATTATATGCATTATATGGAAAAGACCGTTTCGGATTTACATCAAATGCTTGTGACGGCCGAAAAGAACATCAAAGTCACTCGAGGCAAGGATGTACTAATAAGGGAACTAGTTTCAAAGCTGGAGGTGATAAGGGTAAAGCACCTATGCACTTGACAGGCAAGATGAGACTACCTTTACTTCCTAAACCTCCTATAGTCGGGGAGGCAAAAAAGAAAAAGGAATCAGTTTGCTTCTACTACCAACAGCCCGGTCACTGGAAGAGACACTGCAGAAAGTTTCAGGATGATTAGAAGAATGGCGGTGGGGCCGCGTCTTCCTCAGGTATTTTCTTTTTAGAGCTAAATCTCTCTATTTCAGATTCATGGGTATTAGATACCGGAGCTGAATCTCATATCTGTACAAATGTGTAGGTGTTAGAAAACAGAAGGGATTTGGGCAAGAACGATGTGGACCTAAGAGTTGGGAACAAAGTTCGGGTTGCCGTAACTGCTATAGGACCCGTTAGAATTGTTTTGCCTAGTGGCCTTGTTCTTGTACTTCATAATGTGTATTTTGTACCTACTTCCAGCAGAAACATTATATCCATTTCCTTACTAGATAAGGAAGAATTTTCTTTTGTGATCAAAAATGGAAGTTTTAATATAAAACGTGATGACGTACATTATGTGATAACATTTTTGTGCCCTAGTCCAATTGATAGTAGTCTATAAATGTCTATGTATATTTATCATGGTTTGTAATAAATAAAAACGGCTTTGTATTACTTATGTGTTGAAGTAATATGTTAAGCATGATCTGATTTATGACCACTAAAGTAGTAGAACCATAAATCTGTTCGGATCACACTTAACAAGTCCCTGGTCAATATATGCTTCAATCGAAGTGACCAGTATGAGGATGGTTCTCAATGATGTAGTTCTGCTTATCATAGGGATGTGGGATCCCGGAATCATATCATAGATATCATGAGGTGATTGATATCGGACAACCCGCTTTGAATAGTGTTTCATAGATTAAGCCATGAACATATTCAAATGCGATAGCTTGTCAAGATATCCTTAGACCAAGGAATCTTTGTGATCGTTATGCGGTCGACGTACGACTTTAACTTGCGCCTAACGCTTTCAGTAACAGGATTGCAATAACGGGCATGATTGGGTGGCGGAACGGATTGCATGAGTGACACGAAAGACGACTAAGGGATTTATCCCTCGTACTACGGTATGGGAAAGGTATCCGTTAAGGCCGCTTGATCGAGAGTGGACTCAGTGATACGGGTTATCAGTTCTCAGCCATCTCACATATCAAGTAACAATGATTGATTAAACAAGGATGACGACTCTATGCCTTGTGATCAATCAGGATGTCTAGAGATAATAGGATAGTGACTTGTACGCAAAAGGTTAAATCGAATCATCGATCATCATATACCTTGGGTAATCATAATGTCTTACTAGAGACCACTTATGATGGATCGGGCAAGAGAGATCTCTTGCGCCGATCTGCCAACGGTGGCATGAGCCTGGAGGGTCACACACATACAAGATGGATAACTTGAGACAAGGAAACCTTAACGGTTCTTGAGGAGCAATACATGGACAAAATTGAAGGTTTTGGACCATGGATTCGGTTTGAGAGAATAATTAGCGAATCGAGAAAACTGTGATTTACGTCGATGTCGCGTTGGATTTTGTTTGATAAGTAACGACAAAAAAGGTCGGATAACTTTTGGACACGGCACGCGACCACATGGGCGAGCCCATTGGGCTCGGCCCATGAGGTCACCTAACCGGCCCAACAAGGGCCGATATGAGGCCCAACAAGCCCAAGTGGCCGGCCACCTTGGTGGGTCCAAGGGTGGGGGCCACACACCATGCTTAGTTGGTGTTGTTGATTAAGAGGAGAGTGATTTAAGGGGTTTAGGTGATGACTTGCCTTTAACTCATGCTTTCATCATTTGTTACTTTAATGACTCATGCTTATGAGTTGATGAAGTAGACAAATATCATTTGAATTAATCACATAGTTTTTCTTTCTTGATTCAACAAAGACTAAAAGGTAAATTTCTTGTGGAATAGATTTTGCCTTGAGATTTAATGGTTCATGTTCTTGGACAAGGTTTGGAGTTGCTTTTGTTTATGCTTCCGCTATCTCGATGATCTTGAACGCTCCATAACCCTACAGTGGTATCGGAGGGTGGTTAACCCTCTTATTTATTCGTCTTGTTGAACTTGTTTCGGTTTTATCATGATTTGCATGCCATATTTGTTGATAACATGTTTTAATGCTTTTTAGGTAAATTGCATGAAATATGTTATTTTTGAAAAATATATTAAATTTGGAATTTTTCGTATTTTTACTGGATTTGTCGGGTCCGAGAAGGGACTCTCGGGGAGCCGGATCCGAGGTACCGGACGGAGGTCATCAGAGGCTGGCGGTGAGCGGGGCCATCCCCCTTCTTGGCCGAAGCCGAGAAGGGAGGCAAGCTCGGCTTAGGCTTTCCAAAGCCCAAAGCCGAGCCGTGATGTTGGGCTCGGCCCAATGGGTTTCAGCCCATTGAGCTTGGGCCCGACTTGGTTCGTGCATAAACCCGCGATCCAATATTTCGAAAACTTTCAAATTTGATCGGTTTCGATAAACCGTTTTTCGAAAAGGTCTAGTTTCGATAAACCCGACCAAGCAACTTGGCAAAATTAAAACCGGAATATTGCATATTATTTGATAACATGTTTGTGTGATAACATGTTGGATGATGTGATGAGATGTATGATGCATTAGTAGCCCATTAGAATTTTATCGCTTTCACGGTTTGCATACCGTTAGTGTTAGGATGTAATTATTCTTTCATTCGAGCCCTTAAAGTGTAATTTTTTTTTTCCGGTCTAAGAACCGAGTATTAATTGTAATTGCTACTCAAAGTCGAGAAGGATGGAAAATCGAGCACAATGACGGTCTTGGAGGAAGTCCAAGAGCTAGTGGGAGTTCGAATGAGAAAGACGAGAAGATGTGATGTCTCGTAGAATCTTAAGAATATGATGGGCTCTTGATGCATATTTAAACGCTTTATGATGCTCGCTTGAATTATTAAATAATTATTGTATGCTTGCATGCTTAGCTTATAAGTTTATAAGCCATCACCTCACATGCAAATATGTTTGCATGATTAAATCGTTGTGAACCATCATCGGACGGGTTGTGATGGATGAGTTCAATTTTGAAACGTGTTTGCACAGGTTGCAAATGACGACTTCAAAAGAAGATTGTATATGATACAATTAGAAACATCACAACACGGGTTGTTGATGATGGGTTCGTAATTGTACCAAAATACTTTTGAATTATTAAATACAACCAAATCACAACATAATTTGAGTCAAGTGAGATGCCACCCAAATTCACACCCATGTAGAAACATTCTCTCGGTGTCGTGCACCTTAGCGAAGCATCGATAGAATGGGTTCTATATGAAATGGTCAACCTTGTGGGATGTCGTGCGCCTTAGCAGAGCATCTGCACAAAATTGATGCATATGTCAAGGTTGTTTGACTCGACCACGATTCTCGGTCTGAGGTCGAGCTGGGGCATCGGAAGGGTAAGCCGTGTGCTTTTGCACATACCCTGACCAAGAGTTACACGGGTTGTAATTGAATGGACGTCCTACCTAAATGGGTCAATTGGAGCGGTGCGCCTTAGCGTACTTCAATTGACAAATAAGGGATCTTGGTTTAAAGATTCTAAACCTTAGAATCAGATGGTTGGTGTTTAATTCAGATCTTCGTAAATTTATTCAACTTTTCTGATTAAATTTACTTTCTTCGTGTAGAAATGGCTAGTAATTCAACAAACTCGTCTAATTTGTTATTGAGGACTATACTTGATAAGTGTAAACTCAATGGAACAAATTATCTGGACTGGGACCGAAATCTACGACTTGTGTTAAAGTTGGAACGCAGGGAGTACGTCCTAGACAAGGCTATCCCGGTGGAGCCAGCTGCCAACGCAACGAGGGTCTTTAAGGATGCGTACCAGAAACACCTTAGCGACTCTATCGACGTTGCGTGTGTCATGCTGGGCTGCATGGAGGGGGACCTCCAGAAGCAGTTTATGGAGCTATCCCATGATCCGTTTGCAATGTTTGCACAGATCAAGGATATGTTCAAAGAGACAGTACGTATTGAAAAATACACTTTTCTCCGTGAACTCATTTTCTGCAAAATGTCTGCAGGCAGTTCCGTAGATCCACACGTCCTACGCATGAAGGGACATCTCGATCATATGACTAGTCTCGGAATGACTATGGAAAAGAAGATGGCTGCGGATTTTATTCTGCAATCCCTTCCTTATGCATATGGTGGGTTCGTCATGAACTATCACATGCATGACATGGACAAGACCGCATCGGAGTTGCATATCATGTTAGTGACTGCCGAGAAGAGCATAAGGGGCAATACGCCCAAACTGTGTTCTAATGGTCAAAAAGGGATTCGGCTTCAAAGCTGGTGGTGATTAGGGTAAAGGCCTTATGCACCTAGCAGGGAAGAACAAACGACCTTTCATTACTAAACCTTCCATGCCGATAAAGAGCAAGGGGAAGGAAAAGGAGTCGGTCTGTTTCTACTGCTAAAAGCCTAGTCATTGGAAAAAGGACTGTCAACAGCTGAAGGAAGATCAGAAGAAGGGCGATGGGGCCGCTACTTCGTCAGGTTTTCCATTAGAGCTAAATCTTTCTACTATAAATGCTTGGGTACTAGACACTGGAGCTGAGTCTCATGTCTGTGCGGATGTGCAGGTACTGCGTAGCAGAAGAGATGTGGGGGAAAACGAAGTGGACCTAAGAGTTGGGAACAACGTGCGAGTTACCGCAACTGCTGTGGGTTCGGTTTGTTTTGCCCAGTAGGCTTGTAATAGAACTTTTTGATGTGCTTTACGTACCTGCTTTCAGCAGGAATATTGTATCAATATCCCTTCTTGAAAAAGAAGGTTATTATTTTGATATTAAGAACGGGTTTTTTAATGTTATGCGCAATAATATGTTTTATGGAATTGCTCACACAGTTGGAGGTTTATACATATTAAATATGCAAAACTCGAGATCCAACATGCTCTATAATATCAATGCTAAGAGGTTTAAAGCTAATGATTTAGACCAAACTCTAATCTGGCATTGTCGTCTAGGTCACATAAATGAGAAACGCATATCAGCGCATCATAAGCGCGGACTTCTAAGTCAGTTCGAATTCCAAACGATTGAAAGATGCGAGGCTTGTTTAATGGGCAAGATGATTTAAGCGCCCTTTCAACGGTATAGGTGAGAGGGCAGGTGATCTATTGGGTCTAATACATTCAGACGTATGTGGACCAATGAGTACACCAGCCAGAGGTGATTTAGGCTTCTTTATCACATTTACTGATGATTTCAGTAGATATGGTTATGTCTATCACATGAGACATAGGTCAGAAGCATTTGATAAATTCAAGGAGTTTAGGACTGAAGTAGAAAACTAACTCGGAAAGAGTATCAAGGCACTCCGTTCTGACGGGGTGGAGAATACTTATTCGAAGAGTTTCTTAGTCATCTTACAGGAAGTGGAATACTATGTCAGTGGACTCCGCCAGGAACACCGCAACTCAATGGTGTGTCCGAGCGAAGGAATCAGACATTGTTGGATATGGTTCGATCGATGTTAAGTCACAGTGATCTCCCGATCTCCTTCTAGGGTTACGCTCTACAAATGGCCGCGTTCATAATATATAGGGCTCCGTCGAAAGCAGTGGAAGGGACATCATTCGAGAAATGGTACGGGAAGGAACATGTTTTGTCCTTCTTGAAAATCTGGGGTTGCGAGGCTTTTGTAAAATAGTTGCTTGCAACCAAGCTCGAACCGAGATCAGATAAGTGCACTTTCGTCGGATATCCAAAAGAAACAAAAGGATACAACTTCTACAAACCGAGCGAAAACAAAGTATTTGTCGCCCGAGGTGGGATATTCTTGGAAAAGGAATTTATTTCCAAGACAGTCAGTGGGAGGACTATCCATCTTGATGAAGTTCTAGATGAGATAGTCACTTAGGAACCACTGGACGAGAAGTGGTCGTTGAGCAAGAACCAATAGCTACAGTTAATGAGGACGGTCCAAGGCGGTCTGAAAGGACAAGTCATGCACCTATCAGATACGGTTTCCTAGTAACTGGAGGTGATGATTTGGTGTTAGTGGACAATGATCCAGCTACCTTTCGAGAGGCCATGGACGGAACCGATTCTAAGAAATGGCTGGAAGCCATGAGGGAAGAAATGCAATCCATGTCAGATAATCAAGTGTGGGACTTGGTGGATCAAACCCCTGGCGTAAAAGTCATAGGGTGTAAATGGATCTTTAAAATATAGATAGACATGAATTGCAAAACTCAGACCTACAAAGCGAGACTGGTAGCAAAAGGTTATAGGCAAGTCCACGGAATTGACTATGAGGAAACCTTTTCTCCAGTAGCTATGGTCAAATCTATCCGCATTCTACTTGCGTAGCAGCTTATCATAATTATGAGATATGGCAAATGGATGTCAAAACTGCTTTCCTCAATGGGAGGTTCGCTGAGGACGTTTATATGTCCCAGCCTGAGGGTTTTGAGGATCCAAACAATAAGGGAAAGATTTGTAAGTTGCTCAAATCAATTTATGGTTTGAAGCAAGCATCTCAGAGTTGGAATCAACGTTTTGATGAAGTAGTGAAACAGTTTGGCTTCATCAAGAACGATGATGAACCTTGCGTGTATAAAAAGGCAGATGGGAGCAAATGTTAGGATTGTGCCCTAGTCCAATGTAATTCCTTAATCTATATTGTAACGGACATCATTATTCTACATAATAAAAGGCATAATATTACTAATGTGTTGTAGTAATATATCTAATGTAATTTGATCTATGTCATAATGTGTGTAACCACTTATAGTAGAACTATAGATCAGAAAGAATTGCATTCGATAAAGTCCCCGATCAGCTAAGCTTCTTTTGAAGCGATCAGTATGAGACTAACTCCTTGTGATCATGCTCTACTGATCATTGCAAAGTGCGTGCTAGATTTATATCATAGATACCATCAGGTCGATGATATTGGACAACCCGATTGTGAGTATGTTGCATAGATCCAGTCATGAGATACTCACATATCGTAGCTTGTCATTATATCCTAAGACCAAAGAGTCTTTTTGTACACTATGTAACGAATACCTAAGTTTGACCTGGTCTAACGTTGTCTGTAAAAGGGTAACTATAACGACTTCGATTTGCTTTGATATTCATTGCATTAGTGAACTCAATGAGTATGACTGAAGGAATAGCACGGCCGTGCAGGTGATACCTTAGTATCAGTTTTCAGTCATCTCAGATATCAAGAAACAGTGATTAATAAATTAGGATGACAATTCTATGCCTATTGATCAATCGGGATATCGGTTTGATAAAAGGATATTAACATGTTCGATAACAGGCTAAGTCAAATAATCGATAATCACGAACGTTGGGTAATCATAATGTCTTGCTAGAGAACACTTATGATGGAAAGGGTAAAATAGTAATTTTGCCAGTCTGCCATCTGTTGTGAGCCTAGAGGCTCACACGCATTAAGCCCGATACATGACAAATAATTTTGGATGGAAATTGAAAATGATTCGGTAGTTTTTTGGCCTAAGGTTTTAACCAGGTAGTTGAAGAAATCGATTCGAGGCAATTGAACCGTTTTGTCTAAACCGAAATTAGAACGCAAGTTAATGGGTTTAATTTGGGTTTTAGTTAAACGGGCTTAAAGACCCTTTAGGGATTTAAGTGATGAAGGGGGAAAAGTGCAAATAGGAGTTTAAGAGGGTTAGATATGCAATTATTAATTTGAAATTCAATTTTATTTCAAATTAAAATTCCAAAAATATCTTCCACCTTTTTCTCTAACCATTAGCAACCACTTCCCCTCATTTTTGTCAAGCTTCTCAAGAACAGTCATAGCAAAAGTGTGAGAGAAAACCATTTCGGTTGTGGTGCTTGTGTGGACCTAATAGAGAAACACTAACATTGTGTTTTCATCGATTCATAAAGGTATTTTTCAGATTTGAAATGGTTGATAGCATGTTGAATTTTCATTAAGATTTTCGTATTATTCGATCACCATGGTTACATAACTTCCGCTGCATGAAATTTATCGTTTGGAACCCATGGTGATCTATTTCAGTGGTATCAGAGGATGGTTGTTATGAACTTTATTCAACAAGTTTAATTCTGATTATTTTTTTGTGTTTATATGTTCATCACCTTAGAATGCATGTAATTGAAACAAAAAAAAAATTCATATTTAATTGATTTTGGAAAAGTTGGAAAATATTATTTTTGGTGTTTCGGGTTAGCCTTGGCTGAGCCATGGATGACCAGGGTCGAGACCCTTGGTGGACCATGGTATGCCCTAGGGCAGACCATGGTCAGCACCAAGGGCCGACAAGGGTCGCCTACGGGCGACCATGGCAGCCCTCGCGGGCAACAATAGTTGCCTCGCGGGCGACCACGGTCATGATAGCATTTGTGCCCTAGTCCAATTGGTATTAGCCTGTAAACGTCTATGTTCAAATATCATCGTTTGTAATGTATAAATATAAACGACTTTATATTACTTATGTGTTGAAGTAATATGTTAAGCATGATCTGATTTATGACCACTAAAGTAGTAGAACCATAAATCTGTAAGGATCACACTTAACGAGTCCCTGGTCAACCTATGCTTCCTTAAAAGCGACCAGTATGAGGATGGTTCTTAATGACGTAGTTCTACTTGTCATAAGGATGTGGGATCCTGGATCCATATCATAGATATCATGAGGTGATTGATATTGGACGACCCGCATTGAATAGTGTTTTCATAGATTAAGCCATAAACATATTCAGATGCGATAGCTTGTCACAACGTCCTTAGACCAAGGAGTCTTTGTGATCACTATGCAATGAACGTACGGCTTTAACTTGCGTCAAACGCTTTCTGTAAAAGGATTGCTATAAAGGGCATGATTGGGTGGCGGAACGGGTTGCATGAGTGACACGAAAGACGGCTAAGGGATTTATCCCTCATACTACGGTATGGGAAAGATATCCGTTAGAATGCCTCTTGATGGAGACTGACTGAGAGAAAAAGCATGGCCATGCAAATGATATGGGTTATCATTTCTCAGTCATCTCGCATATCAAGTAACAACGATTGATTGAACAAGGGAGACGACTCTATGCCTTGAGATCAATTGGGATATCTAGAGATAAAAGGATGGTGACTTGTACGCACAAAGGTTAAGTCGAATTATCGATCATCGTGCACCTTGGGTAATCATAATGTTTTACTAGAGACCACTTATGATGGATCGGGCAAGAGCGAGTCTTGCGCTGATCTGCCAACGGTGGCATGAGCCTAGAGGGTCACACACATACAAGACGGATAACTTGAGACAAGGAAACATGGATGTTTCTTAAGGAGAAGTATATGGACAAAACTGGAGGTTTTGTGCCATAGGTTCGGTTTGAGAGAATAATTAGCGAATTGAGAGAAATTGAGTTTTTCGTCGATATCGCGTCGGACTTTGTTTGATAAGTAACGACAAAAAGGTCGGGCAACTTTTGGACGTGGCATGAGACAACACGGGAGGGCCCATTGGGCTCGGCCCATGAAGCCTCATGGCCGGCCCAATAAGGCCATATGGCCGGCCCACTTGGTGGGGCCATTGTGGGGGCCACACAATGCCATGCTTAGTTGGTGATTGTGGATTAAGAGGTGAGTGATTTAAGGGGTATGGGTTAAAGCACCTTTAAGCCCATACCAATCACTTTTAACCCATACTTGTGAGTTGGGTGATGAATTATTATGCAAGACTTTAATTCATTAATTCATTAAGTCACAAAACACACAAAAATCCTCTCTCTCTCTCATTGTGGCCGGCCACCCCTCTCCTCTTCATCATCTTGCTCTCTTGTTCTTCATTTAATTGTTCTAGTAGGCAATTAAGTGAAGGATCTTGAAGATCATCCTCTTGGTGTGGACTAGCTTTAGAGAAGAAGATCCGAACGTTCTTCTTTATCGATTCAAACAAGACTTAAAGGTAAACATCTTGTGGAATAGATTTTGTTTTGGGATTTAATGGTTTAAATGTTCTTGGACAAGGTTTGGAGTAGATTATCTTTTATTGCTTCCGCTATCTCCACGATCTAGAACGCTCCAAAACCCTACAGTGGTATCAGAGCGTTGGTTACCCTCTTAATCTTTGTCTTGTTGAATTCATTTCGGTTTTGTGATTATTCGCATGCCAAAAGTTGATAACATGAATTTAATGCTTTTTGGGAGATTTGCATGAAATATGTTAATTTTGAAAAATATATTTAATTTGGAATTTTTCGGAAATTATTGGATTTGTCGGGTCCGAGAAGAGACTCTCGGGGAGCCGGATCGGAGGTACCGGACGGAGGTCACCGGAGGCCGGTGAGGCCGGCGGTGACCGGGCCCGTCCCCACTCTTGGCCGAGGCCGAGAGTGGCGGCAAGCCGGGTTTGGGCCTTCCAAGGCCCAAACCGGGCCGTGCATAGTTGGGCTCGGCCCAATGGGCCCTCGGCCCATTGGCTTGGCCCGACTTGGTTCGTGTGTGGTGTTTGATCCATGTCACGAACCCGCGATCCAATATTTCGAAAACTTTCAAAATTTAATCGGTTTCAATAAACCGTTTTTCGAAAAGGTCTAGTTTCGATAAACCCGACCAAGCAACTTGGCAAATTTAAAACCGGAATTATTGCATATTATTTGATAACATGTTTGTGTGATAACATGTTGGATGATGTGATGAAATGTATGATGCATTAGTAGCCCATTAGATTTATCGCTTTCACGGTTTGCATACCGTTAGTGTTAGCGTGTAATTATTCTTTTATTCGAGCCCATAAAGTGTAATTATTTTTTATCCGGTCTACGAACCGAGTATTAACTGTAATTATTACTCAAAGACGAGAAGGATGGAAAATCGAGCACGATGACGGTCTTGGAGGAAGTCCAAGAGCTAGTGGGAGCCCGAATGAGAAAGACGAGAAGATGTGAAGACTCGTAGAATCCTAAGATTAGGATGGGCTATAAAATGCATATTTAACGCTTTATGGATGTTTGCTTGAATTATTTAATTAATTGCATGCTTGCATGATTAGTTTATAAGTTTATAAGCGATCACCTCACATGCAAAGATTAAAATCAACTTTAATTGTTTGCATGTTTAAAGCGTTGTGAACTATCATCACACGGGTTGTGATGGATGAGTTCAAATTTGAAACGTATTTGCACGGGTTGCAAATGACGGATTCATATGAAGATAGTATGTGATACAATTAGAAACGTCACAACATGGGTTGTTGATGACGGGTTCGTAATTGTACCAAATACTTTCGAATTATTAAACACAACCAAATTACAAGTTAATTTGAGTCAAGTGAGATGCCACCCAAATTCACACCCATGTAGAAACATTTTATCGGTGTCGTGCGCCTTAGCGGAGCATCGATCGAATGGGTTCTAGATGGGAATGGTAAACTTTGTGGGATGTCGTGCGCCTTAGCGGAGCATCTGCACAAAGTTAACTCGTTAGTGAAAGTTGGTTGACTCAACCACGATTCTTGGCCTGAGGTCGAGCTGGGGCATCGGAAGGGTAAGCCGTGTGTTTTACACATACCCTGACTAAGAGTTACACGGGTTGTAATTGGACGGATGTCCTACCTAAATAAGTCAATTGGAGCGGTGCGCCTTAGCGCACTTCAAATGACGAATAAGGGATCTTGGTTTAAAGATTCTAAATTTTAGAATCTAATGGTTGGTGTTTAATTCGGATCTTCGTAAATTTATTCAACTATTCTGATTAAATTTACTTTCTTCGTGTAGAAATGGCTAGTTATTCAACAAACTCGTCTAATTTGTCATTGAGGACTATACTCGAAAAGTGTAAACTCAACGGGACAAATTATCTAGACTGGGACAGAAATTTACGACTTGTGTTAAAAATGGAACGCAGGGAGTACGTCCTTGATAAGGCTATCCCTGAGGAGCCAACTGCCAACGCAACGAGGGTCGTTAAGGATGCGTACCAGAAACACCTTAGCGACTCTATCGACATTGCGTGTGTCATGCTGGGCTGCATGGAGGCGGACCTCCAAAAGCAGTTTATGGAGCTATCCCATGATCCGTTTGCAATGTTTGCACAGATCAAGGATATGTTCAAGGAGAAAGTACGTATTGAAAAATACACTGTTCTCCGAGAACTCATAGCCTGCAAGATGTCAGCAGGCAGCTCCGTAGGTCCTCACGTCCTACAGATGAAGGGGCATTTTGACCATATGACTAGTATCGGTATGTCTATGGAAAAGGAAATGGCTGCGGATTTTGTTCTGCAATCCCTTCCTCATGCATATGGTGGGTTCGTCATGAACTATCATATGCATGATATGGACAAGACCGTGTCGGAGTTGCACAGCATGCTAGTAACTGCCGAGAAGAGCATAAGGAGCAGTTCGTCCAAAAATGTCTTCATGGTCAAGAAGGGACCCAGCTTCAAAGCTGTTGGTGGCAAGGGTAAAGGCCCAAGACACCTCGCAGGGAGGAACAGACGACCATTTATTCCTAGACCTCACATGCCCGTACAAGGCAAAGGGAAGGCAAAGGAGTCGGTCTGTTTCTACTGTCAAAAGCCTGGTCATTGGAAGAAAGACTGTCAGCAGCTGAAGGAGGATCAGAAGAAGGGCGGTGGGGCCGCTACTTCATCAGGTATTCCATTAGAGCTATATCTTTCTACAATAAATACCTGGGTACTAGACACTGGAGCTGAGTCTCATGTCTGTGCTGATGTGCAGGTGTTACACAGTAGAAGAGATATAAAGGAAAACGAGGTGGACCTAAGAGTTGGGAACAATACCAGAGTTGCCGCAACTGCTGTGGGTTCTGTGAACCTTGTTTTGCCCAGTGGGCTTGTAATTGAACTTAATGATGTGTTTTGCGTACCTGTTTTCAACAGGAATATTATCTCAATTTCTCTTCTTGAAATAGAGGGATATTATTTTAATATTAAGAACGGTTTTTTTGATATTATGCGCAACAACATAGATTATGGCAATGCTTGCACTGTTGGAGGATTATACATATTGAATATGCAAAACTCGAAATCCAACATGCTCTATAATGTAAATGCTAAGAGGTTTAAAACTAATGATTTAGACTAAACTCTTATCTGGCATTGTCGTCTAGGTCACATAAATGAGAAACGCATCTCAGCGCTTCATAAGCGCGGACTTCTAAGTCAATTCGAATTCCAAGCGATTGAAAGATGCGAAGCTTGTTTGATGGGCAAGATGACTAAAGCGCCCTTCACTGGTTTAGGTGAGAGGGCAAGTGACTTATTGGGTCTAATACATTCAGACGTATGTGGACCAATGAGTACGCATGCCAGAGGTGGTTTAGGCTACTTTATCACATTTACTGACGATTTCAGTAGATATGGTTATGTCTATCTCATGAGACATAAGTCCGAAGCTTTTGATAAATTCAAAGAGTTTAGGACTGAAGCAGAAAACCAACTCGGAAAGAGTATCAAGGCACTCCGTTCTGATCGGGGTGGAGAATACTTATCCGAGGAGTTTCTTAGTTATCTTACTGAAGGTGGAATACTATCTCAGTGGACTCCGCCAGGAACACCGCAACTTAATGGTGTGTCCGAACGGAGGAATCGAACATTGTTAGATATGGTTCGATCAATGTTAAGTCTCACTGATCTCCCGATCTCCTTCTGGGGTTATGCTCTGCAAACGGCCGCTTTCATAATAAATAGGGCTCCGTCGAAAGCAGTGGAAGGGACATCATTTGAAAAATGGTACGGGAAGGAACCCGTTTTGTCCTTCCTTAAAATCTGGGGTTGCGAGGCTTATGTTAAAAGGTTGCTTGCAACCAAGCTCGAACCAAGATCAGATAAATGCACTTTCGTCGGATATCCAAAAGAAACAAAAGGATACTACTTCTACAAACCGAGCGAAAATAAAGTTTTTGTCGCTCGAGGTGGGACGTTCTTGGAAAAAGAGTTCATTTCCAAGACAGTCAGTGGGAGGGCTATTCATCTTGATGAAGTTCTAGATGATATGGTCACTCGGGAACCACGAGAAGACCCACTAGAAGAGGTAGAGCCAGAAGTGGTCATTGAGCAAGAACCAATAGCTGCAGTTAATGAGGACGGTCCGAGGCGCTCTGAAAGGATAAGTCATGCACCTGTCAGATACGGTTTCTTAGTAACTGAAGGTGATGGTTTAGTACTAGTGGACAATGATCCAGCTACCTTTCGAGAGGCTTTGGACGGAACCGACTCTGAGAAATGGCTGGAAGCCATGAGGGAAGAAATGCATTCCATGTCAGATAATCAAGTGTGGGACTTGGTAGATCATACCCCTGATGTTAAGGTCATAGGGTGTAAATGGATCTTTAAAATAAAGATTGACATGGATGGCAAACCTCAGACCTATAAAGCGAGACTGGTAGCAAAAGGTTATAGACAAGTCCACGGAATTGACTATGAAGAGACCTTTTCTCCAGTAGCTATGGTCAAATCTATCCGCATTCTTCTTGCCATAGCAGCATATCACAACTATGAGATATGGAAAATGGATGTCAAAACCGCCTTCCTCAACGGGAGGTTAGCTGAGGACGTTTATATGTCTCAGCCTGAGGGTTTTGAGGATCCAAAGAATAAGGGAAAGATTTGCAAGTTGCTCAAATCAATCTATGGTTTGAAGCAAGCATCTCGGAGTTGGAATCAGCGTTTTGATGAAGTAGTAAAACGGTTTGGCTTCGTCAAGAACGACGATGAACCTTGCGTGTATAAAAAGGCAAGTGGGAGCAATATAATCTTTTTAGTGCTTTATGTTGATGACATACTGCTCATTGGAAACGACGTCCCTACCTTGCTCTTAACGAAGACTTGGTTAGGTGAGTGTTTCGCAATGAAAGACTTAGGCGAGGCCTCTTACATCTTGGGAATCAAGATATATAGAGACCGTGACAAGCGGGTCTTGGGCTTAAGTCAAAGCACTTATATAGACAAGGTGTTGAGACGATTCTCAATGCAAGATTCAAAGAAAGGATTGCTGCCCATGCGTCATGGCGTGAAGCTTAGCAAGAAGCAGGGTGCTGAGACACCTGCAGAGCTAGCAAGAATGAATGAGATCCCATATGCTTCGGCTATAGGGTCCATAATGTATGCCATGATATGCACGAGACCGGATGTCTCGTTTGCCCTAAGCTGTACCAGTAGACATCAATCCAAACCCGATGAGGCACACTGGATGGCTGTCAAGGCGATTCTCAAATATTTGAGAAAAACCAAGGACGCCTTTCTTGTATACGGGGGCAGAAATGATGATCTCGTCGTCAAAGGATACGTCGACGCTAGTTTCCAGACAGACCCCGATGACTTTAAGAGTCAGTTGGGATATGTGTTTATGTTGAACGGTGGAGCATTCAGCTGGAAAAGCAAGAAGCAGGATACCATTGCCGACTCTACGACGGAAGTTGAGTACATTGCCGCATGTGAGGCGGCAAAAGAGGCTGTATGGATCAGGAGTTTCATGGCTGGGTTAGGTGTAATTGAAAACCCGTCTAACCCAGTAGACTTATATTGTGACAACACCGGGGCTATTGCGCAAGCTAAGGAACCCAGGGCACATAAGAGATCCAAACATGTACTCAGAAAGTATCACATCATCCGCGACATAATTGCTAGAGGTGACGTGAAGATCCACTACGTTGCAACTGATGATAACACAGCCGACCCATTGACCAAGGCTCTTCCTCAAGATAAACATGAAAAACATGTTAGGTCAATGGGTATAGACTGGGACTTAGATTGGAGCTAAGGGCAAGTGGGAGATTGATAGCATTTGTGCCCTAGTCCAATTGGTATTAGCCTGTAAACGTCTATGTTCAAATATCATCGTTTGTAATGTATAAATATAAACGGCTTTATATTACTTATGTGTTGAAGTAATATGTTAAGCATGATCTGATTTATGACCACTAAAGTAGTAGAACCATAAATCTGTACGGATCACACTTAACGAGTCCCTGGTCAACCTATGCTTCCTTAAAAGCGACCAGTATGAGGATGGTTCTTAATGACGTAGTTCTACTTGTCATAAGGATGTGGGATCCTGGAACCATATCATAGATATCATGAGGTGATTGATATCGGACGACCCGCATTGAATAGTGTTTTCATAGATTAAGCCATAAACATATTCAGATGCGATAGCTTGTCACAACGTCCTTAGACCAAGGAGTCTTTGTGATCACTATGCAATGAACGTACGGCTTTAACTTGCGTCAAACGCTTTCTGTAAAAGGATTGCTATAAAGGGCATGATTGGGTGGCGGAACGGGTTGCATGAGTGACACGAAAGACGGCTAAGGGATTTATCCCTCATACTACGGTATGGGAAAGATATCCGTTAGAAGGCCTCTTGATGGAGACTGAATGAGAGAAAAAGCATGGCCATGCAAATGATACGGGTTATCATTTCTCAGTCATCTCGCATATCAAGTAACAATGATTGATTGAACAAGGGAGACGACTCTATGCCTTGAGATCAATTGGGATATCTAGAGATAAAAGGATGGTGACTTGTACGCACAAAGGTTAAGTCGAATTATCGATCATCGTGCACCTTGGGTAATCATAATGTTTTACTAGAGACCACTTATGATGGATCGGGCAAGAGCGAGTCTTGCGCTGATCTGCCAACGGTGGCATGAGCCTAGAGGGTCACACACATACAAGACGGATAACTTGAGACAAGGAAACATGGATGTTTCTTAAGGAGAAGTATATGGACAAAACTGGAGGTTTTGTGCCATAGGTTCGGTTTGAGAGAATAATTAGCGAATCGAGAGAAATTGAGTTTTTCGTCGATATCGCGTCGGACTTTGTTTAATAAGTAACGACAAAAAGGTCGGGCAACTTTTGGACGCGGCATGAGACAACACGGGAGGGCCCATTGGGCTCGGCCCATGAAGCCTCATGGCCGGCCCAATAAGGGCCCAATAAGGCCATATGGCCGGCCCACTTGGTGGGGCCATTGTGGGGGCCACACAATGTCATGCTTAGTTGGTGATTGTGGATTAAGAGGTGAGTGATTTAAGGGGTATGGGTTAAAGCACCTTTAAGCCCATACCAATCACTTTTAACCCATACTTGTGAGTTGGGTGATGAATTATAATGCAAGACTTTAATTCATTAATTCATTAAGTCACAAAACACACAAAAATCCTCTCTCTCTCTCTCTCATTGTGGCCGGCCACCCCTCTCCTCTTCATCATCTTGCTCTCTTGTTCTTCATTTAATTGTTCTAGTAGGCAATTAACTGAAGGATCTTGAAGATCATCCTCTTGGTGTGGACTAGCTTTAGAGAAGAAGGTCCGAACGTTTTTCTTTATCGATTCAAACAAGACTTAAAGGTAAACATCTTGTGGAATAGATTTTGCTTTGGGATTTAATGGTTTAAATGTTCTTGGACAAGGTTTGGAGTAGATTATCTTTTATTGCTTCCGCTATCTCGACGATCTAGAACGCTCCAAAACCCTACAGGTCAGCCCCGTGGGCGACCTCGACAGCCCTCGCGGGCCACCGTGGTTGCTTCTGCGGGCGACCTCGGTTGGGCCGGTTCGGCTGGACAAGATTTGAGCTGAACCGGCTGGTTCGCGAGAATAATTTGAAACCCTAAAAATTTAATTTTTAGATATGGTTTGGTTTGATAAACCAGTGAGAACCGGTTTAAAATTCAATTAATTAATTAAACCATCCGGTTTCGATGAACCGGAATTTTTCCAGATAAAATTTGGAAAATTTATTTGTTTAATGAGCATGTTGAGTGTACACATGATTTTGGATAACATGATGTTTTCCACATGATGCTAGCTAAGCCCTCTAGACTTGCATTTTAATTTTGGTTTTGCAGCCTGCTTGTTGCTTAATTTTGGGTTGTAGTAAATACGGCATGCGTGTCGTGATTTGTATTTCATTTTATTTATTTAAACTTGTAATCACGAAGATCGACACAAGAAGCAAGTCAAGAAGAAGACTCGGATTGGAGGATGCTCGAAGCTAGTGGGAGTTCACAAGAATGGAGCAAGTTTGGATCTTGAAGACCATGTCTTTAGGATAAGTATTGCTAGATTCTTAGGAACTTAAGATGGGCTTAGCTAAATATATATTTATCGTTACATTTATATGTTTGAATGTATGAATGTATGATAGTTTAAATATACAAGTTCATGTATGATTTGATATCACCCACATGCAAAGATTAAAATCGGAATTTAATCAGACTCGCATGAAACCTGCTAAGGGATCATCTTTGCATGTATTTGCAATTGATGATTCCAGATTAAGATTGTATCGATATGCAATAAGACTTTTATAATTCACTTAAACGCAAATAATTACAAGTCAAGGGTGATACCATCCAAGTTTAGGCACTCAAAAGGGCTTTGACCCAATGGATGTCGGTACGCCTCCGCGTAACATTCATAGAGAAAAGGTCTGGATGAGATGGGTAGTTCTGTGTGGGTGCGTGCGCCTCCGCGTAGTAGCCACATTAGTTCTATCCATAGTTCAAGCTTGGTAGACTTGTCTACGATTGTAGCTAGGGCTGACCTAGGGTATCAGTATAGGGTATGCCACGTACTTACAAGTACAGACCCTATCCAGGAACTACATGGTCTTGTAGATGGATGTATTCCTACCTTGATGCTCTCAATTGGAGCAGTGAGCCTCCGTTTACTTCAATTGAGAGTATGATAGGATTCTGGTTCAGATTCTAAAGTTAGAATCAGAAAGTGTTTTATAACTTAATCTCCAACTTCAATTTTAATTAATATTGATTAAAATTTGTTTACTGTGTAGATATAAAATGGCAAACACGAATCATTCTGGTAACAACGCGCTTAGGTCACTAATCGAGCATGATAAGCTTAACGGCGTAAAATTTCTCGATTGGGACCGGAACTTGAGACTCGTTCTCAAGCATGAACGTAAGGACTATTTCCTTACCCAGGAACAAGCACCTACTGAACTAGCACTGAACGCCTCAAGGGCGCTAAGGGATGCCTACCAGAAATTCCTTAGCGATCGGATCGACGTACAGTGAATCATGATGGGCAGTATGGTGCATGACTTGCAAAAACAGTTCTTGGACATTTCCGATGATCCCAAAGCCTGTATGGCAGAGATCGAGAAAATGTTCAAAGAGAAAGCGCGTGTACGGGCTGCGAATATCTAGTGATAAAGTGTGATTATTCTTTCATTCGGTCTACGAACCGAGTATTAATTGTAATTAATTGCTCAAGTCGAGAAAGATTAAAACCGAGAACGGTGACAATCTTGGAGGATGTTCACGAGCTTGTGGGAGTGACCGTAAGTGGTGATGACGAGAAGAGCTCAAGGAGTTTTCATCTCATAGAATACTTAGGACTTTAGCTTAGGCTATTTGTGCATATTTAACGCTTTGATGTATGCTAGAATTTATTTAAATGATAAATTTAATTGCGAGCATGCTTAACTTAATTTTAGTTTAAGCTATTACCAACATGAAAAAAATAAAACTGGATTAATTGTTTGCATGATTATAACATTGTGAACCATCATCTCACGGGTTGTGATGGATGTGTTCAAATTTGAAAAACGTCTTTGCACGGGTTGTAAATGACGGTTTCGGAAAAGATAATGTGAGATAAATTAGAAACGTCATTACACGGGTTGTTGATGACGAGTTCATAATTATATCAAACATAATTGATTTAAACTCAACCAATCACAAATAATTTTAAGTCAAGTGAGACACCAACCCAAAATCATAAACTTGTATAGTTCTCCACTTTGTTGATGTCGTGCGCCTTAGCGGAGCATCTTCGAAACTGCGCTCTATACAAGTTTGCTAAAGTTCTATCTAGATGTCGTGCGCCTTACTGGAGCATCTTTATCGGGCTTTGCATACTTCATTTGGTTGACTTAACTGCGATTCTCGACCAAGGTCGAGCCAGGGTGTCAGAAAAGGGTATGCTGTGTGCAACAACACAGACCCTTGCCAAGAATTACAAAGGTTGTAATTGGACCCAATTGCATTGATTGTAATTGGATGCATGTCCTACCTAAATAAGTGAGTCGGAGCGGTGCGCCTTAGCGTACTTCGATTCACGAATCATGGGCCTTTGTTTTAGATTCTATTATGTTAGAATCAAATGGTTGATGTTTATTCAGGATCTTCGTAAATTTATTCAACTTTCTGATTAAATTTACTTTCCTCGCATAGATAAATGGCTAATAAACACGAACATTTTATTATTGAGGCCTATCTTAAAGAAGGTTATGCTCATTGAAGCAAACTATCTGGACTGGGATAGGAACTATTGTGTTCCAGTTGGAATGCAAGGAATACGTCATTGACCAGGCTATCCATTGGGAACCAACACTCAACGCCATAAGGGCCGTTAAGGATGCATTCAGGAAGCACCTTAGCGATTATGGGGATGTGGCGTATGTGATGTTGGGCTGCTTTAAGGGAGATCTCCAAAAGAAGTTTATGGAACTGTCTGAGGACTCTTTTGCCATGCTGAGGCAAATAAGGGTTACGTTCAAGGAGAAGGCTCGACTCGAAAGATTCATCAAGGAACTCCTCTTCTGCAAAATGTAAATAGGCAGCTCTGTTAGTCCCCACGTCCTAAAGTTGAAGGGACATCTGGAACACCTGACAAGACCGAGCCTTGAGATGGGACATGAGATGGCATTGTAGACTTCGTTCGGCAATCCCTTCCTCGTGCATATGATAGCTTCTTTATGAACTATAATATGCATGATATGGACAAGATCATCTTAGAGTTGCAATGAAAGCGTGTAACGGCTCAGAAGAACGTTAAGCTTATACCAGGGGATGTTCTAATGGTCAGTAAGGGATCTAGCTTCAAAGCTGAAGGTGATAAGGGTAAAACCCCTGTGCACGCGGCATCAAAGATGAGACTAGCTCGAGTTCCTAATCTCCTAAAATCGGGGAGGCTATGGGAATCAGTCTGCTTCTACTGCCAACAGCCTGGTCATTGGAAACGAGACTGCAAGAAGTTCCAGGATGATCTGAAGAAGGGTGGCAGATCCACGCCTTCTGGTATTCTCGTTATTGAGCTTAATCTTTCTACTTCCGATTCATGGGTATTTATACCGGGCATGAATCTGTACAGATGAATAGAAACAGGAAGGTAGAAGAGATTATGGGAAACACAAGGTGGACCTAAGAGTTGGGAACAGAATCAGGGTTGCCGCTGTAGGCTCCATTATTCTTGTTTTGCCCAGTAGACTTGTATTAGTACTTCATAATGTGTATTACATACTTTTGAAAGTTCTAATAAAGTCAGTGGTTTATACATATTTAGTATGGAAAACTTAAGCTCATAATACAACATTAATACTAAAAGGTTTAAATCCGATGATTTAAACAAAACTCTAATATGGCCCTGTCATTTGAGTCGCATAAATGAGAAGCGCAATTCAGCTCCTCACAAGTGCGGACTTTTAAGTCCATTCGAATTCTATTTGATGAAGGGTGCAAGGCTTTTTTGATAGGCCAAATGACTAAAGCGCCTTTCATCGGCAGAGGTGAAAGGCCGGGTGACCTTTTGGGCCTAATGAGTTCACTAGCCATGAGTGGTTTAAGTTTCTTTATCACTTTTACTGCCAATTGTAGTAGATTTGATTATGTCTATTCAATAAGACATATGTCTTACACCTTTGATAAATTCAAAGAGTTTAGGAATGAAGTACAAAACCAGCCTGGGAAAAGTAATAAGGCACTTCGTTTATGTCAAAGTGCAGAATACTTGTCAACAGAGTTTCATGATCGTCTTGAGGGATGTGGGATCTTATCATAGTAGACTTCGCCAGGAACACCGCAACAGGATGGTGTGTCCGAAGGCTGGAATCGAACATTGTGGGATATGGTTCGTTCAATGATGAGTCACTCTGATCTCCCAATCTCTTTATGGGGTTATGCTCTAGAACAGTCGCATTCATTATGAATCGGTCTTTGATGAAGGCAGTGGGAGGACTATAGATCTGGATGATATTCCAGAGGATGTAGTTTCTCGGAACCACTAGAAAGCCCCGTAGAAGACTTGGAGGCAGAGCGGGTAGTAGAGCAGGAACCACCCACTGCAGTTTTTCAGGACGGTCCAAGGCGATCAGAAAGGACTAGTCGTCCACCTGTGAGATATGGAATTTATGTGACTCAAGGTGACGAGCTGGTATTGGTGGATGAAGTTGATAAGCCCACCATCTTTCGAGAAGCCATGGACAGTACCAACTCTGAGTGAGGGTTGGGTGCCATGTAGCGGAATTGGAATCTAAGTTTTGATAAAGCTGATAATTTGTTTGACTCTATCAAGAATGAAGATGGGCCTTCCGTTTACAAGAAGGGAGATGGAAGTAAGATAGTCTTTCCGAATGAAGGACTTAGGCGATGCTGCTTACATCTTGGGGATCAAGATATATAGAGGTCGCACCAAGTGAGTATTGGGTTTAAGTCAGAGCACCTATGTGAACAAGTTATTGAGTAAATTCTCAATGCTTGATTCCAAGAAAGAATTCTTACCCATCCGTCATGGCATAAAACTTAGCAAGACTCAATGTCCAGTGACAGCTGATCAGCGGGAAAAAGGATGGATGGAATTCCATACGCTTCGGCTATTGGCGATAGCGTTTTTGTGCCCTAGTCCAATTGGTAATAGCCTATAAATGTCTATGCATATTTATCATCGTTTATAATAAATAAAACGGCTTTGTATTACTTATGTGTTGAAGTAATATGTTAAGCATGATCTGATTTATGACCACTAAAGTAGTAGAACCATAAATCTGTACGGATCACGCTTAACAAGTCCATGGTCAATATACGCTTCAATTAAAGCGACCAGTATGAGGATGGTTCTCAATGATGTAGTTGAAAGAGATCACCACGGGTTCCAAACGATGAATATCATGCAGCGGACTTTATGTAACCGTGGTGATCGAAACTAGCTTTGATCTTAATGCCATTTGAACATGTTATAAACATAAATATAAATCTGATCTTTACCTCTTGTAATCGACAAAAACACAAGTGCAGTGTTCTCTCTATCAAGTACACACAAGCACCACAACCGAAATGATTTTTCACTCAATATTTTGCTAGAAATTTTGAGAGAAAACAAGGCAACAATGGAGGAAGAGAGGGAGCTGATAATTGGCAATGAGGGAGAGAGAAAGGAGGGAGAAGTTGCTGAAAAAATCAAGGATAAAATGAATAGATATTATGTGATTTTAATTTGAAATTAAATTGAATTTCAAAATTAAAATTGCATTATCTATCCCTTTATTCTTTCTTATTTGCATTTGTTCCCTCTCTTATCTTAAATCCCTAAATGGGCATTAAGCCCGTTTAACTAAAACCCAAATTAAACCCATTAACTTGAGTTCTAATTTCAGTTTAGTCAAAACGACTCAATTTCCTCGAATTGATTTCTTCAACCGTCTGGTTAAAACCTTAGGCCAGAAAACTACCGAATTGTTCTCAATTCTCATCCATAATTGTTGTCATGTATCGTGCTTAATGCGTGTGACCCTCTAGGCTCACGAATAATTGGCAGACTGGTAAAATTACTATTTTACCCTTTCCATCATAAGTGGCCTCTAGCAAGACATTATGATTATCCAATATTCGTGATTATCGATTATTCGACTTAACCTGTTATCGTACATGTCACTGTCCTTTTATCAAACCGATATCCAGATTGATCAATAGGCATAGAATGGTCATCCTAATTTATCATTTACTGTTTCTTGATATCTGAGATGACTGAAAACTGATACTAAGGTATCACCTGCATGGCCATGCTCTTTCTTCAGTCATACTCATCAAGTGGCCTAAACGGATATCTTTCTCATACCGAAGTATGAGTGATAAATCCCTCAGACGCCTTTCAAGTTCACTAGTTCAATAAATGCCAAAGCCAATCGAAGCCGTTATAGCTACCCTTTTACAGATAACGTTAGACTAGGTCAAACTTAGGTATTTGTTACATAGTGTACACAAAGACTCCTTGGTCTTAGGATATAATGACAAGTTACGATATGTGAGTATCTCATGACTGGATCTATGCAGCATACTCACAATCGGGTTGTCCGATATCATCGACCTGATGATATCTATGATATAACTCCGGCACAAACTTTGCCATGATCAGTAGAGCGTGATCACAAGGAGTTAGTCTCATACTAATCGCTTCAGAAGAAGCTTAGCTGATCAGGGACTCTATCGAATGTAACTCTTTCTAATCTATAGTTCTACTATAAGTGATTACACACATTATGACATAGATCAAATCACATTAGATATATTACTACAACACATTAGTAATATTATGCCTTTTATTATGTAGAATAATGATGTCCGTTACAATATAGATTGAAGAATTATTTTGGACTAGGGCACAAACCTAACAGTAGTTCTGCTTATCATAGGGATGTGGGATCCCGTAACCATATCATAGATATCATGAGGTGATTGATATCGGACGACCCGCTTTGAATAGTGTTTCGTAGATTAAGCCATGAACATATTCAAATGCGATAGATTGTCACGATATCCTTAGACCAAGGAGTCTTTGTGATCGCTATGCAGTCGATGTGCGGCTTTAACTTGCGCCTAACGCTTTCCGTAACATGATTGCAATAACGGGCATGATTGCATGAGTGACACGAAAGACAGCTAAGGGATTTATCCCTCATACTACGGTATGGGAAATATATCCGTTAAGGCCTCTTGATCGAGAGTGACTGAGAGAAAGAGCATGGCCATGCCAGTGGTACGAGTTATCAGTTCTCAGCCATCTCACATATCAAGTAACAATGATTAATTGAACAAGGAAGACGATTCTATGCCTTGTGATCAATCGATATATCTAGAGATAATAGGATAGTGACTTGTACGCACAAGGTTAAATCGAATCATCGATCATCATGCACCTTGGGTAATCATAATGTCTTACTAGAGACCACTTATGATGGATCAGACAAGAGATATCTCTTGCGCCGATCTGCCAATGGTGGCTTGAGCCTGGAAGGTCACACACATACAAGACGGATAACTTGAGACAAGGAAACCTTAACGTTTCTTGAGGAGCAATACATGGAAAAAACTGAAGGTTTTGGGCCATGGGTTCGGTTTGAGAGAATAATTAGCGAATCGAGAAAAATGAGATTTTCGTCGATGTCGTGTCGAACTTTGTTTGATAAGTAACGACAAAAAGGGTCGGACAACTTTTGGACACGACACGCGACCACATGGGCGAGCCCATTAGGCTCGGCCCATGAGGTCACATGGTCGGCCCAATAAGCCCAAGTGGCCGGCCACCTTGGTGGATCCAAGGGTGGGGGCCACACACTATGCTTAGTTGGTGATTGTTGATTAAGAGGTGAGTGATTTAAGGGGTATTGGTAATGATTTACCTTTAAACCCATGCTTTCACTTTTTGACCCATGCTTATGAGTTGATAAAGTAGAAAAGATCAAGACATTAATTCACTCACTCACAACTCTCCTCTCTCTCTCCTTGGCCGGCCACAAACCCCTCTCTCCTCTCTTCTTGCTCTCTTGTTCTTCACTTAATTGTTCTAGTAGGCGTTTAGTGAAGGATCTTGAAGATCATCCTCTTGGTGTGGACTTTCTATAGAGAAGAAGATCACATAGTTCTTCTTTATTGATTCAACAAAGACTAAAAGGTAAATTTCTTGTTGAATATATTTTCCCTTGAGATTTAACAGTTCATGTTCTTGGATAAGGTTTGGAGTTACTTTTGTTAATGCTTCCGATATCTCGATAATCTAGAACGCTCCAAAACCCTACAGTGGTATCAGAGGGTAGTTAACCCTCTTAATCTTCGTCTTGTTGAACTTATTTCGGTATTATGATGATTTAAATGCCATATTTGTTGATAACATGATTTTAATGTTTTTCGGGTAAATTGCATGAAATATGTTATTTCTGAAAAATATATTGAATTTGAAATTTTTCGGATTTTTATTGGATTTGTCGGGTCCGAGAAGAGACTCTCGGGGAGCCGGATCGGAGGTACCGGACGGAGTTCACCGGAGGCCGGGGGAAACCGGCGGTGACCGGGCCCGTCCCACTTCTTGGTCGAGGCCGAGAAGGGAGGCAAGCTCGGTTTGGGCTTTTCTAGGCCCAAACCGAGCCGTGGTGTTGGGCTCGGCCCAATGGGCTTCGGCCCATTGAGCGTGGGCCCGACTTGGTTCGTGCACGTTGATTTTTTGTCTCTGGCATAAACTCGCGATCCAATGTTTCGAAAACTTTCAAATTTGATCGGTTTCGATAAACCGTTTTTCGAAAAGGTCTAGTTTCGATCAACCCGACCAAGCAACTTGGCAAAATTAAAACCGGAATAATTGCATTTTATTTGATAACATGTTTATGTGATAGCATGTTGGATGATGTGATGAGATGTATGATGCATTAGTAGCCCATTAGAATTTTATTGCTTTCACGGTTTGCATACCGTTAGTGTTAGCGTGTAATTATTCTTTCATTCGATCCCTTAAAGTGTAATTATTTTTTGTCCAACTTACGAACCGAATATTAATAGTAATTACTACTCAAAGACGAGAAGGATGGAAAATCGAGCACAATGACGGTCTTGGAGGAAGTCCAAGAGCTAGTGGGAGCCCGAATGAGAAAGACGAGAAGATGTGATGTCTCATAGAATCTTAAGAATAGGATGGGCTATTGATGCATATTTAAACACTTTATGCTTGCTTGCTTGAATTATTTGAAATAATTGTATGCTTGTATGCTTAGCTTATAAGTTCATAAGCCATCACCTCACATGCAAAGATTAAAATCGATTTTAGTTGTTTGCATGATTAAAGTGTTGTGAACCATCATCGCACGGGTTGTGATGGATGAGTTCAATTTTGAAACGTGTTTGCACGGGTTGCAAATGATGACTTCAAAAGAAGATTGTATATGATACAATTAGAAACGTCGTAAAACGGGTTGTTGGTGACAGGTTCGTAATTGTACCAAGATACTTTCGAATTATTAAACACAATCAAATCACAACATAATTTGAGTCAAGTGAGATGCCACCCAAATTCACACCCATGTAGAAACATTCTCTTGGTGTCGTGCGCCTTAGCGGAGCATCGATAGAATGGGTTCTATATGGAATGGTCAACCTTGTGGGATGTCGTGTGCCTTAGCGGAGCATCTGCACAAAACCGTTGCCTAAGTGAAGGTTGGTTGACTCGACCACGATTTTCGGCCTGAGGTCGAGCTGGGGCATCGGAAGGGTAAGCCGTGTGCTTTTGCACATACCCTAACCAAGAGTTACACGGGTTGTAATTGGATGGACGTCCTACCCAAATGGGTCAATTGGAGCGGTGCGCCTTAGCGTACTTCAATTCACAAATAAGGGATATTGGTTTAAGGATTCTAAACCTTAGAATCGGATGGTTGGTGTTTAATTCGGATCTTCGTAAATTTATTTAACTTTTCTGATTAAATTTACATTCTTCGTGTAGAAATGGCTAGTAATTCAACAAACTCGTCTAATTTGTCATTGAGGACTGAAATTCTGAATCGTAGCCGAGTCAAGAAGTCGAACACAAAGTCGTAACTTGTGTATCGACTACTTGCATAAAACATAAATTGTAAGCTAAACAATAAACAGATAATAATAACGACACCAGAGATGATTACCCAGTTCGGTGACTCCGCACCTACGTCTGGGGCACTTTGCCAGTGGAAAGGTTTTCACTATAAGATATTCAATAGTACAACTTCAAGCAGCAACTAGCTATCACACAAGCTATTGTCCTAAGCTACTATAGATCTCACCGTGAACAACCTCGACCAAGGGCCTCTCCCCCTGTCTTTGAGATCCTCTCAATTCTACCCTTCGAGCAAGCCTATGCTTGGTGTCGTTGTCTTCTTTGACGGAGTTGTGAATCTTCAATCACAAACAAAAACCCTATTCGATCCAAACACTTCGTCTTCGCGACTTAATGTTTGATCGGAGCAAAGTCCGTTCTAGCGAATCTTAATCAGCCTCTCAACACGCCAATGATGCACGGTTAAGAGCTCTGAGAAATCTTGCAATTTTAGAACAAGAACGAATGACTGCAAATGGGAAGCCCAAGGCTTTTTATAGTAGCTCACATTCCTAATCCTTCCCGGTTTAGGAACAAGAAGTTTCAGACTTCCTGAATAAATTAGGCAAGTCGTTGCCACCTGACAGGCTGGAAGTCATCATGCCTGTTCTGACTTCCTGAATAAATCAGGCAAGTAGAGTTGCCGCCTATTGCTGACGTGTTGCTGACAGCTGGAAGTCGCCTGACTTGTCGACGTCGCTCTCTTGCGCTCCAAGTCTTCGTGGCGTCTTTCTTCTTTCGCCCAAGCTTCGTCGAAATAGGAAAGCTTCAAATCTTTCCTAATCTGGATCGCAACAAGTCGCTCCACATGTCATGTAACATGTTGCACGACTTCTTACTTTTGCGCTAAAAAATTATGCCAACAATTAAACGTAACAACAATCTCCCTCTTTGGCAATTTTTTAGGCAAACACCTTTTTAAGCACATCGTTCATCTTGTGGCAGCTACGCACAACAAGTGAGTTATCTTGTGGCAGTTACGCATAGCAAGTGATGTGACTTAAAACACATTTCAGGCACATCGTCACCTTGAGGCAGTTACGCACACAGCAAGTATGTGACTTCTGATGCGACTTCTTGTGTGGCTTCTGGTTTATCTTCTGGAGTGGCTTCTGGAGCGGCGACTTCTGGCGTGGCTACTTCTGTGCGCAACTTCCGGTACGACTTCTGGCGTAACTTCTATCTATCTCCCCCTGTTTGTCTAACAATATTGCCAAAGGCAATCATAAAATGAAATTCGACTAAACAGCAGGGTAAAAACCAGCTCACACCATGAGCTAAATAACCAACTCAAACATGAGCAAAATATCCAGCTCAAACATGAGCAAATATATCCAGCTCAACCATGAGCAAATAAAACCAGTGTCATAGTGTGCAGAAAAGTAACTCGGATATACCCCGAGGATTCAAGAGTGTGTTTGGAACAAGTTTTTACCATGGCAAATTCAGAGAAAGACTTAAAATGAGTTGGAGTCATCAACATCATCTTCAGCAGTAGGAGCAGAGCGGAGGTCATCGAGCAGAGCTTCAAAGGCGACTTTGCGGGTTGATAGCATCGCAATTGACTTCTCCAGATCATTGATCATCTCCACCAATTCTTCCTCCATCCTAGTGCCAAGTGGTCCTGAGGGTCGGGAGCTTGAACCAGCTCCTGATGCTTTGGCCATAAGAGGTGCGAGGTCCTTCAAATGCTTGCCTTCAAAGTTCTCGAGGCTGATAGCAAGGGGCAGTGGCTTCTTACTCGGAACATCTGTTTCTCGAACAATGTGAGGACATTGTTGGAGAAGGAGACCGGTGATTAATGAAGGAAACCCGATAGGAAGCTTGACAGCGCATGATTTGGCATGCTTGACTAGATGTTCAATAACATATGAGCAAAAATCAAGAGAAGATTGCGTACCTATTTGGTATATGAGTTTAGCCAATTCGGTTTTGATGCTCGATCCATGTGTAGAAGGTGCCCAATTTGCCAGTCCATTGCGGTAGAGTATTGAGTATTTGGCAGTTAGCTCAGTAGCCGCAATGGTGTCTTTGACGGGCCAGACCTTCTTCCTTCCTCCAGTGATTTTGACCGCTACTTTGTTCAAGTGGAGGACTTCTGGAGTGACTTCTGGGTCTTCTCTGCCAAGATAGGCATTGATGGTTGAGGCAGATATTTCGAAGCATTCTCCCCGAACGAACACCTTTCTGTATTCAGCGTCTTCTGGATCATCAAACTCTCTTGATAGGTTGACAATAAACTCTTTGACCAATGCTGGGTAGAATGGCCTAATATTTATGACTGTATTGGTCAGACCTGCTTTGCGGAGAAATTTCACGATTGAGTTTATCCCCTGCGCGTCTGTGGAAAGTTCTCTTTCTGGATAGATCTTGCGCTGGTATACATACTGCCACTTAACCGCATTGTCTACAGAGTGGAAGGAGACATTATCTGTAGGATCTTTAGGCACATTCTTGGGGAGTTTCTGCCCTCCCATTGCCTTTTTGACCCGTGGTAGTACAATCTAGGTGTATTCTTCTTCAGATTCCTCTTCTTTTGGAGCAGATGTTGCTACAGAAGTTAGTGACTTCCTTCTAGACTTCTTCGGCTGTTTAGCAGCAGATGCTCCTCCTTTCTATGTGGTTTTCCTCTTTGGGGTCAATCTCCTCGATATTTGAGGTTCTTCTTCTTCATCGACCAACCTTCTTGTTGGTAGCCTCCTTCTCTCAAGCCTTATGGGCACAACTTCTTTTTCCATGGCTTCCTTTTCCATAGTCTCAGTGGCGACTATTTCTTCGATGTTAACAAGTTCCTCTATAGGTCGAGTGACTTCTGGAATAGCTTCCGGATCTTCATTAAGCCCTGAATTACTGTCCGGGGCGACATGGGAACTTCCTTCTTTCTGCAAGTCCTCGTTTAGAGGAGATTTATCTGGTGGTGGTGTCGACTTAGAGGGGCTGGATTGGTCCTTGGTGATAGTACCATGAATTTCAGGAACAAGGGTTCCTAGACCTTCTTCAGGCAGGCTTTCATCTACAGTGTTTACTTCAGAGAGGATAGCAGATTTACCTTGTGTCGGGGTCGGAGTAGAGAGAGAGGCTTCCTCTTCTATGTTTGCAGATTCGGCTAAAGTTGTAGGGTTTTGGAGGGTTCTAGATCGTCGAGATAGCGGAAGCATTATAAGAAAATCTACTCCAAACCTTGTCCAAGAACATAAACCATTAAATCCCAAAGCAAAATCTATTCCACAAGATATTTACCTTTAAGTTTTGTTGAATCGATAAAGAAGAACTTTCGGATCTTCTTCTCTAAAGCAAGTCCACACCAAGGGGATGATCTTGATGATCCCTCATTTAATTGCTTACTAGAACAATTAAATGAAGAACAAGAGAGCAAGAACAAGAGGAGACTAGGGGTGGCCGGCCACTATGAGAGAGAGAGAGTTTTTGTGTGTGTTTTTGATTAATTGAATAATGAATTAAAGTCTTGTATTTGAATTCATCATCCAACTCACAAGTATGGGTTAAAAGTGATTGGTATGGGCTTAAAGGTGCTTTAACCCATACCCTTAAATCACTCACCTCTTAATCCACAATCACCAACTAAGCATGGTGTTGTGTGGCCCCCACACATGGACCCACCATGTGGGCCGGCCAAGAGGTCTTGTTGGGCCCTTAATGGGCCGGCCATGAGGCTTCATGGGCCGAGCCCAATGGGCTCGCCCGTGTGGTCTCATGTCGTGTCCAAAAGTCGCCCGGCCCTTTTGTCGTCACTTATCAAACAAAGTCCAACGCGACATCGACGAAAAAACTCAGTTTTCTCGATTCGCTAATTATTCTCTCAAACCGAACCTATGGCACAAAACCTCCAGTTTTGTCCATGTATTGCTCCTCAAGAAACGTTAAGGTTTCCTTGTCTCAAGTTATCCGTCTTGAATGTGTGTGACCCTCTAGGCTCATGCCACCGTTGGCAGATCGGTGCAAAAGATCGCTCTTGCCCGATCCATCATAAGTGGTCTCTAGTAAGACGTTATGATTACCCAAGGTGCATGACGATCGATGATTCGACTTAACCTTGTGCGTACAAGTCACTATCCTATTATCTCTAGATATCCCGATTGATCACAAGACATAGAGTCGTCACCCTTGTTTAATCAATCATTGTTACTTGATATGCGAGATGGCTGAGAACTGATATCAAAACGTTGATTCCAACTCCGAGATGCTTGCTTCAAACCATAAATTGATTTGACCAACTGGCAATTTTTTCCCTTATTCTTAGGATCCTCAAAACCCTCAGGCTGGGACATATAAAAGTCCTTAGCTAACCTCCCGTTGAAGAAGGCGGTTTTGACATCCATTTGCCATATCTCATAATTGTTACGGCAAGTAGAATGCGGATAGATTTGACCATAGCTACTGGAGAAAAAGGTCTCTTCATAGTCAATTCTGTGGACTTGCCTATAACCTTTTGCTACCAGTCTTGCTTTATAGGTCTGAGGTTTGCCATCCATGTCCATCTTTATTTTAAAGATCCATTTACACCCAATGACTTTGTGTCAGGGGTTTGTTCCACCAAGTCTCACACTTGATTATCTGACATGGATTGCATTTCTTCCCTCATGGCTTCCAGCCATTTCTCAGAGTCGGTTCCGTCCTTATTAACTGTAGCTATTGGTTTTTGCTCAACGACTACTTCTGGTGGGTAGTCCAGTGGTTCCCGAGTGACCATCTCATCTAGAACTCCATAAGATGAACAACCCTCCCACTAACTGTCTTGGAAATAAATTACTTCTCCAAGAATGTCCCACCTCGATTATGAATGCGGCCGTTTGCAGAGCGTAACCCCAGAAGGAGATCGGGAGATTAGTGAGACTTAACATTGATCGAACCATATCCAACAATTTCCGATTCCTTCGCTCGGACACGCCATTGAGTTGCGGTGTTCCTGGCGGAGTCCACTGAGATAGTATTCCACTTTCTGTAAGAAACTCTTCGGATATGTATTTTCCACCCCGATCAGAACGGAGTGCCTTGATACTTTTTCCGAGTTGGTTTTCTACTTCAGTCCTAGACTCCTTGAATTTATCAAAGGCTTTGGACTTATGTCTTATGAGATAGACATAATCATATCTACTGAAATCATCAGTAAACGTGATAAAGTAGCCTAAACCACCTCTGGCTGGTGTACTCATTTGGTCCACAGAAGTTTGAATGTATTAGACCTAATAGATCACCTGCCCTCTCACCTAAACCAGTGAAGGGCGTTTTAGTCATCTTGCCCATTTAAACAAGCTTCGCATCTATCAATCGTTTGGTATTCGAATTGACTTAGAAGTCCGCGCTTATGAAGCGCTGGGATGCGTTTCTCATTTATGTGACCTAGACGACAATGCCAGATTAGAGTTTGGTCTAAATCATTAGCTTTAAACCTCTTAGCATTTATATTATAGAGCATGTTGGATCTCGAGTTTTGCATATTCAATATGTATAAACCTCCAACAGTGTGAGCATTGCCATAAAACATGTTGTTGCGCATAATATTGAAAAACCCGTTCTTAATATTAAAATAATAACCTTCCTTTTCAAGAAGAGATATTGAAATAATATTCCTGATGAAAGCAGGTACGCAAAACACATCAAAAGGTTCAATTACAAGCCCACTGGGCAAAACAAGGTTAACAGAACCCACGGCAGTTGCGGTAACTCTCACGTTGTTCCCAACTCTTAGGTCCACCTCGCTTTTTCCATTATCTCTTCTACTATTCAACACCTGTATATCCGCACAGACATGAGACTCAGCTCCAGTGTCTAGTACCCAAGCATTTATAGTAGAAAGATTTAGCTCTAATGGAATATCTGACGAAGTAGCGACCCCACCGCCCTTCCTCTGATCATCGTTCAGCTGCTGACAGTCTTTCTTCCAGTGACCAGGCTTTTGGCAGTAGAAACAGACCGACTCCTTTACCTTCCCCTTGCCTTTTATGGGCATGAAAGGTTTAGGAACAAATGGTCTGATCTTTCTTGCCATGTGCATTGGGCCTTTACCCTTGCCACCACCAGCTTTGAAGCTGGATCCCGTGCTGACCATAAGAACACTTTTGGGCGAACTGCCCCTTATGCTCTTCTCGGCAGTTACCAACATGCTGTGCAACTTTGATGCGGTCTTGTCCATGTCATGCATGTGATAGTTCATGACGAATCCACCATATGCTTGAGGAAGGGATTGCAGAATAAAATCCGCAGCCATTTCCTTTTCCATAGACATACCGATACTAGTCATATGGTCAAAATGTCCCTTCATACGTAGGACGTGCGGACCTACGGAGCTGCCTGCTGACATCTTGCAGGCAATGAGTTCTTGGAGAACAGTGTATTTTTCAATACGTACTTTCTCCTTGAACATATCCTTGATTTGTGCAAACATTTGCAAACAGATCATGTTATAGCTCCATAAACTGCTTCTGGAGGTCCGCCTCCATGCAGCCCAGCATGACACACGCAACGTCGCTAAGGTGTTTCTGGTACCCATCCTTAACGACCCTCGTTGCGTTGGCAGCTGGCTCCACAGGGATAGCCTTATCAAGGACGTACTCCCTGTGTTCCAACTTTAACACAAGTCATAAATTTCTGTCCCAGTCCAGATAATTTGTCCCGTTGAGTTTACACTTTTCGAGTATAGTCCTCAACGACAAATTAGACGAGTTTGTTGAATTACTAGCCATTTCTACACGAAGAACGTAAATTTAATCAGAAAAGTTGAATAAATTTACGAAGATCCGAATTAAACACCAACCATCCGATTTTAAGGTTTAGAACCTTAAACCAAGATCCCTTATTCGTCATTTGAAGTACGCTACCGCTCCAATTGACTTATTTAGGTAGGACGTCCGTCCAATTACAACCCGTGTAACTCTTGGTCAGGGTATGTGTATAAAACACACGGCTTACCCTTCCGATGCCCCAGCTCGACCTCAGGCCAAGAATCGTGGTCGAGTCAACCAACCTTCACTAACGAGTTAAATTTGTGCAGATGCTCTGCTAAGGCGCACGACATCCCACAAAGTTTACCATTCCCATCTAGAACCCATTCGATCGATGCTCCGCTAAGGCGCACGACACCGATAAAATTTTTCTACATGGGTGTGAATTTGGGTGGCATCTCACTTGACTTAAATTAGCTGGTAAATTGGTTGTGCTTAATAATTCGAAAGTATTTGGCACAATTACGAATCCGTCATCAACACAACTCATCCATCACAACTCGCGCGATGATAGTTTACAACGCTTTAAACATGCAAACAATTAAAGTCGATTTTAATCTTTGCATGTGAGGTGATGGCTTATAAACTTATAAGCTAATCATGCAAGCATGTTATTAATTAAACAATTCAAGCAAGCATTCATAAAGCGTTAAATATGCATTTTATAGCCCATCCAAATCTTAGGATTTTACGAGTCTTCACATCTTCTCGTCTTTCTCATTCGGGCTCCCACTAGCTCTTGGACTTCCTCCAAGACCGTCATTGTGCTCGATTTTCCATCCTTCTCGTCTTTGAGTAATAATTATACTTAATACTCGGTTCGTAGACCGGATAAAAAATAATTACACTCTATGGGCTCGAATAAAAGAATAATTACACGCTAACACTAACGGTATGCAAACCGTGAAAGCGATAAAATTTAATGGGCTACTAATGCATCATACATCTCATCACATCATCCAACATGTTATCACACAAACATGTTATCAAACAATATGCAATAATTCCGGTTTTAATTTTGCCAAGTTGCTTGGTCGGGTTTATCGAAACTAGACCTTTTCGAAAAACGGTTTATCGAAACCGATCAAATTTAAAAGTTTTCGAAATATTGGATCGCGGGTTCATCCACGGACATAATCAACGTGCACGAACGAAGTCGGGCCAAGCCCAATGGGCCGAAGCCCAACACCACGGCTCGGTTTGGGCCTAGAAAAGCCCAAACCGAGCTTGCCTCTCCCCTCGGCCTCGGCCAAGAGAAGGGACGGCCCCGGTTACCGCCGACCTCTCCCGGCCTCCGGTGACCTCCATCCGGTACCTCCGATCCGGCTCCTCGAGAGTCTCTTCTCGAACCCGACAAATCCAATAATTTCCGAAAAATTCAAAATTCAATATATTTTCAAAAATAACATATTTCATGCAATTATCCCAAAAAGCATTAAAATCATGTTATCAACAATTATGACATTTATATCATTACAAAACCGAAATAACAAACAAGGATCTCAGAGTGGTAGACCGCCTCTGATACCACTGTTGGGTTATGGGGCATCCTAATTACGTTCATGGCAGCGGAAGCAACCTATAAACCGCCCCTAACCTGCGCAAGATCGACTACCAAGTTAGATCCTTAGGAAATCGAGTTTTCGGGTTTTACCAGAATCTGCCCAGCAGAAAACTGAGACTTTGAAGCTCTATATCCCGAGCTACATATCTCTAATTGCTTCGGTTCTTTTTGGAGATTAAACCTCAGCCAATTCCCTACATCTTTTGTGTTTTGCTCCCAACCCAGTTCGGACGAGAAGACCTCTGCCTGGAGCAAAACATTTTTCCCATCTCGCTGGACAGACTCTGCGGACCAGTCTGCTTCTCGGCCTTGTATCTCACAAAAGTTGTAGCCCTTGGACTTATCTTTCCAACGCCGCCAGTTTCAGGTCAATCGGAGCTCGGACGAAGCGGCTATGGCTCAGGCATTATCGGTCGCCGGAACTGGACAATTTGGACAGTTTCTCCATTTTGCATTTAGTCTTTGTTGAATCGATAATGAAGAACTTTCGGATCTTCTTCTCTAGAGCAAGTCCACACCAAGGGGATGATCTTGAAGATCCTTCACTTAATTGCCTACTAGAACAATTAAATGAAGAACAAGAGAACAAAGAGAGGAGAGAGAGAGAGTTGTGAGAGTTGTAGGATTGATGAGAGTGTGTTGTGTCTTGAATCCCATTTGATATTTCTCTACTTCATCAATCTCATGAGCATGGGTCAAAAGGTGATTGGTATGGGCTTAAAGGTGCTTTAACCCATACCCCTTAAATCACTCACCTCTTAATCCACAATCACCAACTAAGCATGGTGTTGTGTGGCCTCCACACATGGACCCACCATGTGGGCCGGCCAAGAGGGCTTATTGGGCCCTTGTTTGGGCCAGCCATGAGACCTCATGGGCCGAGCCCAATGGGCTCGCCTGTGTGGTCTCGTGCCGTGTCCAAAAGTCGCCCGACCCTTTTTGTCATTACTTATCAAACAAAGTCTGACGCGACATCGACGAAAAAACTCAGTTTTCTCGATTCGCTAATTATTCTCTCAAACCGAACCCAAGGCACAAAACCTCCAGTTTTGTCCATGTATTGCTCCTTAAGAAACGTTAAGGTTTCCTTGTCTCAAGTTATCCGTCTTGAATGTGTGTGACCCTCTAGGCTCATGCCACCGTTGGCAGATCGGCGCAAAAGATCGCTCTTGCCGGATCCATCATAAGTGGTCTCTAGTAAGACGTTATGATTACCCAAGGTGCATGATGATCGATGATTCGACTTAACCTTGTGCGTACAAGTCACTATCCTATTATCTCTAGATATCCCGATTGATTATAAGGCATAGAGTCGTCACCCTTGTTTAATCAATCATTGTTACTTGATATGCGAGATGGCTGAGAACTGATAACCCGTATCATCGGCATCGCCATGCTCTTACTCTCAGTCAGTCTCCATCAAGAGGCCCTTTTAACGTAATCTTTCCCATACCGTAGTATGAGGGATAAATCCCTTAGCCGTCTTTCGTGTCACTAATGGAACCCGTTCCGTCACCCAATCATGCCCTTTATAGCAATCCTGTCACAGAAAGCGTTAGGCGCAAGTTAAAGCCGCACGTTCATTGCATAGTGATCACAAAGACTCCTTGGTCTAAGGATGTCGTGACAAGCTATCGCATTTGAAGATGTTCATGGCTTAATCTATGAAAACACTATTCAAAGCGGGTCTTCTGAATTCTTCTTGACGGATCTCTCTGTACTATAGGAGATGCCTCTTTGTTCGGGATGATTGGGCTTTCGTCTTCAGACTCTTTGTTGCGCTCTTCGCCTCTGACTTCCTGTCTGACTTCTCCTCTGACTTCTGGACTGACTTCTCCTGAGAGATTTAGGACTTCTTCGTCCTCGTCACTGTGTTGCTCATTACTGTCATCGATCACGACATTGATGGATTCCATGATAGTCAGGGTGCGTTTGTTGAATTCACAAAAAGCCCGACTATTTCTGGAGTATCCAAGGAAGATGCCTTAGTCGCTTTTAGGATCAAGTTTGCGTCGAGGTTCCCTATCTGCAAGTATGTAGCAGATCGATCCAAAGACATGGAAATATTTGACATTCGGCTTCCTCCCCCTCCATATTTCATAAAGAGTGAGCGAAGTTCCAGGGCGGAGGGTCACTCTATTATGCATATGGCATGCCGTATTCAAAGCTTCAGCCCAGAAGTCCTGCGGGATGTCTTTGGCTAACATCATGACTTTTGCCATTTCTTGAAGAGTGCAATTTTTTCTTTCAACGATCCCGTTTTGCTGAGGAGTGATGGGAGCAGAAAATTCTTGTGCAATTCCTTCAGCATCACAAAAATTTGCGAAGCTGATGTTTTCAAACTCCTTTCCATGATCGCTTCGAAGTCGGACGACTTTTCCAATGACTTCTCCTTTTTCTCGTTGAACTCTCCGACATAGGGCTTCAAAGACTGAGAAGGTGTCTGACTTCTCTATGATAAAGTCTACCCAGGTGTACCTTGAGAAGTCGTCTACACAGACAAATATGTACTTCTTCCCTCCTAGACTTTCTACTTGCATAGGTCCCATAAGGTCAACATGAAGAACTTCTAGAACACGAGAAGTAGTAAGATGTTGTACCTTCTTGTGTGACGTTTTGACTTGTTTCCCAATCTGGCATTCTCCACAGATTTTTCCTTCAATGATTTTGAGGTTGGGAACTCCAATGATCGTCCTTTCAGAGAGAATCTTTTGCATGCTCCTCAAATTGATGTGACCAAGTTTTTGATGCCATAGCTTTGTCTCTTGAGTTTTGGATAGAAGACACTTGGTTGGCAAGGTTGTGACTGTTGGAGACCATAGAAAACTGTTATCAAGGGACCTGTGGCTTGTCATGACTTCCTTCTGCTGTTCGTCTTTGACCGAGCACTTGTCACGAGTGAAGTTGACATCCAGATTTAAATCGCATATTTGACTTATGCTGATGAGATTGGCTATAAGACCTTCTACTAGTAGAGCCTCTTTTAGGCATGGTGGGTTGGGAAGATTGAGTTTTCCCTTTCCGAGTACTCTGGCTCTTACTCCATTACCAAACATGACAAAGCTATTAGTGCAAGGTATTAAAGTGTCCAAGAATGAGCTATTATCAGTCATGTGTCGAGAGGATCCACTATCAAAGTACCAATCAGTGCTGGTTGAAGCCTTTAGAGCGGTGTACGCGATATTTGCTCGATAGTTTACCTCCTTGACTCGCCATTCCTTACGTGGTTGTGCTTTCTTGATGGTGGTCCTTTGCTTGACGACGCTCCTTCCATATAGGCGATAGCAGAAAGGTTGAATATGACCTCTTTGTCCACAGTGGTGACATACCCAGTTATGTCTTTTGTTCTGTGTCTTAGAAGTGACTAGCATATGAGGCTTTTTGGTCGCTTGGTTAGGTGAGAAGTCAGTAGACATCTGGCGGGGCTTTTGGGTGACAGCCTTTGGAGGAACGAAGACTGTGTGTGATGATGAAGCTTCTTTCGAGTATCCAAGACCTTCCATATTTCTAGCTGGTTTTCCGATGGAGAGAATTTGGTCTAGAGTGTCAGTACTTGGATTCATCATCTTTACAGACTTGGTGACTTGTTCTAACTCGTCTTTTTATTGATCCACTTCTCTTTTGAGATCAACAGTCGTTTCAAGAAGTCTTGACTTGTCTTCATTAAGAGAAAGGATGAGAGCATTCTGTTTTTCGATTACCTGAGAGTCTTCAAGCCACTTGACATACCATTCGTTGTAAGCGTTGTTGAGGGTCTCATCGGATAGCTCATCATCAGAGTCATACTTTATAGAACTCTCGGAGGGTTGATCTATTGTGGAGGAAGTAAAAGCAACATAGTTACTTGTATGCTCAAAGTCACTGTCTTCCTCATCTTCATCGTCAGTTAGGGAGGTATTGAATCCCTTCCTCTGTTTCTTTAAGAAGTTAGGACATTCTTTCTGCATGTGTCCATACCCCTCACATTCAAAGCACTGAACTCCTTTTCCTGATCGTTCTCCTCGTCTACCATCGTTATTTGTGCTTTCGAGCTTCTAGAACTTGTGCTGCGGCTTGTCTCTGACTTCTTGGGTGACATTCCGTCCTGTCATCAGGCTGAATCTTTTCAGGACTTTATTGTAGTTTTTGGCCAGCATCGCGATAGTTTCGTCAATGTCACTGTCTGAATCAGAGCACACCAAGTTCTTCTGCTTTTGGACAGAATTTTTGAAAGCAACACCTTTGTGTTTCTTCTCGATTAGCGGTAGGGAGAGCTCGAAAGTCATTAGGGATCCCATGAGTTCATCAAACTTCAGCGTCTTTAAGTCATGAACTTCTTCGATGGCGGTAATCTTCATCTTGAATCTGGGACTTAGGGCTCTCAGCGTTTTTCTGACCAAATCTTCATCGGTCATAGGCTTGCCAAGTGAATATGATTCATTGGCCAGATCCTTGATGTGTACATTAAACTACGTAATAGTTTCGTCTTCATTCATGGTAAGGGCCTCAATGTTGGTCGTGAGGTACTGTAACTTCTGCTCTTTGACTTTGGAAGTACCCTCGTAAGCAACAGCAAGAGTGTCCCACGCAATTTCGGCACTTGTGCACGTGTTGATGAGTCGAAATACATTCTTGTCTACTCCATTAAAAATAGCATTAAGTGCACGAGAATTACCTAGGGCGGCTTCATCTTCTTCTGCGCTCCACTCATTGTCTGATTTGATGCTAGTTTGATTTCCATGAACATCAGCATAGTGAGGTTCCTCCCATCCATTGATGACAGATTTCCAGGTTTTGCTGTCGAGGGACTTCAAGAAGACACACATTCGTGCTTTCTAGTACCCATAGTTTGTTCCGTCGAGCACTGGTGGTCGATTTACCGATCCTCCTTCCTTTGAGTCCATATTGGCTTATTCAGAAATTTTGCAAGAAAATCACCTAAAAGAAAAGGTGCCTCCTCTGATACCAATTGAAATTCTGAATCGTAGCCGAGTCAAGAAGTCAAACACAAAGTCGTAACTTGTGTATCGACTACTTGCCTAAAACGTAAATCGTAAGCTAAACAATAAACAGATAATAATAACGACACCAAAGATGATTACCTAGTTCGGTGACTCCGCACCTACGTCTAGGGGCACTTTGCCAATGGAAAGGTTTTCAATATAAGGTAGTCAATAGTACAACTTCAAGCACCAACTAGCTATCACACAAGCTATTGTCCTAAGCTACTATAGATCTCACCGTGAAAAACCTCGACCAAGGGCCTCTCCTCCTGTCTTTGAGATCCTCTTAATTCCACCCTTCGAGCAAGCCTATGCTCGGTGTCGTTGTCTTCTTTGAAGGAGTTGTGAATCTTCAATCACAAACAAAAACCCTAACCGATCCAAACACTTCGTCTTCGCGGCTTAATGTTTGATCGGAGCAAAATCCGTTCTAGCGAATCTTAATCAGCCTCTCAACACGCCAATGGTGCACGTTTAAGAGCTCTGAAAAATCTTGCAATTTTAGAACAAGAACGGATGACTGCTAATGGGAAGCCCAAGGCTTTTTATAGAAGCTCACATTCCTAATCCTTCCCGGATTAGGAACAGGAAGTTTCAGACTTCCTGAATAAATTAGGCAAGTCGTTGCCACCTGATAGGCTGGAAGTCGTCTTGCCTGTTCTGACTTCCTGAATAAATCAGGCAAGTAGAGTTGCCGCCTATTGCTGACGTGTTGCTGACAGCTGGAAGTCGCCTGACTTGTCGACGTCACTCTCTTGCGCTCCAAGTCTTCGTGGCGTCTTTCTTCTTTCGCTCCAAGCTTCGTCGAAATAGGAAAGCTTCAGATCTTTCCTAATCTGGATCGCAACAAGTCGCTCCACATGTCATGTACCATGTTGCACGTCTTCTTACTTTTGTGCTAATAAATTATGCCAACAATTAAACGTAGGAACAAGGACTATACTTGACAAGTGTAAACTCAATGGCACAAATTATCTGGACTGGGACAGAAATCTACGACTTGTGTTAAAGTTGGAACGCAGGGAGTATGTCCTAGATAAGGCTATCCCAGTGGAGCCAGCTGCCAACGCAACGAGGGTCGTTAAGGATGTATACCAGAAACATCTTAGCGACTCTATCAACGTTGCGTGTGTCATGCTGGGCTGCATGGAGGCGGACCTCCAGAAGCAGTTTATGGAGCTATCCCATGATCCGTTTGCAATGTTAGCACAAATCAAGGATATGTTCAAAGAGAAAGTACGTATTGAAAAATACATTGTTCTCCGAGAACTCATTGCCTGCAAAATGTCAGCAGACAGCTCTGTAGGTCCACACGTCCTACGAATAAAGGGACATCTCGATCATATGACTAGTCTCGGAATGACTATGGAAAAAGAGATGGCTGCGGATTTTATTCTACAATCCCTTCCTCATGCATATGGTGGGTTCGTCATGAACTATCACATGCATGACATGGACAAGACCGCATCGGAGTTGCACAGCATGTTAGTGACTGCCGAGAAGAGCATAAGGGGCAGTACGCCCATAGGTGTTCTAATGGTCAGGAAGGGATCCGACTTCAAAGCTGGTGGTGATAAGGGCAAAGGCCTAATGCTCCTGGCGGGGAAGAACAGACGACCTTTCATCACTAAACCTTCCATGCCCATGAAGGGCAAGGGGAAGGTAAAGGAGTCGGTCTGTTTCTACTGCCAAAAGCATGGTTATTGGAAGAAGGACTGTCAGCAGCCGAAGGAAGCTCAGAAGAAGGGCGGTGGGGCCGCTACTTCGTCAGGTATTCCACTAGAGCTAAATCTTTCTACTATAAATGTAGGGTTTTGGAGCGTTCTTTAACATCGAGATAACGGAAGCATTTAACAAAAGCAACTCCAAACCTTGTCCAAGAACATGAACCATTAAATTCCAAGGAAAAATCTATTCCACAAGAAATTTACCTTTAAGTCTTTGCTGAATCGATAAAGAAGAACTTTGTGATCTTCTTCTCTAGAGCAAGCCCACGCCAAGGGGATGATCTTCAAGATCCTACACTTAATGCCTACTAGAACAATTATGTGAAGAACAAGAGAGCAAGAAGAGAGGGAGAGAGTTTGTGGCCGGCCAAGGAGACAGAAAGTGAGGGAGTGAGTTGTGTGATTATTTCAAATGATATTTGTCTACTTCATCAACTCATAACTCATAAGAGAGACAACTATAGGGGTGGCCGGCCATAAGGAGAGAGAGAGATTTTGTGAGTTACGAGAGTGTGTAATTAATTACAAGATATTTCTATACTTCATCAACTCAAAAGCATGGGTCTAAAAGGTGATGGTATGGGCTTAAAGGTGTCATTGCCCATACACCTTAAATCCCTCACCTCTTAATCAACAATCACCAACTAAGCATGGTGTGTTGTGTCCCCACCCTTGGACCCACCAAAGTGGCCGGCCATGTTGGGCCAAAATTGGGCCCTTGTTGGGCCGGTCACGTGACCTCATGGGCCGAGCCCGATGGGCTCGCCCATGTGGTTTCGTGCCGTGTCCAAAAGTCGCCTGACCCTTTTTATCGAAGAAAAATTTCAGTTTTCTCGATTCGCTAATTATTCTCTCAAACCGAACCTATGGCCCAAAACCTTCAGTTTTTTCCATGTATTGCTCCTCAAGAAACGTTAAGGTTTCCTTGTCTCAAGTTATCCGTCTTGTATGTGTGTGACCCTCCAGGCTCATGCCACCGTTGGCAGATAGGCGCAATGATAAGTGGTCCCTAGTAAGACGTTATGATTACCCAAGGTGCATGATGATCGATGATTCGATTTACCCTTGTGCGTACAAGTCATTATCCTATTATCTCTAGATATCCCGATTGATCATAAGGCATAGAATCATCATCCTTGTTCAATCAATCATTGTTACTTGATATGTGAGATGGCTGAGAACTGATAACTCGTATCACTGGCATGGCCATGCTCTTTCTCTCAGTCACTCTCGATCAAGAGGCCTTAACGGATATCTTTCCCATACCGTAGTATGAGGGATAAATCCCTTAGCCGTCTTTTGTGTCACTCATGCAATCCGTTCCGCCACCCAATCATGCCCGTTATTGCAATCCTGTTGCAGAAAGCGTTAGGCGCAAGTTAAAGCCGCACGTCGACTGCATAGCGATCACAAAGACTCCTTGGTTTAAGGATATCGTGACAAGATATCGCATTTGAATATGATCATGGGTTAATCTACGAAACACTATTCAAAGCGGGTCGTCCGATATAAATCACCTCGTGATACCTATGATATGGTTCAAGGATCCCACATCCCTATGATAAGCAGAACTACATCATTGAAAATCATACTCATACTAGTCGCTTCTATTGAAGCGTATATTGACCAGGGATTCGTTAAGTGTGATCCGTACAGATTTATGGTTCTACTACTTTAGTGGTCATAAATCAGATCATGCTTAACATATTACTTCAACACATAAGTAATACAAAGCCGTTTTATTTATTACAAACGATGATAATTATACATAGACATTTATAGACAGGAATTGGACTAAGGCACAAAAATGCTATCAATCTCCCACTTGCCCCTAGTTCCAATCTAAGTCCCAGTCTATATCCATTGACCTAACATGTTTATCATGTTCCAATCCAGTGTTCCTCACCGGGTTTGGATGGATGTCTGCTGGTACAGCTAGGGCAAACGTGACATCCGGTCTCGTAAATATCATGGCATACATTATGGACCCTATTGTCGAAGCATATGGGATCTCATTCATTCTTGCTAGCTCTGCAGGTGTCTCAACACAGTGCTTCATGGGTAGCAGTCCTTTCTTTGAATTATGCATTGAGAATCTTCTCAGCACTTTGTCTATATAGGTGCTTTAACTTAAGCCCAAGACCCGCTTGGCACGGTCTCTATATATATTGATCCCAAGGATGTAAAAGGCCTCGCCTAAGTCCTTCATTGCGAAACACTCACCTAACCAAGTCTTTGTTAAAAGCAAGGTAGGGACGTCGTTTCCAATGAGCAGTATGTCATCAACATAGAGCACCAAGAAGACTACTTTGCTCCCATCTGCCTTTTTATATACGCAAGGTTCATCATCGTTCTTGATGAAGCCAAACTGTTTTACAACTTCATCAAAACACTGATTCCAACTCCGAGATGCTTGCTTCAAACCATAAATTGATTTGAGCAACTTGCAAATCTTTCCCTTATTCTTAGGATCCTCAAAACCCTCCGGCTAGGACATATAAACATCCTCAGCTAACCTCCCATTGAGGAAGGCGGTTATGACGTCCATTTGCCATATCTCATAATTATGATAAGCTGCTACGACAAGTAGAATGCGGATAGATTTGACCATAGCTACTGGAGAAAAGTTTTCTTCATAGTCAATTCCTTGGACTTGCCTATAACCCTTTGCTACCAGTCTTGCTTTATAGGTCTGAGGTTTGCCATCCATGTCTATATTTATTTTAAAGATCCATTTACACCCAATGACTTTTACGTCAGGGGTTTGATCCACCAAGTCCCACACTTGATTATCTGACATGGATTGCATTTCTTCCCTCATGGCTTCCAGCCATTTCTCATAGTCGGTTCCATCCGGGGCCTCTCGAAAGGTAGCTGGATCATTGTCCACTAACATTAAATCATAACCTCCAATTACTAGGAAACCGTATCTGATAGGTGCATGACTTATCCTTTCAGACCGCCTTGGACCGTCCTCATTAACTGTAGCAATTGTTCTTGCTCAACGACCACTTTTGGCTCTACTTCTTCTAAGGGGTCTTCCAATGGTTCCTGAGTGACTATCTCATCTAGAACTTCATCAAGATGAAGAGCCCTCCCACTGACTGTCTTGGCAATAAATTCCTTTTCCAAGAATATCCCACCTCAGGCGACAAAAACTTTGTTTTCGCTCGGTTTGTAGAAGTAGTATCCTTTTGTTTCTTTTGGATATCCGACGAAAGTGCACTTATCTGATCTCGGTTCAAGCTTGGTTGCAAGCAACCGTTTAACATAAGCCTCGCAACCCCAGATTTTCAGGAAGGACAAAACGGGTTCCTTCCCGTACCATTTCTCGAATGATGTCCCTTCCACTGCTTTCGACGGAGCCCTTTTTATCATGAATGCGGCCGTTTGTAGAGCGTAACCCCAGAAGGAGATCGGGAGATCAGTGAGACTTAACATCGATCGTACCATATCCAATAATGTCTGATTCCTTCGCTCGGACACAGCATTGAGTTGCGGTGTTCCTGGCGGAGTCCACTGACATAGTATTCCACTTCCTGTAAGATGACTAAGAAACTCTTCGGATAAGTATTCTCCACCCCAATCAGAATGGAGTGCCTTGATACTCTTCCGAGTTGGTTTTCTACTTCAGTCCTAAACTCCTTGAATTTATCAAAGGCTTCAGACTTATGTCTCATGAGGTAGACATAACCATATCTAGTGAAATCATCAGTAAATGAGATAAAGTAGCCTAAACCACCTCTGGCTGGTGTACTAATTGGTGCACATACGTCTGAATGTATTAGACCCAATAGATCACCTGCCCTCTCACCTAAACCAGTGAAGGGCGCTTTAGTCATCTTGCCTATTAAACAAGCTTCGCATCTATCAATCGTTTGGAATTGACTTAGAAGTCCGCTCTTATGAAGCGCTGAGATGCTTTTCTCATTTATGTGACCTAGAAGACAATGCCAGATTAGAGTTTGGTCTAAATCATTAGCTTTAAACCTCTTAGCATTTACATTATAGAGCATGTTGGATCTCGAGTTTTGCATATTTAATATATATAAACCTCTAACAGTGTGAGCATTTCCATAAAACATGTTATTGCGCATAATATTAAAAAACCCGTCTTTAATATCAAAATAATAACCTTCCTTTTCAAGAAGGAATATTGATACAATATTCCTGCTTAAAGCAGGTACGCAAAACACATCAAAAAGTTCTATTACAAGCCCACTGGGCAAAACAAGGTTAACTGAACCCACAGCAGTTGTGGTAACTCTCACGTTGTTCCTAACTCTTAGGTCCAACTCGTCATCCCCCATATCTCTTCTACTATGCAGCACCTGCACATCCGCACAGACATGAGACTCAGCTCCAATGTCTAGTACCCAACATTTATAGTAGAACCACCAGCTTTGAAGCCGGATCCCTTCTTGACCATTAGAACACCTTTGGGCGTACTGCCCCTTATGCTCTTCTCGGCCGTCACCAACATGCTGTGCAACTCCGATGCGGTCTTGTCCATGTCATGCATGTGATAGTTCATGGCGAACCAACCATATGCATGAGGAAGGGATTGCAGAATGAAATCCGCAACCATCTCTTTCTAAATAGTCATTCCGAGACTAGTCATATGATCGAGATGTCCCTTCATACGTAGGACGTGTGGACCTACGGAGCTGCCTGCTGACATCTTGCAGGCAATGAGTTCTCGGAGAACAGTGTATTTTTCAATACATACTTTCTCTTTGAACATATCCTTGATCTGTGCAAATATTGCAAACAGATCATGGGATAGCTCCATAAACTACTTCTGGAGGTCCGCCTCCATGCAGCCCAGCATGACACACGCAACGCCGATATAGTCGTAAATTTCTGTCCCAGTCCAGATAATTTGTTCCATTGAGTTTACACTTTTATAGTATAGTCCTCAACGACAAGTTAGACAAGTTTGTTGAATTACTAGCCATTTCTACGCGAAGAAAGTAAATTTAATCAGAAAAGTTGAATAAATTTACGAAGATCCGAATTAAACATCAACCATCAGATTCTATGGTTTAGAATCTTTAAACCAAAATCCCTTATTTGTCAATTGGAGTACGCTAAGGCGCACCGCTCCAATTGACTCATTTGGGTAGGACGTCCATTCAATTATAACCCGTGTAACTCTTGGTCAGGATATGTGCAAAAGCACATCGCTTATGCGTCAACCAACCGAATCGTGGCCGAGTCAACCAACCTTCACTTATGCGTCAATTTTGTGCAGATGATCCGCTAAGGCGCACGACATCCCACAAAGTTGACCATTCCATTTAGAACCCATTCCATCGATGCTCCGCTAAGGCGCACGACACCGATAAAATGTTTCTACATGGGTGTGAATTTGGGTGGCATCTCACTTGACTCAAATTATGTTGTGATCTTGGTTGTGTTTAATAATTCGAAAGTATCTTTGTACAATTATGAACCCGTCACCAACAACCCGTGTTGTGACATTTCTAATTGTATCATATACAATCTTCTTTTGAAGTCGTCATTTGCAACCCGTGCAAACACGTTTAAAAATAGAACTCATCCATCACAACCCGTGCGATGATGGTTCACAACGCTTTAATCATGCAAACAATTAAAATCGATTTTAATCTTTGCATGTGAGGTGATGGCTTATAAACTTATATGCTAAGCATAAAATTATTTAAATAATTCAAGCAAGCAAACACAAAGCATTTAAATATGTATCAATAGCCCATCCTAATCTTAGGATTCTACGAGTCATCACATCTTCTCGTCTTTCTCATTCGGGTTCCCACTAGCTTTTGGACTTCCTCCAAGACCGTCATTGTGCTTGATTTCCCATCCTTCTCGTCTTTAAGTAGTAATTACAATTAATACACGGTTCGTTGACCGGAAAAAAAATAATTACACTTTAAGGGCTCGAACGAAAGAATAATTACACGCTAACACTAACAGTGTGCAAACCGTGAAAGCAATAAAATCTAATGGGCTACTAATGCATCATACATCTCATCACATCATCCAAGATGTTATCACACAAACATGTTATCAAATAATATGCAATTATTCCGGTTTTTGCCAAGTTGCTTGGTCGAGTTTATCGAAACTAGACCTTTTCGAAAAACGATTTATCGAAACCGATCAAATTTAAAAGTTTTTGATATATTGGATCGCGGGTTCATCCGCGGACATAATCAACGTGCACGAACCTAGTCGGGCCAAGCCCAATATTGGGCTGACCCCAACACCACGGCTCGGTTTGGGCCTAGAAAAGCAAAAACCGAGCTTTGTCACCGCCGGCCTCTCCCAGCCTCCGGTGACCTCCGTCCGGTACCTCCGATCTGGCTCCCCGAGAGTTACTTCTCGGACCCGACAAATCCAAAAAAATCCGAAAAATTCCAAATTCAATATATTTTCAAAAAATAACATATTTCATGCAATTTTCCAAAAAAGAATTAAAAACATGTTATCAACAAATATGGCATGCAAATCATCATGAAACCGAAACAAGTTCAACAAGCCAAAGATTAAGAGGGCTAACCACCCTCTGATACCACTGTAGGGTTTTGAAGCGTTCTTTAGCATCGAGATAGCGGAAGAATTTAACAAAAGCAACTCCAAACCTTGTCCAAGAACATGAACCATTAAATCCCAAGGCAAAATCTATTCCACAAGAAATTTACCTTTAAGTCTTTGTTGAATCGATAAAGAAGAACTTTGTGATCTTCTTCTCTAGAGCAAGTCCACACCAAGGTGATGATCTTCAAGATCCTACACTTAATGCCTACTAGAACAATTAAGTGAAGAACAAGAGAGCAAAAGAGAGTGAGCTATAGGGGTGGCCGGCCACAAGGAGAGAGAGAGAGATTGTGAGTTATGAGAGTGTGTAATTAATTACAAGATATTTCTCTACTTCATCAACTCAAAAGCATGGGTCTAAAAGGTGATGGTATGGGTTTAAAGGTGTCATTACCCATACCCCTTAAATCACTGACCTCTTAATCAACAATCACCAATAAGCATGGTGTGTTGTGGCCCCACCATTGGACCCACCAAAGTGGCCGGCCATGTTGGGCTTGTTGGGCCCAAAATGACCCTTGTTGGGCCGGTCACGTGACCTCATGGGCCGAGCCTAATGGGCTCGCCCATGTGGTTTTTTACCGTGTCCAAAAGTCGCCCAACCTTTTTTTTCGTTACTTATCAAACAAAGTCCGACGCAACATCGACGAAAAATATCAGTTTTCTCGATTCGCTAATTATTCTCTCAAACCGAACCTATGACCCAAAAACTTCTGTTTTGTCCATGTATTATTCGTCAAGAAACGTTAAGGTTTCCTTGTCTTAAGTTATCAGTCTTGTATGTGTGTGACCCTCCACGCTCATGCCACCGTTGGCAGATCGGCACAAAAGATCTCTCTTGTCCGATCCATCATAAGTGGTCTCTAGTAAGACGTTATGATTACCCAAGGTGCATGATGATCGATGATTCGATTTAACCTTCCGCGTACAAGTCACTATCCTATTATCTCTAGATATCCCGATTGATCACAAGGCATAGAGTCGTCATCCTTGTTCAATCAATCATTGTTACTTGATATGTGAGATTGCTGAGAACTGATAACCCGTATCACTGGCATGGCCATTCTCTTTCTCTCAGTCACTCTCTCGATCAAGATGCCTTTAACGGATATCTTTCCCATACCGTAGTACGAGGGATAAATCCCTTAGCCGTCTTTCGTGTCACTCATGCAATCCGTTTCGCCACCCAATCATGCCCGTTATTGCAATCCTGTTACCGAAAGCGTTGGGCGCAAGTTAAAGCCGCACGTACATTGCATAGCGATCACAAAGACTCCTTGGTCTAAGGATATCGTGACAAGCTATCGCATTTGAATATGTTCATGGCTTAATCTACGAAACACTATTCAAAACGGGTCGTCCGATATCAATAACCTCATGATATCTATGGTATGATTCTGGGATCCCTCATCCCTAGGACAAGTAGAACTACGTCATTGAGAACCATCCTCATACTGGTCGCTTCTATTAGAGCGTATATTGACCAGGGACTCATTAAGTGTGATCCGTACAGATTTATGGTTCTACTACTTTAGTGGTCATAAATCAGATCATGCTTAACATATTACTTCAATACATAAGTAATACATAAAACCGTTTTATTTATTACAAACGATGATAATTATACATAGACATTTCTAGACTACTAGCAATTGGACTAGGGCACTAAAATGCTATTAATAAATGCTTAGGTACTAGACACTGGAGCTGAGTCTCATGTCTGAGCGGATGTGCAGGTACTGCGTAGTAGAAGAGATGTGGGTGAAAACGAGGTGGACCTAAGAGTTGGGAACAACATCAGAGTTACCGCAACTGTTGTGGGTTCGGTTGACCTTGTTTTGCCTAGTGGGCTTGCAATAGAACTTTTGGATGTGTTTTGCGTACCTGCTTTCAGCAGGAATACTGTAACAATATCCCTTCTTGAAAAAGAAGGTTATTATTTTGATATTAAGAACGGGTTTTTTAATATTATGCGCAATAACATGTTTTATGGAAATGCTCATACTGTTGGAGGTTTATACATATTAAATATGCAAAACTCGAGATCCAACATGCTCTATAATATTAACTTTAATCTGGCATTGTTGTCTAGGTCACATAAATGAGAAACGCATCTCAACGCTTCATAAGCGCGGACTTTTAAGTCAATTCGAATTCCAAATGATTGATAGATGCGAGGCTTGTTTAATGGGCAAGATGTCTAAATCACCCTTAACTGGTTTAGGTGAGAGGGTAGGTGATCTATTGGGTCTAATACATTCAGACGTATGTAGACCAATGAGTACACCAGCCAGAGGTGGTTTAGGCTACTTTATCACATTTACTGATGATTTCAGTAGATATGGTTATGTCTATCTGATGAGACATAAGTCGGAAGCCTTTGATAAATTCAAAAGAAACAAAAGGATACTACTTCTACAAACCGAGCGAAAACAAAGTTTTTGTCGCCCGAGGTGGGGTATTCTTGGAAAAGGAATTTATTTCCAAGACAGTCAGTGGGAGGACTAATCATCTTGATGAAGTTCTAGATGAGATAGTCACTCAGGAACCACTGGACGACCCCTTAGAAGTAGTAGAGCCAGAAGTTGTCGTTGAGCAAGAACCAATAGCTACAGTTAATGAGGACGGTCTGAAAGGACAAGTCATGCACCTATCAGATACGGTTTCTTAGTAACTGGAGGTGATCATTTGGTGTTAGTGGACAATGATCCAGCTACCTTTCGAGAGGCCCTGGATGGAACTGACTCTGAGAAAGGGCTGGAAGCCATGAGGGAAGAAATGCAATCCATGTCAGATAATCAAGTGTGGGACTTGGTGGATCAAACCCCTACGTAAAAGTCATTGGGTGTAAATGGAACTTTAAAATAAAGATAGACATGGATGGCAAACATCAGACCTATAAAGCAAGACCGGTAGCAAAAAGTTATAGGCAAGTCCACGGAATTGACTATGAAGAAACATTTTCTCCAGTAGCTATGGTCAAATCTATCTGCATTCTACTTGCGTAGCAGCTTATCATAATTATGAGATATGGAAAATGGATGTCAAAACTGCTTTCCTTAATAGGAGGTTAGTTGAGGACGTTTATATGTCCCAGCCTGAGGGTTTTGAGGATCCAAAGAATAAGGGAAAGATTTGCAAGTTGCTCAAATAAATTTATAGTTTGAAGCAAGCATCTCGGAGTTGGAATCAGCGTTTTGATGAAGTAGTGAAACAGTTTGGCTTCATCAAGGACGATGATGAACCTTGTAGTCTTTTTGGTGCTCTATGTCGATGACATATTGCTCATTGGAAACGACATCCTTACATTGCTCTTAACAAAGACTTGGTTAGATGAGTGTTTCGCAATGAAGGACTTAGGCGAGGCTTTTTACATCTTGGGGATCAAGATATATAGAGACCGTGCCAAGCGGGTTTTGGGCTTGAGTCAAAGCACCTACATAGACAAAGTGCTGAGAAGATTCTCAATGCATAAATCAAAGAAAGGACTGCTGCCCATGCGTCATGGCATAAAGCTTAGTAAGAAACAGTGTGATGAGACACCTGCATAGCTAAAAGGAATAAATGAGATCCCATATGCTTCGGCTATAGGGTCCATAATGTATGCCATGATATGTACGAGACCGGATGTCTCGTTTGCCCTAAGCTGTACCAGTAGACATCAATCCAAACCCGGTGAGGAGCACTGGTTTGCAGTCAATGCGATTCTCAAATATTTGAGAAAAACCAAAGACGATTTTCTTGTATACGGGGGAAGAAATGATGATCTTGTCGTCAAAGGATATGTCGACGCTAGTTTCCAGACAGACCCCGATGACTTTAAGAGTCAGTTGGGATCTGTGTTTATGTTGAACGGTGGAGCATTCAGCTGGAAAAGCAAGAAGCAGGACACCATTGCCGACTCTATGACGGAAGCTGAGTACATTGCTGCATCGGAAGCGGCAAAGGAGGTTGTATGGATCAGGAGTTTCATGGCTGGGTTAGGTGTAATTCAAAACCCATCTAACCCATTAGACTTATATTGTGACAACACCGGGGCCATTGCGCAAGCTAAGGAACCCAGGGCACATGACAGATCCAAACATGTACTCAGGAAGTATCACATCATCCGCGACATAGTTGCTAGAGGTGACGTGAAGATCCACTATGTTGCATCTGATGATAACACAGCCGACCCCTTGACCAAGGCTCTTCCTCAAGCGAAACATGATAAACATTTTAGGTCAATGAGGATAGACTGGGACTTAGATTGGAACTAGGGGCAAGTGAGAGATTGATAGCATTTTTGTGCCCTAGTCCAATTGCTAATACCCTATAAATGTCTATGTATATTTATCATCGTTTGTAATAAATAAAATGGCTTTGTATTACTTATGTGTTGAAGTAATATGTTAAGCATGATCTGATTTATGACCACTAAAGTAGTAGAACCATAAATCTGTACGGATCACACTTAACGAGTCCATGGTCAATATACGCTTCAATTAAAGCGACCAGTATGAGGATGGTTCTCAATGATGTAGTTCTACTTATCATAAGGATGTGGGATCCCGGAACCATATCATAGATATCATGAGGTGATTAATATCGGACGACCCGCTTTGAATAGTGTTTCGTAGATTAAGCCATGAACATATTCAAATGCGATAGCTTGTCACGATATCCTTAGACCAAGAAGTCTTTGTGATCGCTATGTATTCTACGTGCGGCTTTAACTTGCGCCTAACGATTTCCGTAACATTATTGCAATAACAGGCATGATTGGGTGGCGGAACGGATTGCATGAGTGACACGAAAGACGGCTAAGGGATTTATCCCTCATACTACGGTATGGGAAAGATATCCGTTAAGGCCTCTTGATCGAAAGTGACTGAGAGAAAGAGCATGGCAATGCTAGTGATACGAATTATCAGTTCTTAGCCATCTAACATATCAAGTAACAATGATTGATTGAACAAGGATGACGATTCTATGCCTTTTGATCAATCGAGATATCTAGAGATAATAGGATAGTGACTTGTACGCACAAGGTTAAATCGTATCATCGATCATCATGCACCTTGAGTAATAATGACGTTTTACTAGAGACCACCTATGATGGATCGGACAAGAGAGATCTCTTGCGCCGATCTGCCAACGGTGGCATGAGCCTGGAGGGTCACACACATACAAGACGGATAACTTGAGACAAGGAAACCTTAACGTTTCTTGAGGAGCAATACATGGAGAAAACTGAAGTTTTTTGGGCCATGGGTTCGGTTTGAGAGAATAATTAGAGAATCGAGAAAACTGAGATTTTCGTCGATGTCGCGTTGGACTTTGTTTGATAAGTAATGACAAAAAGGGCCGGACAACTTTTGGACACGGCACGCGACCACATGGGTGAGCCCATTGGGCTCGGCTCATGAGGTCACATGGCCGGCCCAACAAGGGCCCATGTTAGGCCCAATAAGCTTAAGTGGCCGGCCACCTTGGTGGGTCCAAGGGTGGGGGCCACACACCATGCTTAGTTGGTGATTGTTGATTAAGAGGTGAGTGATTTAAGGGGTATAGGTAATGACTTACCTTTAAACCCATGCTTTCATTTTTTGACCCATGCTTATGAGTTGATGAAGTAGAAAAGGTCAAGACATTAATTCACTCACTCACAACTCTTCTCTCTCTCTCCTTGGCCAGCCACAAACCCCTCTCTCCTCTCTTCTTCCTCTCTTGTTCTTCACTTACAAGTTTTCAGCTAGTAAAGCATAAAGCAGGACACCATTGCCGACTCTACAGAGGAGGCTGAGTACATTGCTGCCTCAGAAGCAACAAGGAAGACTGTATGTATCAGGAGCTTCATAACTGGGATAGGCGTAATGCCAAACGCGTCTAATCCAATAGGCTTATTTTGTGAGAACACAGAGGCCATTGCATATGCTAATAAGCCTAGAGCACATAACAAATCCAAACATGTACCCAGAAAATATCACCTGATATGAGAAATTATCGAGAGGGGTGATGTGAAGATCACTTACGTTGCAACTGATGATAACACAGCCGACCCTTTGACCAAGGCTCTTCCTCAACCTAAGCACGAAAGCATGTGAGGTCAATGGGTATTAGTCGGCATTATATTACTTATGTGTTGAAGTAATAGGTTAAGTCTGATCTGATATAAGTCCACCAAAGTAGTAGAACCATATATTTGTACGGATCACACTTAACGGGTCCATGGTCAAATATGCTTCAATTAAGCTACCAAGTATGAGGATGATTCGTTATGGTATAGTTCTATTTGCCATTGGGAAGGGGTCCCGGAATCAGATCATTCATATCACTCGGGTGAGTGATATTGGACGACCCGCACTGAATGGTGTTGCATAGATACAGTCATGAACACATTCAATTGTGGTAGCTTTTCGTCGTATCCTTAGACCAAGGAGTCTTTGTGATTGTTATACAGTAAAGAAATGCGTTTGACTTGCTCTTAACATTGTCCGTAATAAGAAAACCATAACGGACATGATTGGCACGGGGACGGATTGTATGAGTGATACGAACGGCGGTTAAGGGATTTATCCCCAACACTACGGTATGAGAGGGGTATTTAACTGAAGGGAGAGCATGGCCATGCCAACGATACGGGTTATCAGTATTCAGTAATCTCACAGATCGAGAAACAGAGATTGATTAAATAAGGGTGACGTCTCTATGCCTTATGATCAATCTAGATACCGGGAGATAAAGGGATAGCAACATGTGCTACATGAGGTTGAATCGAGTCATCGATCATCATGCACATCGGGTAATCATAACATCTTACTAGAGGCCACTTATGATACATCGGGTAAAATTGAATTTTACGCCGATCCGCTGACATCGGCATGAGCCTAGAGGGTCACACACATAGGATATGGATTATGAGAGACAAGGAAAGGTCGGCGATACTTGAGAGAGAGGCTTGGGCAAAACTAGACGTTTTGGGCCATGGATACGTGCAATTGAATGGGACAGGCGAATCGAGAAAGTCTATATCTTTCGTCGATGTCGCGTCGGACGTTGTATGATAAGTTCAGGGGTTAGCTCGACGCGGCACAGGACCTCATTGCCGAAGCATTGGGCTTCGTGCCATGAGGCCCTAAGTGGCCGGCCCAACAAAGGCCCAATAGTGGAGCAAAGGGTGGGTCCCTTTCTCCACTAACTTTGGTTAAGTGGATGATGACTAGATACACATTTTCCTAATCTTGTTGGGTAAGTGTGATTAAAGGAGGCCACCCAATGACCATCATCATCTTTCCCTTAACCCAATACACATCAATTCATATACACAAACACCAACACAACACACACAACTCACAAAATATCACAAGTTTTTTTGGTGCTCTCTCTCTCCCTCCCTCTTGGCTTATGAAATTCTGAGTTGTGGCAGGGACAAGATGTCGAACACAATGTTGTGAAAATAGGTTCGACAACTTGTCTGATCATAGATAAGTAAATAACGGAACAATAAATAGAAGACACACAATATGTTTACCCAGTTCAGTGACTCTACACCTACGTCTGGTGGCACTCTGCCAGTGGAAAGGTTTTCACTATTTGGTAGTCAATAGTACAACTTCAAGCATCAACTTGCTATCACACAAGTTATTGTCCTAAGCTACTATAGATCTCACCGTGAACAACCTCGACCAAGGGCCTCTCCCCCTGTCTTTGATATCCTCTCAATTCCACCCTTCGAGCAAGCCTATGCTCGGCGTAATTGTCTTCGACAATTTCTTCTTCGTGAGTCTTCAATCACGAACAAAACCTAAAAATCACAAACACTCAAACCCTCACGTTTTGATGTATGTGATTGACACTGTTCTTCTAAAGATCCAGTCTCTTAATCCGCCAACCTTGCACGATTAAGAGCTTTGAAATTAAGCTGCAATAATTCTGGAATGCATTAGGGTTTCCTTAACCGTTTACGATCTTGGTTTCCCAATTCCTTATTGCCGAATATCTGTTCAGAATCTTTATCACGGCAGGTAGCTTTCCAGAATCATAACATAATCCAGACTTTCCAAAAGTCTCAAAAACAGCTGGAGATCATCCAGATTCCTAATCGCAGTCGATCTTCATATTTAGGAAACTTTTCAAAACTGCAACGCACAAGATGTCGAACAAGATGTTGTGACATCACATTTGACATCTATTCTGACCAGATGCTAGATATATTTCCCAGTACCTCATCTGGCTTTTCGCTTGCTTGGCTCCATCTTAGAACTCCGTCCTCTGTGTGAAAAGACATATTGTCCATAGGAACAACATGAACATTCTTCGGTGGCTTCTAGCGTCCCAGTGATTTCTTGTTTTCATGAGCAAGGGGCGCCACAAGATCTTCTTCTTTCTGGTTCTCCTTCCTCTTTAGGAGTAAATGGTACATCAACAATGGGCACAACAACCATCTTCTTCTTCTTGTTTTGTTCCTCGATAGGAATCACATCTTCCTCTTCATGCAACAAAACTTGTAGATCATGAACCCGGAGATTGGGAAACAAATTAGGAAGAGTCACCTCCCTCAGAGTTACCATTTTTGTTCCCCTCATCAACTTCATTTTCTTCAGTTTTATTTTCTTGAAGAAGTAGAAGTATCCGCATCAATACGAACAAGATCTGTACATACAAATTTTCTAAGAAAGAGGGTCTCGATGGTATTCTTGAGCACGCTGATCTCCTTACTAAGTTACTCTCTCAACATTCTCTTACTTTCTCTCTTCTCAGCCAAAATTCTTTTCAGAGTCATAGTCTCCTCGTTTTGAGGCGTATCCGTCTCAACATTATGACTTAGCTCCTCAGCGTTAGCGAAAATAACAAGGGATGTTGGGACATCCTGCGTACCATCTTACCCTTCCCCAATCTCAGGAAGAGACTCATTAAGAGTAGATGAAGTTTTGGGAAGAATCTCTTTGGCTTCGACTTCTTCATCTCGGAACTCAGATGCTTATAGTCTTCAACATTGGGCGTCGAATCCACAAGTTCCTCAGGTGCAACTTCGTCATACCCTGCTCGAGCGACTGTAGATCATTTACCAGACAAGTTTCCTGAATGTAAACCCTAGTTTATGGGAAAGTTACGTAGAGGCCGAGGAAATAGGGTGAGACGCAGAGATGCCTGATTTTTCTGCTGTCAATAAACAAGAGGTTCGGGCGTATGATTGGTTGAAAGTCTCGTCAGTAGATGACAAAACAAAACATCTTGTTTTCCTTTCAGATTTTTAAGTTTTTGGAACAAGACTGAAATGGGTTTGGATAAAGTGGGCCCGGATTTGATTTTGTAGACCATAGATGGTCTTTTGGAGAGAGAGAGTAAAACAAATCAACAAAAACTCTCCCTTCTTTCCTTGATGTTCTTACTCCAAGCAGCAAAGTCCAAAGGAGGACCTTAGACTTTTAAATCGATCTGCATCCAACGCTTTTGTGAAGATGTCCGCAGTTGTTTCTCTGTGGGGAGATACTCAAACTTTATTTTCTTGCCCTCTACAAGCTCTCGGATGAAGTGGTGCCTGATGTCTATGTGCTTGGTTTTGCTATGTTGCACAAGATTCTTTGAGATGTTGATGACACTGATATTGTCACAGAACAATGTCATGACATCTTGCTTGACATTATACTCTACAAGCATCTGCTTCATCCATAACTGTTGAGTGCAGCTACTTCCGATGACAATATTTTCGGACTCAGCAGTAGATAGAGCAACACAACTTTGCTTCTTTCTAAACAATGAAACCAACTCATTGTAAAAGCATCCACCCGAGGTACTTCTTCGATCAGATGTGCTTTCAGCCCAATCGATGTCGCAATATCCAAGAAGTGTAGATGATGTATCAAAAGAATATAATGGACCTAGCTCAGTTGTTCCTAATATGTACCTCATAACTCTTTCTGCTTGAGCTATGTGACTTGTCTTGTGATTGGCTTGATAGCGAGGACAGATTCCCACTTGATCATCCTTGGTGAGCTGTACATGTGTAGCAATAAGAGTTTTCTTGTGGGAAGACTTCTCCAAACCAAACTTCTTCACAATTGGCTTGACATACTTGCTTTGAGATATCAAGATGCCACCATTCATTTGTTTGATTTGGAATCCTAGGAAGTAGGTTAGCTCGCCTACCATGCTCATCTCGAACTCAGACTGTATATGTTGTACAGAACGTTGCACCATCTTGTCTGACATTCCACCATAAACATTGTCGTCCACATAGATTTGAGTAATCAAAATTTTGCTTCCTTCCCTTTTTATGACCAAGGTCTTGTCAACTCGCCCTCGGATATAGCCATTTTGAACTAAGTACTGAGTTAAACGTTCATACCAGGCTCGAGGGGCTTGCTTAAGATTGTAGACATGGTTTGGAATAGGGCGGTCTTCATATTCTTTTGGTTGAGCAACGTAGACTTATTCCTTTAGGTATCCATTGAGGAATGCGTTCTTTATGTCCATCTGATAGAGTTTGAATCGTAGATGGCAAGCTATGCTGAGATGAAGTCGGATAGCCTTAAGTCTGATCATGGGGGCAAGAGTCTCATCGAATTCTGCCCCTTCCACTTGTGTATACTCTTGGGCTACAAGTCTCGCCTTATTGCGAATAATGTTTCCTTGCTCATCTGATTGGTTCTTGAAGATCCACTTTGTCCCGATGACATTGACATTGCTTGGTCTTAGTGCCAGCTCCCAAACTTCATTCCTTTCGAACTGTACCAGTTCTTCTTGCATGGCACACAACCAGTATTCATCGTTTACGGCTTATTGTACGTTCTTGGGTTCAATTTTCGAAACAAAGCATAAGTTATTGATCATGTCGAGATAGTTTACTGGCAGCTTTCGTCGAGTTCTTACTCCTTCGTTGATGTCACCAATCATATCCTTAGGTGGGTGATTCTTCTGAATTCTCCTTGATGGATTTTTCTGATCAGCTTTTGGAGACGATTCTTCTTGTGCAATGTAACCTGCTTTGTCAGTGACATCTTGTCTGACTTCTAGAGTTTTCGTAATAACTTCGTCGTCGTCATTAGGGTGTTCTGGGCTATCATCAACGACTACGTTTATGGACTCCATCATGGTCCTGGTTCGTTTGTTGAAGACCTAAAAGACACGAGTATTTCTAGAGTATCAAAGAAAAATACCCTTGTTGTTTTTAAGTTTCCGTCGTGGTTCCCTATTAGCGAGAATGTAACATACCGAACCAAAGACATAGAAATATTTGGCATTAGGCTTCCTCCCCCTCCATATTTCATAAAGTGTGGTCGTAGTACCTAGACGGAGGGTTGATTATGAATATGGCAAGCAGTGTTCAATGCTTCTGCTCAGAAGTGAGGGGGTATGTTTTTGGCTAGCATCATGACCTAAGTCATCTCTTGTAAAGTTCAGTTCTTCCTTTGAACTTTTCGGCGTAGAGCTTTAAAGATGGAGAATGTGTTTAACTTCTCTCGAATAAAGTCAACCCAGGTCAATCTTGAGAAGTCGTCGACACATACAAAAACATACTTCTTTCCTCCTATGCTCTTGACTTGCATTGGTCCCATGAGGTTGACATGTAGAAGTTCTAAAATTCGAGACGTGGTAAGATGTTGAACCTTCTTGTGCGACGTCTTCACTTGTTTACCTATCTGACATTCTCCGCAGATTTTGCCTTCCACAACTTTTAGATCTGGAACTCCAATGATAACTAGTTCATATAGGTTTTTCTGCATGCTTCCTAGGTTGATATGTCTAAGTGTTTGATGCCAGGGTTTGGTTTCTTGAGCTTTAGACAGAAAACACTTGGTGGATCTAGAAGCTAGGGTAGGGGAAAATAGGTAACAATTGTATCGTGACCTGAAACCTTTCATCAGTTCTTCCTGATGCTTATTCACAACCACACATTTTTCAGGAGTGAAGTTGACACACAGATCCATATTACATAGGTGGATGATGATAATAAGATTGGCAGTGAATCCTTCTACTAATAATGCCTCCTTTAAACAAGATGAGCTAGGGTAGTTTAGCTTGCCTTTTCCCAAGACCTTGGCCTTCACACCATCACCAAAGGTGACAAAGAAATTTTAACAACGAGTTATGGCAGTCAAGAAGGAGCGGTTACCAATCATATGTCGAGACGATCTACTAACAAAATAACAATCGTTGCTGGCAGAGGCCTTTAGAGAGGTGTACACAATATGAGCTTGATGGTGTACCTCTTTTACTCGCCATTCTTGTCGAGATTGAGCTTTCTTGATGGATGTCTTGCGTTTGATGGAGCTCTTTCCATAAAGGCGATACCATAATGGTTGAATATGACCTCTTCGTCCATAGTGATGACATACCCAATTGTGCCTTTTATTATTTGAGCTGCCATGATGGTGTTTCTACTACGGCTGGCTATTGTCAGATATCTGTGATATCTATCGTGTCATGTTGGTGATAGTCGTTTGGGGGACGAAGGTAGTCTTGGATGGTGAGGCTCCTTTTGAGTTATCAAGGCCTTCCATGTTTTTCGCCGGCTTACCAATGGATAGAATTTGATCCAAAGTTTCAGTGTTTGAATTCATCTTCTTCACTGACTTGGTCATTAGCTCTAGATCCCCACTTAGATGAGAAGTTTCATGCTTGAAATCAATGATGGTTTCGAGAAGCCTTGTCTTGTCCTCGCTGAGAGAGTGAATGAGAGCATCCTATTTTTCGAGGACTTGAGAATCCTTAAGCCGCTTGACATACCACTCATTGTATGCATTATTAAGAGTCTCATTAGACAATTCATCGTTCGAGGTAAGTTTCTTCAAGGATTGAGTGGATGTAGAGGCAGTGAAGGCTACATAGTTACTTGTATGTTCTGTGTTGCTATCTTCTACTTTCTCGTCAGATTGTGATGCAATAAATCGGTTCTTCTGCTTCTTGAGGTAGTTGGGACATTCTTTCTCCACATGTCCATAGCATTCACATTCGAAGCACTGCACCTCCTTTTCTTTTTCTGCTCTTTTGCCTCGTCTGCCATTAGGGTTCTCAAATTTCTGAAACTTTTTTTGGGGTTTGTTTCTGAAATCCTGAGTGACATTCTTCCCCGCCATCTGATAGAATCTTCTCAAAACTTTATTGTAGTTCTTGGCTAGCATAGCAATTGTTTCATCGTCTTCGCTATCAGAGTCGGAGAACACCTGTTATTCTGATCATGAGTTGAGGTCTTGAAGGTCACGCTTTTGTGTTTCTTCTCTAAGGTAGGAAGGGAGAGCTCGTAGGTCATGAGAGATCCCATGAATTCATCTAACTTTAAGAGTTTTAGATCATGATATTCCTCTATGGCAATGATCTTAATCTTGAACCTAGAGCTTAATGCCCTTAAGGTTTTTCTGACAAGGTCTTCGTCAGTCATGGGTTTGCCAAGAGAAAAAGATTCATTGGCCATGTCCCTAATCCGTACGTTGAACTCGGCTATGGTTTCAGCCTCATTAATTGTGAGAGCTTTGAAATTAGTGGTGAGGTATTGTAATTTTTACTCACGTACCTTATGTTGGGTCCCGGGGCATCCTAATTACGTTCATGGCAGCGGAAGCAACCTATAAACCGCCCCTAACCTGCGCAAGATCCACTACCAAGTTAGATCCTTAGGAAATCGAGTTTTCGGGTTTTACCAGAATCTGCCCGGCAGAAAACCGAGATTTTGAAGCTCTATATCTCGAGCTACAGATCTCAAATTGCTTCGGTTCTTTTTGGAGATTAAACCTCAGCCAATTCCCTACATCTTTTGTGTTTTGCTCTAAACCCAGTTCGGACTAGAAGACCTCCGTCTGGAGCAAAACATTATTCCCGTCTCGCTGGACAGACTCTGCGGACCAGTCTGCTTCTCGGCCTTGTATCTCCTAAACCAGCGCTCTTTTTGAAAATCAGTATTTCACAAAAGTTGTAGCCCTTCGACTTATCTTTCCAACGCCGCAAGTTTTAGGTCAATCGAAGCTTGGACGAAGCGGCTATGGCTCACGCATTGTCGGTCATCGGAACTGGACAATCTGGACAGTTTCTCCATTTTGCATTTAGTCTTCGTTGAATCGATAAAGAAGAACGTTCGGATCTTCTTCTCTAAACCAAGTCCACACCAAGGGGATGATCTTGATGATCCCTCACTTAATTGCCTACTAGAACAATTAAATGAAGAACAAGAGAGCAAAGAGAGGAGAGAGTGTTGTGAGAGTTGTGTGATTCTTGAATTAATGAATGAATGCTAGATATTTCAATTCATCATCCAACAAGCATGGGTCAAAAGTGATTGGTATGGGCTTAAAGGTGCTTTAACCCATACCCCTTAAATCACTCACCTCTTAATCCACAATCACCAACTAAGCATGGTGTTGTGTGGCCCCCACACATGGACCCACCATGTGGGCCGGCCATGAGGTCTTGTTGGGCCCTTAATGGGCCGGCCATGAGGCTTCATGGCCCGAGCCCAATGGTCCCTCCCGTGTTGTCTCATGCCGTGTCCAAAAATCGCCCGACCCTTTTGTCGTCACTTATCAAACAAAGTCCGACGCGATATCGACGAAAAACTCAATTTTTCTCGATTCGCTAATTATTCTCTCAAACCGAAACTATGGCACAAAACCTCCAGTTTTGTCCATATATTACTACTCAAGAAACATCAATGTTTCCTTGTCTCAAGTTATCCGCCTTGTATGTGTGTGACCCTCTAGGCTCATGCCACCGTTGGCAGATCGGCGCAAAAGATCGCTCTTGCCCGATCCATCATAAGTGGTCTCTAGTAAAACATTATGATTACCCAAGGTGCATGATGATCGATGATTCGACTTAACCTTTGTGCGTACAAGTCACCATCCTGTTATCTCTAGATATCCCGATTGATCACAAGGCATAGAGTCGTCTCCCTTGTTCAATCAATCATTGTTACTTGATATGCGAGATGGCTGAGAACTGATAACCCGTATCATTGGCATGGCCATGCTCTTTCTCTCAGTCAGTCTCCATCAAGAGGCCTTCTAACGGATATCTTTCCCATACCGTAGTATGAGGGATAAATCCCTTAGCCGTCTTTCGTGTCACTCATGCAACCCGTTCCGCCACCCAATCATGCCCTTTATAGCAATCCTTTTACAGAAAGCGTTTGGCGCAAATTAAAGCCGTACGTTCATTGCATAGTGATCACAAAGACTCCTTGGTCTAAGGATGTCGTGACAAGCTATCGCATTTGAATATGTTTATGGCTTAATCTATGAAAACACTATTCAAAGCGGGTCGTCCGATATCAATCACCTCATGATATCTATGATATGGTTCCAGGATCCCTCATCCCTATGACAAGTAGAAATACGTCATTAAGAACCATCCTCATACTGGTCGCTTCTTAGGAAGCATGTTTTGACCAGGGACTCGTTAAGTGTGATCCGTACAGATTTATGGTTCTACTACTTTAGTGGTCATAAATCAGATCATGCTTAACATATTACTTCAACACATAAATAATACAAAGCCGTTTTATATATATGTTACAAACGATGATAATGTACATAGACGTTTACAGGCTAATAGCAATTGGACTAGGGCACAAATGCTATCACTATATACTCAGCCTCCATTGTAGAGTTGGCATTCGTGGATTGCTTAAAGCACTTGCAGCTGGAAGCGCCACCATTCAACCCAAAAACATATCCTTTTACAGAAAGCGTTTGGCGCAAGTTAAAGCCGTACGTTCATTGCATAGTGATCACAAAGACTCCTTGGTCTAAGGATGCCGTGACAAGCTATCGCATTTGAATATGTTTATGGCTTAATCTATGAAAACACTATTCAAAGCGGGTCGTCCGATATCAATCACCTCATGATATCTATGATATGGTTCCAGGATCCCTCATCCCTATGACAAGTAGAACTACGTCAATGTACAGCCTCTTCTCCCGCTTTGGATGCGGCAATGTACTCAGCTTCGGTCGTAGAATCGGCAATGGTGTCTTACTTCTTGCTTTTCAGCTGAAAGCTCCACCGTTCAAAATAAACATATAACCCAACTGACTTCTTAAGTCATCGGGGTCTGTCTGGAAAACTAGCGTCAACATATCCTTTGACGACTAGATCATCATTTCTTCCCCCGTATACAAGAAAAGCGTCTTTGGTTTTTCTCAAAAATCGAGAATCGCCTTGACGGCAATCCAATGTTCCTCACCGGGTTCGGACTGATGTCTACTGGTACAGCTTAGGGCAAACGAGACATCCGGTCTCGTACATATCATGGCACACATTATGGACCCTATAGCCGAAGCATATGGGATGTCATTCATTCTTGCTAGCTCTGCAGGTGTCTCAGCACACTACTTCTTGCTTAGCTTTATGCCGTGATGCATGGGCAGCAGTCCTTTCTTTGAATCTAGCATCGAGAATCTTCTCAATATTTTGTCTATGTAGGTGCTTTGACTTAAGCCCAAGACCCGCTTGGCACGGCCTCTATATATCTTGATCCCCAAGATGTAAGAGGCCTCGCCTAAGTCCTTCATTGCGAAACACTCACCTAACCAAGTCTTTGTTAAGAGCAAGGTAGGGACGTTGTTTCCAATGAGCAGTATGTCATCAACATAAAGCACCAAGAAGACTACTTTGCTCCCATCTGCCCTTTTATATATACGCAAGGTTCATCATCATTCTTGATGAAGCAAAACTGTTTCACAACTTCATCAAAACGTTGATTCCAACTCCGAGATGCTTGTTTCAAACCATAAATTGATTTGAGCAACTTGCAAATCTTTCCTTTATTCTTAGGATCCTCAAAACCCTCAGGCTGGGACATATAAACGTCCTCAGCTAACCTCCCGTTGAAGAAGGCGGTTTTGACGTCCATTTGCCATATCTCAAAATTGCTACGGCAAGTAGAATGCGGATAGATTTGACCATAGCTACTGGAGAAAAGGTCTCTTCATAGTCAATTCCGTGGATTTGCCTATAACCTTTTGCTATCAGTCTTGCTTTATAGGTCTGAGGTTTGCCATCCTTGTCCATCTTTATTTTAAAGATCCATTTACACCCAATGACTTTTACGTCAGGGGTTTGATCCACCAAATCCCATACTTGATTATCTGACATGGATTGCATTTCTTCCCTCATGGCTTCCAGCCATTTCGCAGAGTCGGTTCCGTCCTTATTAACTGTAGCTATTGGTTCTTGCTCAACGACTACTTCTGGTGGGTCGTCCAGTGGTTCCTGAGTGACCATCTCATCTAGAAATTCATTAAGATGAACAACCCTCCCACTGACTGTCTTGGAAATAAATTCTTTTTCCAAGAATGTCCCACCTCGATTATGAATGCGGCCGTTTGCAGAGCGTAACCCCAGAAGGAGATCGGGAGATCAGTGAGACTTAACATCGATCGAACCATATCAAACAATGTCCGATTTCTTCGCTCGGACACACTATTGAGTTGCGGTGTTCCTGGCGGAGTCCACTGAGATAGTATTCCACTTTCTGTAAGAAACTCTTCGGATAAGTATTCTCCACCCCGATAAGAACGGAGTGCCTTGATAATTTTTCCGAGTTGGTTTTCTACTTCAGTCATAGACTCCTTGAATTTATCAAAGGCTTTGGACTTATATCTTATGAGATAGACATAATCATATCTACTGAAATCATTAGTAAACGTGATAAAGTAGCCTAAACCACATCTGGCTGGTGTACTCATTTGGTCCACATACGTTTGAATGTATTAGACCTAATAGATCACCTGCCCTCTAACCTAAACCAGTGAAAGGCGTTTCAGTCATCTTGCCCATTAAACAAGCTTCGCATCTATCAATCGTTTGGTATACGAATTGACTTAGAAGTCCGCGCTTATGAAGCGCTGACATGCGTCTCTCATTTATGTGACCTAGACGACAATGCCAGATTAGAGTTTGGTCTAAATCATTAGCTTTAAACCTCTTAGGTAGAACAAGGTTAACAGAACCCACGGCAGTTGCGGTAACTCTCACGTTGTTCCCAACTCTTAGGTTCACCTCGCTTTCCCCATATCTCTTCTACTATTCTACACTTGTATATCCATACAGACATGAGACTCAGCTCTAGTGTCTGGTACCCAAGTATTTATCGTAGAAGGATATAGCTCTAATGGAATACCTGATGAAGTAGCGGCCCCACCGCCCTTCATCTGATCCTCCTTCAACTGCTGACAGTCTTTCTTCCAGTGACCAGGCTTTTGGCAGTAGAAACAGACCGACTCCTTTGCCTTCCCCTTGCCTTTTACGGGCATGGAAGGTTTAGGAACAAATGGTCTGATCTTCCTTGCCAGGTGCATTGGGCCTTTACCCTTGCCACCACCAGCTTTGAAGCTGGATCCCTTCATACGTAGGACGTGTGGACCTACGGAGCTGCCTGCTGACATCTTGCAGGCAATGAGTACTCGGAGAACAGTGTATTTTTCAATACGTACTTTCTCTTTGAACATATCCTTGATCTGCGCAAACATTGCAAACGGATCATGGGATAGCTCCATAAACTGCTTCTGGAGGTCCGCCTCCATGCAGCCCAGCATGACACACGCAACGTCGATAGAGTCGTTAAGGTGTTTCTGGTACGCATCCTTAACGACCCTCGTTGCGTTGGCAGCTGGCTCCACCGAGATAGCCTTATCAAGGACGTACTCCCTGTGTTCCTACTTTAACACTAGTCGTAAATTTCTGTCCCAGTCTAGATAATTTGTCCCGTTGAGTTTACACTTTTCGAGTATAGTCCTCAACGACAAATTAGACGAGTTTGTTGAATTACTAGCCATTTCTACACGAAGAAAGTAAATTTAATCAGAAAAGTTGAATAAATTTACGAAGATCTGAATTAAACACCAACCATAAGATTCTAAGGTTTAGAATCTTAAACCAAGATCCCTTATTCGTCATTTGAAGTACGCTAAGGCGCACCGCTCCAATTGACTTATTTAGGTAGGACGTCCGTCCAATTACAACCCGTGTAACTCTTAGTCAGGGTATGTGCAAAAACACACGGCTTACCCTTCCGATGCCCCAGCTCGACCTCAGGCCAAGAATCGTGGTCGAGTCAACCAACCTTCACTAACGAGTTAACTTTGTGCAGATGCTCCTCTAAACCAAGTCCACACCAAGGGGATGATCTTGATGATCCCTCACTTAATTGCCTACTAGAACAATTAAATGAAGAACAAGAGAGCAAAGAGAGGAGAGAGTGTTGTGAGAGTTGTGTGATTCTTGAATTAATGAATGAATGCTAGATATTTCAATTCATCATCCAGCAAGCATGGGTCAAAAGTGATTGGTATGGGCTTAAAGGTGCTTTAACCCATACCCCTTAAATCACTCACCTCTTAATCCACAATCACCAACTAAGCATGGTGTTGTGTGGCCCCCACACATGGACCCACCGTGTGGGCCAGCCATGAGGTCTTGTTGGGCCCTTAATGGGCCAGCCATGAGGTCTTGTTGGGCCCTCAAACCGAACCTATGGCACAAAACCTCCAGTTTTGTCCATATATTACTTCTCAAGAAACATCAATGTTTCCTTGTCTCAAGTTATCCGCCTTGTATGTGTGTGACCCTCTAGGCTCATGCCACCGTTGACAGATCGGCGCAAAAGATCGCTCTTGCCCGATCCATCATAAGTGGTCTCTAGTAAAACATTATGATTACCCAAGGTGCATGATGATCGATGATTCGACTTAACCTTTGTGCGTACAAGTCACCATCCTGTTATCTCTAGATATCCCAATTGATCACAAGGCATAGAGTCGTCTCCCTTGTTCAATCAATCATTGTTACTTGATATGCGAGATGGCTGAGAACTGATAACCCGTATCATTGGCATGGCCATGCTCTTTCTCTCAGTCAGTCTCCCTCAAGAGGCCTTCTAACGGATATCTTTCCCATACCGTAGTATGAGGGATAAATCCCTTAGCCGTCTTTCGTGTCACTCATGCAACCCGTTCCGCCGCCCAATCATGCCCTTTATAGCAATCCTTTTACAGAAAGCATTTGGCGCAAGTTAAAGCCGTACGTTCATTGCATAGTGATCACAAAGACTCCTTGGTCTAAGGATGCCGTGACAAGCTATCGCATTTGAATATGTTTATGGCTTAATCTATGAAAACACTATTCAAAGCGGGCCGTCCGATATCAATCACCTCATGATATCTATGATATGGTTCCAGGATCCCTCATCCCTATGACAAGTAGAACTACGTCATTAAGAACCATCCTCATACTGGTCGCTTCTTAGGAAGCATGTTTTGACCAGGGACTCGTTAAGTGTGATCCGTACAGATTTATGGTTCTACTACTTTAGTAGTCATAAATCAGATCATGCTTAACATATTACTTCAACACATAAGTAATACAAAGCCGTTTTATATATATGTTACAAACGATGATAATGTACATAGACGTTTACAGGCTAATAGCAATTGGACTAGGGCACAAATGCTATCACCTTAGAGGTTCCTTCATAAGCCACAACAAGGGTATCCCAAGATATGGTGGTATTTGTGCATGTGTTGATTAGTCTGAAGACATTCTTATCAACTCCGTTGAATATAGCGTTGATTGCACGGGAGTTACCTAGAGCTGCCTCATCTTCTATGGGGCGCCACTCATTCTCGGGTTTAGGACCAATAGTATTTCCTGATCCATCAGAATATTGGGGCTCTTCCCATCCGTTGATTACTGCCTTCCATGTTTTGCTATCGAATGATTTCATGAAGGCACACATGCGAGCTTTCCATATCCATAGTTTTTTCCGTCAAGCATGGGTGGTCGATTGATTGATCCTCCTTCGTTTGACTCCATATCAGTTACTTAGAATCTTTGCATGAAATCATCTAGAAGATAAGGTGCCTCCTTTGATACCAATTGAAATTCTGAGTAATGGCAGGGACAAGATGTTGAACACAATGTTGTGACAATTGGTTTGACAACTTGTCTGATCACCGATAAGTAAATAACGGAACAGTAAATAGAAGACACACACCGTGTTTACCCAGTTCGGTGACTCCGCACCTACGTTTGGGGGCACTCTGCCAGTGGAAAAGTTTTCACTATTTGGTAGTCAATAGTAAAACTTCAAGCATCAACTTGCTATCACACAAGCTATTGTCCTAAGCTACTATAGATCTCACCGTGAACAACCTCGACCAAGGGCCTCTCCCCTTGTCTTTGAGATCCTGTCAATTCCACCCTTCGAGGAAGCCTATGCTCGGCGTAGTTGTCTTCGTAAATTTCTTCTTTTTGAGTCTTCAATCACGAACAAAACCCACAAATCACAAACACTCAAACCCTCAGGTTTTGATGTATGTGATTGACACCGTTGTTCTAAAGATCCAATCTCCCAATCTGCCAACCTTGCATGATTAAGAGCCCTGAAATTAAGCATAGAGAAGGTGTAAATTGCTATGAGGGTAGCACCTGCTTTTATAGCAATTCTACATGCCTAATTGGTCTTCAAATCCAAATAGTCAATACAATTCCAAATAGGAATTCTTTTGCCACCTTGCATTATTGGCAAGTTGACAAGTTGGCATTGCTGCCTTAATTGGCCTTGATGACGTGTATTCTTCCAGCTGGACATTGCCTGATCTTGTATTAACTCGTTTTCCCTTTGTCCCACATTTCTGAAAATCAAATAGGAAAGATCAAAAACTTTCCTGATCCTGCACGCGGTATGTCGCGCCAAATGTGTTGCAACATGTTGGCTGACATCTTGACCTTACGCTAAAATATATGTCAACAATAATTGTAGCAACCTCTTATTTCTCTCAATCTTCACACACAAGTCTATTAGGTTGTGTGTGTATGGATCTTTTATCATCCTATCCGTGTGGATACCGTAAGAGAGAAGATCTAAACGTGTTCTTCTTGTTTGATTCGATCAACCAAAGCAACTGTCCAACTCTATCCAGTTCCGGCGATGAATATTGCGTGAGGTGTAGCTCTTTGGTCCAAAGTTTGTTTGATCTAAAACCAACGTGGATTAAAGAAGACTCTAAGTTTTACAAGTTTTGTGAAATGGTAATTTCGCATTAGAGCCCTGGTTTGGGAGCTATAAGGTCGACAACTGAAGAACCCGGTCAGCACTGTCAAGCACCATCGACCAAACTGTTTTGCTCCAGACATAGATCCTTCAATCCGAACTAGGTGAAGAACAAAACATGAAAGTTGTAGAGAATTGGCTGGGCTTCACTCCCAAGAAAGAACCGAAGCATTGGAGATTTGTAGCTCGAGATATGGAGCTTCAAACTCGCATTTTCTGCAAGGCAAATTCACGATCAAACCGAAAGGTAAAATCTTTCCTTGAGATATAATGGTTTCATGTGATAGCACTTTGTGCCCTAGTCCAATTGCTAGTAGCCTGTAAACGTCTATGTACATTATGATCGTTTGTAATATATATAAAACGGCTTTGTATTACTTATGTGTTGAAGTAATATGTTAAGCATGATCTTATTTATGACCTATAAAGTAGTAGAACCATAAATTTGTACGGATCACACTTAACGAGTCACTGGTCAAAATATGCTTCCATAGAAGCGACCAGTATGAGGATTGTTCTTAATGACGTAGTTCTACTTGTCATAGGGATGAGGGATCCCAGAATCATATCATAAATATCAAGAGGTGATTGATATCGGACGACCCGCTTTGAATAGTGTTTTCATAGATTAAGACAGTTTTAGAGATTGGCTGATTTTTAAAGGAATTGAAGGACATGTTACAAAGAATGTCGAAGCATCTTCTGCGACATCTTGTGTAACATTGTTGACGGCGTCTCGGCAAACATCCTGATCGACTGAAATCAGGAAAGTGCAGTTTCGACAATAAAGGTCGAAGATGATTAGGAAATTCCAGAACGACTTCAAATCTGTAAAGAAGAAAGACGGCGATTAAGAGGAAACCCTTTAGGGTTAGTACTCATCCTCGATTGCTATAAAAACTTAGGCTACCCCCTTAGCAATCGTGTGGTTCTTTATTTATTTCCTAGCAACAATTTGCAAGGTTCTTAGACGTGAAGGTTTGCGGGCTGAGAAATTGCAGATTGAGCTAAGGATATTGTGCATCACATAACTATTGAGAGTTAGGTGATTGAGGGTTTACTGATCGCGTGAGTGAAGACTGCACGCAACCACCAAGTTGTATGAAGACTTGAACTGACAGAGCAAGGCGATTGCTCGAAGAGTGGAATCAAGACGGAGTCTTGGATTCAGGGGGAGACCCTGAGATAGATTGCACTGTAAGACGTAGCATAAAGTATAGATCTAGGGTTGATCACAGGTATTTGTATGTTCTGACGAATTTCTGATAAGTGAAATCTTTCCACTAGGCTGAGAGCCCCCAGACGTAGGTGACGTTGCACCGAACTGGGTAAACCATCTGCTGTGTCATTGTTTATAGCTTTATATTTTGTCCTAAGTTATCTACACAAGAAGTCATACACAGTGTTACAGCTTTATACGTAACATTGTGTGTGACATCTTGCACGACTAGCTGATCAAAATTTCAATTGGTATCAGAGGGGGCACCTACAGCTTTAGGTGAGTTCCTAAACAAGTATTTTGATCAAGATGGACAAAGCCAGAGAAGGAGGATCCATAAATCGACCACCTGTTGTAGATTGAAGCAACTACGGGTATTGGAAGGTTCGAATGTGTGCCTTCATGAAGTCACTTGACAACAAAACATGGAAGGCTGTAATCAACGGTTGGAATACTCCACAACTCAGTGACAATGATGGCAACCCTATCGGTCCAAAACCAGAAAAAGACTGGACTGATGATGAAGACGAAGAATCACTGGGAAATTCTCGAGCTCTGAATGCTATCTTCAACGGCGTTGACAAAAACGTATTAAGACTAATCAACACATGCACAACTGCCAAATCCGCATGGGGCATCCTTGCTGTTGCTTATGAAGGAACAACCAAGGTTCGAGAACAAAAACTCCAATACCTGACAACCAACTTCGAAGCCCTCATCATGAAAGAAGACGAATCAATTGCGGAATTCAATGTTCGTATTCGTGACCTAGCCAACGAATCCTATTCTCTGGGAGAACCAATGTCTGATGAAAAACTAGTAAGAAAAACCCTGCGTGCTCTTAGTCGGAGGTTTAAAATGAAGATCACTGCAATTGAGGAAGTTCATGACCTCAAGATCTTGAAATTTGATGAGCTGATGGGTCTCTAATGACCTATGAGTTGTCTCTGCCTAACATCGACAAAAGGAACAAAGGAGTTGCTTTCAAAAGCTCAACACACAAGCAACCAGATCCTGAGGAATCTGATTCTGACGAAGACATCGATGCTACAATGGCCCTTCTCACAAAAAATTACAACAAAGTCATGAGAAGATTCAGTCGGATGGGTGGACGGAATGCCACAACAAATGCCAGAAACAAAGCTCCACAAAAAGCTCAAACAGGAGGAAGTCTTGACAGACCAAACAGGAGTGGGGAAGAAAACAACAAAAACAAAGGACTTCAATGTCATGAATGTGAAGGATTCGGCCACCTCCGTAGAGAATGTCCTAATTTCCTCAAACAACAAAAACGAGGATATAATGCCACTCTGTCAGATGATGACAATATAGATAGTGGATCTGAAGAGGTAAGCAACTTTGTTGTTCACTACTACTATTCTTACATATAACCTTGATAACTCTGCCAATATCAATGATGATCACCTCCATACAACTCCAAATGAGAATTGGACTAAAGAGCAACTAGTAGAGGCATACAAAAGCTTGCATATCAGATGGGTCAAGGAAACACTGATCCTTGATCAACAAGGGGAACGAATCATCAGTCTTACGAACGACAAATCTAGATTTCTATAAACAATCGTGGAGCTAAAACGCGAAATCACCAGACTCAATGGAGAGATTAGTCTCATGACTAAGTCGGTAAAGATGATGAATCCTAGCACAGAAAGCCTTGACAAAATCCTATCAATAGGAAAGCAGTCCAAGGATACAACAGGACTAGGGTACACACACGATATCCCCTCGACAGCAGTGACGAAACTTGAGACAAGACGGATAACTTGAGACAAGGAAACCTTAACGTTTCTTGAGGAGCAATACATGGACAAAACTGGGGGTTTTGTGCCTTGGGTTCGGTTTGAGAGAATAATTAGCGAACTTTGTTTGATAAGTAACGACAAAAAGGGTAGGGCGACTTTTGGACACTGCACGAAACCACATGGGCGAGCCCATTGGGCTCGGCCCATGAGGTCTCATGGCCGGCCCAACAAGGGCCCATTATGGGCCCAATAAGCCCTATATGGTCGGCCCACATGGTGGGTCCATGAGTGGGGGCAACACAACACCATGCTTAGTTGGTGATTGTGGATTAAGAGGTGAGTGATTTAAGGGGTATGGGTTAAAGCACCTTTAAACCCATAAATATCTAACATTCATTCATTAATCAAATAATCACACAACTCACAAAAATCCTCTCTCTCTCTCTAGTGGCCGGCCACCATAGTCTCTCTCCTCATTCTTGCTCTCTTGTTCTTTATTTAATTGTTCTAGTAGGCAATTAAGTGAAGGATCTTTAAGATCATCCCCTTGGTGTGGACTTGCTTTAGAGAAGAAGATCCGAAAGTTCTTCTTTAATCGATTCAACAAAGACTTAAAGGTAAACATCTTGTGGAATAGATTTTGCCTTGGGATTTAACGGTTTATGTTCTTGGACAAGGTTTGGAGTAGATTTTGTAAAACGCTTCCGCTATTTCGTTGATCTAGAACGCTCCAAAATCCTACAGTGGTATCAGAGCCTGGTTACCCTCTTAATCTTTGCCTTGTTGAATTTGTTTCGGTTTTACGATTATTTGCATGTCATAATTGTTGATAACATGATTTTAATGCTTTTTAAGATAATTGCATGAAATATGTTTTTTTTATAAAATATATTGAATTTGGAATTTTTCGGAAATTATTGGATTTGTCGTGTTCGAGAAGAGACTCTCGGGGAGCCGGATCGGGGGTACCGGACGGAGGTCACCGGAGGCCGGGGAGGCCGGCGGTAACCGGAACCATCCCCACTCTAGGCCGAGGCCGAGAGTGGAGGCAAGCTCGGTTTGGGCCTTCCAAGGCCCAAACTGAGCCGTGACATGTTGGGCTCGGCTCAATGGGCTTTCGGCCCATTGGCTTTGCCCGAACTGGTTCCTGCACGGTGTTTTATCAATGGCACGAACCCACGATCCAATATTTCGAAAACTTTCAACATTTAATCAGTTTCGATAAACCGTTTTTCGAAAAGGTCTAGTTTCGATAAACCCGACCAAGCAACTTGGCAAAATTAAAATCGGAATAATTGCATATTATTTGATAACATGTTTGTGTGATAACATGTTGGATGATGTGATGAGATGTATGATGCATTAGTAGCCCATTAGATTTTATCGCTTTCACGGTTTGCATACCGTTAGTGTTAGCGTGTAATTATTCTTTCAATCGAGCCCATAAAGTGTAATTATTTTTTATCCGATCTATGAACAGAGTATTAATTGTAATTACTACTCAAAGACGAGAAGGATGGAAAATCGAGCACAATGACGGTTTTTGTTTAAGTCCAAGAGCTAGTGGGAGCCCGAATGGAAAAGACGAGAAGATGTTGTGACTCTTATTCATATTTAACGCTATAAAATGCATATTTAACGCTTTATGTTTGCTTGCTTGTATTATTTAAATAATAACATGCTTGCATGCTTAGCTTATAAGTTTATAAGCCATCACCTCACATGCAAAGATTAAAATCGACTTTAATTGTTTGCATGTTTAAAGCGTTGTGAACCATCATCACACGGGTTGTGATGGATGAGTTCAAATTTGAAACGTGTTTGCACGGGTTGCAAATGACGGTTTCAAATGAAGATAGTATGTGATACAATTAGAAACGTCACAACACGGGTTGTTGATGGCGGGTTCGTAATTGTGCCAAATACTTTCGAATTATTAAGCACAACCTATTTACAAGATAATTTGAGTCAAATGAGATGCCACCCAAATTCACACCCATGTAGAAACATTTTATCGGTGTCGTGTGCCTTAGCGGAGCATCGATGGAATGGGTTCTATATGGGAATGGTAAATTTTGTGGGATATCGTGCGCCTTAGCGGAGCATCTGCACAAAGTTAACTCTTTAGTGAAGGTTGGTTGACTCGAACACGATTCTTGGCCTGAGGTCGAGCTGGGGCATCAGAAGGGTAAGCCGTGTGCTTTTGCACAGACCCTGACCAAGAGTTACATGGGTTGTAATTGGACGAACGTCCTACCTACATAAGTCAATTGGAGCGGTGCGCCTTAGCGTACTTCAAATGACGAATAAGAGATCTTGGTTTAAAGATTCTAAACCTTAGAATTAGATGGTTGGTGTTTAATTCGGATCTTCCATGCCCGTAAAAGGAAAGGGGAAGCAAAGGAGTCGGTCTGTTTCTACTGTCAAAAGCTTGGTCATTGGAAGAAAGAATGTCAGCAGCTGAAGGAGGATCAGAAGAAGGGCAGCGGGGCCGCTACTTCATCAGGTATTCCATTAGAGCTATATCTTTCTACGATAAATACTTGGGTACTAGACACTGGAGCTGAGTCTCATGTCTGTGCGGATGTGCAGGTGTTGCATAGTAGAAGAGATATGGGGGAAAGCGAGGTGGACCTAAGAATTGGGAACAACGTGAGAGTTGCCGCAACTGCCGTGGGTTTTGTTAACCTTGTTTTGCCATGTGGGCTTGTAATTGAACTTTTTGATGTTTTTTGTGTACCTGTTTTCAGCATGAATATTATTTCAACATCTCTTCTTGAAAAAGAAGGTTATTATTTTAATATTAAGAACGAAATTTTTAATATTATGCGCAACAACATGTTTTATAGCAATGCTCACACTGTTGGAGGTTTATACATACTGAATATGCAAAACTCGAGATCCAACATGCTCTATAATATAAATGCTAAGAGGTTTAAAGCTAATGATTTAGACCAAACTCTAATCTGGCATTGTCGTTTAGGTCACATAAATGAGAAACGCATCTCAGCGCTTCATAAGCGCGGACTTCTAAGACAATTCGAATTCCAAACGATTGTTTGATGGGCAAGATGAATAAAGCGCCTTTTACTTGTTTAGGTGAGAGGGCAGGTGATCTATTGGGTCTAATACATTCAGACGTATGTGGACCAATGAGTACACCAGCCAGAGGTGATTTAGGCTACTTTATCACATTTACTGATGATTTCAGTAGATATGGTTATGTCTATCTCATGAGACATAAGTCCGAAGCCTTTGATAAATTCAAGGAGTTTAGGACTGAAGTAGAAAAGCAACTCGGAAAGAGTATCAAGGCACTCCGTTCTGATCGGGGTGGAGAATACTTATCCGAGGAGTTTCTTAGTCATCTTATTGAAGGTGGAATACTATCTCAGTGGACTCGGCCAGGAACACCGCAACTCAATGGTGTGTCCGAGCGGAGGAATCAGACATTGTTGGGTATGGTTCGATCTATGTTAAGTCTCACTGATCTCCCGATCTCCTTCTAGGGTTATGCTCTGCAAACGGCCGCATTCATAATAAACAGGGCTCCGTCGAAAGCAGTGGAAATGGTACGGGAAGGAACCTGTTTTGTCCTTCCTAAAAATCTGGGGTTGCGAGGCTTATGTAAAACGGTTGCTTGCAACCAAGCTCGAACCGAGATCGGATAAGTGCACTTTCGTCGGATATCCAAAAGAAACAAAAGGATACTACTTCTACAAACGGAGCGAAAATAAAGTTTTTGTCGCTCGAGGTGGGACATTCTTGGAAAAGGAATTTATTTCCAAGACAGTCAGTGGGAGGGCTGTTCATCTTGATGAAATTCTAGATGAGATGGTCACTCGGGAACCACTAGACGACCCACTAGAAGAAGTAGAGCCAGAAGTGGTCGTTGAGCAAGAACCAATAGCTACAGTAAATGAGGACGGTCCGAGGCGGTCTGAAAGGATAAGTCATGCACCTATCAGATATGGTTTCCTAGTAACTGGAGGTGATGATTTAGTATTAGTGGACAATGATCTAGCTACCTTTCGAGAGGCCTTGGACGGAACCGACTCTGAGAAATTGCTGGAAGCCATGAGGGAAGAAATGCAATCCATGTCAGATAATCAAGTGTGGGACTTGGTGGAACAAACCCCTGACGTAAAAGTCATTGGGTACAAATGGATCTTTAAAATAAAGATAGACATGGATGGCAAACCTCAGACCTATAAAGCAAGACTGGTAGCAAAAGGATATAGGCAAATCCACGAAATTGACTATGAAGAGACTTTTTCTCCAGTAGCTATGGTCTAATCTATCCGCATTCTACTTGCCATAGCAGCATATCATAACTATGAGATATGGAAAATGGATGTCAAAACCGCCTTCCTCAACGGGAGGTTAGCTGAGGACGTTTATATGTCCCAGGCTGAGGGTTTTGAGGATCCAAAGAATAAGTGAAATATTTGCAAGTTGCTCAAATCAATCTATGGTTTGAAGCAAGCATCTCGGAATTGGAATCAGTGTTTTGATGAAGTCTTGAAACAGTTTGGCTTCATCAAGAACGATGGTGAACCTTGCGTATATAAAAAGGCAGATGGGAGCAAAGTAGTCTTCTTGGTGCTTTATGTTGATGACATACTGCTCATTGGAAACGACGTCCATACCTTGCTCTTAACAAAGACTTTGTTAGGTGAGTGTTTCGCAATGAAGAAATTAGGCGAGGCCTCTTACATCTTGGGGATCAAGATATATAGTGACCGTGCCAAGCGGGTCTTGGCTTAAGTCAAAGCACCTACATAGACAAAGTGTTGAGACAATTCTCAATGCAAGATTCAAAGAAAGGATTGCTGCCCATGCGTCATGGCATGAAGCTTAGCAAGAAGCAGTGTGCTGAGACACCTGCAGAGCTAGCAAGAATGAATGAGATCCCATATGCTTCGGCTATAGGGTCCATAATGTACGCCATGATATGTACAAGACCGGTTGTCTCGTTTGCCCTAAGCCGTACCAGTAGACATCAATCCAAACCCGGTGAGGAACACTGGATTGCCGTCAAAGGTGATTCTCAAATATTTGAGAAAAACCAAAGACGTTTTTCTTGTATACGGGGGAAGAAATGATGATCTAGTCGTCCAAGGATATGTCGACGCTAGTTTCTACACAGATCCCGATGACTTTAAGAGTCAGTTGGGATATGTGTTTACGTTGAACGGTGGGCATTTAGCTGGAAAAGCAGGAAGCAGGACACCATTGCCGACTCTATGACCGAAGCTAAGTACATTGCTGCATCGGAAGCAGCCAAAGAGGCTATATGGATCAGGAGTTTCATGGCTGGGTTAGGTGTAATTCAAAACCCATCTAACCCGGTAGACTTATATTGTGACAACATCGAGGCCATTGCGCAAGCTAAGGAACCCATGGCACATGACAGATCCAAACATGTACTCAGAAAGTATCACATCATCCGCGACATTGTTGCTAGAGGTGACGTGAAGATCCACTACGTTGCAACTGATGATAACACAGCCGACCCCTTGACCAAGGCTCTTCCTCAAGCAAAACAAGATAAACATGTTAGGTCAATGGGTATAGACTGGGACTTAAATTGGAACTAGGGGCAAGTGGGAGATTGATAGCATTTTGTGCCCTAGTCCAATTGCTAGAAGCCTGTAAACGTCTATGTACATTATCATCGTTTGTAATATATATAAATCGGCTTTGCATTACTTATGTTTTGAAGTAATATGTTAAGCATGATCTGATTTATGACCACTAAAGTAGTAGAACCATAAATCTGTACGGATCACACTTAACGAGTCCCTGGTCAAAATATGCTTCCATAGAAGCGACCAGTATGAGGATGGTTCTTAATGACGTAGTTCTACTTGTCATAGGGATGAGGGATCCCAATCATATCATAGATATCATGAGGTGATTGATATCGGACGACCCACTTTGAATAGTGTTTTCATAGATTAAGCCATGAACATATTAAAATGCGATAGCTTGTCACGATATCCTTAGACCGAGGAGTCTTTGTGATCACTATGCAATGTACGTGCGGCTTTAACTTGCGCCTACTGCTTTCTGTAACAGGATGGCAATAACGGGCATGATTGGGTGGCGGAACGGGTTGCATGAGTGACACGAAAGATGGCCAAGGGATTTATCCCTCATACTACGGTATGGGAAAGATATCCGTTAAAGGCCTCTTGATCGAGACTGACTGAGAGTAAGAGCATGGCCATGACGGTGATACGGGTTATCAGTTCTCAGCCATCTCACATGTCAAGTAACAATGATTGATTAAACAAGGGTGACGACTCTATGCCTTGTGATCAATCGGGATATCTAGAGATAATAGGATAGTGACTTGTACGCACAAGGTTAAGTCGAATCATCGATCGTCATGTACCTTGGGTAATCATAACGTCTTGCTAGAGGCCCCTTATGATGGATCGGGCAAGAGCGATCTTTTGCGCCGATCTGCCAACAGTGGCATGAGCCTGAAGGGTCACACACATTCAAGACGGATAACTTGAGACAAGGAAATCTTACCAATTCTTGAGGAGCAATACATGGACAAAACTGGGGGTTTTGTGCCGTGGGTTCGGTTTGAGAGAATAATTAGCGAATCGAGAAAACTGATCGAAGTGATGAAATGTGGGCGGTATCTAGCTTGACTTGAAATTACTTGTCGTTTTAAGTGTCCATTTTCACTGATCAATACTAGATCTTAACTTGAAATTATCATCTACAAATCCATGTAGAGATATTTTCATTCCGGTTTACATGTGCGTGATCAATTCATTATTATTAATCTTTACACATGTGGGTGATGATCTAATTAAGATAAACTTATGAAAATTAAATCATACATACAACCATACATTCATGAACATAAATGTAAACTTGCATTCATATACATTCATACATACCACGTGTCACAACCATACATTCATATACATTCATACATATATTCTTGTCTTTCCTCATTCTCTTGGACTCCCACTGGCTCCACGCCTCCTCGGGATCACCGTCCTTCTCTTCGGCTCTTCTCGTCTTGGGAATACGTAATTACATTTCATTTAAATAAAATAAATGTTGTGACATGCAGGTTGCAAACCGAATTTAAATTCTAAATCGGGCTAACTTAGCAATCATGTTGCAAACACAGTGTTATCAAACAATCATGTTGTCAAACAAGCATGTTATCAAGCAAACATATTAATTCCGATTTTACCTTGATTTAAATCATAAAATTCGGTTTATCGAAACCTTTATTTTGAACTGGTTAATTTCAGAATTAAATCGGTTCATGCTCTGGTTTATCGAAACCGAACCGGTCTAAAATTTTAATTAATTATCGCTTAAAATTCTGGATTTTTCTGGGTCGGTTCTGACCCAAATCCTTTCTTGTTTGACCGAACCAAAATTGACCCGAAGGGCAATTCGGGTTCGGCCAAACCCTAGCCGCCAAAACTGGCCGCGCACTGACCAACTAGCCCGTGGCGGGCTGGCCATGGCGGGCCGCCTGGCCGGTCCCTGTCAAGCCGAGGCCCTCCCTTGCCGAAGGTGAGAGTCTCGGCCAGATCTGTCACGGGCAGATCTGGTCGGCCCTCCCGCTCCGACCGGTCGGCCCGTGACTTGGCCGGAGTTAGCCTCTCGGCCTCCGATGGGTCTCGACCCGATCTCACTCGATCAAAATTAATTTTTTAGCGATAATTAAATAAATTCCAGCAATTAATTCATCAACCAAAAGCATAAAATGATTTTGCAAGTTTCAATTTAATACCGAAATCAATTGCAAAAATAATCTAGTCTATCATGCTTGAATATAATAATCATATGTAACCAAGGCTCGGATACCACTAAAGAAAATTTAAGGGTTCCAATCAATTAATTTCATGCCCATACAACAAATTAACCCCAAAAGTCCAAATAAATTTTAGGATCTTACAGATCATTGATTGATCATGAGATATAGGCTAGAAAAATAAATCAGAAAATTACCTTGATTCGAAGTCTCTTTGTCAAAAGAACGTCCACACAGAAAGAGCAATCCGAAGATACTCACAACGATCCTTGCTAGAAGATCAAAGCAAGCAAAACGGGAAGGAGATAGAGAGAGGGAGGCCGACCGGCCAAGGAGAGAGAGAGAGAGGGGCTAGGGTTTTTCTTGGAAAAATTCTCTTATGATTAAAATATGAAAATTTCTCTTTTATATCTTCTTTTGAGAAATAATAAATTGAAAGCCTTAATGGGCTTAAAGCCTAAAGGTTATTACTTAATTAATTAATTAATTATAAAAGCCCATTCTAGCTTAGCCCAATATGGCTAGGTCTGTTTAGGTATAATTAATTAATTAGTTAAATCTATTGGTTTAGATTTTAATTAATTGGTCCAGCTAAACCGTTCTTGATTTTCGGTTTAATCCTAAAATGAAATCGGTCTAATTCGGTTTCATCCAAAACCGGAATTTTTCTCTCTCATGATTCCATCCGTTTTACTCAACCTTTAGTGTGTGACCCTCTAGGCCCACGACACGTTGGCGGACAGGTAAAATTACCATTTTACCCTTTCCATCATGAGTGGCCTCTAGCAAGACATCATGATTACCTAACGCTTGTGATTATCGAGATTTCGACTTAACCTTGTCGTACATCAAACTATCCTTTTATCCCCTTGATATCTTGACAACAACGAGGCATAGACAAGTCATCCTCGTTCAATTGTCTTATTTCTTGATCTGAGTTAACTGAATTGCGATTGACACTCTGTATCGACTGCATGGCCATGCTATTGTATTTCAGTTGTACTCATAAAGTGGCCTAAACGGATATTTGAGGGATAAATCCTTCAACGATCTATTGAGTCAACTCATGTGACTAGTGATGAAGCCAATCACAGCCGTTATTGTAGCCCTTTCACATGAGATGTTAGACTGAGTCAAACTCGTCACTCATCACATAGTGACCTCAAAGATCCTTTCGTCTGAGGATGTGATTTCAGGTACCGACATATGAATATGATCATGACTGTATCTATGTAACATACTCACAATCGGGTTGTCCTATATCACCCTGTCTGGCGATACTATGACCTAACTCCAACCCCCTTATGGCCATGATAAGTAGATCACCCTGTCCGGCGATACTATGACCTAACTCCAACCCCCTTCTGGCCATGATAAGTAGAGCGTTATCATTTAGAGTTAGCCTCATACCGATCGCTTCTTATTAATCTATTCTGATCGGGGACAGCTTAAGTGTGATTTTATCTGATTTGAAGATCTACTATTATGTATTGACACATCAATGATACAAATCAAATCATACTTAAGATATTACTACAACACTTAGTAATATAAATACCGATTTTATTTCAACTAATAATCTCATTACATGAGTAGATTGAAAATACATTGTGCCAGGGCACAAAATCCCAATAGATACTACTTTTACAAACCGAGCGAGAACAAAGTTTTCGTTGCTCGCGGTGGGGTGTTTTAGGAAAAGGAGTTCATTTCCAAAACAGACAGTGGGAGAACTATAGATCTGGATGAAATTCTAGAGGATGTAGCTTCTCATGAACCACCTGAAAACCCAGTAGAAGATATAGAGCCAGAGCAGGTAGTAAAGCAGGAACCGATCACTGTAGTTCTTCAGGTTGGGTCCAAGGAGGTCTGAAAGGACTAGTCATCCACCTGTGAGATACGGGTTTTGTGTGACTCAAGGTGATGAGTTGGTATTGGTGGATCAAGATAATGAGCCCACCACCTTTCCAGAAGCCGTGGACAGTACCGACTCTGAGAAATGGCTGGGAGCCATGAAGGAGGAAATGCAATCCATGTACGATAATCAAGTATGGAGCTTGATTGATCCAATCGCTGGTGTAAAAACCATTGGTTGTAAATGGGTCTTCAAGAAGAAGACAGACATGGATGGCAATCCTCAGACCTATAAAGAACGTCTAGTAGCAAAAGGTTATAGACAAATTCAAGGTATTGACTATGAGGAAACCTTTTCTCTAGTGGCTATTGTCAAATATATCTGTATTCTACTTGCCATCGAAGCATATCATGACTACAAGATATGGCAAATGGATGTCAAAACCGCCTTCCTTAATAGGAACTTAATAAGGACGTTTATATGACGCAACCTGAAGGTTTTCTAGATCCAAAGAATAAGGGAAAGATTTGTAAGTTGCTCAAGTCCATTTATGGATTGAAGCAAGCTTCGAGGAGTTGGAATAAACGTTTTGATCAAGCTGTGAAATAGTTCGGCTTTATAAAGAACGATGATGAACCTTGCGTTTACAAAATGGAGGATGGAAGTAAGATAGTCTTTTTGGTGCTATATGTCGATGACATATTACTCATTGGAAATGACATCCCAACCTTGCCTTTAACAAAGGGTTAGTTAGGCGAGTGTTTCGCAATGAAAGACTTAGGCGAAGCCTCTTACATCTTGGGTATCAAGATATGGAGAGATCGCACCAAGCGGGTCTTGGGTTTAAGTCAGAGCACCTACATAGACAAAGTGTTGAGGAGATTTCAATGCTTGATGCCAAGAAGGGATTCTTACCCATCCGTCATGCCATAAGACTAAGCAAGACTCAGCGTCCTGTGACGACTGATGAGCTGAAAAGAATGAGTGGAATTCCATACGCTTCGGCTATTGAATCCATTATGTATGCCATGATATGAACGAGACCGGATATCTCGTTCGCCTTAAGCTGTACCAGTAGGCATCAATCCAACCCCGGTGAGGAACATTGAATTGCGGTCAAGGCAATCCTCAAATACTTGAGGAGAACCAAGGACGCTTTTCTTGTTTATGGAGGAAGAGAAGATGTTGAACTAGTCGTCAAAGGTTTTGTTGACGCTAGTTTCCAGAAGGGTCGTGATGACTATAAAAGTCAGTCTGGATATGTGTTCATGTTGAATGGAGGTGCTTTTAGCTGGAAGAAAAAGAAGCAGGATTCGACAGCTGACTCTACAACGGAATCTGAGTACATTGCTGCCTCGGAAGCAGCAAAGGAGGTTGTATGGATCAAGAGCTTTCTAACTGAATTAGGCGTAATGCCAAATGCGTCTGATCCAGTAACACAGGGGCCATTGAGCAAGAAAAAGACCTCAGAGCACATATCAGATCTAAACATGTACTTAGAAAATATCACCTAATACGAGAAATCATCGAGAGGGGTGATGTGAAGATCACTTTCATTGCAACTGATGATAACACAACCGACCCTTTGACCAAGGCTCTTCCTCAACCTAAGCACGAAAAGCATTTGAGGTCAATGGGTATAGACTAGGGCTTAGATTGGAACTAGGGGCCAGTGGGAGATTGTAACCATTTTTGGGCCCTAGTCCAATTGTATTAGTCTGTAAATGTCTGTATATATTACTCATCATTTGCAATATATAAAATCGGCATTATATTACTTATGTGTTGAAGTAATAGGTTAAGTCTGATCTGATATATGTCCACCAAATTAGTAGAACCATATATACGTACGGATCACACTTAAGGGGTCCCTGGTCAAATATGCATCAATGAAGAGACTAAGTATGAGGATGATTCTTTATGGTATAGTTCTATTTACCATTGGGAAGGGCTCCAAAAATCATATCATAGATATCACTCGGGTGAGTGATATTGGACGTCCCGCTCTGAATGGTGTTGCATAGATACAGTCATAAACACATTAATTTGTGGTAGCTTGTCGTCATATCCTTAGACCAAAGAGTCTTTGTGATCGCTATATAGTAAAGAATCGCGTTTGACTTGTTCCTAACGTTGTCCATAACAAGACAACAATAACGGACATGATTGACACAGGGACAGAATGTGTGAGTGATACGAAAGGCGGCTAAGGGATTTATTACTCATACTACGGTATGAGATAGGTATCTGTTTAGGCCACTCTATAGAGATTAACTGATTGGAGAGCATGGCCATGCCAACGATACGGGTTATCAGTATTCAGTAATCTCACAGGTCGAGAAAAAGAGATTGATTAACTAAGGGTGATGTCTCTATGCCTTATGATCAATCTATATATCGGGCGATAAAGGGATAGCGACATGTACAACATGAGTTTGAATCGAATCATAGATCATCATGCACGTCGGGTAATCATAACGTCTTACTAGAAACCACTTATGATGGATCAGGTAAAATGGAATTTTACGCCGATCCGCCGACGTTGGCATGAGTCTAGAGGGTCACACACATATCATCTACAGATGTAATGTTTTATCATCTTTCCGAATAAATAAATCAGCATATATTACTAATGTGTTGTAGTAATATATCGAATGTAATTTGATCTATGTCATTATGTGTGTAACCACTAATAGTAGAACTATAGATCAGAAAGAATTACATTTGATGAGTCCCTGATCAGCTAAGCTTCTTTACGAAGTGATCAGTATGAGACCAACTCCTTGTGATCACGCTCTACTGATCATGGCAAAGTATGTGCTGGAGTTATATCATAGATATCATACGGTCGATGATATCAGACAACCTGATTGTGAGTATGCTGCATAGATCCAGTCATGAGATACTCATAGATCGTAGCTTGTCATTATATCCTAAGACCAAGGATTCTTTCTGTACACTATGTAACGAATACCTAAGTTTGACCTAGTCTAACGTTATCTATAAAAGGGTAACTATAACGACTTCGATTGGCTTGGATATTTATTCCATTAGGGAACTCCAAAGGCGTCTGAGGGATTTATCACTCATACTTCGGTATGAGAAAGATATCCGTTTAGGCCACTTGATGAGTGTGACTGAAGGAATAACCCGGCCGTGCAGGTGATACCTTAGTATCAGTTTTCAGTCATCTCAGATATCAAGAAACAGTGATTGATAAACTAGGATGATGATTCTATGCCTATTGATCAATCTGGATATCGGTTTTATAAAAGAACAGTGACATGTACGATAACAGGTTAAGTCGAATAATCGATAATCACGAACATTGGGTAATCATAATGTCTTGCTAGAGACCACTTATGATGGAAAGGGTAAAATAGTAATTTTACCAGTCTGCCAACTGTTCGTGAGCCTAGAGGGTCACATGCATTAAGCACGATACATGAAAAATAATCATGGATAGAAATTGGGAGAGTCACGTTTTCAATATAGTCAAATTGAAAACGATTCGGTAGTTTTCTAGCCTAAGGATTTAACTAGACGGTTGAAGAAATCAATACGAGGAAATTAAACCGATTTATCTAAATCGAAATTAGAACTCAATTTAATGGGTTTAATTTGGGTGTTAGCTAAACGGGCTTAAAGCCCATTTAGGGTTTTAAGCGATGAATGGGGAAAAGTGCAAATAAGAGTTTAAGAGGGTAAGTATGCAATTAATTGATTTTGAAATTCAATTATGATTTTTGAGTTTTAATTTTAAATTAATTGTAAAATATCTCCCCTTATTTCCTCTAACTATTTCGGCAACTTCCCCCACTAATTCCTCCCAACTTGGCCAAGTCTCCCATGCAAATTCCTCCATAGTTTTTGCCACAAAATTCTCCAAACATTCATAGCAAAAGTGTGAGAGAAAACCGGTTTTTTGGTTGTTGTGCTTGTGTGGACTCAATAGAGAAACACTACATTGTGTTTTCATTGATTAACAAAGGTAAATTTTCAGATTTGAAAAGGTTAAGAACATGCTGAATTTTTCATTAAGATCTTCGTCTCTTTAGATCACCATGGTTACATAAGGCTCCGCTGCATGAAATTCACGATTGGAACCCATGGTGATCCCTTTTAGTGGTATCAGAGCATGGTTGCTATTAATTTTATTCAACATGTTTAATTATGGAATTTTATTTTGTTTATGTGTTCATCACTTGAGTATGCATGTAATTGATAAAAAAATTCAGATTTAATTGATTTTGAAAAATTGGAAAATAATTTTTTTTGGGCTGTTTCGGGTTAGCCATGGCTAATTACGGTCGAGACCCTTGGTGGACCATGGAATGCCCTAGGGCAGACCATGATCGGCACCAAGGGCCAACCAAGTCGCCTACGGGCGACCATGGTAGCCCTCGCGGGCGACCTTGGTCGCTGCCGCGGGCAACCACGGTCTGCCCACGCGGGCGACCATGGGAGCCCACACGGGCGACCATGGGAGCCCTCGCGGGCCACCATGGTTGCCTCGCGGCTGACCAGGGTCTGCCCTAGGGGCGACCATGGCAGCCCTCGTGGGCCACCATGGTTGCTCCCGTGGGCGACCAAGGTCAGCCCCGCGAGCGACCATGGCAGCCCTTGCGGGCCACCTTGGTTGCCTCCGCGGCGACCTCGGTTGGGCCGGTTCGGCTCGACCAGATTTGAGCTGAACCGGCCGGTTTGCGAAAATTTTTTGAAGCCATTAAAATTTAATTTTCAGATTTGGTTCGGTTTCAATAAACCAGCGAGAACCAGTTCAAAATTCAATTATTAAGTTAAACCGTCCGGTTTTGATAAACCAGATTTTTTTCCACACTTAAGAAATATAAAATTTGGAAAATTTTATTGTTTGATAAGCATGTTGAGTGTTCATATGATCTTTGATAACATGATGTTTTCCACATGATGCATAGTTAAGCCCTCTAGACTTGCATTTTAATTTCGGTTTTGCAACCTGCGTGTTGCTTGGTTTTGGGTTGTATTAAATACGGTATGCGTGTCGTGATTTTTATTTATTTATTTTATTTAAATTTGTAATCACGAAGACCGACACAAGAAGCAAGTCAAGAGGAGGACTCGAAATTTGGAGGAGGCTCGAAGCCAGTGGGAGTTCACAAGAATAGAGCAAGTCTGGATCTTGAAGACCAAGTCTTTAGGATCAGTATTGCTAGATTCTTAGGAACTTAAGATGGCCTTAGTTATGCATATATTTACCGTTACATTTGTATGATTGAATGTATGATTTAATTTACAAGTTCATGTATGATTTGCTATCACCCAAATGCAAAGATTAAAAACCAGTATTTAATCAGACTTGCATGTAACCTGCTAAGGGATCATCTTCGCATGGATTTGCAATTGATGATTCTAGATTAAGATTGCATCGATATGCAATTAGACTTTTATAATTCACTTAAACGCAAATAATTACAAGTCAAGCGTGATACCATCCAAGTTTGGGAACTCAAAAGGGCTTTTACCCTATGGATGTCGGTACGCCTCCGCGTAGCATTCATAGAGGAGAAGTCTGGCTGAGATGAGCAGTTCTATGTGGGTGTGTGCGCCTCCGCGTAGTAGCCACATTAGTTCTGTTCATAGTTCGAGCTTGGTAGACTTGTCTACGATTGTTAGCTAGGGATGACCTAGGGTATTAGTATAGGGTATGTCGTGTACTTTTAGTACAGACCCTAGCCATGAACTACATAGTCTTGTAGATGGATGCATTCCTACCTTGATGCTCTCAATTGGAGCAATGAGCCTCCGTTCACATCAATTGAGGGTATGATAGGATCCTGGTTCAGATTCTAATGTTAGTATCAGACAAGTGTTTTATAACTAAATTTCCAACTTGAATTTTAATTAATTTTACCATGTAGAACTAAAAGGCAAACACAACACAAAGGAGTAATAGCGCACTAAGAGTCCAGATTGAGGACAAACTCAAGAGCGTGAATTTCTCAGATTGGAATAGAAACTTGAGGCTTGTACTCAAGCATGAACGCAAGTAGTATATCCTTACCAAGGAACCTCCTACTTTGCCACCGCTGAATGCCGCTAGGGCACTAAGGATATTTATCAAAGTTCCTTAGTAACCAAATCGACGTGTCATGCATTATGGTGGGCAGTAGGATGCCAGAGTTATAGAAGCAGTTCAGGAATGTTTCAGATGACCCTCATACATGTAAGGCAGAGGTCAAGGAAATGTTCAAGGAGAAAGCTCGTGTCAAAAGATATGATACTTTCATAGAACTTAACTCCTACATAGTTAAGGATGGAGCCCTGTTAGTCCCCATGTCACGAAGATTTAATGTCTTCAAGAACATCTAACCAGACTCGGTTTTGATAATCAGGTGGAAATGGCTGCAGATTTTATGTTGCAGTCACTTCCAGATACATATAGTGATTTCATAATAAATTACAATATGCATGACATGGACAAGTCCTTAACAGAGCTTCATGGGATACTTGTGACCACTGAAAAGAACCTCGAGGGCAAGACTAAAGAGGTCCTTATGGTCAACAAGAAGGTCAGCTTCAAGAAAGTTGATCAGGGTAAGGGTAAGACTCCTGAGCACATTGCAGGGCAGATCAGACACCCTAAGCATCCAAAAATTCAAGCAGCTCCCAAAGCTGCTGTGAAGATTAAGGACAAAATGGAGGAGATCTGCCATCACAGCAATGAGCCAGTATACAGGAATAAGGGATTGTATGCAATACAAGGATCATGTGAAGAAGAGTGGGTATCCACGTCTTCAAGATCAGATATTTACGTTGGTAAGATTAATGGCTATAACGTAAATAAGAAAAGGCTTAAATCTGATGATTTAAACCAAGTTATAATCTGGCATTGTCATTTAAGGCACATAGGCGAGAAACGTATTTTAACACTTCAGAAGTGTGGACTTTAAGTCCGTTTGAATTTACTCAAACTGAAAGATGCAAGTCTTGCCTAATGAGCGAGAAACACATTTCTACACTTCACAAGTGTGGACTTATAAGTCCGTTTGAATTCACTCAAACTGAAAGATGCAAGTCTCGCCTAATGGGCAAAACGACAAAGGAACCTTTCAAAGGTTTATGTGAAAGGCTAGTGACTTATTAAGTCTAATACATTCCGACGTATGTGGACCTATGAGTTCTCAGGCCAGAAGAGAGTTGAACTAATAATTGACTCTGGAAACGGCCGCATTCATTTTGAATCGGGCTCCGATGAAGATAACGATAGTACACCTTGTGACAGTCATTCTGTCTCCCATTACTGTGGGATCCATCATGTATGCCAGGATGTGCACGAGACTGGAAGTCTCGTTTGCACTAAGCTTTACCAGCATATTCCAATCTAACCCCGACCAATTACACTGGATTGATGTCAAAGGTCATCCTCAAATATTTGAGGAAGACTAAGGATACATTCCTATTGTGTGGGGATATAGATAGAGAACTAGCAGTCAAAGGACAAGTCGATGCTAGTTTTCAGACATATCCAGATGACTTCCATATTAAGTCAGGATATAATTTGTGTTGAGTGGTGGCGCTTTCAGCTGGATAAGCTTTAAGCAAGCCAAAAGTGCTAACTCTACAGCGGATGCTAAGTATATAGCTGCAACAAAAGCAGCTAAAGAGGCCATATAGATTAGAAGCTTACTGATCGGATTAGATGCAACGCCGCGAGCGTCTTATCCGATAAGCTTGTTGTGGGACAACACAGGTGTTGTAGCTATTGCTCAAGAGCCAAAATTCCACAACAAATCCAAACATATACTCAGCAGGCTTCACCTCGTGAGAGTTATCACATATAGAGGTGATCAGGAGATTAAACACTATTCGAATGATGATAATATGGCCGATCCCTTGACAGAGGCTCAGCCGTAGCCAAGGCATGAGGAACATGTAGGGGCTATGGGAGTAGATCATAACTTAAATTGGAACCAGGGGCAAGTGGGAGATTGTTAGAGTTATGCCCCAGTCCAATATATAAGTGATCTACAGATGTAATGTTTTATCATCTTTCCGAATAAATAAATCGGCATATATTACTAATGTGTTGTAGTAATATATTGAATGTAATTTCATTTATGTCATTATGTGTGTAACCACTAATAGTATAACTATAGATCAGAAAGAATTACATTTAATGAGTCCCTGATCAGCTAAGCTTCTTTATGAAGCGATCAGTATGAGACCAACTCCTTGTGATCACGCTCTACTGATCATGGCAAAGTATGTGCCGGAGTTATATCATAGATATCATCAGGTCGATGATATCGGACAACCCGATTGTGAGTATGCTGCATAGATCCAGTATTGAGATACTCACAGATCGTAGCTTGTCATTATATCCTAAGACCAAGGAGTCTTTGTGTACACTATGTAACGAATACCTAAGTTTGACCTAGTCTAACATTATCTGTAAAAGGGTAACTATAACGGTTTCGATTGGTTTGGATATTTATTGCATTAGTGAACTCGAAAGGCGTCTGAGGGATTTATCAATCATACTTCGGTATGAGAAAGATATCCGTTTAGGCCACTTGATGAGTGTTACTGAAGGAATAGCACGGCCGTGCAGGTGATACCTTAGTATCAGTTTTCAGTCATCTCAGATATCAAGAAACAGTGATTGATAAATTAGGATGCCGATTCTATGCCTATTGATCAATCTGGATATCGGTTTGATAAAAGGATAGTGACATGTACAATAACAGGTTAATTCGAATAATCGATAATCACGAACATTGGGTAATCATAATGTCTTGCTAGAGACCACTTATGATGGAAAGGGTAAAATAGTAATTTTACCAGTCTGCCAACTGTTCGTGAGCCTAGAGGGTCACACGCATTAAGCACGATACATGAAAAATATTCATGGATGGAAATTGGGAGAATCGGGTTTTCAAAATAGTCAAATTGAAAACGATTCGGTAGGTTTATGGCCTAAGGTTTTAACCAGACGGTTGAAGAAATCAATTCGAGAAAATTAAACCGATTTATCTAAACCGAAATTAGAACTCAAAATAATGGGTTTAATTGGGGTTTTTGTTAAATGGGCTTAAAGCCCATTTAGGGTTTTAAGTAATGAATGGGGAAAAGTGCAAATAAGAGTTTAAGAGGGTAAGATGTGCAATTAATTGATTTTGAAATTCAATTATGATTTTTTAGTTTTAATTTTAAATTAATTGTAAAATATCTCCCCTTCTTTTCTCTAACTATTTCGGCAAATTCCCCCACTAATTCCTCCCAACTTGGCCGACTCTCCCATGCCAATTCCTCCATAGTTTTTGTCACAAAATTCTCAAAACATTCATAGCAAAAGTGTGAGAGAAAACCGGTTTTTAAATTGTTGTGCTTGTGTGGACTCAATAGAGAAACACTACATTGTGTTTTCATCGATTGACAAAGGTAATTTTTCGGATTTGAAAAGGTTAAGAACATGCTAAATTTTTCATTAAGATCTTCGTCTCTTTCGATCACCATGGTTACATAAGGCTCCACTGCATGAAATTAATGATTTGAACCCATGGTGATCCCTTTCAAGGGTCACACGCATAGGATATGGATTATGAGAGACAAGGAAATGTCGGCGATACTAGAAAGAGAGGTATGGGAAAAATAGGCGTTTTGGGGCATGGATATGTGTAATTGAATATGACTCGCGAATCGAGAAAGACTAAATCTTTCGTTGACGTCGTGTCGGACTTTGTACGATATGTTCGGGGGTTAGTTGGACACGATACGTGATCTCATGGATGAAGCATTTGGCTTTGTGCCACGAGGCCCTAAATGGTCGGCCCAACAAGGGCCCAATATTGGACCAAATGGTGGGCCCATTTCTCCACTAACTTTGAATTAAGTGGATGATGACTAGATGTGCTTATCCTAATCTTGTGTGGGTAAGTGTGATCTAATGGAGGCCATCCAATGACCATCATCATTTCCCTTAACCCAATACATATCAATTCATACACACTTAACCACACACAACTCACAACACACAAAAATATCACAAGTGTTGGTTTTTCTCTCCCTCTTGGAGCTCTCGGCCGAACACCTCCATACCTCCCTCTCTCTTGCTCTCTCTTCTATTCTAGTAGGTAGAAGAGTGTAGGATCTCTTAGTGATCATCATGTTCGTGTGGACTTGGCTAGAATTGAAGATCCGAAGCGTTCTTCAAAACTGATTCGAACAAAACGAAGGTAAACTTGTGATTTCGGTTTTGCCTTGGGATTTAATGATTTGATGTTCTTGGACAGATTTTGGGTTTTATATTTATTGTTGCTTTCGTTTCCATGGTTTTCTTGGTAGCCCCAAAGTTCCTACAATGTATGTATACATGCATACTAATTTTCAAAACTTATAGTGCTCGAAATGAAAAACATGTTTAGTGGGTACAGTTTTCCATTTTCCTTTGATTATTTCATGTTCGTTATTAGGAATGCATACATATTTTGATCATGAAACAATGTTCCATAGAGCATTAAATCAAAGAGAAGTTGGAAGACAATCAGGTTAAAGGGAAATGACAATACACTACGGTGATTATGCCACATTTTCAATTCACTACGGTATATTATTTTGAGTGACAATTCACCATGTGGAACTTTTTTTTGTATCTATCAACCTCAAGGTTTATTGATAAATACTTTATTAAACTTCATGTTCACAGTACAGTAGAAGATTCCTTTATATAGCGAACAACATACAAGCTAACACTAATAGGCCTAACATAATACTAATAAGGTAACCCTAATTAATAGTGATTGTCACCCCTCTTAAATTGACGTGAGTCGACCAACATCAATTTTACTACAAGAGAATGATGCGTTGGCGACACACGATTGTTATGGCGGTGAAGTGACGATGACTGGTGTTTGAACTCTAAACTCGGAGAACTTGGAGATTTCGGAACTTGAAATCATAGCTCGAAGACGGAGACTTTGGGAATATATAACTTGAAGATGAAGACCATAGCTTGGAGACTAGGGACTTATACCCAACTAGGAGACTTTGGGGATTATACACGACTTGGAAATTGAGAGCGGAGCTCGGAGAATGGGGATTGTTACCCAACTCGGAGAATTTGAGAGTTTATACCCAACTTGGAGATAGAGACGAAGAGCGGATACGGTGTTAGAAACTGGAGGCGAATTTGAGAGTTTCAACACATCCCCTCACATCCAAGAGGCTTAATAATAAAAAGAGAAAAAAGAGATACAGAACATCTCGAGAAAACACTCAAATCATTTCAATGAAAAAGGACATTGGCCGAAAATCACGATAGCAAAAGGGGTAGTGGAGCAAATAAGGCAACAAGGAAACTAGAAATTTCAAGAATTCGGATAGAGGGCCGAAAATCGCCAAATTTGGCTTCGGCAGGTGGTGGCCTAGATGACGGATGTCGTATGGTGGATGCTAGATGGTGGATGACGTGATAAAAACCTCGCACAAGAGGTTTCACCTCTCGCATTAGGGCCGTGTACCAGTCAATTGCAAAAAGGGAAGTAATATTATGACCCCAAATTATCGATCCCACAGGGACCGTTAACTGTTGGACATAGGAGTACAAGTGTCTAATGTGTCGAGTCTAAGCGATCAAAAGTTGGTTTTTGTTTTTGTAAAAATATTAACATAAAAATAAACACACAAATCACTTAATGAATAAGTTGGGGTCAAATATGTTTTCGGGGAAATGGCATTGAAAGAACTTGAATAAATGAATATAACGTGAGAAATTTAAACGGGGCAACGGGGTGTGTCAATTATGGTCTTACCCAAAATGCTCAATACTTCGGTCATCAAGGGTTCAATTACCTAATTTGAGTCTAAGGTGATCATGCTCAGGTCGAAGGTCCAAGTAATCGATCTTAGGATCCTATAAATCACATGCTTTCGGCGCTGGCACCCTATATGCATTTTCTCTCGTACCCATTATTCCTATGGCCAACAATGTAGATCCGAGTCCCAACTACTCTAATCCACATAGGTTGATTGCTATCGCCTCTCTTCCTAGATTTTTTCAATCACCAAGCCTACCCGAGAGGTAAAGCATTAAGTTATGTGGTTCGGATCCCGATTCTCGTACTCCCAAATTAAATCATACGTCGTAATTCAATTCAATTCATTTCCCGTTCCATATAAAAACCCCAAGAAATAATTTAGTTACTCATGTGATAAAAAAAATAAATCAACAATTCCATGACACTCATCATCATTTTCATCATGCAACTCATTAACAACTCCAATCTCATAACAAAAATAACACCTCAATTCCATTTCATCTCCTCAATCCCAATCTCAACACAATCATACAAATCCCTATTACAATAAAAAAAATAAAAACCTAAACAATCTACTACCAACCTCACAATTGCTTCCTTGAATCTTTCTTTTCATCGCCTCCAAGTCATCTCCAAGTGATCACCCACGAGCCTCCCCTTCCTCTACCTCTAACATACTCTACAAATCTGATTTTTCTCTTCAATGGGTGATAATTTTGTAGGTAGAGGGTTTTGGTATATATAGGAGGGAGAAAAATCCATTTAAAAATAAAAAACCCAAGATTTTTGGAGCTGTTTTGACCAGCACCCCGGGTGAGCCTGCCGGTTGGGACCCGGCAGGTTCCTTTTTTTTTGCGCTGACTCGGGTTGCCTGGTTAAGGGAAACCTGCTAGGTCACACCCAAAAGGTCAACCCGGCAAGGTTCTCTAAGGTGATCGGGTGAGCTTCTTGCCCTCTTCTTCCAACATGCCCTCGGGTTAAGCCCAACCTGCCGGGTGGGATCTGGCAAGTTGACCTAGCAGGTTGCCTTAAAGCTGCCTGGGTAAGCTCCTCGCTTCGTGCTTCCCTTTTCTCGGCCCGAGTTCAAGAACGAAAATAAAATAAAAGTAAAAGCAACGAATTTTTAAATACATTATTTTCTCGAATTAAACCCTGAGGTAACTCGAAGGAGGAGTTCGGGTCCTCCTAAGGGCTTATCAGCATGGAGTTCCCACGAATCCTTATTAGACTTGATCTTAAAAAAAAGACTCAAACTATACGACAAAGCCAAGGTTGAAAATAAATTCATACGAAAATGTCCACAAGTTCACCCAACCATTGAATACGTGCTAGTCATGTTAATGAACATATAGTCTAAGAACTACAAATTTGATGCCATGCTCGAATAATTTAAAAGATCACATAATTACAGATGCGTTAGGCAAGTACAATTGAGATGGGGGTTAAAATGGTTACCTTGACTTGACTTCCCACTTGGGATGCATGCACCGTCGGCACATGGTGCTCACTTACACACTGGAGGTTATAAGAGTTCATATGCTAGTGACATGATCGGCTCTCTACTAATCGTAGGGGAACTTGTGTCATAGACAAATCCATTTGTAGGGCTTTATATGGCTTGTAACATGTTGAGGCTTAGGCTAAAGTGGGTGTTTAGAGGATAAAAAAGTGGCACCATGGTTGTGCCGCGGGCGACCAAGTCAGTCCCTCGGGCGACCATGGCAGCCCTCGCGGGCCACCGTGGTTGCTGCAGCGGGTGACCTAGGTCGAGCCGGTTTTGCTCAACTAGTCTCGGGCTGAACCGGTCGGTTCTCGAGAAAATTATAAACCCTAAAATTTTAATTTTCAAATTCAGTTCGGTTTCGATAAGCCAGGGTGAACCAGTTCAATTTCAATTAATTAATTTAAACCGTCCGATTTAGATAAACTGGAAATTATTCCACAGTTAAGAAAGATAAAATTTGGAATAAATTTGTTGTTTGATAAGCATGATGAGTGATAACATGATCTTTGACAACATATTTCTTTCCACATGATGTATAGCTAAGCCCAATAGACTTGTATGTTTTAATTTCAGTTTTGCAACCTGTGAGTTGCTAAGTTTTGGGTTGTGATAAATACGACCTGCGTGTCATGAGTTTTTTATATTTATTTATTTATTTTAAATTTGTAATTATGAGGACCGACGCAAGAGGGAGATTCGATGGCTGGAGGAGGCTCGATGCCAGTGGGAGTCCACAACAAGCCTTGATCTTGAAGACCTAGTCTTTAAGATAAGTTTTGCTAGAATCCTAGGATCCTTAGGATGAGCTTAGCTATACATGTTATATTTACATTTATATATTGATAATGTATGAATGTATGGTGTAGGGTTTTGGAGCGTTCAAGATCATCGAGATAGCGGAAGCATAAACAAAAGCAACTCCAAACCTTGTCCAAGAACATGAACCATTAAATCTCAAGGCAAAATCTATTCCACAAGATATTTACCTTTTAGTCTTTGTTGAATAAAGAAAGAAGAATTATGTGATCTTCTTCTCTAGAGCAAGTCCACACCAAGAGGATGATCTTCAAGATCCTTCACAAAAAGTCTACTAAAACAATTATGTGAAGAACAAGAGAGCAAAGAGAGGAGAGAGGTAGTGTTGGCCGGCCATAAGAGAGAGAAAGTGAGGGGGTGAGTTGTTTGAAATAATTCTTCATTTGTCTTCTTCATCAACACATAAGGCATTATTTACTAAAGTGAAAAATGATGAAAGCATGGGTTAATCAACCCCTTAAATCACTCACCTCTTAATCAACAACACCAACTATGCATGGTGTGTGTGGCCCCCACCTTTGAACCCACCAATGTGGCCGGCCACTTGGGCTTATTGGGCCTTATTTGGGCCCTCGTTGGGTCGGCTAGGTGACCTCATGGGCCGAGCCCAATGGGCTCGCCCATTTGGTCGCGTGCCGTGTTCAAAAGTTGTCCGACCCTTTATGTCATTACTTATTAAACAAAGTCTGAAGCGACATCGACGAAAATCTCAGTTTTCTCGATTCGCTAATTATTCTTACAAACCGAACCCATGGCTTAAAACCTTCAGTTTTGTCCATGTATTGCTCCTCAAGAAACGTTAAGGTTTCTTTGTCTCAAGTTACCCTTCTTATATGTGTGTGACCCTCCAGGCTCGTGCATCCGTTGGCAGATCGGTGCAAAAAATCTCTCTTGCCCGATCCATCATAAGTGGTCTCTAGTAAGACATTATGATTACCCAAGGTGCATGATGATTTATGATTCGATTTAACCTGTTGCATACAAGTCACTATCCTATTATCTCTAGACATCCCGATTGATCACAAGGCATAGAGTCGTCATCCTTGTTTAATCAATCATTGTTACTTGATATGTGAGATGGCTGAGAACTAATAACCCGTATCACTGGCATGGCCATGTCTTTCTCTCAGTCACCTCATGAAATCTATGATATGATTCCGGGATCTCACATCCCTATTATAAGCAGAACTACATCATTGAAAATCATCCTCAAACGGGTCGATTCGATTGAAGCATATATTGACAAGGGACTCGTTAAGTGTGATCCGTACAGATTTATGGTTCTACTACTTTAGTGATCATAAATTAAATCATGCTTAACATATTACTTCAACACATAAGTAATAGAAAGCCATTTTGTTTATTACAAATGATGATAAATATACATAAGCAATTATGGACTACTAGCAATTGGACTAGGGCACAAAAATGCTATCAATCTCCCACTTGCCCCTAGTTCCAATCTAAGTCCCAGTCTATACCCATTGACCTAACATGTTTATCATGGTTTGCTTGAGGAAGAGCCTTGGTCAAGGGGTCAGCTGTGTTATCATCAGATGCAACGTAGTGGATCTTAACGTCACCTCTAGCAACTATGTCGCGGATGATGTGATACTTCCTAAGTACAGGCTTGGATCTGTCATGTGCCCTGGGTTCCTTAGCTTGCGCAATGGCCCCGGTGTTGTCACAATATAAGTCTACTGGGTTAGATGGGTTTTGAATTACACCTAACCCAGTCATGAAACTCCTGATCCATACAGCCTCATTTGCTGCTTCCGATGCAGCAATATACTCAGCTTCTGTTGTAGAGTTGGGAATGGTGTCCTACTTCTTGCTTTTCCAGATAAATGCTCCACCGTTCAACATAAACATATATCCCAACTGACTCTTAAAGTCATCAGGTTCTGTCTAGAAACTAGCGTCGACATCTCTTTTAACGACTAGATCATCATCATTTCTTCCCCCGTATACAAGAAAAGTGTCTTTGGTTTTTCTCAAATATTTGAGAATTGCCTTGACTGCAATCCAGTGTTCCTCACTGGGTTTGGAATGATGTCTACTGGTACAGCTTAGGGCAAACGAGACATCCGGTCTTGTACATATCATGGCATACATTATGGACCCTATAGCCGAAGCATATGGGATCTCATTCATTATCTTTAGCTCTGCAGTTGTCTCAGCACACTGTTTCTTACTAAGCTTTATGCCATGACGCATGGGCAGTAGTCCTTTCTTTGAATTATGCATTGAGAATCTTCTCACCACTTTGTCTACATAGGTTCTTTGACATAAGCCAAAGACCCGCTTGGCACGATCTCTATATATCTTGATCTCCAAGATATAAGAAGCCTCGCCTAAATCCTTCATTGCGAAACACTCACCTAATCAAGCCTTTGGTAAGAGCAAGGTAGGGACGTCGTTTCCAATGAGCAATATGTCATCGACATAGAGCACCAACAAGACTACTTTACTCCCATCTGCCTTTTTATACACGCAAGGTTCATTATCGTTCTTGATGAAGCCAAACTGTTTCACTACTTCATCAAAACGCTGATTCTAACTCCGAGATGCTTGCTTCAAACCATAAATGTATTATACCCAATAGATCACCTGCCCTCTCACCTATAACGGTGAAGGGCGGTCTAGTCATCTTGCCCATGAAACAAGCCTCGCATCTTTTAATCGTTTGGAATTCGAATTGACTTAGAAGTCCGCGCTTATGAAGCGCTGAGATGCGTTTCTCATTTATGTGACCTAGACGACAATGCCAGATTAGAGTTTGGTCTAAATCATTAGCTTTAAACCTCTTAGCATTAATATTATAGAGCATGTTGGATCTCGAGTTTTGCATATTTAATATGTATAAACCTCCAACTGTGTGAGCATTTCCATAAAAAATGTTATTGCGCATAATATTAAAAAAACCCGTTCTTAATATCAAAATAATAACCTTCTTTTTCAAGAAGGGATATTGATACAATATTCCTGCTGAAAGCAGGTATGCAAAACACATCAAAAAGTTCTATTACAAGCCCACTGGGCAAAACAAGATCAACCGAACCCAAAGCAGTTGTGGTAACTCGCACGTTGTTCCCAAATCTTAGGTCCACCTCGTTTTCCCCCACATCTCTTCTACTACGCAGTACCTGCACATCCGCACAGACATGAGACTCAGCTCCAGTGTCTTGTACCCAAGCATTTATAGTGGAAAGATTTAGCTCTAATGGAATACCTGACGTAGTAGCGGCCCCACCACCCTTCTTTTTATATTCCTTCAGTTGCTGACAGTCCTTCTTCCAATGACCAGGCTTTTGGCAGTAGAAAATGACCGACTCCTTTATCTTCCCCTTGCCCTTCATGGGCATGGAAGGTTTAGTAATGAAAGGTCGTCTGTTCTTCCCCGGAGAACAGTGTATTTTTCAATACGTACTTTCTCTTTGAACATATCCTTGATCTATTCAAACATTGCAAATGGATCATGGGATAGCTCCATAAACTACTTCTGGAGGTCCGCCTCCATGCAGCCCAGCATGACACACGTAACGTCGATAGAGTCGCTAAGGTATTTCTGGTATGCATCCTTAACGACCCCCATTGCGTTGGCAGCTGGTTCCACTGGGATATGCTTGTCTAAGACATACTCCATGCGTTCCAACTTTAACACAAGTCGTAGATTTCTGTCCCAGTCCAGATAATTTGTTCCATTGAGCTTACACTTATCAAGTATAGTCCTCAATGACAATTTAGACGAGTTTGTTGAATTACTAGCCATTTCTACATGAAGAAAGTAAATTTAATCAGAAACTTTGAATAAATTTATGAAGATCCGAATTAAACACCAACCATCCAATTCTAAGGTTTAGAATCTTTAAACTAAGATCCCTTATTTGTCAATTGAAGTACGCTAAGGCGCACCGCTCCAATTGACCAATTTGGGTAGGACGTCCATCCAATTACAACTTGTGTAACTCTTGGTCAGGGTATGTGCAAAAGCACATGGCTTACCCTTCCGATGCCCCAGCTCGACCTCAGGCCGAGAATCGTGGTCAAGTCAACCAACCTTCACTTATGCATCAGTTTTGTGCAGATGCTCCGCTAAGGCGCACGACATCCCACAAGGTTGACCATTCCATATAGAACCCGTTTTATCGATGGTCCGCTAAGGCGCACGACACCGATAGAATGTTTCTACATGGGTGTGAATTTGGGTGGCATCTCACTTGACTCAAATTATGTTGTGATTTGGTTGTGTTTAATAATTCGAAAGTATTTTGGTACAATTACGAACCCGTCATCAACAACCCGTGTTGTGATGTTTCTAATTGTATCATATACAATCTTCTTTTGAAGTCGTCATTTGCAACCCGTGCAAAGATTTTACGAGACATCACATCTTCTCGTCTTTCTCATTCGGGCTCCCACTAGCTCTTGGTCTTCCTCCAAGACCGTCATTGTGCTCGATTTTCCATCCTTCTCGACTTTGAGTAGCAATTACAATTAATACTCGGTTCGTAGACCGGACAAAAAATAATTACACTTTAAGGGCTCGAATGAAAGAATAATTACACGCTAACACTAACGGTGTGCAAACCATGAAAGTGATAAAATTTTAATGGGCTACTAATGCATCATACGTCTCATCACATCATCCAACATGTTATCACACAAACATGTTATCAAATAATATGCAATATTCCGGTTTTATTTTTGCCAAGTTGCTTGGTCGGGTTTATCGAAACTAGACCTTTTTGAAAAACGGTTTATCGAAACCGATCAAATTTGAAAGTTTTCGAAATATTGGATCGTGGGTTCATGCCATGGACAAAAAATGAACGTGCACGAACCAAGTCGGGCCCAAGCTCAATGGGCCAAAACCCATTGGGTCGAGCCCAACATCACAGCTCGGCTTTGGGCTTTGGAAAGCCCAAGCCGAGCTTGCCTCCCTTCTCGGCCTCGGCCGAGAAGGGGGACGGCCCTGGTCACCGCCGGCCTCCGGTGACCTCCGATCCGGCTCCCCGAGAGTCCCTTCTCGGACCTGACAAATCCAATAAAAATTCGAAAATTTCCAAATTCAATATATTTTTCAAAAATAACATATTTCATGCAATTTACCCAAAAAGCATTAAAAACATGTTATCAACAAATATGACATGCAAATTATCTTAAAACCGAAACAAGTTCCACAGGACGAAGATTAAGAGGGTTCACCACGCTCTGATACCACTGTAGGGTTTTGGAGCGTTCATGATCATCGAGATAGCGGAAGCATAAAAAAAAGCAACTCCAAACCTTGTCCAAGAACATGAACCATTAAATCTCAAGGCAAAATCTATTCCACAAGAAATTTACCTTTTAGTCTTTGTTGAATCAAGAAAGAAGAACTATGTGATCTTCTTCTCTAGAGCAAGTCCACACCAAGAGGATGATCTTCAAGATCCTTCACAAAAAGCCTACTAGAACAATTATGTGAAGAACAACATAGCAAAGAGAGGAGAGAGGTAGTGTTGGCCGCCACAAGAGAGAGAGTCAGGGAGTGAGTTGTTCGAATTAATTCTTCATTTGTCTTCTTCATCAACACATAAGGCATGGGTTACTAAAGTGACAAATGATGAAAGCATGGGTTAAAGGCAAGTCGTTACCCATACCCCTTAAATCACTCACCTCTTAATCAACAACACCAACTAAGCATGGTGTCTGTGGCCCCTACCCTTGGACCCACAAAGGTGGCCGGCCACTTGGGCTTATTGGGCCTCATTTGGGCCCTTGTTGGGCCGGCTAGGTGACCTAATGGGCCGAGCACAATGGGCTCGCCCATGTGGTCGCGTGCCGTGTCCAAAAGTTGTCCGACCCATTTTATCGTTACTTATCAAACAAAGTCCGACGCGACATCGACGAAAATCTCAGTTTTCTCGATTCGCTAATTATTCTCTCAAACCGAACTCATGGCTCAAAAACTTCAGTTTCGTCCATGTATTGCTCCTCAAGAAACATTAAGGTTTCTTTGTCTCAAGTTATCCGTCTTGTATGTGTGTGACCTTTCAGGCTCATGCCACCGTTGGCAGATCGGCGCAATAGATCTCTCTTGCCCGATCCATCATAAGTGGTCTCTCGTAAGACATTATGATTACTCAAGGTGCATGATGATCGATGATTCGATTTAACCTTGTGCATACAAGTCACTATCCTATTATCTCTAGACATCCCGATTGATCACAAGGCATAGAGTTAGTCATCCTTTTTTAATCAATCATTGTTACTTGGTATGTGAGATGGCTGATAACTGATAACCCGTATCACTGCCATGGCCATGCTCTTTCTCTCAGTCACTCTCGATCAAGAAGCCTTAACGGATATCTTTCCCATACCGTAGTATGAAGGATAAATCGCTTAGGCGTCTTTCGTGTCACTCATGCACTCCGTTCCGCCACCCAATCATGCCCGTTATTGCAATCCTGTTACGAAAAGCGTTAGGCGCAAGTTAATGTCGTACATCGACCGCATAGCGATCACCAGGACTCCTTGGTCTAAGGATATCGTGGCAAGCTATCACATTTGAATATGTTCATGGCTTAATCTATGAAACACTATTAAAAGCGGGTCGTCCGATATCAATCACCTCATGATATCTATGATATGAATCCGGGATCCCACATCTCTATGATAAGCAGAACTACATCATTGAGAACCATCCTCATACTGGTCGCTTCGATTGAATCATATATTGACTAGGGACTCGTTAACTATGATCCGTACAGATTTATGGTTCTACTACTTTAGTGGTCATAAACCAGATCATGCTTAACCTATTACTTCAACACATAAGTAATACAAAACACTTTTATATATCACAAATGATGATAAATATACATAGACAATTATAGACTACTAGCAATTGGACTAGGGCACAAAAATGCTATCACGAAAATTTATTTATTCATTTTAAATTTTTAATTACGAGGACCGACGCAAGAGGGAGATTTGATGGCTGGAGGAGACTCGATGCCAGTGGGAGTTTACAAGGATGGAGCAAGCCTGGATCTTGAAGACCTAGTCTTTAGGATCAGTTTTGCTAGAAACCTTGGATCCTTAGGATGAGCTTAGCTATACATGTTATATTTACATTTATATATTAATAATGTATGAATGTATGGATAGTTTTATATGCATTTGTTTATGTATGTTTAGCTATCACCCACATGCGAAGATTAAAACCGGTATTCAATAACACTTGCATGGAATTGGTTAATGAATCATCTTTGCATGGATTTGCAATTGATGATTCTAGTTAAGATCGTATCCATATACAATCAGGCAGTAATAATTAACTTGTACGCAAATAATTACAAGTAAAGTGTGATACCATCCAAGTTTGGACACTAAAAAGGACTTTGAGCCTATGGATGTCGGTGCGCCTCCGCATAACATTCACGGAGGAGAAGTCTGGATGAGATGGACAGTTCTATGTGGATGCGTGCGCCTCCGCATAGTAGCCACATTAGTTCTGACCATAGTCGAAACTAGGTAGACTTGTCTACGATTGTCAGCTAGGGCTGACCTAGGGTATCAGTATAGGGTATGCCGTGTACTTTTAAGTACAGACTCTAGCCAGGAATTACATGGACTAGTAATTGGATGTATTCCTACCTTGGTTCTCTCAGTTGGAGCAGTGAGCCTTCGTTCACTTCAATTGAGGGTATGTGATATTTTATAACTAAATCTCCAACTTGAATTTTAATTAAATACTGATTAGAATTTGTTTTACCGTGTAGATATAATGGCAAACACGAATCATTCTGGTAATATGGCACTTAGGTCTTTGATCAAGAAAGATAAGCTTAACGGCATTAACTTTCTCGATTGGGACCGGAACCTGAGACTAGTTCTCAAGCACGAACGTAAGGATTATATACTTACCCAGGAACCACCTGCTGAGCCAGCACTGAACGCCGCAAGGGCGCTAACGGATGCTTACCAAAAGATCCTTAGCGACTAGATCGACGTGCAGTGCATTATGATGGGCAGTATGGTGCCTGACTTGCAGAAACAGTTCTTGGACATTTCCGAAGATCCCAAGGCCTTGATGGCAGAGATCGAGAAAATGTTCAAAGAGAAAACATGTGTCGAAAGATACGACACTTTCAGTGAACTGATGTCATGCAAGCTCAAGGCTTGAGCTCTTGTTAGTCCCCATGTCCTTAAGATGAAACGTCTTATGGAACACTTGACCAGACTCGGTCATGTTTTGGATAAGGAAATGGTTGCAGACTTTGTGTTGCACTCACTTCCAGATACATATTGTGATTTCTTTGGAAATTACAATATGCATGACATGGATAAGACTGTGTCAGAGCTCCATGGTATGCTCGTGACCGCGGAAAAGAATCTCAAGCGAAAGTCCAAAGATGTTCTTATGGTTAACAAGCAAGTAAGCTTCAAGAAAGCTAGCCTGGGCAAGGATAAGGCCCCTATGCATCTAGCGGGAAAGATTCGGCAACCTAAGGCTCCAGCAGCTCCCAAGGCTAATGAGAATCCTAGGAAGGATGTCGTTTGCTTCTAGGGGCATTGGAAGAAGGATTGCAAGAAATATAAGCAGTTTCTAAGGAAGAGTGGAGCTTCCACATCTTCAGGATCTGGTATATATGTTATTGAGCTCAATCTCAGTTTATCTACTTCAGATTCTTGGGTACTTGATACCGATGCAGAATCTCACATTTGTGTTAATGTGCAGGCTTTGGGAAGTAGAAGAGATGTGGGCAGGGGAGAGGCAAACCTACGAATTGGTGATGGCAATCAAGTCTCAACACTTGCAGTAGGAAAAATAGTAATGATATTGTTTTTCTATTGATAATGGAGTATTTAATATTTTTAAGAATGATATTTATTATTGCAATGTATCATTGGTTGGTGGTTTGTATATTCTTAATACTCAAAACACCAACACAAACTCGATATATAACATAAGTAATAAAAGGCTAAAACCCGATGATTTAAACCAGACTGTGAAATGGCACTGCCGTTTAGGCCACATAGGCCAAAAACGCATCTCAACACTTTTAAGTCCGTTTGAATTCACATCAATCGACAGATGCGAGTCATGTCTAATGGGCCAGATGATAAAGGCCCCTTTTACCAGTTTAGGTGAGAAGGCTGGTGACTTATTAGGTCTCATACATTCCGATGTGTGTGGACCCATGAGCACTCAGGCCAGAAGGGGTTTTCACTACTTCGTCACATTTACTAATGACTTCAGTAGATATGGGTATGTCTATTTAATGAGACATAAGTCGGAAACTTTTGACAAGTTCAAAGAGTTCCAAAATGAAGTACAAAACCATCTTGAAAAAAGTATAAAAGCGCTTCGATCTAACCGAGGCAGTGAGTACTTGGACCAAGAGTTTCACAGTTATTTAAAGGAGTGTGGGATCCTCACTGAATTAACTCTGCCAGGAACACCTCAGTTAAATGGTGTGTCTGAGCAGAGAAACTGGACCTTGCTTGACATTGTTCGGTCAATGATGAGTCAAGCTGACCTCCCTATCTCCTTCTTGGGTTATGCCCTAGAAACTACCGCATTATTTTTGAATCAGGCTCCTACAAAGGCAGTGGAAAGCACTCTATACGAAGTTTGAAACGGGAAGAAACCCTTATTAGCTTTCCTTAAGATCTGGGGATGCGAGGCTTATGTCAAGCGTTTGCTAGGCGATAAGCTCGAACCCAAATCAGACAAATGTGTCTTTGTAGGTTACCCCAAGGAAACAAGGGGGTACAATTTGTACAAACCCAGCGTGAACAAAGTTTTTGTTGCTCGAGGAGGGGTATTTTTGGAGTAAAACAGCTAGTGGGAGTCCCGTGCATCTCGAAGAAGTTTAAGGTGATACGGAACAACCTACTATGCAAGATGTAGAAATACAGGAGCCTGAAGTTGTCATAGATCAAGAACCAATCCTTACACCTATTCTAGAGGTCTGGAAGATCTCGTCAAGCTCCCATGAGATATGGCTTTCTAGCCACTAATGGAAATGACTTGACATTAGTGGATCAGAATGATCCAGAAACTTTCAGACAAGCCTTGGCCAGTCAAGACTCCGAAAAATGGCAGAATGCCATGAATGAGTAAATGAAATCCATGTATGTCAACCAAGTATGGAGCTTGGTGGATCAAACCCCTGGGATAAAACCCATCGGTTGTAAATGGGTCTATAAGCTTAACACTGACATGGATGGAAAACCTTAGACCTATAAAGTTAGATTGGTTGCGAAAGATTATCGTCAGAACGAAGGTATCGATTATGATGAAACCTTCTCACCAGTAGCCATGGTCAAATTTATCCGGATTATTCTAGCCATAGCAGCATACTACGACTATGAGATATGGCAAATGGATGTCAAAACCGCCTTCCTTAACGAGAACTTAAAAGAGGATGTGTATATAACACAGCCTGAGGGTTTTGTTGATCCAGAGAATCCCGGAAAGATTTGTAAGCTGCTTAGATCAATTTATGGATTGAAGCAAGCTTCAAGGAGTTGGAACCTTCGTTTTGATGAAGCTTTAAGAGAATTCGGCTTCATCAAGAATGAAAGTGAGCCTTGCATTTATAAGAAAGCGAGTGGGAGTAACATAGTATTCTTAGTGCTATTTGTCGATGACATATTGATCATCGGGAAAGACATCCCAACCTTACTTGAGGTCAAAGCTTGGTTAGGGAAGTGCTTCTCGATGAAAGACTTCGATGATGCTGCTTTTATTTTGGGCATCAAGATCTACAGAGATCGTCCCAAAAGGATATTGGGCCTAAGTCAGAGCACTTACATAGATAAAGTGTTGAGAAGATTCTCAATGCTTGATTCTAAGAAAGGATACATACCCATAGGTCATGGCATTAAGCTCAGCAAGCAACGGAGTCCTAGTACTCCTGATGATGTGAGCAGGATGAGTAAGATCCCATATAGTTCGGCTGTGGGATCCATTATGTATGCCATGATATGCACAAGACCAGATGACTGGTTTGCGCTAAGCTGTGCCAGCAAATGTCAATATAACGCAGGCCAGGAACACTAGACTTTTGTCAAGAGTATCCTTAAATATTTGAGGAGGACTAAGGACGCATTCCTAGTGTGTGGCGGGAAGGATGGAGAACTAGCAGTCAAGGGATATGTTGCGCTAGTTTTCAGACAGATCCTGATGACTTCAAATCTCAGGCAGGATTTGTGATCGTGTTAAACGGTGGAGCATTCGGCCAGAAGAGCTTCAAGGAAGCCACAACTGCCAATTCTACAACAGAGGCTTAATATATAGCTGCAGCAGAAGCAGCTAAAGAGGTCGTATGGGTTAGAAGATTTCTAACCGGGTTAGATGTAATGCCGCGACCGTTTGATCCGATAAGCTTGTTTTGTGACAACACAGGGGTTATAGCGCTAGCTCAAGAGTCCAGATTCCACAACATAACTAAACACATACCGAGAAAGTATCACATAATCAGGGAATATTTTGATAATGATGACGTGGAGATTACTTATATACCGACTGACGATAACATTGCTGATCCCCTGACAAAGGCTCTACCGCAGCTTAAGCATGAGGCACATGTAAAGTTTATGGGAGCAGATTGAAACTTAGATTGGAACTAGGGCAAGTGGGAGATTTTTAGGATTGTGCCCTAGTCCAATGTAATAAGTTAACCTACATTTTAATGTTTTATCAATTTTCGAGTTAATAAAACTACATCATATTACTAATGTGTTGTAGTAATATATTAGATGTGATTTGATCAATATCATTTTGTGTGTCATCACTAATAGTAGAACTGTTGATCTAGATTAAGTTACATTTAATGAGTCCCTGATATGTCAAGCTTCATTTATAAGCGATCAATATGAGGCTAACTCTTTATGATCACGCTCCACTGATCATGGCAAGGTAATGTCGGAGTTAGATAATAGATATCATCAGGGAGATGGTATTGGACGACCCGATGGTGAGTATGCAGCATAGATGCTGTCATAAGTATACTCACATATCGTAGCTTGTCATTATATCCTAAGACCAAGGAGTCTTTGTGATCACTATGTAATGAAACTCTAAGTTTGACCTAGTCTAACGTTACCTATTTAAGGGTAGCCATAATGGCTCTAATTGGTTAGGTTATGAATTACATGAGTGAACTCGAAAAACGGTTGAGGGATTTATCACCCATACTCCGGTATGGGAAAGATATCCGTTTAGGCCACTTCATGAGTATGACTGAAGAAATAGCATGGTCATGCAAGAGATACTTTAGTATCGATTTTTAGTCATCTCAGATATCAAGAAACAGTGATTGATAAACTAGGATGACGGTTCTATGCTTTTTGATCAATCTAGATATCGGTATGATAAAAGGATAGTGACATGTACGATAAGAGGTTAATTCGAATCATCGATAATCACGGACGTTGGGTAATCATAATGTCTTACTAGAGACTACTTATGATGGAAAGGGTAAAATGGTAATTTTACTAGTGTGCCAACAGGTTGTGAGCCTAGAGGGTCCCACACTTTAAGAATGGTATATAGGAAAACAGACTTGAATGGAAATTGGTCAATTTGAAAATGAATCGGTTGATTTCGCCTAGGTTTAGAACCAGACGGTTGAGGAAATCAAATTGAAGGGATGTGACCTGTTTAGCTAAACCGTTTAAATAGAACCCAATTAAATGGCTTTAATTAAACTCTAGCTAAATGGGCTTCAAGCCCAATCTTAATATTATTATAAGAATGGGCTTAAGTTAATTAAGAGATTTTAATGGGTTTGATTTTGTGAAAAAATAAAGATAGTAGAATCAGATTTTTTCACAGAATTCTAACCCTAATTTCTTTCTCTTTTTCGTCCAACTCCCTTTCCCTAGCCGACCCTCTCTCTTTCCACCATAGCTAGGGTTTTTTTTTATTCTTCTACACTCAAAACTAGTGCAATTGAGTGTAGAATCCTAAGGTTTAGGTGTCTTGCTTGTGTGGACAATCTAGAGAACACATAGTTTTGTGTTTGATTGATTCAAAGAGGTAATTTTCTGATTTATTTGTTCATTTTATATGCTGAATTTTTTATCACAAAATATTTTCTATTTGACTTCCATGGTTAGATTCTTGTCCGCTGCATGTTATTTAATCTTTGGAACCCATGGAATTCCTTCACTCCTTCCATTTTCTCGAGCGGGTTCTCCTCTCCATCTAGGAGCGCCAGGATAGGTCCAATTCCGCTTAATTCTTGCTTCTTTTCATTGAGTTTATCCAAAATGTACCTTTCTTCATCACAAGAAATTTTGTTAGAAATTACTAACGACATATAATACTCATCTGAATCTAACATCCTAACTCAAGAAAGAATTAATAAATGAAGTTAAAAAAAGGTGGAGCCCATGTTTTTGCATCAACCATGGACTCCCTTACTATTGTGCCCATATCTATGTCGTGGTTAACTCGGTTTTCCACATCTTGGGCATTCTCTACCACATGCTCCTTTTCTTCATTATTTTTTACCTCTTGAACTAGTGATGGTTCTTTGGTCACTTCACCATTTTCTTCATCTATATTTTTTTAATATTTCTTCAGTTTTTGAGTCATTTTTTAGATCCCAGAAGGTTGCTCAACCTACTTTTCTGATCCTTCAGCCTCATCATTTCCTGTCACATAAGGTGGTGACTCCACAACTTTTCCGCTTCTAGTGGTAATTAATTTAACATTCTGCACATCAACAAATTTATTAGCACTTTCAGCAGTTAAAACAATAAGAATATCGTTACCTATTAAGCTTGAAATGGCTTTAGCACTCTCTCTCGGGTTCCTTTCGGTATTTATAGGAAGAGTCCTAGTGGCTTGGGTGCTAGAGGATGCCATATTGGCGAGAGTCCTCGTCACGTCCTCAACATCTGCATCTCGCCTTAATTTTTTCTCCTCTTGCTCTCTTGTGGTTTCTCGTGACTCCCTCGCCTTTCTGCTTTGCATAGTCACCGCTTGAGCTATTTCTAGTGCTAACATGTTGTTTTGTTCAGTAAACTCATGAATCATTTTTTCCTTTTGTTTAATCACTTCTGCTTGAGCTCGCTGTGCTAGCTCAAACTCCTCCAATTTATGCTTCATATCTTGTTCCATCTAAGCCAACCTTTGCTCCATCATCTTCCCTGCCATCGGGGCAGGGGCCTGATTACCTGCACATGAATTCATAATGTCAGATGACTGTTTTATTTTTGAAGTTAAATTAGGGAGTCTCTCTTACGGACAATCGCCTGCTAAGTCAGGGCTTGTGTTCAACATGATAGGCTGGTCATTCACTAGGTAGCCTTCTGTACCACCTCTAGTCACATATTGCACCTCCTCGAACTGTTGTGGCTCGATCACCTTTCTGGGTTGCTCCTATGTAACTATAGATTTTGTTGGTGGAGGAAGTCGTTCCAAGACAATCTCGCTGAGTTTCTTCAATTCTTCCTCCAGTTCAACTATTTTAGATGCTTCCTTGCTCATTCAACTTGCCATCTGCCATAGTGATCTGCCATGTTGTTGAGCATATTGTACCCATGTTCTTCTTCTAACTCCACAAAATTCCCCCTGCCGTTGCATCAAGTATAACCTTGTTACTTTGATTAATTTTCACATAGAATTGTTAGAGTAATTGCCAATTCGGGAACTCATGATGTGGGCATTGTCTCAATACCCCTTGAAGCCTCTCTCAAGCTCCTACCATTGTGTTATTCTCATCTTTTCTGAAATTAAGCACATGCCGCCAGATATCGATCGCCTTTGATGGAAAATAGAATGTTTTGATGAACACGGTGGACAATTCATCCCATGTGCTTATCGAATTTACCAGGATTGTCCTCAACCATTCTCTAGCTCTCCCTCCTAATGAAAATGAGAAGAGTTTCAAACGCATCACATCTTCACTGACCCCATCCTGCCTAGACAATTCGCAAATACTCAGAAACATCTCAACATGCCGGTATGGGTCTTCATATGTATAGCCAAAGAAAGGATCATTCTCAATCCCAGTGACTGTAGAGTGCTTAATGTTGTAGCTCGGTGCTTCAATTTGTGGACCTCGGATGCCTGAGGGCAACCTTGCGTGTGTAGGACCTCCATAATCCTTAATAGCTTGTCCTTGTTTTCTTTCTCGCATTGCTCTTATGGTCTTAGTGTATGTCCAGTACACTTTAACACAATCTCGACAACCAAGGTAAGTAGCACGGGGGTATATAAATAATGTTAAGTTCCTTAGAACAATTTTAGATCGTCCCTAATTTATTGAAATAAATAAAAAAAGATTTGTATTTTTATAAGTAATAATAAAAATGGAAATTTTTTTTAATAAAATATAAACAATACTTAAAGCACGACTTAAACACCTTCCTCCCAGGACAACATATATCTAACAGTCCCCGGAAACGGCGTCATTTGCTTGACGCGATAAAAACCTAGTACGAGGATTTTCACCTCTTGGGTTATGACATTGTACCGGTCAATTGCAAAAAGGGAAGTAATATTACGACCCCAAATTATCGATCCCACAGTGACCGTTAGCTGTTGAACATTGCAGTACAAGTGTCTATTGCGTCGAGTTTAACCGATCAAAAGTTGGTTTTGGTTTTAATAAAAATATAAATTAAAAATATTAACATAAAAAAAAACACACAAATCGCTAAATGAATAAGTCGTGGTCAAATATGTTTCGGGGGAAATGGCATTAAATGAACTTGAATACATGAATATAACGTGAGAAATTTAACCCGGTCAACGAGGTGTGTCAATTATGGTCTTACCCAAAATGCTCAGTACTTCGGTCATCAAGGGTTCAATTACCTATTCGAGTCTAAGGTGATCATGCTCAGGTCAAAGGTCCAGGTAATTGATCTTAGGATCCTATAATTCACATGCTTTCGGCGTTGGCACCCTATATGCATTTACTCTCGTACCCATTATTCCTATTGGCAACAATGTAGATTCGAGTCCCAACGACTCTAATCCACCTAGGTCGATTGTCATCGCCTCTCTTCCTAGATTTTTTCAATCACCAGGTCTACCCGGGAGGTGAAGCATTAAGTTATGTAGTTAGGATCCCGACTCCCGTACTCCCAAATTAAATCATACATCCTAATTCAATTCAATTCATTTCTCGTTCCACATAAGAACCCCAAGAAATATTTTAGCTACTCATGTGATCAAAAACATGAATCAACAATTCCATGACACTCATCATCATTTTCATCATGCAACTCATTAACAACTCCAATCTCATAACCAAAATAACACCTCAATTCAATTTCCAATACTCAATCCCAATCTCAACACAATCATTCAAATCCCAATTACAATAAAAAAATTAAAAACCTAAACAATCTACTACCAACCTCACAATTGCTTCCTTGAATCTTTCTCTTCGTCGCCTCCAAGTCGTCTCCAAGAGATCACCCACAAGCCTCCCATTCCTCTACCTCTAACCTATTATATACATCTGTTTTTTCTCTTCAATGGGTGATAATTTCGCAGGTAGAGGGGTTGGGTATATATAGGAGGGAGAAAATCCATTTAAGAATAAAAAACTCAAGATTTTAGGAGCTGTTTCGACCAGCCTGCCGGGTGGGACCTGGTAGGTCAACCCAGCAGGTTCCTTTTTATTTTCTTGCTTTGATTCGGGTTGCTGGGTAAAGGGAAACTTGCCGGGTCATGCCCGGCTGGTGAACCCAGCAAGCTTCTCCAAGGTGACCAGGTGAGCTTCTCCAAGGTGACCGGGTGAGCTTCTTGCCCCCTTTTTCCAACATGCACTCGGGTTGCCGGTTAAGCCCAACCTGCCGGGTGGGATCCGGTAGGTTGCCTTGAAGCTGCTTGGGTATGCTCCTTGCTCCACCCTTCCCTTTGGCCACAGTTGCCGGGTTAGCATGACCCTGCCGGGTTGGATCCAGCAGGTTGACCCGAAAAACTTGCTCATTTTTCCCGCCTTTGCGTTTTATCTCCTTTTCGCCTCTTTTCGACCTGTTTTCAACAAAAAAACACTTCTCGGGCCATTCGTGAGGTAATGTAGCATTTTATTCACATAGATTCGAGGCAAAATAAGGGTAAAAATGAGAAGATTTGACTAGGTTGGATACATAATATCCGACAAAATCAATGGCGAAATAGATGCCAGATGACGAATGAAGTATGCCGAATGACGGGTCTATAACGCCGAAAAAAAACCCGATGATTGATAACGGATGTCTGATGGATGGTGGATGAAAAACTTATAATTCCCTTCCCACCTACTAAAACGTAATTAACGAGTGGGCAAAACAACATTCGCTCGAAGGTTGAACCAAGATCTGAAGAAAATTAACAAGCTCTGTTACAATGTCAATCTCAAGGTTTATTGATAAATACCTTTATTAAACTTCATGTTCACATTACAATAGAATGTTCCCTTATATATAGAACAATAGGAAAACTAACCATAGTGAATTGAAAATGTGGCATAGTGGAGTAAGTGAACTGTAATTTTCCCTAGGTTAAAGAGTGATTCTACGTAAGCATTTTTGTGCCCTAGTCCAATTGTATTAGTCTGTAAATGTCAATATATATTAATCATCGTTTGCAATATATAAAATCGGCATTATATTACTTATGTGTTGAAGTAATATGTTAAGTATGTTCTGATATATGTCCACCAAAGTAGTAGAACCATATATCTGTACGGATCACACTTAACGTGTCCCTGGTCAAATATGCTTCAATGAAGCGACCAAGTATGAGGATGATTCTTTATGGTATAGTTCTATTTTTCATTGGGATGGGATCCCGGAATCAGATCATAGATATCACTTGGGAAGTGATATTGGACGACCCGCTCTGAATGGTGTTGCATAGATACAGTCATGAACACGTTCAATTATGGTAGCTTGTCGTCGTATGCTTAGACCAAGGAGTCTTTGTGATTGTTATACAGTAAAGAACCGCATTTGACTTGTTCCTAACGTTGTTCGTAACAAGACAACCATAACGGACATGATTGACTCGGGGACGGACTGTATGAGTGATACGAATGGCGTCTAAGGGATTTATTCCTCATACTATGTTATGAGATAGGTATCTGTTTAGGCCACTCGATAGAGATTGATTGAAGGGAGAACATGGTCATGCCAACGATACGGGTTATCAGTATTCACTAATCTCACAGATCGAGGAACAGAGATTGATTAAATAAGGGTGACGTCTCTATGCCTTATGATCAATCTAGATACCAGACGATAAAAGGATTGCGACATATACTACAAGAGGTTAAGTCGATTAGTTCGATCATCATGCACGATTGGGTAATCATAATGTCAGACTAGAGGACATTGATGATGGATCGGGTAAAATGAAATTTTACGTCGATATGCCAACGAAGCATGAGCCTAAAGGGTAACACCAAAGGATATAATCCTAGGGAAATAAAATGGCACAGAAAGGGTAAATTCGGAAGACATGAGCCATGGCCAAAACCGGACGTTTTGGGCTATGGGCCCGTGTAAGTGAAAATGGAATATGAATAGAGAAAAACCAAGTTTTTGGTCGATGTCAAAGAGATCACGGTGGGTTCCTAACAATAAATTTCATGCAGCAGAAGTTATGTAACCATGGTGATCGAAAAATACAATGATCTTAATGAAATCTCAACATGCTATCAACCTTTTCAAATATGAAAAATACCTTTATGAATCAATGAAAACACAATGTTAGTGTTTCTCTATTAGGTCCACACAAGCACCACAACCGAAATGGTTTTCTCTCACACTTTTGCTATGAATGTTCTTGAGAATTTTTGACAAAAAATGATGGATGAAGATGGAGAGGGAGTTCGGACAAGAGAGGGAGAAGATGAGGGGAAGTGGTTGTAATAGTTAGAGAAAAAGGTGGAAGATATTTTGGAATTTTAATTTGAAATAAAATTGAATTTCAAATTAATAATTGCATATCTAACCCTCTTAAACTCCTATTTGCACTTTTTCCCCATTCATCACTTAAATCCCTAAATGGGCTTTAAGCCTGTTTAACTAAAACCCAAATTAAACCCATTAACTTGAGTTCTAATTTCGGTTTAGACAAAACGGTTTAATTTCCTCGAATTGATTTCTTCAACTGTCTGGTTAAAACCTTAGGCCTGAAAACTACCGAATCGTTTTCAATTTTCATCCCTAATTATTTTTCATGTATTATGCTTAATGCGTGTGACCCTCTAGGCTCACGAACAGTTGGCAGACTGGTAAAATTACTATTTTACCATTTCCGTCATGAGTGGTCTCTAGCAAGACATTATGATTACCCGACGTTCGTGATTATCGATTATTCGACTTAACCTGTTATTGTACATGTCAATATCCTTTTATCAAACCGATATCCAGATTGATCAATAGGCATAGAATGGTCATCCTAATTTATCAATCATTGTTTCTTGATATATGAGATGACTAAAAACTAATACTGAGGTATCACCTGCACGGCCGTGCTATTCCTTCAGGCATACTCATCAAGTGGCCTAAACGGATATCTTTCTCATACTGAAGTATGAGTGATAAATCCCTCAGACGCCTTTCGAGTTCACTAATGCAATAAATATCAAAGCCAATCGAAGCCGTTATAGTTACCCTTTTACAGATAACGTTAGACTAGGTAAAACTTGGGTATTCGTTACATAGTGTACACAAAGACTCCTTGGTCTTAGGATATAACGACAAGCTACGATAAGTGAGTATCTCATGACGGGATCTATGCAGCATACTCTCAATCGGGTTATCCGATATCATCGACCTGATGGTATCTATGACATAACTCTGGCACACACTTTGCCATGATCACTAGAGCATGATCACAAGGAGTTGGTCTCATACTGATAAGTTCGAGGAGAGGTCAGATGATAATTGGACCCGGCACGGGACCACATGGTCGAAGAAATTGGGCTTCGGCCCATGAGGCCAAAGGTGGTCGGCCCAATTAGTGGCCCATTAGTGGGTCCATACTTATATCCACCATGCTTGGTTAGGTGGTAGAGATTATGATGGTGATTTGCCATTGCATGGGCAAGTGGGAGTTGGTTTGCAAGAAAACTTTGAGCCATGCTCCAATCACCATCTCATCTCTCCAAAACCAAGAGGGTAGACCACATAACATAATAACACAACACCAAATTGGTGGCTCTCTCTCTCCCTCTACTCTTGCTCATGGCCGAGAGCAACTCCTCTATTTTCAGCACAAGAGGTTCTTTCATTTTGAAGAACAATCTCTTTTTCTTCTTCCTTTCTTGCCAAAATGATCACGAGATCTCTCTAGTCGAACGACATGGGCTTTGATCCCGTCATACGGTTACGTATACGCCTAAAGAAAAAGCTCAAGCCCAATCTTGATATATCCGGTGTCTAGTTCCGGCGACCAAAAGGGCGTGAGCCTTAGCTCCTTGCTCCAAGATCCGATCGACCTGAAACTAGCTGGATATGAAAGAAGACTTAAAGGGATACCTCTTTTGTGAAATAACAAATTTCTATAAGAGGGTTGGTTTGGGAGATACTGGTCAAGAAAATTTACTGCTCTGCAGAATCTGTCCAGCATAGACTGGAAAAATGTTTTGCTTCAGACGGAGGTCTTGCCGTGAAGGTTGTAGAGAATTGGCTGGGCTTCACTCTCCAAGAAGAACCAAAGAATGTGGACGTATGTGGCTCTAGAGACGAAGCTCCAAAAGTTCGTTTTTTCTGCTGGGCAGATTCACGATCAAACCGAAAGGTAAAATCTTGTGAATTGGTTTATCCTTGGCATTTAACTGTTTCATGATCTTGGGCAGATTTTAGGTTATAATTGTTGTTGCTTCCGCTGCCATGATGTTTTGGTGAGCCCAAAATCCCAACAGTGGTATCAGAGAAAGGTTACCCGCTTAAATCTTTGGTTTGTATCGGTTTTGTTGTTGTTTAGAATGCCCAGTTGCTCTAATTTGCTTATTTTTCATATATGGACTTTTATGCCATGAAAAATGAAGATTTATAGAAAATATCAAATCTGGAAGTTTTTAATAAAGTTTGGATTTCTCGTGTTGTCTCATAGAATACCTAGGACCTTAGTTTGGGCTATTTATGTATATTTAATGCTTTGATGCATGCTAGAATTTATTTCAATGATAAATTTATTTGCGAGCATGCCTGGCTTAATTTTAGTTTAAGCTATCACCAACATGCAAAGATTAAAATCGGATTTATTGTTTGCATGGTAAAGCGTTGTGAACCATCGTCGCACGGGTTGTGATGGATGTGTTCAAATTTCAAAACGTCTTTGCACATGTTGTAAGTGACTGTTGCTACGTTTAATTGTTGGCATAATTTTTTAGCGCAAAAGTAAGAAGTCGTGCAACATGTTACATGACATGTGGAGCGACTTGTTACGATCCAGATTAGGAAAGATCTAAAGCTTTCCTATTTCAACGAAGCTTGGAGCGAAAGAAGAAACGCGCCACGAAGACTTGGAGCGCAAGAGAGTGACGTCGACAAATCAGGGGACTTCCAGCTGGCAATTACACGTCAGCAATAGGCGGCAACTCTACTTGCCTGATTTATTCAGGAAGTCAGAACAGGCAAGACGACTTCCAACTGTCGTGGAAGGCGGCAACGACTTGCCTGATTTGTTCAGGAAGTCTGAAACTTCCTGTTCCTGGTCCGAGAAGGATTAGGAATGAGAGCTGCTATAAAAAGCCTTGTGCTTCCCATTAGCAGATCATCCGTTCTTGTTCTAACAATTGCAAGATTTCTCTGAGCTCTTAACCGTGCACCATTGGCGTGTTGAGAGTCTGATTAAGATTCGCTAGAACGGTCTTTGCTCCGATCAAACATTAAGTCGCGAAGACTAAGTGTTTGGATCAGTTAGGGTTTTTGTTTGTGATTGAAGATTCACAAAACCGTCAAAGAAGACAACGACACCGAGCATAGGCTTGCTCGAAGGGTGGAATTGAGAGGATCTCAAAGACAGGGGGAGACGCCCTTGGTCAAGGTTGTTCACGGTGAGATCTATAGTAGCTTAAGACAATAGCTTGTGTGATAGCTAGTTGGTGCTTGAAGTTGTACTATTGACTACCTAATAGTGAAAACCTTTCCACTGGCAAATTGCCCCCAGACGTAGGTGCGGAGTCACCGAACTGAGTAATCATCTCTGGTGTCGTTATTATTATCTCTTTACTGTTTTACTTACGGTTTACGTTTTAGGCAAGTAGTCGATCCACAAGTTACGATTTTGTGTTCGACTTCTTGACTCGGCTACAAATTCAGAATTTCAATTTGTATCAGAGGAGGCACCTTTGCTTTTAGGTGATTTTCCTGCAAAATTTCTGAATAGCCAATATGGACTCAAAGGAAGGAGGTTCAGTAAATCGACCACCAGTTATTGACGGAACAAACTATGGGTACTGGAAAGCTCGGATGTGTGCCTTCTTGAAGTCCCTCGACAGCAAAACCTGGAAGTCTGTCATCAATGGATGGGAGGAACCTTACTATGCTGATGCTCATGGAAATCAAACGAGCATCAAACTAGAAAAGGAGTGGAGCGCGGAAGAAGATGAAGCCGCCCTAGGTAATTCTCATGCACTCAATGCTATTTTTAATGGAGTAGACAAGAATGTGTTTCGACTCATCAACACATGCACAAGTGCCAAAATTGTCTGGGACACTCTTGCGGTTGCCTATGAAGGTACTTCCAAAGTCAAAGAGCAGAAGTTACAGTACCTCACGACCAACTTCGAGGCCCTGACCATGAATGAAGACGAAACTATTGCGGAGTTTAATGTGTGCATCAAGGATCTAGCCAATGAATCATATTCACTTGGCAAGCCTATGACCGATGAAGATTTGGTCAGAAAAACGCTGAGAGCCCTAAGTCCCAGATCCATGACTTAAAGACACTGAAGTTTGATGAGCTCATGGGATCTCTAATGACTTTCGAGCTCTCCCTACTTCTTATCGAGAAGAAACACAAAGGTGTGGCTTTCAAGAGTTCTACTCAAAAGCAGAAGAACTTGACGAACTCTGATTCGGATAGTGACATTGAGAAAACTATCGCCATGCTGGCCAAAAACTACAATGAAGTCATGAAAAGATTCGGCCAGATGACAGGGAGGAAAGTCACCCGAGAAGTCAGAGACAAGCCGCAGCACAAGTTTCAAAAGTTGTAAAGCACAACTAACGATGATAGACAAGGAGAACGATCAGGTAAAAGAGTTCAGTGCTTTGAATGTGAGGGGTATGGACACATGCAGAAAGAATGTCCCAACTTCTTAAAGAAACAAAAGAAGGGATTCAATGCCTCTCTAACTGACGATGTGAAAGAGATCACCACGGGTTCCAAACGATGAATATCATGCATCGGACTTTATGTAACCGTGGTGATCGAAACTTGCTTAGATCTTAATGCTATTTGAACATGTTATGAACATAATTATAAATCTGATATTTACCTCTTGTAATCGACAAAAACACAAGTGTAGTGTTCTCTCTATCAAGTCCACACAAGCACCACAACCGAAATGATTTTTCACTCAATATTTTGCTAGAAATTTTGAGAGAAAACAAGAGCAATAATGGAGGTAGAGAGGGAGCTGAAAATCGGCAATGAGGGAGAGAGAAAGGAGAGAGAAGTTGCTGAAAAATTCAAGGATAATTGAATAGATATTATGTGATTTCTAATTTGAAATTAAATTGAATTTCAAAATAAAAATTGCATTATCTATCCCTTTATTCTTTCTTATTTTCATTTGATACCTCTCTTATCTTAAATCCCTAAATGGGCTTTAAGCCCGTTTAACTAAAACCCAAATTAAACCCATTAACTTGAGTTCTAATTTCAGTTTAGTCAAAACGGCTCAATTTCCTTGAATTGATTTCTTCAACCGTCTGGTTAAAACCTTAGGCCAGAAAACTACCGAATTGTTCTTAATTCTCATCCATAATTATTGACATGTATCGTGCTTAATGCGTGTGACCCTCTAGGCTCACGAATAATTGGCAGACTGGTAAAATTTCTATTTTACCCTTTCCATCATAAGTGGCCTCTAGCAAGACATTATGATTATCTAATATTTGTGATTATCGATTATTCGACTTAACCTGTTATCGTACATGTCACTGTCCTTTTATCAAACCGATATCCAGATTGATCAATAGGCATAGAATGGTCATCCTAATTTATCAATCACTGTTTCTTGATATCTGAGATGACTGAAAACTGATACTAAGGTATCACCTGCATGGCCATGCTATTTCTTCAGTCATACTCATCAAGTGGCCTAAAGGGTATCTTTCTTATACCGAAGTATGAGTGATAAATCCCTCAGACGCCTTTCGAGTTCACTAGTGGCACCTGTGTTGTCCCACAACAAGCTTATCGGATCAGACGCTCGCGGCGTTGCATCTAATCCGATTAGAAAGCTTCTAATCCATACGGCCTCTTTAGCTGCTTTTGTTGCAGCTATATACTCAACCTTCATTGTAGAGTTGGCAATTTTTGCTTGCTTAATGCTTATCCAGCTGAAAGTGCCACCACTCAACACAAAATATATCCTTACTGAATTTTAAAGTCATCTGGATATGTCTGAAAACTAGCATCGACTTGTCCTTTGACTGCTAGTTCTCTATCTTAATCCCCATACACCAAAATGCATCCTCGATCCTCCTCAAATATTTGAGGATGGCCTTTGACAGCAATCCAGTGTAATTGGTCGGGGTTAGATTGGAATCTGCTGGTACAACTTAGTGCAAATGAGACTTCCAGTCTCGTGCACATCCTGGCATACATGATGGATCCCATAGCCGAAGCATAAGGGATCTTACTCATCCTGCTCAGCTTATCAGGAGTACTAGGACTCTGTAGCTTGCTGAGCTTAATGCCATGACGCATGGGTATGTATCCTTTCTTAGAATCAAGCACTGCGAGTCTTCTCAACGCTTTACCTATGTACATGTTCTGACTTAGTAACATGTTCTGACTTAGGCCCAAAATCCTTTTGGACTGATCTGTAGAGATCTTGATTCCTACATTAAATGTAGCATCACCTAAGTCCTTCATCGATAAGTACTTCCCTAACCAAGCTTTGGTGGCAAGGTCGGGATGTCATTCTCGATGAATAAATATCAAGAATACAATATTACTCCCACTTGCTTTCTTATGTACGCAAGGCTCACTTTTGTTTTTGACGAAGCCGAGTTTCCTTACAGCTTTATCAAAATGACGGTTCCAACTCCCTGAAGCTTGCTTAAATCCATAAATGGATTATTGCATCTTACATATCTTTCCGGGATTCTTTGGATCTACAAAACCCACAGGTCGTGTGATATACACGCCATCTAGTAAGTTCCTGCTAAGGAAGGGGTTTTGAAATCCATCTGCCATAGTTATGGCTAAGAATAATCCGGATCAATCTGACCATTGCTACAGGGGAAAAGATGTCATCATAATCCATGTATTGAATCTGACGATAACCTTTTACAACCATCCTAGCCATATTGGTCTGAGGACTTCCATCCATGTTGGTCTTGATCCTACAGACCCACTCAGAATCGATGGGTTTTATCCCAGATGTTTGATCCACCAAGCACCCGACTTGGTTTTCATACATGGATTTGATTTCCTCACTCATGGCATTCTACCATTTTTCGGAGCCTGGACTGGTTAAAGCTTGTCTGCAGGTTTATGGATCATCCTGATCCACCAACATCATGTCATTTCCCTCAGTGGCAGTGAAGCTGTAAGGACCGCTCCCGGTCAATTTGGGTCAATTTTGTGAAAAATGGATAAAAATTTAAAAATTCGCGATTTGACCATATTTTGACCCGAGAGTCACCAAAGACTACTATTTGAGCCATTTTAAGTTGAAATTGTAATGTTTTAGAATTTTCCGGCGGCCGGAGAGTTCGCGGAGCTCTGGCCGATCACCGGAGATCCGGCCAGGGTGGTGGCGCGCCGGAGTTGGTCCGGCACTGGCCGGCGCCCTGCCATGGCTGGCCGTGGCAGCCTGTGGGCGACCGTGGGCAGTTTGGGCCTCTCGGGCCGTGAGTGGCCCGGGTGGTCCCACGAGCCCGGAATTCGGGTTTGTGAGTTTCGGGAGGTCTCGAGTAACCATCGAATCGATAGTTGGCACCCTTGGTGATTTTTGGATTTAAATTACGAAAATTGGAAAAGGTGTGTCGAAACTTTAAATTACGCGATTAAATCGCTCGGGTGTCGGAATTCGATTCCGTCAATTGCTTTGGTCTTCTCGAATATAATTAGGAATTTAGACACAAATTTGGGAATTTTCGGAGTCCCGAGGGACAAGTTCACACAATCGGGCAGATTCGACTTAACGGGCAAAATGGGCCGTTTCGGGCCCATTTTGACAACTTAGGTTAGTTAAGAAGTGTTGGAGTGAGCGATACTTGTCGGGGTGGCACTTGGGTTTAATTTCGTGAAAATCCGGATTTCGGTTAGTTATTAAAACTTGTGATTTTGTCACTTTTAGATTCCTTTGACGACCGCGGGAAAGGAAAGGCATAGCTTGGCGTCGCGAAAATCTTAGGAGCTTACGTTGGAAAATTTGAGGTAGGGGGACATAGCTTACCTAGACTCATTCTCTTGATGCATTGATTGAATTTATTTGAGTATTTAGTTGAGATAAAATGAAATGTTTGAACACCTTTTGCTCGATGTTGTGAATTAAATAGCATGTTGATGTGTTGATATAAATGCCTCTCTGTGAATTAGTTGAGTACCAAACTTGAACTGCTTGTGAGCACCTAGTTGTGCATGGTTATATTATTGCTTTTCAGACGATGACTTATTCCGTCTCGCACTTGTCTTGTTTGTGTGGATGTAAATGCCTCTCTGTGAACTAGTTTCTTGCACTTGGTTTGTTTTCTGTGAATGTATCGAAGGGTGTTGGGGTGTGGTTGGTAAGGGTGTTGTGATGTGGAAGGGTGGAAAGGTGATGGGAGGCTGTGTGGTTGGATGGATAATCGAGTCAGGAGCGGTACCCCTCCTGGCCATGATCGATTTCCATTCGGAGGTTGAACCGAGTCAAGGGTGGTACACCTTGGCCGTGATCGGTTACCTCAATTGTATGGATGTGTGGTTGGATGGATAATCGAGTCAGGGGCGGTACCCCTCCTGGCCGTGATCGATTTCCATTCGGGGGTTGAACTGAGTCAACGGTGGTACCCCTTGGCCGTAATCGGTTACCTCAATTGTGTGGTTGTGTTTGGATGGGAAATCGAGGCAGGAGTGGTACCCCTCCTGGCCATAATCGATTCTCGTTCGGAGGTTGAACCGACCAAGGGTGGTACCCCTCGCCAGTCGTAATCGGTTACCTCGGGAGTTGTGACGTAGTTGGTGGATGAGTAGTGGAAGTGTTGTGATTCGTACTTTACTGACTTCTTTGTGCTTACATGTATGTTTTTCTCATCCTTGCTGTTTGTTTTAGTCTCTGGGTAGCGTGTTCACCCCTACTTGTATTTGTGCAGGTTGGTGATCCTGAGTACACTTTTGGTGGGAGCTTTTGGGGATGTGTCGTGTCGACGCACTGTGTTTTTTTTTTGTTGTTGTTGACTTTTGTAGACTCTGGTCTGAGTCATTTGCCATGTATATTTCTGTATCGCAACTTGTCTAAAATATTTTGATGTAAATATTTGATTGTCTGGCCATGTCGTGCCTCACTTTTGTACGCGTTACATGTTGGTTTAATACCGATTTTAAAAGGAGAAATGGTATTGATGTATTTGTTGTAAACAGGTTTCTTTATTTGACTCGTGCAATCTCATTTTTAACTAGGGACGCCTAAATCAAAATGTGATGGCCTCGTGCGAGGATAGTTATGTTGTAATTTGAGGACGCTCGAGTTATTTCATAACTATATCGCATCGTGTTATTTCAAAGGTTTTTGATTCTTCGGGTAACGACTTTAATTCGGGAAACCGGATTTTGGGGCGTTACAGTTTGGTATCAGAGGTCTCAGGTTCAACACCTCTGCCTTATGTCGACACGTCGGGTAGAGTCAGTTGTAGGATAGTTTGCGTGATTTTGTTCAATTTGGTCTTGTGGTGCGTGAATTGGTTGTTAGTGTGAGTTAAATGACGACTTGTGTGCTTGTGGTGACAGTAAAATGACATGGTGACGGGTGGAGAAGTACCTGTGTTAAGGTTGTGAAATGTTGATAGTGAAACGTTGCGGCATGAAAATGAGTGTTGGCACGTTAGTGTGAATCTTGTTTGTTAGGATTGGACTGTACTAGGATAACAATCAGTTAGTACATAGAGTAAATGTGGAGAATGTGAGAAGTTCTCGTCGCCCTTTTGCGCGGTGTTCTTTTGAAAAGAAATCCTAATTATGAACCGTCTTTCGTGCAGTAGTGCACATGGCTCCGAGAACTAGGCGAGGTGGCCCCTTGAGGGGGAGAGGAGCACAGCGAGTGACGCATGAGCCTCCCAGGGCCGAACCCGGGTAGAGGACTACAGGGGTGGAGACGTCATCCACAGAGACTGCGTCAGGTAGCGCAGGACAGGCTGGGACCGCGGCTGAGGTGCCCCCGTCCACTGCAGGGATCCCAGTGATCAGGTAGCGGGCGAGATACTACGGTCGATACAGTCGTTAGCGGCCATGTTGGGACAGAGGGAGACCGTGCCCACGGCTCCTGAGATATCACCAGTGCCGCCAGAGGTACCTACAGTGCACACACTCCGAGACTTCCTGCGCCTGAACCCCCCAGCTTTCCATGGAGAGCCAGACCCTACACGAGCTGAGCAGTGGCTGGGACAGATCACCCGCGACCTTGATACGTCGGGGGTTACAGATGGGAGGACCAGAATCACCTTTGCCGTCCATCAGCTTAGGGACGATGCATACTACTGGTGGGAGCGAGTTCGGACCAGAGTGGGAGAGGACTATGAGGATTTCAAGGAGATTTTCCTTGAGAGCTATTTTCCCGAGTCGGCACGGGATAGCCGTCAGCAGCAGTTCCTGGAACTACGACAGGGTGCGATGATGGTGCTAGAGTACGAGGCACAGTTCACAGCCCTGTCGAGATTTGCGCCAGACCTAGTGAGGTTCAAGGCGAGCCAATGTAAGAGGTTCGAGAGGGGACTACGACCAGAGATCTTCGACAGGATCCTCTCTCACCGGATCAGGGTGTAGTCGGTGATGGTCGACACTGCAGCGGCCATCGAGGAAGGGATGGCAGAGGCACAGAGGCTCAGGGAGCAGAGACCTAGGCCGAGCAACTTTACTAGGCAGGCGGAGTCAAGGGACTTTAAGAGGCCTCGAGTTTCGAGCTTTCCTCCGCAGTCGTCGTGGAGAATGGTGCAGAGACCGCTAGCATCGCTGGATACCGTGGGATCCAGCCCAGTAGGCCAAAGGTCACCACTGGTATGCTATGAGTGTCATCAGCCAGGTCACCTATGCAGGGATTGCCCTCGAAACCGAGCACCTACGAGGCAGCTTTCGGGGGGAGTTCAGAGCACCAGTAGAGAGACCGAGCGGTCGGCCAGGACAGGCAGGCAGGCCTAGTTCTGGACCACCCACGTGCTTTGGGTGTGGACGTCCAGGACACCTCGCTCGGGATTGTTACTCTAGCAGAATCGGGAGTCAGGGCTCACGACAGCACTCTGCACCATCTACACGGTCGTCAGTAGCACAACAGGATTCCCGACCCCGACAAGGGGCCGGACCAGCCCAGTCGACGAGACCAGGTACTAGTCGGGGGCAGCCGAGAGCAGATGGACAGCAGGTCCAAGGTCGGGTCTACGCAATGTCGGGTCATACCGAGCCTCCACAGTCAGAGGACCAGAGAGCAGTTCAGGGTACATTCCTTGTTTTTAATTTGTGGGCGTCCATTCTTATCGACACGGGTGCATCGAACTCTTTTATCTCAGCACAGTTTGCACGAGCACTAGGGTTGGTAGTCGAGTCTCTGAGTCCGCCCTTGTGCGTCGATACGCCTTTAGGGGACGGCACTGTTCTAAGTAGAATCTGCAGGGCCTGCGAAGTTAGAGTAGCAGACCACCCTCTTGTGTGGGACCTTATCGTGCTAGACATGACTACTTTCGACGTGATCCTCGGCATGGACTGGTTGAGGCGATACAGGGCTAACATCGACTGTTATCAGAGGAGGGTGACCGTATCGAGTGGGGACTCTATGATTTCATGTTCATTGGGTAGCCGGAGTGGAGTTCTTGCGGCGTTGTCCGCTATGGGTGACGGACCGAAGGACGGAGGCAGAGGGCTACCACGAGTTGTCGACGAGTTTCCAGACATCTTTCCATGTGATCTTAGCGGATTACCGCCAGTGCACGAGGTGGAGTTCACTATCGAGTTGATGCCGAGAACCGCGCCGATCTCTGTGGCACCTTATCGTTCCGCCCCCGCGGAACTTGAGGAGTTGAAGAGTCAACTCCAGGAACTGCAGGAGAAGGGGTTCATACGGCCGAGCACCTCGCCGTGGGGCGCTCCGGCGTTGTTCGTAAAGAAGAAAGAGGGTTCGCTCCGGATGTGCATAGATTACCGGAAGCTGAACAGGGTGACAGTGAAGAATCGTTATCCGATGACGCGGAGAGACGATCTCTTTGATCAGCTCAGGGGATCGAGGTGCTTCTCCAAGATCTACTTGCGGTCTGGATATCATCAGTTGCGAGTACGGGAGGAAGACATCCAGAAGACTGCGTTCCGAACGCGGTATGGTCATTTCGAATTCCTAGTGATGCCGTTTGGCTTGACCAACGCCCCAGCGGCGTTCATGGATCTTATGACTCGCATCTTCCGACCTTACCTCGATCGATTCGTCAACGTATTTGTCGACGATATTCTCACCTACTCGCCGGACGAGGGGACTCATGAGGCGCATTTGAGGACTGTACTCCAGTTGCTGCGATCGCACCAACTTTACGCGAAGTTGGATAAATGCGAGTTCTGGCTTACCGAGGTGAGATTCCTCGGACATGTCGTATCTGGTGACGGCGTGTTTGTCGATCCGTCGAAGATCGACGCGGTCTCGAAATGGGCGCGACCGACGAGCGTTTTCGAGATCCGCAGCTTCCTGGGATTGGCAGGGTACTATTGGAGGTTCGTCAAAGACTTTGCGCGCCTCGCAGCACCTTTGACTCGCCTCACGCGGAAGGGAGTTAAGTTCGATTGGGATGAGGCTTGCGAGCGCTCATTCGCGGAGTTGAAGACTCGGTTGACCACGGCTCCGATTTTGATAGTACCTGAGAGAGGGATAGGCTATGACGTTTACTGCAACGCATCCGGCGAAGGACTGGGGAGTGTTCTGATGCAGCAGAGTAAGGTGGTGGCTTTTGGGTCCCGACAGCTTAAAGTGCACGAGGGAAACTATCCGACACACGATCTATAACTTGCAGCGGTCGTGTTCGCACTAAAGCTTTGGCGTCACTACCTCTACGGTGAGAAGTTTTAGGTCTTTTCGGATCACAAGAGCCTGAGATATCTCTTTACCCAGAAAGACCTGAACATGCGACAACGGCGCTGGATGGAGCTGATTGAGGATTATGACTTCGATCTGCTATACCACCCGGGCAAGGCGAATGTGGTCGCCGATGCCCTCAGCAGAAAGTCACTCCATAGCCTTGTCTCCGTAGCAGTTCGGGAATGGAAGATGATGGGAGAGCTCAGCGAGTTCAGGGTTGAATTGGAGGAAGTTACGGGACGAGTCGCACTGTGTTCATTGGTGGCGCAGCCTACACTGGTGAGTTGGGTGATTGAGGCTCAGATTGATGACTCAGAGATAGCAACGTTCCGGATGAAAATGGCTAGCGGAGTTGAGTCCAAGGGTTGGTCGATGGGCAACGATCAGGGCCTTCGTTTCCGGAACAGATTGTTTGTGCCCAAGAGTCTCCGCGAGGAAGTACTACGCGAGTCACACAACTCACGACTCGTTGTGCATCCTGGTGGGACTAAGATGTATCACGACATCAGGCGCCATTTTTGGTGGAATGGTATGAAGCGGGAGATAGCAGGGTTCGTAGCTCGATGTCTCACTTGTCAGCAAGTGAAGATAGAACACCAGAGACCAGCGGGACCTCTACAACCGTTGGAGATAGCCGAGTGGAAATGGGAGCATATTACGATGGATTTCGTATGCGGACTGCCGAGGTCAGCAAGGGGTAACGATGCGGTGTGGGTGATAGTTGATCGGCTGACTAAGTCCACGCATTTCTTGCCAATGAGGATGACAGACTCGGTAGATAAGTTGAGCAGACTATATGTACGCGAGATCGTGAGGTTACACGGAATGCCGGTGTCGATAGTATCGGACCGAGATCCTCGCTTTACATCCCGATTCTGGGATAGCCTACAGGGCGCGTTGGGTACGGATATTCGTCTGAGTACGGCTTACCACCCACAGACGGACGGTCAATCAGAGCGGGTAATTCAGATATTAGAGGACATGCTCCGAGCGTGTATACTGGATTTCCACGGAGCGTGGGAGGATCATTTACCGTTGGCAGAGTTTGCGTATAACAACAGTTACCAGGCTAGCATCGGGATGGCACCATTTGAGGCTTTGTATGGTAGACTGTGCCGATCACCAATTTGTTGGGCTGAGTTTGGAGATAAGAGCCTACTGGGACCCGAGCTGGTAAGGGAGACTACTGAGAAGGTAGCCTTGATTCGAGAGCGACTGAAAACGGCGTAGAGTAGACAGAAGAGTTATGCGCACCGGAGACGTCGACCTCTCGAGTTTGAGGTAGGCGACCACGTCTTCTTGCCAGTGAGCCCGAAGAAAGGGCTAATAAAGTTTAAGAAGGCAAGAAGCGACGGTAAGTTGGCCCCGAGGTACATTGGCCCCTTCGAGATCATCGCCAGGATTGGAGCAGTGGCTTACAGGCTCGCATTGCCGCCATCCCTTGCAGCGGTTCACAACGTATTCCATGTATCGATGCTGAGAAAATATCACCCTGACCCGTCGCACGTGATAGAGTGGGCTGAGTTGGAGTTGACCCCAGATGCCTCGTATGAGGAAAGGCCAGTTCAGATCTTAGACTCACGAGATCAGATATTGAGAGGCAGGACCATCCCACTAGTGCGAGTGCTTTGGCAACATCACGGTGTCGAAGAGTCGACGTGGGAGCGGGCAGATGAGATTCGTGCTAAGTATCCCCGCCTTTTCGAGAATTGAGGTACGTTTTAATTTCGCGGACGAAATTCTTTAAGGAGGGAAGGTTGTAAGGACCGCTCCCGGTCAATTTTGTGAAAAATGGATAAAAATTTAAAAATTCGCGATTTGACCAAATTTTGACCCGAGAGTCACCAAAGACTACTATTTGAGCCATTTTAAGTTGAAATTGTAATGTTATGGATATTAGGTTCATATGGAAGCTAAAATTTAGCGAAGCATCACGGTTCCGACGATTTCGAAAAACGTGTCCGTTTCTGACGATTTCGGGTCCGAAATGACAAAAGTGGATTGTGGGACCCCCTACTTTACACATGGCATGATTCTATTTTGGGGGGGGGGGGGGGGAGACTTTATGAGTGGTTAAGATTAAATGTGTTAATTTAGATTTTAAAAAAATTGGAAATTGGAATATTTAATTAGTTTATTGTTTAATTAATAGAGTTTAAGTGATGAAGAGGGGGAGGAGGGAGCCACATTCGGCAGAAACAAAGAAAAGGAGAGAGAGAGGAGTGCTTGGCCAAGAGAAGAAGAAGGAAGAAGAGGAGAAGAGATTTTGGCGATTTCCGACGATCCGGCCGCGTGATCGACCATTTTCTTGCGTATTCGGGTTCCTCACATCATCGGCTACGGTAAGAAACTCACTTTTTCTCATCGTGATGAGTTTGAGTTGTGGGTTTAATGAGAAATGAGTGAAATGATGATGGATTGGGGTTGTAGGGGTGTTTTGGAGCATTTTGGGACGTTTTTAGAATTTTCCGGCGGCCGGAGGGTTCGCCGGAGCTCCGGCCGGTCACCGGAGCTCTGGCCAGGGTGGTGGCGCGCCGGAGGTGGTCTGACAGTGGCACCCTTGGTGATTTTTGGATTTAAATTACGAAAATTGGAAAAGGTGTGTCGAAACTTTAAATTACGCGATTAAATCGCTCGGGTGTCGAAATTCGATTCCGTCAATTGCTTTGGTCCTCTCGAATATAATTAGGAATTTAGACACAAATTTGGGAATTTTCGGAGTCCCGAGGGACAAGTTCACACAATTGGGCAGATTCGACTTAACGGGCAAAATGGGCCATTCCGGGCCCATTTTGACAACTTAGGTTAACTAAGAAATGTTGGAGTGAGCGATACTTGATGGGGTGGCACTTGGGTTTAATTTCGTGAAAATCCGGATTTCGGTTAGTTATTAAAACTTGTGATTTTGTCACTTTTAGATTCCTTTGACGACCGCGGGAAAGGAAAGGCATAGCTTGGCGTCACGAAAATCTTAGGAGCTTACGTTGGAAAATTTGAGGTAGGGGGACATAGCTTACCTAGACTCATTCTCTTGATGGATTGATTGAATTTATTTGAGTATTTAGTTGAGATAAAATAAAATGTTTGAACACCTTTTGCTCGATGTAGTGAATTAAATAGCATGTTGATGTGTTGATATAAATGCCTCTCTGTGAATTAGTTGAGTACCAATCTTGAACTGCTTGTGAGCACCTAGTTGTGCATGGTTATATTATTGCTTTTCAGACGATGACTTATTCCGTCTCGCACTTGTCTTGTTTGTGTGGATGTAAATGCCTCTCTGTGAACTAGTTTCTTGCACTTGGTTTGTTTTCTGTGAATGTATCGAAGGGTGTTGGGGTGTGGTTGGTAACGGTGTTGTGATGTGGAAGGGTGGAAAGGTGATGGGAGGCTGTGTGGTTGGATGGATAATCGAGTCAGGAGCGGTACCCCTCCTGGCCGTGATCGATTTCCATTCGGAGGTTGAACCGAGTCAAGGATGGTACACCTTGGCCGTGATCGGTTACCTCAATTGTATGGCTATGTGGTTGGATGGATAATCGAGTCAGGGGCGGTACCCCTCCTGGCCGTGATCGATTTCCATTCGGGGGTTGAACCGAGTTAAGGGTGGTACCCCTTGGCCGTGATCGGTTACCTCAATTGTGTGGTTGTGTTTGGATGGGTAATCGAGGCAGGAGTGGTACCCCTCCTGGCCATAATCGATTCCTGTTCGGAGGTTGAACCGACCAAGGGTGGTACCCCTCGCCGGTCGTTATCGGTTACCTCGGGAGTTGTGACGTGGTTGGTGGATGAGTAGTGGAAGTGTTGTGATTCGTACTTTACTGACTTCTTTGTGCTTACATGTATGTTTTTCTCATCCTTGCTGTTTGTTTTAGTCTCTGGGTAGCGTGTTCACCCCTACTTGTAGTTGTGCAGGTTGGTGATCCTGAGTACACTTTTGGTGGGAGCTTTTGGGGATGTGTCGTGTCGACGCACTATGTTTTTTTTTTGTTGTTGTTGACTTTTGTAGACTCTGGTCTGAGTCATTTGCCATGTATATTTCTGTATCGCAACTTGTCTAAAATATTTTGATGTAAATATTTGATTGTCTAGCCATGTCGTGCCTCACTTTTGTACGCGTTACTTGTTGGTTGAATACAAATTTTAAAAGGAGAAATGGTATTGATGTATTTGTTGTAAACAGGTTTCTTTATTTGCCTCGTGCAATCCCATTTTGAACTAGGGACGCCTAAATCAAAATGTGATGGCCTCGTGCGAGGAAAGTTATGTTGTAATTTGAGGAAGCTCGAGTTATTTCATAACTATATCGCATCGTGTTATTTCAAAGGTTTTTGATTCTTCGGGTAACGACTTTAATTCGGGAAACCGGATTTTGGGGCGTTACAGAAGCCATATCTGTTTGGAACATGACGAGATCCTTCAGACCTCCTTAGACCATTTGGAATTTCTGTAGGGATTGATTCTTCATCGGCGACCATCTGAGGCTCCAGTACTTCTACATCTTGCATAGCAGGCTCCTGAATTGCTTCAGGCTGTTCCGTATCCTCTCGAATTTCTTCGAGATGCACGAGACTCCCACTAGCTATTTTGGAAATAAAATATTTCTCCAAAATACCCCTCCTCGAGCAACAAAGACTTTGTACTCGTTGGGTATGTAGAAGTTGTATCTCGTAGTTTCTTAAGGATACCTTACGCAGACACATTTGTCTGATTTGGATGCATGCATCTCTGCTACCCAAATCTTTTAGGAAAAACATACTAGGATGTTTCCCACGTCATATATGACTATGGTCCATTTCTTATTTGGCTACTACGCGAAGGCGCACGCATCCAAATGGAACTGACCATCTCATCCCGCTCCCATCCCAATGAATACTACGCGGAGGCGCACGCATCCACAGTAACGGGAGACGTAATGACTGTCATATGGTGTACCTTCTGTGACTCTGGTCCAGCTCTTATTTGGCTACTACGCGGAGGCGCACGCATCCAAATAGAACTGATTACCTTATTCAGCTCGCATCCTAATGAATACTACGCGGAGGCGCACGCATCCACAGTAATGGGAGACAGAATGACTGTCACAAGGTGTACTATCGTTGTCTTCATCGGAGCCCGATTCAAAATGAATGCGGCCGTTTCCAGAGTCAAGTATTAGTTCAACTCTCTTCTGGCCTGAGTACTCATAGGTCCACATACGTCGGAATGTATTAGACTTAATAAGTCACTCGCCTTTCACATAAACCTGTGAAAGGTGCCTTCGTCATTTTGCCCATTAGGCGAGACTTACATCTTTCAGTTTGAGTGAATTCAAATGGACTTAAAAAGTCCACACTTGTGAAGTGTTGAAATGCGTTTCTCGCTCATTAGGCAAGACTTGAATCTTTCAGTTTGAGTGAATTCAAACGGACTTAAAGTCCACACTTGTGAAGTGTTGAAATGCGTTTATCGCCTATGTGCCTTAAATGACAATACTAGATTATAACTTGGTTTAAATCATTAGATTTAAGACTTTTCTTATTTACGTTATAGCGATTAAGCTTACCAACGTAAATATCTGATCCTGAAGACATGGATACCCACTCTTCTTCACATGATCCTTGTATTGCTTACAATCCCTTATTCCCGTGTCCTGGCTCATTGCAGTGATAGCATATCTCCTACAATTTGTCCTTAGAATTCACAGCAGTTTTGGGAGCTGCTTGAACCTTTGGACACTTGGGGTGTCTGATCTGCCCTGCAATATGCCCAGGAGCCTTACCCTTACCCAGATCAGCTTTCTTGAAGCTGATCTTCTTGTTGACCATAAGGACCTCCTTGGTCTTGCCCTTGAGGTTCTTTTCAGTGGTCACAAGTATCCCGCGAAGCTCTGTTAAAGACTTGTCCATGTCATGCATATTGTAATTTACTATGAAATCACTATATGTATCTGGAAGTGACTACAACATAAAATCTGCAGCCTTTTCCACTTGATCATCAAAACCGAGTCTGGTTAGATGTTCCTGAAGACATTCAATCTTCGTGACATAGGGACTAACAGGGCTCCAGCCTTAAGTTTGCAGGAGTTAAGTTCTATGAAAGTATCATATCTTTCGACACGAGCTTTCTCCTTGAGCATTTCCTTGACCTCTGCCTTACAGGTATGAGGGTCATCTGAAACGTTCCTGAACTGCTTCTGCAACTCTGGCTTCCTACTGCCCGCCATAATGCATGACTCGTGGATTTGGTTACTAAGAAACTTTGATAAGTATCCTTAGTGCCCTAGCGGCGTTCAGCGGTGGCTCGGCAGGAGGTTCCTTGGTAAGGATATACTACTGGCGTTCATGCTTGAGTACAAGCCTCAAGTTTCTATTCCAATCTGAGTAATTCACGCCCTTGAGTCTGTCCTCAATCTGGACTCTTAGTGCGCTATTACTCCTTTGTGTTGTGTTTGCCTTTTAGTTCTACATGGTAAACAACTTTTAATCAGTATTAATTAAAATTGAAGTTGGAGATTTAATTATAAAACACTTTCTGATTCTAACTTTAGAATATGAACCAGGATCATATCATACCCTCAATTGAAGTGAACGGAAGCTCACTGCTCCAATTGAGAGCATCAAGGTAGGAATACATCCATTTACAAAACCATGTAATTCCTGGCTAGGGTCTGTACTAAAAGTACACGGCATACTCTATACTGATACCCTAGGTCAGCCCTAGCTGACAATCGTAGACAAGTCTACCAAGCTTTAACTATGGATAGAACTAATGTGACTACTACGCGGAGGCGCACGCACCCACATAGAACTACCCATCTCATCCAGACTTTTTCTCTATGAATGTTACGCGGAGGCGTACCGACATCCATAGGGTCAAAGCCCTTTTGAGTGCCCAAACTTGGATGGTATCACGCTTGACTTGTAATTATTTGCGTTTAAGTGAATTATAAAAGTCAGATTGTATATCGATACAATCTTAATCTGGAATCATCAATTGCAAATTCATGCAAAGATGATCCCTTAGCAGGTTACATGCGAGTCTGATTAAATTCCGACTTTAATCTTTGCATGTGCGTGATAGCAAATCATACATAAACTTGTATATTTAAACTATCATACATTCATACATTCAAACATACAAATGTAACGATAAAATATGCATAGCTAAGCCCATCCTAAGTTCCTAAGAATCTAGCAAAACCGATCCTAAAGACATGGTCTTCAAGATCCAAACTTGCTCCATTCTTGTGAACTCCCACTGGCCTCGAGCCTACTCCAATCCGAGTCTCCCTCTTGACTTGATTCTTATGTCGGTCTTCGTGATTACATATTAAAATAAACTAAATAAAATACAAATCACGACACGCAGGCCGTATTTACTACAACCCAAAATTAAGCAACACGCAGGTTGCAAAACCGAAATTAAAATGCAAATCTAATGGGCTTAGCTAGCATCATGTGTAAAAGATCATGTGATCAAAGATCATATTATCAATCAATATGCTGATCAAACAAATAATTTTTCCAAATTTTATCTTTCTTAAGTGTAGAAAAATTCCGGTTTATCGAAAATGGACGGTTCAATCGATTAATTGAATTTTGGACCGGTTCTCGTTGGTTTATCGAAACCGAACCAAATCTGAAAATTAAATTTTTAGGGTTTCCAAATATCCTCGCGAACCAACCAGTTCAGCTCGAATCTGGTCGAGCCGAACCGGCTCAACCGAAGGTTGCCCGCGGAGGCAACCACGGTGGCCCGTGAGGGCTGCCGAGGTCGCCCGCGGAGGCTACCACGGTGGCCCGTGAGGGCTGCCGAGGTCGCCCGCGGGGCTGACCGTGGTCGGCCACGGGAACGACCATGGTAGCCCCTAGGGCAGACCCTGGTCGCCCGCGAGTCAACCATGGTGGCCCTCACGGGCTGCCATAGTCGCCAGCAAGGGCAGACCGTGGTCGTCCGCGGCAGCGAACATGGTCGCCCGCGAGGGCTGCCATGGTCACCCGTAGGCGACCCTCGTCGGCCCATGGTGCTGACCATGGTCTGCCCTAGGGCATTCCATGGTCCACCAAGGGACTCGACCTGGTCGGCCATGGCTAAGCCATGGCTAACCCAAAAAAACCCAAAATATTAATTAATTTTCCAATTTCCAAAATCAATCAAATCTGAAAAAAAATTCGATTTACATGCATGCTAATGATGAAGAACACATATAAACATAAAAAAAATCAGATTTAAACATATACAAATAAACATAACAACCATGCCTCTGATACCATTGAAAGAGATCACCACGGGTTCCTAACGATGAATATCATGCATCGGACTTTATGTAACCGTGGTGATCGAAACTTGCTTAGATCTTAATGCTATTTGAACATGTTATAAACATAATTATAAATATGATATTTACCTCTTGTAATCGACAAAAACACAAGTGTAGTGTTCTCTCTATCAAGTCCACACAAGCACCACAACCGAAATGATTTTTCACTCAATATTTTGCTAGAAATTTTGAGAGAAAACTAGAGCAATAATGGAGGTAGAGAGGGAGCTGAAAATCGGAAATGAGGGAGTGAGAAAGGAGGGGGAAGTTGCTGAAAAATTCAAGGATAATTGAATAGATATTATGTGATTTTTAATTTGAAATTAAATTGAATTTCAAAATAAAAATTGCATTATCTATCCCTTTATTCTTTCTTATTTGCATTTGATCCCTCTCTTATCTTAAATCCCTAAATGGGCTTTAAGCCCGTTTAACTAAAACCCAAATTAAACCCATTAACTTGAGTTCTAATTTCGGTTTAGTCAAAACGGCTCAATTTCCTCGAATTGATTTCTTCAACCGTCTGGTTAAAACCTTAGGCCAGAAAACTACCGAATTATTCTCAATTCTCATCCATAATTATTGTCATGTATCGTGCTTAATGCGTGTGACCCTCTAGGCTCACGAATAATTGGCAGACTGGTAAAATTACTATTTTACCCTTTCCATCATAAGTGGCCTCTAGCAAGACATTATGATTATCCAATATTCGTGATTATCGATTATTCGACTTAACCTGTTATCGTACATGTCACTGTCCTTTTATCAAACCGATATCCAGATTGATCAATAGGCATAGAATGGTCATCCTAATTTATCAATCACTGTTTCTTGATATCTGAGATGACTGAAAACTGATACTAAGGTATCACCTGCATGGCCATGCTATTTCTTCAGTCATACTCATCAAGTGGCCTAAACAGATATCTTTCTCATACCAAAGTATGAGTGATAAATCCCTCAGACGCCTTTCGAGTTCACTAGTGCAATAAATGCTAAAGCCAATCGAAGCCGTTATAACTACCCTTTTACAGATAACGTTAAACTAAGTCAAACTTAGGTATTTGTTACATAGTGTACACAAAGACTCCTTGGTCTTAAGATATAATGACAAGTTACGATATGTGAGTATCTCATGACTGGATCTATGCAGCATACTCACAATTGGGTTGTCCGATATCATCGACCTGATGATATCTATGGTATGACTCCGGCACATACTTTGCCATGATCAGTAGAGCGTGATCACAAGGAGTTAGTCTCATACTGATCGCTTCGGAAAGAAGCTTAGCTAATCTGGGACTCATCAAATGTAATTCTTTCTGATCTATAGATCTACTATTAGTGGTTACACACATAATGACATATATCAAATTACATTCGATATATTACTACAACACATTAGTAATATATGCCGATTTATTTATTCGAAAAGATTATAAAACATTACATCTATAGATCACTTTTATATTGGACTGGGGCATAACTCTAACACGATGAAGATGAGGAAGACAGTGACCTTGAGCATACAAGTAACTATGTTGCTTTCACTTCCTCCACAATAGATCAACCAGCTTAAAGCACAAAGAAGTATGACTTTGATGATGAGCTATCCGATGAGACCCTCAACAATGCTTACAACAAATGGTATGTCAAGTGGCTTGAAGACTCTCAGGTAATCGAAAAACAGAATGCTCTCATTCTTACTCTTAATGAAGACAAGTCAAGACTTCTCGAGACGACTGTTGATATCAAAAAGGAAGTGGCTCGACTAAAAAGCGAGTTAGAATAGGTCACCAAGTCAGTGAAGATGATGAATCCAAGCACTGACACTCTTGACCAAATACTTTCGATCGGGAAACTAGCTAGGAATATGGAAGGTCTTGGATATTCGAAAGAAGCCTCATCATCGCACACTGTCTTCGTCCCTCAAAAGGTTGTCCCCCAGAAGTCGCGACAGAAGTGACCTAACTTCACGGCTGACCAAGCAACCAAACAGCCTCTTACCGTGGCGGCTTCAAAGACGCAGAACAAAAGACATAACTGGGTAAGTCACCATTGTGGACGAAGAGGGCATATTCGACCTTTCTGCTATCAGCTATATGGGAAGAGCTTCGTCAAGAAAAGGACCACTATAAAAAAACCACAACCACGTAAGGAATGGCGAGTTAAGGAGGTAAACTATCGAGCTAATATCGCGTACACCGCTCTAAAGGCTTCAAGCAGCACTGATTGGTACTTTGATAGTGGATCTTCTCGACATATGACTGGTAATAGCTCATTCTTGGTCACTTTAATACCTTGCAAAAATAGCTTCGTCACTTTTGGAGATGGAGTAAAAGCTAGAGTGCTCGGGAAAGGAAAACTCAACCTTCCCAACTCACCATGTCTAAAAGAGGCTCTACTGGTAGAAGGTCTCACAGCGAATCTCAATAGTATAAGTCAAATATGCGACTTAAATCTGGATGTCAACTTCACTCGTGACAAGTGCTCGGTCAAAAACGAACAGCAGAAGGAAGTCATGACAGGCCACAGGTCCATTGATAACTGTTATCTATGGTCTCCAACAGTCACGACCTTGCCAACCAAGATTCTTCATGTTGACCTTATGGGACCCATGCAATTAGAAAGTCTAGGAGGGAAGAAGTACATATTTGTCTGTGTAGACGACTTCTCGAGGTACACCTGGGTAGACTTTATCAGAGAGAAGTCAGACACCTTCTCAGTCTTTGAAGCCCTATGTCGGAGAGTTCAACGAGAAAACACGAATTTGTGATGTTATTGGAAAAGACGTCCGACTTCGAAGCGATCATGGAAAGGAGTTTGAAAACATCAGCTTCGCAAATTTTTGTGATGCTGAAGGAATTGCACACGAATTTTCTGCTCCCATCACTCCTCAGTAAAACGGGATCGTTGAAAGAAAAAATCGCACTCTTCAAGAAATGGCAAGAGTCATGATGTTAACCAAAGACATCCCGCAGCACTTCTGGGCTGAAGCTTTGAATACGGCATGCCATATTCATAATAGAGTGACCCTCCGCCCTAGAACTTCACTCACTCTTTATGAAATATGGAGGGGGAGAAAGCCGAATGTCAAATATTTCCATGTCTTTGGATCGATCTGCTACATACTTGCAGATAGGGAACCTCGACGCAAACTTGATCCTAAAAGCAACTAAGGCATCTTCCTTGGATACTCCAAAAATAGTCGGGCTTTTTGTGTATTCAACAAACGCACCCGGACTGTCATGGAATCCATCAATGTCGTGATCGATGACAGTAATGAGCAACCCAGTGACGAGGACGAAGAAGTCCTAAATCTCTCAGGAGAAGTCAGACCAGAAGTCAGAGGAGAAGTCAGACAGGAAGTCAGAGGCGAAGAGCGCAACAAAGAGTCTGAAGACGAAAGCCCAATCATCCCGGACAAAGAGGCATCTCCTATAGTACAGAGAGCTCCGTCAAGAAGAATTCAGAAGACCCGCTTTGAATAGTGTTTTCATAGATTAAGCCATGAACATCTTCAAATGCGATAGCTTGTCACGACATCCTTAGACCAAGGAGTCTTTGTGATCACTATGCAATGAACGTGCGGCTTTAACTTGCGCCTAACGCTTTCTGTGACAGGATTGCTATAAAGGGCATGATTGGGTGGCGGAACGGGTTCCATGAGTGACACGAAAGACGGCTAAGGGATTTATCCCTCATACTACGGTATGGGAAAGATTCCGTTAAAAGGGCCTCTTGATGGAGACTGACTGAGAGTAAGAGCATGGCCATGCCGATGATACGGGTTATCAGTTCTCAGCCATCTCGCATATCAAGTAACAATGATTGATTAAACAAGGGTGATGACTCTATGCCTTATGATCAATCGGGATATCTAGAGATAATAGGATAGTGACTTGTACGCACAAGGTTAAGTCGAATCATCGATCATCATGCACCTTGGGTAATCATAACGTCTTACTAGAGACCACTTATGATGGATCGGGCAAGAGCGATCTATTGCGCCGATCTGCCAACGGTGGCATGAGCCTAAAGGGTCACACACATTCAAGACGGATAACTTGAGACAAGGAAACCTTAACGTTTCTTGAGGAGCAATACATGGACAAAACTGGAGGTTTTGTGCCATGGGTTCGGTTTGAGAGAATAATTAGCGAATCGAGAAAACTGAGTTTTTTCGTCGATGTCGCGTCTGACTTTGTTTGATAAGTAACGACAAAAAGGGTCAGGCGACTTTTGGACACGGCACGAGACCACACAACACCATGCTTAGTTGGTGATTGTGGATTAAGAGGTGAGTGATTTAAGGGGTATGGGTTAAAGCAGATTTAAGCCCATACCAATCACCTTTTGACCCATGCTCATGAGATTGATGAAGTAGAGAAATATCAAATGGGATTCAAGACACAACACACTCTCATCAATCCTACAACTCTCACAACTCTCTCTCTCTCCTCTCTTTGTTCTCTTGTTCTTCATTTAATTGTTCTAGTAGGCAATTAAGTGAAGGATCTTCAAGATCATCTCCTTGGTGTGGACTTGCTCTAGAGAAGAAGATCCGAAAGGTCTTCTTTATCGATTCAACAAAGACTAAATGCAAAATGGAGAAACTGTCCAGATTGTCCAGTTCCGGCGACCGACAATGCGTGAGCCATAGCCGCTTCGTCCGAGCTCCGATTGACCTGAAACTGGCGGCGTTTGAAAGATAAGTCCAAGGGCTACAACTTTTGTTAGATACAAGGCCGAGAAGCAGACTGGTCCGTAGAGTGTGTCCAGCGAGATGGGAAAAATGTTTTGCTCCAGGCGGAGGTCTTCTCGTCCGAACTGGGTTCGGAGCAAAACACAAAATGTCACGCCCCAAATTCGGTAGAGACCGAGCCCGGAACGCGAACGAGGAATCAGTGTCCGAAACAACTGAAACAATAATAGTAACCAAATAAAAAGAACACAAATACAATGAACCGCGAATTTTATAACTGCTCAAAAGAATATACAACACGAGTCAGAGACTCAAAGTATGATCAAGAAACAACAAAACGTCGACACTAAATTGTACGTCAACTAACACGCCCAAAACAACCCGGACTCTCCAGCTCCTCCAGCTTCGAGATATCCTCCTATCCACAATCAAGATCCTCACCTGTCAGCAGGAAAAGTAGCAGGGGGTGAGCATTTACGCTCACCGCAACGGATACCCGACTGACAACGGCATACAAGTAATTGACAGGGTGATACATAAGCACAGTTCGAAAAAGGTCAATAGTAAAACTCAACCATTATCCAAACATTTCATCTCATTCTCAATACTCAAATCATCACACAATCAACCAAGCAACATCAATCAAACAAACCTTTCACTCAAGGAAAGGCAACAATCCGGGTACTTCGTCGAGTCCATCTTGCCAAACACGCACGGTGTTGGACAAGGTCTACACGACCAGGTGATGCAACCTATAACACGCCAGTTTACAGTCGCAAGCTGTCTGGGCCTGGTCTGCCTCCCACTTCTCGATAGCTAGTCGTAGGCGTGAAACCTCTTCGCGGCCGCCAGTTTACAGTGGCTAGCTGTCTGGGCCTGGTCTGCCCCCCACTTCTTCGATTGCTAATCGAAAGGCGTGGACGCCTCTTCGCGGCATGGATGGAGAAGCGCGGTAAGAGCGCAAATCTACCCCACCCGAACGGAGATCACGGACGTATCTTTCCCACCTGGGCGTCAACCAGCAACAAACACAAACCACCACGCACACTGGGCTCCCGCCCGTAACCAACATCCACACACACTGGGCTCCCGCCCGTAACCATCATCCACAAAACATTTCAACCACAGGAGAGAAATAATCAACTCAAGTCATTTCGATTTACATGTTAAGGCACAACATCTTCAAACACGTCAATCACAATTTACCATTACTCACAATTGAACAAGCATAACACATTCAAACCAAACGCAACGAGTAAAGCGGTAACACCCCCAACAAAGCATACAGCGGAATGGCACGTCGCTGTAGTATAATCAACCTATAGACACAACCAGGTGCCCACATGCAATTCTACACATACATATACTAAGAACACAGAAGGTGCCCACATGCAATTACTAGTAACTTTCCCAAGTCATGTACGGATATACGGCTACTTTTCCCTACCTCGATAATTATCCAACGTTAGCTCCAAGTCTCTCGCGACACCACGTCTAAATCCTTCCCTTTCCACGAGCGATGGAAGAATCTAATAACGACAAACGCACAAACTTTAGCAATTGATCGAAGTCCGATTCTAACGAAACTAACGCCCAAGTACACCCCAATGAGTCCCGATCACTCCAATACTTCCTAATTACACCGAGTTGCCAAAAAGGACCCGGAACGGCCCAATTCGCGCACTTTCCCGAATCTGCCCGGAAACGCTAAAATGACCTCGGGACCCCGAAAAATTCCATTTTCGCATCAACAAATCATAATTATATTCAAGGGGTCCAACGCAATCGACGGAACCAAATTTCGACGCCCGAGCGACTCAATCCCGTCATTAAGGTTCCTCAAATAATAAATAATCTTTTCCCACAATTCAATTCCAATAATTCTCAAATTTATTCTACGCGCATAATTAAATTCGAGATCACCAATAAAATTGACGGAATTACGTTCCGACTTCCGGGGGATTTAATCTCGACTTTAAAGTTTAGCGAAACAAACACATTTTAGCCAAATTAATTCCAATTTCTTCCAAAGTCACGAATTAGTGTTCTAGGGATTTTCCGGGATTGCATAACACGTAAAAACCCGAACTCCGGGCACGCGGGCCCCACCTCCGGTGACCGGCCGGAGCTCCGGCGAGCTCCCGGTCACCGGACAAACCTCCCGTTTGTCTCAAAACGCTCCAAATTACCCCCTTAACACTAATCCAACCTTAATCAATCCATATTCCACAACTCCATAAATCCAAACTCAAGGAAATGAGAATCCAAAACATACCTCTTGTAGCCCACGACGAGGAGAACCCGAATACGCAAAAATCAAGACGTTTGGACGGTCGGAACGTCGGGAAATCGCCACAATCTTTTCTCTTCTTCTTCCTTCTTTCTTCTTTCTCTTTCTCTTTCTCTTTCTCTTTCTCTTTCCTTGTGTTCTGCCGAGAATCAACTCCCTCCCCCTCTCTTATAACTTAAATATAATTATTTAAACATTAAACTAATAAAATAAACCTATTTTCCATTTTCTTTTAAATCTAAATTAAAACAATTAACTTTTTTTAATCACTCAAAAGTCTCCCCCCCTCTAGATACATGACAAGTGTAAAGTAGAGGGGTCCCACAAGCCACTTTTGTCATTTCGGACCCGAAATCGTCCGAAACGGACACGTTTTTCGAAACCGTCGGAACCGTGATGTTTCGCTAAATTTTAGCTTCCATATGAACCTAATATCCATAATATTACAATTCCAACTTAAAATGGCTCAAATAGTAGTCCTCGGTGACTCTCAGGTCGAAATTTGGTCAAATCGCGAATTATTAAATTTTCATCCATTTTTCACAAAATTGACCCAAATTGACCGGGAGCGGTCCTTACAACCTTCCCTCCTTAAAGAATTTCGTCCGCGAAATTAAAACGTACCTCAATTCTCGAAAAGGCGGGGATACTTAGCACGAATCTCATCTGCCCGCTCCCACGTCGACTCTTCGACACCGTGATGTTGCCAAAGCACTCGCACTAGTGGGATGGTCCTGCCTCTCAATATCTGATCTCGTGAGTCTAAGATCTGAACTGGCCTTTCCTCATACGAGGCATCTGGGGTCAACTCCAACTCAGCCCACTCTATCACGTGCGACGGGTCAGGGTGATATTTTCTCAGCATCGATACATGGAATACGTTGTGAACCGCTGCAAGGGATGGGGGCAATACGAGCCTGTAAGCCACTGCTCCAATCCTGGCGATGATCTCGAAGGGGCCAATGTACCTCGGGGCCAACTTACCGTCGCTTCTTGCCTTCTTAAACCTTATTAGCCCTTTCTTCGGGCTCACTCGCAAGAAGACGTGGTCTCCTACCTCAAACTCGAGAGGTCGACGTCTCCGGTCCGCATAACTCTTCTGTCTACTCTGCGCTGTTTTCAGTCGCTCTCGAATCAAGGCTACCTTCTCAGTAGTCTCCCTTACCAGCTCGGGTCCCAGTAGGCTCTTATCTCCCACCTCAGCCCAACAAACTGGTGATCGGCACGGTCTACCATACAAGGCCTCAAATGGTGCCATCCCGATGCTAGCCTGGTAACTGTTATTATACGCAAACTCTGCCAACGGTAAATGATCCTCCCACGCTCCGTGAAAATCCAGTATACACGCTCGGAGCATGTCCTCTAATATCTGAATTACCCGCTCTGACTGACCATCCGTCTGTGGGTGGTAAGCAGTACTCAGACGAATATCCGTACCCAACGCGCCCTGTAGGCTATCCCAGAATCGAGATGTAAAGCGAGGATCTTGGTCCGATACTATCGACACCGGCACTCCGTGTAACCTCACGATCTCGCGTACATATAGCCTGCTTAACTTATCTACCGAGTCTGTCATCCTCATTGGCAAGAAATGCGCGGACTTAGTCAGTCGATCAACTATCACCCACACCGCATCGTTACCCCCTGCTGACCTCGGCAGTCCGCATACGAAATCCATTGTAATATGCTCCCATTTCCACTCGGCTATCTCCAACGGTTGTAGAGGTCCCGCTGGTCTCTGGTGTTCTATCTTCACCTGCTGACAAGTGAGACATCGAGCTACGAACCCTGCTATCTCCCGCTTCATCCCATTCCACCAAAAATGGCGCCTGATGTCGTGGTACATCTTAGTCCCACCAGGATGCACAACGAGTCATGAGTTGTGTGACTCGCGTAGTACTTCCTCACGGAGACTCTTGGGCACAAACAATCTGTTCCGGAAACGAAGGCCCTGATCGTTGCCCATCGACCACCCCTCGGACTCAACTCCGCTAACCATTTTCATCCGGAACGTTGCTGTCTCTGAGTCATCAATCTGAGCCTCAATCACCGGACTCACCAGTATAGGCTGCGCCACCAATGAACACAGTGCGACTCGTCCCGTGACTTCCTCCAACTCAACCCTGAACTCGCTGAGCTCTCCCATCATGTCCCACTCCCGGACTGCTATGCTAGCAAGGCAATGGATCGACTTCCTACTCAGGGCGTCGGCGACCACGTTCGCCTTGCCCGGGTGATAGAGTAGCTCAAAGTCGTAATCATCAAGTAGCTCCATCCATCGCCGCTGGCGCATATTCAGGTCTTTCTGGGTAAAGATATATCTGAGACTCATATGGTCCGAGAAAACCTGAAATCCCTCACCGTACAGATAATAGCGCCAGATCTTCAGTGCGAACACGACTGCTGCCAACTCCAAGTCGTGTGTAGGATAGTTGCGCTCGTGCGTCTTCAGCTGCCTGGAGCCATAAGCAACTACCCTACCTGTCTGCATCAATACACAGCCTAGTCCCTCACCGGACGCGTCGCAATAAATCTCATAGCCAATTCCGCGTTCTGGCACTATCAACACTGGAGCGGTAGTCAGGCGAGCCTTCAGCTCTGTAAATGAACGCTCACAGTCCTCAGTCCACGCAAACTTGACTCCCTTGCGCGTAAGGAAAGTCAAAGGCGCGGCTAGGCGCGCAAAGTCCTGTACGAACCGTCGATAATAACCCGCCAAACCCAAGAAGCTACGAATCTCGAAGACGTTCGTGGGCTGCGCCCACTTCGAGACCGCGTCGACCTTCGCCGGATCGACCAGTATGCCGTCGGCCGAAACGACATGTCCGAGGAACTTCACCTCGGCGAGCCAAAACTCGCACTTCTCCAGGTTGGCATACAACTGATGCGTGCGCAGTAAAGTCAAGACAGCCCTCAAATGCACCACGTGCGCTTCCTCACTCTGAGAGTAGACCAGGATGTCGTCTACGAAAACCACTACAAACTGATCTAAGAACGGCCGGAATATGCGGTTCATCAGATCCATGAACGCTGCAGGCGCGTTTGTCAACCCGAAGGGCATTACTAGGAACTCGTAATGCCCATACCGCGTCCGAAACGCGGTCTTTGCGACGTCCTCCTCCCGGACTCGCAACTGGTGGTATCCCGAACGTAGATCGATCTTCGAAAAGCACGTCGACCCTCTCAACTGGTCGAATAGATCGTCGATTCTCGGCATCGGGTACCGGTTCTTCACCGTGACCCGGTTCAGTTTCCGGTAATCTATGCACATCCTCAGCGCTCCACCCTTCTTCTTCACGAAGAGTGCTGGCGCTCCCCACGGTGATGTGCTCGGACGTATAAACCCCTTTTTTCGGAGTTCTTCGAGCTGAGTCTTCAGCTCGGTCAGTTCTGCTGGCGCGAATCTGTAAGGCGCTACTGATATCGGCGCCGTCCCCGGCATCAGGTCGATCCTGAATTCTACCTCGCGAACTGGCGGCAACCCACTCAACTCCTCGGGAAAGACCTCTGGAAACTCGCATACTACTCGCGGTAACTCTCGGCTCTGCACGATCGACACCTCATCAACGGTGTATAATGCCGATAGGAGAATTCCGCTCTTGCTGCCCAGCGAACACGAAACGGTCGTGCTGCCTGCTGACACTGTCACCCGTCGCCGATAACAGTCGATGTACGCACGGTACCTCGCAAGCCAATCCATGCCTAAGATCACGTCGAAGGCAGTCATACCCAGCACGATTAGGTCACAAAGGAAAGAAAGGTCTGCTACTCTAACTTCGCAGGCTCGGCACACTCTAGTCAACACAACCTCACCTCCGACTGGTGTGTCAAGGCACAGAGGTGGACTCAACGGCTCATTGTTTAGCCCCAGCATCTCAGCACAAGCAGCAGAAATAAAGGAATGCGATGCGCCCGTATCGAACAGAAATGACGCCCAAGAGTTATACAACAGTAACGTACCGTGAGCGACCGAAGGGTCTGGGGACGGTCCTGCAGCACGTGAGTCGCCGACAGCATACACTCTGCCTTGCGGCGCCTGCGCTCCCTGTCTCGGAGCTGACGCGCCAGACGCCGGCTGTGCGGACCTCAACTGCTGCCTCGGAACTGGTGCGCTCGTAGATGGCTGCGAAAATCTCAACGGCTGGCCCTGACGCTGGCGAGCCTGCGGCGACTGTGCCGTGTACGACTGCTGCGGTCGCTGCACTGACGTTCCCCCACCTTGACCGGGGCATTCCCTAGCTATGTGTCCTGTCTGGCCACATAGGTAGCACCTAACCTCGCTGCCGCTCGGTCGACTCCCCTGACTGAACCGACTACTCGTCGCCAGTAGTGCTGCAGGTCCTCTATTGCGCGGGCAATCGCGCCTCATATGGCCTGGCTGCTGGCAGAGAAAGCATACTGGCCTCTGGTCTGCAACGACGGGCCCCACTGATGCCACTGAACCCGACTGTCTCGGTCCGCTAAACTGAGACTGTGGTCTGAAAGACCCCACGATCCTCTGCCTCCTCGAGTCTCGGGACTCGGAAAGACCTGCGACGCTGCTCGGTCGCGGTCTACTCTCACGGGCTCTCGCGGCCTCCCTAATACCTCGCTCTACGGCCACTGCCGTGTCGACCAGCTCAGAGTACACTCGTATCCTCAGGGCGAGGACTCGATCCAGAATCGAGGTCCTAAGTCCCCTCTCAAACCTCCTGCATCGGTGAGCCTCAGTCACCACCATCTCTGGTGCAAAGCGAGACAACGTCGTAAACCTAGCCTCGTACTCTGCCACCGACAAACCATCCTGTCGCAGTTCCAGGAACTGCTGCTGTCGCTCCTCCCTGGCAGACTCCGGAAAGTACTGCTCCAGGAAGACCGTCTCGAATACTCGGTAGTCACCCCCGACTCGGTCCTGCACGCGCCTCCACCAATGGTAGGCGTTGTCCTTCAGCTGATGAGCTGCAAAGGACACCCTGGTGTGCTCGTCCATGATCCCGGACGTGTCCAGGTTCCGCGTAATCTGATCCAGCCATCGCTCCGCCATATCAGGGTCTGGCTCCCCGTAGAATGAGGGTGTATCCAACCTCAGAAAATCCCTCAGCGCATGTGCCGTAGGGCCCTCGGCCTGAACGGACCTCGCTGGAATAGTAGTAGCAGCAGTCGGCGGAGTCCGCGGGGCTGGCGATGCAGACTCTCTCTGCGCAATGATTGCCACTAAACTCTGCACTGTGTGGGTCAGCTCTCCTAGAATGGCCGCAGTAGGTGGGTCCGCAACTGGCGGAACGTTGGGCGGAACCACCGATGGTCCCGTGTCGTTCCTCCGATCCTCCCCAGCGGGAGCTGCCGGTCCACCCGTCGCCTCAACTGGCTCGACGGTGGGCGGTTGCGTCGGCAATCCGGCCGACCTACCTCTCCTAGGTCTAGGTGCCATGTCGTATGTATCTACTGCACAAATACACGTACACACTCAGTTCTAGAACTCACAACACAACGAGCACGCTCATTATACGGGCGTTCATATACTCTGGACACACATGTCTACAAACAACGTATTATCATACATATTTCACATGCTCGCAATCAACATATGCTCACACAATCACCACACATGGCATCACACAACCTACCACAGTCACAATCACCCCGCATACTTAGCTACATCTCGCATTTTAAAACTTATTCAACATGTAAGATTTTTTTTTGAACATGACTAGTAAGGTCAACATCAATTTCGAACTTGCCCATATTTTCAACAATTTCCCTTTTCAATCACAAAACCCCATTTTGATATCACGTCGTCACAACCCGGTCCAGGCGTCCCCGAACTAAGAGGTAACGATCGGACATCACTACCGTCACGTTCGACCCAGGGGCGCCCCTGAGTCAAGTCGCGACGGTGAAAATATCTCACGGAAAAATCACGCACGATTTCTGACCTTGCACAACCAACACACGACAGGAGCCTAATGGACTAACTCTACCCACCTAGTTGACGTACGGCCAGAGGTGTTAAACCTAAGCTCTGATACCAAACTGTCACGCCCCAAATTCGGTAGAGACCGAGCCCGGAACGCGAACGAGGAATCAGTGTCCGAAACAACTGAAACAATAATAGTAACCAAATAAAAAGAACACAAATACAATGAACCGCGAATTTTATAACTGCTCAAAAGAATATACAACACGAGTCAGAGACTCAAAGTATGATCAAGAAACAACAAAACGTCGACACTAAATTGTACGTCAACTAACACGCCCAAAACAACCCGGACTCTCCAGCTCCTCCAGCTTCGAGATATCCTCCTATCCACAATCACGATCCTCACCTGTCTGCAGGAAAAGTAGCAGGGGGTGAGCATTTACGCTCACCGCAACGGATACCCGACTGACAACGGCATACAAGTAATTGACAGGGTGATACATAAGCACAGTTCGAAAAAGATCAATAGTAAAACTCAACCATTATCCAAACATTTCGTCTCATTCTCAATACTCAAATCATCACACAATCAACCAAGCAACATCAATCAAACAAACCTTTCACTCAAGGAAAGGCAACAATCCGGGTACTTCGTCGAGTCCATCTTGCCAAACACGCACGGTGTTGGACAAGGTCTACACGACCAGGTGATGCAACCTATAACACGCCAGTTTACAGTCGCAAGCTGTCTGGGCCTGGTCTGCCTCCTACTTCTCGATAGCTAGTCGTAGGCGTGAAACCTCTTCGCGGCCGCCAGTTTACAGTGGCTAGCTGTCTGGGCCTGGTCTGCCCCCCACTTCTTCGATTGCTAATCGAAAGGCGTGGACGCCTCTTCGCGGCATGGATGGAGAAGCGCGGTAAGAGCGCAAATCTACCCCACCCGAACGGAGATCACGGACGTATCTTTCCCACCTGGGCGTCAACCAGCAACAAACACAAACCACCACGCACACTGGGCTCCCGCCCGTAACCAACATCCACACACACTGGGCTCCCGCCCGTAACCATCATCCACAAAACATTTCAACCACAGGAGAGAAATAATCAACTCAAGTCATTTCGATTTACATGTTAAGGCACAACATCTTCAAACACGTCAATCACAATTTACCATTACTCACAATTGAACAAGCATAACACATTCAAACCAAACGCAACGAGTAAAGCGGTAACACCCCCAACAAAGCATACAGCGGAATGGCACGTCGCTGTAGTATAATCAACCTATAGACACAACCAGGTGCCCACATGCAATTCTACACATACATATACTAAGAACACAAAAGGTGCCCACATGCAATTACTAGTAACTTTCCCAAGTCATGTACGGATATACGGCTACTTTTCCCTACCTCGATAATTATCCAACGTTAGCTCCAAGTCTCTCGCGACACCACGTCTAAATCCTTCCCTTTCCACGAGCGATGGAAGAATCTAATAACGACAAACGCACAAACTTTAGCAATTGATCGAAGTCCGATTCTAACGAAACTAACGCCCAAGTACACCCCAATGAGTCCCGATCACTCCAATACTTCCTAATTACACCGAGTTGCCAAAAAGGACCCGGAACGGCCCAATTCGCGCACTTTCCCGAATCTGCCCGGAAACGCTAAAATGACCTCGGGACCCCGAAAAATTCCATTTTCGCATCAACAAATCATAATTATATTCAAGGGGTCCAACGCAATCGACGGAACCAAATTCCGACGCCCGAGCGACTCAATCCCGTCATTAAGGTTCCTCAAATAATAAATAATCTTTTCCCACAATTCAATTCCAACAATTCTCAAATTTATTCTACGCGCATAATTAAATTCGAGATCACCAATAAAATTGACGGAATTACGTTCCGACTTCCGGGGGATTTAATCTCGACTTTAAAGTTTAGCGAAACAAACACATTTTAGCCAAATTAATTCCAATTTCTTCCAAAGTCACGAATTAGTGTTCTAGGGATTTTCCGGGATTGCATAACACGTAAAAACCCGAACTCCGGGCACGCGGGCCCCACCTCCGGTGACCGGCCGGAGCTCCGGCGAGCTCCCGGTCACCGGACAAACCTCCCGTTTGTCTCAAAACGCTCCAAATTACCCCCTTAACACTAATCCAACCTCAATCAATCCATATTCCACAACTCCATAAATCCAAACTCAAGGAAATGAGAATCCAAAACATACCTCTTGTAGCCCACGACGAGGAGAACCCGAATACGCAAAAATCAAGACGTTTGGACGGTCGGAACGTCGGGAAATCGCCACAATCTTTTCTCTTCTTCTTCCTTCTTTCTTCTTTCTCTTTCTCTTTCTCTTTCTCTTTCTCTTTCCTTGTGTTCTGCCGAGAATCAACTCCCTCCCCCTCTCTTATAACTTAAATATAATTATTTAAACATTAAACTAATAAAATAAACCTATTTTCCATTTTCTTTTAAATCTAAATTAAAACAATTAACATTTTTTAATCACTCAAAAGTCTCCCCCCCTCTAGATACATGACAAGTGTAAAGTAGAGGGGTCCCACAAGCCACTTTTGTCATTTCGGACCCGAAATCGTCCGAAACGGACACGTTTTTCGAAACCGTTGGAACCGTGATGTTTCGCTAAATTTTAGCTTCCATATGAACCAAATATCCATAATATTACAATTCCAACTTAAAATGGCTCAAATAGTAGTCCTCGGTGACTCTCGGGTCGAAATTTGGTCAAATCGCGAATTATTAAATTTTCATCCATTTTTCACAAAATTGACCCAAATTGACCGGGAGCGGTCCTTACACAAAAGATGTAGGGAATTGGCTGAGGTTTAATCTCCAAAAAGAACCGAAGCAATTAGAGTTATGTAGTTCGGGATATAGAGCTTCAAAGTCTCGGTTTTCTGCCGGGCAGATTCTGGTAAAACCCGAAAACTCGATTTCCTAAGGATCTAACTTGGTAGTCGATCTTGCGCAGGTTAGGGGCGGTTTATAGGTTGCTTCCGCTGCCATGAACGTAATTAGGATGCCCCATAACCTAACAGTGGTATCAGAGGCGGTCTACCACTCTGAGATCCTTGTTTGTTATTTCGGTTTTGTAATGATATAAATGTCATAATTGTTGATAACATGATTTTAATGCTTTTTGGGATAATTGCATGAAATATGTTATTTTTGAAAATATATTGAATTTTGAATTTTTCGGAAATTATTGGATTTGTCGGGTCCGAGAAGAGACTCTCGGGGAGCCGGATCGGAGGTACCGGACGGAGGTCACCGGAGGCCGGGAGAGGTCGGCGGTGACCGGGGCCGTCCCTTCTCTTGGCCGAGGCCAAGGGGAGAGGCAAGCTCGGTTTGGGCTTTTCTAGGCCCAAACCGAGCCGTGGTGTTGGGCTCGGCCCAATGGGCTTCGGCCCATTGGGCTTGGCCCGACTTGGTTCGTGCACGATGATTATGTCCGTGGATGAACCCGCGATCCAATATTTCGAAAACTTTTAAATTTGATCGGTTTCGATAAACCGTTTTTCGAAAAGGTCTAGTTTCGATAAACCCGACCAACCAACTTGGCAAAATTAAAACCGAAATTATTGCATATTGTTTGATAACATGTTTGTGTGATAACATGTTGGATGATGTGATGAGATGTATGATGCATTAGTAGCCCATTAAATTTTATCGCTTTCACGGTTTGCATACCGTTAGTGTTAGCGTGTAATTATTCTTTTATTCGAGCCCATAGAGTGTAACTATTTTTCATCCGGTCTACGAACCGAGTATTAATTGTAATTATTACTCAAAGACGAGAAGGATGGAAAACCGAGCACAATGACGGTCTTGGAGGAAGTCCAAGAGCTAGTGGGAGCCCGAATGAGAAAGACGAGAAGATGTGAAGACTCGTAGAATCCTAAGATTTGGATGGGCTATAAAATGCATATTTAACGCTTTATGAATGCTAGCTTGAATTGTTTAATTAATAACATGCTTGCATGATTAGCTTATAAGTTTATAAGCCATCACCTCACATGCAAAGATTAAAATCGACTTTAATTATTTGCATGTTTAAAGCGTTGTGAAGTATCATCGCGCGAGTTGTGATGGATGAGTTCAAATTTGAAACGTGTTTGCACGGGTTGCAAATGACGGTTTCAAATGAAGATAGTATGAGATACAATTAGAAACGTCACAACACGGGTTGTTGATGACGGATTCGTAATTGTGCCAAATACTTTCGAATTATTAAGCACAACCAATTTACAACCTAATTTGAGTCAAGTGAGATGCCACCCAAATTCACACCCATGTAGAAACATTTTATCGGTGTCGTGCGCCTTAGCGGAGCATCGATCGAATGGGTTCTAGATGGGAATGGTAAACTTTGTGGGATGTCGTGCGCCTTAGCGGAGCATCTGCACAAAGTTAACTCGTTAGTGAAGGTTGGTTGACTCGACCACGATTCTTGGCCTGAGGTCGAGCTGGGGCATCGGAAGGGTAAGCCGTGTGTTTTATACACATACCCTGACCAAGAGTTACACGGTTTGTAATTGAACAGACGTCCTACCTAAATAAGTCAATTGGAGCGGTACGCCTTAGCGTACTTCAAATGACGAATAAGGGATCTTGGTTTAAGGTTCTAAACCTTAGAATCGGATGGTTGGTGTTTAATTCGGATCTTCGTAAATTTATTCAACTTTTCTGATTAAATTTACGTTCTTCGTGTAGAAATTGCTAGTAATTCAACAAACTCGTCTAATTTGTCGTTGAGGACTATACTCGAAAAGTGTAAACTCAACGGGACAAATTATCTGGACTGGGACAGAAATTTACGACTTGTGTTAAAGTTGGAACGCAGGGAGTACGTCTTTGATAAGGCTATCCCGGTGGAGCCAGCTGCCAACGCAACGAGGGTCGTTAAGGATGCGTACCAGAAACACCTTAGCGACTCTATCGACGTTGCGTGTGTCATGCTGGGCTGCATGGAGGCGGACCTCCAGAAGCAGTTTATGGAGCTATAACATGATCCGTTTGCAAATGTTTGCACAGATCAAGGATATGTTCAAGGAGAAAGTACGTATTGAAAAATACACTGTTCTCCAAGAACTCATTGCTTGCAAGATGTCAGCAGGCAGCTCCGTAGGTCCGCACGTCCTACGTATGAAGGGACATTTTGACCATATGACTAGTATCGGTATGTCTATGGAAAAGGAAATGGCTGCGGATTTTATTCTGCAATCCCTTCCTCATGCATATGGTGGATTCGTCATGAACTATCACATGCATGACATGGACAAGACCGCATCGGAGTTGCACAGCATGTTGGTAACTGCCGAGAAGAGCATAAGGTGCAGTTCGCCCAAAAGTGTTCTTATGGTCAGCACGGGATCCAGCTTCAAAGCTGGTGGTGGCAAGGGTAAAGGCCCAATGCACATGGCAAGAAAGATCAGACCATTTGTTCCTAAACCTTTCACGCCCGTAAAAGGCAAGGAGAAGGCAAAGGAGTCGGTCTGTTTCTACTGCCAAAAGCCTGGTCACTGGAAGAAAGACCGTCAGCAGCTGAAGGATGATCAGAGGAAGGGTGGTGGGGCCGCTACTTCGTCAGGTATTCCATTAGAGGTAAATCTTTCTACTATAAATGCTTGGGTACTAGACACTGGAGCTGAGTCTCATGTCTGTGCGGATATACAGGTGTTGAATAGTAGAAGAGATAATGGGAAAAGCGAGGTGGACCTAAGAGTTGGGATCAACGTGAGAGTTACCGCAACTGCCGTGGGTTCTGTTAACCTTGTTTTGCCCAGTGGGCTTGTAATTGAACCTTTTGATGTGTTTTGCGTACCTGCTTTCATCAGGAATATTATTTCAATATCTCTTCTTGAAAAGGAAGGTTATTATTTTAATATTAAGAACGGGTTTTTTAATATTATGCGCAACAACATGTTTTATGGCAATGCTCACACTGTTGGAGGTTTATACATATTGAGTATGCAAAACTCGAGATCCAACATGCTCTATAATATAAATGCTAAGAGGTTTAAAGCTAATGATTTAGACCAAACTCTAATCTTATATTGTCGTCTAGGTCACATAAATGAGAAACCCATCTCAGCGCTTCATAAGCGCGGACTTCTAAGTCAATTCGAATACCAAACGATTGATAGATGCGAAGCTTGTTTAAATGGGCAAGATGACTAAAACGCCCTTCACTGGTTTAGGTGAGAGGGCAGGTGATCTATTAGGTCTAATACATTCAAACGTCTGTGGACCAAATGAGTACACCAGCCAGAGGTGGTTTAGGCTACTTTATCACGTTTACTGATGATTTCAGTAGATATAATTATGTCTATCTCATAAGACATAAGTCCAAAGCCTTTGATAAATTCAAGGAGTCTAGGACTGAAGTAGAAAACCAACTCGAAAAAAGTATCAAGGCACTGAGTTCTGATCGGGGTGGAAAATACTTATCCGAAGAGTTTCTTACAGAAAGTGGAATACTATCTCAGTGGACTCCGCCAGGAACACCGCAACTCAATGGCGTGTCCGAGCAAAGGAATCAGAAATTGTTGGATATGGTTCGATCAATGTTAAGTCTCACTGATCTCCCGATCTCCTTCTGGGGTTACGCTCTGCAAACGGCCGCATTCATAATCGAGGTGGGACATTCTTGGAGAAGTAATTTATTTCCAAGACAGTCAGTGGGAGGGTTGTTCATCTTATGGAGTTCTAGATGAGATGGTCACTCGGGAACCACTGGACTACCCACCAGAAGTAGTCGTTGAGCAAGAACCAATAGCTAAAGTTAATAAGGACGGAACCGACTCTGAGAAATGGCTGGAAGCCATGAGGGAAGAAATGCAATTCATGTCAGATAATCAAGTGTGGGACTTGGTGGAACAAACCCCTGACGCAAAGTCATTGGGTGTAACTGGATCTTTAAAATAAAGATGGACATGGATGGCAAACCTCAGACCTATAAAGCAAGACTGGTAGCAAAAGGTTATAGGCAAGTCCATAGAATTGACTATGAAGAGACCTTTTTCTCTAGTAGCTATGGTCAAATCTATCCGCATTTTACTTGCCGTAACAATTATGAGATATGGCAAATGGATGTCAAAACCGCCTTCTTCAACGGGAGGTTAGCTGAGGACTTTTATATGTCCCAGCCTGAGGTTTTTGAGGATCCTAAGAATAAGGGAAAATTTTGCAAGTTGCTCAAATCAATTTATGGTTTGAAGCAAGCATCTCGGAGTTGGAATCAACGTTTTGATGAAGTTGTGAAACAGTTTGGCTTCATCAAGAACGATGATGAACCTTGCATATATAAAAGGGCAGATGGGAGCAAAGTAGTCTTCTTGGTGCTTTATGTTGATGACATACTCCTCATTGGAAACAACGTTCCTACCTTACTCTTAACAAAGACTTGGTTAGGTGAGTGTTTCGCAATGAAGGACTTAGGCGAGGCCTCTTACATCTTGGGGATCAAGATATATGGAGACCGTGCCAAGCGGGTCTTGGGCTTAAGTCAAAGCACCTACATAGACAAAGTGTTGAGAAGATTCTCGATGCAAGATTCAAAGAAAGGACTGCTGCCCATGCGTCATGGCATGAAGCTAAGCAAGAAGTAGTGTGCTGAGACACTTGCAGAGCTAGCAAGAATGAATGAGATCCCAAATGCTTCGGCTATAGGGTCCATAATGTATGCCATGATATATACGAGACCGGATGTCTCGTCTGCCCTAAGCTGTACCAGTAGACATCAGTCCAAACCCGGTGAGGAACATTGGATTGCCGTCAAGGCGATTCTCAATTTTTGAGAAAAACCAAAGACGCTTTTCTTGTATACGGGGGAAGAAATGATGATCTAGTCGTCAAAGGATATGTCTACGCAAGTTTTTCCAAATAGACCCCAATGACTTTAAAAGAAGATGAGTACATTGCCGACTCTACGACAGAAGATGAGTACATTGCCGCATCTGAAGCGGCAAAAGAGGCTGTATGGATCAGGAGTTTCATGGCTGGGTTAGGTGTAATTAAAAACCCATCTAACCCAGTAGACTTATATTGTGACAACACCGTGGCCATTGCGCAAGCTAAGGAACCCAGGGCACATGACAGATCCAAACATGTACTTAGGAAGTATCACATCATCCGCGACATTGTTGCTAGAGGCGACGTGAAGATCCACTACGTTGCAACTGATGATAACACAGCCGAACCCTTGACCAAGGCTCTTCCACAAGCAAAACATGATAAACATGTTAGGTCAATGGGTAGAGACTGGGACTTAGATTGGAACTAGGAGCAAGTGGGAGATTGATAGCATTTGTTCCCTAGTCCAATTGCTATTAGCCTGTAAACGTCTATGTACATTATCATCGTTTGTAACATATATCTAAAACGGCTTTGTATTACTTATGTGTTGAAGTAATATGTTAAGCATGATCTGATTTATGACCACTAAAGTAGTAGAACCATAAATCTGTACGGATCACACTTAACGAGTCCCTGGTCAAAATATGCTTCCTTAGAAGCGACCAGTATGAGGATGGTTCTTAATGACGTAGTTCTACTTGTCATAGGGATGAGGGATCCCGGAATCATATCATAGATATCATGAGGTGATTGATATCGGACGACCCGCTTTGAATAGTGTTTTCATAGATTAAGCCATGAACATATTCAAATGTAATAGCTTGTCACGACATCCTTAGACCTAGGAGTCTTTGTGATCACTATGCAATGAACTTGCAGCTTTAACTTGCGCCTAACGCTTTCTGTGACAGGATTGCTATAAAGGGCATGATTGGGTGGCGGAACGGGTTGCATGAGTGACACGAAAGACGGCTAAGGGATTTATCCCTCATACTACGGTATGGGAAAGATATCTGTTAAAAGGGCCTCTTGATGGAGACTGACTAAGAGTAAGAGCATGGCGATGCCGATGATACGGGTTATCAGTTCTCAGCCATCTCGCATATCAAGTAACAATGATTGATTAAACAAGGGTGACGACTCTATGCCTTGTGATCAATCGGGATATCTAGAGATAATAGGATAGTGACTTGTACGCACAAGGTTAAGTCGAATCATCAATCGTCATGCACCTTGGGTAATCATAACGTCTTACTAGAGACCACTTATGATGGATCGGGCAAGAGCGATCTTTTGCACCGATCTGCCAACGGTGGCATGAGCCTAGAGGGTCACACACATTCAAGACGGATAACTTGAGACAAGGAAACCTTAACGTTTCTTGAGGAGCAATACATGGACAAAACTAGAGGTTTTGTGCCATAGGTTCGGTTTGAGAGAATAATTAGTGAATCGAGAAAACTGAGTTTTTTCGTCGATGTCGCGTCGGACTTTGTTGGATAAGTGACGACAAAAGGGCCGGGCGACTTTTGGACACGGCATGAGACCACACGGGCGAGCCCATTGGGCTCGGCCCATGAAGCCTCATGGCCGGCCCATTAAGGGCCCAACAAGACCTCTTGGCCGGCCCACATGGTGGGTCCATGTGTGGGGGCCACACAACACCATGCTTAGTTGGTGATTGTGGATTAAGAGGTGAGTGATTTAAGGGGTATGGGTTAAAGCACCTTTAAGCCCATACCAATCACTTTTAACCCATACTTGTGAGTTGGATGATGAATTCAAATACAAGACTTTAATTCATTATTCAATTAATCAAAAACACACACAAAAACTCTCTCTCTCTCATAGTGGCCGGCCACCCCTAGTCTCCTCTTGTTCTTGCTCTCTTGTTCTTCATTTAATTGTTCTAGTAAGCAATTAAATGAGGGATCATCAAGATCATCCCCTTGGTGTGGACTTGCTTTAGAGAAGAAGATCCGAAAGTTCTTCTTTATCGATTCAACAAGACTTAAAGGTAAATATCTTGTGGAATAGATTTTGCTTTGGGATTTAATGGTTTATGTTCTTGGACAAGGTTTGGAGTAGATTTTCTTATAATGCTTCCGCTATCTCGACGATCTAGAACCCTCCAAAACCCTACAACTTTAGCCGAATCTGCAAACATAGAAGAGGAAGCCTCTCTCTCTACTCCGACCCCGACACAAGGTAAATCTGCTATCCTCTCTGAAGTAAACACTGTAGATGAAAGCCTGCCTGAAGAAGGTCTAGGAACCCTTGTTCCTGAAATTCATGGTACTATCACCAAGGACCAATCCAGCCCCTCTAAGTCGACACCACCACCAGATAAATCTCCTCTAAACGAGGACTTGCAGAAAGAAGGAAGTTCCCATGTCGCCCCGGACAGTAATTCAGGGCTTAATGAAGATCCGGAAGCTATTCCAGAAGTCACTCGACCTATAGAGGAACTTGTTAACATCGAAGAAATAGTCGCCACTGAGACTATGGAAAAGGAAGCCATGGAAAAAGAAGTTGTGCCCAAAAGGCTTGAGAGAAGGAAGCTACCAACAAGAAGGTTGGTCGATGAAGAAGGAGAACCTCAAATATCGAGGAGATTGACCCCAAAGAGGAAAACCACAGAGAAAGGAGGAGCATCTGCTGCTAAACAGCCGAAGAAGTCTAGAAGGAAGTCACTAACTTCTGTAGCAACATCTGCTCCAAAAGAAGAGGAGTCTGAAGAAGAAGACACCCAGATTGTACTACCACGGGTCAAAAAGGCAATGGGAGGGCAGAAACACTAGAATGTGCCTAAAGATCCTACAGATAATGTCTCCTTCCACTCTGTAGACAATGCGGTTAAGTGGCAGTATGTATACCAGCGCAAGATCTATCCAGAAAGAGAACTTTCCACAGACGCGCAGGGGATAAACTCAATCGTGGAACTTCTCCGCAGAGCAGGTCTGACCAATACAGTCATAAATATTGGGCCATTCTACCCAGCATTGCTCAAAGAGTTTATTGTCAACCTATCAAGCGAGTTTGATGATCCAGAAGACGCTGAATACAGAAAGGTGTTCGTTCGAGGAGAATGCTTCGAAATATCTGCCTCAACCATCAATGCCTATCTTGGCAGAGAAGACCCAGAAGTCACTCCAGAAGTCCTGCACTTGAACAAAGTAGCGGTCAAAATCACTGGAGGAAGGAAGAAGGTCTGGCCCGTCAAAGACACCATTGCGGCTACTGAGCTAACTGCCAAATACTCAATACTCTACCGCATTGGACTGGCAAATTGGGCACCTTTTACACATGGATCGAGCATCAAAACCGAATTGGCTAAACTCAAATACCAAATAGGTACGCAATGTTCTCTTGATTTTGGCTCATATGTTATTGAACATCTAGTCAAGCATGACAAATCATGCGCTGTCAAGCTTCCTATCGGGTTTCCTTCATTGATCACCGGTCTTCTTCTCCAACAATATCCTCACATTGTTCGAGAAACGGATGTTCTGGGTAAGAAGCCACTGCCCCTTTCTATCAGCCTCAAGAACTTTGAAGGCAAGCATTTGAAGGACCTCGCACCTCCTATGGCCAAAGCATCAGGAGCTGGTTCAAGCTCCCGACCCTCAGGACCACTTGGCACTAAGATGGAGGAAGAATTGGTGGAGATGATCAATGATCTGGAGAAGTCAATTGCGATGCTATCAACCCGCAAAGTCGCCTTTGAAGCTCTGCTCGATGACCTCCGCTCTGCTCCTGCTGTAGAAGATGATGTTGATGACTCCAACTCATTTTAAGTCTTTCTCTGAATTTACTATGGTAAAAACTTGTTCCAAACACACTCTTAAATTCTCGGGGTATATCCGAGTTACTTTTCTGCACACTATGACACTGGTTTTATTTGCTCATGGTTGAGCTGGATATATTTGCTCATGTTTGAGCTGGATATTTTGCTCATGTTTGAGTTGGTTATTTTGCTCATGGTGTGAGCTGGTTTTTACCCTGCTGTTTAGTCGAATTTCATTGTATGATTGCCTTTGGCAATATTGTTAGACAAACAGGGGGAGATAGATAGAAGTTACGCCAGAGGCTACGCCAGAAGTCGCACCGGAAGTTGCGCACAGAAGTAGCCACGCCAGAAGTCGCCGCTCCAGAAGCCACTCCAGAAGATAAACCAGAAGCCACACAAGAAGTCGCATCAGAAGTCACATACTTGCTGTGTGCGTAACTACCTCAAGGTGACGATGTGCCTGAAATGTGTTTTAAGTCACATCACTTGTTATGCGTAACTGCCACAAGATAACTCACTTGTGCGTAACTGCCACAAGATGAACGATGTGCTTAAAAAGGTGTTTGCCTAAAAAATTGCCAAAGAGGGAGATTGTTGCTACGTTTAATTGTTGGCATAATTTTTTAGCGCAAAAGTAAGAAGTCGTGCAACATGTTACATGACATGTGGAGCGACTTGTTGCGATCCAGATTAGGAAAGATCTGAAGCTTTCCTATTTCGACGAAGCTTGGAGCGAAAGAAGAAAGACGCCACGAAGACTTGGAGCGCAAGAGAGCGACGTCGACAAGTCAGGCGACTTCCAGCTGTCAGCAACACGTCAGCAATAGGCGGCAACTCTACTTGCCTGATTTATTCAGGAAGTCAGAACAGGCATGATGACTTCCAGCCTGTCAGGTGGCAACGACTTGCCTAATTTATTCAGGAAGTCTGAAACTTCCTGTTCCTAATCCGGGAAGGATTAGTAATGTGAGCTACTATAAAAAGCCTTGGGCTTCCCATTAGCAGTCATTCGTTCTTGTTCTAAAATTGCAAGATTTCTCAGAGCTCTTAACCGTGCATCATTGGCGTGTTGAGAGGCTGATTAAGATTCGCTAGAACGGACTTTGCTCCGATCAAACATTAAGTCGCGAAGACGAAGTGTTTGGATCGGTTAGGGTTTTTGTTTGTGATTGAAGATTCACAACTCCATCAAAGAAGACAACGACACCAAGCATAGGCTTGCTCGAAGGGTGGAATTGAGAGGATCTCAAAGACAGGGGGAGAGGCCCTTGGTCGAGGTTGTTCACGGTGAGATCTATAGTAGCTTAGGACAATAGCTTGTGTGATAGCTAGTTGCTGCTTGAAGTTGTACTATTAAATATCTTATAGTGAAAACCTTTCCACTGGCAAAGTGCCCCAAGACGTAGGTGCGGAGTCACCGAACTGGGTAATCATCTCTAGTGTCGTTATTATGACTTTGCGTCAGGGGTTTGTTCCACCAAGTCCCACACTTGATGATCTGACATGGATTGCATTTCTTCCCTCATGGCTTCCAGCCATTTCTTAGAGTCGGTTCCGTCCTTATTAACTGTAGCTATTGGTTCTTGCTCAACGACTACTTCTGGTGGGCGTCCAGTGGTTCCCGAGTGACCATCTCATCTATAAATTCATTAAGATGAACAGCCCTCCCACTGACTGTCTTGGAAATAAATTCCTTTTCCAAGAATGTGCCACCTCGATTATGAATGCGGCCGTTTGCAGAGCGTAACCCTAGAAGGAGATCGGGAGATCAGTGAGACTTAACATTGATCGAACCATATCCAACAATGTTCGATTCCTTCGCTCGGACACACCATTGAGTTGCGGTGTTCCTGGCGGAGTCCACTGAGATAGTATTCCACTTTCTGTAAGAAACTCTTCGGATAAGTATTCTCCACCCCGATCAGAGCGGAGTGCCTTGATACTTTTTCCGAGTTGGTTTTCTACTTCAGTCCTAGACTCCTTGAATTTTTCAAAGGCTTTGGACTTATGTCTTATGAGATAGACATAATCATATCTACTGAAATCATCAGTAAACGTGATAAAGTAGCCTAAACCACCTCTGGCGGGTGTACTCATTTGGTCCACATACGTTTGAATGTATTAGACCTAATAGATCACCTGCCCTCTCACCTAAACCAGTGAAGGGCGTTTTAGTCATCTTGCCCATTTAAACAAGCTTCTCATCTATCAATCGTTTGGTATTCGAATTGACTTAGAAGTCCGCGCTTATGAAGCGCTGAGATGCGTTTCTCATTTATGTGACCTAGACGACAATGCGAGATTAGATTTTGGTCTAAATCATTAGCTTTAAACCTCTTAGCATTTATATTATAGAGCATGTTGGATCTCGAGTTTTGCATATTCAATATGTATAAACCTCCAACAGTGTGAGCATTGCCATAAAACATGTTGTTGCGCATAATATTAAAAAACCCGTTCTTAATATTAAAATAATAACCTTCCTTTTCAAGAAGAGATATTGAAATAATATTCCTGATGAAAGCAGGTACGCAAAACACATCAAAAGGTTCAATTACAAGCCCACTGGGCAAAACAAGGTTAACAGAACCCACGGCAGTTACGGTAACTCTCACGTTGTTCCCAACTCTTAGGTCCACCTCGCTTTTCCCATTATCTCTTCTACTATTCAACACCTGTATATCCGCACAGACATGAGACTCAGCTCCAGTGTCTAGTACCCAAGCATTCATACTAGAAAGATTTAGCTCTAATGGAATACCTGACGAAGTAGCGGCCCCACCGCCCTTCCTCTGATCATCCTTCAGCTGTTGACAGTCTTTCTTCTAGTGACCAGGCTTTTGGCAGTAGAAACAGACCGACTCCTTTGCCTTCCCCTTGCCTTTTACGGGCATGGAAGGTTTAGGAACAAATGGTCTGAACTTTCTTGCCAGGTGCATTGGACCTTTACCCTTGCCACCACCAGCTTTGAAGCTGGATCCCGTGCTGACCATAAGAACACTTTTGGGCGAACTGCCCCTTACGCTCTTCTCGGCAGTTACCAACATGCTGTGCAACTCCGATGCGGTCTTGTCCATGTCATGCATGTGATAGTTCATGAAGAATCCACCATATGCATGAGGAAGGGATTGCAGAATAAAATCCGCAGCCATTTCCTTTTCCATAGACATACCGATACTAGTCATATGGTCAAAATGTCCCTTCATTCAAAGGACGTGCGGACCTACGGAGCTGCCTGCTGACATCTTGCAGGCAATGAGTTCTCGGAGAACAGTGTATTTTTTAATACGTACTTTCTCCTTGAACATATCCTTGATCTCTGCAAACATTTGCAAACGGATCATGGGATAGCTCCATAAACTGCTTCTGGAGGTCCGCCTCCATGCAGCCCAGCATGACACACGCAACGTCGATAGAGTCGCTAAGGTGTTTCTAGTACGCATCCTTAACGACCCTCGTTGGGTTGGCAGTTGGCTCCACTGGGATAGCCTTATCAAGGACGTACTCCCTGCGTTCCAACTTTAACACAAGTCGTAAATTTCTGTCCCAGTCCAGATAATTTGTCCTGTTGAGTTTACACTTTTCGAGTATAGTCCTCAACGACAAATTAGACGAGTTTATTGAATTACTAGCCATTTCTACACGAAGAAAGTAAATTTAATCAGAAAAGTTGAATAAATTTACGAAGATCCTAATTAAACACCAACCATATGATTCTAAGGTTTTAGAATCTTAAACCAAGATCCCTTATTAGTCATTTGAAGTACGCTAAGACACACCGCTCCAATTGACTTATTTAGGTAGGACGTCCGTCCAATTACAACCCGTGTAACTCTTGGTCAGGGTATGTGCATAAAACACACGGCTTACCCTTCCGATGCCCCAACTCGACCTCCGGCCAAGAATCGTGGTCGAGTCAACCAACCTTCACTAACGAGTTAACTTTGTGCAGATGCTCCGCTAAGGCGCACGACATCCCACAAAGTTTACCATTTCCATGTAGAACCCATTCGATCGATGCTCCTTTCAGGCGCACGACATCGATAAAATGTTTCTACATGGGTGTGAATTTGGGTGGCATCTCACTTGACTCAAATTATCTTGTAAATTGGTTGTGCTTAATAATTCGAAAGTATTTGGCACAATTACGATCCCGTCATCAACAACCCGTGTTGTGACGTTTCTAATTGTATCACATACTATCTTCATTTGAAACCGTCATTTGCAACCCGTGCAAACACGTTTCAAATTTGAACTCATCCATCACAACCCGTGCGATGATTGTTCACAATGCTTTAAACATGCAAACAATTAATGTCGATTTTAATCTTTTCATGTGAGGTGATGGCTTATAAACTTATAAGCTAATCATGCAAACATGTTATTAATTAAACAATTCAAGCAAGCATTCATAAAGCGTTAAATATGCATTTTATAGCCCATCCTAATCTTAGGATTCTACGAGTCTTCACATCTTCTCGTCTTTCTCATTCGGGCTCCCATTAGCTCTTGGACTTCCTCCAAAACCGTCATTGTGCTCGATTTTCCATCCTTCTAGTCTTTGAGTAATAATTACAATTAATACTCGATTCGTAGACCGGATAAAAAATAATTACAGTTTATGGGCTCGAATAAAAGAATAATTACACGCTAACACTAACGGTATGCAAACCGTGAAAGCGATAAAATCTAATGGGCTACTAATGCATCATACATCTCATCACATCATCCAACATGTTATCACACAAACATGTTATCAAATAATATGCAATAATTCCGGTTTTAATTTTGCCAAGTTGCTTGGTCGGGTTTATCGAAACTAGACCTTTTCAAAAAACGGTTTATCGAAACCGATCAAATTTAAAAGTTTTCAAAATATTGGATCGCGGGTTCATCCACGGACATAATCAACATGCACGAACCAAGTCGGGCCCACGCACAATGGGCCGAGCCCAACACCACGGCTCGGTGTGGGCCTAGAAAATCCCAAACCGAGCTTGCCTCTCCTCTCGGCCTCGGCCAAGAGGAGGGACGGCCCCGGTCACCGCCGGCCTCTCCCGGCCTCCGGTGACCTCCGTCCGGTACCTCCGATCCGGCTCCCCGAGAGTCTCTTCTCGGACCCGACAAATCCAATAATTTCCGAAAAATTCCAAATTTAATATATTTTCAAAAATAACATACTTCATGCAATTATCCCAAAAAGCATTAAAATCATGTTATCAACAATTATGACATTTATATCATTACAAAACCGAAATAACAAACAAGGATCTCGGTGTGGTAGACCGGCTCTGATACCACTGTTGGGTTCCGGGGCATCCTAATTAGGTTCATGGCAGCGGAAGCAACCTATAAACCGCCCCTAACCTGCGCAAGATCGACTACCAAGTTAGATCCTTAGGAAATCGAGTTTTCGGGTTTTACCAGAATCTGCCCGGCAGAAAACCGAGACTTTGAAGCTCTATATCTCGAGCTACAGATCTACAATTGCTTCGGTTCTTTTTGGAGATTAACCTCAGCCAATTCCCTACATCTTTTGTGTTTTTCTCCGAACCCAGTTTGGACGAGAAGACCTCCGTCTGGAGCAAAACATTTTTCCCGTCACGCTGGACAGACTCTGCGGACCAGTCTGCTTCTCGGCCTTGTATCTCCCAAACCAGCGCTCTTTTGGAAAATCAGTATTTCACAAAAGTTGTAGCCCTTGGACTTTTATTTCCAACACCGCCAATTTCAGGTAAATCGGAGCTCGGACGAAGCGGCTATTGCTCACGCATTGTCGGTCGCCGGAACTGGACAATCTGGCCAGTTTCTCCATTTTGCATTTAGTCTTTGTTGAATCGATAAAGAAAAACTTTCGGATCTTCTTCTTTAGAGCAAGTCCACACCAAGGGGATGATCTTGAAGATCCTTCACTTAATTTCCTAATAGAACAATTAAATGAAGAACAAGAGAGCAAAGAGAGGAGAGAGAGAGTTGTGAGAGTTGTAGGATTGATGAGGGTGTGTTGTGTCTTGAATCCCATTTGATATTTCTCTACTTCATCAGTCTCATGAGCATGGGTCAAAAGGTGATTGGTTTGGGCTTAAAGGTGCTTTAACCCATACCCCTTAAATCACTCACCTCTTAATCCACAATCACCAACTAAGCATGGTGTTGTGTGGCCCCTACACATGGACCCACCATGTGGGCCGGCCAAGAGGGCTTATTGGGCCCTTAATGGGCCCTTATTTGGGCCGGCCATAAGACCTCATGGGCCGAGCCCAATGGGCTCGCCCGTGTGGTCTCGTGCCGTGTCCAAAAGTCGCCCGACCCTTTTTGTCGTTACTTATCAAACAAAGTCCGACGCGACATCGACGAAAAAACTCAGTTTTCTCGATTCGCTAATTATTCTCTCAAATCGAACCCATGGCACAAAACCTCCAGCTTTGTCCATGTATTGCCCCTCAAGAAACGTTAAGGTTTCCTTGTCTCAAGTTATCCGTCTTGAATGTGTGTGACCCTCTAGGCTCATGCCACCGTTGGCAGATCGGCGCAAAAGATCGCTCTTGCCCGATCCATCATAAGTGGTCTCTAGTAAGACGTTATGATTACCCAAGGTGCATGATGATCGATGCTTCGACTTAACCTTGTGCGTACAAGTCACTATCCTATTATCTCTAGATATCCCGATTGATCACAAGGCATAGAGTCGTCACCCTTGTTTAATCAATCATTGTTACTTGATATGCGAGATGGCTGAGAACTGATAACCCGTATCATCGGCATGGCCATGCTCTTACTCTCAGTTAGTCTCCATCAAGAGGCCCTTTTAACGGATATCTTTCCCATACCGTAGTATGAGGGATAAATCCCTTAGCCGTCTTTCGTGTCACTCATGCAACTCGTTCCGCCACCAAATCATGCCCTTTATAGCAATCCTATCACAGAAAGCGTTAGGCGCAAGTTAAAGCCACACGTTCATTGCATAGTGATCACAAAGACTCCTTGGTCTAAGGATGTCGTGACAAGCTATCGCATTTGAATATGTTCATGGCTTAATCTATGAAAACATTATTCAAAGCGGGTCGTCCGATATCAATCACCTCATGATATCTATGATATGATTCCGGGATCCCTCATCCCTATGACAAGTAGAACTACGTCATTAAGAACCATCCTCATACTGGTCGCTTCTAAGGAAGCATATTTTGACCAGGGACTCGTTAAGTGTGATCCGTACAGATTTATGGTTCTACTACTTTAGTGGTCATAAATCAGATCATGCTTAACATATTACTTCAACACATAAGTAATACAAAGCCGTTTTATATATATGTTACAAACGATGATAATGTACGTAGACGTTTACAGGCTAATAACAATTTGACTAGGGCACAAATGCTATCAGGTAAAGTGTTGAGAAGACTCTCAGTGCTTGATTCTAAGAAAGGATACATACCCACGCGTCATGACATCAAGCTCAGCAAGCTACAGAGTCCTACAACTCCTGATAAGCTGAGTAGGATGAGTAAGATCCCTTATGCTTCGGCTGTGGGATCCATCGAGACTGGAAGTCTCGGTTGCACTAAGCTCTACCAGCAGATTCCAATCTAACCCCGACCAATTACACTGGATTGTTGTCAAAGGTCATCCTCAAATATTTAAGGAGGATCGAGGATGCATTTTGGTGTATGGGGATGAAGATAGAGAACTAGCAGTCAAAGGACAAGTCGATGCTAGTTTTCAGACATATCCAGATGACTTTAAAATTAAGTCAGGATATATTTTGTTTTGAGTGGTGGCGCTTTCAGCTAGATAAGCTTTAACCAAGCCAAAACTTCCAGCACTACAATGAAGGTTGAGTATATAGCTGCAACAAAAGCAGCTAAAGAGGTCGTATGGATTAGAAGCTTTCTGATCGGATTAGATGCAATGTCGCGAGCGTTTGATCCGATAAGCTTGTTGTGGGGAAACACAGGTGCCGTAGCTATTGCTCAAGAGCCCACATTCCACAACAGATCCAAACATATACTCAGCAGGCATCACCTCGTGAGAGTTATCACATATAGAGGTGATATGGAGATTAAACACTATTCAACTGATGATAATATGGCCGATCCCTTGACAGAGGCTCAGCCGTAGCCTAGGCATGAGGAACATGCAGGGTCTATGGGAGTATATCAAAACTTAAAATTGGAACCAAGGGCAAGTGGGAGATTGTTAGAGTTATGCCCCAGTCCAATATAAAAGTGATCTACAGATCATGGCAAAGTGCGTGCCGGAGTTATATCATAGATACCATCAGGTCGATGATATCGGACAACCCGATTGTGAGTATGCTGCATAGATCCAGTCATGAGATACTTACATATCGTAGCTTGTCACTATATCCTAAGACCAAGGAGTCTTTGTGTACACTATGTAACGAATACCTAAGTTTGACCTAGTCTAACGTTATATGTAAAAGGGTAACTATAACGGCTTCGATTGGCTTTGGCATTTATTGCACTAGTGAACTCGAAAGGCGTCTGAGGGATTTATCACGCATACTTCAGTATGAGAAAAATATCCGTTTAGGCCACTTGATGAGTATGACTGAAGGGATAGCACGGCCGTGCAGGTGATACCTTAGTATCAGTTTTCAGTCATCTTAGATATCAAGAAACAATGATTGATAAATTAGGATGACCATTCTATGCCTATTGATCAATCTGGATATCGGTTTGATAAAAGGATATTGACATGTACGATAACAGGTTAAGTCGAATAATCGATAATCACGAACGTTGGATAATCATAATGTCTTGCTAGAGACCACTTATGATGGAAATGGTAAAATAGTAATTTTACCAGTCTGCCAATTGTTCGTGAGCCTAGAGGGTCACACGCATTAAGCACGATACATGACAACAATTATGGATGAAAATTGAGAACGATTCAGTATTTTTCTTGCCAAAGGTTTTAACCAGTGGGTTGAAGAAATCAATTCGAGGAAATTGAGCCGTTTTGTCTAAACCGAAATTAGAACTCAAGTTAATGGGTTTAATTTGAGTTTTAGTTAAACGGGCTTAAAGCCCATTTAGGGGTTTAAGTTATGAATGGGAACAAATGCAAATAAGAGTTTATGAAGGATAGATATGCAATTTTAATTTGAAATTCAATTTTAATTTTCAAATTAAAATCACATAATATCTTCCATTATCTTCTCTTATTTTTTCAGCAACTAATTCCATCATCCTCTCCCCCTCATTGCTGAATTCTCTCTTCCCTCTCATCCTCCATTGTTGTCAAGCTTCTCTCAAAGTTCATAGCAATATTTTGAGTGAAAACCTTCTTCGGTTATGGTGCTTGTGTGGACCAAAGAGAGAAACACTAAGCTTGTGTTTTCATCGATTTGAAGAGGTAATTTTCAGATTCAAAAGGTATATATAACATGTTTAATTTACATTAAGATCATAGCTTGCATCGATCACCATTGTTACATAACGTCCGCTGCATGATATTTATCGATTGGAACCCGTGGTGATCTCTTTCTTAGGAGGAAAGAAGTACATATTTGTCTGTGTAGACGACTTCTCGAGGTACACCTGGGTAGACTTTATTCGAGAAAAGTTAGACACCTTCTCAGTTTTTGAAGCCCTGTGTCGGAGAGTTCAACGAAAAAAGGGAGAAGTCATTGGAAAAGTCGTCCGACTTCGAAGCGATCATGGAAAGGAGTTTGAAAACATCAGCTTCGCAAATTTTTGTGACGCTGAAGGAATTGCACACGAATTTTTTGCTCCCATCACTCCTCAGCAAAACGGGATCGTTGAAGGAAAAAATCGCACTGCTGCATACTTGCAGATAGGGAACCTCGACGCAAACTTGATCCTAAGAGTGACGAAGGCATCTTCCTCGGATACTCCAGAAATAGTCCGGCTTTTCGTGTATTCAACAAACGCACCCAGACTATCATGGAATCCATCAATGTCGTGATCGATGACAGTAACGAGCAACCTAGTGACGAGGACGAAGAAGTCCTAAATCTCTCAGGAGAAGTCAGACCAGAAGTCAGGAGAGAAGTTAGACCAGAAGTCGGTGGCGATGAGCGCAACAAAGAATCTGAAGACGAAAGCCCAATCATCCCGGACAAAGAGGCATCTCCTATAAGACAAAGAGCTCCGTCAAGAAGAATTCAGAAGAATCATCCACCAGAAGATGTGATAGGAGACATTAATGAGGGAGTGCGGACTCGACAAAAGGCATCTCTTGACTACAACGAGATGATAGGTAACGTTTGCTTTATTTCCAAAATTGAGCCAAAAAATATACAAGAGGCCATCAATGATGAGTACTGGGTCTGCGCCATGCAAGAAGAATTGGTTCAATTTGCAAGGAATGAAGTCTGAGAACTAGTACCCAAGCCTGACAATGTCAATGTCATCGGGACAAAGTGGATATTCAAAAACAAGTCTGACTAGCAAGGAAACATCACTCGAAACAAAGCGAGACTGGTGGCTCAAGGATACACACAAGTCGAAGGAGACGACTTTGAAGAAACTTTTGCTCCGGTAGCCAGACTGGAAGCCATACGACTTCTTCTCAGCATCGCATGTCATCTGCGTTTCAAACTCTATCAAATGGATATAAAGAGTGCCTTCCTTAATGGAAATCTCAACGAAGAAGTCTATGTGGCTCAACCAAAGGGATTTGAAGACCATGACTCTCCGCACCATGTCTACAAGCTAAAGAAAGCCCTCTACGGACTCAAACAAGCTCCACGAGCATGGTTTGAACGTCTTACCCAATTCCTTGTACATAATGGCTATATTCGAGGGGGAGTAGACAAAACTCTCTTTGTGAAGAAGGAAGGAAGGGACATCATGATTGCTCAAATATATGTCGACGACATTGTATTTGGAGGGAAGTCAGACAAGATGGTGGAACGTTTCGTCCAACATATGCAGTCTGAATTTGAGATGAGTATGGTCGATGAGCTCACATACTTCCTAGGCTTCCAGATCAAGCAGATGTCCGATGGAATATTTATCTCCCAAAGCAAATACGCAAAGAACATTGTCAAGAAGTTCGTGTTAGAAAAGGCCTCACACAAAAGAATTCCTATTGCCACACATGACAAATGCACAAAGGACGAGTTGGGAGAATCAGTTGATCAAAGTCTTTATCGAAGCGTAATAGGAAGTCTCCTCTATCTAATAGCAAGTCGACCCGACATCGCTTACTCCGTGGGAGTCTGTGCTCGATACCAAGCCAATCCAAAAGTCAATCACTTGGCTCATGCAAAGAGGATCATAAGGTACATCTCGGGAACCTCTGAATTGGGTTTGCTATATTCCTTTGATACCTCTCCTACTCTTGTTGGATATTATGATGCTGACTGGGCGGGAAGCACACCAGATCGAAGAAGTACCTCTGGAGGTTGTTTCTACCTGGGGAACAATCTTGTATCATGGTTCAGCAAAAAGCAAAATTGTATTGCTTTGTCTACTTCTGAGTCCGAATATATTGCAGCTGGAAGTAGCTGTACTCAGCTTCTTTGGATGAAACATATGTTGGCAGAGTATGGATTCAAGCAAGAAGTCATGACTTTATTCTCTGACAACATTAGCACAATCAATATCTCGAAGAACCCAGTGCAACATAGCAAGACAAAGCATATTGACATCAGGCACCACTCTGCCAACATCTGGACTTTGCTGTCTGGAATAACCAGAAGTCAAGAAAGAAGAGGGAGAGCTTTTGAGTGAATTTTTACTCTCTCTCTATCTGGACCAGACAGGGTCCAAAAAATCTAGCCGGACCCAAATCTCATTATCAGAAGCCCAGGTGGAATTATTTGGTTAAAAATTCAGAAAAAGGGGAATGATTGAAAAACTGACGACAATCCAATCAGCTCTCAACCCCCTTCAACTTCCGCAGAAAAAGCCTGCAAAATCCTCTCCATCTTCCCAAAACTGCTAGGGCACCTAGAGAAGGCTAAAACAAATCTACGACTGAAAGATTTTGCTCTTCTTTTCAAAACCAAAACCGATTGAGCAAATGGTTGGAACAAGAAGCGGGCGCATACCATCTGCTTCCAAATTACGAGCAAAGATGCGGGTAAAGATGATCGCTCGAAAATTGTCAGCCTCAAAATCCTCGACAAACAAGCATGGAGTAAGAATTCGAGGGGGAAAAATCGCAGGGGAAAGTTCGGCAGCACCTCAAGAAGTAACAATCTCACCTCCGACTATCACACCAGTAGAAACAACTCCCATCGTTGAGAAGGACGACACTTTAGCCGAATCTGCGAACCTAGAAGAGGAGATCTCTCTCTCTACTCCGACCCCGACACAAGGTAAATCTGCTATCCTCTCTGAAGAAAACACTGTAGATGAAAGCCTGCCTGTAAAAGGTTTAGAAACCCTTGCTCCTAAGACCCACGGAACTAGCACCAAGGACCAATCCAGCCCCTCTAAATCAACACCAGAACCAGATAAATCCCCTCTAAACAAGGACTTGCAGAAAGAAGAAAGTTCCCATGTCGCCCCAGACAGTATTTCAGGGCTTAATGAAAATCCGGAAGCTATTCCAGAAGTCACGACCTATAGAGGAACTTGTTAACATCGAAGAAATAGTCGCCACTAAGACCATGGAGAAAGAAGAAGTTGTGCCCAAAAGGCTTGAGAGAAGGAAGCTACCAACAAGAAGGTTGGTGGATGAAGAAGAAGAACCTCAAATACCGAGGAGATTGACCCCAAAGAGGAAAACCACAGAGAAAGGAGGAGCATCTGCTTCTAAACAGCCGAAGAAGTCTATAAGGAAGTCACTAACTTCTGTAGCAACATCTGCTCCAGAAGAAGAGTAATGTGAAGAAGAAGACACCCAAATTATACTACCACGGGTCAAAAAGGCTATGGGAGGGCAGAAACTCCCCAAGAATGTGCCTAAAGCTCCTACGGATAATGTCTCTTTCCACTCTGTAGACAATGCGGTTAAGTGGCAGTTTGTATACCAGCGCAAGATCTATCAAGAAAGAGAAATTTCCACAGAAGCGCAGGGGATAGACTCAATTGTGGAACTTCTCCGAAGAGCTGGCCTGACCAATACGGTCATAAACATCGGGCCATTCTACCCAGCATTGGTCAAAGAGTTTATTGTCAACCTATCAAGCGAATTTGATGATCCAGAAGACGCTGAATACAGAAAGGTGTTCGTTCGGGGAGAATGTTTCGAAATATCTGCCTCAACCATCAATGCCTATCTTGGTAAAGAAGACCCAGAAGTCACTCCAGAAGTCCCGCACTTGAACAAAGTGGCGGTCGAGATCACTGGAGGACGAAAGAAGGTCTGGCCCGTCAAAGACACCATTGCGGCTACTAAGCTTACTGCCAAATACTCAATTCTCTACCGCATTGGCCTGGCAAATTGGGCGCCTTCAACACATGGGTCGAGCATCAAAACCGAATTGGCTAAACTCATATACCAAATAGGTACGCAATCTTCTCTTGATTTTTGCGCATATGTTATTGAACATCTAGTCAAGCATGCAAAATCATGCGCTGTCAAGCTTCCTATCGGGTTTCCTTCATTGATCACCGGTCTTCTTCTCCATCAATATCCTCACATTGTTCGAGAGACGAATGTTCCGGGTAAAAAGCCACTGCCCCTTGCTATCAGCCTCAAGAACTTCGAAGGCAAGCATTTGAAGGACCTCGCACCTCCTATGGCCAAAGCATCAGGAGCTGGTTCAAGCTCTCGACCCTCAGGACCACTTGGCACTAGGATGGAGGAAGAATTGGTGGAGATGATCAATGATCTGGAGAAGTCAATTGCGATGCTATCAACCCGCAAAGTCGCCTGTGAAGCTCTTCTCGATGACCTCCGCTCTGCTCCTGTTGCTGAAGATGATGTTGATGACTCCAACTCATTTTAAGTATTTCTCTGATTCACTATGATAAACTTGTTCCAAACACACACTCTTAAATCCTCAGGGTATGTCCGAGTTACTTTTCTGCACACTATGACACTGGTTTTATTTGCTCATGTTTGAGCTGGATATTTGCTCATATTTGAGCTGTTTATTTTGCTCATGGTGTGAGCTGGTTGCTGTTTAGTCGAATTTCATTGTATGATTGCCTTTGGCAATATTGTTAGAAAAATAGGGGGAGATAGATAGAAGTTATGCCAGAGGCTACGCCAGAAATCGCACAGGAAGTTGCGCACAGAAGTAGCCACGCCAGAAGTCGTCGCTCCAGAAGCCACTCCAGAAGATAAACCAGAAGTCGCACAAGAAGTCGCATTAGAAGTCACATACTTGCTGTGTGCGTAACTGCCTGAAGGTGACGATGTGCCTGAAATGTGTTTTAAGTCACATCACTTGCTGTGCGTAACTGCCACAAGATGAACGATGTGCTTAAAAAGGTGTTTGCCTAAAAAATTGCCAAAGGGGGAGATTGTTGCTACGTTTAATTGTTGGCATAATTTTTTAGCGCAAAAGTAGAAAGTCGTGCAACATGTTACATGACATGTGGAGCGACTTGTTACGATCCAGATTAGGAAAGATCTAAAGCTTTCCTATTTCAACGAAGCTTGGAGCGAAAGAAGAAAGGCGCCACGAAGACTTGGAGAGCAAGAGAGTGATGTCGACAAATCAGGCGACTTCCAGCTGGCAGTTACACGTCAGCAATAGGCGGCAACTCTACTTGCCTGATTTATTTAGGAAGTCAGAACAGGCAAGACGACTTCCAGCTGTCGTGGAAGGCGGCAACGACTTGCCTGATTTGTTCAGGAAGTCTGAAACTTCCTGTTCCTGGTCCGAGAAGAATTAGGAATGAGAGCTGCTATAAAAAGCCTTGTGCTTCCCATTAGCAGATCATCCGTTCTTGTTCTAACAATTGCAAGATTTCTCAGAGCTCTTAACCGTGCACCATTGGCGTGTTGAGAGTCTGATTAAGATTCGCTAGAACGGTCTTTGCTCCGATCAAACATTAAGTCGCGAAGACTAAGTGTTTGGATCGGTTAGGGTTTTTGTTTGTGATTGAAGATTCACAAAACCGTCAAAGAAGACAACAACACCGAGCATAGGCTTGCTTGAAGGGTGGAATTGAGAGGATCTCAAAGACAGGGGGAGAGGCCCTTGGTCAAGGTTGTTCACGGTGAGATCTATAGTAGCTTAGGAAAATAGCTTGTGTGATAGCTAGTTGGTGCTTGAAGTTGTACTATTGACTACCTAATAGTGAAAACCTATCCACTGGCAAAATGCCCCCGGACGTAGGTGCGGAGTCACCGAACTGGGTAATCATCTCTGGTGTCGTTATTATTATATGTTTACTGTTTTACTTACGGTTTACGTTTTAGGCAAGTAGTCGATCTACAAGTTACGACTTTGTGTTCGCCTTCTTGACTCGGCTACAAATTCAGAATTTCAGTGACGGTTTCGAAAAAGATAATGTGATATAAATTAGAAACATCACAACACGGGTGGTTGATGACGGGTTCATAATTGTATCAAATATAAATGATTTAAACTTAACCGAGCACCAATAATTTTAAGTCAAGTGAGACACCAACCCAAAATCATAAGCTTGTATATGTCGTGTGCCTTAGCGGAGCATCTTCGAGAGTGCGCTCTATACAAGTTTGCTAAACTTCTATCTAGATGTCGTGCGCCTTAGCGGAGCATCTTTATCGAACTAAGCATACTTGATTTGGTTGACTTAACTGTGATTCTCGACCAGGGTTGAGCCAGGGTGTCAGAAAGGGTATGCCGTGTGCAATAGCACAGACCCTTGCCAAGAATTACACGGGTGGTAATTGGACCCAATTGCATTGGTTGTAATTGGATACATGTCCTACCTAAATAAGTGAGTCGGAGCGGTGCGTCTTAGCGTACTTCGATTCACGAATCACGGGTCTTTGTTTTATATTCTCTTAAATTAGAATCGGATGGTTGATGTTTAATCAGGATCTTCGTAATTTTATTCAACTTTCTGATAAAATTTACTTTCCTCGCATAGATAAATGGCTAATAAACACGAACAGTTTATCATTGAGGCCTATCTTAAAGAAGGTTAAGCTCAAGGAAGTAAACTACCTAGACTGGGACAGAAAACTATTATGTTCAAGTTGAAACGCAAGGAACACGTCCTGGACCGGGATATCCCTGGGGAACCAACATTCAACGCCATAAGGGCCGTTAAAGTTGCATTCAGGAAGCACCTTAGCGATTCTTGGGATGTGGCGTATGTGATGTTGGGTTGCTTGGAGGGAGACTTCCAAAAGCAATTTATGGAACTGTTCGAGGACCCTTGTGCCATGATGGCGCAAATAAGGGTTATGTTCAAGAAGAAGGCTCTACTCAAAAGATTCGTCATTCTCAAGGAACTCTAGTGCAAAATGTCAGCATGCAGCTCTGTTAGTCCACACGTCCTAAAGTTGAAGGGACATCTTGAACACCTGACAAGAACGAGTCTTGGGATGGGACAGGAGATGACATTGTAGACTTCGTTCTGCAATCCCTTCCTCGTGCCTATGATAGCTTCTTTAGGAACTATAATATGCATGATATGGACAAGATCATCTCAGAGTTGCAATAAAAGCATGTAACGGCTAAGAAGAACGTCAAGCTTATACCAGGGGATGCTCTAATGGTGAGTAGGGATCTAGCTTCAAAGCTGGAGGTGATAAGGGTAAAGCCCATATGCACGCGACAGCAAAGATGAGACTGGCTCGAATTCCTAAACCTCCTAAAGTCGAGGAGGCTAAAAAGAAAGGGAATCAGTCTGCTTCTACTACCAATAGCCCGATCATTGGAAAAAAGACTGCAAGAAATTCCAGGATGATCTAAAGAAGGGTGGTGGACCCACGCCTTCTGGTATTCTCGTTATTGAGTTTAATCTATCTACTTCCGATTCATGGGTATTTATACCAGGCATGAATCTGTACGGATGAACATAAACTTGAAAGTAGAAGAGATTATGGGAAACAAGAGGTGGACCTAAGAGTTTGGAATAGAATCAGAGTTGCCGCAACTGCTATAGGCTCCATTATTCTTGTTTTGCCCAGTAGACTTGTATTAGTACTTCATAATGTGTATTACATACTTATGTAAGTTCTAATAAAGTATGTGGTTTATACATATTGAATATGAAAACTTAAGTTCAAAATATAACGTTAATACTAAGAGGTTTAAATCCAATGATTTAAACAAAACTCTAATATGGGACTGTCATTTGGGTCGCATAAATGAGAAGCGCATTTCAGCACTTCACAAGTGCGGACTTCTAAGTCCATTTTAATTCTATTCGGTGAAGGGTGCGAGGCTTGTTTGATGGGCAAAATGAATAGAGCACCCTTCATTGGCAGAGGTGAAAGGCGGGTGACCTATTTGGCCTAATGCGCAACATGATGTATGTAGGCTAATGAGCTCACTTCCATGAGTGGTTTAAGTTACTTTATCAGTTTTACTGCTGATTGCAGTAGATTTGGTTATGTCTATTCAATAAGACATAAGTCTGACACTTTTGATAAATTCAAAGAGTTTAAGACTGAAGTACAAAACCCGCTTGGGAAAAGTATTAAGGCATTTCGTTTATATCAAAGTGCAGAATAGTTGTCCACAAAGTTTCATGATCATCTTGAGGGATATGAGATCTTATCATAATGGACTCCGCCAGGAATACCGCAACAGGATGGTGTGTCAGAAGGCTGGAATCGAGCATTGTGGGATATGGTTCGTTCCATGATGAGTCACTCTGATCTCCTAATCTCTTTCTGGGGTTATGCTCTAAAAACAACCATGTTCATTATTAATCGGGCGCTGACAAAGTCAGTGAAGGAATGTACACCTTGATGGTAATATGGATGGTACAGTTTCTCAGGAACCACTGGACAACCCTGTAGAGCAGGAACCACCCACTGCAGTTCTTCAGGACGGTCCAAGGCGATCTGAAAGCACCAGTCGTCCACCTGTGAGATATGATATTTATGTGACTCAAGGTGACAAGCTGGTATTGGTGGATCAAGTTGATAAACCCACCACCTTTCGAGAAGCCATGGACAATACCTATTCTCAGAAAAGGTTGGATGCCATGTAGCGGAACTGGAATCTAAGTTTTGATAAAGCTGATAATTAGTTCGCCTTTATCAAGAACGAAGATGGGCCTAGCGTTTATAGGAAGGCGGATGGAAGTAAGATAGTCTTTCTGGTGATGTATGTCGATGACATTTTATTCATTGGAAACGACATCCCAACCTTAAGCTTTACAAAGGCTTGGTTAAGGGAATAGTTTCCCAATGAAGGACTTAGGTGATGCTGCTTACATCTTGGGGATCAAGATATATAGAGGTCGCACCAAGTGGGTCTTGGGTTTAAGTCAGAGCACCTATGTGAACAAGTTATTGAGTAGGTTTGTAATGCTTGATTCCAAGAAAGAATTCTTACCCATCCGTCATGGCATAAAACTTAGCAAGACTCAATGTCCGGTGACAGCTGATGAGCGGGAAAAGGATGGATGGAATTCCATATGCTTCGACTATTGGATCCATCACGTATGCCATGACATGTACGAGACCTAACGTCTTGTTTGCCTTAAGCTGTACCAGTAGGCATCAATCCAACCCCGGTGAGGAACAATGGACTGCAGTCAGGGCAATCCTCAAAATTTTGAGGAGAACCGAGGATGCTTTTCTTGTATACGTAGAAGGAATAATGATGATCTAGTCATCGAAGGTTCTTTTTGATGCTAGTTTCCAAACGGATTCTGATGACTATTAGAGTCAGTCAGGATATGTGTTCGTGTTGAATGGTGAAGCTTTCAGCTAGTAAAGCATGAAGCAGGACACCATTGCCGATTCTACAGAGAAGGCTGAGTACATTACTGCCTTAGAAGCAGCAAGGAAGGCTTCATAACTGGGTTAGGCATAATGTCAAACCCATCTAATCCAGTAAGCTTATTTTGTGACAATACTCCATTGCGCAAGCTAAAGATCCCAAAGCATATAACAGATCCATACATGTACCCATAAAATATCACCGAATACGAGAAATCGTCGAGTGGGGTGATGTGAAGATCACTTACGTTGCATCAGATGATAACACAACCGACCCTTTGACCAAGGCTCTTCCTCAACCGAAGAACGAAAAGAATGTGAGGTCAATGGGTATAGACTGGGCTTAGATTGGAACTAGAAGCAAGTAGGAGATTGTAAGCAATTTTGTGCCCTAGTCCAATTGTATTATTATGTAAATCACTGTATATATTAATCATCGTTATCAATATATAAAATCGACATTATATTACTTATGTGTTGAATTAATAGGTTAAGTATGTTCTGATATATGTCCACGAAAGTAGTAGAACCATATATCTGTACGGATCACACTTAATGGGTCCCTGGTCAAATATGCTTCGATGAAGCGACCAAGTATGAGGATGATTCTTTATGGTATAGTTCTATTTGCCATTGTGATGAGATCGTAGAATCAGATCATAGATATCACTTGGGAAGTTATATTGGACGACCCGCTTTGAATGGTGCTGTATAGATACAGTCATGAACACGTTCAATTGTGATAACTTATCGTCACATCCTTAGACCAAGGAGTCTTTGTGATTGTTATACAGTAAAGAACTGTGTTTGACTAGTTCCTAACGTTGTCCGTAACAAGACAACCATAACGGACATGATTGACAGGGGGACGGACTGTATGAGTGATACGAAAGGCAGCTAAGGGATTTATCCCTCAAACTACGGTATGAGATAGGTATCTGTTTACGCCACTCAATAGAGATTAACTGAAGGGAGAGCATGGCCATGCCAATGATACGGGTTATCAGTATTCACTAATCTCACAGATTGAGAAACAAAGATTGATTAAATAAGGGTGACGTCTCCATGCCTTATGATCAATCTAGATAACGGGCGATAAAAGGATAGCGACATATACAACAAGAGGTTAAGTCAATTAGTTCGATCATCATGCACGATTGGGTAATCATAATGTCATACTAGAGGACATTGATGATGGATCGGGTAAAATGAAATTCTACGACGATCTGCCAACGGAGCATGAGACTAAAGGGTAAAACCAAAGGATATAATACTAGGGAAATAAAATGGCAAAGAAAGGGTAAATTTGGAACACATGAGCCATGGCCAAAACCGTGCGTTTTGGGCTATGGGCCCGTGTAAGTGAAAATGAAATACGAATAGAGAAAAATCTAGTAATTTGTCGATGTAGTATCCAACTTTGTTTGTGGTCGGATAAGAATTGGACTCGGTAGGGGACCACATGGCCGAAGCAATTAGGTTTCGGCTCATGAGGCCCAAGGTTGCCGGCCCAATTAGTGGCCCAATAGTGGGTCCACACTTATATCCACCATGCTTGGTTAGGTGGTAGAGATTATGATGGTGATTTTCCAAGGAATGGGCAAGGCATGGGCAAGGCATGGGCTAGGCATGGGCAAGTGGGAGTTGGTTTGCAATGACACTTTGAGCCATGCTCCAATCACCATCTCATCTCTCCAAAACAAAAAGGGAAGACCACATAACATAATAACACAACACAAAATTGGTGGCTCTCTCTCTCCCACTACTCTTGCTCATGGGCGACAGCCACTCCTCCATTTTCAGCACAAGAGGTTCTTTCATTTTGAAGAACAATCTCCCTTTCTTCTTCCTTTCTTGCCAAAATGATCACGAGATCTCTCTAGTCGAACGACATGGTCTTTGATCCCGTCATACGGTTACGTAGGCGCCTAAAGAAAAGGCTCAAGCCTAGTCTTGATATATCCGGTGTCCAGTTCTGGTGACCAAAAGGGCGTGAGCCTTAGCTCCTTGCTCCGAGATTCAATCGACCTGAAACTAGCAGGATATGAAAGAAGACTTAAAGGGATACCTCCTTTGTGAAATAGCAAATTTCTAAAAGAGCGTTGGTTTGGGATATACTGGTCAAGAAAATTTACTGCTCTGCAGAATCTGTCCAGCACAAACGGGAAAAATGTTTTGTTTCAGACGGAGGTCTACATTATATCCGACAAAATCAGTGGATGGTGACGGATATTCTACGCCAGATGACGGATGATAGATGACGAATGAAGTATGCCGAATGACGAGTCTATAACGCCGAAAAAAAACACCCGATGATTGATAACGGATGTCAGATGGATGGTGGATGACAAACTTATAATTCCCTTCCCACCTACTAAAACGTAATTAACGAGTGGGCAAAACAACACTCGCTCGAAGGTTGAACCAAGATCTGAAGAAAATTAACAAGCTCTGTTACAATGTCAATCTTAAGGTTTATTGATAAATACCTTTATTAAACTCCATGTTCACAATACAATAGAATGTTCCTTTATATAGAGAACAATAGGAAAACTAACCATAGTGAATTGAAAATGTGGCATAGTGGACTAAGTGAACTGTAATTTTCCCTAGGTTAAAAAGTGATTCTAGGCTTGTGTTGAGTATAAAAGATAAGATAATTCTAGTTCAATATGGTATACATTGCCACCTTTTTAATTCACCACAATGTATAATTTTAAGTGTCAATTCACTGTGAGAAACTTTACATTTGTGTCAATTTACCCTAACATCAGGTAAAATGGACTGAAAAAGTAATATTCTTCAATTTTTATAAAATAGAAAACATGTCCTTAATGTTGAAGATAAAACAATTAATTAAAAGTGTAAGGGTCGGTCAGGATACTCAAAAATGTCCGACCCAATTTCTATGCCTCTGCTACTATTTTGGAGGTTTGACATATATGAAGAGATGGCTGAAACCGAGAGCTGAAGGGGTGAAGAGGTGGTCAGATAAGGAAGCTCGGGATGGAGTTGCTCCCGAAACTTAGTTTTGAGAAGCCCAGATTTGGCCATGTGTCCCCGTCCAAGGGCATGACTGTATAGGTTTCGAGAAGGCCATATCTAGTCGGAGAAAGGAGCAGGGGGCCGAAACATGTTGAGCCGCTGGAGCTATGGCTGGTGGAGAGAGGAGGTTGCTTCGAGATGAATATTGGTTTTGGGCAGGGGAGGCCGCCAACGCAATTTTCAAGGTGGAGGGTGGAGTGAACCCAAGCGACCCTGTGAGACAGGGCTGGAAAGACAGACGACTCCAGGGACCTCGTTGGAAATAAAATCTCAGTCACTGTAGATTGGGGGAGGAGGGGACAAATTTGGAGCTGATTCTCGCTGGTCGGTGTTTAGAGGTGGCTCGGGAAGATTCTAAATTTCTCTATGATGCCTAAAGTTGTCGAGGACGGCAAAGGCAGCTCGCAAGAAGCTCGTAGACGATCGATGGGGGAGTCAAATGGAACGGCTTCATCGAGAAAGACGGTGACTTTATTGAATCAGAATTGAGCTGGCCGGGCCAACACAAATAAAACTATACTAATATGCACTGTATTGAATTTAATAAAGTGGTATAGTACACTATAGTAAATTGTAGGGGTAATTACAGATCAATACACCCGTCGAAACCTCATTTCAGGATTGGTACCCCAAGTTTGAAACTTTTTTTTTCGGTACCCCAAATTTTATTAAGTTACACTTAGGTCTAATTTTGTTAGATTTAACTGATGTGGCTGGTAAAAAGTCCAAAATATCCTTGGTAAATAACCCTTTAATTATACAATTATTTAATTAAATGTGAAATGACCATTTTATCCTCTATTCAACGACAAAATAAAATCATATTTTAAGGGTGAAATTGAAAGAGATCACCACGGGTTCCAAACAATGAATATCATGCAGCGGACTATATGTAACCGTGGTGATCGTGAAAAACTTGATCTTAATGCCATTTGAACATGTTATAAACATAATTAAAATCTTATATTTACCTCTTGTAATCGACAAGAACACAAGCGTAGTGTCCTCTCTATCAAGCCCACACAAGCACACAACCGAAATGAGAGAAATCGGCAATGAGGGAGAGAGAGAGGAGGAGTTGGTTGCTGAAAAATTCAAAGGATAAGATAAATAAGATATTTTGTAATTTTTAATTTGAAATTAAATTGAATTTCAAAATAAAAATTGCATTATCTATCCCTTTAATCCTTCTTATTTGCATTTGACCCCTCTCTTATCTTAAACCCTAAATGGGCTTTAAGCCCGTTTAACTAAAACCCAAATTAAACCCATTAACTTGAGTTCTAATTTCGGTTTAGTCAAAACGGCTCAATTTCCTCGAATTGATTTCTTCAACCGTCTGGTTAAAACCTTAGGCCAGAAAACTACCGAATTGTTCTCAATTCTCATCCATAATTGTTGTCATGTATCGTGCTTAATGCGTGTGACCCTCTAGGCTCACGAATAATTGGCAGACTAGTAAAATTACCATTTTACCCTTTCCATCATAAGTGGCCTCTAGCAAGACATTATGATTATCCAATATTCGTGATTATCGATTATTCGACTTAACCTGTTATCGTACATGTCAATGTCCTTTTATCAAACTGATATCCAGATTGATCAATAGGCATAGAACGGTCATCCTAATTTATCAATCACTGTTTCTTGATATCTGAGATGACTGAAACCTGATACTAAGGTATCACCTGCATGGCCATGCTATTTCTTCAGTCATACTCATCAAGTGGCCTAAACGTATATCTTTCTCATACCGAAGTATGAGTGATAAATCCCTCAGACGCCTTTTGAGTTCACTAGTGCAATAAATGCCAAAGCCAATCGAAGCCATTATAGCTACCCTTTTACAGATAACGTTAGACTAGGTCAAACTTAGGTATTTGTTACATAGTGTACACAAAGACTCCTTGGTCTTAGGATATAATGACAAGTTATGATATGTGAGTATCTCATGACTGGATCTATGCAGCATACTCACAATCGGGTTGTCCGATATCATCGACCTGATGATATCTATGATATAACTCCGGCACATCTTTGCCATGATCAGTAGAGCGTGATCACAAGGAGTTAGTCTCATACTGATCTCTTCAGAAGAAGCTTAGCTGATCAGGGACTCTATCGAATGCAACTCTGTCTGATCTATAGTTCTACTATAAGTGGTTACACACGTTATGACATAGATCAAATCACATTAGATATATTACTACAACACATTAGTAATATTATACCGTTTATTATGTAGAATAATGATGTCCGTTACAATATAGATTGAAGAATTATTTTGGACTAGGGCACAAACCTAACAATCTCCCACTTGCCCCTAGTTCCAACCTAAGTTCCAATCTACCCCCATAGACTTCACGTGCGCCTCATGCTTAGGCTGCGGTAAAGCTTTTGTCAGGGGATCAGGAACATTGTCATTAGTCGGTACATAAGCCATCTCCACATCACCGTTATCAATATACTCTCTGATAATGTGATACTTCCTCTGTATGTGTTTAGTTGTGTTGTGGAATCTGGGCTCTTGAGCTAATGCTATGGCCCCAGTGTTGTCACACAACAAGCTTACCGGATCAGATGCTCGCGGCATTACATCTAATTCAGTTAGAAAGCTTCTAACCCATACGGCTTCCTTAGCTGCTTCTGTTGCAGCTATGTACTCAGCCTCTGTTGTAGAATCGGCAGTTGTGGCTTCCTTGAAGCTCTTCCAGCTGAATGCTCCGCCATTTAACACGAATACAAATCCTGCTTGTGATTTGAAATCATCAGGATCTGTCTGAAAGCTAGCATCAACGTATCCTGTGACTGCTAGTTCTCCATCCTTCCCACCATACACTAGGAATGCGTCTTTAGTTCTCCTTAGATACTTAAGGATACTCTTGACAGCAGTCCAGTGCTCCTGGCCTGGGTTAGATTGATATCTGCTGGTACAGCTTAACGCGAACGAGACGTCTGGTCTCGTGCAAATCATAGCATACATGATGGATCCCATAGCCAAAGCATATGGGATCTTACTCATTCTGCTTAGCTCATCAGGAGTCTTAGGACTCCGTTGTTTGCTAAGCTTAATGCCATGTCGCATGGGTAGGTATCCCTTCTTAGAATCAAGCATTGAGAATCTTCTCAACACCTTATCTATGTAAGTGCTCTGACTTAGGCCCAATATTCTCTTGGGTCGATCTCTGTAGATCTTGATGCCCAAAATGAAAGCAGTATCACCTAAGTCCTTCATCGAGAAGCATTTCCCTAACCAAGCTTTAACTTCAAGCGGGGTTGGGATGTCATTCCCGATGATCAGTATGTCATCGACATATAGCACTAGGAATACTATTTTACTCCCACTCGCTTTCTTATATACGCAAGGCTCACTTTCGTTTTTGATAAAACTGAATTCCCTTACGGCTTCATCAAAACGAATGTTCCAACTCCGTGAAGCTTGCTTTAATCCATAAATGGATCTAAGCAGCTTACAAATCTTTCCGGGATTCTCTAGATCAACAAAACCCTCGGGCTGTGTCATATACACATCCTCTTTTAAGTTCCCGTTAAGGAAGGCGGTTTTGACGTCCATCTGCCATATCTCATAGTCGTAGTATGCTGCTATGGCTAGAATGATCCGGATAGATTTTACCATAGCCACGAGTGAAAAAGTCTCGTCATAATCGATACCTTCGATTTGGCGATAACCTTTCTCAACCAGTCTAGCTTTATAGGTCTGAGGTTTTCCTTCCATGTTGGTCTTAATTTTATAGACCCATTTGCAGCCGATGGGTTTTATCCCAGGGGTTTGATCCACCAAGTTCCAGACTTGGTTATCTGACATGGATTTCATTTTCTCATTCATGGCGTTCTGCCATTTTTCGGAGTCTGGACTGGCCAAAGCTTGTCTGTAGGTTTCTGGATCATCCTGATCCACCAACATCAAGTCATTTCCTTCAGTGGCTAGGAAGCCATATCTGATAGGAGCTTGACGAGATCTCTCAGACCTTCTTGGACCATCTGGAATGGGTGTCGGGATTGGTTCTTGATCAATGACCTCTTCTGGCTCCTGTATTTCTACATTCGGCGTAGTGGGTTGCTCCGTATCTTCTTGAATTTCTTCAAGATGTACGACACTCCCACTAGCTCTTTTGGAAATAAATTCCTTTTCCAAAAATACCCCTCCTCGAGCAACAAAAACTTTGTTCTCGCTGGGTTTGTAGAAATAGTACCCCCTTGTTTCTTTAGGGTACCCCACAAAGACACATTTGTCTGATTTGGGTTCGAGCTTATCACCTAGCAAACGCTTGACGTAAGCTTCACATCCCCAAATCTTAAGGAAAGCTAATAAGGGTTTCTTCCCGTTCCATACTTCGTATGGAGTGCTTTCCACTGCCTTTGTAGGAGCCCGATTCAATATGAATGCGGCCGTTTCCAGGGCATAGCCCCAGAAGGAGATAGGAAGATCAGCCTGACTCGTCATTGATCGAACCATGTCAAGCAAGGTCCGATTTCTCCGTTCGGATACACCATTCATTTGAGGTGTTCCAGGCGGAGTCAATTCAGAGATGATCCCACACTCCTTTAAATGACTGTGAAAATCTTGGTCTAAGTACTCACCGCCTCGGTCAGATCGAAGTGCCTTTATACTTTTACCAAGCTGGTTCTGTGCTTCGTTCTGGAACTCTTTGAACTTGTCAAAGGTTTCCGACTTATGTCTCATAAGATAAACATACCCATATCTACTGAAGTCATCAGTGAATGTAACGAAGTAGTGAAAACCTCTTCTGGCCTGAGTGCTCATTGGCCCACAAACATCGGAATGTATGAGGCCTAGTAAGTCACTCGCCCTTTCACCCAAACCGGTAAAAGGTGCTTTTGTCATTTTGCCCATAAGGCATGACTCGCATCTCTCAATTGAAGTGAATTCAAACGGATTTAGAAGCCCACACTTGTGAAGTGTTGAGATGCGTTTCTGGCCTATATGGCCTAAGCGGCAGTGCCATATCACAGTCTGGTTTAAATCATCGGATTTAACCCTTTTGTTACTGATATTATAAATCGAGCTAGTGTCAGTGTTTTGAATATTAAGAATATATAAACCACCAACTAATGAAGCATTGCAATAAAACATGTTTTTCTTGAAAATACTAAAAACTCCATTATCAATTGAAAAATGATATCCTTCCTTGTCGAGCAAGGAAATTGAAATAATATTTCTGCGAAATGCAGGTACACAATGAACATTATTTAACAATAAAACTAGCCCACTGGGCAAACTGAGACTAATATCTCCTATAGCAGTTGTCGAGACTTGATTGCCATCGCCAACTGGTAGGTCCGCCTCGCCCTTGCTCACTTCTCTTCTACTTCCCAGAGCCTGCACATTAACACAAATGTGAGATTCTGCACCGGTATCAAGTACCCAAGAATCTGAAGTAGATAAACTGAGATTGAGCTCAATAACAAATATACCTGATCCTGAAGACGTGGAAGATCCACTCTTCTTAAGAAACAACTTGTGTTTCTTGCAATCCTTCTTCCAGTGCTCAGTCTTTGGCAATAGAAGCAGACGACATCCTTCTTAGGATTCTCAACAGCCTTTGGAGCTGTTGGACCCTTAGGTTGTCGAATCTTCCCTGCTAGGTGCATAGGAGCCTTACCCTTGCCCAGGCCGGCTTTCTTGAAGCTCACTTGCTTGTTGACCATAAGAACCTCCTTGGTTTTCCCCTTGAGATTATTTTCAGCAGTCACGAGCATACCATGAAGCTCTGACATGGTTTTATTCATGTCATGCATATTGTAATTTCCAACGAATTCACGATATGCTTCTGGAAGTGAATGCAGCACAAAGTCTGCAGACATTTCCTTGTCCACAGGATGACCTAGTCTGGTCAAATGTTTCAAAAGACGTTTCATCTTAAGGACATGAGGACTGACAGGAGCTCCAGCCTTTAGCTTGTAAGACATCAGTTCAACGAAAGTGTCGTATCTTTCGACATGCGCTTTCTCTTTGAACATTTTCTCGATCTCAGCCATACAGGCTTTGGGATCGTCGGAAATGTCCAAGAACTGTTGCTGCAAGTCTAGCACCATACTGCCCATCATGATGCACTGCACGTCAATCCGGTCGCTAAGGAATTTCTGGTAGGTATCCCTTAGCGCCCTTGAGGCGTTCAGTGCTGGTTCAGTAGGTGCTTGTTCCTGGGTAAGGATATAATCCTTACGTTCATGCTTGAGAACGAGTCTCAAATTCCGGTCCCAATCGAGAAAGTTTACGCCGTTAAGCTTATCATTCTCGATTAGTGACCTAAGCGCGCTACCAGAGTGATTCGTGTTTGCCATATTATATCTACACGGTAAACAACTTTTAATCAGTATTAATTAAAATTGAAGTTGGAGATTTAATTATAAAACACTTTCTAATTCTAACTTTAGAATCTGAACCAGGATCCCATCTTACTCTCAATTGACGTGAACGGAGGCTCACTGCTCCAATTGAGTGCATCAAGGTAGGAGTAAATCCATCTACAAGACCATGTAGTTCCTGGCCAGGGTCTGTACTTGTTAGTACGTGGCATACCCTATACTGATACCCTAGTTCAGCCCTAGCTGACAATCGTAGACAACTCTACCAAGCTTGAACTATGGATAGAACTAATGTGACTACTACGCGGAGGCGCACGCACCCACACAGAACTACCCATCTCATCCAGACTTCTTCTCTATGAATGCTACGCGGAGGCGTACCGACATCCATAGGGTCAAAGCCCTTTTGAGTGCCCAAACTTGAATGGTATCACGCTTGACTTGTAATTATTTGTGTTTAAGAGAATTATAAAAGTCTGATTGTATATCGATACAATCTTAATCTGGAATCATCAATTGCAAATTCATGCAAAGATGATCCCTTAGCAGGTTACATGCGAGTCTGATTAAATTTCAATTTTAATCTTTGCATGTGGGTGATAGCAAATCATACATAAACTTGTATATTAAACTAACATACATTCATACATTCAAACATACAAATGTAACGATAAAATATGCATAGCTAAGCCCATCTTAAGTTCCTAAGAATCTAGCAAAACTGATCCTAAAGACATGGTCTTCAAGATCCAAACTTGTTCCATTCTTGTGAACTCCCACTGGCTTCGAGCCTCCTTCAATCCGAGTCTCCCTCTTGACTTGATTCTTGTGTCGGTCTTCGTGATTACAAATTAAATAAAATACAAATCACGACACGCAGGCCGTATTTACTACAACCCAAAATTAAGCAACACGCAAGTTGCAAAACCGAAATTAAAATGCAAATCTAATGGGCTTAGCTAGCATCATGTGGAAAACATCATGTTATCAAAGATCATGTTATCAATCAACATGCTGATCAAACAAATAATTTTTCCAATTTTTATCTTTCTTAAGTGTGGAAAAATTCCGGTTTATCGAAACCGGACTGTTTAATCGATTAATTGAATTTTGGACCGGTTCTCGCTGATTTATCAAAACCGAACCAAATCTGAAAATTAATTTTATTAGGGTTTCCAATAACCTTGTGAACCAACCGGTTCGCTCGAATCTGGTCGAGCCGAACCGGCTCAACGGAAGGTCGCCTGCGGAGGCAACCACGGTGGCCCGTGAGGGCTACCGAGGTCACCCGCGGGGCTGACCGTGGTCGGCCACGGGAACGACCATGGTAGCCCGCGAGGGCAGCCATGGTCGCCCCTAGGGCAGACCTTGGTCGCCCGCGAGGCAACCATGGTGGCCCCCACGGGCTGCCATGGTCGCCCGCGAGGGCTGCCATGGTCGCCCGTAGGCGACCCTCGTCGGCCCATGGTGCTGACCATGGTCTGCCCTAGGGCATTCCATGGTCCACCATGGGACTCGACCTGGTCGGCCATGGCTAAGCCATGGCTAACTCCGAAAAACCCAAAAAAAAAATTAATTAATTTTCCAATTTCCAAAATCAATCAAATCTTAAAAAAATTTCGATTTACATGCATGCTAATGATGAAGAACACATATAAACATAAAAAATATCAGATTTAAACATATACAAATAAACATAATAACCATGGCTCTGATACCACTGAAAGAGATCACCACGGGTTCCAAATAATGAATATCATGCAGCGGACTATATGTAACCGTGGTGATCGTGAAAAACTTGATCTTCATGCCATTTGAACATGTTATAAACATAATTAAAATCTGATATTTACCTCTTGTAATCGACAAAAACACAAGCGTAGTGTCCTCTCTATCAAGTCCACACAAACACACAATCGAAATGGTTTTTCACTCAAACTTTTTGCTAGAAAATTAGAGAGAAAACTTGAGCAATAATGGAGGTAGAGAGAGTGAGAGGAATCGGCAATGAGAGAGAGAGAGAGGAGGAGTTGGTTGCTTAAAAATTCAAAAGGATAAGATAAATAAGATATTATGTAATTTTTAATTTGAAATTAAATTGAATTTCAAAATAAAAATTGCATTATCTATCCCTTTAATCTTTCTTATTTGCATTTGACCCCTCTCTTATCTTAAACCCTAAATGGGCTTTAAGCCCGTTTAACTAAAACCCAAATTAAACCCATTAACTTGAGTTCTAATTTCGGTTTAGTCAAAACGGCTCAATTTCCTCGAATTGATTTCTTCAACCGTCTGGTTAAAACCTTAGGCCAGAAAACTACCGAATTGTTCTCAATTCTCATCCATAATTATTGTCATGTATCGTGCTTAATGCGTGTGACCCTCTAGGCTCACGAATAATTGGCAGACTGGTAAAATTACCATTTTACCCTTTCCATCATATGTGGCCTCTAGCAAGACATTATGATTATCCAATATTCGTGATTATCGATTATTCGACTTAACCTGTTATCGTACATGTCACTGTCCTTTTATCAAACCGATATCCAGATTGATCAATAGGCATAGAACGGTCATCCTAATTTATCAATCACTATTTCTTGATATCTGAGATGACTGAAACCTGATACTAAGGTATCACCTGCATGGCCATGCTATTTCTTCAGTCATACTCATCAAGTGGCCTAAACGGATATCTTTCTCGTACCGAAGTATGAGTGATAAATCCCTCAGACGCCTTTCGAGTTCACTAGTGCAATAAATGCCAAAGCCAATCGAAGCCGTTATAGCTACCCTTTTACAGATAACGTTAGACTAGGTCAAACTTAGGTATTTGTTACATAGTGTACGCAAAGACTCCTTGGTCTTAGGATATAATGACAAGTTACGATATGTGAGTATCTCATGACTGGATCTATGCAGCATACTCACAATCGGGTTGTCCGATATCATCGACCTGATGATATCTATGATATAACTCCGGCACATCTTTTCCATGATCAGTAGAGCATGATCACAAGGAGTTAGTCTCATACTGATCGCTTCAGAAGAAGCTTAGCTGATCAGGGACTCTATCGAATGCAACTCTTTCTGATCTATAGTTCTACTATAAGTGATTACACACGTTATGACATAGATCAAATCACATTAGATATATTACTACAACACATTAGTAATATTATGCCTTTTATTATGTAGAATAATGATGTCCGTTACAATATAGATTGAAGAATTATTTTGGACTAGGGCACAAACCTAACAGAAATTGTCTTTTCACCTAAACAAATAAAAATGTAAATAGTAAATACATAACCTATGAAATTACAATAAATCCCTTATCTTCTTTCTTTATTTTTCACATATTTAAAACCTTATCTATTTGCCTTCCCAACCACATCTCTAACTCTTCATCTTCATATACATGAAGATGAGGGCGTTGGCGAGGGCTGACTGGCCCAAAGGCTCCAGGCTGGGCGTCGGTGAGAGTCGATCTGGAGCGGGTGAGGGCGTCGGCGAGGGCTGGGCCGAAGCGGCTGAGGGCGTCGGCAAGGGGTGCGCCGAAGCGGCCGAGGGCATCGGCGAGGGTCGATCCGGAGGACGAGGTGGGCTGCGCCGACGCGACTGAGGTCGATGGTCCTCTCAGATGGGCTGCGCCGAGGCGTCGGCGAGGGCGTTGGCTGAGGTCGACGCCCTCCTGGTCCGCCCCACATCCTCCAAGCTCGCCGCCGATCTGAGCACCAAGGCGTACCTGCAGCAGCTCGATTTCATGAAGACTAGGGTCGAGACCTCAAGTTCCAGTGCCGGAGACGTCTCTGCCTGACCTCGTCGTCTCCTCCGCCTTCGCTGCTGGTCATCATCGCCGGTGTATTTGTTTTATGATTTTCCTCTCTTTTTAGGGTTTGTGAGTGGGGGTAGATCTGATCGGTTGTGGTGGTGTGTGTGTGTGTGTGTGTCCGAGGAGGGTCTTCGGAGGGATCTACTACAGGTTCAACGGGTATTTAGATAGATTCATGGACTTAATTGTTTGCCCCAAACCAACATTTGAGAAATTTACATCTTTTTCTTTCAATTTCTTGAAAAAAATTGGTTGAAAAAAATTTGTTGAATGTAGGCTCCAGCAATTGAAATAAATACAAAATTAAAAAATTTGATTAAATGTTAACTTGAAAATTTTGATCAGTTTCAATTTCATTTTGTCAAACCAAAAGAAGCAAGATAAAAATGGAATAAATAATCCAAAGAGAAACTAAAATTTTAGGAATTAAAATTGATGACATGTGTTTGAAAATTTGATGAATAGATGAGGGCATTTTGGTCATTTTACAGGCCTTTATTTATTTATTTATAATTTATAACTTGAAAAGACACCTGTATTCTTGAATCATATAATAAACCTAATATTTTATGGAGGGTAAAATAGTAAATTCATATTTATAAAATAATCACACCATGCAAATAATAACCGGGGGCATTTTGGGTATTAAAAAATATATGAACAGTGTTGTTAGATTTAACAGAATTTGAACTGAGGTGTTAACGTGGGGACCGAGAAAAAAAAATCAAACTTGGAGTACAAATCTTGAAATGAGGTTTCGATGGGTGTATTCATCTGTAATTACCCCTAAATTGTAACTATCCCAAAAAGATAAGTTGTGTAGCTGTAATGAAGTTTACGAAAATGATTATGCAACCTCATTAGAATATTCCAATGATGATGTGCATTTGGATTGTATTTTGTAATTTGAAAACGGCATTACTCCTCTTTAGTTTACCATGCATCTGCAATGAATCACATTTCTCTGAAACAAGTACAATTGTAACCTGCTAGTGATATTCAACAATTTGGAACTGTAAACTTGACTAGTAGCTATATATTATTTTGCAAGACAGGACAAAAGAGAAGAAGAGACTATGAATGTTGAGTGAGAGACATTATTGGATCATGAGATCAGATCCAGCGTTTGAAACTTGTAGAGTTGTGGGTTGCTTTGAACCACCGATCCCAGCCGACACCATGCCCTCCACTAAAAGTCCTGTATTTCATCTATAAATTAATTCTAAATATATATACATACATAGTATTGAAAATGGATGGATGATTTTGTTACATGGGAAGTAGTGGATCTGGAATGGATTCAACGCTTGAAATGAGGCTGCGTATATATACATAACAACAATAATATAAATGGTGAGAAACACATAATTATTACAAGTATGTATATAAAATGAATGAAAGAAATGAGTGGTTAATTACTGGTGGCAGACAAGAGAGGCTTCACCCAAGGCCTCTACTTGATCAATCTCTTTCTCGAGGAAATCAATCTGGTTGTGGAGATGAGCAACAGCAGCAGCCATCCGATGCTTGCCGTAGAACCTGCTGGCTGCGCCTGACACGTGATCTCTTCCTTGCCCCGACATCAACTCATAGATCTGAACCTCAAGGAAATGAACTGCAACACACAAATATAGAGTAAAGGTCAGACCGCACACGTACTGGACCAGACCACCACACCCAATTATGCATTACTTTTCTTGTAAACTATATTATTATTAATTCACTTCCGTATACACTAGAGTAAGCCTTTGCTCACCTTTTCACGACTCATTTATTCAATTTCGTATGAAAACAACATGGCCTAAGGCCTATCTCCATTTTGGCTCAAATACATGGTTTTATTACTATTTTTGAAATATCCAAACCAAATATATAAATAACTATAATATATATTAGATTTGATAATTTTAAATTGTTTATATTTATGGAGATAATGGAGAAGATAGAATGGGCACACCAAGTCAAAACTAAGGAATTAGCCAACAATCCCACCGTGTCTTCGTGCCAACACCACCTTCTTTAATTTCTTTTTTATTTGTGTTTGACTAACTCGTCACCACCTTAGCAATCCAATGTTGACATTTTCTAAGCGGATTCGTCATGTTATTTCTTTTATCTACAAGTGAAATTTTATTGAATTAAATTGGTTTTTTTTAAAAATAACTCAGGTAAGTGCATGCAATCGCTAAAGAAAACAATTATCACAAAGCTAGGTAAGTGTCACACTATAGATATTTTTCATAAACATCCCTCATACGTGATCGAAGAACTTCGCCCATGTTCGTTGTGTGCTCTCCCTCTCCCAGGTCAAGAATGTTTACATCAGAGATGTTTAGGATCCTCGACGGGTAAAGTTCATACAACAAACTCCCACGTCGACTCTTGATCATTACGCTCCCCCCCCCCCCCCCCCCCCCCCCCCACTTAGCATAAGGACTGTAACCTCAAACCCCAAAGAAGTCCTAACCGCACACCACCGAAGCACTTCCCACTTCCGAATAAGGAAATAACCCAACGTACAAAACCCGACAAGCTCAAGACAGAGGGCCGACCTTACAACGCCGGCCGACAAGGAGTCAAGACTGAGCCCTGAAAGAAAACAGCTGAAGACACTAACATAGGCCTGCTCCGGCGCAAGCCTACAAGATAATGACTAGATACACTCATCTTGCCCAAGATATAAATGAATATTCTCTCACCTTATTTTATTGGCTTTCTAGATCTTTTTCCTTTATTTTGCTAAAGTTGTATTTAGGGAACTCCTCTATAAAGTAGTATAAATAGGGTGGAGGGAATTGTAATTCTCGACTTTGGAAGAGCCAACAAACAAAGCTCGACACTAGTTCACAGTCATTTAAGTCGCCGGAGGTTTTTCTGGCAAATAAAATACCAATCCCATCCTCAAGAGAAGGAGCGATTGGCCCAGACCTCTGGTCCTTAAACACGTCACATCTTGCGTGTATATTTTTGTTTGCTTAATCTATCTAAGTACAACAACAGTCAATCAATCGCTCACTCTATATACTTGTTTCTACCACGAAAAGATGGTTAGGAATTCCGGCGCTGTCAATAACTCTCAACCAAACAATTGGTATCATAGTATGTTTTTTTTTTGAAGAGAAGAAGAACTTTAAATTGTTGAACAATCCAACGACTATATTCTAAGTCGATCCTTGCTAACTCGAAAATAAAAATAACAATTTTTCGAGGAGAGCTTAGAAAAATAAAAAATGACTTTCAGGTATGGTTTGAGACAGTGAGCAACGCAAATATAGGGTTAAAAGAGTCATTAAGAAAATACAAACTTTCCAATTCTATTGAATACATGAAATGCCATTCAACTGAATCCGTGACCACTATCCTCTCGTACTCCTTCTTCTCCGTCGTCCTCCTCTGCTGGTGCTCCGCCGCCTCCGCTCCTCCTCGTAGCGGCGGATCATCTCCCGCCTCCGTCACATTCGTCACCATAATCGCCATCTTCTTTTTCGTCTTCTAGAGCTCATTTTTCTCGAGCTCCTCGAGGTGGCGAGCCTCGACCCGGTGCACGGCGACATCGGTTTGCTTCTCGGGTTTCAAATTAGAAATCACGATACTGAAGATCGATAAATTGCAATCCAGACGAATTTGGGCACAAATTCACAATTACTGTTGTATTAGAAACCTATTATTATTATGTTGGAAACCTAAAACTGTTTGGTTGGAAACTATATTTTGGACATATAATTTTACAGAGTTACATGACACACTCAATGCTCATCGTTTCTTTTGATTAAATTGAACAATTTTGTAATTAATTGAAAACTTCTTAAAGTAGAAAACATTATTAAAATCATGATAAGTTATAGTTTGAAACATACTAGTGTTTGGTTGGAAACCCATTACTGTGGTATTGAAAACATATTATTGTTTGGTGGGATACTACATTATGCACACACATGCTAACAAAATTACACATCACATTTAATGTTCACTGTTTATTTGTATTAACTGGAACACTTTTGTAATGGTTTGAAAATTAAAATAACTTTTTTTTACAATAGGCATGATTATTAAAATTATGGTAACTAGTATTTAGAAACATGGTAGTGTGATTGGAAACCTATTGCAGTTGTATTGAAAACCTATTATTCCTGTGTTGGAAACTATATTGTGGACATATATAATCGGCTCGAACCCTCGCTGCCCCTGCTCCAACTATTATAAAGAAGGGTCCTTAACCTAGGGGAAAGTGAGCCCTGTTGGGGGGATTGGTGTAACGAGGGGTGAACCCTAGCAGTTGTCATAATCAGCACGGACCCTTGCTACCCCAATTCAAACTACCATAACGAGGGGTCCCCGAGTGTAACAAGGGGTGTCGGGTTCCATACTATACCCTAAAGGGGAAAGTGAACCGTGTTAGGGGAGTATTGTAACGAGCCCCCCTGAGTGTTACGAGGAGTGGCTGAGTGCAACGAGTGGGGAAACCAGGGCAACGGGGGTTCGGCCTAATTATGACACCTTAGCAGTTGTCTTAATTAGACCGGACCCTTGCTGCCCCGGTTCAAACTACTATACCGAAGGGAACCCGAGTGTAACAATGCGTGTTATGTTTCATATTATAACCTAAGGGAGAAAGTGAACCCTGTCAGAGAGTAGTGTAATGAGGGGTGGCCGAATGTAACTAGGGGGAAACCGGGCAACGAGGGTACGACCTCCATATGAAAGCCTAGCGGCTATCATAATCACCCCGGACCCTCGCTACCCCGGATCCGACTATTATAACGAGGGATCCCCAACTATAACAAGGGGTGCCAGATTTAATAATTTTACCTACGGGGGAAAGTGAACCCTGTCTGGGGAATTGTGTAATGAGGGGTACCCGAGTGTAACGAGGGGGGGAACAAAGGCAACGAGGGTTCGGCCTGATTTTGACAGCCTAGCAACTGTCATAATCAGCCCGGACCCTCGTTGCCCCGGTTCCAACTACTATAACGAGGGATCCCCGATGTAACAAGGGGTGCCGGGTTCCATACTATACCCTAAGGGGAAAGTGAACCCTCTTAGGGGAGTGTGTAATGAGGGGTGCTCAAGTGTAGAGAGGGGGGGGGGGGGGGGGGGGGGGAACCGGGGCAGCGAGGGTCCGGCCTGATTATTATAGTTCCAACCACTATACCGAAGGGTCCTAGAGTGTAACAATGGGTGTCGGGTTCCATACTATAACCTAAGGAGGAAAGTGAACCCTGTTAAAGAGTGGTGTAACGAGGGGAGCCCGAGTGTATATAGGGGGGAAACTGGGGCAACGAGGATACGGGCTGATTATGACAGCCGCTACAGCTGTCATAATCAGCCCAGACCCTTGCTGCCCCGGTTCCAACTGCTATAACGATGGGTCCCTGAGTGTAACAAAAGGTGTCGTGTTTTATACTATAACCTAGGGGGAAAGTGAACCCTTTTAGCGGAATGGTGTAATGAGGGATGCCCGAGTGTAACGATTTTCCGGGTTGATTATGGCAGCTGGGCGGTTGTCATAACTAGCTTGGAAACCTGCTATTGTTGGGTTTGAAACTTATTACTATTTGGTTGGAAACGTGTTTCTGTAAGGTTGGAAACCTATTATAGTTAGGTTGAAAACCATACAATACAGTTGGGGTGAAAACATGTTACTGTTGGGTTGTAATCATATTACTGTAAGGTTGGAAACCTATTACAATTGTGTTGAAAATCTGATACTGTTGGGTTGAAAACATATTACTGTTGTACATGAAACCTATTACAGTTGGGTTGGAAACTAGTTACGATTGGTTTGTATACTTGTTATTATTGTATTGGAAACATGTTACTGTTGGATTGGAAACCTATTACGGTTATCCAACAAGTACAAAAATGCATAACACATACGACCTATGTAAAATGAATCACACACATAAACCACCTAAGAAAACATATTTGTTGGGAGAAAAACGAATCTAATAGAATAATTAAGATGCAGCGGAATTAAATAATTCTCCCCACCTGTGCAAATCTCGTAGGAATCTATCAAGCAGAGCAAATCAAACAAGCTACTAGAATATAGCAAACAAGAACACAATAGGCACGCACAATTTTAGCGTGGAAAACCTCATCAAGGCGAGAGAGGAAAAACCACGGGACCCTCGAGGCCGCTTAATCTCCACTATCAATATAATGGGTACAACGAGTTTTCTCTAAATACAATTAGAGGATTACAATATCTCAAGATTAACCAATCTTGGCTCCAACCATGATTACAAGAATGGGTAGAGAAACTTCACCGAATCGATGGCGCCCGATCAAAAAATCGTATCAAATTACTCGGACTTCCAAACGCAACTTCCAATGGTCACAAGGTAGTACCACGTCTTCCGAATACCCTATCCAAAAATCAGCACGATCCAACGGTGGATCAACCTCCGATCGGACTAGAGAACCTTGCTGGTCGGCCTAGAAAATAGCAGAATATTCTGCACGAATTTTACTCTATTTCTCTCTTTAATTGGTCTTGTTTTCTTCTCTCTATTGCCTCCTATTTAAAGGCAAACAATTAGGATTTCTTTCTTCATGTAGGATACTAACTACATGGGCTTTGGGCCTCCACTTATTTAATAAAGGTCCAACACATATAACTCTATAACCAACAAAATTATAAAATTCAATTCTAAAGTTGATCAAAACATTTGATCGAGTTTTAAAATATTGACACTAAGTCACTAGGCAATTTAATTTTTCGCCTGGACCTTGTATTCAGTGTTTATAGTCTTGTAGTAACTTCTAACTTTTTGATAACGAAAAAGCCAGCATGTGTTCTTTTCCCAAGTAAGCAACTTGTACATGAAACGAGTACTAAATGTTTTCACCTGGGAAGTCTACAAGATAGAGAAATAGGAATTGCAACTAGTGTCAGTGTCAAAACAATTATTTACAGACGAATGTAAAAAGGTCAGAATTTTAGAAACAAACATACTTTTTTATAAAAAAAGTATATACCTGATATACTGGAAACTCTATCACACATGAAACGAACTAAAACTCTCCAGTGTTGTTCCTTTGTGTTATTAGTTTTTTCAGCAACTCTCTTTGATCTAACCTTTGAACCCGACTAACCAAACTTGCATTCTTAAATTTTTCAGCAACTCTCATCGATCTACCCTTTGAAACCGACTCATCAAAACTTGAATTCTTAGTTCGAGCCATCACAAACCTAGAAAAACAAAAATTATTTCATACAAAAATTGTTTGAAATCATTTTAGTGCATAAATCATATGAAACTTGTGCATGGACCACATGAATCTAGTACATTAAATGTTAATACCTTGTGCACAAACCGTTAGAACCTTGTGTACGGACTATTGGAAATCCGTGCACAAAACATTGGAACCACGTGCACAATTCGTTGGAAACTTGTCATTGAGTGAATTAGAAGCATGTCTATGAAAACACATTCATAATATATTGAAAGCATGCATACAATATTTTGATAACACGTTCACAATTCAAAGGAAACATCGCATACATATTAAAAAAATCTACTTATCGTTGTGTGAGAATCAACAAGCACTTGATTAAGGAATCGATCAAGCCTTCATCAATTAAACTGTTTTAAACCAACATAAATCTACTATAAAATATATAACTAAAACAATCGTGTACATATAATTGGAAACTTGTTATTGAGTCGTTCAGAAACACGTCTATTGAAAACAAATTCATAATATATTGAAAACATGCACATAATATATTGAAAACATGTTCTTAAATCATTGGAAATATTATATGCATACTAACAAAAATAGAAAACATGCACACTAACAAAAAGAGGAAACATGTGCACCTATTGTTGAAACCTTGCACACGATTCTTCGGAACCTTGCTCAACTTATTACAAATGTATTCATTAATATATATATATATATATATATATATTCTTTCTGTACCTCCAAATTGGCAACAATTTTTCCCAATATCAAAACAAAGAACCAGATTCTTAACTAAGAGAAAAATAAAATATAATGTTCTAGCAATATAAATCCGGATCTGAAACTTAACATACATGATAACGAAATATAAATTCAAGCTCGAAAATGAACGAAATTTCAAGATCTGGTACTTTCACAGCTCGAACAGAAACAAAATCAAATAAATCTCAAGTATTCAAAATCAATTTCACTTTTGACAGAACACAAATGATGACAAATATAAATGAAATTCGAATGTGGAGAGAAAGAGACGATTGTGAGATGAATTAGGTTTGGTTCTTTGTATATTTTACTTTTTCTTTTTACCCTCACACATATTGAAATTATTTGAATATAATTATGAGTTAAACTATTTACAAAATTGCCATTAATATGTTGACACACTATGCGTTGTTTGATTAAAATGTTTGTGTGGTGAAGATGAATTCTTATTGTATTATAAGGATCAAATTATATATATATATATATATATTCAAGTGAGAACCAAAAGATGCGGGAGAAGCAACATAGTTCTGCCATGTGGCAGGGGAGCGAGTATTTTTGTATACCCTATAAGTGAACCTGAAGAGCTAGCATCACGTTTACATTTCGTTAAATATTTCTCATGCTAATTGATTCTTTTACCGTCAAGAGTGTATATTAATTGATCTTTTTATACCTTTTATGTGATCACGGGTTGCTTAGTGGTTGACATGTAGAAACATGTCAATTCAGTTTGAGTATAACCGTCGCTGTAACTTGCAGACATCATAACTTGAGCTAAAGAGTTTCAAATCGGGCCCATAATATATCAAACTGAAGGGAATTTGATGATATACATTTTTTTTGAGAGGAAAGTTTGCAATCTGGAAAGTGTAACAGGCTAGGAAACGACCCATTAGCCTACCCGTTACACCCATATTTGGTGCATTTTGGAGGAAACAAAAGAGACAGAGCTACAGGGAGCCTTAACGGCCCTTTCGGGACCCCGTTACCCAATGAATTAAGAGAAGATAAAGGTCCAAATTGAAGGAAGCCACGGGTTGGGTTAGCGGGCACCTTAACGGCCCGTTACCCAGCCCGTTAACGACACGATTTCAGTATTATAAACCCAAATTTTGACCTATTTTCAGGGAGAGCCACCAGAGAGACAAATAGAGAGCGTTTTCTGTAGACCCTAAGGCAATCCTGGAGACTTCGAGAGGAGCTTCATCACCGTTGAAGGCTAAAACAAGTGTGATAATCAATCGAAGCATCAAGCTCCAATCGAGACCGGAGCAACTAGATTAATTTCATGATCTTCGACTCGGAAAGGTTTAAGGTTTTGGATTTTTATCTCATTAATTCAAATTTTGAATTGAACTTGATTACTTATATTGCTAACACCATGATTATGGGCTAAAATTCTGTAATCATGGGTGCTAGGTCTTTTGCTATGGATATTTTGACTTTTTCATCTATTAGATGAATTATTTTGCGTGCTTGATATGGTTATGTAGTTTAATTGTTGAACACTTAGGTTGAGAAACATTCATTGTTTGATCGGAGTTGTGATGCCAAGCTCAGGAGGGCCGATGGACAACAGACTTACCCATATTCAAGGGGTTTAATTATAAACCCCGATCATGTGGTTGTCTGATTTATCTGAGTGGAATTATCTCGAGGTCGAGATATCCGAGAATAATTCCACTCAAGGTTCGATTCGCTACGAGGGTAGGAATCGACATTGTTGAAGACATGATTTCCATGATTGCTTATTGATTTGTTCATGTTGATTATATGTACAAAAATCTATATTTGATCTGGCACCCGTGATTATTTTCTCAGAATAGTTCTCTCAGTGTGCTAATTGTCATTTAATCACTCAACATTACACATACATTTGATAAATCATTATTTTAGCTATATAGCGGAAATCAGATTGAATTAACCCTCATTGGTCGCTATGGATTCAACCATGTGCTTACCAGGTTTATTATTACTTAAAACGACCGTGTGCACTTGTGTGTAATCGTGTGCATGTGGACTACCTTCTACGGGCCCAACAAGTTTTTAGCGCTGTTGACGGGGACCAATGGTTGATTTAGTTTAATTTTTGCTATTCATTATTTATTTATGGGATAATTCCTGTTCACTATGGTGAACTATGACACATTTGCATGTCAATACTTTGAACTTAAGGTAAACTACACATACCCATCCCCAACTATACCTAAAAGACACATAGCTATCCTCAACTTTCAAACTGGACACCTAGCTACACCCAGAGATTGAAAATGGACACTTAGCACCTACCGTTAGATTTTCTATTAAAATTTTAAGTTAAAAGATTAAAATGCCCTTGGTTAGACTTCAAATTTTCAAAACCATGTCATTGTAAAAAAATTGTTCGCCGAAGACTTGGCGTAGCCGTCGGAGGTCGAATCCGGTGCTGGCGAACGTAGTAGGAGGATTGGAGACGAGGTCGGCGAGGAACATGGTGGTTGTGGAGAAGATTGATCGAAAAACACACCAAAACTCATGAATGGCATGTTTTGAAAATTTGAAGTATGACCAAGGGCAATTTTGTCTTTTTACTTAAAATTTTAACAGAAAATCTAACGGCAGGTGCTAAGTGTCCATTTTCAATCTCTGGGTGTAGCTAGGTGTCCAGTTTGAAAGCTGGAGGATAGCAATGTGTCTTTTGGGCATAAGTGGGGATCAGACTTGCATGTCACCTGCTAAGAGATCATCTTTGCATGAATTTGCAATTGATGATTCTAGATTAAGATTGTATCGATATACAATCATACTTGTTATAATTCACTTAAACGCAAGTAATTATAAGTCAAGCGTGATACCGTCCAAGTTTGGGCACTCAAAAGGGCTTTGACCCTATTGATGTCGGGACGCCTCCGCGTAACATTCCTAGAGGAGAAGTATGGATGAGATGGGTAGTTCTGTGTGGGTGTGTGCGCCTCCGCGTAGTAGCCACATTAGTTCTATCCATAGTTTAAGCTTGGTAGACTTGTCTACGATTGTCAGCTAGGGCTCACCTAGGGTATCAGTATAGGGTATGCCACGTACTTACAGTACAAACCCTAGCAAGGAACTACATGGTCTTGTAGATGGATGTAATCCTACCTTGATGCTCTCAATTGGAGTAGTGATTCTCCGTTCACTTCAATTGAGAGTATGATAGAATCCTGGTTCAAATTCCAATGTTGGAATAAGAAAGTGTTTTATAACTAAATCTCCAACTTCAATTTTAATTAGTACTGAATAAAATTTTGTTTACAGTGTAGATATAAATGGCAAACACGAAACATTCTGGTAACAGCGCGCTTTCGTCGCTAATCGAGCAGGATAAACTTAACGGCGTAAGCTTCCTCGATTGGAACCGGAACTTGAGACTCGTTCTCAAGCATGAACGTAAGGATTATATCCTTACCTAGGAACCACCTACTGAACCAACACTGAACGCCGCAAGGGTGCTAAGGGATAACTACCAGAAATTCCTTAACGACCGGATCGACGTCCAGTGCATCATGATGGGCAGTATGGTGTCTGACTTGAAAAAGCAATTCTTGGACATTTCTGATGATCCCAAGGCCTTAATGGCAGAGATTGAGAAAATATTTAAAGAGAAAGCGTGTGTCGAAAGATATGACACTTTTAGTGAACTGACGTCTTGCAAGCTGAAGGCTGGAGCTCTTGTCAGTCCCCATGTCTTTAAGATGAAACGTCTTTTGGAACACTTGACTAGACTCGGTCATCCTGTGGATAAGGAAATGTCTGCATACTTTGTGATGCATTCACTTCCAGAGATATATCGTGATTTCATTGGAAATTACAATATGCATGACATGGATAAGACTGTGACAAAGCTTCATGGTATGCTCGTGACTGCTGAAAAGAATCTCAAGGGCAAGTCCAAGGAGGTTCTTATGGTCAACAAGAAAGTAAGCTTCAAGAAAGCCAGTCTGGGCAAGGATAAGGCCCCTATGCATCTAGCGGGGAAGATTCGACATCCTAAGGATCCAGCAGCTCCAAAGGCTGTTGAGAATCCTAAGAAGGGTGTCGTCTGCTTCTATTGCCAAGGACAGGGGCACTAGAAGAAGGATTGTAAGAAACACAAGCAGTTTGTTAGGAAGAGTGGAGCTTCCACATCTTCAGGATCAGGTATTTTTGTAATTGAGCTCAATCTCAGTTTATCTACTTCAGATTCTTGGGTACTTGATACCGGTGCAGAATCTCACATTTGTGTTAATGTGCAGGCTCTGGGAAGTAGAAGAGAAGTGGGCAGGGGCGAGGCGGACCTATGAGTTGGTGACGACAATCAAGTCTTAACAACTACAGTATGAAACATTCGTCTCAGTTTGCCCATTGGGCTGGTTTTATTATTAAACAATGTTCATTGTGTACCTGCGTTTCGCAGGAATATTATTTTTGTTTCCTTGCTTGACAAGGAAGGATATTTTTTTTTCTATTGATAATGGAATTTTCAATATTTTTAAGAATACTATATTTTATTGCAATGCATCGTTTGTTTGTGGTTTATATATTCTTAATACTCAAAACACTGACACTAGGTCAATTTATAATACGTAACAAAAGGGTTAAATTCGACGATTTAAACTAGACTGTGATATGGCACTGCCGTTTAGGCTATATAGGCCAGAAACGCATCTCAACACTTCACAATACTGGAATTCTAAGTCCGTTTGAATTCTCTTCAATTGAGAGATGCGAGTCATGCCTTATGGGCAAAATCACAAAGGCACCTTTTGCCGGTTTAGGTGAAAGGGCTAGTGACTTATTAGGTCTCATACATTCCGATGTGTGTGGACCTATGAGCACTCAAGCTAGAAGGGGTTTTCATTACTTAGTTACTTTTACTGATGACTTCAGTAGATACGGGTATGTCTATCTTATGAGACATAAATTGGAAACCTTTGACAAGTTCAAAGAGTTCCAGAACGAAGCACAAAACCAACTTGGTAAAAGTATAAAAGCGCTTCGATCTGACCAAGGCGGTGAGTACTTGGACCATGAATTTCACAGTCATTTAAAGGAGTGTCGGATCCTCTTTGAATTGACTCCACCTGGAACACCTCGAATGAATGTTGTATCCGTACGGAGAAATGGGACCTTACTTGACATGGTTTGATCAATGATGAGTCAGGGTGACCTCCCTATCTCCTTCTGGGGCTATGCCCTAGAGATAGCCGCATTCATTTTGAATCGGGCTCCTACAAAGGCAGTGGAAAACACTCTATACGAAGTATGGAACGGGAAGAAACCCTTATTAGCTTTCCTTAAGATTTGGGATGTGAAGCATACGTCAAGCGTCTGCTAGGCGATAAGCTCGAACCCAAATCAGATAAGTGTGTCTTTGTGGGGTACCCCAAGGAAACAAGGGGTACTATTTCTAAAAACCTAGCGAGAACAAAATTTTTATTGCTCGAGGAGGGGTATTTTTGGAAAAGAAATTTATTTCCAAAAGCGCTAGTGGGAGTGTCGTGCATCTTGAAGAAATTCAAGATGATACGGAACAACCTACTATGCCAGATATAGAAATACAATAGACAGTACACCTATTCCAGAGAGTCCGAGAAGGTCTCAAAGATCTCGTCAAGCTCCTATCAGATATGACTTTCTAGCCACTAAAGAAGATGACTTGATCTTGGCGGATCGGGATGATCCAAAAACCTACAAACAAGCTTTGGCCAGTCTAGACTTCGAAAAATGGCAGAACGCCATGAATGAGGAAATGAAATCCATGTACGACAACCAAGTCTGGTGCTTGGTGGATTAAACCCCCAGGATAAAACCCATCGGTTGTAAATGGGTCTATAAACTTAAGACCGACATTGATGGAAAACCTCAGACCTATAAAGCTAGCCTGGTTGCGAAAGGTTATCGCCAGATCGAAGGTATCGATTATGTCGAAAAATTCTCACCAGTAGGTATGTTCAAATCTATCCGGATCATTCTAGCCATAACAGCATACTACGACTATGAAATAAGACAGAGAAATGTCAAAATCGCCTTCCTTAACGGGAAAGATTTGTAAGCTGCTTAGATCCATTTATGGATTAAAGCAAGTTTCACGAAGTTGGAGCCTTCGTTTTCATGAAGCCGTAAGGGAATTCAGTTTTAAAATTTTGATCAGCTAGTCGTGCAAGATGCCACACACAATGTTATGTATGACGATATAACACGGTGTATGACTTCTTGTATAGACAACGCATGAAAGTAAATATAAAATTAAATAAACAATGGCACAACAGATTGTTTACCCAGTTCGGTGCAACGTCACCTACGTCTAGGGGTTATCAGCCTAGTGGAAAGGTTTCACTTATCGGTAATTCGTCAGAACATACAAGTATCTATGATCAACCCTAGATCTATACTTTATGCTACTTATTACACTGCAACCTATATCAGGGTCTCCCCCTGAATCCAAGACTCCGTCTTGATTCCACTCTTCGAGCAATCGCCTTGCTCTGTCAGTTCAAGTCGTCGTTGAACGTTATGGTTGCGTGCAGTCTAATCTCGTTTCACCAGAGAGGACTGGCGATAAGGATGCAGCTTCACAAAGACCCAATCTCCGATCTCAAATGTCTCTCAGACCTGTGTTTGTCAGCCTGAATCTTCATGCTATTCTGTGCTCTAGCCAGATGAAATTTTAAGGTTTTGATAGATTCCTCTCGTGCAGAGAAACTGTGATTCACCGTAGCCACTGTAGTCGACCTAGTAAGATAAGGAATGTGGACAGGAGGTTCCTGGCCATACAGGGCCTGGTAGGGGGACATGTTAATGCTCGAGTGATAGGAAGAGTTATACCACCACTCAGCCAGAGGTAACCACTTAGCCCATAGCTTAGGGTTCTCGCTGCTCATACAGCGGAGGTATGTCTCTAGACCTCGATTGACCACTTCGGTTTGACCATCAGTTTGGGGATGGTATGGAGTAGACATCCTCTGGGAGATATGCTGCAAACAGCAAAGTTCCTTCCAGAAGTCGCTGATAAAAACCTTATCCCTGTCGCTAACGATACTTGTAGGCATGCCATGAAGCTTGTAGACATTGTCCAGGAAAACCTGAGCAACTGAAATAGCTGTGAAGGGATGCTTGAGACGAATAAAGTGGGCAGCTTTGCTAAGCCTGTCCACCACAACATAAATCACATCAAATCCTTGAGACTTCGGTAATCCTTCAATGAAATCCATCGAAATATCAGCCCAGATTCTAGTAGGAATAGGAAGAGGTTGTAGTAGTCCCGGATAAGCAGAATTATCATATTTATGTGTCTGGCAGACTCCACAATTTTTTATAAATTGCTGGATATCGCCTTTGAGCCCTTTCCAATAAAAAGTAGAAGCAAGACGACGTTTAGTAACTTGAACACCTGAATGCCCACCCACGGAGCTGTTGTGGAAATAGACGAGGATATCGTGACGTAAATCAGAATCTTTGCCTACCATCTGTTTACCTTTACAGAATAGTTGATCCTTTTCCCATAGGAAATGACCCCTTTGAGAAGGTGACCGGAGCTTGAGCTCTTCAATAAGTTGAGCTAGGACCTGGTCAGAAATCCACGACAAACGAACCCTAGCCAATAAATCGGAGGAGATCGAAGAAATGGCCATAAGAGAAGTAGGGCCAGGTTGTCGTGATAGAGCATCAGCCATAGTGTTTGTGGCTCCCTTACGATATAGGACTTCGTAGTCATATCCCATCATCTTCACCACCCATTTGAGCTGGGCAGGTGTGGAAGTTCTCTGGTCTAGCAGAAAACGAAGACTTTGGTGGTCAGTTTTTATGAGAAAACGTCTCCCTAAGAGATATGAATTCCAGCGTTTAATAGCCATAAGAATACCCGTCATTTCACGGTCATAAACTGACAAAATTTGATGTCTCGGTCACAATGCCTTGCTGAAAAATGCCAGGGGATGGCCATTTTGAGATAATACAGCCCCGACTCCAAAATTTGAAGCATCTGTCTCCACAATAAAAGGAGCATCAAAATTAGGTAGTGCCAGAACTGGAGCAGAAGTTACTGCTGTTTGGAGGAGGTTAAAAGCAATTAATGCCTCCTCGGACCACTGAAACGGGTCTTTCTTAAGTAGAGCAGTAAGAGGCCAAGTCACCATACCCTTTTATAAATCTGCGGTAATAACCCGTAAGACCCAAAAAGCCACGTAGTTGTTTAATGGTTTTAGGAGTAGGCCAATTTAGAACGCCTTCCACCTTCTTAGCGTCCATAGCAACCCATTGTGGGAAATAACATGGCCTAAATATTCCACTTCTCTTGCTACAAATGCGCACTTAGACAATTTCAAGAAAAGTTGCTCACGTTGTAGGATTTGAAAAACTTGTCGTAAATGAGCTACATGGTCTGCCAACGAGTTAGAGTAAATTAGTATATCGTCAAAAAATACCAATACGAATACTCTAAGGAAGGGACGAAAAATATCGTTCATGAGGGATTGAAAGGTTGACGGCGCATTAGTAAGGCCAAAAGGCATAACAAGAAACTCATAGTGTCTCGAATGCGTGCAAAAAGCAGTTTTAGAAATATCATCCTCCTTCATACGAATTTGGTGATATCCTGCACGGAGGTCTAGTTTGGAGAAATAAGTTGCCCCATAAAGCTCATCCAAAAGTTCTTCGACAAGAGGAATAGGAAATTTTTCCTTAAGCGTCATAGCATTAAGACGCCGAAAATCAACACAAAGACGCCAACCCCCATCCTTTTTTTTAACCAGAATAACTGGAGAAGCGAACGGGCTGTTGCTTGGCCTGATAATTCCTGATTGCAGCATCTCATCGACAATGTTTTCAATTTCTATTTTTTTTTTAATGCAGGGTAACGATAAGGACGTATCTTGACTGCCTGAGCCCCTGGTGACAAGGGAATAGCATGGTCGTGTAGACGAGAAGGAGGGAGACCCTGAGGAATAGCAAAAAGGGCTTGGAACTCATGAAGTAAAGCTGCAATTGGAGGTATGGTCTTTGTAGGTTGATCCTGCCCCACTGTAGGGTGAGCAATTGCCTGAAATAGGATAGTAAGGGGCCGCCTGGTAGTACAGTTCATAAATGCTAGCAGCTGGTGGTTTTGCTTCTTAGAAGCCCATGAAATAGTAGGGGATTTGATACCTCGTAACGCATGTTGAATACCATAGAGGGTAAATTTCATAGTGAGTTCAGTAAAATCCCAATTAATACATCCCAATGTGACCAGCCATTGAATCCCTAGGACGACATCGAAACCTTTTATAGGTAATGTTAAAAAATCCCCCTGAAAGGCTTGGTCTTGCATTGACCAGCGCAAATTCTTGCATGCTTTCTGTGTCGATAATAAGTCTCCATTGGCCACTGTGACCTTCACATCTGCAGTAGTTGTCAATCGACAACCAATACGTTTAGCCAATGTTGCATTTATAAAATTGTGAGAACTCCCCGAGTCAATTAAGATAATAACCTCCTGCTTGCCAAAAGTCCCTTTAAGTCTCATTGTTTGGAACCCTGTAGTACCTAGCAAAGCATGTAACGAGATCATAGGATGACCTGAGGTGGCCATTTCTGGGTCATCTAATTGCTCATCAAGAGAGGCGAGGCAGTCCATGTAGACCTCACCCTCACCCTGGTCCACTGTCTCATCTCCTACGAGAAGTTGAAAAAGTTGAGACCTCGTGCATTTGTGGTCTTTACTGAAACGATCCCCACACCATACACACAGGCCTTTCTTGAATCGCTCCTCCTTAAGTTGCCTCTGAGCCGGTGTTTGAAATCTGGTGTTGCCTAGTATTCTTGGTTTGGTAGGATTGTTTTGAGGAGGAACTAGAGTGTTGTGTATTTGACTGGACGAATTTGTGCGGGATTGATTAGGGTACTGGTTGTTTTTGTTCTGGTGGTTGGGGTATGGTTTAGGAAGGTAAGTAGAATAAGATCTTGTGGCTTGGTTATTCCATGCTCTTTCTATACTTTTAGCTATAATAAGAGCTTGGTTGAGATCCTTAGGAAATAGGAGTCTCACAGCATCCTCTAACTCAGGTTGTAGTCTGCTAAGAAACATAGCCAGTGTATTCTTTGGGCTCAGATCTAGCTGTGTTACCAATCCCTGAAAAGCTTGATAAAACTCTTCAACAGACCCATCAAGCTTTAGATGTGCAAGATCAGACATATAATCAGTGTAATCCCCATCAGTAAATCTACTAGACAGACTTTGTAAGTAATCAGCCCACTCCACAGATGATAAACCCAATTGTTTTTGTTGTTGTTCATAGTGTAAATGATGTTTAATGGCTGGTCCTTCAAACCCAAGCATTGCTTCTCTGACCATCTCATTTTCCAGAATATTCTCATGCTCACAATATTGTATATATTTCATCTTCCAGGAAAAAAAATCAGTACCATCAAACTTAGGTGGTGAGCTTCGTCGTCATTCTCTGGTTGCAGAAATGGGTACAACGGCTACGTCGTCGTTCAAGACTTGCATCTTTCAGTTTGAGTGAATTCAAACAGACTTAAAAAATCCACACTTGTGAAGTGTTGAAATGCGTTTCTCGCCTATCTGCCTTAAATGACAATGCCAGATTATAACTTGGTCTAAATCATTAGATTTAAGCCTTTTCTTATTTACGTTATAGCGATTAAGCTTACCAACGTAAATATCTGATCCTGAAGACGTGGATACCCACTCTTCTTCACATGATCCTTGTATTGCTTACAATCCCTTATTCCCGTGTCCTGGCTCATTGCAATGATAGCATATCTCCTCAAATTTGTCCTTAGAATTTATAGCAGTTTTGGGAGCTGCTTGAACCTTTGGACGCTTAGGGTGTCTGATCTGCCCTGCAAGGTGCCCAGGAGCCTTACCCTTACCCAGATAAGCTTTCTTGAAGCTGACCTTCTTGTTGACCATAAGGACCTCCTTGGTCTTGCCCTTGAGGTTCTTTTCAGCGGTCACAAGCATCCCATGAAGCTCTGTTAAGGACTTGTCCATGTCATGCATATTGTAATTTACTATGAAATCACTATATGTATCTGGAAGTGACTGCAACATAAGATCTGCAGCCATTTCAACCTTATCATCAAAACCGAGTCTGGTTAGATGTTACTGAAGACATTTAATCTTCGTGACATGGGGACTAACAGGGCTCCAGCCTTAAGTTTGCAGGAGTTAAGTTCTATGAAAGTATCATATCTTTTGACACGAGCTTTCTTCTTGAACATTTCCTTGACCTCTGCCTTACATGTATGAGGGTCATCTGAAACGTTCCTGAACTGCTTCTGCAACTCTAGCATCCTACTGCCCACCATAATGCATGACACGTCAATTTGGTTACTAAGGAACTTTGATAAGTATCCTTAGTGCCCTAGCGGCATTCAGCGATGGCTCAGCAGGAGGTTCCTTGGTAAGGATATACTACTTACGTTCATGCTTGAGTATAAGCCTCAAGTTTCTATTCCAATCTGAGTAATTCACGCCCTTGAGTCTGTCCTCAATCTGGACTCTCAGTGCGCTATTACTCCTTTGTGTTGTGTTTGCCTTTTAGATCTACATGGTAAAATTAATTAAAATTTAAGTTGGAGATTAAGTTATAAAACACTTGTCTAATTCTAACATTAGAATCTGAACCAGGATCCTATCATACCCTCAATTGAAGTGAACGGAGGCTCACTGCTCCAATTGAGAGCATCAAGGTAGGAATACATCCATTTAAAAAACCATGTAATTCCTGGCTAGGGTCTGTACTAAAAGTACACGGCATACCCTATACTGATACCCTAGGTCAGCCCTAGCTGACAATCGTAGACAAGTCTACCAAGCTTGAACTATGGATAGAACTAATGTGACTACTACGCGGAGGCGCACGCACCCACACAGAACTACCCATTTCATCCAGACCTTTTCTCTATGAATGTTACGCGGAGGCGTACCGACATCCATAGGGTCAAAGCCCTTTTGAATGCCCAAACTTGGATGGTATCACGCTTGACTTGTAATTATTTGCGTTTAAGTGAATTATAAAAGTCTGATTGTATATCGATACAATCTTAATCTGGAATCATCAATTGCAAATTCATGCAAAGATGATCCCTTAGCAGGTTACATGCGAGTCTGATTAAATTCCAATTTTAATCTTTGCATGTGGGTGATAGCAAATCATACATAAAATTGTATATTTAAACTAGCATACATTCATACATTCAAACATACAAATGTAACGATAAAATATGCATAGCTAAGCCCATCTTAAGTTCCTAAGAATCTAGCAAAACTGATCCTAAAGACATGGTCTTCAAGATCCAAACTTGTTCCATTCTTGTGAACTCCCACTGGCTTCGAGCCTCCTTCAATCCGAGTCTCCCTCTTGACTTGATTCTTGTGTCGGTCTTCGTGATTACATATTAAAATAAATTAAATAAAATACAAATCACGACACGCAGGCCGTATTTACTACAACAGAAAATTAAGCAACACGGAAGTTGCAAAACCGAAATTAAAATGCAAATCTAATGGGCTTAGCTAGCATCAAGTGGAAAACATCATGTGATCAAAGATCATATTATCAATCAATATGCTGATCAATATGCTGATCAAACGGTTTAATCGATTAATTGAATTTTAGACCGGTTCTCGCTGGTTTATCGAAACCGAACCAAATCTGAAAATTAAATTTTTAGGGTTTCCAAATATCCTCGCGAACCAACCGGTTCAGCTCGAATCTGGTCGAGCCAAACCAGCTCAACCCAAGGTCGCCCGCAGAGGCAACCACGGTGGCCCGTAAGGGCTGCCGAGGTCGCCCGCGGGGCTGACCGTGGTCGGCCACGGGAACGACCATGGTAGCCCGCGAGGGCAGCCATGGTCGCCCCTAGGGCAGACCCTGGTCGCCCGCGAGGCAACCATGGTGGCCCTCACGGGCTGCCATGGTCGCCCGCGGCAGCGACCATGGTCGCCCGCGAGGGCTGCCATGGTCGCCCGTAGGCGACCCTCGTCGGCCCATGGTGCTGACAATGGTTTGCCCTAGGGCATTCCATGGTCCACCAAGGGACTCGACCTGGTCGGCCATGGCTAAGCCATGGCTAACCCGAAAAACCCCCCAAAAAATTATTTTTCCAATTTCCAAAATCAATCAAATTTGAAAAAAATTTCAATTTACATGCATGCTAAGGTGATGAACACATATAAACATAAAAAAAAATCAGATTTAAACATGTAGAAATAAACATAACAACCATGGCTTTGATACCACTGAAAGAGATCACCACGGGTTCCAAACGATGAATATCATGCAGGGGACTTTATGTAACCGTGGTGATCGAAACAAGGTTATATCTTAATGCCATTTGAACATGTTATAAATATAAATATAAATCTGATATTTACCTCTTGTAATCGACAAAAACACAAGTGTAGTGTTTTCTCTATCAAGTCCACACAAGCACCACAACTGAAATGATTTTTTCACTCACAAATTTGCTAGAATTTTTTAGAGAAAACAAGATAACAATGGTGGAAGAGAGGGAGAGGATTTTCAGCAATGAGGGAGCGAGAATGGAGGGGGAAGTTGCTGAAAAATTCAAGAGATAATTGAATAGATATTATGTGATTTTAATTTGAAATTAAATTGAATTTCAAAATTAAAATTGCATTATCTATCCCTTTATTCTTTCTTATTTGCATTTGTTCCCTCTCTTATCTTAAATCCCTAAATGGGCTTTAAGCCCGTTTAACTAAAATCCAAATTAAACCCATTAACTTGAGTTCTAATTTCGATTTAGTCAAAACGGCTCAATTTGCTCGAATTGATTTCTTCAACCGTCTGGTTAAAACCTTAGGCCAGAAAACTACCGAATTGTTCTCAATTCTCATCCATAATTGTTGTCATGTATCGTGCTTAATGCGTGTGACCCTCTAGGCTCACGAATAATTGGCAGACTGGTAAATTACTATTTTACCCTTTCCATCATAAGTGGCCTCTAGCAAGACATTATGATTATTCAATATTCGTGATTATCGATTATTCGACTTAACCTGTTATCGTACATGTCAATGTCCTTTTATCAAACCGATATCCAGATTGATCAATAGGCATAGAACGGTCATCCTAATTTATCAATCACTGTTTCTTGATATCTGAGATGACTGAAACCTGATACTAAGGTATCACCTGCATGGCCATGCTATTTCTTCAGTCATACTCATCAAGTGGCCTAAACGTATATCTTTCTCATACCGAAGTATGAGTGATAAATCCCTCAGACGCCTTTCGAGTTCACTAGTGCAATAAACGCCAAAGCCAATCGAAGCCGTTATAGCTACCCTTTTACAGATAACGTTAGACTAGGTCAAACTTAGGTATTTGTTACATAGTGTAAACAAAGACTCCTTGGTCTTAGGATATAATGACAAGTTACGATATGTGAGTATCTCATGACTGGATCTATGCAGCATACTCACAATCGGGTTCTCCAATATCATCGACCTGATTATATCTATGATATAACTCCGGCACATACTTTGCCATGATCAGTAGAGCGTGATCACAAGGAGTTGGTCTCATACTGATCGCTTCAAAAGAAGCTTAGCTGATCAGGGACTTTATCGAATGCAATTCTTTCTGATCTATAGTTCTACTATAAGTGATGACACACATTATGACATAGATCAAATTACATTCGATATATTACTACAACACATTAGTAATATATGTCGATTTATTTATTCGGAAAGATGATAAAACATTACATCTGTAGATCACTTATATATTGGACTGGGGCATAACTCTAACAATCTTCACAGTCATCGTCAACAACAATATTGATTGATTCCATCATAGTCTTGGTCCATTTGTTGAAGACCCGGAACGCGCGGCTATTCCTTCATCACTCTGGTCGAAGAGTGACTCGATTGTTGATATGGCTGATAGCATTTGTGCCCTAGTCCAATTGGTATTAGCCTGTAAACGTCTATGTACAAATATCATCGTTTGTGATGTATAAATATAAACGGCTTTATATTACTTATATGTTGAAGTAATATGTTAAGCATGATCTGATTTATGACCACTAAAGTAGTAGAACCATAAATCTGTACGGATCACACTTAACAAGTCCCTGGTCAACCTATGCTTCCTTGAAAGTGACCAGTATGAGGAATGGTTCTTAATGACGTAGTTCTACTTGTCATAAGGATGTGGGATCCTGGAACCATATCATAGATATCATGAGGTGATTGATATCGGACGACCCGCATTGAATAGTGTTTTCATAGATTAAGCCATAAACATATTCAAATGCGATAGCTCGTCACGACGTCCTTAGACCAAGGAGTCTTTGTGATCACTATGCAATGAACGTTCGGCTTTAACTTGCGCCAAACGCTTTCTGTAAAAGGATTGCTATGAAGGGCATGATTGGGTGGCGGAACGGGTTGCATGAGTGACACGAAAGACGGCTAAGGGATTTATCCCTCATACTACGGTATGGGAAAGATATCCGTTAGAAGACCTCTTGATGGAGACCGAATGAGAGAAAAGCATGGCCATGCAAAATGATACGGGTTATCATTTCTCAGTCATCTCGCATATCAAGTAACAATGATTGATTAAACAAGGGAGACGACTCTATGCCTTGTGATCAATCGGGATATCTAGAGATAAAAGGATGGTGACTTGTACGCACAAAGGTTAAGTCGAATCATCGATCATCATGCACCTTGGGTAATCATAATGTTTTACTAGAGACCACTTATGATGGATCGGGCAAGAGCAATTCTTGCGCCGATCTGCCAACGGTGGCATGAGCCTAGAGGGTCACACACATACAAGACGGATAACTTGAGACAAGGAAACATGGATGTTTCTTAAGGAGAAGTATATGGACAAAACTGGAGGTTTTGTGCCATAGGTTCGGTTTGAGAGAATAATTAGCGAATCGAGAAAAATTGAGTTTTTCGTCGATATCGCGTCGGACTTTGTTTGATAAGTAGCGACAAAAGGGTCGGGAAACTTTTGGACGCGGCATGAGACAACACGGGAGGGCCCATTGGGCTCGGCCCATGAAGCCTCATGGCCGGCCCAATAAGGGCCCAATAAGGCCATATGGCCGGCCCACTTGGTGGGGCCAATGTGGGGGCCACACAACACCATGCTTAGTTGGTAGTTGTGGATTAAGAGGTGAGTGATTTAAGGGGTATGGGTTAAAGCTCCTTTAAGCCCATACCAATCACTTTTAACCCATACTTGTGAGTTGGATGATGAGATATATTGCAAGACATTATTTCATTAATTGATTAAGTCACAAAACTCACAAAAACCTCTCTTTCTCTCTCATTGTGGCCGGCCACCTTGGTGTTCTTCCTCCATCTTGCTCTCTTGTTCTTCATTTAATTGTTCTAGTAGGCAATTAAGTGAAGGATCTTGAAGATCATTCTCTTGGTGTGGACTTGCTTTAGAGAAGAAGATCCGAACGTTCTTCTTTATCGATTCAAACAAGACTTAAAGGTAAATATCTTGTGGAATAGATTTTGCTTTGGGATTTAATGGTTTAAATGTTCTTGGACAAGGTTTGGAGTAGATTATCTTTTATTGCTTCCGCTATCTCGATGACGATCTAGAACGCTCCAAAACCCTACAGTGGTATCAGAGGGTTGGTTACCCTCTTAATCTTTGTCTTGTTGAATTTATTTCGGTTTTGTGATTATTTTCATGCCAAAAGTTGATAACATGATTTTAATGCTTTTTGGGATATTTGCATGAAATATGTTACTTTTGAAAAATATATTAAATTTGGAATTTTTCGGAAATTATTGGATTTGTCGGGTCCGAGAAGAGACTCTCGGGGAGCCGGATCGGAGGTACCGGACGGAGGTCACCGGAGGCCGGGGAGGCCGGCGGTGACCGGGCCCGTCCCCACTCTCGGCCGAGGCCGAGAGTGGCGGCAAGCCGGGTTTGGGCCTTCCAAGGCCCAAACCGGGCCGTGCATGGTTGGGCTCGGCCCATTGGCTTGGCCCAACTTGGTTCGTGTGTGGTGTTTGATCCATTTCACGAACCCACGATCCAATATTTCGAAAACTTTCAAAATTTGATCGGTTTCGATAAACCGTTTTTCGAAAAGGTCTAGTTTCGATAAACCCGACCAAGCAACTTGGCAAAAGAAAAACCGGAATTATTGCATATTATTTGATAACATGTTTGTGTGATAACATGTTGGATGATGTGATGAAATGTATGATGCTTTAGTAGCCCATTAGATTTATCGCTTTCACGGTTTGCATACCGTTAGTGTTAGCGTGTAATTATTCTTTTATTCGAGCCCATAAAGTGTAATTATTTTTTATCCGGTCTACGAACCGAGTATTAATTGTAATTATTACTCAAAGACGAGAAGGATGGAAAATCGAGCACGATGACGGTCTTGGAGGAAGTCCAAGAGCTAGTGGGAGCCCGAATGAGAAAGACGAGAAGATGTGAAGACTCGTAGATTCCTAAGATTAGGATGGGCTATAAAATGCATATTTAACGCTTTATGGTTGCTTGCTTGAATCATTTAAATTAATTGCATGGTTGCATGATTAGTTTATAAGTTTATAAGCGATCACCTCACATGCAAAGATTAAAAACAAACTTTAATTGTTTGCATGTTTAAAGCGTTGTGAACTATCACCACACGGGTTGTGATGGATGAGTTCAAGTTTGAAACGTATTTTGCATGGGTTGCAAATGACGGATTCAAATGAAGATAGTATGTGATACAATTAGAAACATCACAACACGGGTTGTTGGTGACGGATTCGTAATTGTACCAAATACTTTCGAATTATTAAACACAACCAAATTACAAGTTAATTTGAGTCAAGTGAGATGCCACCCTAATTCACACCCATGTAGAAACATTTTATCGGTGTCGTGCGCCTTAGCGGAGCATCGATCGAATGGGTTCTAGATGGGAATGGTAAACTTTGTGGGATGTCGTGCGCCTTAGCGGAGCATCTGCACAAAGTTAACTCGTTAGTGAAAGTTGGTTGCCTCAACCACGATTCTTGGCCTGAGGTCGAGCTGGGGCATCGGAAGGGTAAGCCGTGTGTTTTACACATACCCTGACTAAGAGTTACACGGGTTGTAATTGGACGGATGTCCTACCTAAATAAGTCAATTGGAGCGGTGCGCCTTAGCGCACTTCAAATGACGAATAAGGGATCTTGGTTTAAAGATTCTAATTTTAGAATCTAATGGTTGGTGTTTAATTCGGATCTTCGTAAATTTATTCAACTATTCTGATTAAATTTACTTTCTTCGTGTAGAAATGGCTAGTAATTCAACAAATTCGTCTAATTTGTCATTGAGGACTATACTCGAGAAGTAAACTCAACGGAACAAATTATCTAGACTGGGACAGAAATTTACGACTTGTATTAAAAATGGAACGCAGGGAGTACGTCCTTGATAAGGCTATCCCTGAGGAGCCAGCTGCCAACGCAACAAGGGTCGTTAAGGATGCGTACCAGAAACACCTTAGCGACTCTATCGACGTTGCATGTGTCATGCTGGGCTGCATGGAGGCGGACCTCCAAAAGCAGTTTATGGAGCTATCCCATGATCCGTTTGCAATGTTTGCACAGATCAAGGATATGTTCAAGGAGAAAGTACGTATTGAAAAATACACTGTTCTCCGAGAACTCATAGCCTGCAAGATGTCAGCAGGCAGCTCCGTAGGTCCTCACGTCCTACAAATGAAGGGGCATTTTGACCATATGACTAGTATCGGTATGTCTATGGAAAAGGAAATGGCAGCGGATTTTATTCTGCAATCCCTTCCTCATGCATATGGTGGGTTCGTCATGAACTATCACATGCATGATATGGACAAGACCGCGTCGGAGTTGCACAGCATGCTAGTAACTGCCGAGAAGAGCATAAGGGGCAGTTCGTCCAAAAATGTCTTCATGGTCAAGAAGGGACCCAGCTTCAAAGCTGTTGGTGGCAAGGGTAAAGGCCCAAGACACCTGGCAGGGAAGAACAGACGACCATTTATTCCTAGACCTCACATGCCCGTACAAGGCAAAGGGAAGGCAAAGGAGTCGGTCTGTTTCTATTGTCAAAAGCCTGGTCATTGGAAGAAAGACTGTCAGCAGTTGAAGGAGGATCAGAAGAAGGGCGGTGGGGCCGCCACTTCATCAGGTATTCCATTAGAGCTATATCTTTCTACAATAAATACCTGGGTACTAGATACTGGAGCTGAGTCTCATATCTGTGCCGATGTGCAGGTGTTACACAGTAGAAGAGATGGTGGGGAAAGCGAGGTGGACCTAAGAGTTGGGAACAATACCAGAGTTGCCGCAACTGCCGTAGGCTCTGTGAACCTTGCTTTGCCCAGTGGGCTTGTAATTGAACTAAATGATGTTTTTTGCGTACCTGCTTTCAGCAGGAATATTATCTCAATTTCTCTTCTAGAGAAAGAAGGTTATTATTTCAATATTAAAAACGGGTTTTTTGATATTATGCGCAACAACATATATTATGGCAATGCTCACACTGTTGGAGGATTATACATATTGAATATGCAAAACTCGAAATCCAACATGCTCTATAATATAAATGCTAAGAGGTTTAAAACTAATGATTTAGACCAAACTCTAATCTGGCATTGTCGTCTGGGTCACATAAATGAGAAACGCATCTCAGCGCTTCATAAGCGCGGACTTCTAAGTCAATTCGAATTCCAAGCGATTGAAAGATGCGAAGCTTGTTTAATGGGCAAGATGACTAAAGCGCCCTTCACTGGTTTAGGTGAGAGGGCAGGTGACTTATTAGGTCTAATACATTCAGACGTATGTGGACCAATGAGTACGCATGCCAGAGGTGGTTTAGGCTACTTTATCACATTTACTGACGATTTCAGTAGATATGGTTATGTCTATCTCATGAGACATAAGTCCGAAGCTTTTGATAAATTCAAAGAGTTTAGGACTGAAGTAGAAAACCAACTCGGAAAGAGTATCAAGGCACTCCGTTCTGATCGGGGTGGAGAATACTTATCCGAGGAGTTTCTTAGTTATCTTACTGAAGGTGGAATACTATCTCAGTGGACTCCGCCAGGAACACCGCAACTTAATGGTGTGTCCGAACGGAGGAATCGGACATTGTTAGATATGGTTCGATCAATGTTAAGTCTCACTGATCTCCCGATCTCCTTCTGGGGTTATGCTCTGCAAACGGCCGCTTTCATAATAAACAGGGCTCCGTCGAAAGCAGTGGAAGGGACATCATTTGAAAAATGGTACGGGAAGGAACCCGTTTTGTCCTTCCTTAAAATCTGGGGTTGCGAGGCTTATGTTAAAAGGTTGCTTGCAACCAAGCTCGAACCAAGATCAGATAAATGCACTTTCGTCGGATATCCAAAAGAAACAAAAGGATACTACTTCTATAAGCCGAGCGAAAATAAAGTTTTTGTCGCTCGAGGTGGGACGTTCTTGGAAAAAGAGTTCATTTCCAAGACAGTCAGTGGGAGGGCTATTCATCTAGATGAAGTTCTAGATGAGATGGTCACTCGGGAACCACGAGAGGACCCACTAGAAGAGGTAGAGCCAGAAGTGGTCATTGAGCAAGAACCAATAGCTGCAGTTAATGAGGACGGTCCGAGGCGCTCTGAAAGGATAAGTCATGCACCTGTCAGATACGGGTTCTTAGTAACTGAAGGTGATGGTTTAGTACTAGTGGACAATGATCCAGCTACCTTTCGAGAGGCTTTGGACGGAACCGACTCTGAGAAATGGCTGGACGCCATGAGGGAAGAAATGCAATCCATGTCAGATAATCAAGTGTGGGACTTGGTAGATCATACCCCTGATGTTAAGGTCATAGGGTGTAAATGGATCTTTAAAATAAAGATTGACATGGATGGCAAACCTCAGACCTATAAAGCGAGACTGGTAGCAAAAGGTTATAGACAAATCCACGGAATTGACTATGAAGAGACCTTTTCTCCAGTAGCTATGGTCAAATCTATCCGCATTCTTCTTGCCATAGCAGCGTATCACAACTATGAGATATGGCAAATGGATGTCAAAACCGCCTTCCTCAACGGGAGGTTAGCTGAGGACGTTTATATGTCTCAGCCTGAGGGTTTTGAGGATCCAAAGAATAAGGGAAAGATTTGCAAGTTGCTCAAATCAATCTATGGTTTGAAGCAAGCATCTCGGAGTTGGAATCAGCGTTTTGATGAAGTAGTAAAACAGTTTGGCTTCGTCAAGAACGATGATGAACCCTGTGTGTATAAAAAGGCAAGTGGGAGCAATATAATCTTTTTAGTGCTTTATGTTGATGACATACTGCTCATTGGTAACGACGTCCCTACCTTGCTCTTAACGAAGACTTGGTTAGGTGAGTGTTTCTCAATGAAGGACTTAGGCGAGGCCTCTTACATCTTGGGAATCAAGATATATAGAGACCGTGCCAAGCGGGTCTTGGGCTTAAGTCAAAGCACTTATATAGACAAGGTGTTGAGACGATTCTCAATGCAAGATTCAAAGAAAGGATTGCTGCCCATGCGTCATGGCATAAAGCTTAGCAAGAAGCAGGGTGCTGAGACACCTGCAGAGCTAGCAAGAATGAATGAGATCCCATATGCTTCGGCTATAGGGTCCATAATGTATGCCATGATATGCACGAGACCGGATGTCTCGTTTGCCCTAAGCTGTACCAGTAGACATCAATCCAAACCCGGTGAGGCACACTGGATTGCTGTCAAGGCGATTCTCAAATATTTGAGAAAAACCAAGGACGCTTTTCTTGTATACGGGGGCAGAAATGATGATCTCGTCGTCAAAGGATATGTCGACGCTAGTTTTCAGACAGACCCCGATGACTTTAAGAGTCAGTTGGGATATGTGTTTATGTTGAACGGTGGAGCATTCAGCTGGAAAAGCAAGAAGCAGGATACCATTGCCGACTCTACAACGGAAGCTGAGTACATTGCCGCATGTGAGGCGGCAAAAGAGGCTGTATGGATCAGGAGTTTCATGGCTGGGTTAGGTGTAATTAAAAACCCGTCTAACCCAGTAGACTTATATTGTGACAACACCGGGGCTATTGCGCAAGCTAAAGAACCCAGGGCACATAACAGATCCAAACATGTACTCAGAAAGTATCACATCATCCGCGACATAATTGCTAGAGGTGACGTGAAGATCCAATACGTTGCAACTGATGATAACACAGCCGACCCATTGACCAAGGCTCTTCCTCAAGATAAACATGAAAAACATGTTAGGTCAATGGGTATAGACTGGGACTTAGATTGGAGCTAAGGGCAAGTGGGAGATTGATAGCATTTGTGCCCTAGTCCAATTGGTATTAGCCTGTAAACGTCTATGTACAAATATCATCGTTTGTGATGTATAAATATAAACGGCTTTATATTACTTATATGTTGAAGTAATATGTTAAGCATGATCTGATTTATGACCACTAAAGTAGTAGAACCATAAATCTGTACGGATCACACTTAACAAGTCCCTGGTCAACCTATGCTTCCTTGAAAGTGACCAGTATGAGGAATGGTTCTTAATGACGTAGTTCTACTTGTCATAAGGATGTGGGATCCTGGAACCATATCATAGATATCATGAGGTGATTGATATCGGACGACCCGCATTGAATAGTGTTTTCATAGATTAAGCCATAAACATATTCAAATGCGATAGCTCGTCACGACGTCCTTAGACCAAGGAGTCTTTGTGATCACTATGCAATGAACGTTCGGCTTTAACTTGCGCCAAACGCTTTCTGTAAAAGGATTGCTATGAAGGGCATGATTGGGTGGCGGAACGGGTTGCATGAGTGACACGAAAGACGGCTAAGGGATTTATCCCTCATACTACGGTATGGGAAAGATATCCGTTAGAAGGCCTCTTGATGGAGACCGAATGAGAGAAAAGCATGGCCATGCAAAATGATACGGGTTATCATTTCTCAGTCATCTCGCATATCAAGTAACAATGATTGATTAAACAAGGGAGACGACTCTATGCCTTGTGATCAATCGGGATATCTAGAGATAAAAGGATGGTGACTTGTACGCACAAAGGTTAAGTCGAATCATCGATCATCATGCACCTTGGGTAATCATAATGTTTTACTAGAGACCACTTATGATGGATCGGGCAAGAGCAATTCTTGCGCCGATCTGCCAACGGTGGCATGAGCCTAGAGGGTCACACACATACAAGACGGATAACTTGAGACAAGGAAACATGGATGTTTCTTAAGGAGAAGTATATGGACAAAACTGGAGGTTTTGTGCCATAGGTTCGGTTTGAGAGAATAATTAGCGAATCGAGAAAAATTGAGTTTTTCGTCGATATCGCGTCGGACTTTGTTTGATAAGTAGCGACAAAAGGGTCGGGAAACTTTTGGACGCGGCATGAGACAACACGGGAGGGCCCATTGGGCTCGGCCCATGAAGCCTCATGGCCGGCCCAATAAGGGCCCAATAAGGCCATATGGCCGGCCCACTTGGTGGGGCCAATGTGGGGGCCACACAACACCATGCTTAGTTGGTAGTTGTGGATTAAGAGGTGAGTGATTTAAGGGGTATGGGTTAAAGCTCCTTTAAGCCCATACCAATCACTTTTAACCCATACTTGTGAGTTGGATGATGAGATATATTGCAAGACATTATTTCATTAATTGATTAAGTCACAAAACTCACAAAAACCTCTCTTTCTCTCTCATTGTGGCCGGCCACCTTGGTGTTCTTCCTCCATCTTGCTCTCTTGTTCTTCATTTAATTGTTCTAGTAGGCAATTAAGTGAAGGATCTTGAAGATCATTCTCTTGGTGTGGACTTGCTTTAGAGAAGAAGATCCGAACGTTCTTCTTTATCGATTCAAACAAGACTTAAAGGTAAATATCTTGTGGAATAGATTTTGCTTTGGGATTTAATGGTTTAAATGTTCTTGGACAAGGTTTGGAGTAGATTATCTTTTATTGCTTCCGCTATCTCGATGACGATCTAGAACGCTCCAAAACCCTACAATGGCAAGCAGTGTTAACTGCCTCTGCCCATAAGTGAGTTGGTATGTCCTTGGCCAGCATCATAACTCTAGCCATCTCTTGTAGAGTCCTGTTTTTGCGCTCAACAATACCATTCTGTTGGGGACTGATCGGTGCTGAGAACTCATGGGCAATTCCTTCTGAGTTGTAGAATTCTGCAAATCTGCTGTTTTCGAACTCTCGGCCATGATCACTTCGGAGACGAATTATTTTACCAATTGTCTCCCCTTTTTCTCGTTGGACCTGGATGCATAGATTCTTGAAGATTGAAAAGGTATCTCATTTGTCACGAGGGAAATCAACCCATATGTATCGTGAGTAATTATCTACACACACAAAGACATAACGTTTTCCTCCAAGGCTTTCAACTTGCATTGGCCCCATGAGGTCAATGTGTATAAGCTCAAGCACTCGAGAGGTGGTGATATGCTACAGCTTCTTGTGTGACATCTTAGTTTGCTTTCCAATCTGACATTCTCCGCAGATCTTTCCTTCCACGATTTTCAGGTTTGGAATTCCAGTAATGGCCTGTTCTGAGATTGCCTTCTACATACTTCTAGGATTTAGATGTCCAAGCTTTCCGTGCCACGGTTTGTTTTCTTCTGCTTTGGAGACAAGACATTTTGCCGCTTCGATATGTGATTCGGGCGAACAGATGTAACAGTTATCCATTGAGCGGATTCCTCGTAGAATAGTGACTTGATCGAAATCTTTTACTATACAGGCTTCTTTCGTAAATTTTACTTCTGAACCCAGATCACAGATCTGGCTGATGCTAATCAGGTTTGCTTTAAGTCCTTCTACAAGTAATGCTTCAGTTAGGCAAGAAGCTCATGGATGCTTGAGTACTCCTTTTCCAATTATTCGAGCTCGAATCCTATCTCCAAAAGTAACATAGCAGTTTGTATATAATTTGAGATTGGAAAGAAACTTTGGAGTACATGTCATGTGTCGAGAACATCCACTATCGAGATACCAGTCTTTGTTGGTTGAAGCACTCAAGGAGTTATATGCAATATTAGCTCGATAGACTAGATTCTTTGGTCTCCATTCAAGGCGGGATGTTTTCTGAGGGGTTGGGAGATGCCTTTGATGTCTCCTTTGTTTCTGTGGTAGCTGAGCTTGCTTCTTCCCATGGAGTTGAAAGCAGAATGGTCTGATGTGACCTCGTTGACCACAGTAATGACATATCCACTGATATTGATAAGCTGGTTTTCTGTAGTATTATTGTCTGCGTGGAGGATGTCTTTTGGTAGTTGCTTGACAAGAACATGTTATAGACGATGTCATGAGATTTGTTGTAGGTCATCCTGTAGGATGTGTCGTGGCATCCTGTAGTTTTTTGTCAACCATGGCTTGTTGTTGTACAAACTTCGTGACTGCTGATGAGGGGATATTGTGTGTGTACCCTAGTCCCGTCATGTAGGAGTTTGTCAAGGCTTTCTGTGCTAGGATTCATCATCTTTACTGATATAGTCATAAGACTAATTTCTCCATTAAGTCTGGTGATTTCGCGTTTTAGCTCCACGATAGCTCCACGATCGACTCTCGGAATCTAGATTTGTCGTTGGTAAGACTGATGATCCGTTCTCCTTGTTGATCAAGGATTAGTGTTTCTTTGACCCATCTGGTATGTAAGCTTTTGTGTGCCTCGACTAGTTGCTCTTTAGTCCAATTCTCATTTGGAGTTGGATGGTGGTGATCATTGATATTTGCAGAGTTATCAATGTTACATATAGAAGTAATAGTAGTGAATGCAACAAAGTTGCTTACCTCCTCAGACCCACTATCTTCATTGTCATCATCTGATAGGGTAGCATTATAACCTCGTTTTTGTTGTTTGAGGACATTTGGACATTCTCTGCGAAGATGACCGAATCGTTCACATTCATGACATTGAGGTCCTTTGTTCTTGTTGTTTTCTTCTCCACTTCTGTTTGTTCTGTTTAGACTTCCTCCTGTTTGAGCTTTTTGTGGAGCTTTGTTTCTGGCATTTTTTGTGACATTTCGTCCACCCATTCGACTGAATCTTCTCATGACTTTGTTGTAATTTGTTGTGAGAATGACCATTGTAGCATCGATGTCTTCTTTAGAGTCAGAATCCTCAGATTCTGGTTGCTTGCGTGTTGAGCTTTTGAAAGCAACTCCTTTATTCCTTTTGTCGATATTGGGCAGAGATAACTCATATGTCATCAGAGATCCCATCAGTTCATCGAATTTTAAGATCTTGAGGTCATGAACTTCCTCAATTGCGGTGATCTTCATCTTAAATCTAGGACTACGAGCACGCAGGGCTTTTCTAACCAGTTTTTCATAAGACATTGGTTCTCCCTGAGAATAGGATTCATTGGCTAGATCACGACTACGAACATTGAATTCTGCGATTGATTCGTCTTCTTTCATGACAAGGGCTTCGAAGTTGGTTGTCAAGTATTGCAGTTTTTGTTCTCGAACCTTGGTTGTTCCTTCATATGCAATAGTCAGGATATCCCATGCGGATTTGGCAGTTGTGCATGTGTTAATTAGTCTGAATACGTTCTTGTCAACACCGTTGAAAATAGCATTCAGAGCTCAAGAGTTTTCCAGTGATTCCTCGTCTTCGTCATCAGTCCAGTCTTTTTCTGGTTTTGGACCGATAGGGTTACCATCATTGTTACTGAGTTGTGGGGTATTCCAACCATTGATCACAGCCTTCCATGTTTTGTTGTCAAGGGACTTCATGAAGGCACACATCCGCGCCTTCCAATAGTCGTAGTTACTTCCATCTAGAACAGGCGATCGATTGATGGATCCTTCTTCTCTGGTATTATCCATCTTGATCAAAATATTTATTTAGGAACTCACATAAAGCTATAGATGCCCCCTCTAATACCAATTGAAATTTTGATCAGCTAGTCGTGCAAGATGCCACACACAATGATATGCACGAGACCGGACGTCTCGTTCGCACTAAGCTGTACCAGCATATATTAGTCTAACCCAGGCAGACAGGATTTCAAGTCTCAGACAGGATTTGTATTTGTGTTAAATTGTGGAGCATTCAGCTGGAAGAGCTTCAAGGAAGCCACAACTGCCGATTCTACAACAGAGGCCTAATACATAGCTGCAGGAGAAGCTGATAACGAAACCGTATGGGTTAGAAGCTATCTAACCGGATTAGATGTCATGTCGCGAGCGTCTGATCCGGTAAAATTGTTGTGTGACAACACGGGGGCCATAGCATTAACTCAAGAGCCCAGATTCCACAACAGAACTAAACACATACAGAGGAAGTATCACATTATCCGAGAGTATATCGATAATTGTGATGTGGAGATTACTTATGTACCAACTAATGACAAAGTTGTTGATCCCTTAAGAAAGGCTTTACCGCAGCCCAAGCATGAGGCACATGTGAAGTCAATGGGGGTAGATTGGAACTTAGGTTGAACTAGGGGCAAGTGGGAGATTGTTAGGATTATGCCCTAGTCCAATGTAATTCCTCAATCTATATTGTAACATACATCATTTTTTGATATGATAAAAGACATTATATTACTAATGTGTTGTAGTAGTATATCTAATGTAATTTGATCTACATCATTATGTGTATAACCACTTATAGTACAACTGTAGATCAGAAAGAATTGCATTCGATAAGTCTCTGATCAGCTAAGCTTCTTCAGAAGTGATCAGTATGAGACCAACTCCTTGTGATCATGCTTTACTAATCATGGCAAAGTGCGTGCCGGAGTTACATCATAGATATCATCAGGTCGATGATATCGGACAACCGGATTGTGAGTATGCAACATAGATCCAGTCATGAGATACTCACAGATCGTAGATTGTCATTATATCCTAAAACCAAAGAGTCTTTGTGTGCACTGTGTAACGAATACCTAAGTTTGACCTAGTCTAACGTTACCTGTAAAATGGTAGCTATAACGGCTTTGATTGACTTGGATATTAATTGCATTTGTGAACTCGAAAGGGGTCTGAGGGATTTATCACTCATACTCCAGTATGAGAAAGAGATCCGATTAGGCCACTTGATGAGTATGACTGAAGGAATAGCACGGTCGTGCAGGTGATACCTTAGTATCAATTTTTAGTCATCTCAGATATCAAGAAATAGTGATTGATAAATTAGGGTGACGATTCTATGCCTATTGATCAATCTGGATATCGGTTTGATAAAAGGAAAGTGACATGTACGATAACAGGTTAAGTCGAATAATCGATAATCACGAACGTTGGGTAATCAAAATGTCTTGCTAGAGACCACTTATGATGGAAAGGGTAAAATATTAATTTTACCAGTCTGCCAACGGGTCGTGAGCCTAGAGGGTCATACGCTTTAAGTACAATACGTGGCAAATAAGAATGGATGGAAATTGGGAGAACCCACTTTTCAGTTTAGTCAAATTAAAAACGATACAGTTGATTTCTGGCCAAGGTTTATTAACCAGACGGTTGAAGAAATCGAGTTGTTAAAATTGGACCGGTTTAGCTAAACCATAATTAGAACTTAATTATGTGGGTTTTAATTTGGATTTGGTTAAATGGGCTTTAAGCCCATTTAGGGTTTTAATTCATGAATGGGGCAAGAGTGTAATTATGAGTTTAAATGGGTAAGTTGTGTAATAATTTATTTAAAATTCAAAATCAGATTTTTTGTGATAAATTGTGATAATTATACAATATTTTTGGCTCATAATTTCGGCAATCTCCTCCCGATCCCCCTCACATTGCCTTGTCTTGCGTTAGCATATTCCAGTCTAACCTCGGAGAAGACCACTAGACAGCAGTGAGGACGATCGTGAAGTACCTCAAGAGGACAAAGGATGCCTTCTTGGTCTACGAGAGGAAAGATGAGGAGTTCGAGGTGACGGGATACGTCGACGCCAGTTTTCAGACTAACTCAGATGACTCAAGGTCACAGTCTAGATATGTGTTCACACTGAACGGTGGAGCTTTCAGCTCGAAGAGCTTCAAGCAGCCGATCGTTGCAGATTCTACAACCGAGGCCGAGTACATAGTTGCTTGAGAAGTGGCAAAAGAGGCTGTGTGGATCTGGAAGTTTATGGTAGGATTGGATGTAAATAAGAATTCGTCCAATCCGGTGACTTGTACTGTGACAACACTAGCGCCATAGCACAGGCTAATGAGCCTAGAGCGCATGCCAGATCCAAACATGTACATAGGCGGTTTAACTTGATTCGAGAATATATCGAACAAGGTGAAGTGAAGATTTGTTAGATTGCGACAAAAGACAATGCAGCCGACCCGTTGACAAAGGCTCTCTCACAGCCTAAACATGAAGGTCATGTAATGTCAATGGGTTTACGTTTGGATATTGGAACTAGGGGCAAGTGGGAGATCGTAAAAGCTTGTGCCCTAGTTCAAGCCTTTTTATGTAATCTTCTGTTTAGAAATGAATGACATTTACATTATTATTGTGTTATGATAATGTGTCAAGCAATAACTTAAAAGTCGTTAGTGTTTAAACAAGAACATCATAATCTTTAGATATTATCCAGTTATGCTTGATGGATCCCTAGTCACATACTTATCTATAAATGACTAATGTGATGATGACTTAAGATCAAAGTCCTGCTGATCAAGGTAGTGGGACTACCAAATTCATATCACGGATATCATCTGGAGGATGATATTCGATAACCCGAGGTGGAGTATAGGGCATAGATCAAGTCACCAACAGATACTCCGTCGTCGTGTGATCACTCCCTTAATACCTTAAAGCGAGTGGCTCACATGCATGTCACTCCATTTGTTTGACATGTCCCTACTCTGTCTGTAACAGGGGAGCCACAACAGACATCGTTTGCCATTGAACGGACTGTAGTGGAAGCGCACGTTGCGTCCGAAGGGATTTTTCCCCCGCGGTAAGACGTGGTGAAGGGTATGGTTCAGGACCCCTTTATGAGTGTGATTGATGAAGTGTGCGGCCGTACCAATATGTATCAATCAACTCGGAATTTGAGGAACTAGATCGAATACATGAGGATGACAATACTATGCCTCATACGATCTCATACGCCTTAAAGTAAACAAAAGGTTTGTGATACAAATGACAGACAGGAGATATCGAACCGATCGATACACTCGTGGACATTGGATAATCACTATGTCTTACTAGAGACCACTGGTGATGGATCGGGTGAGATGGGTTCTCAGGCCGATCTGCCAATGGATCACGGGCCTACAGGGTCACGCGCCAGTAGCAAGACTGAAGCATCTCGATCGGACTCAAGAGGTCCAAATGGGTAAGGATAGCAAAGGGGCTACATTCCGTGACCAAAAGCGTATAGTTTTGGCCACGGGAACGTGGCCAAATGCCTCAGACCGTGTCCAAGGGTCCATGGGCTCATGTCAATTGCAAAAGGGACCACGGACCGTGGCCAAACCTATAGGTTTGAACACGGGTCTGTGGTGGCCATGAATTGGCCACGGCCGGCGGACACTTCTCGCCACAGGGCCGTGACGGTGGCTGTGGTTGTAGGGTTTTGGAGCATTCAAGATCACGAGATAGCGGAAGCATAAACAAAAGAAACTCCAAACCTTGTCCAAGAACATGAACCATTAAATCTCAAGGCAAAATCTATTCCACAAGAAATTTACCTCTTAGTCTTTGTTGAATCAAGAAAGAAGAACTATATGATCTTCTTCTTTAGAGCAAGTCCACACCAAGAGGATGATCCTTAAGATCCTTCACAAAAGCCTACTAGAACTAATATGTGAAGAACAAGAGAGCAAGAAGAGAGGAGAGAGGGAGGTGGCCGGCCACTACAGAGAGAGTAAGTGAGAGTGAAATGAATTCTTTTGATATTGGTCTACTTCATCAACTCATAAGCATGGGTTAAAGGCAAGTCATCACCTAAACCCCTTAACTCACCCTCCTCTTAACCAACAACACCAACTAAGCATGGTGTGTGGCCCCCACACTTGGACCCACCAAGGTGGCCGACCATGTGGGCTTATTGGGCCTTATTTGGGCCCTTGTTGGGCCGGCTAGGTGACCTCATGGGCCGAGCCCAATGAGCTCGCCCATGTGGTCGCATGTCGTGTCTAAAAGTTATCCGACCCTTTTTGTCGTTACTTATCAAACAAAGTCCGACGCAACATCGAAGAAAATCTCTGTTTTCTCGATTCGCTAATTATTCTCTCTCACCGAACCCATGGCCCAAAACCTTCAGTTTTGTCCATGTCTGGCTCCTCAAAAACTTTAATGTTTCCTTGTGTCAAGTTATCCATCTTGTATGTGTGTGACCCTCCAGGCTCATGCCACCGTTGGCAGATCGGCGCAAGAGATCTCTCTTGCCTGATCCATCATAAGTGGTCTCTAGTAAGACATTATGATTAACCAAGGTGCATGATGATCGATGATTCGATTTAACCTTGTGCATACAAGTCACTATCCTATTATCTCTAGACATCCCGATTGATCACAAGGCATAGAGTCGTCATCCTTGTTTAATCAATCATTGTTACTTGATATGTGAGATGGCTGAAAACTGATAACCCGTATCACTGGCATGGCCTACTCTTTCTCTCAGTCACTCTCGATCAAGCAGCCTTAACAGATATCTTTCCCATACCGTAGTACGAGGGATAAATCCCTTAGCCGTCTTTCGTGTCACTCATGCCATCCGTTTCGCCACCCAATCATGCCCGTTATTGCAATCCTGTTACGGAAAGCGTTAGGCGCAACTTAAAGTTGTACGTCGATCGTATAGCGATCTAAAAGACTCCTTGGTCGAAGGATATCGTGACAAGCTATCGCATTTGAATATGTTCATGGCTTAATCTATGAAACACTATTCAAAGCAGGTCGTCCGATATCAATCACCTCATGATATCTATGATATGATTCCGAGATCCCACATCCCTATGATAAGCAGAACTACATCATTAAGAACCATCCTCATACTGGTCGCTTCGATTGAAGCATATATTGACCAGGGACTCGTTAAGTGGTTCTACTACTTTAGTGGTCATAAATCAGATCATGCTTAACATATTACTTCAACACATAAGTAATACGAAGCCGTTTTATTTATTACAAACGATTATAAATATACATAGACATTTATAGACTACTAACAATTTGACTAGGGCACAAAAATGCTATCAATCTCCCACTTGCCCCTAGTTCCAATCTAAGTCCCAGTCTATCCCCATTGACCTAACATGTTTATCATGTTTTGCTTGAGGAAGAGCCTTGGTTATCATGTCCCAGTCCCAGTCTATGTTTATCATAAAATGCAACGTAGTGGATCTTCACGTCACCTCTAGCAACTATGTCGCGGATGATGTGATACTTCCTGAGTACATGCTTGGATCTGTCATGTGCCTTGGGTTCCTTAGCTTGCGCAATGGCCCCGGTGTTGTCACAATATAAGTCTACTGGGTTAGATGGGTTTTAAATTACACCTAACCTAGCCATGAAACTCCTGATCCATTCAGCCTCCTTTGCTGCTTCCGATGCAGCAATATACTCAGCTTCCATTGTAGAGTCGGCAATGGTGTCCTGCTTCTTGCTTTTCCAGCTAAATGTTCCACCATTCAACGTCAACACATATCCCAACTGACTCTTAAAGTCATCAGGGTCTGTCTAGAAACTAGCGTCGACATATCTTTTGACGACTAGATCATCATCATTTCTTCCGCCGTATACAAGAAAAGCGTCTTTTATATTCTCAAATATTTGAGAATTTCCTTGACTGCAATCCAGTGTTCCTCACCGGGTTTGGATTGATGTCTACTTGTATAGCTTCGGGCAAACGAGATATCCGGTCTCGTGCATATCATGGCATACATTATGGACCCTATAGCTGAAGCATATGGGATCTCATTCATTCTTTTTAGCTCTTCAGGTGTCTCAGCACACTGTTTCTTACTAAGCTTTATGCCATGACGCATGTGCAGCAGTCCTTTCTTTGAATTGTGCATTGAGAATCTTCTCAACACTTTGTCTATATAGGTGCTTTGACTCAAGCCCAAGACCCGCTTGTCAGGATCTCTATATATCTTGATCCCCAAGATGTAAGAAGCCTCGCCTAAGTCCTTCATTGCGAAACACTCACCTAACCAAGTTTTTTTTAAGAGCAAGGTAGGGACGTCGTTTCCAATGAGCAATATGTCATCAACATAGAGCACCAAAAAGAATACTTTGCTCCCATCTGCCTTTTTATATACGCAAGGTTTATCATCGTTCTTGATGAAGCCAAACTGTTTCACTACTTCATCAAAACGCTGATTCCAACTCCGAGATGCTTGCTTCAAACCATAAATTGATTTGAGCAACTTACAAATCTTTCCCTTATTCTTTGGATCCTCCAAACCCTCAGGCTGGGACATACAAACGTCCTCAGCTAACCTCCCATTAAGGAAAGCTGTTTTGACATCCATTTGCCATATCTCATAATTATGATAAGCTGCTACGGTAAGTAGAATGCGGATAGATTTGACCATAGCTACTGGAGAAAAGGTTTCTTCATAGTCAATTCCGTGGACTTGCCTATAACCTTTTGCTACCAGTCTTGCTTTATAGGTATGAGGTTTGCCATCCATGTCTATCTTTATTTTAAAGATCCATTTACACCCAATGACTTTTACGCTAGGGGTTTGATCCACCAAGTCCCACACTTGATTATCTGCATTGGATCACATTTCTTCCCTCATGGCTTCCAGCCATTTCTCAGAGTCGGTTCCGTCCAGGGCCTCTCGAAAGGTAGCTGGATCATTGTCCACTAACACCAAATCACAACCTCCAGTTACTAGGAAACCGTATCTGATCGGTGCATGACTTGTCCTTTCAGACCCCCTTGGACCGTCCTCATTAACTGTAGATATTGGTTCTTGCTCAACGACCACTTCTGGCTCTACTTCTTCTAAGGGGTCATCCAGTGGTTCCTGTGTGACTATCTCATCTAGAACTTCATCAAGATGAATAGCCCTCCCACTGACTGTCTTGGAAATAAATTCCTTTTCCAAGAATATCCCACCTCGGGCGACAAAAATTTTGTTTTCGCTCGGTTTGTAGAAGTAGTATCCTTTTGTTTCTTTTGGATATCCGACGAAAGTGCACTTATCTGATCTCGGTTCGAGCTTGGTTGCAAGCAACCGTTTTACAAAAGCCTCGCAACCCCAGATTTTCAGGAAGGACAAAACGGGTTCCTTCCCGTACCATTTCTCGAATGATGTCCCTTCCACTGCTTTCGACGGAGCCCTATTTATTATGCATGCGGCCGTTTGTAGAGCGTAACCCCATAAGGAGATCGGGAGATCAGTGTGACTTAACATCGATCGAACCATATTCAACAATGTCTGATTCCTTCCCTCGGACACACCATTTAGTTGCGGTGTTCCTGGCGGAGTCCACTGAGATAGTATTCAACTTTCAGTAAGATGACTAAGAAACTACTTCAGTCCCAAAGAGACAAGAGGATACTACTTTTACACACCTACCGAGAACAAAGTTTTTGTTGCTCGTAGTGAGAGATTTTTTGAAAAGAAGTTCCTTTCCAAACCAGTCAGTGGAAGCACTGTATTTCTCGAAGAAATTTGGAATGATGCAATGCATCCTGAAACAATTCAGGAACCCAACACTGACAATGTAGAAGTACTGGAGCTTGAGCTGGTTGTAGACACAGAACCAATTCTTGCACATACTCCGGAAGGTCCAAGGCGATCTGAAAAATCAAGTTGCGCACCTATCAGATATGGTTTTATCGTAATTGAAGGTGGTGATTTGGAAGTTGTGGATGCTGATGATCCAACAACCTTTTAAGAAGTCGTGGCCGGGCCTAACTCCGAGAAATGTCTGGAAGCCATGAGGGAGGAGATGCAATCCATGTCTGATAATCAAGTGTGGAGCTTGGTTGATCTGACCCCTGGTGTAAAAACCGTTGGTAGTAAATGGATCTTCAAAGTGAAGACCGACATGGATGGCAAACCTCGCACTTACATATATGGCAGATGGTTGTCAAAACCGTTTTCCTGAATGGAAATCTCACTACGGATGGTTACATGTCTCAGCCTGAAGGTTTTGTCGATCCGAAGAATGAAGGAAAGATATGCAAGCTTCAGAGATCCATATATCTTGGGTATCAAGATATATAGAGATCGAACCAAGAGGATCTTGGGTCTAAGTCAAAGCACCTATGTGGATAAAGTGTTGAGAAGGTTCACAATTCTTGATTCCAAGAAAGGATTCTTGCCCATGCGTCATGGAATCAAGCTCAGCAAAACTCAGTGTCCTATGTGTTAGGTCTGTGCCCTAGTCCAATGTAATTCCTCAATCTATATTGTAACGAACATCATTATTCTACATAATAAAAGGCATAATATTACTAATGTATTGTAGTAATATATCTAATGTGATTTGATCTATGTCATAATGTGTGTAACCACTTATAGTAGAACTATAGATCAGAAAGAATTGCATTCGATAAAGTCCCTGATCAGCTAAGCTTCTTCTGAAGCGATCAGTATGAGACTAACTCATTGTGATCATGCTCTACTGATCATGGCAAAGTGCGTGCCGGAGTTATATCATAGATACCATCAGTTTGATGATATCGGACAACCCGATTGTGAGTATGCTGCATAGATCCAGTCATGAGATACTCACATATCGTAGCTTGTCATTATATCCTAAGACCAAGGAGTATTTGTGTACACTATGTAACGAATACCTAAGTTTTACCTAGTCTAACGTTATCTGTAAAAGGGTAACTATAACGGCTTCGATTGGTTTTGATATTGATTGCACTAGTGAACTCGAAAGGCGTCTGAGGGATTTATCACTCATACTTCGGTATGAGAAAGATATCCGTTTAGGCCACTTGATGAGTATGACTGAAGAAAGAGCACGGCCGTGCAGGTGATAACTTAGTATCAGTTTTAAGTCATCTCAGATATCAAGAAACAGTGATTGATAAATTAGGATGACCATTCTATGCCTATTGATCAATCTGGATATCGGTTTGATAAAAGGACAGTGACATGTACGATAACAGGTTAAGTTGAATAATCGATAATCACGAACATTGGATAATCATAATGTCTTGCTAGAGACCACTTATGATGGAAAGGGTGAAATAGTAATTTTACCAGTCTGCCAATTGCTCGTGAGCCTAGAGGGTCACACGCATTAAGCACGATACATGACAATTAATTATGGATGAAAATTGAGAACGATTCGGTAGTTTTCTGGCCTAAGGTTTTAACCAGACGGTTGAAGAAATCAATACGAGGAAAATGAACCGTTTTGTCTAAACCGAAATGAGAACTCAATTTAATGGGTTTTATTTGGGTTTTGGTTAAACGGGCTTAAAGCCCATTTAGGGATTTAAGTGATGAATGGGAACAAATGAAAATAAGAGTTTATGAAGGATAGAAATGCAATTTTAATTTGAAATTCAATTTTATTTTTCAAATTAAAAATTCCAATATTTCTTCCATTATGTTCTCTAAATTTCAGCAACCACTCCCATCTTCTTCTCCCCCTCTTGGCCGACTTCTTCCTCTCTCTTCAACCTCCATTTTTGTCAAGCTTCTCTCAAAAATTCATAGCAAAAAGTTTAAGAGAAAACATTCTTCGGTTGTGGTGCTTGTGTGGACCTAATAGAGAAACACTAAGCTTGTGTTTTCATCGATTAGAAGAGGTAATTTTCAGATTGAAAAGGTATATATAACATGTTGGATTTACATTAAGATCAAAGTTTACATCGATCACCATGGTTACATAACGTCCGCTGCATGATATTTATCGAATGGAATCCGTGGTGATCTCTTTCAGTGCGCACTTCCATAAAACATGTTATTGCGCATAATATTAAAAAACCCGTTGTTAATATCAAAATAATAACCTTCTTTTTCAAGAAGGGATATTGATACAATATTCCTGCTAAAAGCAGATACACAAAACACATCATGAAGTTCTATTACAAGCCCACTAGGCAAAACAAGGTCAACTGAACCCACAGCAGTTGCGATAACTCGCATGTTGTTCCCAACTCTTAGGTCCACCTCGTTTTCCCCCACATCTCTTCTACTATGCAGTACATGAACATCCGCACAGACATGAGACTCAGCTCTAGTGTCTAGTACCCAAGCATTTATAGTAGAAAGATTTAGCTCTAATGGAATACCTGACGAAGTAGCGGCCCCACCGCCCTTCTTCTGATCTTCCTTCAGCTGCTGATAGTCCTTCTTCCAATAACCAGGCTTTTGGCAGTAGAAACAGACCGACTCCTTTGCCTTCCCCTTGCCGTTCATGGGTATGGAAGGTTTAGTAATGAAATGTCGTCTGTTCTTCCCCGCTAGGTGCATTAGGCCTTTGCCCTTATCACCACCAACTTTGAAGTTGGATTCCTTCTTGACCATTAGAACACCTTTAGGCGTAATGCCCCTTATGCTCTTCTCGGCAGTCACTAACATGTTGTGCAACTCCGATGCGGTCTTGTCCATGTCATGCATTTGATAGTTCATGACGAACCCACCATATGCATGAGGAAGGGATTGCAGAATGAAATCCGCAGCCATCTCTTTTTCCATAGTCATTCCGAGACTAGTCATATGATCGAGATGTCCCTTCATTCGTAGGACGTGTGGACCTACGGAGCTGCCTACTGATATTTTGCAGGCAATGAGTTCTCGGAGAACAATGTATTTTTCAATACGTACTTTCTATTTGAACATATCCTTGATCTGTGCAAACATTGCAAACAGATCATGGGATAGCTCCATAAACTGCTTCTGGAGGTCTGCCTCCATGCAGCCCAGCATGACACACGCAACGTTGATAGAGTCCCTAAGGTGTTTCTGGTACGCATCCTTAACGACCCTTGTTGCGTTGGCAGCTGGCTCCACCGGGATAGCCTTGTCAAGGACGTACTCCCCGCGTTCCAACTTTAACACAAGTCGTAAATTTCTGTCCCGATCCAGATAATTTGTTCCATTGAGTTTACACTTGTCAAGTATAGTCCTCAACGACAAATTAGACGAGTTTGTTGAATTACTAGCCATTTCTACACGAAGAAAGTAAATTTAATCAGAAAAGTTGATTAAATTTACGAAGATCCAAATTAAACACCAACCATCCAATTCTAAAGTTTAGAATCTTTAAACCAAGATCCCTTATTTATCAATTGAAGTACGCTAAGGCGCACCGCTCCAATTCACCCATTTGGGTAGGACGTCCATCCAATTATAACCTGTGTAACTCTTGATCAGGGTATGTGCAAAAGCACATGGCTTACCCTTCCGATGCCCCAGCTCGACCTCAGGCCAAGAATCGTGGTCGAGTCAACCAACCTTCACATATGCATCAGTTTTGTGCAGATGCTCCGCTAAGGCGCACGACACCGAGAGAATGTTTCTACATGGGTGTGAATTTGGGTGGTATCTCACTTGACTCAAATTATGTTGTGATTTGGTTGTGTTTAATAATTCGTAAGTATTTTGGTACAATTACGAACTCGTCATCAACAACTCGTGTTGTGACGTTTCTAATTGTATCATATACAATCTTCTTTTGAAGTCGTCATTTGCAACCTGTGCAAACACGTTTCAAAATTGAACTCATCCATCACAACCCGTGCGATGATGGTTCACAACGCTTTAATCATGCAAACAATTAAAATCGATTTTGAACTTTGCATTTGAGGTGATGGCTTATAAACTTATAAGCTGAGCATTCAAGCATACAATTATTATCTAATAATTCAAGCAAGCATCATAAAGCGTTTAAATATGCGTCAATAGCCCATCCTAATCTTAAGATTCTACAAGACATGACATCTTCTCGTCTTTTTCATTCGGGCTCCCACTAGCTCTTGGACTTCCTCCAAAACCGTCATTGTGATCGATTTTCCATCTTTCTCGTCTTCGAGTAGCAATTACAATTAATACTCGATTCGTAGATCGGAAAAAAAAAATAATTACACTTTAAGGGCTCGAATGAAAGAATAATTACATGCTAACACTAATGGTATGCAAACCGTGAAAGCGATAAAATTCTAATGGGCTACTAATGCATCATACATCTCATCACATCATCCAACATGTTATTACACAAACATGTTATCAAATATAATGCAATTATTCCGGTTTTAATTTTGCCAAGTTGCTTGGTCGGGTTTATCGAAACTAGACCTTTTCGAAAAACGGTTTATCGAAACCGATCAAATTTAAAACTTTTTGAAATATTGGATCGCAGGTTCATGCGACGGACAAAATCAACGTGCACGAACCAAGTCGGGCCCAAGCTCAATGGGCCAAAGCCCATTGGACCGAGCCCAACACCACGGCTCGGTTTGGGCCTAGAAAAGCCCAAACCGAGCTTGCCTCCCCTCTCGGCCTCGGCCAAGAAGGGGGATGGCCCCGGTCACTGCCGGCCTCTCCCGGCCTCCGGTGACTCCATCCGGTACCTCTGATCCGACTCCCCGACAGTCTCTTCTCGGACCCGACAAATCAAATAAAATCCGAAAAATTCCAAAGTCGATATATTTTTCAAAAATAACATATTTCATGCAATTTACCCAAAAAGCATTAAAACATGTTATGAACAAATATGGCATTCAAATCATCATAAAACCAAAACAAGTTCAACAAGACGAAGATTAAGTGGGTTAACCACGCTCTGATACCACTGTTGGGTTTTGGAGCGTTCTAGATCATTGAGATAGCGGAAGCATTAACAAAAGTAACACCAAACCTTGTCCAAGAACATGAACCATTAAATCTCAAGGCAAAATCTATTCCACAAAAATTTACCTTTTAGTCTTTGTTGAATCAATAAAGAAGAACTATGTGGTCTTCTTCTCTAGAGCAAGTCCACACCAAGAGGATGATCTTCAAGATCCTTCACTTAAAGCCTACTAGAACAATTAAGTGAAGAACAAGAGAGCAAGAAGAGAGGAGAGACCAAGAACAATTAAGCATGGTGTGTGGCCCCCACCCTTGGACCCACCAAGGTGGCCTGCCATATGAGCTTATTGGGCCCAAAATGGGCCCTTATTGAGCCGGCCATGTGAACTCATGGGCCGAGCCAAAGGAGTCGCCCTTGTGGTCGCGTGCCGTGTCCAAAAGTTGCCCGACCCTTTTTGTCGTTACTTATCAAACAAAATCCGACGCGACATCGATGAAAAATCTCAGTTTTCTCTCAAACCGAACCCATGGCCCAAAACCTTCAGTTTTGTCCATGTATTGTTCCTCAAGACACGTTAAGGTTTTCTTGTCTCAAGTTATCCGTCTTGTATGTGTGTGACCCTCCAGGCTCATGCCACCGTTGGCAGATCGGCGCAAAAGATCTCTCTTGTCCGTTCCATCATAAGTGGTCTCTAGTAAGATGTTATGATTACCCAAGGTGCATGATGATCGATGATTCGATTTAACCTTGTGCGTACCAGTCACTATCTTATTTTCTCTAGATATCCTGAATGATCACAAGGCATAGAATCGTCATCCTTGTTCAATCAATCATTGTTACTCGATATGTCAGATGGTTGAGAACTAATAATCCGTATCACTGGCATGGCCATGCTCTTTCTCTCAGTCACTCTCGATCAATAGGCCTTAACGGATATCTTTCCCATACCGTAGTACGAGGGATAAATCCCTTAGCCGTCTTTCCTGTCACTTATGCAATCCGTTCCGCCACCCAATCATGCCCATTATTGCAATCATGCTACGGAAAGCGTTAGGCGCAAGTTAAAGCCGCACGTCGACTGCATAGCGATCACAAAGACTCCTTGGTCTAAGGATATCGTGACAAGCTATCGCATTTGAATATGTTCATGGCTTAATCTACAAAACACTATTCAAAGCGGGTCGTCCGATATGAATCACCTCATGACATGTATGATATGACTCTGGGATCCCACATCCCTATGACAAGCAGAACTACGTCATTGAGAACCATCCTCATACAGGTCGCTTCAATTGAAGCGTATATTGACCAGGGACTCGTTAAGTGTGACCCGTACAGATTTATAGTTCTACAACTTTAGTGGTCATAAATCAGATCATGCTTAACATATTACTTCAACATATAAGTAATACAAAGCCGTTTTATTTATTACAAACGATGATAAATATACATAGACATTTATAGACTACTAGCAATTGGACTAGGGCACAAAAATGTTATCATTAGGTTGCTCCCACTAGCTCGCGGACGTCTTCCAAGATTGTCATCGTTCTCGGTTTCCATCCTTCTCGACTTGAGCAATTAATTACAATTAATACTCGATATTTAGACCGGATGAAAGAATAATTACACTTTATCACTTGCGGTCCGGAGCCCGCATAAAAGAATAATTACACGTTACAATCTAACGGTTCGCAGACCGTATTAAAGGGATAAAAAATTAAACTCTCTATTGGGCTATATATGCACTTATGCATTTCATCACATCCCCAAACATGTTATCACATTTCCGGTTTTAATTTTCATGCCCAAGTTGCTTGGTCGGGTATATCGAAACTAGACATTTTCGAACAATTGGTTTATTGAAACCGTTCCAATCTAAATTTTTTCAAAACATTGGATTGCGGGTTTGTGCCACAGATCAAACACCGTGCAACAAACCACACGGTCCCAAAACCCAATGGGCCGAAGCCCATTGGGCCGAGCCCCTACACACCGACGCGCTAGGGTTTTGCAACCCTAGCCACCAGGTTACCACCACCGGCCTTGGCCATGAAATGACCCTCGCCGAGGCAGGGACGGGTTGTCCACATGACCATGGCCGCTCAAGGCCCACGTCTCAGTCCAGCTCCGGCAAGCCGGAGCCCCTGCCCAGTCACCTTCTCGGCTCCCCTAGAGTCCAGTCCCGGTGAGCTAACAAATCCAATTTTTTTATTAAAAAATTCCACGTTTGATATTTTCTATAAACCTTCATTTTTCATGGCATAAAAACCCATATATGAAAAATAAGCAAATTCAAGCAACTAGGCATTCAAAACAACAACAAAACCGATACAAACCAAGGATTTAAGCGGGTAACCTTGCTCGGATACCCCTATTGGGACTTTCGGCTCATCAAAATGTCATGGCAGTGGAAGCAACAACAATTATAATCCAAATTCTTTCAAAGATCATGAAACCATTAAATTCCAAGGAAAAACCAAATTACAAGATTTTACCTTTCGGTTTGATCGTGTATCTGCCCAACGGAAAAATGTGACTTTAGAGCTTTGTATCTGGAGCTACAGACGTCCAAATGCTTCGGTTCTTTTTGGAGAGTGAAGCCCAGCCAGTTCGGACGGAAGGACCTCCGTATGAAGCAAAACATTTTTCCTGTATGTGCTGGACATATTCTGCAGAGCAATCAGTTTTTCGGGCCAGTATCTCCCAAACTGACGCTCTTTTAGAAAATTGTTATCCTTTGAGTCTTCTTTCATCTCCCGCTGGTTTCAGGTCGATTCGAGCTCGGAGCAGGGAGCTATGGCTCACGGCCGTTTGGTCACCAGAACTGGACAACACTGGACAGTTTCTCCGGTTAAGGTTCGAACCACCGAGAGAGACCACCGGATATATCAAGACCGGACTTGAGCCTCCTTAGATGCCTACATACCCGTATGACGGGATCAAAGCCCACGTAGTTCGACTAGAGAGATCCCGTGATCGTTTTGGCAAGAAAAGAAGAAGAAAAAGAGATTGTTCTTCAAAATGAAAGAACCTCTTGTGCTGAAAATGGAGGAGTGGCTCTCGGCCATGAGCAAGAGTAGAGGGAGAGAGAGAACCACCAATTTTGTGTTGTGTTATTATGTTATGTGGTCTTCCCTCTTGGTTTTGGAGAGATGAGATGGTGATTGGAGCATGGCTCAAAGTGTCCTTGCAAACCAACTCCCACTTGCCCATGCCTTGGAAAATCACCATCATAATCTCTACCACCTAACCAAGCATGGTGGATATAAGTGTGGACCCACTAATGGGCCACTAATTAGGTCGCCACCTTGGGCCTCATGGGCCGAAGCCCAATTGCTTCGGCCGGGTCCAATTATTATCCGACCTTTCCTCGAACTTATCAAACAAAGTCCGATACAACATCACCGAACAACTAGGTTTTTCTCTATTCGTATTCCATTTTCACTTACACGGGCCTATAGCCCAAAACGCCCGGTTTTGGCCATGGCTCATGTCTTCCGAATTGACCCTTTATCTGCCATTTTATTTTCCTAGGATTATATCCTTTAGGCTCATGCTCTGTTGGCATATCGGCGTAAAATTTGATTTTACCCGATCCATCATCAATGTCCTCTACTATGACATTATGATTACCCAATCGTGCATGATGATCGAACTAATCGACTTAACCTCTTGTAGTACATGTCGCTATCCTTTTATCGCCCGCTATCTAGATTGATCATAAGGCAGAGACTTCACCCTTATTTAATCAATCTCTGTTTCTCGATCTGTGAGATTACTGAATACTGATAACCCCTATCGTTGGCATGGCCATGCTCTCCCTTCAGTCAATCTCTATCGAGTGGCCTAAACAGATACCTATCTCATACCGCAATATGACGGATAAATCCCTTAGCCGCATTTCGTATCACTCATACAGTCTGTCCCCGTGTCAATCATGTATGTTATGGTTGTCTTGTTATAGACAATGTTAGGAACAAGTCAAACACGGTTCTTTACTGTATAGCAATCACAAAGTCTCCTTGGTCTAAGGATACGACGACAAGCTACCACAATTGAACGTGTTCATGACTGTATCTATACAACACCATTCAGAGCAGCTCGTCCAATATCACTTCTCAAGTGATATCTATGATCTTATTCCGGGATCCCATCCCAATTGTAAATAGAACTATACCATAAAGAATCATCCTCATACTTGGTCGCTTCATTGAAGCATATTTGACCAGGGACCCGTTAAGTGTGATCCGTACAGATATATGGTTCTACTAATTTGGTGGACATATATCAGATCATACTTCAATACATAAGTAATACAATGCCGATTTTATATATTGCAAACGATGATTAATATATACAGACATTTACAGACTAATACAATTGGACTAGGGCACAAAAATGCTTACAAATCGGAAAAATTCGTTGCATCAACACGTGATAGTCGTGACTCTTCAACCCTAAAAACTTCTTTTCTTTTGGGTTAATCTTCCGCCTCAGACTTCCTGCATAGCCACGAGGATACCGGACAGCTGGGATAGCCTCCAGTACTTCTTCACCCTTTTCGGGCTTCACAACATACGAAACATGTGGTAGAACTGGACTTCCACTAGCATCATATGTTACGTGTAGCTCTGGTCGCACATTGTGATCCTCTAATAAAATTCATGCGTTCACATCATCCTTAGTCTCTCCCGCTAAACCAAGAATGGTGCCCAGGACGTTATCGCACATAATTTTCTTTATATGCATCAGATCAAGCGCGTGTCGGACTGGAAGGGTCTTCAAATAATCTAGCTCCCAAAACATACTGACGTGCGTCCAACATTCACTACGATCGGTCGGCCGTTTGAACTTCGTATTCAAACTAAGAAGTGGATACTCATGATTGGAAATCTTAGCACGAACTTTAACTCCAGAATGTATCCGGGGAGCTTCTCTCGTCTCAGCGGTTCCATTGAACGCTTCGGCCATTTCCCGAAATACATGATGTTCATGTAAAAACCTCCAAGCACCCATGTAGGCCGTTCGACCACGATAAATGGTGGAATCAATATCGTCCATGCAGATCGGACATGCCTTATAACCTTTCGTTTGAATTCCTCCCAACATCCCCAATCCCGGATAATCGCTAATAGTCCACATTACGGCAGCGCGCATTCGAAAGGCCTCGCGCTTGAACACATCCCAGGTCACAACTCCTTTGTGCCATAGCTTGTTCAGCTCATCGATCAAAAGACGCATAAAGTTGTTCAAACATTTACCTGGGGACTTTGGACCAGATATCAACATCGACAGTATGTTGTATTCCTTCTTCATGGCCATCGAAGGGGGGGGGGGGGGGGGGGGGGGGGGGGGGGAATTAAGCGTTAACACAATAACATGCCACACACTGTAAGGCGGCGCTAGTAGCATATGTGGACTAAAACCGTCGGTGGCAACGGCGAGACGCGCGTTTCGAATTTCACTTGTGAAACGCGGGTATGTCTGATCGAAGTTAATCCATTCTTCGCCGTCCGAGGGATGCTGTAGTGTATCATCGTCCGTGCTCTCTCGCTCTCCGTGCCATCTCATCCACTCAGCCGTCTCCGGTGCAAAAAATAACCGCTGCAACCGACCTGTCAATGGGAAGTACCACAGGCTCTTCTTCGCCACCTTTGAATCCCCTACTTCTTCGTACCGAGGCTCATCACAGTGCGTACACTTCTCTAGTTGCTCGTTATCATCACCGTAGTACAACATGCATCCATGGTAACATGCATCGTACTTTACGCACGGCATCTCGATCTCCTTCAACCTTTATTTTGCTGCGTCGTAGCTCGTCACGTACTCATTCGGCTTAGGTAATATGTTGGAAACCTCCTCAGCGACGTCGTCAAATGTCGTGTCCGTCATGCCCGTCTTCTGCTTGATGGACAAAATCCTTAGCAGTGCTGCCAGCGCTGTGTCAGAACTGTCGTCGTACAATGAGGTTTGAAGCTCTACCACCAACCGCTGGTATTCCGCTGTAGTTGCTCTAGAAGCCTCCTCGTCAATCTCGGCAAACATATCATCCACATCGTTTCTTTCGATACAGACTTCTCGAGCTCGGTCTACATCATCTACAAATTGCTGCAAATAATTCATATCAGGACTCGGAGTTGGAAAATACTGTGTACGAGCCTCGCCATACCGCTCTATGTTGCTACTCTCCCCGACTTCTCTGCATTTCCCGTGTGCGCTCCAAACTGTATAATTTGACATGAACCCTCTTTTCAGTATATGGTTACAGATGACCTTCATGTCGTAGCTACGAACATTGCAGCATCGAACACACGGGCACTAAATGTGTCCAGACCAATTTCTCGGGCATTCTCTCTCGCAAATTTCATAAAACTAGTTAACTCCTCTATAAACTTTGTATCTCGTCTATCCGTCATTCGCATCCATCTTCAATCCATTTCGTTAGTATATATATATATATATATATATATATATATATATATATATATATATATATGTCTACATCGTGATCGGAATAAAAAACAAGTTAATAAAATTCTGCTTAATATTCTAAATACAAACAAGTTAATACAATTTAGCTAAATATTCTAAATACGAACAAGCTAATACGATTTTGTTACATATTCTAAATACAAACAAGTTAATACAATTTTAAAATTAACTAAAATTTAAATACAAACAAGTTAATACAATTTTAATATGAACAAAAATTTGAATACAAAAAGTTTATACAATTTTAAAATTAACTAAAGTATAAATCCAAACAAGTCAATACAATTTTAAAACTAACTAAAATTTAAATACATACCTTGTATTTGGAATTTCACTGAAATATTGAGTTCCTCACAATCCCTCTCTTTTTCTTTCAAAGTTTCAACAATTTTGAAGAAAAATTAATGAGGGGATTTCAATTTTATAGGCCAATTTGATGCTGCGTACATATATTGTACGCATCAAAGGACCTAAAAAATTGACCGTTGTCAATTCGGACCGTTGGCAACGATCGGATAACAAAGACGGGTTGCGTATGTCGTTGTACGCAGCCAATACCTAGCAGCGTACAAGACAGTACGCAGCCCGAATTTTACTGGCCGCGTACATTGTTGAACGCGGCCAACATTTGATGCGTACTATGCTCCTGTACGCGGCCTGTTTTTCCAACTGGTGTAGTATATATGGTTACTTTGATAACACAAAATAACATTTCATGATAAATCAAACATGTCAATTATTCATAATTGCGTTCCTTACACAATTAACTTGGCTAAAAGTTTATCAATGTTGCGGTCGGAGCTACCACCTTCGCTAATAGCTTGTTTGGCCAACACCTTCCATTTCTCAGCATTCTCTTTCATTTCCATACTTGTCACTCCCTCCATCACCTCCCTTATGCACCTCTCAATCTCTTCCCTCCTCACGATCCCGCTTTCATCAACCCTAACCCTAACCCCGACCTTCCAAACATCCTGTATGAACTTGGCATCCGTGGGCTGGTCGGTCCATTGGGGCATCCCGACCATTGGCACCCCCAGGCTGAGTGCCTCCATGGTCGAGTTCCACCCGCAGTGCGTAAAAAAGCACCCGATTGCCTCACTTGCCAACACTTCCATCTGCGGGCACCAGTTCACCAGCAACCCTTTACTCGTTGTTGCTTCCCGAAACCCTTTCGGGATTTTGGGGTCCTCGGAAGCCCTGACGACCCACAAGAAATAGGAATTGGATGCTTGCAGGGCACATGCGATCTCCTCCATCTGCTCGGGGCATAGGCAAGCCATGCTCCCGAAGGAGGCGTAAATGACGGAGGCTTTGGGTTTGAGTGTGAGCCAAAGAGAGCAGGAACTGGAGAGAGGGTCACCAGGGAAGAGATCGAGGCCGTAATATGTGTCGTTGTCGACGCGATTGTCCAAGTAACCGGATGGGATTGTTGGCCCGATTGTCAGCAATGACGGGCACACTTTAGACATTGTGTCCACAACCTGCGATTGATTAATTAAGGACAATCAACCCAACAATATATATCATTCCTGACAGGGTGGGGTTTCTTGTCGGAACCACATCAAACAACTAAAATTTGCAAATACTAAGAATTCAATCTTAGTTTTAATTTGACGTACATCATTTTCTTCATGTATATGGCTGCTAAATTTTGTTTAATTTTTTTTTTTGAAAAATATATCACACTTATATTCATCTATATACGGCTCTCTCCTGCTTCCCAACAAATTAAGTTCAAAATTTTGTTTTTGAAAGTATAAATTATGAACTTTAACTTTAAGTTGTAACTAGAGAAATTATTAGACACGTTTCAAAATATACAGAAATAATAATATTACTTTTATTTTATCAGGTTCCAGGACCATGTGATGGCAGACTGTTTCACCCAAAATATCTCCAAAAAAATATTACTCTCCATATCCCAAGTCTAGTGTTTTAAAAGAGTGCATAAATTTAATAATGATTTCTCCTTACAGGTGGTCCAAATTTGTCAATTGTCTATTCTTTTCTTTTTGAAACGTCAATTGTCTATTCTTAATTGCACCGCTTACATATTTCTGCCATAAAAATAGTTCTTGAAAACTGACTATATATATATATATATTATAATTAACAGATGTGGATGAAAATTTTCTTACTATCCATTTGATGACTAAACCCATAAGATGCCCACTTGTTTTAGTACATAGTTGTTCACATTGACATCAACGTCGAACAAAAATACTAATTTAATTTTTAAAATAAAAACAAACTTTAACAAAACAGACATGACCGTACTTGAACAGGGTATGTTCTATATAGAGTATATGCGAGATTAAAACATATATAAATGTAAATCACCTGGTTCATTATTGAAGAAAAAATATAATCACCACGTACAGACCTGTTTCTCCAATTCGTAAAAGGTGTTGACGAGAACACAATCGGCTTTGTGGACGTTAGAGAATTGGCTGAGAACCATGTTGAAGTATGAAGGGTAGGATCCGGAGACGCACACAAAGGACGGCATGTCCTCAAGCTGATACAACTCCGGCAGCCCCGGCAGTGCCACCGGCGGCGTTACCGGCATCTTCAACACTCCATGGTGGAGACAGTAATACACATAATTCACTACACACGCTTGAGTAAAAAAGGCTGCTCCAACAATCCCAAGCCCTTTGGCCACATCAAGAGCCCAAGGCAAGAAAGCATCATAAATTACACAATCTATGGAATCATTTCTATCCTCGTATTTCTTGATAAGCTCCCTGAGTGTCTTTGACCCCACACACTCTAATTTCTCGAGGTATTGTCCGACATCGCCAGCTTGGGAGAACCCGCCTTCATCGTAGCCGTCCGATATGATCTCGAATCGGACGGGGTGATCCGGCGGGTGAGATTGATTAGGGAGCATGGTGGTGATGATGAAGCGGGTGGTCGCTAGAGTGACCATTGCGCCTTTGGAGGCCAAGCGCTTTGACAGGTGGAGCATTGGGTTGATGTGGCCTTGGCTTGGATAGGGTACCACCAAAATATGTGCTCCATCTCTCTTCTCCATCTTCAGTTTAATGCCCACAAAATTGTTTTGAGGATCAATGATTTGAATCCACCTTAGCTTCTGAACTCACTCTACTCCAAACATGGATATGTATATATAGCGGGGAATGGCCTCTCAGCACTCTTTCTTACCTTTAAATGTTGGGAAAGTAACTAGGGTTTTTTCAAATTTTGGATCATAAATACAAAGGTCTCTTTTAAATTTGAGATATTTTGTCTTTTTATTTGAAGTCAGTTTACTGGTCTCATGTAGAACATTCAAAATTGTATGATCTGCGCGGTAGAGGACTGGTCTGCTAACCAATTCAAACGTTCGATTCTCGCATCAACCAACCAGAACAGTGGTTCGATCTCCATTTAAATTTTGTAAACTGATCACTTAAGGATTGAACCGAATCGACCAAGATTCACCACCCGTTACGGGCATACATACTTGAGGGAAAATGTGAATATGGTTTAGAGAATACTTAGATCTCGTCAGATTCAAAAAAATTATCATCTCAATATAAATGAATATTGACAAAATTTTGTTGTCATATATAACCCTATATTTATCATTTTTATAATATGTAATATTTATACTCTATATTATTTCTCTCAGTGCACCATTTGGTCAAAATGACAACAAACATAAATAAAGGCGTGGCGTCCAGAAAAAAGTTACCAGTACACAATATGTACACGACTTTTATTTTTTAAGAGCAACGAACAATCTTTGTACCCGATTATTAACATAATGACCACGTGCAAGTCTATGTCAGCTGCCCTACAGATCTTACGGCATCATATACATTAGGGATAATTTCATCTAACACTCCTTAGAATAAGCAGATCTCACATGACACCCCTTAAAATTATTTATCTCACATGCACTCCCTTACTTTGGTTATTATCTCCCTTGGACATTTTTCGTTAACTTCCGTTCATCTCCAACCAAAATTGAGGTCAAAAAGACAAAAATGCTCTTATTTTTGTTTTAAATTTTAGAATGTTGTCATTTTTTCCACATTTCACCATTTCTCTCTCTTCTTCCCCAACCATCTATTTTTTTTCTCACACTTTTTCATTTCTCCACCTCCATCAATGAATATCTAAATCAAGACCTCTCATCAACAGATGAAGACTAAAAAAAATCAAAACTTATATGCCATAAACCTCTAAAAACAAGAAACCACATCAAATTTGTACATAAATTTGATGTGGGTATTGTATTTGGCATGTGAGTTTTAATTTTTTTAGTCTTGATTTGTTAATGAGAGGTCTTGATTAAAATCTTCATTGATGGAGGTGAAGAAATAAAAGAGTGTGAGAAAAAAAAATAGATGGTTGAGGAAGAAGAGAGAGAAATGTGATGAGTGAAAAAAATGGGAACATTTGAAAATTTAAAACAAAAGTAAAGGCATTTTTGTCTTTTTAACCTCAATTTTGGATGGAGATGAACGTAATCTAATGGAAAATGCCCAAGTGAGATAATAGCCAAAATAAGGGGGTGCATGTGATAAGAATAATTCTAGGGGGTGTCATGTGAGATTTTGCTTATTCAAGGGAGTGCTAGATGAAATTATCCCTACACGTTACACACTTGCATATGATGCCCTAAGATTACAATATATATATATATATACACCAACACACAACCGAAAGCCTTAAGTTCTATCTTCATCGATCTCTCCCTCGCAGACCCATTTCTCTTCCGCAACAATGACCTTCACTTAAAGTGTCTCTGGCTAGAAATAGGTCTCTGCCCGGTCCGTCCCTGTCCATATCATCTATTTGGTCTCGTTCTGTCAACCTCCGCCGGACTCCCATAGTGACCTACACCACCGCCTTGAACTGTCCAAAGGAATCTTGCCCAAACATAGTCCCAAATCGTCTGCGTGCTGGAGATTGCTTGTACCCAAGCACTCAAGGTGATTTGAGTTACATCAAGGAGAACAACCTTCATGTTTGGTCTCGCTCTCAATATCAATATTATTTTGTGGAAATGAGAAGAGTTTTGATTTTGGTGGAGGGCTTTTTAATGGGTTTGTGTGTTTGAGAAAACAATTTCTTGTCGTGGGTCTCGTTTTGGGTTTGGGTTGATTGAATTTTTTTGCGAGTTGATGGGTTGTGTTTCTTGGTGAAGATAGATATGGATTTTGTTATACTTTAGTTGAAGTCTTGGGTTTGTGAATTTGGTTTTACCGTAAAAGGATGGGTTTATGGTTTTGTTATACTATAAGAGGAATCAATTCGAGTTGCTCAGTATATGGATTTTTCAATTGCTACATCCAAGCCTGGCCTGGTTATAAAGAAATCAAAGCAATTGCTTTAGGCTTATATATCACTGGAGATTCGATTGGTGTCCACAACCGAGCCGTGTAAGGGATGGTGTAAATCGTTGTTCGTCAAGTATTGTAAACGGATAATATCCAGGTCGATTCCACATAAATCAAACGAGAGTTTGTACTCAAGTAATTTATATTTGAATTGCAAAAATATAAAAGTGACTAAGTTCAATGTTGTGGTTAAATGTGTGTGTGTCACTCAAGAAAATAAGATAAACGTGTAGGGTTTTGGAGCGTTCTAGATCGTTGAGATAGCGGAAGCAATAAAAGATAATCTACTCCAAACCTTGTCCAAGAACATTTAAACCATTAAATCCCAAAGCAAAATCTATTCCACAAGATGTTTACCTTTAAGTCTTGTTTGAATCGATAAAGAAGAACGTTCGGATCTTCTTCTCTAAAGCTAGTCCACACCAAGAGGATGATCTTCAAGATCCTTCACTTAATTGCCTACTAGAACAATTAAATGAAGAACAAGAGAGCAAGATGATGAAGAGGAGAGGGGTGGCCGGCCACAATGAGAGAGAGAGGATTTTTGTGTGTTTTGTGACTTAATTAATTAATGAATTAAAGTCTTGCATTATAATTCATCACCCAACTCACAAGTATGGGTTAAAAGTGATTGGTATGAGCTTAAAGGTGCTTTAACCCATACCCCTTAAATCACTCACCTCTTAATCCACAATCACCAACTAAGCATGGCATTGTGTGGCCCCCACAATGGCCCCACAAAGTGGGCCGGCCATATGGCCTTATTGGGCCCTTATTGGGCCGGCCATGAGGCTTCATGGGCCGAGCCCAATGGGCCCTCCCGTGTTGTCTCATGCCGCGTCCAAAAGTTGCCCGACCTTTTTGTCGTTACTTATCAAACAAAGTCCGACGCGATATCGACGAAAAACTCAATTTTTCTCGATTCGCTAATTATTCTCTCAAACCGAACCTATGGCACAAAACCTCCAGTTTTGTCCATATACTTCTCCTTAAGAAACATCCATGTTTCCTTGTCTCAAGTTATCCGTCTTGTATGTGTGTGACCCTCTAGGCTCATGCCACCGTTGGCAGATCAACGCAAGACTCGCTCTTGCCCGATCCATCATAAGTGGTCTCTAGTAAAACATTATGATTACCCAAGGTGCACGATGATCGATAATTCGACTTAACCTTTGTGCGTACAAGTCACCATCCTTTTATCTCTAGATATCCCAATTGATCTCAAGGCATAGAGTCGTCTCCCTTGTTCAATCAATCATTGTTACTTGATATGCGAGATGACTGAGAAATGATAACCCGTATCATTTGCATGGCCATGCTTTTTCTCTCAGTCAGTCTCCATCAAGAGGCCTTCTAACGGATATCTTTCCCATACCGTAGTATGAGGGATAAATCCCTTAGCCGTCTTTCGTGTCACTCATGCAACCCGTTCCGCCACCCAATCATGCCCTTTATAGCAATCCTTTTACAGAAAGCGTTTGGCGCAAGTTAAAGCTGTACGTTCATTGCATAGTGATCACAAAGACTCCTTGGTCTAAGGACGTCATGACAAGCTATCGCATCTGAATATGTTTATGGCTTAATCTATGAAAACACTATTCAATGCGGGTCGTCCGATATCAATCACCTCATGATATCTATGATATGGTTCCAGGATCCCACATCCTTATGACAAGTAGAACTACGTCATTAAGAACCATCCTCATACTGGTCGCTTTTAAGGAAGCATAGGTTGACCAGGGACTCGTTAAGTGTGATCCGTACAGATTTATGGTTCTACTACTTTAGTGGTCATAAATCAGATCATGCTTAACATATTACTTCAACACATAAGTAATATAAAGCCGTTTATATTTATACATTACAAACGATGATATTTGAACATAGACGTTTACAGGCTAATACCAATTGGACTAGGGCACAAATGCTATCAATCTCCCACTTGCCCTTAGCTCCAATCTACGTCCCAGTCTATACCCATTGACCTAACATGTTTTTCATGTTTATCTTGAGGAAGAGCCTTGGTCAATGGGTCGGCTGTGTTATCATCAGTTGCAACGTAGTGGATCTTCACGTCACCTCTAGCAATTATGTCGCGGATGATGTGATACTTTCTGAGTACATGTTTGGATCTGTTATGTGCCCTGGGTTCCTTAGCTTGCGCAATAGCCCCGGTGTTGTCATAATATAAGTCTACTGGGTTAGACAGGTTTTTAATTACACCTAACCCGGCCATGAAACTCCTGATCCATACAGCCTCTTTTGCCGCCTCACATGCGGCAATGTACTCAGCTTCCGTCGTAGAGTCGGCAATGGTATCCTGCTTCTTGCTTTTCCAGCTGAATGCTCCACCGTTCAACATAAACACATATCCCAACTGACTCTTAAAGTCATCGGGGTCTGTCTGGAAACTAGCGTCGACATATCTTTTGACGACGAGATCATCATTTCCGCCCCCGTATACAAGAAAGGCGTCATTGGTTTTTCTCAAATATTTGAGAATCGCCTTGACAGCCATCCAGTGTGCCTCACCGGGTTTGGATTGATGTCTACTGGTACAGCTTAGGGCAAACAAGACATCCGGTCTCGTGCATATCATGGCATACATTATGGACCCTTTAGCCGAAGCATATGGGATCTCATTCATTCTTGCTAGCTCTACAGGCTAATACCAATTGGACTAGGGCACAAATGCTATCATGTGTGTGACCCTCTAGGCTCATGCCACCGTTGGCAGATCAGCGCAAGACTCGCTCTTGCCCGATCCATCATAAGTGGTCTCTAGTAAACCATTATGATTACCCAAGGTGCACGATGATCGATAATTCGACTTAACCTTTGTGCGTACAAGTCACCATCCTTTTATCTCTAGATATCCCAATTGATCTCAAGGCATAGAGTCGTCTCCCTTGTTCAATCAATCATTGTTACTTGATATGCGAGATGACTGAGAAATGATAACCCGTATCATTTGCATGGCCATGCTTTTTCTCTCAGTCAGTCTACATCAAGCGGCCTTCTAACGGATATCTTTCCCATACTGTAGTATGAGGGATAAATCCCTTAGCCGTCTTTCGTGTCACTCATGCAACCCGTTCCGCCACCCAATCATGCCCTTTATAGCAATCCTTTTACAGAAAGCGTTTGCCGCAAGTTAAAGCCGTACGTTCATTGCATAGTGATCACAAAGACTCCTTGGTCTAAGGACGTCGTGACAAGCTATCGCATCTGAATATGTTTATGGCTTAATCTATGAAAACACTATTCAATGCGGGTCGTCCGATATCAATCACCTCATGATATCTATGATATGGTTCCAGGATCCCACATCCTTATGACAAGTAGAACTACGTCATTAAGAACCATCCTCATACTGGTCGCTTTTAAGGAAGCATAGGTTGACCAGGGACTCGTTAAGTGTGATCCGTACAGATTTATGGTTCTACTACTTTAGTGGTCATAAATCAGATCATGCTTAAGATATTACTTCAACACATAAGTAATATAAAGCCGTTTATATTTATACATTACAAACGATGATATTTCAACATAGACGTTTACAGGCTAATACCAATTGGACTAGGGCACGAATGCTATCATGTGTGTGACCCTCTAGGCTCATGCCACCGTTGCCAGATCAGCGCAAGACTCGCTCTTGCCCGATCCATCATAAGTGGTCTCTAGTAAAACATTATGATTACCCAAGGTGCACGATGATCGATAATTCGACTTAACCTTTGTGCGTACAAGTCACCATCCTTTTATCTCTAGATATCCCAATTGATCTCAAGGCATAGAGTCGTCTCCCTTGTTCAATCAATCATTGTTACTTGATATGCGAGATGATTGAGAAATGATAACCCGTATCATTTGCATGGCCATGCTTTTTCTCTCAGTCAGTCTCCATCAAGAGGCCTTCTAACGGATATCTTTCCCATACCGTAATATGAGGGATAAATCCCTTAGCCGTCTTTCGTGTCACTCATGCAACCCGTTCCGCCACCCAATCATGCCCTTTATAGCAATCCTTTTACAGAAAGCGTTTGGCGCAAGTTAAAGCCGTACGTTCATTGCATAGTGATCACAAAGACTCCTTGGTCTAAGGACGTCGTGACAAGCTATCGCATCTGAATATGTTTATGGCTTAATCTATGAAAACACTATTCAATGCGGGTCGTCCGATATCAATCACCTCATGATATCTATGAAATGGTTCCAGGATCCCACATCCTTATGACAAGTAGAACTACGTCATTAAGAACCATCCTCATACTGGTCGCTTTTAAGGAAGCATAGGTTGACCAGGGACTCGTTAAGTGTGATCCGTACAGATTTATGGTTCTACTACTTTAGTGGTCATAAATCAGATCATGCTTAACATATTACTTCAACACATAAGTAATATAAAGCCGTTTATATTTATACATTACAAACGATGATATTTGAACATAGACGTTTACAGGCTAATACCAATTGGACTAGGGCACAAATGCTATCAAAACGAGCAACCATGGGTGCTAGATCGATGACTCAATGTCAATCCAAGTTCACAACGAGTATTCAATCTCAATCATTCAAGTAGTGGCCTATGTTGTAAATGTGTTATCCGTCTCTTGGCATTAGTTAACATCTAATATTGGACCAATAACCCTCTCGGATTTTAGAATCGTTCCTCTACAGCTTTAAGTTCAACCATTTTTATATTGAGCGATCGACTCTAGGAGACCGACCCCTCGGTTCTACTTATTTCGGTTCTCTACTATCCCTCTCAAGCTTAGTTTCAAACTTAAATTATAAACATGAAGTAGCTAAATTCACATTCATAGACAGACACAAAATAGAATCAAAACTCAATTTATCAAAATCAAATATTCTAGTAAACATGTTCAAGTAAGGATTATCAATAGTCTAGCACCCATGATTTAGAGTTTTGGCCCATCATCATTGGTGCAAAATACAAAAGTATGATATTGAAATTGTGTTAAGTATCAAGGACAAGATGTCGAATACAATGTTGTAACGATTGGTTCGACAACTTGCCTAATCACAATTTATGGACAGTAATTAGTAAAACAGTAAACAGAAGACACACAATATGTTTACCCAATTCGGTGACTCCACACCTACGTCTGGGGGCACTCTGCCAGTGGAATGGTTTTCACTATTCGGTAGTCAATAGTACAACTTCGAGCATCAACTAGCTAACAAACAAGCTATTGTTCTAAGCTACTAGAGATCTCACCGTGAACAACCTCGACTAGGGACTCCCACTGTCTTTCAGATCCTCTCAATTCCGCCCTTCGAGCAAGCCTATCCTCGGTTGTGTTGTCTTCGACAATATTTTTTGTGAGTCTTCAATCACGAACAAATCCCAATAGATTACAGACACTCAAATCTCCTCGACTTGATGTATACAATCGATAGCGTCCTCTCTAAATAGATCATCCTCTTAATCCGCTAGTCTTACACGGTGTAGAACTCTGAGAATTTAGCACAAAGAAAGGACTGAGTTGCTAAGGTGGTAACGCCTGCTTTTATAGCAACTCATATTGCCTAATCGGATTCATATTCCGATTAGGGAATCTCTTGCCCCCTTGCGTTTCTGGCAAGTGACAAGGTGGTGTTGCCGCCTTAATTAAATCTTGATTGCGTGTCTTTCTTCCAGCTGGACCTTGCCTAATTCATCCGTAGTCTTTAATCCTTTTTGCACGTGTAGCTTATGTGTTCAAAAAAACAGGAAGTCTTCGATATCTTGCCTAATCCTGCAAGTGTCATGTTGCACCAACTGTGTTACAACATGTCGTCTGACATCTTGACTTCACACCAAAAAATATGCCAATACTATACGTAGTAACAATCTCCCCCTTTGTCAATTTTTTAGGTAAGCACATTTGTCGACAATTATTGGGTGAGCACTGATTTCGGCTAGCAGTGTCTTCAATATCTTCGGGCAATCATCGTTTCCAGATGGTCGTGTCCTTCAGTTCTTCGGTAACACGTCGTCGTCTTCTGTGGCAAGGTTTCAAGGTTGCAACATGTTGTGACACATGTTTCGTAATACGTCATATAACATGTCATAACATGTTGTGACATCTGTTTCATCACGTTCTTCATCTTCATGATGTCATCTGTAGTAAGGCATAACACGTGGTACCATGTCGTGACACATGTTCCCCCATGTTTGAGTTAACAAATCTTCCATGATTTTTGGATGGCTTGAATGGCAAAAGGGCACATCAAAGAAGATTATGACGCACCACAAATAAAAAGACCAGCTCTACACCTGAGCAAACTAACCCCTAAACACGGGGTAAAATCCAAGCTCCACTAAGGAGCAAAATTAACATTGTTCAAAAAGTAACCCGGACAGTCCCCGGGGATTCAAGAGTTTTAGCAAGACTAAAAGTTTTTAATTGAGTGAGATGGTGAACTAGGAAGAGGCAGAGTGAGCAACATCACCTTCGACATCAGGACCCTCTGGTGGAGCGGCAAGCATATCGTGCAAGAGCTATTCAAAAGTGGTTTTTTTGCTTGTCAGGGTCGCAATATGGTGCCTTCTAGGTCGGCTATTCCCTCCATAAGCTCATGCGCCATTTTGTCTCTGATGGCCCTTGTGGATCTTGAGCTGCTTCCTCCTTCATACGACTTTGTAGAGGGTTGTGAAACATCTTTCACATGCTTTCATTCGAACAACTTCTGGCTGATATTGAGCTCCAAGGGTTTCTTCCCGACTACATCATTAATTCGAACAATGTTGGGACATTGTTGAAACATCATATTGCACACAAGAAAAGGGAACCCGATGGGTAGCTTAACATCATAGGAACCAACATGTCTAATAAGATGTTCTATGACAAAGGCACCAAAGTAGAGAGAAGAGGTCATACCTGCTTGGCATATTAGTTTGACTAGATATGCCCGTATGCTTGATCTTTGGGAAGAGGGTGCCCAGTTCGCCATACCAATTCGATACAGAATGGAATATTTGGATGTGAGCTCTGATGATACTATGACCCCTTTTTCTGACAAGACCTTCTTCCTGCCTCCGGTCAGTTCTTGAGTGATCCGGTCCATGGATAGGTTCTGTTGAGTTTGGTAATTCACCTCTCTTCCAAGGTAAGTGTTGATGGCTTTTGAAGAGAAGTCGAAGCAGTTCCCTCTTACATATACCTGTCTAAGGTCAGGACTGGCTTGATCGTTGTATGCCTCGAAGAGATTAACGAAGAACTTTTGTACGAGGGCTGGATAGTATGGCCCGATATCTGAGACAGTTTTCATGAGCTATGCACTTTGTAGAAGCTCCATGATAACTTTCATTTCTTTAGTATCAGCAGACAGCTCCTTTTCAGGGTATATTGTGTGGTTGCACACATACTTCCATCTACTAGCCTCTTCAACGCAGTGGAATGAGACCTTGTCTATAGGCACATCAAGGACGTCTTTTGGTAACCTCATCCTTTCTTGGTGATGTGAGTATGCAGCTCCTCTTTTTCGTTGATTTCTATTTCTGGATCTTCAGAATTGATGGTTCTTCTTTTTCTTACTTCTGCCAGATGTCGGCACAGATGCTTCACTCTTTTCTGAAGCTTTTCTTTTCGCTTTCCTATCAGGAGCCACTTCTTCATTCTTCTTGGTCAACAATTTTTAAGAGGAACATTTTTCTCACTTAGAGATTTCGATTCTTCAGCTGATTCGTCAATAATAAATTCCACAGTGTCATTTTGAGATTTTGAAGCATTCTGCTCCTCAGTTTGCTCTTTTCTTCTTCCCATCTCAGGTAGAGATTCCTTAGATATAGGTGTTTGCGGAATACATGAAGTAGGAGTTTTATGTTTACCTGATCGTCTTTTGAGTGGGGTGATCTCTTTGTCACTCTCTTCTTCTGAAAAGTGAGAGGGTACGAACAGTGGCACTTCTTGGGGTTGTGTTGATTTCTCTTCAGACGAAGTTGTTCCCTTCATCTTTACTCCAAACCTATTTTGTGTAGACCTTGGAGTGCTCTTCTTCTTCGCTACATGCTTGATTCTCACCATTTTGATTTTTGGTAGCGAGAGGTTTCAGAGAATTTTTTTCAGGAAGATTTATTCTAATGGCATTTGAGATGCACCGAGTATGAGTTGTGGAAGTGCAAACCCTAGACCTATGGATAGTCTTGAGAGAGAAAGACCGAGAACACAGGAGAATAGGCAGCGTCTCCTGCTGTGTAGCCGAAAAGTAAGGCCATGATTGGCTGCACGTCTTGTCACCAGATGACAAAAGATTTTTTGTTTCTTGTTTCCTTTTTGTTTATTCCTTTATTTTGGAAAAAAACTGAAACGGGCTTGGATAATTGGGCCCAGATTTTATATTGTAGACCCTAGTAGTCCTTCTAGAGAGAGAAAACAAATCACCAAAGCTCTCTCCCTTTTCTTCCTTGACGAATATTATTCAAGATAGCAAAGTCCAAGTGAGGACCTCAGACTTTCAAACCGATTTGTGTCCAATGCTTTTATTAAGATGTCAGCAAGCTGTTTTTCTGTAGGAATATACTCTAGCTTGATCTTCTTGTCTTTCACAAGCTCTCGAATGAAGTGGTGCCTGATGTTTATATGCTTGGTTTGCTATGTTGTACTGGATTCTTCGAGATGTTGATGGCACTGACGTTGTCACAAAACAATGGCATGACATCTTGTTTGACATTATACTCTGCAATCATCTGCTTCATCCATAAAAGCTGAGTGCAACTACTACCAACAACGATATACTCGGATTCAGCAGTAGATAGAGCTATACAATTTTGCTTTTTGCTGAACCATGAGACAAGATTATTCCCGAGTAGTGTAGAGGATTACAATGTCCTACTAGTGTAGAGGATGTGTCGAAAGAGTATAATAAGCCTAACTCAGTTGTACCTGATATATATCGAATAATCCTTTTGGCTTGAGCTAGATGACTCGTCTTTGGGTTTTCTTGGTAGCGAGCACAAACTCCTACTGAGAAAGCAATGTCAGGACGACTTGCTGTAAGATATAATAGGCTTCCAATGATGCTTCAATAGAGACTTTGATCTACAGGTTCGCCTTGATCATCCTTGGTAAGCTTTACATGGGTAGCGATTGGCGTTCTCTTGTGTGAAGCTTTTTCCATGCCAAACTTTTTTATAATGTTCTTGGCATACTTGTTTTCGGAGATAAAGATGCCATTATCCATTTGTTTGATCTGGAAGCCTAGATAGTATGTTAGCTCACCGACCATGCTCATCTCGAGTTCAGACGGCATATGTTGAACAAAACGTTCTACAATCTTGTTTGACGTTCCTCCAAACACAATGTCATCACCATAAATTTGAGCAATCATAATGTTGCTTCCTTCCTTCTTCACGAATAGAGTTCTGTCAACTCCCACTCGAGTATATCCATTATGAATTAGAATTGTGTTAAAAGTTCATACCAGGCTGGAGGTGCTTGTTTGAGACCGTATAGAGCTTTCTTAATCTTGTAGACATGATGTGGTGAGTTGTGGTCTTCAAACCCCTTTGGTTGAGCAACATAGACTTCTTCGTTCAGATATCCGTTCAGGAATACACTCTTCATGTTAATCTGATAAACTTTGATTTATATATGGCAAGCAATGCTGAGAAGAAGTCAGATAGCCTCAAGTTTGGCTACAAGAGCAAATGTTTCGTCGATAGGACTCCTGATGAGCTGAACAGGATGAAGAAGATCCCATATGCCTCGGCTGTAAGATCTATCATGTATGCCATGACATGCACAAAACCGGATGTCTCGTTCGCACTCATCTGTGCAGCAGATTTAAGTCTAACCCCGGCCAAGAACACTGGACTGTTGTCAAGCCCATCCTTAAATATTTGAGGAGGACTAAGGACGCATTCCTAGTGTATGTGGGTGTAGAAGCAATCAAAGGACATGTTGACGCTAGTTTTCAGACAGATCCTGATGACTTCAAAACTCAGTCAGGATATGTTTTGTGTTGATAATGGAGCTTTCAGCTGGAAGAGCGTTAAAAAAGCCACTAATGCCGACTCTATAGCGGAGGCTGAGTATATAACTGTAGCGGAAGCAACTAAAGAGGCCGTATGGATTAGAAGCTTTTTGATCGGATTAGATGCAACGCCGCGACCGTCTGATCCGATAAGGTTGTTGTGTGACAACACGGGGGCCATAGCAATTGCTCAATAGCCTAGATTCCACAACAGATCTAAACATATACTCATGAAGTATCACCTTATCAGAGAGATCATTGATAGAGGTGATATGGATATTAGTTATGTTTCAACTAATGATAATATGGCTGATCCCTTGACGAAGACTCTACCGGAGAATGAGCATGAGGAACATGCAAGGTCTATGGGAGTGGATCGGAACTTAGATTGGAACTAGGGGCAAGTGGGAGATTGTTAGAATTGTGCCTTAATCCAATGTAAAAGTGATCTACAGTTGTAATTGTTTTATCATCTTTTGAATAGATAAATCCGCATTATATTACTAATGTGTTGTAGTAATATATTAAATATGGTTTGATCTGTACCATTTGATAGCATTTGTGCCCTAGGTTCCAATTGGAATAGCTTGTAAATGTCTGTAATAGTTTGTCATCGTTTGTAATGAATAAAATGGCTTTGTATTACTTATGTGTTGAATTAATATGTTAAGCATGATCTGATTTATGACCACTAAAGTACTAGAACCATAAATCTGTACGGATCACACTTAACGAGTCCCTGGTCAATATACGCTTCAATTGAAGCGACCAGTATGAGGATGGTTCTCAATGATGTAGTTCTGCTTGTCATAGGGATGTGGGATCCCGGATTCATATCATAGATATCATGAGGTGATGTATTTTTGTATCCTCAAAACCCTCAGGCTGGGACATATAAACGTCCTCAGCTAACCTCCCGTTGAGGAAGGCGGTTTTGACATCCATTTGCCATATCTCATAGTTGTGATACGCTGCTATGGCAAGAAGAATGTGGATAGATTTGACCATAGCTACTGGAGAAAAGGTCTCTTCATAGTCAATTCCGTGGATTTGTCTATAACCTTTTGCTACCAGTCTCGCTTTATAGGTCTGAGGTTTGCCATCCATGTCTATCTTTATTTTAAAGATCCATTTACACCCTATGACCTTTACGTCAGGGGTATGATCCACCAAGTCCCACACTTGATTATCTGACATGGATTGCATTTCTTCCCTCATGACTTCTAGCCATTTCTCAGAGTCGGTTCCGTCCAAAGCCTCTCGAAAGGTAGCTGGATCATTGTCCACTAGTACTAAACCATCACCTTCAGTTACTAAGAAACCGTATCTGACAGGTGCATGACTTATCCTTTCAGAGAGCCTCGGACCGTCCTCATTAACTGCAGCTATTGGTTCTTGCTCAATGACCATTTCTGGCTCTACCTCTTCTAGTGGGTCTTCTTCTGGTTTTCCGAGTGACCATCTCATCTAGAACTTCATCAAGATGAACAGCCCTCCCACTGACTGTCTTGGAAATGAACTCTTTTTCCAAGAATATCCCACCTCGAGCGACAAAAACTTTATTTTCGCTCGGTTTGTAGAAGTAGTATCCTTTTGTTTCTTTTGGATATCCGACGAAAGTGCATTTATCTGATCTTGGTTCGAGCTTGGTTGCAAGCAGCCTTTTAACATAAGTCTCGCAACCCCAGATTTTAAGGAAGGACAAAACGGGTTCCTTCTTGTACCATTTTTCAAATGATGTCCCTTCCACTGCTTTCGACGGAGCCCTATTTATTATGAAAGCGGCCGTTTGCAGAGCTTAACCCCAGAAGGAGATCGGGAGATCAGTGAGACTTAACATTGATCGAACCATATCTAACAATGTTCGATTCCTCCGTTCGGACACACCATTAAGTTGCGGTGTTCCTGGCGGAGTCCACTGAGATAGTATTCCACCTTCAGTAAGATAACTAAGAAACTCCTCGGATAAGTATTCTCCACCCCGATCAGAACGGAGTGCCTTGATACTCTTTCCGAGTTGGTTTTCTACTTCAGTCCTAAACTCTTTGAATTTATCAAAAGCTTCGGACTTATGTCTCATGAGATAGACATAACCATATCTACTGAAATCGTCAGTAAATGTGATAAAGTAGCCTAAACCACCTCTGGCATGTGTACTCATTGGTCCACATACGTCTGAATGTATCAGACCCAATAAGTCACCTGCCCTCTCTCCTAAACCAGTGAAGGGCGCTTTAGTCATCTTGCCCATTAAACAAGCTTCGCATCTTTCAATCGTTTGGAATTCGAATTGACTTAGAAGTCCGTGCTTATGAAGCGCTGAGATGCGTTTCTCATTTATGTGACCTAGACGACAATGCCAGATAAGAGTTTGGTCTAAATCATTAGTTTTAAACCTCTTAGCATTTACATTATAGAGCATGTTGGATTTCGAGTTTTGCATATTCAATATGTATAATCCTCCAACAGTGCGAGCATTGCCATAATATATGTTGTTGCGCATAATATCAAAAAACCCGTTCTTAATATTAAAATAATATCCCTCTATTTCAAGAAGAGAAATTGAGATAATATTCCTGTTGAAAACAGGTACACAAAACACATCATTAAGTTCAATTAAAAGCCCACTGGGCAAAACAAGGTTCACAGAACCCACGGCAGTTGCGGCAACTCTGGTATTGTTCCCAACTCTTAGGTCCACCTCGTTTTCCCTCATATCTCTTCTACTGTGTAACACCTGCACATCAGCACAGACATGAGACTCAGCTCCAGTGTCTAGTACCCAGGTATTAATTGTAGAAAGATATAGCTCTAATGGAATACCTGATGAAGCAGCGCCCCACCGCCCTTCTTCTGGTCCTCCTTCATCTGCTGACAGTCTTTCTTCCAATGACCAGGCTTTTGACAGTAGTAATAGACCGACTCCTTTGCCTTGTACGGGCATGTGAGGTCTAGGAATAAATGGTCGTCTGTTCCTCCCTGTGAGGTGTCTTGGGCCTTTACCCTTGCCACCAACAGCTTTGAAGCTAGGTCCCTTCCTGACCATGAAGACATTTTTGGACGAACTGCCCCTTATGCTCTTCTCGGCAGTCACTAGCATGCTGTGCAACTCCGACGCGGTCTTGTCCATATCATGCATGTGATAGTTCATGACGAACCCACCATATGCATGAGGAAGGGATTGCAGAATAAAATCCGCAGCCATTTCCTTTTCCATAGACATACCGATACTAGTCATATGGTCAAAATGCCCCTTCATCTATAGGACGTGAGGACCTACAGAGCTGCCTGCTGACATCTTACAGGCTATGAGTTCTCAGAGAACAGTGTATTTTTCAATACGTACTTTTTCCTTGAACATATCCTTGATCTGTGCAAACATTGCAAACGGATCATGGGATAGCTCCATAAACTGCTTCTGGAGGTCCGCCTTCATGCAGCCCAGCATGACACACACAACGTCGATAGAGTCGCTAAGGTGTTTCTGGTACGCATCCTTAACGACCCTCGTTGCGTTGGCAGCTGGCTCCTCAGGGATAGCCTTATCAAGGACGTACTCCCTGCGTTCCATTTTTAACACAAGTCGTAAATTTCTTTCCCAGTCTAGATAATTTGTCCCGTTGAGTTTACACTTCTCGAGTATAGTCCTCAATGACAAATTAGACGAGTTTGTTGAATTACTAGCCATTTCTACACGAAGAAAGTAAATTTAATCAGAATAGTTGAATAAATTTACGAAGATCCGAATTAAACACCAACCATCAGATTCTAAGATTTAGAATCTTTTAAACCAAGATCCCTTATTCGTCATTTGAAGTGCGCTAATGCGCACCGCTCCAATTGACTTATTTAGGTAGGACGTCCGTCCAATTACAACCCGTGTAACTCTTAGTCAGTGTATGTGTAAAACACACGGCTTACCCTTCCGATGCCCCAGCTCGACCTCAGGCCAAGAATCGTGGTTGAGTCAACCAACTTTCACTAACGAGTTAACTTTGTGCAGATGCTCCGCTAAGGCGCACGACATCCCACAAAGTTTACCATTCCCATCTAGAACCCATTCGATCGATGCTCCGCTAAGGCGCACGACACCGATAAAATGTTTCTACATGGGTGTGAATTTGGGTGGCATCTCACTTGACTCAAATTAACTTGTAATTTGGTTGTGTTTAATAATTCGAAAGTATTTGGTACAATTACGAACCCGTCACCAACAACCCGTGTTGTGACGTTTCTAATTGTATCACATACTATCTTCATTTGAATCCGTCATTTGCAACCCGTGCAAATACGTTTCAAATTTGAACTCATCCATCACAACCCGTGTGATGATAGTTCACAACGCTTTAAACATGCAAACAATTAAAGTTGATTTTAATCTTTGCATTTGAGGTGAGTGCTTATAAACTTATAAACTAATCATGCAAGCATGCAATTAATTAAATAATTCAAGCAAGCATCCGTAAAGCGTTAAATATGCATTTTATAGCCCATCCTAAACTTAGGATTCTACGAGTCTTCCTTATTCGGGCTCCCACTTGCTCTTGGACTTCCTCCAAGACCGTCATCGTGCTTGATTTTCCATCCTTCTCGTCTTTGAGTAATAATTACAATTAATACTCGGTTCGTAGACCGGATAAAAAATAATTACACTTTATGGGCTCGAATAAAAGAATAATTACACGCTAACACTAACGGTATGCAAACCGTGAAAGCGATAAAATCTAATGGGCTACTAATGCATCATACATTTCATCACATCATCCAACATGTTATCACACAAACATGTTATCAAATAATATGCAATAATTCCGGTTTTAATTTTGCCAACTTGCTTGGTCGGGTTTATCGAAACTAACCTTTTCGAAAAACGGTTTATCGAAACCGATTAAATTTTGAAAGTTTTTGAAATATTGGATCGCGGGTTCGTGACACGGATCAAACACCACGCACGAACCAAGTCGGGCCAAGCAAATGGGCCAAAGGCCCATTGGGCCGAGCCCAACAATGCACGGGCCGGTTTTAGGCCTTGGAAGGCCGAAACCGCCCTTGCCGCCACTCTCGGCCTCGCCCGAGAGTGGGAACGGGCTCGGTCACCGCCGGCCTCCCCGGCCTCCGGTGACCTCCGTTCGGTACCTCCAATCCGGCTCCCCGAGAGTCCCTTCTCGGACCCGACAAATCCAATAATTTCCGAAAAATTCCAAATTCAATATATTTTTCAAAAATAACATATTTCATGCAAATCTCCCGAAAAGCATTAAAATCATGTTATCAACAATTTGGCATGCAAATAATCACAAAACCGAAATAAATTCAACAAGACATGGATTAAGAGGGTAACCAGCCTCTGATACCACTGTAGGGTTTTGGAGCGTTCTAGATCGTCGAGATAGCGGAAGCATTAAAAGATAATCTACTCCAAACCTTGTCCAAGAACATTAAACCATTAAATCCCAAAGCAAAATCTATTCCACAAGATGTTTACCTTTAAGTCTTGTATGAATCGATAAAGAAGAACGTTCGGATCTTCTTCTCTAAAGCAAGTCCACACCAAGAGGATGATCTTGTTGATCCTTCACTTAATTGCCTACTAGAACAATTAAATGAAGAAAGAGAGAGCAAGATGAAGAGGAGGAGGGGGGTGGTCGGCCACTATGAGAGAGAGAGAGATATTTTTGTGAGTTTTGTGATTGAATGAATAATGAATTAAAGTCTTGCATTTGAATTCATCATCCAACTCACAAGTATGGGTTAAAAGTGATTGGTATGGGCTTAAAGGTGCTTTAACCCATACCCCTTAAATCACTCACCTCTTAATCCACAATCACCAACTAAGCATAGTGTTGTGTGGCCCCCACAATGGTCCCACCATGTGGGCAGCCATATGGTCTTATTGGGCCCTTAATGGGCCGGCCATGAGGCTTCATGGGCCGAGCCCAATGGGCCCTCCCGTGTTGTCTCATGCCGTGTCCAAAAGTTGCCCGACCCTTTTGTCGTTACTTATCAAACAAAGTCCGACGCGATATCGACGAAAAACTCAATTTTTCTCGATTCGCTAATTATTCTCTCAAACCGAACCTATGGCACAAAACCTCCAGTTTTGTCCATATATTACTCCTCAAGAAACATCAATGTTTCCTTGTCTCAAGTTATCTGTCTTGTATGTGTGTGACCCTCTAGGCTCATGCCACCGTTGGCAGATCGGCGCAAAAGATCGCTCTTGCCCGATCCATCATAAGTGGTCTCTAGTAAATATGATTACCCAAGGTGCACGATGATCGATGATTCGACTTAACCTTTGTGCGTACAAGTCACCATCCTGTTATCTCTAGATATCCCGATTGATCTCAAGGCATAGAGTCGTCTCCCTTGTTCAATCAATCATTGTTACTTGATATGCGAGATGGCTGAGAAATGATAACCCGTATCATATGCATGGCCATGCTTTTTCTCTCAGTCAGTCTCCATCAAGAGGCCTTCTAACGTATATCTTTCCCATACTATAGTATGAGGGATAAATCCCTTAGCCGTCTTTCGTGTCACTCATGCAACCCGTTCCGCCACACAATCATGCCCTTTATAGCAATCCTTTTACAGAAAGCGTTTGGCGCAAGTTAAAGCCGTACGTTCATTGCATAGTGATCACAAAGACTCCTTGGTCTAAGGATGTCGTGACAAGCTATCGCATTTGAATATGTTTATGGCTTAATCTATGAAAACACTATTCAAAGCGGGTCGTCCGATATCAATCACCTCGTGATATCTATGATATGGTTCCAGGATCCCACATCCTTATGACAAGTAGAACTACGTCATTAAGAACCATCCTCATACTGGTCGCTTTTAAGGAAGCATAGGTTGACCAGGGACTCGTTAAGTGTGATCCGTACAGATTTATGGTTCTACTACTTTAGTGGTCATAAATCAGATCATGCTTAACATATTACTTCAACACATAAGTAATATAAAGCCGTTTATATTTATACATTACAAACGATGATATTTGTACATAGACGTTTACAGGCTAATACCAATTGGACTAGGGCACAAATGCTATCAGTATTCGTTACATAGTGTACACAAAGTTTCGTTGGTCTTAGGATATAATGACAAGCTACGATATGTGAGTATCTCATGACTGGATCTATGCAGCATACTCACAATCGGGTTTTCCGATATCATCGACATGATGGTATCTATAATATAACTCCGGCACGCACTTTGCCATGATCAGTAGAGCATGATCACAAGGAGTTAGTCTCATACTGATCGCTTCTTAAAGAAGCTTAGCTGATCAGGGACTCATCAAATGTAATTCTTTCTGATCTATAGTTCTACTATTAGTGGTTACACACAAAATGACATAGATCAAATTACATTCGATATATTACTACAACACATTAGTAATATATGCCGATTTATTTGTTCGGAAAGATGATAAAACATTACATCTGTAGATCACTTATATATTGAACTGGGGCATAACTCTAACAATCTCCCACTTGCCCCTGGTTCCAATTTAAGTTCTGATCTACTCCCACAGACCCTGCATGTTCCTCATGCCTAGGCTGCGAGTGAGCCTTTGTCAAGGGATCGGCCATATTATCATCAGTCGAATAGTGTTTAATCTCCACATCACCTCTATATGTTATAACTCTCACGAGTTGATGCCTCCTGAGTATATGTTTGGATCTGTTGTGGAATCTGGGCTCTTGAGCAATAGCTACGGCACCTGTGTTGCCTCACAACAAGTTTATCGGATCAGACGCTCGTGGCGTTGCATCTAATCTGATCAGAAAGCTTCTAATCCATACGGCCTCTTTAGCTGTTTTGTTGCAACTATATACTCAGCCTTCATTGTAGAGTTGGCAATTTTGGCTTGCTTAAAGCTTATCCAGCTGAAAGCGCCACCACTCAACACAAAATATATCCTGACTGAATTTTAAAGTCACATAGATATGTCTGAAAACTAGCATCGACTTGTCCTTTGACTGCTAGTTCTCTATCTATATCCCCACACACTAGGAATGTATCCTTTGTCCTTCTCAAATATTTGAGGATGACCTTTGAAAGCAATCCAGTGTAATTGGTCGGGGTTAGATTGGAATCTGCTGGTACAGCTTAGTGCAAACGAGACTTCCAGTCTCGTGCACATCCTGGCATACATGATGGACCCGACAGCTGAAGCATAAGGGATCTTACTCATCCTGCTCAGCTTATTATGAGTACTAGGACTCTGTAGTTATCTGAGCTTAATGCCATGAGCATGAGTATGTATCCTTTCTTAGAATCAAGCATTGAGAGTCTTCTCAACACTTTACCTATATACATGTTCTGACTTAGCAACATGTTCTGACTTAGGCCCAAAATCCTTTTGGAATGATATGTAGAGATCCTGATGCCTACATTAAATGTAGCATCACCTAAGTCTTTCATCAATAAGAACTTCCCTAACCAAGCTTTGGTGGCAAGGCCGGGATGTCATTCCCGATGAATAAATGCCAAGAATACAATATTACTCCCACTCGCTTTCTTTTGTACGCAAGGCTCACTTTCGTTTTTGATGAAGCCGAGTTCCCTTAACGCTTTATCAAAATGAAGGTTCCAAATCCCTGAAGCTTGATTCAATCCATAAATGAATCCTTGTAGCTTACATATCTTTCCGGGATTCTTTGGATCTACAAAACCCACAGGTCGTGTGATATACACGCCCTCTAGTAAGTTCCTGCTAAGGAAGGGGTTTTGACATCCATCTGCCATAACTGTGGCTAAAAATAATCCAGATTAAACTGACCATTGATACTGGTGAAAAGGTGTCATCATAATCCATGTATTGAATCTGACGATAACCTCTTACAACCATCCTAGCCATATTGGTCTGAGGACTTCCATCCATGTCGGTCTTGATCCTATAGACCCACTCATAACCGATGGGTTTTATCCCAGGGGTTTGATCCACCAAGCACCCGACTTTGTTTTCATACAAGGATTTCATTTCCTCACTCATGGCGTTCTGCCATTTTTCGGAGTCTGGACTGGTCAAAGCTTGTCTGAAGGTTTCTGGATCATCCTTTTCAATTTCCATCCATAATAGATTGTCATGTATGCAATAATATTAGACTAGGTCACTCAAACGCCTTTCGAGTTCACTAATGCAATAAATATCCAAGCCAATCAAAGCCGTTATAGTTACCCTTTTACAGATAACGTTACACTAGGTCAAACTTAGGTATTCGTTACATAGTGTACACAAAGACTCCTTGGTCTTAGGATATAATGACAAGCTACGATATGTGAGTATCTCATGACTGGATCTATGCAGCATACTCACAATCTGGTTGTCCGATATCATCGACCTGATGGTATCTATACTATAACTCCGGCACGCACTTTTCCATGATCAGTAGAGCATGATCACAAGCAGTTAGTCTCATACTGATCGCTTCTTAAAGAAGCTTAGCTGATAAGGGAGTCATCAAATGTAATTCTTTCCGATCTATAGTTCTACTATTAGTGATTACACACAAAATGACATAGATCAAATTACATTCGGTATATTACTACAACACATTAGTAATATATGCTGACTTATTTATTCAGAAAGATGATAAAACGTTACATCTGTAGATCACTTATATATTGAACTAGGGCATAACTCTAACAAAAACACAGCCGACCCTTTTGACGAAGGCTCTCTCACAACCTAAACATGAAGTTCATGTATAGTCAATGGGTACAAACTAGGACTTAGATTAGAACTAGGGGCAAGTGGGAGATTGATAGCATTTGTGCCCTAGGTTCCAATTGGAATAGTCTGTAAATGTCTGTAATAGTTTTATCATCGTTTGTAATGAATAAAACGGCTTTGTATTACTTATGTGTTGAAGTAATATGTTAAGCATGATCTGATTTATGACCACTAAAGTAGTAGAACCATAAATTTTGACGGATCACACTTAACGAGTCCCTGGTCAATATACGCTTCAATTGAAGCGACCAGTATGAGGATGGTTCTCAATGATGTAGTTCTGCTTGTCATAGGGATGTGGGATCCCGGATTCATATCATAGATATCATGAGGTGATGTATATCGGACGACCCGCTTTGAATAGTGTTTCGTAGATTAAGCCATGAACATGTTCAAATGCGATAGCTTGTCACGATATCCTTAGACCAAGGAGTCTTTGTGATCGCTATGATGTCGACATGCGACTTTAACTTGCGCCTAACGCTTTCCGTAACAGGATTGCAATAACCGGCATAATTGGGTGGCGGAACGGATTGCATGAGTGACACGAAAGACGGCTAAGGGATTTATCCCTCGTACTACGGTATGGGAAAGATATCCGTGAAGGCCTCTTGATCGAGAGTGACTGAGAGAAAGAGCATGGCCATGCCAGTGATACGGGTTATCAGTTCTCAGCCATCTCACATATCAAGTAACAATGATTGATTGAACAAGGATGACGACTCTATGCCTTGTGATCAATCGGGATGTCTAGAGATAATAGGATAGTGACTTGTACGCACAAGGTTAAATCGAATCATCGATCATCATGCACCTTGGTTAATCATAATGTCTTACTAGAGACCACTTATGATGGATCGGGCAAGAGAGATCTCTTGCGCCGATCTGCCAACGGTGGCATGAGCCTGGAGGGTCACACACATAGAAGACGGATAACTTGAGAGAAGGAAACGTTGACGTTTCTTGATGAGCAATACTTGGTAAAAACTGAAGGTTTTGGGCCATGGGTTCGGTTTGAGAGAATAATTAGCGAATCGAGAAAACTGAGATTTTCGTCGATGTCGCGTCGGACTTTGTTTGATAAGTAACGACAAAAGGGTCGGACAACTTTTGGACACGGAACGCGACCACATGGGCGAGCTCATTGGGCTCGGCCCATGAGGTCACATGGCCGGCCTAACAAGGGCCCATTTTGGGCCCAATAAGCCCAAGTGGCCGGCCACCTTGGTGGGTCCAAGGTTGGGGGCCACACACACCATGATTGGTTGGTGATTGTTGATTAAGAGGTGAGTGATTTAAGGGGTATGGGTCATGACACCTTTAAACCCATGCTTTCACTTTTTGACCCATGCTTATGAGTTGATGAAGTAGAAAAGATTAAGACAATTAATTCACTCACTCTCATCCTCAGTTTCTCTCTTTCACACCCTCCTCTCTCCTCTCTTTGCACTCTTGTTCTTTACACATAAGTTCTAGTTGGCTTTTTTTGTGAAGGATCTTAAGGATCATCCTCTTGGTGTGGACTTTCTCTATAGAAGAAGATCATATAGTTCTTCTTTCTTGATTCAACAACGACTAAAAGCAAAAATGGAGAAACTGTCCAGATTGTCCAGTTTCGGCGACCGACATTGCGTGAGCCATAGCCGCTTTGTCCGACTTCCGATTGATCTGAAATTTACGGCATTAGAAAGATAAGTTAACGAGCTACAACTTTTGTGAAATACTGATTTTCCAAAAGAGCGCTGGTTTGGAAGATACAAGGCCGAATAGTTTACTGGTCTGCGGAGTCTGTCCAGCGAGATGGGAAAAATATTTTGCTCCAGACGGAGGTCTTGTCGTCCGAACTGGGTTCGGAGCAAAACACAAAAGATGTAGAGAATTGGCTGAGGTTTAATCTCCAATAAAAACCGAAGTAATTGAAGATCTGTAGCTCGAGAGATAGAGCTTCAAAGTCTCGGTTTTCTGTTGGGCAGATTCTGGTAAAACCTGAAAACTCGATTTCCTAAGGATCTAACTTGGTAGTCGATCTTGCGCAGGTTCAGGGCGTTTTATAGGTTGCTTCCGCTGCCATGAACGTGATTAGGATTCCCCGGAACCCAACATCATTATGTGTGTCATCCCTAATAGTAGAATTGCGGATCTTAACGAATCAGATTTAAAGTGTCCCTGGTCAGTTAAGTTTTATCAGAAGTGACCAGTATGATGCTAACTCTTTATGATCACGCTCTACTAATCATGGCAAGGCGAGTGCCAGAGTTAGATCATAGATATCATCAGGGGAATGATATTGAACGATCCGATAGTGAGTATGTAGCATAGATGTTGTCATGAGCATACTCATATATCGTAGTTTTTCATTGCATCCTTAGACCAAGGAGTCTTTGTGATCTCTATGTAGTAATTATCTAAGTTTGACCTAGTCTATTGTTACATGTAAAAGGGTAGCCATAAGGGCTCTGATTGGCTTAGGTATACGTTACATAAGTGAACTCGAAAGACGACTAAGGGATTTATCCCTCATACTCCGGTATGCCACTTGATGATTATGAATGAAGAAAATTGCATAGCCATGTGGGAGATACTTAGTATCTGTTTTCAGTCGTCTCAGATATCAAGAAACAGTGATTGATAAATAAGGACAACGGCTCTATGCTTTATGATTAATCTGAATCTCGGGTGATAGAAGGATAGTGACATGGACGATAAGAGGTTAAATCGAATCATCGATAATCACGGACGTTGGGTAATCATAATGTCTTGCTAGAGACCACTTATGTTGGAAAGGGCAAAATGGTAATTTGCCAGTCTGCCAACAGGTCGTGAGCCTAGAGGATCACACATTTTAAGAAAGTTATATATAACAAAAGAACTTGTAAAGTCAGTATACGAGAAGTTTGAGAACTGGGAAAATTCACTTTCATTTTAGTTAAATTGGAGCGAAATAGACAATTTCCGGGCTAGGTTCTACACCAGACGGTTGAGGAAATTGGACTAAGTGAATTTGAGCCGGTCTAGCTAAACCATTTAATTAGAACCAAAGTTTTATTGGACTTGAATGATTTAATTAAATGGATTTGCAAGGAAACCCATTTGATTTATTATTTTTTGGAAAATAATAAAACAAATGGAAGAAGGAGAGTTATTTTTAGTTCTTCATGAACTATTCTAACTCCCCATCATTCTCTCTTTGGCCAAACCACTCCCACATCTTTTTCCATTCTCATTTTGCTTTCTTCTTCATCATCTTTTAGTAAAAGTGTTGAAGAATTCTAGTTTTTTGAGAGAGCTTGCTTATGTGGATACAACTAGAGGGTATAGATCTCTATACTTGGTGATTTGATTCATTGGAAATGTATAATTTTCAGATTTTATCCATGTTTATATGCTGAAATTTTTTGTCACATGATGATCTTGAATTGTTTTATTATCGAATCTATGGTTATATTGCTTCCGCTATGCATGAGGTTTATTGATTTGGACCCCATGGATTCCTTCAGTTTGTTTTGTACTTCATTCCTAAACTCTTTAAACTTGTCAAAAGCTTCAGATTTATATTTCATTAAGTAAACATAACCATATCTTCTGAAATCATCAGTAAATGTGATAAAGTACGAGAACTCCCTCCTGGCTTGTGTACTCATGGGTCCACAAACATCAGAATGGATCAAACCCAATAGGTCACTTGCCGTTTCACCTCTACCGATGAAAGGTGTTTTTGTCATATTGTCCATTAAACAGGCTTCACATCTATCAATCGAATGGAATTCGAATGGACCTAAGAGTCCACACTTTTGAAGCGTTGATTTGCAACTCTCGTTTATGTGCCCTAGACAACAATGTCAGATTAGACTTTGGTTTAAATCATCAGATTTAATCCTTTTATTATTAACATTATAAACTGAGCGTTCATTAGAGTTCTCAATGTCAAACATATATAAACCTCTAACTAATGTACCACTTCCATAATAAATATTATTTCTATAGAATTTAAAACCTCCATTATCAATGGAAAAATCAAATACGTCCTTATCTAATAACGAAACTGAAATAATATTCCTACAAAATGTAGGAATACATTAAACATTATGAAGTAGCAGTACAAGCCCAATGGGCAAAGAAATTCTAATGGAGCCTGTAGCTGTCGTAGCAACACTGATTCTGTTGCCTACTCTTAGGTCCACCTCTCCTTCGCCCAGTAACCTTCTACTTTCTAGCACCTGCACATTTGTACAAATGTGAGATTCAGCTCCGATATCTAATACCCATGAATCTGAAGTAGAAAGGTTAAGTTCTATAACGTAAATACCTGAAGTTGTGGACCCTCCACCCTTCTTTTGATCATTATGGAACTTCTTGCAGTCCCGTTTCCAATGCCCAACTTCTCCAAGTATAAGTAGTGAGTCTCAGAATCAACATGTTTCTCCTTACCCTTCCCTTTGCCTTTAGGGGCATTGGAAGGTGTGGGAGCAATTGGTGCTCGGATCTTCCCTGCTAGGTGAGCTGGGGTCTTGTTCTTACTTGAACCACCCTTTCTTGCACCATGCTGCTTGAAGTTGATCCCCTTTTGGACCATAAGCACATCCTTGGCCTGCTTGCCCTTGATGCTCTTCTCAGCAGTTACCAGCATGTCGTGTAACTCTAAAATGGTCTTATCCATGTCATGCATACTATAGTTCATTATGAACTGATCATATGCTGGACGAAGGGATTGCAACACTATGTCTGCAGCCATCTCTTGGTCTAAACCAAGACCTAGTCTTGTAAGGTGCTCAAGATATCCCTTCATCTTAAGGACATGTTAGCTCAGGGAGCCTCCTGCTAACATTTTGCAAGCATGAAGATCCTTCAAGGTGTTGTACCTCTCAATCCTCGCTTTATTTTTAAACATCTCTTTGATCTGACGCATTATCTCAAAAGGATTGTTAAAGAGTTTCATGAATTGCTTCTGTAGGTCGCCCTCCGTGCAGCCAGCATAATGCATGCAACTTCTATAGAGTCACTCAAGTGCTTTTGGTATGCAACTTGAGCAGCCCTAGTTGAACCTGCAGCTGGTTCCACGGGGTGAGCAGTGTCAACGACATAGTCCATGCACTCATTTTTGAGGACTATCCTAAAGTTCCTTTCCCAATCAAGGAAATTGACTCCATTGAGTTTGTCCTTGTCCAACAAGGATCTTAATGAGCCGTTGTTATGTGTTTATGCATTAGCCATTTAATCTACACAGAAAGAAAATTTAATCAGTATTCTGTTTAAATTTATGTTGAAGTTTTTGAATTAAAACACAATTGTTTTATTCTAATCCTTTAGAATCTCAACAAGAATCCTTGATTCACTCGATCTGAGCTTGACGAGGGCCCACCACTCTAATCGGGCTATGTTGGTAGAATACCATCTAATTATTTCAATATAATTTCTGGCTAGGGTATGTATATAAATGTACACGAGAAACCCTATCTGACACCCCTGCTCGATTAGAGCTGGACTAAGGCCCACCACTCTAATTGCAGTCAAGTCAACCAAAGTCAACTATGGCCCAGTTGTTATGTGAATGCTCGGGTATGTCCCACGACACCCATATATAACTGATCATCTCAAATTAACCCGCATCCCCATGAATTCTAGACTGAGATCATACCCACTCATAGGATTGGGAGCTACTATGAGTGTTGAGATGTTGATTTTGGGTGATATCTCACATGACTTGATTATTAGTGAGGATGTTATGTTTTCATTCCTTGATTATATTCAATACAATCCCTTTTGAAACCATCATCAACATTAATGTAGTGATGTTTCATTAATCCAAATTACATGCAAAGGTGTATAAAATCCAATTTTAATCTTTACACGTGAGGTGATGATCTATCATACATGCTAAACATAAATAAACCATCCATCCATTCATATGCTTCTTAGACATATGACCTTAGCATGCATATCTAATATACATTAAATAACTTGCACAAAATAATAACCCTTTTCCTAATATGGTTCTCTCGAAAGAGAACCGGTTGGTCACCCTATGTGGTTCTACAATAACTAAAACCTAGAGACTATCTCTGGTTCTTCTTGCTTCCACCAAGGGGTACTCCCACTGGCTCCTGAATTTCTCCAATTTTTAAATTGGTTCACCATTCGCCTTAGCCGCCTCCCGGTTCACCATTCTCTACTCGGTCCAATTACAAAATATACTCGATTTGCAGACCGGAATGAAATAAATAACAAGACTGAAATTTAAATAGCGGCTACGCAGACCGCAAAATTAATTACAACCAAACTATCGGTTAGCATGCAATAAAACACTCATGCATGTTATCAATCAATGAATTATCAACCAATCATGAAATAACCGCTTTTATATTGCCTAATTCACATTCACCCAGTTTATCAAAACTGGTCCGGTATAAAATTCGTTTATCGAAACCCTAATTTCTGTAATTTTCAACAGAGAGGTCGCCAAGGGGTGCGCCACGGGGCCGTGGCCATTAATAGTCACGCTCAGTGGCTTGTGACCACCTAGTGGTCACGCCCGTGGTCAGACATCCGCCACGGACTCGTGGCCAATGGCCACGGTCCGTGTCGATCGTCTTCTCCGTTTTCCAGAAAATTACCATATGCATTTTTTATAAGAAAAAACATGCAACAAAATTATTTCTATGTTGATCTAACCATGCATACGAAATAATAACGTTAAATCTAGCATGCAACCAGGCTCTGATACCACTATTGGGAATTATGGGGTCCAAATCACGCAGCGGAAGCAATAATTAATAAAATCATAACCATAATTCCTTCCTAGATCATGCAATTTACTAGAAGGAACGTTACTGGGGATTTCGAAATTATACCAGATTGATTATCGAATCACCAATTGAAGGCGTTACCCACCCTCTACCGGTATCTACAAAGGCACGCCTTGCTTCGAAACACTAAAGAATGAAATCTGCTAGAATTCTTATTCTTCTCTCTATGAGCTATGGGTGTGGATAATAATGATTTCGCAGAAATGCGTTAACGTCTCTCTAAATGAGAAGACGCCTAAATGGGATTAGGATTCGGTTCCACGATCTGTAAACGCTCCACGATCTGTGAAACTGTAGCATTTCGACTCGCCACAAACTCCACCACGGGGTCGTGGCCAATCTTAGCCAAACCGTGGCCATTTTTAGGGCGCCACGGCCCGTGGCCAATTCCTTTGTTCGGCCACGGGCCTGTGGCCAATTGCTTTGACACGGTCCCGTGGTCGACCTAGCCACGGTGATCCTTTCACCCGCCACGGCCTAACTATGGCTCCACCACGTTCCTTGACTCTTTGCGATTTATCTCCTTTCACCCATACACTCCCACTAGCTTCGGGTCATGCCTTTTGTGCCCTAGTCCAATTGCTAGTAGTCTATAAATGTCTATATATATTTATCATCGTTTGTAATAAATAAAAAGGCTTTGTATTACTTATGTGTTGAAGTAATATGTTAAGCATGATCTGATTTATGACCACTAAAGTAGTAGAACCATAAATCTGTACGGATCACACTTAACGAGTCCCTGGTCAGTATATGCTTCAATCGAAGAGACCAGTATGAGGATGGTTCTCAATGATGTAGTTATGCTTATCATAGGGATGTGGGATCCCGAAATCATATCATAGATATCATGAGGAGATTGATATCGGACGACCCGCTTTGAATAGTGTTTCATAGATTAAGCCATGAACATATTCAAATGCGATAGCTTGTCACGATATCCTTAGACCAAGGAGTCTTTGTGATCGCTATGCAATCGACGTATGGCTTTAACTACATGATTGCAATAACGGGCATGATTGGGTGGCGGAACGGATTGCATGAGTGACACGAAAGACGGCTAAGGGATTTATCCCTCGTACTACGGTATGGGAAAGATATCTGTTAAGGCCGCTTGATCGAGAGTAACTGAGAGAAAGAGCATGCCCATGCCAGTAATATGGGTTATTAGTTCTCAGCCATCTCACACATCAAGTAACAATGATTGATTAAACAAGGATGACGACTCTATGCCTTGTGATCAATCGGGATGTCTAGAGATAATAGGATAGTGACTTGTACGCACAAGGTTAAATCGAATCATCGATCATCATGCACCTTGGGTAATCATAATGTCTTACTAGAGACCACTTATGATGGATCGGGCAAGAGAGATCTCTTGCGCCGATCTGCCAACGGTGGCATGAGCCTGGAGGGTCACACACATAGAAGACGGATAACTTGAGAAAAGGAAACGTTAACGTTTCTTGATGAGCAATACTTGGGAAAAACTGAAGGTTTTGGGCCATGGGTTCGGTTTGAGAGAATAATTAGCGAATCGAGAAAACTGAGATTTTCGTCGATGTCGCGTCGGACTTTGTTTGGTAAGTAATGACAAAAGGGTCGGACAACTTTTGGACACGGCACGCGACCACATGGGCGTGCTCATTGGGCTCGGCCCATGAGGTCACCTAGCTGGCCCAACAAGGGCCCATAAAAGGCCCAACAAGCCCAAGTGGTCGGCCACCTTGGTGGGTCCAAGGGTGGGGGCCACAAACCATGCTTAGTTGGTGTTGTTGATTAAGAGGAGAGTGATTTAAAGGGTTTAGGTGATGACTTGCCTTTAACCCATGCTTTCATCATTTGTTACTTTAATGTCTCATGCTTATGAGTTGATGAAGTAGACAAATATCGATTGAATTAATCACACAACTCACTCTCTCTTTTTCTCTCTCTTTTGGTCGGCCAACACTACCTCTCTCCTCTCTTTGCTCTGTTGTTCTTCACATAATTGTTCTAGTAGGCTTTTTGTGAAGGATCTTGAAGATCATCCTTTTGGTGTGGACTTGCTCTAGAGAAGAAGATCACATAGTTCTTCTTTCTTGATTCAACAAAGACTAAAAGGTAAATTTCTTGTGGAATAGAATTTGCCTTGAGGTTTGATGGTTCATGTTCTTGAACAAGGTTTGGAGTTGCTTTTGTTTATGCTTCCGCTATCTCGATGATCTTGAACGCTCCAAAACCCTACAGTGGTATCAGAGCGTGGTTAACCCTCTTAATCTTCATCTTGCTGAACTTGTTTCGGTTTTATGATGATTTGCATGCCATATTTGTTGATAACATGTTTTTAATGCTTTTAGGGTAAATTGCATGAAATATGTTATTTTTGAAAAATATGTTGAATTTGAAATTTTTCGGATTTTTATTGAATTTGTCGGGTCCGAGAAGGGACTCTCGGGGAGCCGGATCGGAGGTACCGGACAGAGGTCATTGGAGGCCGGGGGAGGCCGGCGGTGACCGGGGCCGTCCCCCTTATTAGCCGAGGCCGAGAAGGGAGGCAAGCTTGGCTTGGGCTTTCCAAAGCCCAATGCCGAGCTGTGATGTTGGGCTCGGCCAAATGGGTTTCAGCCCATTGAGCTTAGGCCCGACTTGGTTCGTGCACGTTGATTTTTTGTCTGTGGTATGAACCCCCGATCCAATTTTTCGAAAACTTTCAAATTTGATCGGTTTCGATAAACCGTTTTCGAGAAGGTCTAGTTTCGATAAACCCGACCAAGCAACTTGGCAAAATTAAAACCGGAATATTACATATTATTTGATAACATGTTTGTGTGATAACATGTTGGATGATGTGATGAGATGTATGATGCATTAGTATCCCATTAGAATTTTATCGCTTTCACGGTTTGTATACCGTTAGTGTTAGCGTGTAATTATTCTTTCATTCGAGCCCTTAAAGTGTAATTAATTTTTGTCCAGTCTACGAACCGAGTATTAATTGTAATTGCTACTCAAAGTCGAGAAGGATGGAAAATCGAGCACAATGATGGTCTTGGAGGAAGTCCAAGAGCTAGTGGGAGCCCGAATGAGAAAGACGAGAAGATGTGATGTCTCGTAGAATCTTAAGAATAGGATGGGCTATTGATGCATATTTAAACGCTTTATGATGCTTGCTTGAATTATTAGATAATAATTGTATGCTTGCATGCTTAGCTTATGAGTTTATAAGCCATCACCTCACATGCAAAGATTAAAAACGATTTTATTTGTTTGCATGATTAAAGCGTTGTGAACCATCATCACACGGGTTGTGATGGATGAGTTAAATTTTGAAACGTGTTTGCACGGGTTGCAAATGACAACTTCAAAAGAATATTGTATATGATACAATTAGAAACGTCACAACACGGGTTGTTACTGACGGGTTCGTAATTGTACCAAAATACTTTCGAATTATTAAACACAACCAAATCACAACATAATTTGAGTCATGTGAGATGCCACCCAAATTCACACCCATGTAGAAACATTCTCTCGGTGTCGTTTGCCTTAGCCGAGCATCGATAGAATGAGTTCTATATGGAATGGTCAACCTTGTGGGATGTCGTGCGCCTTAGCGGAGCATCTGCAGAAAACTGATGCATAAGTGAAGGTTGGTTGACTCGACCACGATTCTCGGCCTGAGGTCGAGCTCGGGCATCGGAAGGGTAAGCCGTGTGCTTTTGCACATACCCCGACCAAGAGTTACACGGGTTGTAATTGAATGTACGTCCTACCCAAATGGGTCAATTGGAGCGGTGCGCCTTAGCGTACTTCAATTGACAAATTAGGTATCTTGGTTTAAAGATTCTAAACCTTAGAATCGGATGGTTGGTGTTTAATTCGAATCTTTGTAAATTTATTCAACCATTCTGATTAAATTTACTTTCTTCGTGTAGAAATGGCTAGTAATTCAAAAAACTCGTCTAATTTGTCATTGAGGACAATACTTTATAAGTGTAAGCTCAATGGAACAAATTATCTGAACTGGGTTAGAAATCTATAACTTGTGTTAAAGTTGGAACGCAGGAAGTACGTCCTAGACAAGGCTATCCCGGTAGAGCCAGCTGCCAACGCAATGAGGGTCGTTAAGGATGCGTACCAGAAACACCTTAGCGACTCTATCGACGTTGCGTGTGTCATGTTGGGCTGCATGGAGGCGGACCTCCAGAAGCAGTTTATGGAGCTATCCCATGATCCGTTTACAATGTTTGCACAGATCAAGGATGAAATTCTGAATCGTAGCCGAGTCAAGAAGTCAAACATAAAGTCGGAACTTGTGTATCGACTACTTGCCTAAAACGTAAACCGTAAGCAAAACAGTAAACAGATAATAATAACGACACCAGAGATGATTACCCAGTTCGGTGACTCCGCACCTACGTCTGGGGGTACTTTGCCAGTGGAAAGGTTTTCACTATTAGGTAGTCAATAGTACAACTTCAAGCACCAACTAGCTATCACACAAGCTATTGTCCTAAGTTACTATAGATCTCACCGTGAACAACCTCGACCAAGGGCCTCTCCCCCTGTCTTTGAGATCCTCTCAATTCCACCCTTCGAGCAAGCCTATGCTCGGTGTCGTTGTCTTCTTTGACGGAGTTGTGAATCTTCAATCACAAACAAAAACCCTAACCGATCCAAACACTTAGTTTTCGCGACTTAATGTTTGATCGGAGTAAAGACCGTTCTAGCAAATATAATCAGCCTCTCAACACGCCAATGGTGCATGGTTAAGAGCTCTGAGAAATCTTGCAGTTTAGAACAAGAACGGATGACTGCTAATGGGAAGCCCAAGGCTTTTTATAGCAGCTCACATTCCTAATCCTTCCCGGATTAGGAATAGGAAGTTTCTGACTTCCTGAACAAATTAGGCAAGTTGTTGCCGCCTGACAGGCTGGAAGTCGTCTTGCCTGTTCTGACTTCCTGAATAAATCAGGCAAGTCGTTGCCGCCTATTGCTGACGTGTTACTGACAGCTAGAGGTCGCCTGGCTTTTGTCGACGTCACTCTCTTGCGCTCCAAGTCTTCGTGGCGTCTTTCTTCTTTCGCTCTAGGCAATGTTAAATAGGAAAGCTTCAGACTTTCCTAATCTTCGGCGTAATCAGTCGCTCCACACGTCATGTAACTTTCGTACTGACTTCTTACATTTGCGCTAAAAAATTATGCCAAAACTTAAACGTAGCAACAATCTCCCCCTTTGGCAATTTTTTAGGCAAACACATTTTTAAGCACATCGTCCATCTTTTGGCAGTTACGCACAGCAAGTGAGTTATCTTGTAGCAGTTACGCACAGCAAGTGATGTGGCTTTAAAACACATTTCAGGCACATCGTCACCTTGAGGTAGTTACGCACACACAAGAAGTATGTGACTTCTGATGCGACTTCTTGTGCGGCTTCTGGTTTATCTTCTGGAGTGGCTTCTGGTTTATCTTCTGGAGCGGCGACTTCTTTTGGTGCGACTTCTGGCGCAACTTCTGTTATGTGTGACTTCTGGCGTAGCCTATCTATCTCCCCTGTTTGTCTAACAAAATTGCCGAAGGCAATTATACAATGAAATTCGACTAACAGTAGGGTATAACCAGCTCACACCATGAGCAAAATAACCAGCTCAAACATGAGCAAAATATCCCAAAATAAAACAAGAGTCATAGTGTGCAGAAAATTAACTCGGACATACCCCGAGGATTTAAGAGTGTGTTTGGAACAAGTTTTCAGAGTAAATTAGAGAAATACTTAAAATGAGTTGGAGTCATCAACATCATCTTATTCAGCAGGAGCAGAGCGGAGGTCATTGAGAAGAGCTTCACAGGCGACTTTGCGGGTTGATAGCATAGCAATTGACTTCTGCAGATCATTGATCATCTCCACCAACTCTTCCTCCATCCTAGTGCCAAGTGGTCCTGAAGGTCGGGAGCTTGAACTAGGTTCTGATCCTTTGGCCATAGGAGGTGCGAGGTCCCTCATATGCTTGCCTTCGAAGTTCTTGAGGCTGATAGCAAGGGGCAGTGGCTTCTTACCCGGAACATCCGTCTCTCGGACAGTGTGAGGACATTGTTGGAGAAGAAGACCGGTGATCAATGAAGGAAACCCGATAGGAAGCTTGACAGCGCATGATTTTGCATGCTTGACTAGATGTTCAATGACATATGAGCCAAAATCAAGAGAAGATTGCGTACCTATTTGGTATATGAGTTTAGCCAATTCGGTTTTGATGCTCGACCCGTGTATAGAAGGCGCCCAATTTGCCAAGCCAATGCGACAGAGAATTGAGTATTTGGCAGTAAGCTCAGTAGCCGCAATGGTGTCTTTGACGGGCCAGACCTTCTTCCGTCCTCCAGTGATCTCAACCGCTACTTTGTTCAAGTGCGGGACTTCTGGATTGACTTCTGGGTCTTCTCTGCCAAGATAGGCATTGATACTTGAGGCAGATATTTCGAAGCATTCTCCCCGAACAAATACTTTCCGGTACTCCGCATCTTCCGGGTCATCAAACTCACTTGAAAGGTTGACAATAAACTCTTTGACTAACGCTGGGTTGAATGGCCCGATGTTTATGACTGTATTGGTCAGGCCTACTCTACGGAGAAGTTCCACAATCGTGTTTATCCCCTGAGTTTCTGTGGAGAGCTCCCTTTCTGGATAGATCTTGCGCTGGTATACGTACTGTCATTTAACCGCATTGTCTACAGAGTGGAAAGAGACATTATCCGTAGGAGCTTTAGGAACATTCTTGGGGAGTTTCTGCCCTCCCATTGCCTTTTTGACCCGTGGTAGTATAATCTTGGTGTCTTCTTCTTCAGATTCCTCTTCTTCTGGAGCAGATATTGCTACAGAAGTTAGTGACTTCCTTCTAGACTTCTTCGGCTGTTTAGAAGCAGATGCTCCTCCTTTCTCTGTGGTTTTCCTCTTTGGGGTCATTCTCCTCGGTATTTGAGGTTCTTCTTCTTCATCGACCAACCTTCTTGTTGGTAGCTTCCTTCTCTCAAACCTTTTGGGCACAGATTCTTCTTCCATGCCTTCCTTTTCCATAGTCTCAGAGGCGACTATTTCTTCAATGTTAACAAGTTCCTCTATTGGTCGAGTGACTTCTGGAATAGCTTCCGGATCTTCATTAAGCCCTGAATTACTGTCCGGGGCGACATGGGAACTTCCTTCTTTCTGCAAGTCCTCGTTTAGAGGGGATTTACTTGGTGCTGGTGTCGATTTAGAGGGGCTGGATTGGTCCTTGGTGCTAGTACCGTGAATTTCAGGAACAAGGATTCCTAGAACTTCTTCAGGCAGGCTTTCATCTACAGTGTTTCCTTCAGAGAGGATAGTAGGTGTACCTTGTGTCGGGGTCGGAGTAGAGAGAGCGACTTCCTTTTCTATGTTCGCAGATTCGGATAAAGTGTCGTCCTTCTCAACGACGGGAGTTGTTTCTACTAGTGTGATAGTTGGAGGTGAGATCGTTACTCCTTGAGATACTGCCGAACTTTCCCTTGAGATTTTTCCTCCTCGAATCCTTACTCCATGTTTGTTTGTCGAGGATTTTAAGGCTGATAACTTTCGAACGATCATCTTGACCCTCATTTTTGCTCGTAATTTGGATGCATATGGTATTCGTCCGCTCCTAGTTCCAACCATTTGCTTGATCGGTTTTGGTTTGGAAGAGAAGAGCAAAATCTTACAGTTGCAGATTTGTTTTAGCTTTTTCGAGGTGCCCTAGCAGTTTTGGGAAGATGAAGAGGATTGTACAGGCTTTTTCTGCGGAAGTTGAAGGGAGTTATGAGCCGATTGGTTTGTCGTCAGTTTTTCAATCATTCCCCTTTTTGAATTTTTAAACAAATAATTCCAACTGGGCTTCTGATAATGAGATTTGGGCCCGGCTAGATTTTGTGGACCCTGGCTGGTCCAGATAGAGAGAGAGTAAAAATTCACTCAAAAGCTCCCTCTCTTCTGTCTTGACTTTTGGTTATTCCAGACAGCAAAGTCCAAGGGATGAACTCAGACTTTCAAACCTGTTAGCATCTAATGGTTTTGTAAAGATGTCAGCGACTTGTTTCTCAGTGGGTAAATACTCGAGCTTTATCTTCTTGTCTTCTACAAGCTCTCGAATAAAGTGGTGCCTGATGTCAATATGCTTTGTTTTGCTGTGTAGCACTGAGTTTTTCGAGATATTGATAGCACTGATGTTGTCACAGAACAAAGTCATGACTTCTTGCTTGACTCCATACTCTGCCAACATTTGTTTCATCCAAAGAAGCTGAGTACAGCTACTTCCGGCTGCAATATATTTGGACTCAGCAGTAGACAAAGCAATACAATTTTGCTTTTTGTTGAACCATGATACAAGGTTGTTCCCCAGGTAGAAACAACCTCCAGAGGTACTTCTTCGATCTGGTGTGCTTCCCGCCCAGTCAGCATCACAATATCCAACAAGAGTAGGAGAGGTATCAAAGGAATATAGCAAACCCAATTCAGAGGTCCCCGAGATGTACCTTATGATCCTCTTGGCATGAGCCAAGTGACTGACTTTTGGATTGGCTTGATATCGAGCACAGACTCCCACAGAGTAAGCGATGTCCGGTCGACTTGATGTTAGATAGAGAAGACTTCCTATTATGCTGCGATAAAGGCTTTGATCAACTGATTCTCCCATCTCGTCCTTTGTGCATTTGTCATGTGTGGCAATAGGAGTTCTCTTGTGTGAGGCATTTTCTAACCCGAACTTCTTGACAATGTTCTTTGCGTATTTGCTTTGGGAGATAAATACTCCATCTGACATCTGCTTGATCTGGAAGCCTAGGAAGTATGTGAGCTCACCGACCATACTCATCTCAAATTCAGACTGCATATGTTGGACGAAACGTTCCACCATCTTGTCTGACTTCCCTCCAAATACAATGTCGTCGACATATATTTGAGCAATCATGATGTCCCTTCCTTCCTTCTTCACAAAGAGAGTTTTGTCTACTCCCCCTCAAATATAGCCATTCTGAACTAGGAATTGGGTAAGACGTTCATACCATGCTCGTGGAGCTTGCTTGAGACCGTAGAGGGCTTTCTTTAGTTTGTAGACATGATGAGAAGAGTCATGGTCTTCGAATACTTTTGGTTGAGCCACATAGACTTCTTAGTTGAGATTTCCATTAAGGAAGGCACTCTTTACATCCATCTGATAGAGTTTGAACCGTAGGTGGCATGCTATACCGAGCAGAATTCGTATAGCTTCCAGTCTGGCTACCAGAGCAAAGGTTTCTTCAAAGTCGACTCCTTCTACTTGTGTGTACCCTTGAGCCACTAGTCTTGCTTTGTTTCGAGTGATGTTTCCTTGCTCGTCAGACTTGTTTTTGAATATCCACTTTGTCCCGATGACATTGGCATTGTCTGGCTTGGGTACTAATTCCCAGAGCTCATTCCTTGCAAATTGAACCAATTCTTCTTGCATGGCGCAGACCCAGTACTCATCATTGATGGCTTCTTGTATATTCTTTGGCTCAATTTTGGAAATAAAGCAAATGTTACCTATCATCTCTTTGTAGTTCAAGGATGCCTTTTGTCGAGTCCACACTCCCTCATTTATGTCTCCTATCACATCCTGGGGTGGATGATTCTTCTGAATTCTTCTTGATGGAGCTCTTTGTCTTATAGGAGATGCCTCTTTGTCCGGGATGATTGGGCTTTTGTCTTCAGATTATTTGTTGCGCTCATCGCCACTGACTTCTGGTCTGACTTCTCCTCTGACTTCTGGTCTGACCTCTCTTGAGAGATTTAGGACTTCTTCGTCCTCATCGCTAGGTTGCTCGTTACTGTCATCGATAACGACATTGATGGATTCCATGATAGTCCGGGTGCGTTTGTTGAATACACGAAAAGCCTGACTATTTCTGGAGTATCCGAGGAAGATGCCTTCGTCACTCTTAGGATCAAGTTTGCGTCGAGGTTCCCTATCTGCAAGTATGCAGCAGTGCGATTTTTTCCTTCAATGATCCCGTTTTGCTGAGGAGTGATGGGAGCAAAAAATTCGTGTGCAATTCCTTCAGCGTCACAAAAATTTGCGAAGCTGATGTTTTCAAACTCCTTTCCATGATCGCTTCGAAGTCGGACGACTTTTCCAATGACTTCTCCCTTTTTTCGTTGAACTCTCCGACATAGGGCTTCAAAAACTGAGAAGGTGTCTGACTTTTCTCGAATAAAGTCTACCCAGGTGTACCTCGAGAAGTCGTCTACACAGACAAATATGTACTTCTTCCCTCCTATGAAAGAGATCACCACGGGTTCCAATCGATAAATATCATGCAGTGGACGTTATGTAACCGTGGTGATCGATGCAAGCTATGATCTTAATGTAAATTAAACATGTTATATATACCTTTTGAATCTGAAAATTACCTCTTCAAATCGATGAAAACACAAGCTTAGTGTTTCTCTATTTGGTCCACACAAGCACCACAACCGAAGAAGGTTTTCACTCAAATTATTGCTATGAATTTTGAGAGAAGCTTGACAACAATGGAGGATGAGAGGGAAGAGAGAATTCAGCAATGAGGGGGAGAGGATGATGGAATTAGTTTCTGAAAAAATAAGAGAAGATAATGGAAGATATTATGTGATTTTAATTTGAAAATTAAAATTGAATTTCAAATTAAAATTGCATATCTATCCTTCATAAACTCTTATTTGAATTTGTTCCCATTCATAACTTAAATCCCTAAATGGGCTTTAAGCCCGTTTAACTAAAACTCAAATTAAACCCATTAACTTGAGTTCTAATTTCGGTTTAGACAAAACGGCTCAATTTCCTCGAATTGATTTCTTCAACCGTCTAGTTAAAACCTTTGGCAAGAAAACTACTGAATCGTTCTCAATTTTCATCCATAATTGTTGTCATGTATCGTGCTTAATGCGTGTGACCCTCTAGGCTCACGAACAATTGGCAGACTGGTAAAATTACTATTTTACCCTTTCCATCATAAGTGGTCTCTAGCAAGACATTATGATTATCCAACGTTCGTGATTATCGATTATTCGACTTAACCTGTTATCGTACATGTCAATATCCTTTTATCAAACCGATATCCAGATTGATCAATAGGCATAGAATGGTCATCCTAATTTATCAATCACTGTTTCTTGATATCTGAGATGACTAAAAACTAATACTAAGGTATCACCTGCACGGTCGTGCTATCCCTTCAGTCATACTCATCAAGTGGCCTAAACGGATATTTTTCTCATACCGAAGTATGCGTGATAAATCCCTCAGACGCCTTTCGAGTTCACTAGTGCAATAAATGCCAAAGCCAATCGAAGCCGTTATAGTTACCCTTTTACATATAACGTTAGACTAGGTCAAACTTAGGTATTCGTTACATAGTGTACACAAAGACTCCTTGGTCTTAGGATATAGTGACAAGCTACGATATGTAAGTATCTCATGACTGGATCTATGCAGCATACTCACAATCGGGTTGTCCGATATCATCGACCTGATGGTATCTATGATATAACTCCGGCACGCACTTTGCCATGATCTGTAGATCACTTTTATATTGGACTGGGGCATAACTCTGATCTACTCCCATAGACCCTGCATGTTCCTCATGCCTAGGTTACGGTTGAGCCTCTGTCAAGGGATCGGCCATATTATCATCAGTTGAATAGTGTTTAATCTCCATATCACCTCTATATGTGATAACTCTCACGAGGTGATGCCTGCTGAGTATATGTTTGGATCTGTTGTGGAATGTGGTCTCTTGAGCAATAGCTACAGCACCTGTGTTTCCCCACAACAAGCTTATCGGATCAAACGCTCACGACGTTGCATCTAATCCGATCAGAAAGCTTCTAATCCATACGGCGTCTTTAGCTGCTTTTGTTGCAGCTATATACTCAACCTTCATTGTAGTGCTGGAAATTTTGGCTTGGTTAAAGCTTATCTAGCTGAAAGCGCCACCACTCAAAACAAAATATATCCTGACTGAATTTTAAAGTCATCTGGATATGTCTGAAAACTAGCATCGACTTGTCCTTTGACTGCTAGTTCTCTATCTACATCCCCATACACCAAAATGCATCCTCGATCCTCCTTAAATATTTGAGGATGGCCTTTGACAACAATCCAGTGTAATTGGTCGGGGTTAGATTGGAATCTTCTGGTAGAGCTTAGTGCAACCGAGACTTCCAGTCTCGATGGATCCCATAGCCGAAGCATCCCAGATCAAAACATGTACTCAGGAAGTATCACATCATCCGCGACATTGTTGCTAGAGGTGACGTGAAGATCCACTACGTTGCAACTGATGATAACACAGCCGACCCCTTGACCAAGGCTCTTCCACAAGCAAAACATGATAAACATGTTAGGTCAATAGGTATAGACTGGGACTTAGATTGGAACTAGGGGCAAGTGGGAGATTGATAGCATTTGTGCCCTAGTCCAATTGCTATTAGCCTGTAAACGTCTATGTACATTATCATCGTTTGTAACATATATATAAAACGGCTTTGTATTACTTATGTGTTGAAGTAATATGTTAAGCATGATCTGATTTATGACCACTAAAGTAGTAGAACCATAAATCTGTACGGATCACACTTAACGAGTCCCTGGTCAAAATATGCTTCCTTAGAAGCGACCAGTATGAGGATGGTTCTTAATGACGTAGTTCTACTTGTCATAGGGATGAGGGATCCCGGAATCATATCATATATATCATGAGGTGATTGATATCGGACGACCCGCTTTGAATAGTGTTTTCATAGATTAAGCCATGAACATATTCAAGTAGAGAAATATCAAATGGGATTCAAGACACAACACACCCTCATCAATCCTACAACTCTCACAACTCTCTCTCTCCTCTCTTTGCTCTCTTGTTCTTCATTTAATTGTTCTAGTAGGCAATTAAGTGAAGGATCTTCAAGATCATCCCCTTGGTGTGGACTTGCTCTAGAGAAGAAGATCCGAAAGTTCTTCTTTATCGATTCAACAAAGACTAAATGCAAAATGGAGAAACTGTCCATATTGTCCAGTTCCGGCGACCGACAATGCGTGAGCCATAGCTGCTTCGTCCGAGCTCCGATTGACCTGAAACTGGCGGTGTTGGAAATAAAATTCCAAGGGCTACAACTTTTGTGAAATACTGATTTTCCAAAACAGCACTGGTTTGGGAGATACAAGGCCGAGAAGCAGACTGGTCCGCAGAGTCTGTCCAGCGAGACGGGAAAAATGTTTTGCTCCATACGGAGGTCTTCTCGTCCGAACTGGGTTCGGAGCAAAACACAAAAGATGTAGGGAATTGGCTGAGGTTTAATCTCCAAAAAGAACCGAAGCAATTGTAGATCTGTAGCTTGAGATATAGAGCTTCAAAGTCTCGGTTTTCTGCCGGGCAGATTCTGGTAAAACCCGAAAACTCGATTTCCTAAGGATCTAACTTGGTAGTCGATCTTGCGCAGGTTAGGGGTGGTTTATAGGTTGCTTCCGCTGCCATGAACGTAATTAGGATGCCCCGGAACCCAACAGTGGTATCAGAGCCGGTCTACCACTCCGAGATCCTTGTTTGTTATTTCGGTTTTGTAATGATATAAATGTCATAATTGTTGATAACATGATTTTAATGCTTTTTGGGATAATTGCATGAAATATGTTATTTTTGAAAATATATTGAATTTGAAATTTTTCGGAAATTATTGGATTTGTCGGGTCCGAGAAGAGACTCTCGGGGAGCCGGATCGGAGGTACCGGAGGCCGGGAGAGGCCAGCGGTGACCGGGGCCGTCACTCCTCTTGGCCGAGGCCGAGAGGAGAGGCAAGCTCGGTTTGGGCTTTTCTAGGCCCAAACCGAGCCGTGGTGTTGGGCTCGGCGCAATGGGCTTGGCCCGATTTGGTTCGTGCACGCTGATTATGACCGTGGATGAACCCGCGATCCAATATGTCAAAAAAATTTTAATTTGATCGGTTTCGATAAACCGTTTTTCGAAAAGGTCTAGTTTCGATAAACCCGACCAAGCAACTTGGCAAAATTAAAACCGGAATTATTGCATATTATTTGATAACATGTTTGTGTGATAACATGTTGGATGATGTGATGAGATGTATGATGCATTAGTAGCCCATTAGATTTTATCGCTTTCACGGTTTGCATACCGTTAGTGTTAGCGTGTAATTATTCTTTTATTCGAGCCCATAAAGTGTAATTATTTTTTATCCGGTCTACGAACCGAGTATTAATTGTAATTATTACTCAAAGACTAGAAGGATGGAAAATTGAGCACAATGACGGTCTTGGAGGAAGTCCAAGAGCTAATGGGAGCCCGAATGAGAAAGACGAGAAGATGTGAAGACTCGTAGAATCCTAAGATTAGGATGGGCTATAAAATGCATATTTAACGCTTTATGAATGCTTGCTTGAATTGTTTGATTAATAACATGCTTGCATGATTAGCTTATAAGTTTATAAGCCATCACCTCACATGCAAAGATTAAAATCGACTTTAATTGTTTGCATGTTTAAAGCATTGTGAACAATCATCGCACGGGTTGTGATGGATGAGTTCAAATTTGAAACGTGTTTGCACGGGTTGCAAATGACGGTTTCAAATGAAGATAGTATGTGATACAATTAGAAACGTCACAACACGGGTTGTTGATGACGGGTTCGTAATTGTGCCAAATACATTCGAATTATTAAGCACAACCAATTTACAAGATAATTTGAGTCAAGTGAGATGCCACCCAAATTCACACCCATGTAGAAACATTTTATTGATGTCGTGCGCCTTAGCGGAGCATCGATCGAATGGGTTTTACATGGAAATGGTAAACTTTGTGGGATGTCGTGCGCCTTAGCGGAGCATCTGCACAAAGTTAACTCGTTAGTGAAGGTTGGTTGACTTGACCACGATTCTTGGCCTGAGGTCGAGTTGGGGCATCAGAAGGGTAAGCCGTGTGTTTTATGCACATACCATGACCAAGAGTTACACGGGTTGTAATTCGACGGACGTCCTACCTAAATAAGTCAATTGGAGCGGTGTGCCTTAGCGTACTTCAAATGACTAATAAGGGATCTTGGTTTAAGATTCTAAAACCTTAGAATCATATGGTTGGTGTTTAATTCGGATCTTCGTAAATTTATTCAACTTTTCTGATTAAATTTACTTTCTTCGTGTAGAAATGGCTAGTAATTCAACAAACTCGTCTAACTTTTCGTTGAGGACTATACTCGAAAAGTGTAAACTCAACGGGACAAATTATCTGGACTGGGACAGAAATTTACGACTTGTGTTAAAGTTGGAACGCAGGGAGTACGTCCTTGATAAGGCTATCCCGGTGGAGCCAGCTGCCAACGCAACGAGGGTCGTTAAGGATGCGTACTAGAAACACCTTAGCGACTCTATCGACGTTGCGTGTGTCATGCTGGGCTGCATGGAGGCGGACCTCCAGAAGCAGTTTATGGAGCTATCCCATGATCCGTTTGCAAATGTTTGCACAGATCAAGGATATGTTCAAGGAGAAAGTACGTATTGAAAAATACACTATTCTCCGAGAACTCATTGCCTGCAAGATGTCAGCAGGCAGCTCCGTAGGTCCGCACGTCCTACGTATGAAGGGACATTTTGACCATATGAATAGTATCGGTATGTCTATGGAAAAGGAAATGGCTGCGGATTTTATTCTGCAATCCCTTCCTCATGCATATGGTGGATTCGTCATGAACTATCACATGCATGACATGGACAAGACCGCATCGGAGTTGCACAGCATGTTGGTAACTGCCGAGAAGAGCATAAGGGGCAGTTCGCCCAAAAGTGTTCTTATGGCAAATGGACGTCAAAACCGCCTTCTTCAATGGGAGGTTAGCTGAGGACTTTTATATGTCCCAGCCTGAGGGTTTTGAGGATCCGAAGAATAAGGGAAAATTTGCAAGTTGCTCAAATCAATTTATGGTTTGAAGCAAGCATCTCGGAGTTGGAATCAACGTTTTGATGAAGTTGTGAAACAGTTTGGCTTCATCAAGAACGATGATGAACCTTGCGTATATAAAAGGGCAGATGGGAGCAAACTAGTCTTCTTGGTGCTTTATGTTGATGACATACTGCTCATTGGAAACAACGTCCCTACCTTGCTCTTAACAAAGACTTGGTTAGGTGAGTGTTTCGTAATGAAGGACTTAGGCGAGGCCTCTTACATCTTGGGGATCAAGATATATAGTGACCGTGCCAAGCGGGTCTTGGGTCAAAGCACCTACATAGACAAAGTGTTGAGAAGATTCTCGATGCAAGATTCAAAGAAAGGACTGCTGCCCATGCGTCATGGCATGAAGCTAAGCAAGAAGTAGTGTGCTGAGACACCTGCAGAGCTAGCAAGAATGAATGAGATCCCATATGCTTCGGCTATAGGGTCCATAATGTATGTCATGATATATACGAGACTGGATGTCTCGTCTGCCCTAAGCTGTACTAGTAGACATCAGTCCAAACCCGGTGAGGAACATTGGATTGCCGTCAAGGCGATTCTCAATTTTTGAGAAAAACCAAAGACGTTTTTCTTGTATACGGGGGAACAAATGATGATCTAGTCGTCAAAGGATATGTCGACGCTAGTTTTTCCAGACAGACCCCAATGACTTTAAAAGTCAGTTAGGTTATATGTTTATGTTGAACGGTGGAGCTTTCAGGTGAAAAGCAAGAAGCAGAACACCATTGCCGACTCTACGACAGAAGCTGAGTACATTGTCGCATCTGAAGCGGCAAAAGAGGCTGTATGGATCAAGAGTTTCATGGTTGGGTTAGGTGTAATTAAAAACTCATCTAACCTAGTAGACTTATATTCTGACAACACCGAGGCCATTGCGCAAGCTAAGGAACTTAGGGCACATGACAGATCCAAACATGTACTCATGAAGTATCACATCATCCGCGACATTGTTGCTAGAGGTGACGTGAAGATCCACTACGTTGCAACTGATGATAACACAGCCGACCCCTTGACCAAGGCTCTTCCACAAGCAAAACATGATAAACATGTTAGGTCAATAGGTATAGACTGGGACTTAGATTGGAACTAGGGGCAAGTGGGAGATTGATAGCATTTGTGCCCTAGTCCAATTGCTATTAGCCTGTAAACGTCTATGTACATTATCATCGTTTGTAACATATATATAAAACGGCTTTGTATTACTTATGTGTTGAAGTAATATGTTAAGCATGATCTGATTTATGACCACTAAAGTAGTAGAACCATAAATCTGTACGGATCACACTTAACGAGTCCCTGGTCAAAATATGCTTCCTTAGAAGCGACCAGTATGAGGATAGTTCTTAATGACGTAGTTCTACTTGTCATAGGGATGAGGGATCCCGGAATCATATCATAGATATCATGAGGTGATTGATATCGGACGACCCGCTTTGAATAGTGTTTTCATAGATTAAGCCATGAACATATTCAAATGCGATAGCTTGTCACGACATCCTTAGACCAAGGAGTCTTTGTGATCACTATGCAATGAACGTGCGGCTTTAACTTGCGCCTAACGCTTTCTGTGACAGGATTGCTATAAAGGGCATGATTGGGTGGCAGAACGAGTTGCTTGAGTGACACGAAAGACGACTAAGGGATTTATCCCTCATACTACGGTATGGGAAAGATATCCGTTAAAAGGGCCTCTTGATGGAGACTGACTGAGAGTAAGAGCATGGCCATGCCGATGATACGGGTTATCAGTTCTCAGCCATCTCGCATATCAAGTAACAATGATTGATTAAACAAGGGTGACGACTCTATGCCTTGTGATCAATCGGGATATCTAGAGATAATAGGATAGTGACTTGTACGCACAAGGTTAAGTCGAATCATCGATCATCATGCACCTTGGGTAATCATAACGTCTTACTAGAGACCACTTATGATGGATCAGGCAAGAGCGATCTTTTGCGCCGATCTGCCAACGGTGGCATGAGCCTAGAGGGTCACACACATTCAAGACGGATAACTTGAGACAAGGAAACCTTAACGTTTCTTGAGGAGCAATACATGGACAAAACTGGAGGTTTTGTGCCATGGGTTCGGTTTGAGAGAATAATTAGCGAATCGAGAAAACTGAGTTTTTTCGTCGATGTCGCGTCGGAATTTGTTTGATAAGTAACGACAAAAAGGGTCGGGCGACTCTTGGACACGGCACGAGACAACACGGGCGAGCCCATTGGGCTCGGCCCATGAGGTCTCATGGCCAGCCCAAACAAGGGCCCATTAAGAGCCCAATAAGCCCTCTTGGCCGGCCCACATGGTGGGTCCATGTGTGGGGGCCACACAACACCATGCTTAGTTGGTGATTGTGGATTAAGAGTCATTCATGGCGTTCAATCCTACAATTCTCACAACTCTCTCTCTCCTCTCTTTGCTCTCTTGTTCTTCATTTAATTGTTCTAGTAGGCAATTAAGTGAAGGATCTTCAAGATCATCCCCTTGGTGCGGACTTGCTCTAGAGAAGAAGATTCGAAAGTTCTTCTTTATCGATTCAACAAAGACAAAATGCAAAATGGAGAAACTGTCCAGATTGTCCAGTTCCGGCGACCGACAATGCGTGAGCCATAGCCGCTTTGTCCGAGCTCCGATTGACATGAAACTGGCGCCATTGGAAATAAAAGGCCAAGGGCTACAACTTTTGTGAAATACTGATTTTCCAAAAGAGCGCTGGTTTAGGAGATACAAGGCTGAGAAGCAGACTGGTCCGCAGAGTCTGTCCAGCGAGACGGGAAAAATGTTTTGCTCTAGACGGATGTCTTCTCGTCCGAACTAGGTTTGGAGCAAAACACAAAAGATGTAGGGAATTGGCTGAGGTTTAATCTCCAAAAAGAACCGAAGCAATTGGAGATCTGTAGCTCGAGATATAGAGCTATAAAGTCTCGGTTTTCTGACGGGCAGATTCTGGTAAAACCCGAAAACTCGATTTCCTAAGGATCTAACTTGGTAGTCGATCTTGCGCAGGTTAGGGGCGGTTTGTAGGTTGCTTCCGCTGCCATGAACGTAATTAGGGTCCCCGGAACCCAATATTACCTATGTACATGTTTTGACTTAGCAACATGTTCTGACTTAGGCCCAAAATCCTTTTGGAATGATCTGTAGTGATCCTGATGCCTACATTAAATGTAACATCACCTAAGTCCTTCATCGATAAGTACTTCCCTAACCAAGCTTTGGTGGCAAGGTCGGGATGTCATTCCCAATGAATAAATACCAAGAATACAATATTACTCCCACTCGCTTTCTTATGTATGCAAGGCTCACTTTTGTTTTTGATGAAGTCGTGTTCCCTTACAGCTTTATCAAAATGACGGTTCCAACTCCCTGAAGCTTGCTTAAATCCATAGATGGATCTTTGCAGCTTACATATCTTTCTGGGATTCTTTGGATCTACAAAACCCACAGGTCGTGTGATATACACGCCATCTAGTAAGTTCCTGCTAAGGAAGGGGTTTTGAAATCCATCTGCCATAGTTATGGCTAAGAATAATCCGGATCAATCTGACCATTGCTACTGGTGAAAAGGTGTCATCATAATACATGCATTGAATCTGACGATAACCTTTTACATCCATCCTAGCCTCATTGGTCTGAGGATTTCCATCCATGTCGGTCTTGATCCTATAGACCCACTCAGAACCAATGGGTTTTATCCCAGGGGTTTGATCAACCAAGCACCAGACTTGGTGGTCTTACATGGACTTAATTTCCTCATTCATGGCGTTCTGCCATCTTTCGGAGTCTGGACTGGTCAAAGCTTGTCTGTAGGTTTCTGGATCATCCTCATCCACCAACATCAAGTCATTTCCTTCAGTGGCTGTGAAGCCATATCTTTCTGGAACATGACGAGATTTTTTAGACCTCCTTGGACCATCTGGAATTTCTGTAGGGACTGATTCTTCATCTACGACCATATGAGGCTCCAGTACTTCTACATCTTGCATAGCAGGCTCCTGAATTGCTTCAGGCGGTTCCGTATCCTCACGAATTTCTTCGAGATGCACGGGACTCCCACTAGGTATTTTGGAAAAATATTTCTCCAAAAATACCCCTCCTCGGGCAACAAAGACTTTGTACTCACTGGGTATATAGAAGTTGTATCTCTTAGTTTCTTAAGGATACCTTACGAAGACACATTTTGTCTGATTTGGATGCCTGCATCTCTGCTACCCAAATCTTTTTAGGAAAAACATACTAGGATGTTTCCCACACCATATATGACTATGGTCTATTTCTTATTTGGCTACTACGCGAAGGCGCACGCATCCAAATAGAACTGACCATCTCATCCCGCTCCCATACCAATGAATACTATACGCAGGCGCACGCATCCACAGTAACGGGAGACGTAATGAATGTCATATGGTGTACCTTATGTGACTCTGGTCCAGCTCTTATTTGGCTACTACGCGGAGGCGCACGCATCCAAATAGAACTGATTACCTTATTCAGCTCGCATCCTAATGAATACTACGCGGAGGCGCACGCATCCTTACTAATGGGAGACAGAATGACTGTCACAAGGTGTACTATCGTTGTCTTCATCGGAGTCCGATTCAAAATGAATGCGGCCGTTTCCAGAGTCAAGTATTAGTTCAACTCTCTTCTGGCCTGAGTACTCATAGGTCCACATACGTCGGAATGTATTAGACTTAACAAGTCACTCGCCTTTCACATAAACCTGTGAAAGGTGCCTTTGTCATTTTGCCCATTAGGCGAGACTTGCATCTTTCAGTTTGAGTGAATTCAAACGGACTTAAAGTCCACACTTGTGAAGTGTTTGTTGCTACGTTTAATTGTTGGCATAATTTTTTAGCGCAAATATAAGAAGTCGTGCAACATGTTACATGACATGTGGAGCGACTTGTTACGAGCCGAAGATTAGGAATGTCTGAAGCTTTCCTATTTCTACGAAGCTTGGAGCAAAAGAAGAAAGGCGCCACGAAGACTTGGAGCGCAAGAGAGTGACGTCGACAAGTCAGGCGACTTCCACCTGGCAGTTACACGTCAGCAATAGGCGGCAACTCTACTTGCCTGATTTATTCAGGAAGTCAGAACAGGCAAGACGACTTTCAGCTGTCGTGGAAGGCGGCAACAACTTGCCTAACTTTCCTGTTCCTGATCCGAGAAGGATTAGGAATGTGAGCTGCAATAAAAAGCCCTTGGCTTCCCATTAGCAGATCATCCGTTCTTGTTCTAAATTGCAAGATTTCTCAGAGCTCTTAACCGTGCACCATCGGCGTGTTGAGAGGCTGATTAAGATTCGATAGAACGGATCTTTGCTCCGATCAAACATCAAGTCGCGAAGACTAAGTGTTTGGATCGGTTAGGGTTTTTGTTTGTGATTGAAGATTCACAACTCTGTCCAAGAAGACAACGACACCGAGCATAGGCTTGCTCGAAGGGTGGAATTGAGGGAATCTCAAAGACAGGGGGAGAGGCTCCTGGTCGAGGTTGTTCACGGTGAGATCTATAGTAGCTTAGGAAAATAGCTTGTGTGATAGCTAGTTGTTGCTTGAAGTTGTACTATTGACTACCTAATAGTGAAAACCTTTCCACTAGCAAAGTGCCCCCAGACGTAGGTGCGGAGTCACCGAACTGGGTAATCATCTCTGGTGTCGTTATTATCTGTTTACTGTCTTACTTACGGTTTACGTCCTTAGGCAAGTAGTCGATACACAAGTTACGACTTTGTGTTCGACTTCTTGAATCGGCTAGGATTCAGAATTTTAGTGTTGAAATGCGTTTCTCGCTCATTAGGTAAGACTTGCATCTTTCAGTTTGAGTGAATTCAAACGGACTTAAAATCCACACTTGTGAAGTGTTGAAATGCGTTTCTCGCCTATGTGCCTTAAATGACAATGCCAGATTATAATTTGGTTTAAATCATCAGATTTAAAATTTTTCTTATTTACGTTATAGCGATTAAGCTTACCAACGTAAATATCTGATCCTGAAGACGTGGATACCCACTCTTCTTCACACGATCCTTGTATTACTTACAATCCCTTATTCCTGTGTCCTGGCTCATTGCAGTGATAGCAGACCTCCTCCATTTTGTCCTTGGTCTCCACAGCAGCTTTGGGAGCTGCTTGAACCTTTGGATGCTTGGGGTGTCTGATCTGCCCTGCAAGGTGCTTAGGAGCCTTACCCTTACCCTGATCAACTTTCTTGAAGCTGACCTTCTTTTTGAGAATAAGGACCTCCTTGGTCTTGCCCTTGAGGTTCTTTTTAGCGGTCACAAGCATCCCATGAAGCTCTGTTAAGGACTTGTCCATGTCTTGCATATTGTAATTTACTATGAAATCACTATATGTATCTGGAAGTGATTGCAACATAAAATCCGCAGCCATTTCCACCTGATCATCAAAACCGAGTCTAGTTAGATGTTCCTGAAGACATTTCATCTTCCTGACATGGGGACTAACAGGGTTTCAGCCTTAAGCTTGCAGGAGTTGAGTTCTCTAAAAGTATCATATCTTTCGACACGAGTTTCTCCTTGAACACTTCCTTGACCTCTGCCTTACAGGTATGAGGGTGATATGAAACGTTCCTGAACTGCTTCTGCAACTCTGGCATCCTACTGCCCACCATAATGCATGACTCGTCGATTTGGTTACTAAGAAACTTTGATAAGCAGCCTTAGTGCCCTACCGGTGTTCAGCGGTGGCTCAACAGGAGGTTCCTTGGTAAGGATATATTACTTGCGTTTATGCTTGAGTACAAGCCTCAAGTTTCTATTCCAATCTGAGTAATTCACGCTCTTGAGTTTGTCCTCAATTTGGACTCTCAGTGCGCTATTACTCCTTTTGTTGTGTTTTCCTTTTAGTTCTACATGGTAAAATTAATTAAAATTCAAGTTGGAGATTTAGTTATAAAACACTTGTCTGATTCTAACATTAGAATCTGAACCAGGATCCTATCATACCCTCACTTGAAGTGAATGGAGGCTCACTGCTCCAATTGAGAGCATCAAGGTAGAAATACATCCATTTACAAAACCATGTAATTCCTGGCTAGGGTCTGTACTAAAAGTACACGGCATACCCTATACTGATACCCTAGGTCAGCCCTAGCTGACAATCGTAGACAAGTCTACCAAGCTTGAACTATGGATAGAACTAATGTGACTACTACGCGGAGGCGTACGCACCCACACAGAACTACCCATCTCATCCAGACTTTTTCTCTATGAATGTTACGCGGAGGCGTACCGACATCCATAGGGTCAAAGCCCTTTTGAGTGCCCAAACTTGGATGGTATCACGCTTGACTTGTAATTATTTGCGTTTAAGTAAATTATAAAAAGTCTGATTGCATATCGATACAAACTTAATCTGGAATCATCAATTGCAAATCCATGCAAAGATGATCCCTTAGCAGGTTACATGCGAGTCTGATTAAATTCCGATTTTAATCTTTGTATGTGGGTGATAGCAAATTATACATAAACTTGTATATTTAAACTATCATACATTCATACATTCAAACATATAAATGTAACGATAAAATATATGCATAGCTAAGCCCATCTTAAGTTCCTAAGAATCTAGCAACACTGATCCTAAAGACATGGTCTTCAAGATCCAAACTTGCTCCATTCTTGTGAACTCCCACTGGCTTCGAGCCTTCTCCAGTCCGGGTCTTCTTCCTGACTTGATTCTTGTGTCGGTCTTCGTGATTACAAATTTTGAATAAATAAAATGAAATACAAATCACGACACGCAGGTCGTATTTACTACAACCCAAAATTAGGCAACACGCAGGTTGCAAAACCGAAATTAAAATGCAAATCTAATGGGCTTAGCCAGCATCATGTGGAAAACATCATGTTATCAAAGATCATGTATACAATCAACATCATTTTTGCTATGAATTTTGAGAGAAGCTTGACAACAATGGAGGATGAGAGGGAAGAGAGAATTCAGCAATGAGGGGGAGAGGATGATGGAATTAGTTGCTGAAAAAATAAGAGAAGATAATGGAAGATATTATGTGATTTTAATTTGAAAATTAAAATTGAATTTCAAATTAAAATTGCATATTTATTCTTCATAAACTCTTATTTGCATTTGTTCTCATTCATAACTTAAATCCCTAAATGGGCTTTAAGCCCGTTTAACTAAAACTCAAATTAAACCCATTAACTTGAGTTCTAATTTCGGTTTAGACAAAACGGCTCAATTTCCTCGAATTGATTTCTTCAACCGTCTGGTTAAAACCTTAGGCCAGAAAACTACCGAATTGTTCTCAATTCTCATCCATAACTATTGTCATGTATCGTGCTTAATGCGTGTGACCCTCTAGGCTCACGAACAATTGGCAGACTGGTAAAATTACTATTTTACCCTTTCCATCATAAGTGGTCTCTAGCAAGACATTATGATTATCCAACGTTCGTGATTATCGATTATTCGACTTAACCTGTTATCGTACATGTCAATATCCTTTTATCAAACCGATATCCATATTGATCAATAGGCATAGAATGGTCATCCTAATTTATCATTCACTGTTTCATGATATCTGAGATGACTGAAAACTGATACTAAGGTATCACCTGCACGGCCGTGCTATCCCTTCAGTCATACTCATCAAGTGGCCTAAACGGATATCTTTCTCATACCGAAGTATGTGTGATAAATCCCTCAGACGCCTTTCGAGTTCACTAGTGCAATAAATGCCAAAGCCAATCGAAGCCGTTATAGTTACCCTTTTACAGATAACGTTAGACTAGGTCAAACTTAGGTATTCATTACATAGTGTACACAAAGACTCCTTAGTCTTAGGATATAGTGACAAGCTACGATATGTAAGTATCTCATGACTGGATTTATGCAGCATACTCACAATCGGGTTGTCCGATATCATCGACCTGATGGTATCTATGATATAACTCCGGCACGCACTTTGCCATGATCAGTAGAGCATGATCACAAGGAGTTGGTCTCATACTGATCGCTTCTTAAAGAAGCTTAGCTGATCAGCGACTCATCAAATGTAATTCTTTCTGATCTATAGATCTACTATTAGTGGTTACACACATAATGACATAGATCAAATTACATTCGATATATTACTACAACACATTAGTAATATATGCCGATTTATTTATTCGGAAAGATGATAAAACATTACATCTGTAGATCACTTATATATTGGACTGGGGCATAACTCTAACATCCTAGACTTTCTACTTGCATAGGTCCCATAAGGTCAACATGAAGAAGTTCTAGAACACGAGAAGTAGTAAGATGTTGTACCTTCTTGTGTGACGTCTTGACTTGTTTCCCAATCTGGCATTCTCCACAGATCTTGAGGTTGGGAACTCCAATGATCGCCTTTTCAGAGAGAATCTTTTGCATGCTACTCAAATTGATGTGACCAAGTTTTTGATGCCATAACTTTGTTTCTTGAGCTTTGGATAAAAGGCACTTGATTGGCAAGGTTGTGACTGTTGGAGACCATAGATAACAGTTATCAAGGGACATGTGGCCTGTCATGACTTCCTTCTGCTGTTCGTTTTTGACCGAGCACTTGTCACGAGTGAAGTTGACATCCAAATTTAAATCGCATATTTGACTTATGCTGATGAGATTTGCTGTAAGACCTTCTACTAGTAGAGCCTCTTTTAGACATGGTGAGTTAGGAAGGTTGAGTTTTCCTTTCCCGAGTACTCTAGCTTTTACTCCATCTCCAAAAGTGACGAAGCTATTTGTGCAAGGTATTAAAGTGAATGAGCTATTACCAGTCATATGTCGAGAGGATCCACTATCAAAGTACCAATCGTTGCTGGTAGAAGCCTTTAGAGCGGTGTACGCGATATTAGCTCGATAGTTTACCTCCTTAACTCGCCATTCCTTACGTGGTTGTGCTTTCTTGATGGTGGTCCTTTTCTTGACAAAACTCCTCCCATATAGCTGATAGCAGAGAGGTCGAATATGTCCTGTTCGTCCACAGTGGTGACATACCCAGTTATGTCTTTTGTTCTGCGTCTTTGAGGCGGCCAAGGTAAGAGGCTGTTTGGTTACTTGATCAGCCGGGAAGTTAGGAGACTTCTGACGCGGCTTCTAGGGGACAACCTTCTGAGGGACGAAGACGGTGTGCAATGATGAGGCTTCTTTTGAATATCCAAGACCTTCCATATTTCTTGCTGGTTTTCGGATCGAGAGAATTTGGTCTAGGGTGTCAGTGCTTGGATTCATCATCTTTACAGACTTGGTGACCTGTTCTAACTCTCCTTTTAACCGAGCAACTTCTTTTTTGAGATCAACAGTGGTTTCGAGAAGTCGTGACTTGTCTTCATTAAGAGAAAGAATGAGAGCATTTTGTTTTTCGATTACCTGAGAGTCTTCAAGCCACTTGACATACCATTTGTTGTATGCATTGTTGAGAGTCTCATCGGATAGCTCATCATCAGAGTCATACTTCTTTGAATTCTCGGAAGGCTGCTCTATTGTGGAGGAAGTAAAAGCAACATAGTTACTTGTATGCTCAACGTCACTGTCCTCCTCATCTTCATCGTCAGTTAGAGAGGCATTGAATCCCTTCTTCTGTTTCTTTACGAAGTTAGGACATTCTTTTTGCATGTGTCCATACCCTTCACATTCAAAGCAATGGACTCCTTTTCCTGATCGTTCTCCTCGTCTTCCATCGCTATTTGTGTTTTCGAGCTTCTGGAACTTGTGCTGCGGCTTGTCTCTGACTTCTCGGGTGACATTCCTTCCTGTCATCTGGCTAAATCTTTTCATGACTTTATTGTAGTTTTTGGCCAGCATAGCGATAGTTTCCTCAATGTCACTATCCGAATCAGAGTGCGTCAAGTTCTTCTGCTTATGGGTAGAACTTTTGAAAGCCACACCTTTATGTTTCTTCTCGATGAGAGGTAAGGAGAGCTCGAAGGTCATTAAAGATCCCATGAGTTCATCAAACTTCAGTGTCTTCAAGTCATGGACTTCTTCTATAGCGGTAATCTTAACGCGGTTCTTTACTGTATAGCGATCACAAAGACTTCTTGGTCTAAAAATACGACGACAAGCTATCACAATTGAATGTGTTCATAACTGTATCTATACAACACCATTCAGTGCGGGTCGTCCAATATCACTCACCCGAGTGATATCTATGATCTGATTCTAGGAGCCCTTCCCAATGGTAAATAGAACTATACCACAAAGAATCATCCTCATACTTGGTCGCTTCAATGAAGCACATTTGACCAGGGACCCGTTAAGTGTGATCCGTACAGATATATGGTTCTACTACTTTGGTGGACATATATCAGATCATACTTAACCTATTACTTCAACACATAAGTATTATAATGCCGATTTTATATATTGCGAACGATGAATGATATATACATGCATTTACAAACTAATACAATTGGACTAGCGCACAAAAATACTTACATAACCATTGTTATACAATTCAGCACTTACAAAGATTAATTAAGGTTTTATGTTATACGTGAATGGTTATACAATTATATTGTAGGTGTTATACACTACCAAGGTACCGGTTACACGTTCATAAAAACGAACACATGTACGCACTATTTAAAGGTGTTACACAATAACAACTGGTCAGTTATACACACAATGCTTACACGCGCGGAATACGTATGTTACACACCAACACTCTAACGGTTCCGTCAGCGCCCGTAATCTCCCTCCCAATCCACGTGGTTACATGTGTCATCATCTCCTTCACTCCGCGCACATCAGACGGTTGAGAGATGATTTGAACGTTTTGACACCAAATGAAAGGTTTGTACCTAATACCTTCCCTATATATAATGAAAATCCTATGTTTGCCACATGGCATCCTCTACACAAGAATATTGTTCTATTTTCTAGAATTTATGATTTGAATTAATTGTTAAATCTTTTGTTTGGTAAATTAAAATTTGATTAATAAATTAAAATAATAATAATAAATAAATTTAATATGGATTAGGATTTTTGTTGCATTACAATTCTTTTCCTAAACTAATTTGAATACCACAATAACAAAGAAATTTAATATGAATCAGGATTTTATTTTATTACGATCATTTTCCTAAACTAATTTGAATAATAAATACAAATTTAACATATATTAGATTTTGTTGGACCCCAGTTCTTTTCCTACACTAATATGAATACTTAATAATAATAAAATAAAATATTAATTAGAATTTTATTGGATTACAATTTTCTTATGAAACTAATTTCAATACATGTTAATCACATACCTCTATTTAAGAGACGTTTTACGAACCAAATAAGGTAATATTTGTTTTTATCTTCCTCAGGCATTATATTTCGATAAATTTTTTGATACATTTGATTATACGATCTAATTCTCCATGATGATTTTAGGGGAGAAATTATGAAGGTTTATCTCTAAGACATTCTCTATGTCACGATATATAATTAACATCCAAAACTGCATTTTTTCTTCAGTTAATGTTTTCTATCTCCAGTTTTATGTTATTTAATCTTTGCTTGAGTTTCTTTTTATGAACGTTAATTCTATTTGTTTTTGAATTTGATTGGTTTGGTTGCTACAAAATGGATGAGAACGCTCTAATTATTTCATTATTTATTGCAGATGGCACCGCGCATTGAGTGGCTCTACAACCCAATGTCACTAGTTTTCTATAGATTGTCCCTGCTTTCCATACCAAACCACGACCGACCGGGATAGGGCTTGCAAAACGGGTCGGTTCATCCACGCAACCTTCCTTCCGGTATTTTTTCCCACTCCGTCTTCTTCATATCAAACAAAAACACTCCAACCCTTCTTTTTCTCACATTCTTCGTCTTCGTCGTTGCTCCCTCCCTCTCCGAATTCAAACACAGCACGACAGAATTCTCCGAATTCACATTGACATTGAAGTTGATGCCCATAAATAAATAACTAAAATTAACCTTCGTCTCTGTAATCAATGGAAGCGGCCACGGGCGACGAGTTGGGCACCCTGCCCCAAGCCGATGGCGAAGCTCCTGCGGCGGAGTCTCAATCTCCGGGAGACGAGGCCAAGAACGAAGACGACGACTTGATTGAGAAGGCGCTGAAGCTCATGGAGAAGATCACTTCGTCGCCAGATAACCCTAGCCCCGCCGTCCTCCACGCTCTCGCATCTCTCCTCGAAATTCAGGAGGCCAGGTCCGCCTCTTCAATATATTTGTTTTCTTATTTTCATTTATTTTTTATAATATTGAGTTGATTGAAGGTTTGGTTTTTGGTTGACTGTTTTGTTTTCACGATTGTTTTTTGGATTTTCTCATGAGCATAGGTTTTCTGTTCTGTAGGTAGTGTTTTAATGCTTTAAGTATATGTGTTGATTGCTTGATATTCTGTTGCCTACTTCAATGCACCAAAAAGTGCTTTATGCTACTTAGGACCTCCAATGGTCATGGTCCTAGGCGGGACTTGGTGGATTTGAATGATTGTTACAATTTTAGCTTGAATTGGACTATTATAGTTTCATTTATCAAACCCTTCTGTCCCTTTGGCTTGCAAGGTTATGTAGTCTTACCAAAGGTTAGACATGGCACTTACATTTTGATCTTTGGTCAGGTTTGATGATTGATTGTCTATTGTTTTATTCATGGGGAACCAACGGCTGGTTAAGATGGTGCTTCTTCTTACATCACTGCATGTGACCATGTACTGGTTGAACAGTAATTGTTTGCAATTAATGAAAAATAAGGATGATTATTGTAGTTTTTGAGGGAACAAGTAATTCCCTTTTGTGTTTACCTATTTATACCCTTGCTGTTTCCTTATTTTTGAGAATACAAACTCTTAACCAAGATAAAATGCATTTTAACTGATTTAAGTTATTGCCAGATTACATAATATGAACATAACCAACAATTCTGATCATAAATCCCTTCGTTTCTCTGTTCCTCATCATATTTGTATGATGGGATTATTCTCTCCGCTGCAAAGAGCATTATAATTGATGTAATTCTGTTTCCTACACAGCCACTACATGTCAGCTATGTTAAGGTGTTGCATTTTCTTCACTTAATTGCTAACAGCTGTATATGTTTATGGATGGATGGTGTCCTTCTAGCATATTCTTTTGCCGTATTACTAACACACCTATACCATACTTGGCTGTAAATTCTTGAGCTTTGCTCTCATATAAAAAGCACTACAATGCAGATACATGGAAGAAAATGGTCATTCCCCCAACAATGGTCGAGGCTCTCATAACATTGGCAAGCTTGGGAACTTAGTTCAGGTGAGTTTGGAATGATATCTTATGAATTAATAGTAATAAGATTAAGATGTATATTTAAGTGTATTTTATTGCTGTACTGAAGTTATTTATCATACCAGTTTTTCTCTTCTTTCATCAGGAGAATGATGATTTCTTCGAATTGATATCCTCAAGGTATCTATCTGATACAAGATTCACAATGCCAGTGAAAGCAGCCGCTGCAAGGCTTCTCTTAAGTGTTTCATTGACCTGGATTGTAAGGCTACTAGTTTTCTTTTATTAAGTTTAATATTATGATTCTTAGTGTTGGCATATGTATTAGTTTTATGACTTGGAATTTCAATACAGTATCCAGATGTCTTTGAGGATGCTATTTTGGACAACATAAAAGATTGGGTGATGGATGAGACTGCCAGATTTTCTTCTCAAAACTACAACTGGAGGCCTGACTTGGGAAAAAATGAGGTCTCAGATTCTGAAATGTTGAAGACCTATTCTACTGGACTTCTTGCCGTTTGCTTGGCCAGGTATCTTCCTGCAGTGCATAGCCGCTCGTATTTTCTCAACACATTGGTTGATTGCTGAATTTATAATCTATTAATCTTTTGTCTAATAACAGTGGAGGTCAAGTTGTGGAAGATGTGCTGACCCCTGGATTGTCAGCTAAACTCATGCGTTATCTTCGTATGCGCGTCCTGGGAGAGACTGGTATGAGCCTTAAGGATACTAATCATTTAACAGAGAGTAAGAATGTATCTTCTGCTTCATCCTTAAGAGGTAGAGAAGAAGGTCGCAGTAGAGCCCGTCAGGTTCTGGACATTACTCATGTAGATGATAGTAAGATAAATGATGATAGACCCATAGATGATCAAGGTGTTGATATTAAACAAGACAAAAACTTTGGTAGGCAAGCTCTTGATGAAGAATGCTGGGTTGATGATAGAGAACTGCCTGATGGATTGAATAATGATGTTTATGATGTCGATGCTGAAGGTGAGGATAGATGGCACAGTCCAGAACTACAGGATACAAAAACAAAATATGGAGATGTTGATGAAAGAGGGAGAGATGGCTCAAAACGCAGGGTGAACCGCGGTTATGGAAGATCAAGAGGAAAGGGGAGGATTAATGAAGGAGCTGCAGAAAATGAGCAGGTACTAACCTCTCCAGGATCTAATAGTCGATTAGGCTTGGGAAGGAGTAATAGAGGCACGAGTCTTTCAAAACATTCAGATGCCAAAAACGCATCAGATTCAAGGAAGTGTTGCAGCAGGAACTCTTTGGATGGTTATTCCTTGGAAAGAGAGGATACTGATGATTGCTTCCGAGAGTGTAGAGTTGGAACCAAAGACATATCTGATCTGGTAAAGAAGGCAGTTAGCGCTGCTGAAGCTGAAGCAAGGGCAGCCAATGCACCAGCAGACGCTGTCAGAGCTGCTGGGGATGCTGCTGCTGATGTTGTCAAGAGTGCAGCTTTAGAAGTAAGCTGCATCATTTCCTTTCTCGATGGAAGAATTTTTTTGCCCTCTAGTTCATGCTCTTGCACCACCTTTCATCTACAACCAATTTCATATGATTAATTTTCTCTCCTTGTATGTTTGTTAAGTAGGAATTTACATCTACCAGTAACGAGGAAGCTGCAGTTTTGGCTGCTTCAAAAGCTGCATCTACTGTTATTGATGCTTCTAATGCAGTTGAAGTTTCAAGGTATCAATTTCTTGTACCTATGTTAACTTGACTGTAATTGGACTTGCCTGTTTCATTTAGTGCAATATTGAATTTTCATAGTTGTTGCAGGAGTTCTAGTGGCATTAATGCTGATTCAACAAATCCAACTGGAGCAGAGACAGAAGTACATGAGGACGTTGAAGAGTATTTCATCCTGGACTATGAAACCCTGGCGCAGCTGAGGGAAAAGTTCTGCATCCAGTGCCTTGAAACATTAGGAGAATATGTGGAAGTTCTTGGCCCTGTACTGCATGAAAAGGGGGTAGATGTTTGTATCACGTTGCTTCAAAGCAGTTCAAAGCATAAAGAGCCATCAAAAGGTACAATGCTCTTGCCTGATGTGATGAAGCTAATTTGTGCATTGGGTGCCCACCGGAAATTTGCTGCTCTATTTGTGGATCGAGGGGGAATGCAAAAGCTGCTTGCTGTTCCTAGGGTTGCTCAAACATTTTTTGGTCTTTCTTCTTGCTTATTTACTATTGGTTCTCTTCAGGTGAGCCATCAAATTTTGGATCCCGAGTTTTCTTTTATCATATTTATATGATATGTACTGCAGATTCTTACTTTCTATGATATTCTTCTAGGGGATTATGGAACGTGTATGTGCTCTTCCTTCAGATATTGTTTACCAGGTTGTTGGGTTGGCCATCGAGCTTCTTGAGTGCTCCCAGGATCAAGCCAGAAAAAATGCAGCCCTGTTTTTTGCTGCCGCATTTGTCTTCAGAGCTGTTCTTGATGCTTTTGATGCCCAAGATGGTTTACAGAAATTACTTGGCCTTTTGAATGATGCTGCCTCAGTGAGATCTGGAAATAACTCAGGGTCATTGGGTTTTTCTGGTTCAGGATCACTTCGCAATGATCGGTCACTTGCAGAAGTTTTGACTTCATCTGAGAAGCAGATAGCATATCATGCTTGTGTTGCACTGCGACAATATTTCAGAGCACGTCTTATTTTACTTGTAGATTCTATTCGTCCAAATAAAACCAATAGGAGTGCAGTTCGGAGTTTACCAAGTTTAAGGGCTGTGTACAAACCACTTGACATCAGCAATGAATCTATTGAAGCCGTGTTTCTGCAGTTGCAGAAAGATCGAAAATTAGGTCCTGCATTTGTGAGAACTCGATGGCCTGCAGTAGAAAAGTTCTTGGGCTTTAATGGGCATATTATCATGTTAGAGTTGTGTCAGGTATTGTTTATTCAGGGTTTGCTATATGTTTAGTTTTCCTTTTGTCTAGAATTCTCATGGAGTGAACCTTATCTCCCCTTTACAGGCTTCACCCTTTGAACGATATTTGCGTGACTTGCTTCAGTATGCATTTGGTATTTTGCACATTGTTACGCTGGTACCTTATAGCCGCAAGATGATTGTAAATGCCACATTGAGCAATGATCGTGTTGGTGTAGCAGTCATTTTGGATGCAGCAAATATTGGGAGTACTTATGTGGACCCTGAGGTAATGATTATGGGAATACAAGTTATTATTGCTTTATTTTTTCCATCTCATCTGCAGTAGAAACTAATTCTTTGGGCTGATAGCTGGGTCATGCCTTGCTGGCAATGTTTTTGTCCTATTAAGCTGATGTTTTTACTTTTACAGATTATTCAGCCAGCATTAAATGTGTTGGTCAATCTTGTTTGCCCTCCACCCTCAATCAGTAATAAACCAACTCTTCTGACACAAGGCCAGCAGTCCATTGCTCCTACTGCACTGAACCAACATGAACAAAGGGAACGTAATGGGGACCAAGGTTTGTTGGGAAGCAATTCGGCAGTGGGTTTGCAGTCATCCATTGGTGGTACTTCACAAGCACCTGTGCCGACAACACCATCAGGGTTGGTTGGAGATCGTAGAATAACTTTGGGTGCTGGTGCTGGTTCTGCTGGCCTCGCGGCACAATTAGAACAAGGATATCGTCAAGCTAGAGAAGCCGTCCGTGCCAACAATGGCATAAAGGTCCTTCTTCATCTACTTCAACCACGAGTGTATACGTCTCCTGTTGCTCTTGACTGCCTACGTGCTCTTGCTTGCCGGGTCCTGCTTGGTTTGGCGAGAGATGACGCAATTGCTCACATTTTGACCAAGCTTCAGGTAAGTGATTAATTTACCACAAGTGTTTTTGTAGCTTTCGAGCTAATGATATGTTTGTTATTGCAGCATATTTTGTTGCCAAATAGTTAGACTAGAATATTTGTCCCATGCAATCCTATTAGAGACTGATTTTGCATATTGGCCTTATATTTGTTCTGCTCCAGTTGCACATGTTCTAATTTAGTTATGTACATTCAAAAACTAAGATCAAAGTTTTTTTGGCTCTGAGCCTAGCTGCTTTGGTTTTGGTTTGTGGGATTTCTTCCAAATGTCAGATTTGTCACTATTGACGCTTTGTTGTGTTGCCAGCACATAATCTAGATGTAGATGAATATGTGAGTGAATCTTTTGTCTTCCAATCAACCTGAATGAAGATTGTCAACAATTGAGCATGTATGAGTGAAAGCACCCTTATGCAATTGGATGTAATTAACAGCTTATATTGGCATCAGGCTCGCATTGGGAATGTGCAACACATGCTTTTTTTATGTGCTATGGGATCTTACTGAATAAGAACCCGAGCTTATTTTAATTATGAAGAATATAATACGACAAAACACTGATTGGAACTGTTAAGGAATCACAGTGGGTCATAGTCTCGTTTAATTACGAGAAGTTAATTTATTTCTGGCTTGACTTATTTATTCTCCACTAAAGAGCATGACTTCACCCTAACATATGTCTTGATTGGTCCAAAAGGTCCGTGTTGTCGTCATTAGGTGTAGGAAGTACTCAGAATTCAATCAAACCTAAATTGTCCAAAATAGTGCTGCATCTTTGAATGCATGATGTTAAATGCAAACAGTTTTCAGAGCAAGTGTAATCAAAGGCTGACTTTCTAGTCACTTGTTGCTGTATTATCTTACCTTTTCAACTCATACCACACTGTACCTGGAGACGAATTTTGTAGCTTCCCAATATTTCATGGTAGTCATATTGATTTGTAGTCTCGCATGTCATAATATGTGCTTAAGTGGTTCTATTGCAATCTCTTACGCTATTTAATTTGTAGATTTGTTTATTTGCTATTTTCTATAAGTTTTTGTTTTGACTTATGTTAAAATGTTTTTCATCTAGCCTATTATAATCCTTAAACCCTTGTGGCGTTTATATATGTTAGAATAGTTAATTAATTAGGGTTTTCTATTCGTATTATGTTTCTTAGTTTGGTTTATTTTCTATTGTTTCTTATATAAAGGAACCTCCTATTGTAATTCATAATCAATTTATTCTCAATAATAGAATTCTATTTTGGAAATTCAACATTGTATCAGAGCCAAGTTAGGTTAGATTCGAACCATGTGGCTTTGCCCACTCGCTAATTATGGTTTAGAAAGTGGGCAAGGCAAAAACAAGGCAAGAAGGAAAAAATAATTTCTGAAATATTGTTCATCGTGCATTGTTCACGTATATTACTGTTCACGCGTACTATTTATCCGAATTTTCCAGATCTGTTTTTGGTTCAAGCATTCTTCGGCGACCGTTTTTCGTTGCCTCCACTCCGGTTAGACTCTAGGCCTCCGACAAGTTTCCGTTCAAGCAGTTTGAGGAGTTCTTTGTCCTCACCGTCGGCAAGTGAAGCTTATGCAGCTCAAGTCCGGCCAATTTGATTGTCCTCCCGTCTCTGTCGACCGTGCGTGAGTCCCACGCATCGCCACACGCCTTTGATGCTCCTATTTGATTGTCCTCGCGTCTCTGTCAACCATGCGTGAGTCCCACGCGCCGCCATAAGCCTTTGATGCTCCTTTGCCAAGTTTTCTGCTCCGCTGATTTTGCTGAGTTTGCACCGTCGTAGTTGTTTGAAATTGTTTCGCACCGACGTAGTTGCTTAAGAAGTTTAGTGATTCTTCTTAAAAATCACCTTTGCACCGTCGTTATGCGACGTAGTTGCCACACCGTCATTATGACGTAGTTGCTTGAAAAGTTTGGTGATTAATCTTAAAATCACCTTGCACCGTTGATATGCGACGAGTTGCCGCAGTGTCATTATATGACGTAGTTGCTTGAAAAGTTTTAGTGATTCTTCTTAAAAATCACTTGTTCTCATGTCCGTATAATCGGCATGATTGAAGATGTTAGCTTTCCTATTATTCTTGCTTCACGTGCAAGACTTATGTTACATGGTTTGCATGTGAGGGGAGTGTTAGAATAGTTTATTAATTAGGGTTTTCTATTCGTATCATGTTTCTTAGTTTGGTTTATTTCCTATTGTTCCTTACATAAAGGAACCTCCTATTGTAATTCATAATCAAGTTATTCTCAATAATAGATTTCTATTTTAGAAATTCAACAATATATATGTACATAATCATGCTATATTGCTTTTTACTAGGTTGGGAAAAAGTTGTCCGAACTGATTCGAGATTCAGGCAGCCAGGCGACTGGAACCGAGCAAGGCCGGTGGCAGGCTGAACTTGCCCAGGTGGCAATTGAGCTGATAGGGGTAAGAGTCATTATCTTCTAGGCATGGTGCACCAAATATTATTCCCCTCCTGTACATGCCACTTGTATGTTCATGATGTACAAGTTTTCTCCATTTTCTACACATGCTGTTGCATATCTATTTCCTGTTCAACTCACTAGGAGAATCATGAATCAAACTGCTGCCTGATATCCGTTTGCTTGGTAGTGCCTTCAAGTGCGAAGTATGTGCTCCTTTCATTATGCTGTGCTCAAAATGTGTAAGGTGTTCAATGCATTTTATGTTTGTGTTAAAGAAGAAAAATCTAAAATGCATATAATATCTTATCTAGATACATCTTTATTAGGGGTCTAACGGGTGTAAATGAGCTGAATTGAGCCTAATTTTGTTGAGGCTCGGCTTGTGAAAAAATTGTTCGGCTCCAGCTAGGAACTGACTCTAACAAGCCTATATGATCAAGCACGAGCTCGGCTCGGAAAAAATAGTCAAGCTTGAATTTGGCTCGACTCGGTTCGATTCTTTAGTTGTTATACATATATCAAAAATTATACTTGAATTATCAATTTACTAAATAAAAATATTACAATTAATTAAACACTTGTCGAGCCTTGATAGGTTGGGCTCGAGCGGAGTATTAAACAATTGAGCTCTAGTGGCTCGACTCGTTTACATGAGTCTTCATCATTTATTCCATAATTTTTTGGTGTAATTTATATAGTTATTGTACTGTTAGATATGAATGCCTAGTATATGCTTTCTTTCTTAGCTTGGGTGGTAATTGATTTTCGCCACCTTAATGTTTTGGATTATGATCAACTTGTATGAAAATTGTTGAATTTTACACGAAAGTTGTTGCTCACGATATCACGCCATAACTCTTTCACTCACTCACGTACGCATAAACACAAAAAACATTTGTACTATTATTAATGGTTAGATGTGGATTAAATCAAATATGTTGGCTGCACGCGTCTGGTTGTATACACAAGTATCTGAAATTTCTCGTTGCACATTTTTTTTTATGCAGATTGTTACAAGTGCAGGACGTGCAAGTACATTGGCAGCTACTGATGCTGCTACACCTACATTGAGGCGGATAGAAAGAGCTGCTATAGCTGCTGCTACTCCAATTACTTATCATTCGAGGTATATTTTGCTGTGGTGTGGTTATAGTGCTTAAAGGTATTTCTTTCTTACCATTGCAATTACTAATTTGTTTGGAAACTCCAGGGAGTTACTGCAGCTTATGCATGAACATCTACAGGCTTCTGGCTTAGCTTCAACTGCCGCAACACTGCTTAAAGAGGCTCAATTGACACCTTTGCCACCCTTGGTGGCCCCATCATCTCTTGCACATCAATCCTCTACCCAAGAAACCTCCTCGGTGCAAATTCAGTGGCCATCTTGCCGTGCTCTTGGTGGCTTTCTCTCCACTAAAGGAAAACTTACTGTAAGAGATGAAGAATCTGGCATGAAGCATGAGTGCATGTTGTCTTCAGTGAAGAAAAAACCACTAGTTTTCTCCCCTTTAGCTTTACAGTCTAAAAGTCAGCAACAATACCATGATTCACAACCTGTGGCAATCAGGAAAATCTCTGGCAGTGCAAAACTGTCTTTGATGCCTGCAGGTATATCAGGAACTTCATCAGAGATTGTACCAAGGCCTAATCTTGATACAGAGTCCCAATGTAAAACACCAATTGTGTTGCCGATGAAACGAAAATTGTCAGAGGTGAAGGAAATAGGCTCAGCTTCTTTTGCAAAGCGGCTTAATACTTCTGAGCACGGGTTTCGTTCTCCAGTTTGTCCAACGCCCAATTCTGTCCGTAGAAGCAGTCTAACTGATGGGTTTTCTACACCAAATGCTAATATGAGAGATCAGTATGGACGGCTTACACCAGGTGGTGGTTTATCAGAAAATTTGGATGAGAATCATTCGCATACAGGTCAGGGAACACCTTTCTTCCAGCTTGGGCTTCTGAACGATCCCCAGCCCAACAATGTAGAGAGGTTGACTCTTGACTCTTTGGTTGTTCAGTTTCTGAAGCACCAGCATCGGCAGTGCCCAGCACCGATAACTACTCTTCCGCCACTCTCTCTCTTGCATCCTCATGTTTGTCCCGAACCAAAAAGGAGCCTTGACGCCCCAGTGAATGTAGCAGCTCGATTTGCTACTCGTGAATTCAGAAGTATGTATGGCGGGATTCACGGAAATCGCAAGGATCGCCAATTTGTTTACAGCAGATTCAAACCATGGAGGACTTGCCGCGACGACGTTGGTGATGCTAGTGCTCCCTTGACTTGCATTACTTTTCTGCAGGACTATAACCATATCGCAGTTGGCACTCATTCTGGGGAACTCAAGATATTTGACTCGATCAACAACAGTGTCCTGGAGAGTTGCACGAGCCATCAGTATCCTCTCACGCTTGTTCAGTCATACCTCTCTGGTGAGACCCAGCTGGTGCTCTCTTCAAGCATTCAGGATGTGCGCCTGTGGGACACATCCTCAGTTTCCAGTGGGCCCATGCATTCATTTGAAGAGTGTAAGGCTGCAAAGTTCAGTAATTCAGGAAGTAATTTTGCAGCTCTATCGTCTGAGTCTACACAAAGGGAAATCCTCCTGTATGATGTCCAGACCTACCAATTGGATTTGAAACTTTCTGATTCGTCAACCAATGCTACAGGCCGGGGGCATTTATATTCCCTTATACACTTTAGCCCTTCAGACACAATGCTGCTTTGGAATGGGGTTTTGTGGGACCGCAGGATTTCTGGCCCTGTTCATCGTTTTGATCAGTTCACTGATTATGGAGGTGGTGGCTTTCATCCTGCTGGCAATGAGGTATGTAGAAACCTGTACTTGTATATTGTGGTGTTCCATGCTTGGATAGTGTGATGGTGGTGGATGTCTCCTTTTCTGTGCTCATGTTGATTAATATTCAAGTTCTTTTTAGTTTTTTTTTTATTGTCCAGACCTCTATCTTGCTATTTTAGTAGTATATTATGATTGGAGTTTCTAATACAATTATTTAGTTTAAGCTGATGGTCAAACATTGAAATTGCTTTGATTTTTTTCTGGTATATTGTTTGGTAGTGGTCTGAAGCTTAAATATTGATTTATGCAACTTGGTAATTTTCAGCAATATGTAACCTTTTTTTTTGGGCAGGTTATTATGCAGCGTGTTTTCTTTTTTATGATGACATGCCATAATGCTTCTTGGATGGATAAACTATTATCTTTTTTTAGTAGATATTCAACTTTGTTGAGTATGTTATTTATTCTTGTTAACAGGTTATAATAAATTCAGAGGTATGGGATCTTCGGAAATTTAGGCTCCTCCGCAGTGTACCTTCTCTAGACCAGACAACAATCTCATTTAACGCACGCGGTGATGTGATTTATGCAATTCTCAGGAGAAATATTGAGGATGTAATGTCTGTAGTGAACACCCGCCGAGCAAAACACCCACTCCATGCCGCTTTCCGCACATTAGATGCTATTAACTATTCAGATATCGCAACTTTTCCAGTAGATCGTTGTGTACTCGACTTTGCAACAGAAGCAACAGATTCCTTTGCCGGGTTGATTACAATGGATGACCAAGATGAGATGATCACATCAGCCAGAGTTTATGAGATCGGTCGAAGAAGGCCAACTGATGACGACTCTGATCCTGATGATGCCGAGAGTGAAGAAGATGAGGAAGAGGATGATGATGGTGACGACGACGACTCTCTTGGCAGGGATCTTGACTTAGATATTGATGACAGTGACGAGGATGATATGAGCCATGAGGATGATAGCGGGACAGATGAGGATGGTGATTTTACTATGGACGATATAGATTTTGATGGGGGAGCTGGGCTACTGGAGATCGTGACAGACGGTGATGGGGATGATGATGACAGCCAAGTTGATTCTTATAGCAGCGGTGATGAAGATGGATTTGTGGGTAATGGATATGAGTTTTAGATGTTAGAATGATTATAAAGCTGAAATGGTGTAATCACGTGGGTTGGTCTCGACCTTCCATTTTTGATCTCTTTTGCATCAGTTCTTAGTCGAGTATGTGTTCATTCTCTTCATTTTCAACGTGAAACAACCAAGAACTTACTGTATTTCAATACATGTGAAAAAGTTACACATATTTAATTTTTTTTATCAGTAAAATGATAGATTTTATTGATGAAGCTAGCAAGATTTTCCAAGAAAGAAAAAAGTGGATAGATAAATCAATAAACCTAGAAATATATTTAAACTTGGGGGATTTCCCTCACAATGCCACATTTAGATGTTACATTTTTGCTCTGCCAAGCAATCAAAGTAACAAAAAGAGGCGAATGTATCATTTGGGCACCCACAAGAAATGTGACGGGAATTAATAGGTTTGGTAATGATCAAGAATGATGCAAATGACATCAAAGTAAGGTCCTTAAATACGAAAGTTGGTAGTGATCAAGAACGATGCAAATGACATCAAAGTAAGGTCCTTAAATACAAAAGTTTGACGTAAACAATTATAGAACTAATGGATTATTCTCGAATCTCTCTTTAGGTATACACAATTTTCACTTACATCACCAAAATACAAATGTATTTTATGAAGTCTCATAAATTATCAAAAGTCTCAAATTACCCTTTTTCGTCATCTCTTTTAAAAATGACTAAATACCAATGCATTAAAAATTTTAAAAATATTTTTTAATAAAACAATAAAAACAATTGGTTTAAGTATTTAATTTTAGAAATTTTTTATTAAAAATGAAAAAAACAGTTTTTAAATATATTTTTTTACCGAAATACTTTTTATTAGGGTAAATGACACTTTTGTGCACATAAATATACACTTTTCACACTTTCAGACCTTACATTTTTTTTCTTTTTTTAGTACCTTGAATTATATTTTGAGACAATCTACTCCTAAAATACTAAAAATACCTAAACTACCCCTGAAATTAAACCAAGGTTAAATCTGGTTCAATTTCAATTGTTGAAAATACCAAAATGCCCTTAAATCAACTTCAAATTTTCAAAACATACCCCTAAAATCTCTCCTCCCATCTCTCTCCATTTCCCTCCTCTCCTCCTCCTTCTCCTCCGCAACCCCCTCCTCCTCTTCCCCCTCCTCCTTGAAGACTCCGGCGACGTTGACGGAAGTAACCGAGCTGGAGGCGGGCGTGGTGGACCCGTCACCCTACGAAGACGAGAACGTAGGACCGGTGGAGTGATAGCATTTGTGCCCTAGTCCAATTGGTATTAGCCTGTAAACGTCTATGTTCAAATATCATCGTTTGTAATGTATAAATATAAACGGCTTTATATTACTTATGTGTTGAAGTAATATGTTAAGCATGATCTGATTTAAGACCACTAAAGTAGTAGAACCATAAATCTGTACGGATCACACTTAACGAGTCCCTGGTCAACCTATGCTTCCTTAAAAGCGACCAGTATGAGGATGGTTCTTAATGACGTAGTTCTACTTGTCATAAGGATGTGGGATCCTGGAACCATATCATAGATATCATGAGGTGATTGATATCGGACGACCCGCATTGAATAGTGTTTTCATAGATTAAGCCATAAACATATTCAGATGCGATAGCTTGTCACGACGTCCTTAGACCAAGGAGTCTTTGTGATCACTATGCAATGAACGTACGGCTTTAACTTGCGCCAAACGCTTTCTGTAAAATGATTGCTATAAAGGGCATGATTGGGTGGCGGAACGGGTTGCATGAGTGACACGAAAGACGGCTAAGGGATTTATCCCTCACACTACGGTATGGGAAAGATATCCGTTAGAAGGCCTCTTGATGGAGACTGACTGAGAGAAAAAGCATGGCCATGCAAATGATACGGGTTATCATTTCTCAGTCATCTCGCATATCAAGTAACAATGATTGATTGAACAAGAGAGACGAGTCTATGCCTTGAGATCAATTGGGATATCTAGAGATAAAAGGATGGTGACTTGTACGCACAAAGGTTAAGTCGAATTATCGATCATCGTGCACCTTGGGTAATCATAATGTTTTACTAGAGACCACTTATGATGGATCGGGCAAGAGCGAGTCTTGCGCTGATCTGCCAACGGTGGCATGAGCCTAGAGGGTCACACACATACAAGACGGATAACTTGAGACAAGGAAACATGGATGTTTCTTAAGGAGAAGTATATGGACAAAACTGGAGGTTTTGTGCCATAGGTTCGGTTTGAGAGAATAATTAGCGAATCGAGAAAAATATAGTTTTTCGTCGATATCGTGTCGGACTTTGTTTGATAAGTAACGACAAAAAGGTCGGGCAACTTTTGGACGCGGCATGAGACAACACGGGAGGGCCTATTGGGCTCGGCCCATGAAGCCTCATGGCCGGCCCAATAAGGCCATATGGCCGGCCCACTTGGTGGGGCCATTGTGGGGGCCACACAATGCCATGCTTAGTTGGTGATTGTGGATTAAGAGGTGAGTGATTTAAGGGGTATGGGTTAAAGCACCTTTAAGCCCATACCAATCACTTTTAACCCATACTTGTGAGTTGGGTGATGAATTATAATGCAAGACTTTAATTCATTAATTAATTAAGTCACAAAACACACAAAAATCCTCTCTCTCTCTCATTGTGGCCGGCCACCCCTCTCCTCTTCATCATCTTGCTCTCTTGTTCTTCATTTAATTGTTCTAGTAGGCAATTAAGTGAAGGATCTTGAAGATCATCCTCTTGGTGTGGACTAGCTTTAGAGAAGAAGATCCGAACGTCTTCTTTATCGATTCAAACAAGACTTAAAGGTAAACATCTTGTGGAATAGATTTTGCTTTGGGATTTAATGGTTTAAATGTTCTTGGACAAGGTTTGGAGTAGATTATCTTTTATTGCTTCCGCTATCTCGACGATCTAGAACGCTCCAAAACCCTACAGTGGTATCAGAGCGTTGGTTACCCTCTTAATCTTTGTCTTGTTGAATTCATTTCGGTTTTGTGATTATTTGCATGCCAAAAGTTGATAACATGATTTTAATGCCTTTTGGGAGATTTGCATGAAATATGTTAATTTTTAAAAATATATTAAATTTGGAATTTTTCGGAAATTATTGGATTTGTCGGGTCCGAGAAGAGACTCTCGGGGAGCCGGATCGGAGGTATCGGACGGAGGTCACCGGAGGCCGGTGAGCCCGGCGGTGACCGGGCCCATCCCCACTCTTGGCCGAGGCCGAGAGTGGCGCCAAGCCGGGTTTGGGCCTTCCAAGGCCCAAACCGGGCCGTGCATAGTTGGGCTCGGCCCAATGGGCCCTCGGCCCATTGGCTTGGCCCGACTTGGTTCGTGTGTGGTGTTTGATCCATGTCACGAACCCGCGATTCAATATTTCGAAAACTTTCAAAATTTAATCGGTTTCGATAAACCGTTTTTCGAAAAGGTCTAGTTTCGATAAACCCGACCAAGCAACTTGGCAAAATTAAAACCGGAATTATTGCATATTATTTGATAACATGTTTGTGTGATAACATGTTGGATGATGTGATGAAATGTATGATGCATTAGTAGCCCATTAGATTTATCGCTTTCACGTTTTGCATACCGTTAGTGTTAGCGTGTAATTATTCTTTTATTCGAGCCCATAAAGTGTAATTATTTTTTATCCGGTCTACGAACCGAGTATTAATTGTAATTATTACTCAAAGACGAGAAGGATGGAAAATCGAGCACGATGACGGTCTTGGAGGAAGTCCAAGAGCTAGTGGGAGCCCGAATGAGAAAGACGAGAAGATGTGAAGACTCGTAGAATCCTAAGATTAGGATGGGCTATAAAATGCATATTTAACGCTTTATGGATGCTTGCTTGAATTATTTAATTAATTGCATGCTTGCATGATTAGTTTATAAGTTTATAAGCGATCACCTCACATGCAAAGATTAAAATCAACTTTAATTGTTTGCATGTTTAAAGCGTTGTGAACTATCATCACACGGGTTGTGATGGATGAGTTCAAATTTGAAACGTATTTGCACGGGTTGCAAATGACGGATTCAAATGAAGATAGTATGTGATACAATTAGAAACGTCACAACACGGGTTGTTGATGACGGGTTCGTAATTGTACCAAATACTCTCGAATTATTAAACACAACCAAATTACAAGTTAATTTGAGTCAAGTGAGATGCCACCCAAATTCACACCCATGTAGAAACATTTTATCGGTGTCGTGCGCCTTAGCGGAGCATCGATCGAATGAGTTCTAGATGGGAATGGTAAACTTTGTGGGATGTCGTGCGCCTTAGCGGAGCATCTGCACAAAGTTAACTCGTTAGTGAAAGTTGGTTGACTCAACCACGATTCTTGGCATGAGGTCGAGCTGGGGCATCGGAAGGGTAAGCCGTGTGTTTTACACATACCCTGACTAAGAGTTACACGGGTTGTAATTGGACGGATGTCCTACCTAAATAAGTCAATTGGAGCGGTGCGCCTTAGCGCACTTCAAATGACGAATAAGGGATCCTGGTTTAAAGATTCTAAATTTTAGAATCTAATGGTTGGTGTTTAATTCGGATCTTCGTAAATTTATTCAACTATTCTGATTAACTTTACTTTCTTCGTGTAGAAATGGCTAGTAATTCAACAAACTCGTCTAATTTGTCATTGAGGACTATACTCGAGAAGTGTAAACTCAACGGGACAAATTATCTAGACTGGGACAGAAATTTACGACTTGTGTTAAAAATGGAACGCAGGGAGTACGTCCTTGATAAGGCTATCCCTGAGGAGCCAGCTGCCAACGCAACGAGGGTCGTTAAGGATGCGTACCAGAAACACCTTAGCGACTCTATCGACGTTGCGTGTGTCATGCTGGGCTGCATGGAGGCGGACCTCCAAAAGCAGTTTATGGAGCTATCCCATGATCCGTTTGCAATGTTTGCACAGATCAAGGATATGTTCAAGGAGAAAGTACGTATTGAAAAATACAATGTTCTTCGAGAACTCATAGCCTGCAAGATGTCAGCAGGCAGCTCCGTAGGTCCTCACGTCCTACAGATGAAGGGGCATTTTGACCATATGACTAGTATCGGTATGTCTATGGAAAAGGAAATGGCTGCGGATTTTGTTCTGCAATCCCTTCCTCATGCATATGGTGGGTTCGTCATGAACTATCATATGCATGATATGGACAAGACCGTGTCGGAGTTGCACAGCATGCTAGTAACTGCCGAGAAGAGCATAAGGGGCAGTTCGTCCAAAAATGTCTTCATGGTCAAGAAGGGACCCAGCTTCAAAGCTGTTGGTGGCAAGGGTAAAGGCCCAAGACACCTCGCAGGGAGGAACAGACGACCATTTATTCCTAGACCTCACATGCCCGTACAAGGCAAAGGGAAGGCAAAGGAGTCGGTCTGTTTCTACTGTCAAAAGCTTGGTCATTGGAAGAAAGACTGTCAGCAGCTGAAGGAGGATCAGAAGAAGGGCGGTGGGGCCGCTACTTCATCAGGTATTCCATTAGAGCTATATCTTTCTACAATAAATACCTGGGTACTAGACACTGGAGCTGAGTCTCATGTCTGTGCTGATGTGCAGGTGTTACACAGTAGAAGAGATATAAAGGAAAACGAGGTGGACCTAAGAGTTGGGAACAATACCAGAGTTGCCGCAACTGCTGTGGGTTCTGTGAACCTTGTTTTGCCCAGTGGGCTTGTAATTGAACTTAATGATGTGTTTTGCGTACCTGTTTTCAACAGGAATATTATCTCAATTTCTCTTCTTGAAATAGAGGGATATTATTTTAATATTAAGAACGGGTTTTTTGATATTATGCGCAACAACATATATTATGGCAATGCTCGCACTGTTGGAGGATTATACAAATTGAATATGCAAAACTCGAAATCCAACATGCTCTATAATGTAAATGCTAAGAGGTTTAAAACTAATGATTTAGACCAAACTCTTATCTGGCATTGTCGTCTAGGTCACATAAATGAGAAACGCATCTCAGCGCTTCATAAGCGCGGACTTCTAAGTCAATTCGAATTCCAAGCGATTGAAAGATGCGAAGCTTGATTGATGGGCAAGATGACTAAAGCGCCCTTCACTGGTTTAGGTGAGAGGGCAGGTGACTTATTGGGTCTAATACATTCAGACGTATGTGGACCAATGAGTACGCATGCCAGAGGTGGTTTAGGCTACTTTATCACATTTACTGACGATTTCAGTAGATATGGTTATGTCTATCTCATGAGACATAAGTCCGAAGCTTTTGATAAATTCAAAGAGTTTAGGACTGAAGTAGAAAACCAACTAGGAAAGAGTATCAAGGCACTCCGTTCTGATCGGGGTGGAGAATACTTATCCGAGGAGTTTCTTAGTTATCTTACTGAAGGTGGAATACTATCTCAGTGGACTCCGCCAGGAACACCGCAACTTAATGGTGTGTCCGAACGGAGGAACCGAACATTGTTAGATATGGTTCGATCAATGTTAAGTCTCATTGATCTCCCGATCTCCTTCTAGGGTTATGCTCTGCAAACGGCCGCTTTCATAATAAATAGGGCTCCGTCGAAAGCAGTGGAAGGGACATCATTTGAAAAATGGTACGGGAAGGAACCCGTTTTGTCCTTCCTTAAAATCTGGGGTTGCGAGGCTTATGTTAAAAGGTTGCTTGCAACCAAGCTCGAACCAAGATCAGATAAATGCACTTTCGTCGGATATCCAAAAGAAACAAAAGGATACTACTTCTACAAACCGAGCGAAAATAAAGTTTTTGTCGCTCGAGGTGGGACGTTCTTGGAAAAAGAGTTCATTTCCAAGACAGTCAGTGGGAGGGCTATTCATCTTGATGAAGTTCTAGATGAGATGGTCACTCGGGAACCACGAGAAGACCCACTAGAAGAGGTAGAGCCAGAAGTGGTCATTGAGCAAGAACCAATAGCTGCAGTTAATGAGGACGGTCCGAGGCGCTCTGAAAGGATAAGTCATGCACCTTTCATATACGGTTTCTTAGTAACTGAAGGTGATGGTTTAGTACTAGTGGACAATGATCCAGCTACCTTTCGAGAGGCTTTGGACGGAACCGACTCTGAGAAATGGCTGGAAGCCATGAGGGAAGAAATGCAATCCATGTCAGATAATCAAGTGTGGGACTTGGTAGATCATACCCCTGATGTTAAGGTCATAGGGTGTAAATGGATCTTTAAAATAAAGATTGACATGGATGGCAAACCTCAGACCTATAAAGCGAGACTGGTAGCAAAAGGTTATAGACAAGTCCACGGAATTGACTATGAAGAGACCTTTTCTCCAGTAGCTATGGTCAAATCTATCCGTATTCTTCTTGCCATAGCAGCATATCACAACTATGAGATATGGCAAATGGATGTCAAAACCGCCTTCCTCAACGAGAGGTTAGCTGAGGACGTTTATATGTCTCAGCCTGAGGGTTTTGAGGATCCAAAGAATAAGGGAAAGATTTGAGAGTTGCCCAAATCAATTTATGGTTTGAAGCAAGCATCTCGGAGTTGGAATCAGCGTTTTGATGAAGTAGTAAAACGGTTTGGCTTCGTCAAGAACGATGATGAACCTTGCGTGTATAAAAAGGCAAGTGGGAGCAATATAATCTTTTTAGTGCTTTATGTTGATGACATACTGCTCATTGGAAACGACGTCCCTACCTTGCTCTTAACGAAGACTTTGTTAGGTGAGTGTTTCGCAATGAAGGACTTAGGCGAGGCCTCTTACATCTTGGGAATCAAGATATATAGAGACCGTGCCAAGCGGGTCTTGGGCTTAAGTCAAAGCACTTATATAGACAAGGTGTTGAGACGATTCTCAATGCAAGATTCAAAGAAAGGATTGCTGCCCATGCGTCATGGCGTGATGCTTAGCAAGAAGCAGGGTGCTGAGACACCTGCAGAGCTAGCAAGAATGAATGAGATCCCATATGCTTCGGCTATAGGGTCCATAATGTATGCCATGATATGCACGAGACCGGATGTCTCGTTTGCCCTAAGCTGTACCAGTAGACATCAATCCAAACCCGGTGAGGCACACTGGATGGCTGTCAAGGCGATTCTCAAATATTTGAGAAAAACCAAGGACGCCTTTCTTGTATACGGGGGAAGAAATGATGATCTCGTCGTCAAAGAATAAGTCGACGCTAGTTTCCAGACAGACCCCGATGATTTTAAGAGTCAGTTGGGATATGTGTTTATGTTGAACGGTGGAGCATTCAGCTGGAAAAGCAAGAAGCAGGATACCATTGCCGACTTTACGACGGAAGCTGAGTACATTGCCGCATGTGAGGCGGCAAAAGAGGCTGTATGGATCAGGAGTTTCATGGCCGGGTTAGGTGTAATTAAAAACCCGTCTAACCCAGTAGACTTATATTGTGACAACACCAGGGCTATTGCGCAAGCTAAGGAACCCAGGGCACATAACAGATCCAAACATGTACTCAGAAAGTATCACATCATCCTCGACATAATTGCTAGAGGTGACGTGAAGATCCACTACGTTGCAACTGATGATAACACAGCCGACCCATTGACCAAGGCTCTTCCATACTTTCCATATGGAACAATCTGAAGCAATTCAGGAACCTACTATGCAAGATGTAGAGATACATGAGCCTGAAATGGTCGTAGATGCATTGTCACGCCCCAAATTCGGTAGAGACCGAGCCCGGAACGCGAACGAGGAATCAGTGTCCGAAACAACTGAAACAGTAATAGTAACCAAATAAAAAGAACACAAATACAATGAACCGCGAATTTTATAACTGCTCAAAAGAATATACAACACGAGTCAGAGACTCTGAGTATGATCAAGAAACAACAAAACGTCGACACTAAATTGTACGTCAACTAACACGCCCAAAACAACCCGGACTCTCCAGCTCCTCCAGCTTCGAGATATCCTCCTATCCACAATCACGATCCTCACCTGTCTGCAGGAAAAGTAGCAGGGGGTGAGCATTTACGCTCACCGCAACGGATACCCGACTGACAACGGCATACAAGTAATTGACAGGGTGATACATAAGCACAGTTCGAAAAAGATCAATAGTAAAACTCAACCATTATCCAAACATTTCGTCTCATTCTCAATACTCAAATCATCACACAATCAACCAAGCAACATCAATCAAACAAACCTTTCACTCAAGGAAAGGCAACAATCCGGGTACTTCGTCGAGTCCATCTTGCCAAACACGCACGGTGTTGGACAAGGTCTACACGACCAGGTGATGCAACCTATAACACGCCAGTTTACAGTCGCAAGCTGTCTGGGCCTGGTCTGCCTCCCACTTTTCGATAGCTAGTCGTAGGCGTGAAACCTCTTCGCGGCCGCCAGTTTACAGTGGCTAGCTGTCTGGGCCTGGTCTGCCCCCCACTTCTTCGATTGCTAATCGAAAGGCGTGGACGCCTCTTCGCGGCATGGATGGAGAAGCGCGGTAAGAGCGCAAATCTACCCCACCCGAACGGAGATCACGGACGTATCTTTCCCACCTGGGCGTCAACCAGCAACAAACACAAACCACCACGCACACTGGGCTCCCGCCCGTAACCAACATCCACACACACTGGGCTCCCGCCCGTAACCATCATCCACAAAACATTTCAACCACAGGAGAGAAATAATCAACTCAAGTCATTTCGATTTACATGTTAAGGCACAACATTTTCAACACATCAGATCGCATTTACCATTTACTCACAATACAGTTCAACCATAGTGAAGAATATACTCAACTCAAATCATTTCAATTTACATGTTAAGGCACGACATCTTCAAACACGTCAAATCACAATTTACCATTACTCACAATTGAACAAGCATAACACATTCAAACCAAACGCAACGAGTAAAGCGGTAACACCCCCAACAAAGCATACAGCGGAATGGCACGTCACTGTAGTATAATCAACCTATAGACACAACCAGGTGCCCACATGCAATTCTACACATACATATACTAAGAACACAAAAGGTGCCCACATGCAATTACTAGTAACTTTCCCAAGTCATGTACGGATATACGGCTACTTTTCCCTACCTCGATAATTATCCAACGTTAGCTCCAAGTCTCTCGCGACACCACGTCTAAATCCTTCCCTTTCCACGAGCGATGGAAGAATCTAATAACGACAAACGCACAAACTTTAGCAATTGATCGAAGTCCGATTCTAACGAAACTAACGCCCAAGTACACCCCAATGAGTCCCGATCACTCCAATACTTCCTAATTACACCGAGTTGCCAAAAAGGACCCGGAACGACCCAATTCCCACACTTTCCCGAATCTGCCCGGAAACGCTAAAATGACCTCGGGACCCCGAAAAATTCCATTTTCGCATCAACAAATCATAATTATATTCAAGGGGTCCAACGCAATCGACGGAACCAAATTCCGACGCCCGAGCGACTCAATCCCGTCATTAAGGTTCCTCAAATAATAAATAATCTTTTCCCACAATTCAATTCCAACAATTCTCAAGTTTATTCTACGCGCATAATTAAATTCGAGATCACCAATAAAATTGACGGAATTACGTTCCGACTTCCGGGGGATTTAATCTCGACTTTAAAGTTTAGCGAAACAAACACATTTTAGCCAAATTAATTCCAATTTCTTCCAAAGTCACGAATTAGTGTTCTAGGGATTTTCCGGGATTGCATAACACGTAAAAACCCGAACTCCGGGCACGCGGGCCCCACCTCCGGTGACCGGCCGGAGCTCCGGCGAGCTCCCGGTCACCGGACAAACCTCCCGTTTGTCTCAAAACGCTCCAAATTACCCCCTTAACACTAATCCAACCTCAATCAATCCATATTCCACAACTCCATAAATCCAAACTCAAGGAAATGAGAATCCAAAACATACCTCATGTAGCCCACGACGAGGAGAACCCGAATACGCAAAAATCAAGACGTTTGGACGGTCGGAACGTCGGGAAATCGCCACAATCTTTTCTCTTCTTCTTCCTTCTTTCTTCTTTCTCTTTCTCTTTCTCTTTCTCTTTCTCTTTCTCTTTCCTTGTGTTCTGCCGAGAATCAACTCCCTCCCCCTCTCTTATAACTTAAATATAATTATTTAAACATTAAACTAATAAAATAAACCTATTTTTCATTTTCTTTTAAATCTAAATTAAAACAATTAACTTTTTTTTTTAATCACTCAAAAGTCTCCCCCCCTCTAGATACATGACAAGTGTAAAGTAGAGGGGTCCCACAAGCCACTTTTGTCATTTCGGACCCGAAATCGTCCGAAACGGACACGTTTTTCGAAACCGTCGGAACCGTGATGTTTCGCTAAATTTTAGCTTCCATATGAACCTAATATCCATAATATTACAATTCCAACTTAAAATGGCTCAAATAGTAGTCCTTGGTGACTCTCGGGTCAAAATTTGGTCAAATCGCGAATTATTAAATTTTCATCCATTTTTCACAAAATTGACCCAAATTGACCCAAATTGACCGGGAGCGGTCCTTACAAAATCAATTGCTGTAAAAATACCTATTGCCTTTCCATCCCTTATCTCTGAGCTGCTTGTACATCAACACCCCGGAGTGTTGAAGACAACAGATAAGGTTGGCAAAAGAGGAGGACTATTGTAGTGAGCCACAAATTGTTTGAGGGCAAGCATGCTCCTGATCTTGTCAGGCCAGAAGCCAAGGCAATGACCAGTCGAGCCACAAGTGCCGGCCCTCTAACCAAGACCACCAGCAGGGATGTTGTTTTGCTAGAACGAGAGATAACCGTGCTTGACGAGGACATCTTAAATTTGAAGACAGCCCTGAAGCATCTCTCCCAGCGCCGATCACATTGCGCCAACCTGCTAAAATCCATGTCTCCTCCTGGCTCCGAAGATGATGACACCACCTCTCTACCAAATGCTCCAGAAGAATCTTCTCAAGATGCCTCCACTGACGCTACTGAAGAAGAGACTGCGAGTTCTAGCAGCAGCTCTGTTTAATTTCATAAACTTTCTGATTTCCGAACAAACACTTTTATTTTGTAATTTTTGTTGAACACTGTTTCACGCTTACTCTCGACTGCTGATTGGGAGTAAGTGTGAGTTAAGTTTGGTTTATTTCTTATTACCCAGCTTTATTACAATATTTGTTTAAATTTTGGCTCTTTTTAAGTCAGCAAGGGGGAGTAAGAGTAAGTTAAGATACGTGCGATCACGATGATACAAGGAAGAAAGGTAGAGACGACGCGAAGACGCGAGACGTGACGAAGAATACTGTCCTTAAAAATAGCCAAAGGGGGAGATTGTAGTTTCGACGGTTTTAGAGATTGGCTGATTTTTAAAGGAACTGAAGAAACATGTTACAAATATTGTCGAAGCATCTTCTACGACACTTGAAAGAAGAAAGACGACGATTAAGAGGAAACCCTTTAGGGTTTAGGGTTTCCTAGCAATCGTGTGGTTCTTTATTTGTTTCCTCGCAACAATTTGCAAGGTTCTTAGATGTGAAGGTCTGTGGGCTGAGAAATTGCAGATTGAGCTTAGGATATTGTGCATCGCATAACTATTGAGAGTTAGGTGATTGAGGGTTTACTGAACGCGTGAGTGAAGACTGCACGCAACCACCAAGTTCATTGAAGAACTAAACCGACAGAGCAAGGCGATTCCTCGAAGAGTGGAATCAAGACGGAGTCTTGGATTCAGGGGGAGACCCTGAGATAGATTGCACTGTAAGACGTAGCATAAAGTATAGATCTAGGAGGGATCACAGGTACTTGTATGTTCTGACGGATTACTGATAAGTGAAATCTTTCCACTAGGCTGAGAACCCCCAGACGTAGGTGACGTTGCACCGAACTGGGTAAACAATCTGTTGTGTCATTACTTAGAGCTTTATATTTACTGTCCTGCTTTATCTACGCAAGAAGTCAGACACAACGTTATAGCATTCTGTGTAACATTGTGTGTGGCATCTTGCTCGACTAGCTGATCAAAATTTCAATTGGTATCAGAGGGGGCACCTATAGCTTTAGGTGAGTTCCTAAACAAATATTTTGATCAAAGATGGACAATACCAGAGAAGGAGGATCCATAAATCGACCACCTGTTCTAGACGGAAGCAACTATGGCTATTGGAAGGCTCGAATGTGTGCCTTCATGAAGTCGCTAGACAACAAGACATGGAAGGCTGTACTCAATGGTTGGAATGCACCACAACTCAGTGACAATGATGGCAATCCTATCGGCCCAAAACCAGAAAAAGACTGGACCGATGATGAAGATGAAGAATCACTGGGAAATTCTCGAGCTCTGAATGCTATCTTCAACGGTGTTGACAAGAACGTGTTCAGACTAATCAACACATGCACAACTGCCAAATCAGCATGGGACATCCTGGCCGTAGCATATGAAGGAACAACTAAGGTTAGGGAACAGAAACTGCAATACCTGACTACAAACTTCGGAGCCCTCATCATGAAGGAAGACGAATCAATTGCAGATTTCAATGTTCGCATTCGCGATCTAGCCAATGAATCCTATTCTCTGGGAGAACCAATGTCTGATGAAAAATTGGTAAGAAAGACCCTACGTGCTCTTAGCCCTAGGTTCAAGATGAAGATCACAGCAATTGAAGAAGTTCATGACCTCAAGGTCTTGAAATTTGATGAGCTGATGGGGTCTCTAATGACCTATGAGTTGTCTCTACCCAACATCGACAAAAGGAACAAAGGAGTTGCTTTCAAGAGCTCAACACACAAGCAACCAGATCCTGAAGATTCGGATTCTGATGAAGACATCGAGGCTACAATGGCTCTTCTCACAAAAAAAATACAACCAAGCCATGAGAAGATTTAGTCGAATGGGTGGACGGAATGTCACAGCAAATGCCAGAAACAATGCTCCACAAAAAGCTTAAGCTGGAGGTAGTCTTGACAGACCAAACAGGAGTGGGGAAGAAAACAAAAAGGGGCTTCAATGTCATGAATGTGAAGGATTCGGCCACCTCCGTAGAGAATGTCCAAATTTCCTCAAACAACAAAAACGAGGATACAATGCCACTCTATCAGATGATGACAATGAAGATAGTGGATCTGAAGAGGTAAGCAACTTTGTTGTATTCACTACTACTACTCCTACATGTAATGTTGATAATGCTGTCGACATCAATAATGATCCAACTCCAAATGAGAATTGGACTAAAGAGCAACTAGTCGAGGCATACAAAGGCTTGCACACCAGATGGATCAAGGAAACTCTGATACTTGATCAACAAGGCGAAAGGATCATTAGTCTTACCAACGACAAGTCTAGATTTCTAGAGACGATCGTGGAGCTGAAACGAGAAATCACCAGACTTAATGGAGAAATTAGTCTCATGACTAAATCGGTAAAGATGATGAATCCAAGCACAGATAGCCTTGACAAGATTTTATCAGTGGGAAAACAGTCCAAAGATACGACGGGACTAGGGTACACACATGCTGTCCCCTCAACAACAGGGACAAAGTTTGTCCCACAACAAGCCTTGGCTGACAAGAAACAACAGGATTCCCCAACTCATCCTACAGGACGACCTACAACAAAAGCTATAACATCATCTACAACCTGTTCCTGTCAAGAAACTGTCAGAAGACATCCTCCACGCAGACAACAAAGCTACAGAAGACCAGCTTATCAATATCAATGGATATGTCATTACTGTGGTCAACCAGGTCATATCAGACCTTTTTGTTTTCAACTTCTTAAGAGGAAGCAAGCTCAGAAATATCAGAGGCATCTCCCATCTCCTCCGAAGACAACTCGCCTTGAATGGAGACCTAAGAACCTGACCTATCGAGCTAATGTTGCATATACATCATTAAGAGCTTCAACGAACAAGGACTGGTATCTCGACAGTGGATGCTCTCGACACATGACAGGTACTCTAGAGTTTCTCTCCAATCTTAAATTATATACAAACTGATTTGCTACGTTTAGAGATGGAATCCGAGCTCGAATCATTGGAAAAGGAATGCTCAAGCATCCAGAAGCCACCTATCTGACTGAAGCATTACTTGTAGAAGGACTTAAAGCAAACCTGATTAGCATCAGTCAGATCTGTGATCAGGATTTGGTAGTGAAATTCACTAAAGAAGCCTGTATAGTTAACAACATCGATCAGGTCACTATTCTACAAGGAATTCGCTCAACTGACAATTGCTATATCTGGTCTCCCGAGACACATACCGAAGCAACCAAGTGCCTTGTCTCCAAAGCAGAAGAAACCAAACTATGGCATCGAAAGCTTGGACATCTAAATCTTAGAAGTATGCAAAAGGCAATCTCAGAGCAGGCTATCACCGGAATCCCAAACCTAAAAATAGTTGAAGGAAAGATCTGCGGAGAATGTCAAATTGGAAAGCAAACCAAGATGTCACACAAGAAGCTTCAGCATATCACCACCTCTCGAGTACTTGAGCTTATACATGTTGACCTCATGGGACCAATGCAAGTTGAAAGCCTTGGAGGAAAACGATATGTCTTTGTATGTGTAGATGATTACTCGCGATACACTTGGGTTGACTTCCCTCGTGACAAATCAGACACCTTCTCGATCTTCAAGAATCTATGCATTCAAGTCCAACGAGAAAAAGGAGAGACAATTGGCAAAATCATCCGTCTTCGTAGTGATCATGGTCGAGAATTCGAAAACAGCAAGTTTGCTGATTTCTGCAACTCAGAAGGGATAGCGCATGAATTCTCAGCACCAATCACCCCTCAACAGAATGGCATTGTTGAGCGCAAGAACAGGACTCTATAGGAGATGGCGAGAGTTATGATGCTGGCTAAAGACATACCAACTCACTTCTGGGCAGAAGCACTTAACACTGCTTGCCATATCCACAATCGAGTCACTCTCCGACCAGGTATGTCAGTAACTCATTATGAAATATGGAGGGGGAGAAAGCCCAATGTTAAGTACTTCCATATCTTTGGCTCCACTTGTTATATACTAGCTGATAGAGAGCCTCGCCAAAAGCTTGACCCAAAAAGCGATGAAGGCATCTTCCTTGGCTATTCAAGGAATAGTCGTGCATACCGAGTCTTCAACAAACGAACCAAGACCATGATGGAATCAATCAATGTTGTTATTGACGATGACTGCGAAGATGCCTCAGAAGATCCGACAGAGGAAGACGGAGCCTACCCTCCCAACAATGTCAGGAAGAATGCTACCCCAGATGTCAGAGAAGATGCTAGCAGCAAAACCGAAGATGATGTCGCCAATAACGAAGTAGTTTCTGAAACCAGAAACAAGAATCCCTCACGAAGAGTCCAGACTAACCATCCTATCTCTGGAGTTATTGGAAACCTGAATGAAGGCGTACGGACTCAGTCAAAAGCTCCTGAAGATTATAACGAAATGATTGGAAATATTTGCTTCGTCTTAAAGACAGAACCCAAAAACATCAATGAAGCCATCAATGATGAGTATTGGGTCAATGCTATGCAAGAAGAGCTTATTCAATTTGAGAAAAATCAGGTATGGGAACTGGTGCCCAAACCACGTGAAGGAAACATCATAGGCACCAAGTGGATCTTCAAAAACAAATCCGATGAGCTTGGCAACATCACTCGCAACAAAGCAAGGTTAGTTGCTCAAGGGTATACTCAAATTGAGGGTGTTGACTTCGATGAGACATTTGCTCCTGTGGCAAGACTTGAAGCAATCCGTCTCTTGCTAGGGATATCGTGTCATCTACAGATAAAGCTCTACCAGATGGATGTCAAAAGTGCGTTCTTGAATGGGGATCTCAACGAAGAAGTGTATGTGTCACAACCTAAAGGATTTATTGATCCTCACCACCCTGATCATGTGTATAAACTCAAGAAAGCTCTTTATGGGTTGAAACAAGCACCAAGGGCTTGGTATGAAAGGCTCACAAAATTCCTCATCCAAAGCTGCTACACTAGAGGGGGAGTCGACAAGACCCTATTTGTGAAGAACGAAGACGGGAATTTGATGATAGCTCAAATCTATGTCGATGACATTGTTTTTGGAGGGATGTCAAGCAAGATGGTAGAGACATTTATTCAACAAATGCAATCAGAATTCGAGATGAGCATGGTGGGAGAGCTTACTTATTTTCTAGGCTTCCAAATCAAACAACAAAAGGATAGCATCTTCGTATCTCAGAGCAAATATGCGAAGAATATTGTCAAGAAGTTTGGGCTAGAAAAAGCCTCACATAAAAGGACACCAGCAGCTACACATGTCAAGCTAACTAAAGATGATCCAGGAGAAGCCGTCGACCAACACCTATACAGGAGCATCATCGGTAGTCTCCTCTACCTCACCGCGAGTCGACCAGATATTGCCTACTCTGTCGGAGTATGTGCACGATATCAAGCTAATCCTAAGGTTAGTCATCTATCCCAAGCCAAAAGAATTATTAGATATATCTCTGGGACTACAAACTTGGGTTTATTATATTCATTCGACACATCCTCTACCTTGGTGGGGTATTGTGATGCCGATTGGGCTGGGAACACATCGGATAGGAAAAGCACATCTGGAGGATGCTTCTTCCTTGGCAACAACCTCATATCATGGTTTAGTAAGAAGCAAAACTGTGTTGCCCTTCCCACTGCCGAATCGGAGTATATTGCTGCTGGGAGTAGCTGCACACAACTACTTTGGATGAAACAGATGTTAGTCGAATACAATGTCAGACAAGATGCCATGACTTTGTATTGTGATAACGTCAGTGCTATCAACATCTCCAAACACAGCAAGACCAAACACATTGATATCAGACATCACTTCATTAGAGAATTGGTCGAAGACAAGAAGATCATCCTAGAGCACATCCCAACAGAGAAGCAACTAGCTGATATCTTCACAAAGGCTCTAGACGCGAGCAGATTTGAGGATCTCAGATCATCTCTTGGTCTGTGTTCCATCAACGACCAATAAAGAAGATACAGAAACGGTTAAGAGGCAGTGTTGGTACCTCTTCATGAACCGGTCTAAAAACCAACGAATGCCATTGGGCCAGACATATCAAAAGCCCATATAAAAGAGAAGGAAAGACACAGTCAGACGCTAAAGAAGATTTGAATCGTGTAGTTTTCAAAAACCTAGTCTGCCTCCTCTCTGTGCTCGCCCTCATCGCCTTCACCATTCACTCTCTGCAAATCTCTCAAACAACAATGGTGAAAACTAGAAGCACAGTAGCCCCGAAGGAAGCCACTGCTTCAAAGAAAGCTGAAGCCAAAGGCGCCACAAGCAGTAGAGCGAAGACAAACAAGCATGGAGTGCGAATCAAAGGGCCAAAGATCCTGAAAAAGTCAGAAGAAATTATCAAAGAGGCTTCACCAGAAAAAGCCCCAATACCAGTTTTTTCTCGAGTTCCCAAGAAGTCCAGGACCGGAAGTGCTGCTTTCTCAATGTCTGACCTAACTTGGCCAGAAAGAGAGAATGATCCTGGACAGGAAAACCGAGAGGCCTCCATGCAAATTGTCGCAGTTCCAACACCTACAGGTAACGATTTCTCTGCCGATACTTCTAGAAATAGTGATCTGTTAGAATCACTACTGGAAAACCAGGACCCACCTAAGGAAGGTGTGGTAGAAGAACTGATACGTCCGGAAGGAGAAAAAGAGGATCTGACTCCAGTCAGTCATGGGCTGGAACGCATTGCGGAAGGAGAAGGAGGAGAAGAAGAAGGAACAGATGTCATACCAAAAGCCACTGAAAAAGTTGTAGAAGAGGAAGAAATAGCTGACTCGGAAAAAGCCAAGGAAGAAGAAGAAGAAGAAGAGAAAGAAGAAGCCAGAAACGGAGAAACCGATCTGGAAGGAGCTGAGAAGAACAATGATGCCACCACCAACAACACAGAAGAAAACACTCTGGATGCCAGAGAAGATGTCATGGAAGAAGCTGCTGAGACGGCACACACAGTGCTGTCGACCCTGAAGAAAAAGGTTCTAGAAGAAACTGAAAGCTTGGTTGTCATGGTTGGAAAATTGAAAGAAACAAGGAAAATGAAGGAGGGAAATGAAGCTGGAGGTCCCAGCAACAAAAGGAAAAAATCCCATGTCAAAGAAAAGGGGAAGAAAGTAATTGCAACAAGGAGGCTGATAGATGAATCCACTGATGATGATCTTGAAGAGGTCCTGCTGAGGAAGAAAGGACAAAGAAGGCCCTGAAGACGGCCACGAAAACCATGAGTGTAACTTACGACAACGTGTCGTTTCACTCAGCAGAAGGCGCAAAGAGGTGGGAGTTTGTATTTCAGAGAACGGCGTACCAAGAGAAGACATTGTCGTCGGAGCTGCTTGGGCTAAAGGCCATTATACAGCTCCTGGAGAAGGCGGAATTGATGAGAACCGTCTCCGACATTGGCAACCACTATCCCCTCCTGGTAAAAGAATTCATTGCCAACTTGCCTACCACATTTGGTACCCCAGATGCTCCAGAGTTTGATAAAGTATTTGTCAGAGGCATCCGTTTTGACATCACCTCCGACATCATCAATGAATTCCTGGGAAGGAAGAGGGTTCGATCTGTGCCACCACCCGATCTGAGCAAAGTCCTCCGAGAAATCACCGGAGACAAAAGCAGAACATGGCCATCCAAAGGGACAGTGGCAGCCTCAGATCTGACTTCCAAGTACTCCATTCTCTTTCAGATTGGAGTTGCAAACTGGGCGCCCTCAACCCACGCATCATCGATCAAACCTGAGCTAGCAATCCTTATCTACCAAATAGGTACTGGATCTAAACTTGACTTTGGACAATTTGTGATTGATCATCTTGTTCGCCATGCTAGATCTCTTGCTGTGAAAATTCACATAGCCTTTCCATCCCTTATCTCTGAATTACTCGTGCATAAACACCCTGGTGTGTTGAAAACGTCGGATAAGGTGGGGAAAAGAGGAGGAGTAATTGTGGTGAGCCACAAATTGTTTGAAGGAAGGCATTCTCCTGATCTAGCCAGGCCAGAAGCCACGGCAAAGACCAGTAGAGCCACAAGTGCCGTCCCTCTCACAAGGACTACCAGCAGGGATGCCGTCATGCTCAAACAAGAAATTGAAGTGCTTGATGAAAACATTGCAAACTTAAAGACGGCTCTGAAGCACCTCTCGCAGCGCCGGACTCACTGCGCCAACCTGCTGCATTCAATGTCTCCTCCAGGCTCAGAAGATGATCCCACAAATGATCCAGAAGATGCTACCCAAGAAGCCTCCACAGAAGCTACAGAGACTGCAAGTTCCAACAGCAGCTCTATTTGAAAAGTTTTATGAAATTCTCTGACTCTTGAACAACTAAACAACTTTTATGGTCTGTAATATTTTGTGAACACTGTATCATGCTTTCTCTCGACAGCTGATCGAGAGCAAGTGTGAGTTATGTTTGGATTTATTTTGCTTATTTCCCGGATTTGTTGAAATATTTGTTTACTTTGGCTCTTTTTGAGCCAGCAAGGGGGAGTAAGTGTTTAAATTAGAAATACGCGCGCGATGATACAAGGAAGAAAGATAGAGACGACGCGACGCGATGATACGCGCAAAGACACTGCCGATCGAACGAGACGACGAATGCGACGCGCGACGCGACGATACGCGCAAAGACACTGCCGATCGACGAGACGACGAATGCGGCGCAGAATGCGACGAAGAATGCTGTCCTTAAAAATAGCCAAAAGGGGAGATTGTAGTTACGATGATTTTCGAGATTGGCTAATTTTGAAGGAACTGAAGAAACATGTTACAAAGAATGTCGAAGCAGCTTCTACGACTATGTCGAAGCATCTTCTACGACATCTTGTGTGACATTGTTGACGGCATCTCGACAAGCATCCTGATCGACAGAAATCAGGAAAGTGCAGGTTTGGCAGTGCAAGAAAACGATTAGGAAAGTGCAGAACGACTCCTAATCTGAAAAGAAGAAAGACGGTGATTAAGAGGAAACCCTTTAGGGTTAGTACTCATCCACGATTGCTATAAAAGCTTAGGCTACCCCCTTAGCAATAGTGTGGTTCTTTATTTGTTTCCTAGCAACAATTTGCAAGGTTCTTAGACGTGAAGGTTTGCGGGCTGAGAAATTGCAGATTGAGCTTAGGATGTTGTGTATCACATAACTATAGAGAGTTAGGTGATTGAGGGTTTACTGAAAGTCGTGAGTTGAAGACTGCATGCAACCACCAAGCTTGAAGAAGACTTGAAGACGACAGAGCAAGGCGATTGCTCGAAGAGTGGAATCAAGACGTTCTTGGATTCAAGGGGAGACCCTGAGATAGATTGCACTGTAAGACGTAGCATAAAGTATAGATCTAGGAGGGATCACAGGTACTTGTATGTTCTGACGGATTACTGATAAGTGAAATCTTTCCACTAGGCTGAGAGCCCCCAGACGTAGGTGACGTTGCACCGAACTGGGTAAACAATCTGCTGTGTCATTACTTAGAGCTTTATATTTACTGTCCTGCTTTATCTACGCAAGAAGTCAGACACAACGTTATAGCATTCTGTGTAACATTGTGTGTGGCATCTTGCTCGACTAGCTGATCAGAATTTCAATGAGAATATTAACCACATGTAATAGATTGGCTAGAGTAGGGATGCGTTGTGACTTAATATGCAGCTTGTGCACTAAAAAGTCAGAGACCATATCACATCTACTTTTCAGCTGCGAGTATGTCTCGGAATCACTGGAGGTCGTGTAACTAAAAAAGTGAAGAGAGGAATTGCGTAAAGGTTCACAATGTACATCATGGAAGCAATGTGATTGTAAAGCAAATCTACCATGCATCATTCAGTTGTTGTTATTAGGGCCGGCTTTATAGTAAAGCCAGAAAGGCTAATGCTTTAGGCCCAAAAAAAGAGGCCTTTATACATGTTTAATTTGAGGCCCGATTTAAAACATTAAAGGCCCAAATTTGTTTGCATACCCTATTTGACATACGCCTCTAGCTTCTGCAATGATGTGGCGCTGATCTTCTTCTCACGCGCGATGGTTCGGTTTTCAAAATCCAATCCAAATAAATCATATTTCAGTTATTTTTCATAATTTTTTCTTTTCTCCCACTCTTATTTAATTAAAGATCGAACATGAATCGCCGGCGCCTCGATTTCTTAATTCATACCTTCAAAAATCAATTGAGTTGTGCATCACCTTCGCCTATAAATTCATCAATCCCATCCCGGTTTCGACAAGTTCTCATTTACATTCTCATCTAAAATCATGTCTTGTCTCTGGATAGCAATTATTTTATTCAACTGAACTTGTTCTTGAATTATATTTTTCATATTTATGTACATAATATAAGTTTCTGGCATTTGCAGTTTGAGATGATTTGTTCAAGTCTATTCTATTTCCTAGAAATTTGTTGGTGTTAATTATAATAATGTTGTCTTGTTTCTAATTTATGAGGGATTAATGTGGTTCGTCCAAAATATTAAGATTGAGATTCCTAGAAAATTCTGAAAAGCACATGTTTTTATTTTGCTTTGTTTTTGTTGTTCTTTTTTGACAAATCAGTGAGTGCGATTTGCTATTTCTTCCTTCTTTATAAGAATTTGTTTTTCACTTTAGTTGACGATGTAACATGTGGAAGTGTGAATATTTGAGCATATATTATAATAGAAGAGATCAAAATTTACACTTTTTGATAAATAAATAAATAATATTTTCCTTCAGATTTTCAGGCTTTCGGAGAAGCATAGAAGATATTGCATTTTAATACATGTATTGTAGATTACTTACTATGTTCACGTGTTTAACTTTTTACTAGTTAATAAACTTGTCGAATTTCTTTTTTATAAGAAACAAAAGGCCCAATTTAAAAATTTTAAATTAGGCCTCAATGAACGTTGAGACGGCCCTGGTTGTTATGTGAAGAACAAAGTGTGGAAGGCAATTCTAAAGGTGTACGGTGATTAAGAGGTTGGTCTATCTGATGTTTGATTGTCTGCCATTGATTATTGAGTAGATGTGATTGATGTGAGTATGTGTTGGTTGTTGTCGAAATGTAGTGTTTTTAGATTTGTACTTCATCAATTGGTTGAATATATTCTATTTTACTATAAAAAGTAAAGTTTAAGTCGGTCCCTGACCAATTTGGTATTCATGAGATTTAATTTGTATCTTTTGGGACGAATAGTAGATCGAAAAAATTGAACTCGTAGTGTGTTGGAGTGATTTTCAAATTGCCCGTGTGAAACACGGGTAACTTTCCCCAACCTGAAATTGCTCTTTCTATATGCCATCGTTCAATTTTCATCGTTCATCTTATAATTCATAAAACAGAATTGGTACCCTCTGTCCACACATTTAATTCATAATCTCTTACTGTTGTTTTGAATTAGAATAACCATCAATTTTGTTAATGAATGATAGATGAAATATTTCATGATTTTGGAGCTTCGGTAAAAATATTAAAATTGTGAATCCCGACGCATTATAACAGATTGGCCAACCGGATCATTAATCCGCTTTATGCCAAGACCTAATTTGGTACGTATCTCCATGACGGGTGAGTCGGCTTAGGGGTGCTCATCTAGTCGGGTTGGGTAGGCTCGACCGAGTTTGGGTTCACCCGACAAGTCTCGGGTTTAGAAAATCATACTCAAGACTTGACTCGAGACAGGAGTCGGGTGGTCGGGTTTGGGAGTAGTTGGGTGTAGGTTGAGTTGGGTACAACCCAACTCACCCAGTGGGCCCAAAAAATTTAGCCCATTACTATTGAAATTATAGTTAACCTAAAATCCAAACCCTAAACCACATTTGTACGGCCGCAGTCCTAGGAATTCGAATTCGAAACCCTAAAATCAATTCGAATTTGAAACCCTCAATATCAAATTAAAATTGTAATTAGAACCCTTAATTGAACTCTAATATGGATATATAAAAGGGCTGACCCATTTTGCTGATTGGGTGTCGGGTGACTCGGTTTCGTAGATGTCACTCGAGACTCGACTCGACCTCTATCGGGTCGGGTCGATCCAACCCATTTTCCACACAGTTTTGTCGAGTTGAATTGGCGGGTGCCGGGTAAAAATAGACAGGCCTATTCAGGCCCAATTCGCCCCATGTTCTCCCCTAATATTACTAGGGTGAATAATAATCATGTTATTTTCTATTCACTTTCTTTTATTGATAACAACCATATTTATTGACAAGAAACAAAAATAACTATTTATTACCCGACAATATTTATTCTTAACATAAAACAAACGTAACCAACAAACACGTGATCAAGTAGAGGATGTTACTTCTTGAATAGCCATCAAGTAAGGTCTCTGGTTGACATAATTACCCGGAGGATCATAGTTGCAACTAATGACAGTGCCTCCATTGTTGCACCTAACCTTAGCACAACCGAGACGAACCGAGTTCCTCCAGACAACCTGCGTGTAGTGCCTGCACTCCCCGCCGACGCACGAGTTGGTGTTGTAGTTGTACTTGGGCTTCTCGTTCACCCACATCTGTACGGCCGCGGTCCCGGGAAGATCCACGCTCGATCCGGCCAGGTTCTCCCCGTAAGGCCCGCCAGAGTGCACGAGCCTGCAGTTTCCTCTGAGCTTGCTCGCGTAGTTTCTCGCATAATTCGCCAACCTAGCCACGAGATAATTAAGTTATATATAGAGAGTTGGTGATCATGTTATTGGCAAGGGATAAAGTTTTAAAATATTTATGAACACCGAGTACCGATGACAAGATGATGTGTTTATTTAAAGTTTCTTGTCCGATAAATTCTGGATTAGTATTTTATAATATTTTATTAACCTTTTAATTTAATTTTTTTTCAGATTAATTTTTATAATTAGTCCTCATGAGACTCTTTCTACCCGACAAACGCCTAACAATTTTTAGATCATTGATCAAATGTAATGGGCACGTGTAAATTAATGCAAGAGAGCTGACTTGTTATTAGAGCCCAACCTATTAGTGCTAGATTAGTCCTTGATTAATTTGCTATTGTGCCAGTCCCACATCTAAACGTTGTAAATCTACTCACCAGCTTATATAACTATCTAGGCCTCCACCTATCAAGTTGAGCTTTTAGTTGGACTTATTGATCTGGCAAAAAAACCGAACCCGGCGAGTACCCGATTAACCCTCCCCGATCAGAACGAGTAACATGCAGAGGAAAATGTCAAATAAAAACCAGAGGAAAATGTCTAAACGTCCAAACTGTATAACATGTAGTGCAACGTTGTATAACTGTCATGTGTCGCAATTTAAGATAACGGGCGTTTCTAATCCAACGGTTATACATTGGTATGGACGTTAATTTGGACATTTTGGGTGAGTTTGTATTGGAGTGCATCTATATATATATTATAAATTATGGATAATTTTCAAAAAAACATATATTTTATCTTAAAAAATAAATATTTTGAACCTTTTCGAGTCAAGTTTTGGGTTTCGGGTAAAGCTCGTACCCGACGGGTCTTGAGCAGGGCGTGTACCCGCTCATTACGTGTCAGTATCCGTTCAAATCTTACGGATACGAGTTTGGTTAAACTCGGCCCGTTGCCATCCTAAACAAGTCTAAAATTCCATCTATCAGTCAAGGATGGAGAAAAACCTCAAACCCAACGGGTACCCTGTATCCTCGGTCTGATCGAAGTGAAGTTGGGATCACAAAACCCATCAGTGGCCCAATATTCCTGATCTTATCGAAGCGGGATGAAAATCACAAAACCGCCTCACTTTCCTATTTATTACTAATTTGTGGTTTTAGGTAAGTCAGATCTTTTAACCCTCGATGTAACATTAGAGTTTAATCATAGACTCAACCACAAAGTTCATATCTACCATTATTGTCCATAGAAAAAAAGTTACTAACCTTTGGTTCCATTGGATAGGCCCTACACCAACCTGGCGGCGAGCTGCATTATGCGCATTGACGTAGTCTTGGGGATTGTTTTGGGCAGAGGAGAGGTGCAAAATGGAGAGAAGCAACAGAGAAATGAATGCTAGAGACATATTTGGACTTGTGTACATAATGAAAGCAAGTGAAGTGTGTGTATATATATAGAGTTATAAGATGATGAAGTGCAAGTGCTTGTGTGCCAAATTGGTACTGACATAACCATTTCAAAAATGTTGTTTATGTGATGGATTAGGTAGAGACATTGACTATTGTAGAGTTTGGATAAGATTTGAGAAGCCGCCGGATTGGATATTCGAACAAGCTGTCCATTTCTTGTATTATAAAAGTGATGGCTGCTGCAAGATTGAATCAGATTGAAATATAATGATTATTTAGACAATGTCTATGTTTTTTGATAGGTATTATATTTAGTCTTTCTCGAAAATAGACACAAAAGGGATTAGGGTAAAGTGTGTTCTTCAGTTATGACTACTCTCAGATGCAGCTCCACACAATCTATGAATTCATCCATTTTTATGTGTTAATTAGTATATTGAGTCATAATTTAACAATAACTGAAAATAATTCTTAGTTACCCCATACAAATTTAATTCCAGTTGAATAATCATTTGTTACCAAACATTATTTTGAAGAACATAGTGTTAACTAGGGGTGTTTATCAAATCGGGTCTAGGCCCTCCCAACACTTTTGGAACTCGCCCGAAGTAGGGGTATGGGATCCGTGATATGTGACCCGCCCATTTGGTCTCCGTCGAGCAGCAGGTCAAAATCCAATCGGGCTCTCAAGTTGATTAGGTCAAACCGAAATCTTTTGAATCTTATGAAAATCCCAAAATAATTGAATTTATTTTCTATTTTGAAAGGATTTGAAAATTTTTAAGCTGATATTAAACCCAAGAAACTGGGTATTTAATTATTATTATTACAGATATTAGATAAATTTAAATCTTCTAATCATAATTAAAAAAAAATTAAAACACTTCATCAGCTCATGCTAATGATGGCGTTAATTATTGAGTTTGAATGCAAAAGGCCAAAATCACACATCGGTAATGTGCATGGGCTGCTCATGCTGAGCTTGGGCCGGGGTAATTTGTTTGGGCTGCTCGTGTTGGACAGATATTTGAGCCATCTTTTACTTATGCTCTCTATACACGCGGGTCACGGGTCAATCGAGTTATGAGGTAATTATAGACGTTCCTAATTCTAATTGGGGAAAATCGGAACAGGGTCGAACTAGAATACAAACTAGGTACTAGTATACAAATATTAGAACAGTTCCTAACCGTTCGATCGTGTAATTAATGGATGAGATTTATGCTGACTTACCGATGGCACACTAATGTAATTATAAATTAATTAATAATTTATTTTGGTCATTTGACACCAACATAAGGGTATAAATGTATTTTTATACAATAACCTACTTTAATTATTATTTCATAATTTCAATATTTTTAAAAATGAAATCATTTGACAATTAATTATGGAATTACTCCATAATTTCATCAATCATTAAATGGATTTCATTATGGTAGTTTCAATTTATGCAATCAGTCCATAATTTCTAATCATTAATTCGGCTTCATCATGTTTCATGTGTCAAGTTTCATGTTGTTTAAATCATCAAGCTTCATTGTGTCATTCGTCATGTTTTATTGTTCAATTCATCACGTGTCATCGATAAATTCAATTTAATCGTCAAGTATCATTGTCTCATTCGCTCTATTAAACCGATGTAAGTGTGCCATTATCTCATTAGTTTTAGTAAACTTGTGTAATTGTGTCATTGTCAATGTTTTCTTGTGGCATTGTTCTATTAGACCGGTTCACTTGAAAGGATTTAATGATTTCAAGCGAAACTTTTAACTAGTGCAATTGTGCAAAGAAAAAGCCAAACCATTTGCCATGAGAACACATCATTCAAGCACAAATAAACATCCAATTACATATAAATGACTCATTTCCGCTCATCAATCACACAATCCAAATACAATCAATTCAATATAAAATGCAAATGCATTTCAACTAAATACATCAAAACTATCCAAATCAGAAATAGCAATTACAGTAGAATTTGATATACTAATGCAGTAAAATGTGAACCAACCTCAAGCAACCAAATTCTTTTAGTAGCGGATCCAAACTGGCGAGAACGGAATTTGGATTGAGGAAAACAAGGCTGAAACGGTGAAGGGCGGCGAGACAGATGCGGGAGCACGGCGATGCAGTGAGGGCGACGACGGAGACCCCATATTGGTGGCACTTCCCGTCGAACTTTATCAAGTGACCTACTAAGACATCAAAAATATTTCAAGAATCAAATGACATATGAAACATGTACACTGACATATATGGTGATGACACTTGAAACACAGATCTATTGTACATGACACATTTGCATACAATAGAAGATGGTGGTGACAAATTACATACATAGAACCCACACAGAAACAATCTCGGTGACTGTCCCCACATCATCCGATCGTTCGGGACCTCGCTGACCTTCAATGACATCCTCGAGTACGCCTCCGGCGGAGACGGAGGTCCGGCGACACGCGAGGTCGGTGCTCCTGGGCGCCGACCACATCCACTGGTCGGGCCTTGTGCATTGCGACCTCAAGCCAGAGAACGTCCTGCTCGTCGTGGACCACGATTCCGATCCGACGCCCTTGGCTTCGGTTGATTCTCGGCGAGGCGCAACCTAGGAGGCCTGATTTCGATCTCGACGGTAGCAGCGCATCAGCTTCATCGATGGTGGAGACGATTGTGGACTAAAGGCGGCGGTTGGGATAATTTGGCGTAGGAGACGATTAGGCGTGTAGAAAATAGGGTTTAGGATGGGTGTTAATATATATATATATATATATATATATATATATATATATATATGAATGAAATGACCACAGTACCTTTTTTATTTGTTTCATCTAATTAATTAGATCCATTGATTATAGTCCATCCAATGGATACAAATTGTTCTAACATTTGTATTTTAATGGTGGTTTGTATTGTAGTTCATCCCATTCGAAGAAGTCTTCTTATAATCATTTTTTTTTGCACACTCTCATTTCACTGTATTTTTTAAAAAACTTTTCATCACTCGTGTTCAAATTTGAATCGTCTGTACAAATCCGTGAAAATGAATAGAAGTGTCACATAAGTGTTGGACGTTTAGAGGTGGGCATGGGTCTAGAATCGAACCGAACCGGCCAAGAATAGGACTAGACCGGACTCCCTGGTTCTTCATTTTAAGAACCAAATTCGGAATCGTTACCTGCATATCTTGGTTTTCCAGTCTTGATTCCAGTTCGATTCGAATTCGTTTGCCGGTTCCGTTGCAAAAGTGGCCACCCATAAACACATTTGAGTTAACACTTAAGTGACACTTTCATTAATTTTCACATATTTGCATAGACGGTGCAAAAATAAACATGAGTAAGGGAGAGTTTTTGCAAAAATGAACATGAGTGAAGTAGAGTTCTTGCAAAAATACAATAAAAGAAAATTTTGTGTAAAAAACCTAATTATAAGGAGATATTTTTCAATTTTCTCTTCTAACTTTATATATATATATATATATAATTACATTCTAGTGCAAATTCCCAACATATCCATACACGTCCGAAATTTCAATTCAGCCGTTCGTTTTTGCGAGATTAAAATAGCGCGTGACATGTGGCATGTGCGCACTGTCCACTTAAGTGAGGGGCAATTTTGAATTTTTGCACAGCAGAGCGTACAGTTCAGCTTCTCATTCGGAGTGTAATGTCACCAGTGGGAGTGTAATGTCACTGTTGAGCATCTCACTCCCAATGCACACTCTCAATGTTGAACATTACACTCCATTGTTGACATTACACTTATAATGTTGAACATTACACTCCATAGTGACATTACACTCCGAGATGTGAAGGTCTGTGGGCTGAGAAATTGCAGATTGAGCTTAGGATATTGTGCATCGCATAACTATTGAGAGTTAGGTGATTGAGGGTTTACTGAACGCGTGAGTGAAGACTGCACGCAACCACCAAGTTCATTGAAGAACTAAACCGACAGAGCAAGGCGATTCCTCGAAGAGTGGAATCAAGACGGAGTCTTGGATTCAGGGGGAGACCCTGAGATAGATTGCACTGTAAGACGTAGCATAAAGTATAGATCTAGGGATGATCACAGGTACTTGTATGTTCTGACGAATTACTGATAAGTGAAATCTTTCCACTAGGCTAAGAGCCCCCAGACGTAGGTGACGTTGCACCGAACTGGGTAAACAATCTGCTGTGTCATTGTTTATAGCTTTATATTTACTGTCCTGCTTTATCTACGCAAGAAGTCAGACACAACGTTATAGCTTCTTCCGTAACATTGTGTGTGGCATCTTGCACGACTAGCTGATCAGAATTTCAGCTAGTATCCTAGGATCCTATAGGATGGGCTATAGCTATGCATATTATTTACATTTACATGTTTATGAATGCATGAATGCATGATTAGTTTAGATACATCGAATGTAGTTTAGACTATCACCCCCATGCAAAGATTAAAATTGGAATTAATCACCATTGCATGTAATATGGACTTGGAGTCATCCTTGCATCGAATGTAGTCGAAGACTCCAATTAAGATTGTACCAATATATAATCAGGATTTTGAAACACAGAAACACAACTAGTATCAAGTCAAGCGTGATACCATCCAAGTCTCGACACTCAGAAAGATTTTGAGCCTATGAGTGGGTGCGCCTCCGCTTAGCATTCATAGGGGAGAAGTCCTGATGAGTTGGGAAGTTTGATGTGGATGCGTGCGCCTCCGCGTAGTAGCCACATTACTTCTTGGCCATAGCCGAGACTTGGTAGACCTTTCTACGATTGTCAGCTAGGGCTGACCTGTAGGGTTTTGGAGTGTTCTAGATCACCGAGATAGCGGAAGCATTAACAAAAGCAACTCCAAACCTTGTCCAAGCACATGAACCATTAAATCTCAAGGCAAAATCTATTCCGCAGGAAATTTACCTTTTAGTCTTTGTTGAATCAATAAAGAAGAACTATGTGGTCTTCTTCTCTAGAGCAAGTCCACACAAAGAGGATGATCTTCAAGATCCTTCACTTAAAGTCTACTAGAACAATTAAGTGAAGAACAAGAGAGCAAGAAGAGAGAGCAAGAGGAGTGGCCGGCCACAAGAGAGAAAAAATGAGTTTAAGAGTGTGAGTGATTAATTCAAAAAGATCTACTTCATCAACTCATAAGCATCGGTCAAAAATTGAAAGCATGGGCTTAAAGGTGTCATTACCCATACCCCTTAAATCACTCACCTCTTAATCAACAATCACAACCTAAGCATGGTGTATGTGGCCACCACCCTTGGACCTACCAAGGTGGACGACCACTTGGGCTTATTGGGCCCAAAATGGGCCTTTGTTGGGCCGGCCATGTGACCATGTGGTCCCGTGCCGTGTCCAAAAGTTGTCCGACCCTTTTGTCGTTACTTATCAAACAAAGTCCGACGCGATATCGACGAAAATCTCAGTTTTCTCGATTCGCTAATTATTCTCTCAAACCGAACCCATGGCCCAAAACCTTCAGTTTTATCCATGTATTGCTCCTCAAGAAACGTTAAGGTTTCCTTATCCCAAGTTATCCGTCTTGTATGTGTGTGACCCTCCAAGCTCATGCCACCGTTGGCAGATCGGCGCAAGAGATCTCTCTTGTTCGATCCATCATAAGTGGTTTCTAGTAAGACGTTATGATTACCCAAGGTGCATGATGATCGATGATTCGATTTAACCTTGTGCGTACAAGTCACTATCCTATTATCTCTAGATATCCCGATTGATCACAAGGTATAGTATCGTCATCCTTGTTCAATCAATCATTGTTACTTGATATGTGAGATGGCTGAGAATTGATAACCCGTATCACTGGCATGGCCATGTTCTTTCTCTCAGTCACTCTCAATCAAGAGGCCTTTAACGGATATCTTTCCCATACCGTAGTATGAGGGATAAATCCCTTAGCCGTCTTTCGTGTCACTCATGCAATCCGTTCCGCCACCCAATCATGCCCGTTATTGCAATCCTGTTACGGAAAGCATTAGGCGCAAGTTAAAGCCGCACGTTGACTGCATAGCGATGACAAAGACTCCTTGGTTTAAGGATATTGTGACAAGCTATCACATTTGAATATGTTCATGGCTTAATCTACGAAACACTATTCAAAGCGGGTCGTCCGATATCAATCACCTCATGATATCTATGATATGATTCCGGGATCCCACATCCCTATGACAAGCAGAACTACGTCATTGAGAACCATCCTCATACTGGTCGCTTCAATTGAAGCGTATATTGACTAGGGACTCGTTAAGTGTGATCTGTAAAGATTTATGGTTCTACTATTTTAGTGGTCATAAATCATATCATGCTTAAAATATTACTTCAACACATAAGTAATATAAAGTCGTTTTATTTAATACAAATGATGATAAATATACATAGACATTTATAGACTACTAGCAATTGGACTAGGGCACAAAAATGCTATCAATCTCCCACTTGCCCCTAGTTCCAATCTAAGTCCCAGTCTATCCCCATTGACCAAACATGTTTATCATGTTTCGCTTAAGAAAGAGCCTTGGTCAAAGGGTCGGCTGTGTTATCATCAGATGCAACGTAGTGGATCTTCACGTCACCTCTAGCAACTATGTCGCAGACGATGTGATACTTCCTGAGTACATGTTTGGATCTGTCATGTGCCCTGGGTTCCTTAGCTTGCGCAATCGCCCTAGTGTTGTCACAATATAAGTCTACTAGGTTAGATGGGTTTTGAATTACACCTAACCCAGCCATGAATCTCCTGATCCTTACAGCCTCCTTTCCCGCTTCCGATGCAGCAATCTACTCTGCTTATGTCGTAGAGTCGGCAATGGTGTCCCGCTTCTTGCTTTTCCAGCTGAATGCTCCACCGTTCAGCGTAAACACATATCCTAACTGACTCTTAAAGTCATCGGGGTCTGTCTGGAAACTAGCGTCGACATATCATTTGACGACTAGATCATTATCATTTCTTCCCCCGTATACAAGAAAAGCGTCTTTGGTTTTTCTCAAATATTTGAGAATCGCCTTGACGGCAATCCAGTGTTCCTCACCGGGTTTGGATTGATGTCTACTGGTACAGCTTAGGGCAAACGAGACATCCGGTCTCGTACATATCATGACATACATTATGGACCCTATAGCCGAAGCATATGGGATCTCATTCATTCTTTTTAGCTCTGTAGGTGTCTCATCACACTGTTTCTTACTAAGCTTTATGCCATGACGCATGGGCAGCAGTCCTTTCTTTTAATTATGCATTGAGAATCTTCTCAGCACTTTGTCTATATAGGTGCTTTGACTTAAGCCCAAGACCCACTTGGCACGGTCTCTATATATCTTGATCCCCAAGATGTAAGAAGCCTCGCCTAAGTCCTTCATTGCAAAACACTCACCTAACCAAGTCTTTGTTAAGAGCAAGGTTGGGACGTCGTTTCCAATGAGAAATATGTCATCAATATAGAGCACCAAAAACACTACTTTGCTCCCATCTGCCTTTTTATATACGCAAGGTTCATCATCGTTCTAGATGAAGCCAAACGGTTTCACTACTTCATCAAAACGCTGATTCCAACTCCGAGATGCTTGCTTCAAACCATAAATTGGTTTGAGCAACTTACAAATCTTGTCCATGTCATCCATGTGATAGTTCATGACGAACCCACCTTATGCATGAGGAAGGGATTTGCAAAATAAAATCTGCAGCCATATCTTTTTCCATAGTCATTCCGAGACTAGTCATATGATCGAGATGTCCCTTCATACGTAGGACGTGTGGACCTACGGAGCTGCCTGCTGACATTTTGCAGGCAATGAGTTCTCGGAGAACAGTGTATTTTTCAATACGTACTTTCTCTTTGAACATATCCTTGATCTGTGCAAACATTGCAAACGGATCATGGGATAGTTCCATAAACTGCTTCTGGAGGTCCGCCTCCATGCAGCCCAGCATGACACACGCAACGTCGATAGAGTCGCTAAGGTGTTTCTGGTACGCATCCTTAACGACCCTCGTTGCGTTGGCAGCTGGCTCCACTGGGATAGCCTTGTCAAGGACGTACTCCCTGCATTCCAACTTTAACATAAGTCATAAATTTCTGTTCCAGTCCAGATAATTTGTTCCATTGAGTTTACACTTGTCAAGTATAGTCCTCAACGACAAATTAGACGAGTTTGTTGAATTACTAGCCATTTCTACACGAAGAAAGTAAATTTAATCAGAAAAGTTGAATAAATTTACGAAGATCCGAATTAAACACCAACCATCTGATTCTAAAGTTTAGAATCTTTAAACCAAGATCCCTTATTTTTCAATTGAAGTACGCTAAGGCACACCGCTCCAATTGACTTATTTGGGTAGGACGTCCATCCAATTACAACCCGTGTAACTCTTGGTCAGGGTATGTGCAAAAGCACACGACTTACCCTTCCGATGCCCCAGCTCGACCTCAGGCCAAGAATCGTGGTCGAGTCAACCAACCTTTACATATGCATCAGTTTTGTGCAGATGCTCCGTTAAGGCGCACGACATCCCACAAGGTTGATCATTTTATATAGAACCCATTCAATCGATGCTCCGCTAAGGCACACGACACCGAGAGAATGTTTCTACATGGGTGTGAATTTTGGTGGCATCTCACTTGACTCAAATTATGTTGTGATTTGGTTGTGTTTAATAATTCGAAAGTATTTTGGTACAATTACGAACCCGTCATCAACAACCCGTGTTGTGACGTTTCTAATTGTATCATATACAATCTTCTTTTGATGTCGTCATTTGCAACCCGTGAAAACACGTTTCAAAATTGAACTCATCCATCACAACCCGTGCGATGATGGTTCACAACGCTTTAATCATGCAAACAATTAAAATCGATTTTAATCTTTGCATGTGAGGTGATGGCTTATAAACTTATAAGCTAAGCATGCAAGCATACAATTATATCTAATAATTCAAGCAAGCAAGCATAAAGCGTTTAAATATGCATCAATAGCCCATCCTATTCTTAAGATTCTACGAGACATTACATCTTCTCGTCTTTCTCATTCGGGCTCCCACTAGCTCTTGGACTTCCTCCAAGACCGTCATTATGCTCGATTTTTCATCCTTCTCGTCTTTGAGTAGCAATTACAATTAATACTCGGTTCGTAGACCGGACAAAAATAATTACACTTTAAGGGCTCGATAAAAATTCTAATGGGCTACTAATGCATCATACATCTCATCACATCATCCAACAGGTTATCACACAAACATGTTATCAAATAATATGCAATTATTATGGTTTTAATTTTGCCAAGTTGCTTGGTGGGGTTTATCGAAACTAAACCTTTTCGGAAAACGGTTTATCGAAACCGATCAAATTAAAAAGTTTTCGAAATATTGGATCGCGGGTTCATGCCACGGACAAAATCAACGGGCACGAACCAAGTCGGGCCCAAGCTCAATGGGCCGAGCCCAACACCACGGCTCGGTTTGGGCCTAGAAAAGCCCAAACCGAGCTTGCCTCCCCTCTCGGCATCGGCCAAGAAGGGGGACGGGCCCAGTCACCGCCGGCCTCTCCCGGCCTCCGGTGACCTCCGTCCGGTACCTCCGATCCGGCTCCCCGAGAGTCTCTTCTCGGACCCGAAAAATCCAATAAAATTCGAAAAATTCCAAATTCAATATATTTTTCAAAAATAACATATTTCATGTAATTTACCCAAAAAGCATTAAAAACATGTTATCAACAAATATGACATGCAAATCATCATAAAACCGAAACAAGTTCAACAAGACGAAGATTAAGAGGGTTAACCATCATCTGATACCACTGTAGGATTTTGGAGCGTTCTAGATCATCGAGATAGCGGAAGCATTAAAAAAAGAAACTCCAAACCTTGTCCGAGAACATGAACCATTTAATCTCAAGGCGAAATCTATTCCACAAGAAATTTACCTTTTAGTCTTTGTTGAATCAACAAAGAAGAACTATGTGGTCTTCTTCTCTAGAGCAAGTGCACACCAAGAGGATGATCTTCAAGATCCTTCACTTAAAGCCTACTAGAACAATTAAGTGAAGAACAAGAGAGCAAGAAGAGAGAGCAAGAGGAGTGGCCGGCCACAAGAGAGAGAAAATGAGGTTGAGAGTGTGAGTGATTAATTCAAAAAGATCTACTTCATCAACTCATAAGCATCGGTCAAAAAGTGAAAGCATGGGCTTAAAGGTGTCATTACCCATACCCCTTAAATCACTCATCTCTTAATCAACAATCACAAACTAAGCATGGTGTATGTGGCCACCACCCTTGGACCTACCAAGGTGGCCGGCCACTTGGGCTTATTGGGCCCAAAATGGGCCTTTGTTGGGCCGGCCATGTGACCATGTGGTCCCGTGCCGTGTCCAAAAGTTGTCCGACCCTTTTGTCGTTACTTATCAAACAAAGTTCGACGCGATATCGACGAAAATCTCAATTTTCTCGATTCCCTAATTATTCTCTCAAACCGAACCCATGGCCTAAAACCTTCAGTTTTGTCCATGTAATGCTCCTCAAGAAACGTTAAGGTTTCCTTGTCCCAAGTTATCCGTCTTGTATGTGTGTGACCCATCAGGCTCATGCCACCGTTGGCAGATCGGCGCAAGAGATCTCTCTTGTCCGATCAATCATAAGTGGTCTCTAGTAAGACGTTATGATTACCTAAGGTGCATTATGATCTATGATTCGATTTAACCTTGTGCGTACAAGTCACTATCCTATTCTCTCTAGATATCCTGATTGATCACGAGGCATAGAATCGTCATCCTTGTTCAATCAATCATTGTTACTTGATATGTGAGATGACTGAGAACTGATAACCCGTATCACTGGCATGGCCATGCTCTTTCTCTCAGTCACTCTCGATCAAGAGGCCTTTAACGGATATCTTTCCCATACCGTAGTATGAGGGATAAATCCCTTAGCCGTCTTTCGTGTCACTCATGCAATCCGTTCCGCCACCCAATCATGCCCGTTATTGCAATCTTGTTACGGAAAGCGTTAGGCGCAAGTTAAAGCCGCATGTCAACTGCATAGCGATGACAAAGACTCCTTGGTCTTAGGATATTGTGACAAGCAATCGCATTTGAATATGTTCAAGGCTTAATCTACGAAACACTATTCAAAGCGGGTCGTCCGATATCAATCACCTCATGATATTTATGATATGATTCCGGGATCCCACATCCCTATGACAAGCAGAAGTACGTCATTGAGAACCATCCTCATACTGGTCGATTCAATTGAAGCGTATATTGACTAGGGACTCGTTAAGTGTGATCCGTACATATTTATAGTTCTACTACTTTAGTGGTCATAAATCAGATTATGCTTAACATATTACTTCAACACATATGTAATACAAAGCCGTTTTATTTATTACAAACGATGATAAATATACATAGACATTTATAGACTACTAGCAATTGGACTAGGGTACAAAAATGCTATCATGACCTTGGGTATCAGATAGGGTATGTCGTGTACATTCGTGTACAGACCCTAGCCAGGAATTACAACGAGTGTAATTGGATGAGTTATCCTACCTTGGGGACTCGGTTGGAGCGGTGAGCCTACGTTCACTTCAATCGAGTGCATGCAAGTTCTAGAATCGAATTGATGTTTTAACTTTGATCTTCAACTTAAATTTAAATTAATACTGATTAAATTTTCCTTACTTTGTGTAGATCTAAATGGCAAACACAACACTAGGAAGTGGTAGAGCATTGGGTGTCATGATTGAGAAGGACAGGCTCAATGGCGTGAATTACTTAAATTGAGATAAAAACTTGAGGCTTGTACTCAAACATGAACACAAGTTGTATATCCTTACCGATGACCCACCTGATGAGCCAGAATTGAACGCCGCTAGGGAATTAAGGGATACTTACCAAAAGTTCCTCAATGACCAAATCGACGTGTCATGCATAATGATGGGCAACATGGAGCCTGAGTTGCAAAAACAGTTCACTGACCTTGCAGATGATCCTCAAGCATTAATGAAAGATGTCAAAGAGATGTTCAAGGACAAGGCTCGTATCGAAAGATATGACACTCTCAGGGAAATTATGATTGTCGAATACATATACATAAGTGACTAGCGTGAGGATGACTTATGATCATGTTCTGTTGATCAAGATGTAAAGTCATATCACGGATATCATCTGCGAGGCGATATCGGATAAACCGACTTGGAGTATGGCGCATAGATTAAGTCACCAACGCATACTCCATCGTCGTGTGATCACTGCTTTAAGACCTTGGAACAAGTGGCTCACATGCACGCCACTCCAGTAGTTTGACATGCTCCAACGCTGCCTGTAACAGGGTAGTCATAACATGCATCGTTGGCTATTGGATGGACTGTAGTGGTAGCGCACATTGCGTCCGAAGGGATTTGTTTCCCCACAATGAGACATGGTGAAGGGTATGGTTCTGGGCCCTTTGATGAGCATGACTGAGAAAGTGTGCGGCCGTACCAATTACGTATCAGTCATCTCGAAATTCAAGAACTAGATCGAATACATGAGGATGACAGCTCTATCCCTCATTTGATCTCATACGCCTTTAAGCAAACAAAAGGTTAGTGATACAGATGGCATGAAGGAGATATCGAATCAATACCTCGTGTACATTGGGTAATCACAATGTCTTACTAGACACCACTTGTGATGGATCGGGTGATACAACGTTGTCACGCCGATCTGCCAATGGGTCACGGGCCTACAGGGTCGCACTCCATGAGCAAGAATCGAAGAAACTCGATGGGACTCAAGAGGTCCAATAGATATGGATGGAATGGGAATGTTTTCCACGTGTGGGGTGTCGATTGATACCTATAGGGTGTCGATCGACACACGTCACATGTGGGGTGACGATCGGCACCTTGGTGGTGACGATCGGCACCTTGGTGGTGACGATCGGCACGGTGACACAGATGGTGTTGACCAGCACCTTGGTACTGTCGATCGACACCTTGGTGGTGTCGATCGTCACCTGTGTCAGACAGATTCAATGCCCTAGGCCTCACCCAAAGCCTATAAATAGAGGCATTTGAGTGAGATCCACCCAAGCCTTTGAGCAACATTAGCTATTCTCCATATTCTCTCTAGTTCTTACATTGAGGGATAGAGAAATCGAGTGAGAGGAAGGGTTCTTCGGCGGTCTAGTAGCCACGGAGAGGATTCAAGCTTCGTGTTCAAGCTCCCGCATGTGTGTGCTCTTAGAGGACGGGTTCGAGGACACATATTCGATTCGAATCGATTCACGCTTCAAGAGGTAGATAATCCAATCCACATTTCCTCATGATTCATCTAGAGCGTGCAATAGATCCTCAGAAGGGATTCATAGTTAGTTTGTTGTATTTCCGTTGTGCCTAGATGAAGGAATTCCATTGGTTCCAAACAATTAAATTCATGCAGCAGACTTGAATATAACCATGGAATTCGAAGAAAACAAATCTTGTGTGAAAATTTCAGCATGCAATTAAAAAGTCAAATCTGAAAAATACCTTTTGCAAATCGATCAAACACAAAGTTTAAGTGTTCTCTAGATCGTCCACACAAGTACAACACCTCTACCAAGGATTCTACACACAAATTTACTAGTATTGTGTGTAGAAGAAAAGCAAAATCACTCAACAATAGAGGAAGAAGAGAGGGGCGGCAATGAGAGAGAGGGAGGCCGAAAATAGGAGGGCTTTAGGGTTAGGAAAAATGTGAAAAAAATCTGATTTTTAATATCTTTAATTTCACATAATTAAAATCCTTAAAAACCTATTATATAAACTTAAACCCAATTCTTAATTAAAATCAAGAATGGGCTTGAAGCCCAATTAGCTAAAACTTAATTTAAACCATTTAATTTGTGTTCTAATTAAATGGTTTAGCAAAACCGGCCCAATCTCTTTAATCTGATTTCCTCAAGCGTTTGGTTAATAAACTTAGGCCACAAATCAACCGAATCGTTTTGAATTTGACTAAATCGAAAAGCGGATTCCCCCAATTTCCTTTCAAGCTTGTTTTGCTATATACCGTACTTAAAGTGTGTGACCCTCTAGGCTCACGACCCGTTGGCAGACTGGTAAAATTACTATTTTACCCTTTCAATCATAAGTGGCCTATAGCAAGACATCATGATAACCCAACGTCTGTGATTATCGACGATTCGACTTAACCTGTTATCGTACATGTCACTATCCTTTTATTAAACCGATATCCAGATTGATCAATAGGCATAGAAATGTCATCCTAATTTATCAATCAATGTTTCTTGATATCTGAGATGACTAAAAACAGATACTAAAGTATCACCTGCATGGCCATGCTATTCCTTCAGTCATACTTATCAAGTGGCCTAAACGGATATCTTTCCCATACCGGAGTATGAGTGATAAATGCCTCAGCCGTCTTTCGAATTTACTAATGTAATTCATAACCAAGCCAATCACAGGCGTTATGGCTACCCTTTTACAGGTAATGTTAGACTAGGTCAAATTTAGAGATTCATTACATAGTGCACACAAAGACTCCTTGGTCTTAGAATGTAATGACAAGCTACGATCTGTGGCACTTACTTTGACATGATCAGTAGAGCATGATCACAAGAAGTTAGTCTCATACTGATCGCTTCTTTAAAGAAGCTTAGCTGATCAGGGACACATCAAATGTAATTCTTTTTGATCTACAGTTCTTCTATCAGTGGTTATACACATAATGATATAGATCAAATTACATTCGATATATTTCTACAACACATTAGTAATATAATGCCATTTTATTAATTCGAAAAATGATAAAACATTATAATGTAGATTAACTTATTACATTGGACTAGGGCACAATCCTAACACTAGAACCCGAGAATCCCCAACAATGACATGGACAAGTCTGTTACAGAGCTTCATGGGATGCTTGTGACCGCGGAAAAGAATCTCAAGGGCAAGACCAAGGAGGTTCTTATGGTCAAAAAGAAGGCAAACTTCAAGAAAGCTTGAACCGGTAAGGCTAAAGCCCCTGCGCACCTTGCAAGGCAGATAAGGCAACCGAAGGGTCCAAAGGTTCAAGCAGCTCCCAAAGCTGCTGTGAAGGCTAAGGACAAGTCGACTGTTGTCTACTATCACTGCAATGAGCTAGGACACTGGAAGAGGGATTGCAAGCTATACAAGGATCACATGAAGAAGAGTGGGGCATCCACATCTTCAGGATCAGGTATTTATGTTATTGAGCTTAATCTCAGCCTTTTCAATACCAATTCTTGGGTACTTGATACTGGTGTTGAATCTCACATCTGTATCAATGTGCAAGACCTTGAAGGTAGGAAGGCTTTGGGCAGAGATGAGGTGGACCTAAGAGTTGGTGATGGCAATCAAGTCGCAACAACCGTTGTAGGGACTATTAAACAATGTTCATTGTATACCTACGTTTTGTAGGAATATTATATCGATTTCCCATTTGGATAGGGAAGGATATTGCCTTTCTATTGATAATGGATTATTCAATACCTTTAAGAATAATATTTTCTATTGCAATGCTTCATTGGTTGGTGGTTTGTATGTTCTAAACACTCAAGGCACTAACACAAGTTCCATATATAACATAAGTAACAAAAGGGTTAAATATGAAGGAAACGGAGGATCCAAACCATATTATGCGCAGCGGAAAAAACATAATAACTCTGTTTCAAAACTAGATCGATGCAATAACTAGATCAGATTATTCTAATGGTTTACACGTTGTTATACCTTTGTTGATCTGGTCCTGTTCGAATCACCAACAAAGTCGTTACCCGCCCTCTATCAGTATCCACACGGACGCACCTTGCTTCGAAGCTTAGATGGAGATCGTCTGCTAGGGTTCTCTCCTTCTTCTCTGTGAGTATATTTGTGATAAGACTAATATCGCCAGAAGCGTTAACCTTTTCCCTGAAGAGAATGCGATAAATATATAGGTGTAGGGTTTTCCTGTTTTCGAAACACTGTAGCGTTCCGACCCGCCACGGACCTCACCACGGGTTTATGGAAAATCTTGCCACACCGTGGCCCCTTTACTAGGGCGCCACGGGTCGTGGCCATTTAACTAGTTTCGCCACGGGCACGTGGGCAATTACTCGGTCACGGTCTCGTGGTCAACCTTGACACGGTCAACCTTTTGCCCACCACGGTTTCACCATGGTTCCACCACGGACCCGTGGCCAACTCCACGGTCCGTGGCCTCTTTAGTCTTTTCACCTTAATCTCCCACTAGCTTCAGGTCGCGCCCTTTGTCTGTGACCCTGTAGGCTCATGACTCGGTTGATAGATAGGCTTGAAATATCATTCCTTCCCATCCATCATAACAGGCCTATAGCAAGACATTATGATTACACAACGAGCATGATGATCGACTGATTCAACTTTACCTCTTATCGTCCATGTCACTATCCTTTTATCACCCAATATCCAGATTGATCAAAAGGCATAGAACCGTCAACCTTATTTACCAATCACTGTTTCTTGATATTTGAGATGACTGATAATTGATACTTAGTATCTCCCGCATGGTCATGCACTTTCTTCAGTCATACTCATCAAGTGGCCTAAACAGAGGGTTAAATCCTTTAGACGTCTTTCGAGTTCACTCATGTAATTTATAACTAAGCCAATCAAAGCCCTTATGGCTACCCTTTTTACATGCAACGTTAGACTAGGTCAAATTTAGTTCCTCCTCACATAGTGATCACAAAGACTCCTCGGTTTAAGGATACAATGACAAGTTACGATATGTGAGTATGCTCATGACAACATCTATGCTGCATACTCACTATCGAGTCGTCCAATACCATCTCCCTGACGATATCTATGATCTAACTCCGGCACTACCTTGCCATGATCAGTAGAGCGTGATCAGAAAGAGTTAGCCTCATACTGATCGTTTTTTTATGAAGCTTCACTGATCAGGGACACATTAAATGTAATTCTTTCCGATCTATAGTTCTACTATTAGTTATGACACACATAATGATATAGATAAAATTACATCTAATAAAATACTACAACACATTAGTAATTTAATGCCGATTTATTTATTCGAAAAGATGATAACACATTACATCCGTAGATCACTTTTATATTGGACTGGAGCACAACTCTAACAAAATATGACGATGTTAACCAAGCTGTGATATGACATTGTCGTTTAGGGCACATAGGCGAGAAACGCGTCTTGACACTTCATAAATGTGGACTTCTAGAATTTACTTCAATTGAAAGATGCGAGTCTTGCCTTATGGGCAAAACTACAAAGGCTCCTTTCACGGGTACAGGTGAAAGAGCAAGTGACTTATTAGCTCTAATACATTCTGACTTATGTGGACCTATGAGCACTCAGGTCAGGAAAGGGTTCAACTACTTCATCAAGTTTACTGATGATTTCAGTAGATTTGGTTATGTTTACTTGATGAGACATAAGTCTGATGCCTTTGATAAATTCAAAGAATTTCAGAATGAAGTACAGAACCAACTCGGGAGAAGTATATAGGCACTTCGTTCCAATCGAGGTGGGGAATACTTAACCAATGATTTTCACAGTCATTTTGGAGATTGTGGGATCATCTCTGAATGGACTCCACCCGGAACACCCCAATTAAATAGTGCGTCCGAGCGGAGAAACCGAACATTGTTAGATATGGTTCGGTTCATGATAAGTCAGGCTGATCTTCCAATTTCCTTCTTGGGTTATGCCCTGGAAACGGCCGCATTCATTCTGAATCGGGCTCCTATAAAGGCAGTGGATAAGAAACCATACAAAGTATAGAGTAGGAAGCAACCCACGTTGTCTTTCCTGAAGATTTGGGGATGCGAAGCTTATGACAAGCGTTTGCAAGGTGATAAATTCAAACCCAAGTCAGATAAATGTGTCATTGTGGGGTACTCCAAGGAAACAAGGGGGTACTACTTCTACAAACCCAATGAGAACAAGGTGTTTGTTGCTCTAGGTGGGGTGTTCTTGGAAAAGGAATTTATTTCCAAGACGGCTAGTGGGAGTCTCGTGCATCTCGAAGAAATTCGAGAAGGTATGGAACAATCTGAAGCAATTCAGGAACCTACTGAGCAAGATGTAGAAGTTCAGGAGCCTAAGACGGTCGTAGATGAGGAACCAATCCCTGGAGAAAATCCAGACGGTCCAAGGAGGTCTGAAAGATCTCGTCAGGTTCTCGTCAGGTATGGTTTTCTAGCCATATCAGAGGGAGATGACTTGATGGTAATGGATCACGATGATCCAGCCTTGGACACCACCGACTCCGATAAATAGCAGAAAGCCATGAAAGAGGAAATGAAATCCATGTATGATAACCAAGTCTTCAGATTGGTTGATCAAACCCCTGGGATAAAACGCATAGGATGTAAGTGGGTCTATAAGCTCACGACCGACATGGATGGAAATCCTCAGACCTAAAAGGCTAGGTTGGTTGCAAAAGGTTATCGTCAGATTCAAGGTCTTGATTATGATGAAACCTTTTCACCAGTAGCAATGGTAAAATCTTTCCGGATCATTCTTACCACAGCTGCATACCATGACTATGAGATATGGCATATGGATGTCAAAACCGCCTTTCTTAACTGGAACTTACAAGAGGATGTGTATATGTCACATCCCGAAGGTTTTGTCGATCCAAAGAATCCAAGAAAGATATGAAAGCTGCAAAGATCCATTTATGGATTAAAGCAAGCTTCACGGAGTTGGAATCTTTGTTTTGATGAAGCCGTAAGAGAATTCGGATTTGTTAAGAACACAGATGAACCTTACGTTTACAAGAAAGCAAGTGGGAGCAATATTGAATTCCTGGTGCTTTATGTCGATGGCATTCTTCTCATTGGGGAATGACATCCCAACCTTGCAAGCCACCAAAGCTTGGTTAGGGAAGTGCTTCTCGATGAAAGAATTAGGTGAGGCTACATTCATTTTGGGCATCAAGGTTTACAAAGATCACTCCAAAAGAATTTTGGGCCTAAGTCAAAGAACCTATATAGATAAAGTGTTGAGAAGATTCTCAATGCTTGATTCTAAGAAGGGATTCATACCCATGGGTCATGGGATTAAGCTCAACAAGACACAGGGTCCTAAGACACCTGATGATCTGAACAAAATGAGAAAGATTCCATATGCCTCGGCTATAGGATCCATCATGTATGTCATGATATGCACGAGACCGGATGTCTCGTTTACACTCAGCCGCACTAGCAGATTTCAGTCTAACCCTGGCCAAGAACACTGGAGTGCAATCAAGGCCATCTTCAAATACTTGAGGAGGATCAAGGACGCATTCGTAGTGTATGGAAGGGAAGAAGGAGAACTAGCAGTCACATGGTATGTTGATGCTAGCTTTCAAACATTTTTTGATGATTTCAAATCTCAGGCATGATATGTCTTTGTGTTGAACGATGGAGCATTCAGTTGGAAGAGTTTCACGGAAGCCACAACTGCCGATTCTACAACGGAAGCTGAGTATATAGCTGCATCATATGCAGCTAAGGAGGCCGTATGGATTATAAGCTTTCTAACCAGAGTAATGCCGCGAGCGGCTGATCTGGTAAGATTGTTGTGCGATAACACGGGGGCCATAGCACTCGCTCAAGAGCCTAGATTTCACAACATATCCAAACATATACGTAGAAAGTATCACAATATCAGAGAGTACGTTGATAATGGTGATGTGAAGATCACAAACGTTCCGACTGATGACAATATGGCCGATCCCTTGACGAAAGCTCTCGCGCAGCCTAAGCATGAGAGGCATGTGAGGTCTATGGGAATAGATTGGAACTTAGGTTGGGACTAAGGGCAAGTGAGAGATTGTTGGATTTGCGCCCGAGCCCAATGTAATAAGTTATCTATTTGTAATGTTTTATCATCAACTGGAATAAATAATAAAACGACATTATATTACTAGTGTGTTGTAGTATTATATTAAATGCGATTCGATCTTTGTCATTATCTGTATTCGCAATAATAGTAGAACTGTAGATCGGAAAGAATCACATTTAATGTGTCCCTGGTCATACATGCTTCATCAGAAGCGACCAGTATGAGGAAAAATCTATATGATCATGCTTTACTGATCATGGCAAGGCGAGTTGGACAATTTAATATGGGTGCGTGTGCCTACGCGTAGTAGCCATATTGAGTTGGGTCATGGTTGAGTTTTGGTAGACGTGTCTACGATTATCAGCTAGGGCTGGCCTAGGGTATCACGATAGGGTATGTCGTGTGCATTTTATGTACAAACCCTAGCCAGGGATTACATGGACTTGTAATTGGATGAGGTATCCTACCTTGGTGCCATTGGTTGGAGCAGTGAGCCTACGTTCACTTCAATCGAGGGTATGTGAGTGTCCTGGTTCAGATTCTAAAGTTTAGAATCAGAAAAGTGTCTTAAAGTTCAAATTTCCAACTTTAACTTTAATTAATACTAATTAAAATTTTCTTTCACTGCGTAGATAATATGGCAATTACAACACAATCTGGTAACAACGCTCTCAGGTCCTTAATCGAGCATGATAAACTTAACGACATTAACTTTCTCAATTGGGAACGGAACCTAAGACTTGTTCTCAAGCATGAGCACAAGGATTACATCCTTACCCGGAACCTACCTGTTGAGCCAGCACTGAACGCCGCTAGGGCGGTAAGGGATGCTTACCAAAAGTTCCTTAGCGACAGTATCGATGTTCAGTGCATCATGATGGGCAGCATTGTGTCTGACTTGCAAAAACAGTTCATGGATATTTTCAAAGATTCCAAGACCTTAATGGCAGAGATCAAAGTACTGTTCAAAGAGAAAGCGCGTGTCGAAAGATATGACACTTTCAATGAACTGATGTCCTGCAAGCTTAAGGCTGGAGCTCCTGTCAGTCCTCATGTCCTTAAGATGAAACGTCTTATGGAACACTTGACCAAACTCGGTCTTGTTGTGGATAAGCAAATGGCTGCAAATTTTGTGCTGCATTCACTTCAAGATACATATCGTGATTTCGTTGGAAATTACAATATGCATGACATGTATAAGACAGTGACAGAGCTCCATGGGATGCTCGTGAGCGCAGAGAAGAATCTCAAGGGCAAGACCAAGGAGGTTCTTATGGTCAACAAGCAAGTCAGCTTCAAGAAAGCTGGAGTGGGTAAGGGTAAGGCTCCCATGCACTTGGCAGGGAATATAAGGCACCCGAAGGGTCCAAAGATTCAAGAAGCTCCTAAGGCTGTTATGAAAACTAAGGACACACAGGTTGTCTGCTATTATTGCAGGAGTTGGGGCACTGGAGAAGGGATTGTAAGAAGCACAAGGCGTTTCTGAAGAAGAGTGGTGCTTCCATGTCTTCAGGACCAGGTATTTATGTTATTGAGCTTAATCTCAGTATTTCTACTTCAGATTCTTGGGTACTTGATACCGGTGCAGAGTCTCACATTTGTGTTAATGTGCAACATTTGTGAAGCAGAAGAGACATGGGCAGAGGCGAAGCAGACCTACGAGTTGGTGATTGCAATCCAGTCTCAACAAATGCAGTAGGCAATGTTAGTCTCAGTTTGCCCACATGGCTTGTTTTACATTTAAATAAGGGATAGTGACACTTTGTTACACCTAACTATAGTGAAATGACATTTTCATACCTTAACATTTTAGTCTCTTTTTTAGTACTCGGACAATTTTTTTGTGACAACCTATCTCTAAAATGCCTAAACTACCCTTGGTTTAAGAAATAAAAAATTGAATTAAGGGGAAATAGCAGGTCACTACCTTGTATTATACAACTTTTGCATGTCACCACCCTCTACTTTTTTTAGTTGCATGTCACCACTGTAAAGTTTCATTTAGTTGAACCGTCCATCACAAAGTTAAGTGTGATGTAAAAAGTCCATAATACCCCTATTTTAAAAAAAATTCAAAAATTCAAAAAAAATATCTTTTGAACATTTTTTTAAAAAAAATATTTTTTATTAGATAAAAAATAAAACACTGATTTCAAAATTATTTTTTTTTTAAAAATAGGTTTTTCGAAAAAAAATATTAAAAATAAAAAACCACTTTTAACAACGTTTTTTATTTTTAATATATATTTTTTAAAATTATTATTTTCTTAAAAAATAATATTCAAATCAGTTTTTTTATTATTTATTCCATAAAAAAAATTTAAAAAAAAATAAGTTAACCAAATTATTTATTTTTAATTTTTTAGTTTTTTAAGTAGAAGGGTATTTTAGTCATTTAAATATTTCAGTTTCAAAATTTATTAAATGACTAAAATACCCTTATATTTAAAAAATGAAAAAATGAAAAACAATTCATTTGTTTAACTTATTTATTGAAAAAAAAATTTTATGGAATAAATAATAAAAAAATAATTTGAATATTATTTTTTAAGAAAATAATAATTTTTAGAAATATATATTAAAAATAAAAAACGTTGTTAAAAATGGTTTTTCATTTTTAATAATTTTTCTAAAAAAACTATTTTTTTAAAAAAAATAATTTTGAAATCAGTGTTTTATTATTTATCTGATAAAAAATAGTTTTTTTAAAAAAATGTTCAAAAGATATTTTTTTTAAGCTTTTGAATTTTTTTAATATAGGGGTATTATGGAATTTTTACATCAAACTTAACTCTGTGATGGACGGTGCAACTAAATGAAACCTTACAGTGGTGACATGCAACTAAAAAAAGTAGAGGGTAGTGACATGCAAAAGTTGTATAGTACAGGGTAGTGACCTGCTATTTCCCCTTGAATTAATTCAATTTTTTTTATCTTTTGTTCAATTTGTTTATGTTTAAGATGCAATTACAATTATGCTCTCAAATCTAAAATTAAATTTGAACCATTTCAAATCCGGTTTGATAAATCAAATTGGACCAATTCTATTCTAATTTCTTAAACCAGGGGTATTTTAGTCATTTTAGCGTAGGTTGTCACAAAAAATATGTCAGGGTACCAAAACAGTGAAAAAATAGTTAGGGTATGAAAGTGTCATTTCGCTATAGTTAGGTGTAACAAAGTCATTATCCCTTTAAATAACGTTCATTGTGTACTTGCGTTTCACAGAAACATCATTTCTATTTCCTTGCTAGACAAGGAAGGATATTGTTTTTCTATTTCTAATGGATTATTCAATATTTTTAAAGATAATGTTTGTTATGGCAATGCTTCGTTAGTTGGTGGATTGTATATTTTAAAAACTCAAAACATGACGCAAGTTCTATTTATAACATAAATAATAAAAGGCTTAAATCCGATGATTTAAACCAGACTATATTATGGCATTGTCGTTTAGGGCACATAGGCGAGAAACGCATCTCAACACTACATAAATGTGGAATTTTAAGTCCATTTGAATTCACTTCAATTGAGAGATGCGAATATTGTCTAATGGGTAAAATGACAAAGACTCCTTTCACGGGTTTAGGTGAAAGGGCGAGCGACTTATTAGGTCTTATACATTTCGATGTTTGTGGACCTATGAGTACTCAGGCCAGAAGGGGTTGTAATTACTTTGTTACATTTACTGATGATTTCAGTAGATATAGCTACTATGTAATGAGACATAAGTCTGAAAATTTTGACAAGTTCAAAGAGTTCCAAAATGAAGTACAAAACCAACTTGGAAAGAGTGTAAAGGCGCTTCGGTCTAACCGGGGCGGCGAATACTTAGACCAAGAGTTTTACAGTCATTTAAAAGTATGTGGGATCCTCTCTGAATTGACTCCGCCTGGAACGCCTAAATTAAATGGTGTGTCTGAGCGGAGGAACTGGACCTTACTTGATATGGTTCAATCAATGATGAGTTAAGCTGATCTTCCAATCTCATTCTGGGGTTATGCCCTGGAGACGACCGCGTTCATTTTGAATCGGGCTCCGACAAAGGCAGTGTAAATTACACCATACGAAGTATGGAGTGGGAAGAAACCCTTGTTGTCCTTCCTAAAAATTTGGGGCTGCGAAGCTTATGTCAAGCGTTTGCAAGGCGATAAGCTCGAACCCAAATCAGACAAATGTGTCTTTATAGGGTACCCCAAGGAAACAAGGAGGAACTATTTCTACAAACTTAACGAGAACAAAGTTTTTGTTGCTCGTGGTGTGGTGTTTTTGGAAAAGGAGTTTATTTCCAAAAGAGCTAGTGGAAGTCTCGTACATCTTGAAGAAATTTGAGAAAGTATGGAACAATCTGAAGCAATTCAGGAACCTACTATGCAAGATGTAGAGATACATGAGCCTGAAATGGTCGTAGATGCATTGTCACGCCCCAAATTCGGTAGAGACCGAGCCCGGAACGCGAACGAGGAATCAGTGTCCGAAACAACTGAAACAGTAATAGTAACCAAATAAAAAGAACACAAATACAATGAACCGCGAATTTTATAACTGCTCAAAAGAATATACAACACGAGTCAGAGACTCTGAGTATGATCAAGAAACAACAAAACGTCGACACTAAATTGTACGTCAACTAACACGCCCAAAACAACCCGGACTCTCCAGCTCCTCCAGCTTCGAGATATCCTCCTATCCACAATCACGATCCTCACCTGTCTGCAGGAAAAGTAGCAGGGGGTGAGCATTTACGCTCACCGCAACGGATACCCGACTGACAACGGCATACAAGTAATTGACAGGGTGATACATAAGCACAGTTCGAAAAAGATCAATAGTAAAACTCAACCATTATCCAAACATTTCGTCTCATTCTCAATACTCAAATCATCACACAATCAACCAAGCAACATCAATCAAACAAACCTTTCACTCAAGGAAAGGCAACAATCCGGGTACTTCGTCGAGTCCATCTTGCCAAACACGCACGGTGTTGGACAAGGTCTACACGACCAAGTGATGCAACCTATAACACGCCAGTTTACAGTCGCAAGCTGTCTGGGCCTGGTCTGCCTCCCACTTTTCGATAGCTAGTCGTAGGCGTGAAACCTCTTCGCGGCCGCCAGTTTACAGTGGCTAGCTGTCTGGGCCTGGTCTGCCCCCCACTTCTTCGATTGCTAATCGAAAGGCGTGGACGCCTCTTCGCGGCATGGATGGAGAAGCGCGGTAAGAGCGCAAATCTACCCCACCCGAACGGAGATCACGGACGTATCTTTCCCACCTGGGCGTCAACCAGCAACAAACACAAACCACCACGCACACTGGGCTCCCGCCCGTAACCAACATCCACACACACTGGGCTCCCGCCCGTAACCATCATCCACAAAACATTTCAACCACAGGAGAGAAATAATCAACTCAAGTCATTTCGATTTACATGTTAAGGCACAACATTTTCAACACATCAGATCGCATTTACCATTTACTCACAATACAGTTCAACCATAGTGAAGAATATACTCAACTCAAATCATTTCAATTTACATGTTAAGGCACGACATCTTCAAACACGTCAAATCACAATTTACCATTACTCACAATTGAACAAGCATAACACATTCAAACCAAACGCAACGAGTAAAGCGGTAACACCCCCAACAAAGCATACAGCGGAATGGCACGTCGCTGTAGTATAATCAACCTATAGACACAACCAGGTGCCCACATGCAATTCTACACATACATATACTAAGAACACAAAAGGTGCCCACATGCAATTACTAGTAACTTTCCCAAGTCATGTACGGATATACGGCTACTTTTCCCTACCTCGATAATTATCCAACGTTAGCTCCAAGTCTCTCGCGACACCACGTCTAAATCCTTCCCTTTCCACGAGCGATGGAAGAATCTAATAACGACAAACGCACAAACTTTAGCAATTGATCGAAGTCCGATTCTAACGAAACTAACGCCCAAGTACACCCCAATGAGTCCCGATCACTCCAATACTTCCTAATTACACCGAGTTGCCAAAAAGGACCCGGAACGACCCAATTCGCACACTTTCCCGAATCTGCCCGGAAACGCTAAAATGACCTCGGGACCCCGAAAAATTCCATTTTCGCATCAACAAATCATAATTATATTCAAGGGGTCCAACGCAATCGACGGAACCAAATTCCGACGCCCGAGCGACTCAATCCCGTCATTAAGGTTCCTCAAATAATAAATAATCTTTTCCCACAATTCAATTCCAACAATTCTCAAATTTATTCTACGCGCATAATTAAATTCGAGATCACCAATAAAATTGACGGAATTACGTTCCGACTTCCGGGGGATTTAATCTCGACTTTAAAGTTTAGCGAAACAAACACATTTTAGCCAAATTAATTCCAATTTCTTCCAAAGTCACGAATTAGTGTTCTAGGGATTTTCCGGGATTGCATAACACGTAAAAACCCGAACTCCGGGCACGCGGGCCCCACCTCCGGTGACCGGCCGGAGCTCCGGCGAGCTCCCGGTCACCGGACAAACCTCCCGTTTGTCTCAAAACGCTCCAAATTACCCCCTTAACACTAATCCAACCTCAATCAATCCATATTCCACAACTCCATAAATCCAAACTCAAGGAAATGAGAATCCAAAACATACCTCTTGTAGCCCACGACGAGGAGAACCCGAATACGCAAAAATCAAGACGTTTGGACGGTCGGAACGTCGGGAAATCGCCACAATCTTTTCTCTTCTTCTTCCTTCTTTCTTCTTTCTCTTTCTCTTTCTCTTTCTCTTTCCTTGTGTTCTGCCGAGAATCAACTCCCTCCCCCTCTCTTATAACTTAAATATAATTATTTAAACATTAAACTAATAAAATAAACCTATTTTCCATTTTCTTTTAAATCTAAATTAAAACAATTAACTTTTTTTAATCACTCAAAAGTCTCCCCCCCTCTAGATACATGACAAGTGTAAAGTAGAGGGGTCCCACAAGCCACTTTTGTCATTTCGGACCCGAAATCGTCCGAAACGGACACGTTTTTCGAAACCGTCGGAACCGTGATGTTTCGCTAAATTTTAGCTTCCATATGAACCTATTATCCATAATATTACAATTCCAACTTAAAATGGCTCAAATAGTAGTCCTCGGTGACTCTCGGGTCAAAATTTGGTCAAATCGCGAATTATTAAATTTTCATCCATTTTTCACAAAATTGACCCAAATTGACCCAAATTGACCGGGAGCGGTCCTTACAACCTTCCCTCCTTAAAGAATTTCGTCCGCGAAATTAAAACGTACCTCAAGAGTTGAATAGGTCTGGGTACTTCGTGCGAATCTCGTCCTCGCGTTCCCATGTCGACTCAGCTCCGTGATGCTGCCAAAGTACACGTACTAGCCGGATAGTCTTGCCACGCAAGACTTGCTCCCGTGAATCTACAATCAGCACCGGCTTCTCCTCGTATGAGACATCATCAGCAACCTCAACATCCGCCCACTCAATGACGTGAGAGGGGTCTGCGTGATACTTCCGCAGTTGGGAAACGTGGAAGACGTTATGCACATTTCCAAGCTGCGGTGGCAGAGCCAGACGGTAAGCAACTGCTCCGACTCTGCCTAACACCTCGAATGGCCCAATGTAGCGCGGGGCTAGCTTGCCTCCGCCGCGGCTAAACCGTATCAGTCCCTTCTTCGGACTCACCCTGAGAAATACGTGGTCACCAACTGCGAACTCAAGAGGTCGGCGCCGTCTGTCAGCATAACTCTTCTGCCGACTCTGTGCGGTCTTCAACCGCTCACGTATCAGTGCGACCTTCTCAGTCGTCTCTCGAACAAGTTCGGGACCGATCAAACTCTTGTCCCCCACTTCTGCCCAACACACGGGCGATCTACACGGCCTCCCATACAATGCTTCAAAAGGCGCCATCCCAATACTGGACTGGAAGCTATTGTTGTAGGCGAACTCGACCAACGGTAGATGGTCTTCCCACGAGCCTCTGAAATCTAATACGCATGCACGCAGCATGTCCTCCAAAATCTGGATAGTGCGCTCTGACTGGCCGTCTGTCTGAGGGTGGTATGCTGTACTCAGTAGGACCTCAGTACCCAAAGCCGTCTGAAGACTCGGCCAGAACCTGGAAGTGAATCGAGGATCCCTATCAGACACTATCGATACGGGAACTCCGTGGAGACGGACGATCTCACGGATGTATAGGGTGCTCAACACGTCGACTGAGTCAGTCATCCTCATGGGCAGGAAATGGGCCGACTTCGTCAACCGATCGACCACTACCCATACTGCATCACGCCCCTTCGGCGATCTCGGTAAACCACTCACGAAATCCATCGTGACGTGCTCCCACTTCCACTGAGCAATGGGCAGGGGCTGCAACAAACCAGAGGGACGCTGATGCTCGGCCTTCACCTGCTGACAGGTAAGGCATCTCGATACGTACTCCACGACCGCTCTCCGCATTCCGCTCCACCAGAAATAACGTCTGATGTCGCGGTACATCTTAGTGCCACCAGGGTGCACCGTAAGACGCGAATGATGTGACTCTCGTAGCACGTCGTCTCTACAGCTACGTGGCACAAACAACCCTCCTCGGTACCGCAAACCCCAATCTGCGCTCTGCTCCCAACCCTCTGCGTCAATGCCGTCAGCAACCCTCGCCCGGATCGCCGTTGCTTCGGCATCCTCACACTGCGCCTCCAAAACTCGGGCAAGTAGTGTGGGCCGCGCCACCAACGAGCACATAGATACCCGATCTGTTACCTCCTCTAGCTCAAGCCCAAACGTGCCAAGCTCTCCCATCATGTCCCACTCCCGGACTGCTATGCTAGCAAGGCAATGGATCGACTTCCTACTCAGGGCGTCGGCGACCACGTTCGCCTTGCCCGGGTGATAGAGTAGCTCAAAGTCGTAATCATCAAGTAGCTCCATCCATCGCCGTTGGCGCATATTCAGGTCTTTCTGGGTAAAGATATATCTGAGACTCTTATGGTCCGAGAAAACCTGAAATCCCTCACCGTACAGATAATAGCGCCAGATCTTCAGTGCGAACACGACTGCTGCCAACTCCAAGTCGTGTGTAGGATAGTTGCGCTCGTGCGTCTTCAGCTTCCTGGAGCCATAAGCAACTACCCTACCTGTCTGCATCAATACACAGCCTAGTCCCTCACCGGACGCGTCGCAATAAATCTCATAGCCAATTCTGCGTTCTGGCACTATCAACACTGGAGCGGTAGTCAGGCGAGCCTTCAGCTCTGTAAATGAACGCTCACAGTCCTCAGTCCACGCAAACTTGACTCCCTTGCGCGTAAGGAAAGTCAAAGGCGCGGCTAGGCGCGCAAAGTCCTGTACGAACCGTCGATAATAACCCGCAGAACCCAAGAAGCTACGAATCTCGAAGACGTTCGTGGGCTGCGCCCACTTCGAGACCGCGTCGACCTTCGCCGGATCGACCAGTATGCCGTCGGCCGAAACGACATGTCCGAGGAACTTCCCCTCGGCGAGCCAAAACTCGCACTTCTCCAGGTTGGCATACAACTGATGCGTGCGCAGTAAAGTCAAGACAGCCCTCAAATGCACCACGTGCGCTTCCTCACTCTGAGAGTAGACCAGGATGTCGTCTACGAAAACCACTACAAACTGATCTAAGAACGGCCGGAATATGCGGTTCATCAGATCCATGAACGCTGCAGGCGCGTTTGTCAACCCGAAGGGCATTACTAGGAACTCGTAATGCCCATACCGCGTCCGAAACGCGGTCTTTGCGACGTCCTCCTCCCGGACTCGCAACTGGTGGTATCCCGAACGTAGATCGATCTTCGAAAAGCACGTCGACCCTCTCAACTGGTCGAATAGATCGTCGATTCTCGGCATCGGGTACCGGTTCTTCACCGTGACCCGGTTCAGTTTCCGGTAATCTATGCACATCCTCAGCGCTCCACCCTTCTTCTTCACGAAGAGTGCTGGCGCTCCCCACGGTGATGTGCTCGGACGTATAAACCCCTTTTTTCGGAGTTCTTCGAGCTGAGTCTTCAGCTCTGTCAGTTCTGCTGGCGCGAATCTGTAAGGCGCTACTGATATCGGCGCCGTCCCCGGCATCAGGTCGATCCTGAATTCTACCTCGCGAACTGGCGGCAACCCACTCAACTCCTCGGGAAAGACCTCTGGAAACTCGCATACTACTCGCGGTAACTCTCGGCTCTGCACGATCGACACCTCATCAACGGTGTATAATGCCGATAGGAGAATTCCGCTCTTGCTGCCCAGCGAACACGAAACGGTCGTGCTGCCTGCTGACACTGTCACCCGTCGCCGATAACAGTCGATGTACGCACGGTACCTCGCAAGCCAATCCATGCCTAAGATCACGTCGAAGGCAGTCATACCCAGCACGATTAGGTCACAAAGGAAAGAAAGGTCTGCTACTCTAACTTCGCAGGCTCGGCACACTCTAGTCAACACAACCTCACCTCCGACTGGTGTGTCAAGGCACAGAGGTGGACTCAACGGCTCACTGCTTAGCCCCAGCATCTCAGCACAAGCAGCAGAAATAAAGGAATGCGATGCGCCCGTATCGAACAGAAATGACGCCCAAGAGTTATACAACAGTAACGTACCGTGAGCGACCGAAGGGTCTGGGGACGGTCCTGCAGCACGTGAGTCGCCGACAGCATACACTCTGCCTTGCGGCGCCTGCGCTCCCTGTCTCGGAGCTGACGCGCCAGACGCCGGCTGTGCGGACCTCAACTGCTGCCTCGGAACTGGTGCGCTCGTAGATGGCTGCGAAAATCTCAACGGCTGGCCCTGACGCTGGCGAGCCTGCGGCGACTGTGCCGTGTGCGACTGCTGCGGTCGCTGCACTGACGTTCCCCCACCTTGACCGGGGCATTCCCTAGCTATGTGTCCTGTCTGGCCACATAGGTAGCACCTAACCTCGCTGCCGCTCGGTCGACTCCCCTGACTGAACCGACTACTCGTCGCCGGTAGTGCTGCGGGTCCTCTATTGCGCGGGCAATCGCGCCTCATATGGCCTGGATGCTGGCAGAGAAAACATACTGGCCTCTGGTCTGCAACGACGGGCCCCACTGATGCCACTGAACCCGACTGTCTCGGTCCGCTAAACTGAGACTGTGGTCTGAAAGACCCCACGATCCTCTGCCTCCTCGAGTCTCGGGACTCGGACAGACCTGCGACGCTGCTCGGTCGCGGTCTACTCTCACGGGCTCTCGCGGCCTCCCTAATACCTCGCTCTACGGCCACTGCCGTGTCGACCAGCTCAGAGTACACTCGAATCCTCAGGGCGAGGACTCGATCCAGAATCGAGGTCCTAAGTCCCCTCTCAAACCTCCTGCATCGGTGAGCCTCAGTCACCACCATCTCTGGTGCAAAGCGAGACAACGTCGTAAACCTAGCCTCGTACTCTGCCACCGACAAACCATCCTGTCGCAGTTCCAGGAACTGCTGCTGTCGCTCCTCCCTGGCAGACTCCGGAAAGTACTGCTCCAGGAAGACCGTCTCGAATACTCGGTAGTCACCCCCGACTCGGTCCTGCACGCGCCTCCACCAATGGTAGGCGTTGTCCTTCAGCTGATGAGCTGCAAAGGACACCCTGGTGTGCTCGTCCATGATCCCGGACGTGTCCAGGTTCCGCGTAATCTGATCCAGCCATCGCTCCGCCATATCAGGGTCTGGCTCCCCGTAGAATGAGGGTGTATCCAACCTCAGAAAATCCCTCAGCGCATGTGCCGTATGGCCCTCGGCCTGAACGGACCTCGCTGGAATAGTAGTAGCAGCAGTCGGCGGAGTCTGCGGGGCTGGCGATGCAGACTCTCTCTGCGCAATGATTGCCACTAAACTCTGCACTGTGCGGGTCAGCTCTCCTAGAATGGCCGCAGTAGGTGGGTCCGCAACTGGCGGAACGTTAGGCGGAACCACCGATGGTCCCGTGTCGTTCCTCCGATCCTCCCCAGCGGGAGCTGCCGGTCCACCCGTCGCCTCAACTGGCTCGACGGTGGGCGGTTGCGTCGGCAATCCGGCCGACCTACCTCTCCTAGGTCTAGGTGCCATGTCGTATGTATCTACTGCACAAATACACGTACACACTCAGTTCCAGAACTCACAACACAACGAGCACGCTCATTATACGGGCGTTCATATACTCTGGACACACATGTCTACAAACAACGTATTATCATACATATTTCACATGCTCGCAATCAACATATGCTCACACAATCACCACACATGGCATCACACAACCTACCACAGTCACAATCACCCCGCATACTTAGCTACATCTCGCATTTTAAAACTTATTCAACATGTAAGATTTTTTTTTTGAACATGACTAGTAAGGTCAACATCAATTTCGAACTTGCCCATATTTTCAACAATTTCCCTTTTCAATCACAAAACCCCATTTTGATATCACGTCGTCACAACCCGGTCCAGGCGTCCCCGAACTAAGAGGTAACGATCGGACATCACTACCGTCACGTTCGACCCAGGGGCGCCCCTGAGTCAAGTCGCGACGGTGAAAATATCTCACGGAAAAATCACGCACGATTTCTGACCTTGCACAACCAACACACGACAGGAGCCTAATGGACTAACTCTACCCACCTAGTTGACGTACGGCCAGAGGTGTTAAACCTAAGCTCTGATACCAAACTGTCACGCCCCAAATTCGGTAGAGACCGAGCCCGGAACGCGAACGAGGAATCAGTGTCCGAAACAACTGAAACAGTAATAGTAACCAAATAAAAAGAACACAAATACAATGAACCGCGAATTTTATAACTGCTCAAAAGAATATACAACACGAGTCAGAGACTCTGAGTATGATCAAGAAACAACAAAACGTCGACACTAAATTGTACGTCAACTAACACGCCCAAAACAACCCGGACTCTCCAGCTCCTCCAGCTTCGAGATATCCTCCTATCCACAATCACGATCCTCACCTGTCTGCAGGAAAAGTAGCAGGGGGTGAGCATTTACGCTCACCGCAACGGATACCCGACTGACAACGGCATACAAGTAATTGACAGGGTGATACATAAGCACAGTTCGAAAAAGATCAATAGTAAAACTCAACCATTATCCAAACATTTCGTCTCATTCTCAATACTCAAATCATCACACAATCAACCAAGCAACATCAATCAAACAAACCTTTCACTCAAGGAAAGGCAACAATCCGGGTACTTCGTCGAGTCCATCTTGCCAAACACGCACGGTGTTGGACAAGGTCTACACGACCAAGTGATGCAACCTATAACACGCCAGTTTACAGTCGCAAGCTGTCTGGGCCTGGTCTGCCTCCCACTTTTCGATAGCTAGTCGTAGGCGTGAAACCTCTTCGCGGCCGCCAGTTTACAGTGGCTAGCTGTCTGGGCCTGGTCTGCCCCCCACTTCTTCGATTGCTAATCGAAAGGCGTGGACGCCTCTTCGCGGCATGGATGGAGAAGCGCGGTAAGAGCGCAAATCTACCCCACCCGAACGGAGATCACGGACGTATCTTTCCCACCTGGGCGTCAACCAGCAACAAACACAAACCACCACGCACACTGGGCTCCCGCCCGTAACCAACATCCACACACACTGGGCTCCCGCCCGTAACCATCATCCACAAAACATTTCAACCACAGGAGAGAAATAATCAACTCAAGTCATTTCGATTTACATGTTAAGGCACAACATTTTCAACACATCAGATCGCATTTACCATTTACTCACAATACAGTTCAACCATAGTGAAGAATATACTCAACTCAAATCATTTCAATTTACATGTTAAGGCACGACATCTTCAAACACGTCAAATCACAATTTACCATTACTCACAATTGAACAAGCATAACACATTCAAACCAAACGCAACGAGTAAAGCGGTAACACCCCCAACAAAGCATACAGCGGAATGGCACGTCGCTGTAGTATAATCAACCTATAGACACAACCAGGTGCCCACATGCAATTCTACACATACATATACTAAGAACACAAAAGGTGCCCACATGCAATTACTAGTAACTTTCCCAAGTCATGTACGGATATACGGCTACATTTCCCTACCTCGATAATTATCCAACGTTAGCTCCAAGTCTCTCGCGACACCACGTCTAAATCCTTCCCTTTCCACGAGCGATGGAAGAATCTAATAACGACAAACGCACAAACTTTAGCAATTGATCGAAGTCCGATTCTAACGAAACTAACGCCCAAGTACACCCCAATGAGTCCCGATCACTCCAATACTTCCTAATTACACCGAGTTGCCAAAAAGGACCCGGAACGACCCAATTCGCACACTTTCCCGAATCTGCCCGGAAACGCTAAAATGACCTCGGGACCCCGAAAAATTCCATTTTCGCATCAACAAATCATAATTATATTCAAGGGGTCCAACGCAATCGACGGAACCAAATTCCGACGCCCGAGCGACTCAATCCCGTCATTAAGGTTCCTCAAATAATAAATAATCTTTTCCCACAATTCAATTCCAACAATTCTCAAATTTATTCTACGCGCATAATTAAATTCGAGATCACCAATAAAATTGACGGAATTACGTTCCGACTTCCGGGGGATTTAATCTCGACTTTAAAGTTTAGCGAAACAAACACATTTTAGCCAAATTAATTCCAATTTCTTCCAAAGTCACGAATTAGTGTTCTAGGGATTTTCCGGGATTGCATAACACGTAAAAACCCGAACTCCGGGCACGCGGGCCCCACCTCCGGTGACCGGCCGGAGCTCCGGCGAGCTCCCGGTCACCGGACAAACCTCCCGTTTGTCTCAAAACGCTCCAAATTACCCCCTTAACACTAATCCAACCTCAATCAATTCATATTCCACAACTCCATAAATCCAAACTCAAGGAAATGAGAATCCAAAACATACCTCTTGTAGCCCACGACGAGGAGAACCCGAATACGCAAAAATCAAGACGTTTGGACGGTCGGAACGTCGGGAAATCGCCACAATCTTTTCTCTTCTTCTTCCTTCTTTCTTCTTTCTCTTTCTCTTTCTCTTTCTCTTTCTCTTTCCTTGTGTTCTGCCGAGAATCAACTCCCTCCCCCTCTCTTATAACTTAAATATAATTATTTAAACATTAAACTAATAAAATAAACCTATTTTCCATTTTCTTTTAAATCTAAATTAAAACAATTAACTTTTTTTAATCACTCAAAAGTCTCCCCCCCTCTAGATACATGACAAGTGTAAAGTAGAGGGGTCCCACAAGCCACTTTTGTCATTTCGGACCCGAAATCGTCCGAAACGGACACGTTTTTCGAAACCGTCGGAACCGTGATGTTTCGCTAAATTTTAGCTTCCATATGAACCTAATATCCATAATATTACAATTCCAACTTAAAATGGCTCAAATAGTAGTCCTCGGTGACTCTCGGGTCAAAATTTGGTCAAATCGCGAATTATTAAATTTTCATCCATTTTTCACAAAATTGACCCAAATTGACCCAAATTGACCGGGAGCGGTCCTTACATGCATAACCAATCCCCACAAACATTCCAGAAGGTCCAAGAAGGTCGGAAAGATCTCGCCAAACTCCCGTCAGATATTGCTTTCTAGCCACTAAGGGAAATGACTTGATAGTTGTGGATCAGGATGATCCAACAACGTTTCGACAAGCTTTGGCCAGTACCAACTCCGATAAATGGCAGGAAGCCATGAATGAGGAAATGAAGTCCATGTACGATAACCAAATATGAAACTTGGTTGATCGAACCCCTGGGATAAAATTCATCGGTAGTAAATGGGTTTATAAGCTTAAGACCGACATGGATGGAAAGCCTCAGACCTATAAGGATAGGTTGGTCGCAAAAGGTTATCGTCAAATTGAAGGAATTGATTATGATGAAACCTTTTCACCAGTAGCCATGGTTAAATCTATCCGGATCAGTCTAGCCATAGCTGCGTATTATGATTTTGAGATATGGCATATAGATGTCAAAACCGGCTTTCTTAACGGGAACTTAAAAGAGGATGTGTATATGACACAACCTAAAGGTTTTGTTGATCCAGAGAATCTCGGAAAGATTTGTAAGCAGCAATGATCCATTTATGGATTAAAGCAGGCTTCACGGAGTTGGAATCTTCGTTTTGATGAGGTCATAAGAGAATTTGGCTTCATGAAAAACGTAGATGAACCTTGCGTTTATAAAAAAGCGAGTGACAGTAACATTATATTCCTAGTGCTTTATGTCGATGCCATTTTGATCATCGGGAAAGACATTCCTACTTTGCTTGAAGTCAAAGCTTGATTAGGGAAGTGTTTTTCGATGGACTTAGGTGATGCTGCATTTATTTTAGGCATCAAGATCTATTGAGATCGTTTCAAAAGAATTTCGGGGCTAAGTCAAAGTACTTATATTGATAAAAGTATTGAGAAGATTCTCAATGCTTGATTCTAAAAAGGGATACATACCCATGCGACATGGCGTTAAGCTCAGCAAGAAATTGTGTCCTAGTACTACTGATGAGCTGAGCAGGATGAGTAAAATCCCATACGCTTCTGCTGTAGGGTCCATTATTTATGCCATGATCTGCATGAGACCGGATGTTTCGTTCGCGCTAAGCTGTTCCAGCATATTTCAGTCTAACCCTGGCTAAGAACACTGGACTGATGTCAAGACCATCCTCAAATATTTGAGGAAGACAAAAGACACTTTCTTAGTATATGGAGGGAAAGATGAAGAAGTAGCAGTCAAGGGATATGTTGATGCTAGTTTTCAGAGAGATCCTGATGACTTCAAATCTCAGGCAGGATATGTCTTTGTATTTAACGGTGGAGCATTCAGCTGGAAAAGCTTCAAGCAAGCAACAACTGCCGATTCTACGACGGAGGCTGAGTATATAGCTGCAGTGGAAGCAGCTAAGGAGGCTGTATGGGTTAGAAGCTTTCCAACTGAATTAGATGTAATGCCGCGAGCGTCTGATCCGGTAAGCTTGTTGTGTGACAACACGAGGGCCATAACACTTGCTCAAGAGCCCAGATTCCACAACAGAACCAAGCATATACATAGAAAATATCACATTATCAGAGAGTACGTCGATAATGGTGATGTGGAGATTGCATATATTTCGAAGGATAATAACATAGCCGATCCCTTGACGAAGCCTCTATCTAGGGGTGCCATGCGAGACCTGTGACCCGACCCACCCGCTTACCCACCCGACCTGTCACCCATAGATACCTCACCCATCGGGTTACGGGTTGGATGCGGGTTGGGAATATGAAACTCGTTCAGATTACGTGTGGGTGACGGGTCCAAGGATCTAAAAATGACCACACCCGACCCACCCGATATATTGATGATAATGATACATCCCAACACCATAACCTAACCAGCACAACTATAGCCCGTTCAACACAGCCAAACAAGCACAGACCATTGATTTTGCATTCGTTGATCTGATCGGACGGTCAAAGATTACACACATGTGCATTGTCTTCACCACACACGTTAGGGTTGTTATCTCTTCGTTTCTCTCTCGGAAACGAAATTCATCTCTTCTTCAGACTTTATCTTGATCACCTATGTCTAAAAAAATACTAGTCTCTTTCTTCCTTCATTAACCTCTTTCAATCTATTCGCCAAACCTTCTTATTTTTTCTCTCGCTTTTATCTATTTCATGCTTTCAATTTCTTAACTGATTTTTTTTGCTATATTTTTTTCCTCAGGTTTCTATGGGGGTTCGACGGTGGTAAAACTAGAACAAACCTCTATAACCGCCTCTCTAGTAATTAAACGAGCCCTGAAAAAAACTCATTCATGCAATAGATTTCAAGGTTGTTTAGGTCATGTTCTTTCTCACTCTCGTCCCTTATTTTTTGTCATTGTGATTTTGTGCCTTGAAGTTATCTTTGTGTGAGATCTATTAGTTTCAGTGCTTCAGAGAGTGGATTTGTGTGTGTTGACTATCATTTTCTGTGTTAATATTATATGATGACTGTTTGTGTATTCAAATTTTTTTGGTTTTGATTTAGTGGTATTTTGGCTTATCATGGCGGTGTTGGTTTTATATTTAGAAGTTGAGATGTTGGTAAAAGATGTTTTAAGCTTCTAAATTATATGTATTTGTCTTGCTAAAATTTAATTTTATTGTATATATACAAAATTTTCATTCATAAAAAGTTAATAGAGTAGAATTATTAAAAGAGGATGCGAGCATCTGAGTGGTACATATTGTCTTGTTGAAGTGCTTAATCTTTTCTTAACATGTCTGTTACTTTGGGTGATTTACAAAAAATATGTTTTCAGCTCTTACTGTAACTGAGTTTATAATAGGGGAAATTGTTGATCACTACTCTCTACTATGCAACTTTTGCATGTCACTGCCCTCTACTTTTTTTAGTTGCATGTCACCACTATAAGGTTTCATTTCGTTGCACCGTCCATCAAAGAGCTAAGTTTGATGTAAAATGTCAATAATACCCTTGTATTAAAAAAAATATCTTTTGAACTTTTTTTAAAAAAAATATTTTTTATCAGTTAAATAATAAAATTATGATTTCAAAATTATTTTTCTTAAAAAATGGTTTTTTCAGAAAAATATTCAAAATAAAAAACAACTTTTAACAACGTTTTTTTTAATATATATATATTTTAATAAATATATATATATATTTTTAAAATAATATTCAAATCAGTTTTTTATTATTTATTCCATAATTTTTTTTAACAAAATAAGTTAGACAAATGATTTTTTTTTCATTTTTTCGTTTTTTAAATACAAGGGTATTTTAGTCATTTAAATATTTCACTTTCAAATTTTATTAAAGGACTAAAATACCATTGTATTTCAATAATGAAAAAAATCATTTATTTAACTTATTTTTTAAATATTTTTATGGAATAAATAATAAAAAACTTATTTGAACAATATTTTTTTTAAATATATTAAAAATAAAAAAACATTGTTAAAAGTGGTTTTTATTTTTAATATTTTTTTGTAAAAAACCATTTTTTTGAAAAAAAATAATTTTCAAATCAGTGTTTTATTATTTATCGGATAAAAAATATTTTTAAAAAAAAAAACGAGTTCAAAAGATATTTATTTTTAAGTTTTGAATCTTTTTTAATATAAGTATATTATGGACATTTTACATCAAACATAACTCTGTGATGGACGGTGCAACTAAATGAAACCTTACAATGGTGACATGCAACTAAAAAAAGCAGAGGGTAGTGACATGCAAAAGTTACATAGTAGAGGGTAGTGATCAGCAATTTCCCCTTTATAATATCATGTTATTTAATAGTTGTTCAATTGCTCCTTGTAGGCTTGTAAAATGGAAAGTGTGCAGTCGCTGGAGCTGGAAACTGCACCAATCAATTTATAATTGATTTTGTTGTTATGTAATTGTAATTGTAAATGTGTAATATGGGTGTTTTAATTGTGTTTTTACTTATGATTTTTAAGCAATTGTAATAAAATTGGATTTAATTTTCATAAATCAATGGGCCTGAAAATTTTACAATAATTGGACAGATTATTAAAAGTTGGCCCAACTAAAATCGGCCTATAAAAGTCGGTTCTACGGGTCACCCACCCGACCGACCAACCAACCCATCGGGTGAAAAAAGTGTTGAGAAACGGGTGTATGGGTCAGGTTCAGGTCTTCAAGCCCCCACCCATATATGAACGGGTGGGTGGGATTTTTGGTCGGGTAGGTGAAGACCCGACCAATGGACACCCCTACCTTTGTCACAACTTAAGCATGAGAGGTATGTGAAGTCTATGGGTGGGAGTAGATTGGAACTTAGGATGGAACTAGGGGTAAGTGGGAGATTGTTAGATTTGTGCCTTAGTCTAGTGTAATAAGTTCGTATGTATATAATGATTTATCATCTTTCGAATAAATAAAACGACATTATATTACTAATGTGTTGTAGTAATATATTAAACGTAATTTGATCTACATCATTATGTGTGTCATCACTAATAGTAGAACTGTAGATCAGTAAGAATTACATTTAATGAGTCCATGATCAGTTAAGCTTCATTATGAAGTGATCAGTATGAGGTTAACTGTTTATGATCACCCTCTACTAATCATGGCAGGGTAGTGTCGGAGTTAGATCATAGATATCATTAGGGAGATGATATTGGACGGCCCGATGGGGAGTATGTAGCATAGATGTTGTCATGAGCATACTCATATATCGTAGTTTGTCATTGTATCCTTAGACCGAGGAGTCTTTGTGATCACTGTGTAGAAAGTATCTAAGTTTGACTTAGTCTAACATTGCTTGTAAAAGGGTAGCCATAAGGGCTTTGATCAGCTTAGGTATAAGTTACATGAGTGAACTCGAAAGACGGCTAAGGGATTTATCCCTCATACTCTGGTATGGGATTGATATATGTTTAGGTCACTTGATGAGTATGACTGAAAGATATTGCATGGCCATGGGGGAGATATTTTGTATCAGTTTTCAGTCATCTCAGACATCGAGAAACAGTGATTGATTAAATAAGAATGACGGTTCTATACCTTTGATCAATCTAGATATCGGGTGATAAAAGGATAGTGACATGGACAATAAGAGGTTAAATCGAATCATCGATATTCATGGACGTTGAGTAATCATAATGTCTTGCTAGAGACAACTTATGATGGAAATGACAAATAGTAATTTTACCAGTCTGCCAACGGATCGTGAGCCTAGAGGGTCACACACTTTAAGAAAGGCATAGTAAAAGGGACTTGGAGAAGTCAGTATGAGAGAATTATGAGGATTGGGAATAATTCTCCTTTCTGTTTAGTTAAGTCGAAGCGAATTGGTGTAAACAAGAAATCGGTTTAAGATCGGACTAGCTAAACCGTTTAATTAAAACCTAATTTGAATGGGTTTAATTAATGGTTAGCTAAATGGGCTTTAAGCCCATTCTCAATATTAATTAAAATTAATATTAATAGATTAAAAATTAGGAAGTTATTTTTCAAAATCAAAATTAATTTTTTATTTTGGTCTTCAACTTTCCATTTCTTTCTCCGATTTTTAGTCCTCTTCCTCCCCCCTTTTGGCTAAGTTAACCAACCTCTCTCTCTCACTATTTTTTATTCTTCTTCATTTTAAGTTTCTAGCAAAAACAAGAGAAGAAACCAAGAAAGAAAAAGTGTCTTGCTTATGTGGATTAACTCTAGAGAGTGTACATTTGTATACTTGGTGATTAGATCATAAGAAGAAAGGTATTTTTTTATTTTTACATGAATTTTATGTGCTGAAAATTGATTCTCGCATGATGATCTTCAAAGTTTTTCATGAATCCATGATTATAATTACATGAGGTTTATTGTTTGGAACCCATGGATTCCTTCACTCGGGTCATCCAATTACATTCTCCAGATGATATTCGTGATATGACTTTGGCAGTCCCACTACCTTGATCAACATGACTTGATATTAAGTCATCATCACACTAGTCACTTATTAGATAAGTATCTGACTAGGGATCCATCAAGCATAACTTGATAACATCTACAGGTTCTGTTGTTCTTGTGTAAACACTAACGACTTTAGATTAAGTTATCGCTTGACACATTATCAAAACACAATGATAATGCAAATGTCATTCATTGCTAAACAAAAGATTACATGGAAAAGACTTGGACTAGGGCACAAGCTCTTACAATCTCCCACTTGCCCTTAGCTCCAATCTAAATCCCAACGTAAACCCATTGACCTTACACGACCTTCATGTTTAGGTTTTGAGAGAGCCTTTGTCAGTGGGCCGGCTGCATTATCTTCTGTCGCAATCTTACAAATCTTCACTTCACCTTGTTCGATGTATTGTCGAATCAATAGAAACCGCCTCTGTACATGTTTGGATCTAACATGCGCTTTGGGCTCCTTACCATGTGCTATGGCGCCAGTGTTGTCTCAGTACAAGTTCATAGGATCGGACGAATTCTTCATTACGTCCAATCTTGCCATGAACTTCCAGATCCACACAACCTCTTTTGCCGCTTCTTCAGCAGCTATGTACTCGGCCTCTGTGGTAGAATCTGGAACAGTCGACTGCTTAAAGCTCTTCCAGCTGAAAGCCCCACCGTTTAGTGTAAACACGTATCCAGACTATGACCGTGAGTCATCCGAGTCAGTCTGAAAACTGGCGTCGACGTATCCTGTCACCTCTAACTCCTCATCTTTCCCCCCGTAGGCTAAAAAGGCATCCTTAGTCCTCTTGAGGTACTTCAGGATCGTCTTCACTACTGTCCAGTGGTCCTCTCCGGGGTTAGACTGGAATCTGCTAACGCAGGACAGGTCATAAGAGACATCAGGTCTCGTGCAGATCATGGCGTACATGATGGATCCTACTGCAGATGCATAGGGTATTCGACTTATGCGCTTCAACTCATTAGGTGTTGTGGGACACTAATTCTTGCTGAGCTTCACTCTGTGTATCATGGGAAGGAATCCCTTCTTGGATTCGTGCATCGAAAATCTCTTCAAGATTTTGTCTATATAAGTGGTTTGGCTCCGCCTGAGTATCCTCCTCGGGCGATCTCGATAAATCTTGATCCCTAGGATATACGCGGCTTCGCCTAAGTCCTTCATCTCGAAACACTTCCCCTGCCAAGCTTTAGTGGCTTGGATGGTGGGGATGTGGTTTCCGATAAGGAGTATGTCATCGACATATACCACTATGGACACAATTGCACTCCCATTTTCCCTCTTGTACACGCAAGGCTCGTCTTCATTTTGCATGAAACCAAACTCTTTTATGGCTTCATAAAATCAACGATTCCAACTCCGAGAAGCCTGCTTCAATCCATAAATGGACCTCTGCAGCTTACAAATCTTTTCGGCATTCTTTGGATCGACAAAACCCTGAAGTTGTGTCATGTACACATCCTCAGTTAGCTTCCCATTAAGAAAAGCAGTCTTGACATCCATCTGCCATATCTCATAGTCGTGATGTACAACTAATGCGAATAGAATCTGGATCTATTTGACCATGGCCACTGGCGAGAAAGTTTCATCATAATCTACTCCATGGATTTGCCTAAAACCTTTCGCGACCAGTCGGGCCTTATAGGTCTGAGGAACTCCATCCATGTCAGGTTTGATCTTAAATATCTCTTTGCACCCGATGGTATTAACACCAGGGGTTGGATCCACCATGTTCCAAACTTGGTTCTCATGCATGGATTCCATCTCCTCCTTCATGGCGCTTAACCATTTCTCGGAATCAGAAATCCCCATGGCTTCTTGATAGGATGTCGGATCATCAGAATCTACATTCTTCAAGTCACCACCCTCACTCACCATGAATCTGTATCTGACGGGTGTCTGACGAGTCCTTTCAGAACGCTGTGGGGCTTCAGGAACTATGTTTGGCACTGCATGTGCCTCTTGTTCCAGCTCAGGCTCTACCTTTACAGTATTTTTCAAGATTCTCAATATTCGTGCCATCTCGGATTTCATCCCGATGCACAGTCCACCCACTGGTTGTTTTGGAGAGGAATTTCTTCTCCAAAAAGACACCTTTCCGAGCAACAAATACTTTGTTCTCATCGGGTTTGTAGAAGTCGTACCCAAAAGTCTCTTTCGGATACCCTACGAAGATACACTTGTCAGATCTTGGTTCGAGCTTTTCTGCCATAAGGCGTTTGACGTAAGCCTCGTAACCCCAAATCTTGATGAACGACAACTTGGGACGTTTCCCACTCCACACTTCGTATGGTGTTGTCTCCACCGTCTTCGTAGGCGCCTGGTTCAGTATGAACGCATCTGTCGCAAGAGCGTATCCCCAAAAAGATACGGGGAGATCTGTTTAACTCATCATAGAGCGAACCATGTCCAACAAGGTTCGATTTCTCCTTTCGGACACACCGTTGAATTGAGGTGTTCCTGGCAGAATCCATTTAGACAAAATCCCACACTCTCCTAGGTGGTCGATGAAGTCTTGGTTCAAGTATTCGCCACCTCAGTCTGAGCGAAGTGCTTTAACTTTCTTCCCAAGTTGATTTACAACTTAATCCTTAAACTCCTTGAACTTCTCAAATGAGTCAGACTTATGTCTCATTAGATAGACAAAACCATATCTACTATAATCATCAGTAAATGTGATAAAGTAACAGAATCCCCTTCTAGCCTGTGTACTCATAGGCCCACATACGTCAGTGTGTATTAGGCCCAACAAGTCACCCGCCCTCTCACCCCTACCGGTGAAGGGCGACTTCGTCATCTTGCCCATCAAACAAGATTCACACCTATCAATTTGTTCGAATTCAAATGGACTTAACAGTCCACACTTATGAAGTGCTGATAGTCGTCTCTCGCTTGTGTGGCCCAGACGGAAGTACCATAATCGAGTCTCACTCGATTCATCAACCTTGAACCTTTTGGTATTTACATTTTATATACCTCATTCTCGTTGATGTCACTAGTTTTCAAAACATACAGACCATTAACAAGCAATGCTTCCCCATAACAAACATTCTTTCTATAAATCTTGAAAAGACCATTGTCAATAACAAAATTGAAACTTTCAATGTCTAAAACAGAAATAGAAATAATGTCTTTACGGAAAGAGTGCACACAATAAACATTGTTCAAAATCAAAAGAAGTCCCGACGGGAGACTGAGACGAACGACCCCTACGGGTGTTGCCACGACACTCTTGGCATCTGCAACCCGTATGTCCGCTTCATCACCAACCAAATCTCGTCTACTTTCCAGCACCTGCACATCAACACAAATGTGAGATTGCGATCTGGAATCTAGCACCCAACTACAGCTAGTATACAGATTTACTTCAATGAAAAAAATACCTGAAGCGCCAGTCCTACTGGCCTTCTTCTGCTCCTCTAGGAACTTCTTGCAGTCCCTCTTCCAGTGACCACGCTGATCGCAGAAGAAGAAGATGGCGTCCTTCATGTCCAACTTAGCCTTGCCCTTTCCCTTGAGCGCGGACTTGTCCTTATGAACCTCAGAACCCTTCCCTTTCCCATCAGTCGGTTTGGAAGACTTTACCGAGCTCCCACCAATTCTCTTGAAGCTGGTGCCCCCTTTGACCATCATCATCACTTTTGGTTTCACCCTTGAGGTTTATCTCGGCAGATACAAGCATGCCGTGCAGCTTTGTGATGGTCTTCTGCATGTTGTAGTTCATGATGAACCCATCATACATGGAAGAGAGAGTTGACATGATCATATCGACCTTCAACTCATCAAAGAATACGACACCCAGCCTAGCTAGGTGCTCGAACTGGCCCTTCATTTTCAGCACATGACGGCTGAATGACTGTCCAGATGGCATCTTGGTGAACATCAAGCTCTTGACAGACTTGAACCTTTCGGTTCTAGCCTTCTCTTTGAACATCTCCTTGAGTTGTTCCATTATGGAGAATGAGTTCCCACTAACATCCATTAGTTGTTTCTGGAGATCAGCCTCCATCGTGCTAATCATGAGGCATCCCACATCGAGCGAGTCGTTAAGGCGCTTTTTATGAGCGTCCCTAACACTCCTCGTGGAACCCGCATCTGGCACTAGGGGTATGGGCTCGTCAAGCTCATGTTCCTTCCTCTCGTGCTTAAGTACAATTCTCAAGTTACGCTCCCAGTCGAGGAAGTTCGTTCCACTAAGTTTCTCCTTGTCCAGGATCGACCTTAGTGACAACTTGTGTGCTTGACTTGCTATCATTATCTACAAACATCAATAAATTGAAGTTAGACTATGAATTTATCTATGAAGATTTGTTGCAAAACCTTGACCATTTTGATCATTTGCAAGAATCAAGAACCAAGACCCTTGATTCACCCTCTTGAAGTGAGTCAATGCATCAACGCTTCAATTAGGTTATGTAGGTAGGAATATTTTCCAATCACACCACATGTGACTCTTGGCCAGAACAAATGTACTAAGTACATTGGCATTGTTCTATCTGATGCTCTAGGTCGGCGCAATCATAGATATGTGGACCAGATCTTGATAGGAGAGAGCTAATGCATCTACGCCCCAACCAAATCTCTCCGCATCCTCTAGCGATGCTTCCATGAATGCTCTACTAACGCACACGACGTTCATGGCCTAGTTGAGTCAACCAAATAATGACTTGTGGATAGATTTTGAGTTGGAGAGAGGTAATGCATCTACGCCCCAAACATAACTTGTCCACATCCACTTGCTTTGCTTCCACGAACGCTCTGCTAACGCACAAGATGTTCGTGGTCACGCAGTTTTGTAGAGTGTCAAAATTGGATAACATCATCGCATGACTCAATTTCTTTTCGATATGATCAAGTTTTGCGAGACATGTACCTAGTACATTCTCTACATGACAACTGTTCATCCGTACTGGGTACGATGATATGTTTCATGCTTCACTTAGTTTTGTATGTCCGAGTTCACGTTATTTAACTAATTTTAGACATGCAAAACATATGTATGTTTAAACTTATCATGCTCTCATGCATATAAAATTAACATACATTACTAATCATGCAAGTCTAAAAGCACAATATAAACATGTATAGCCTAAGCCCATATCTAGGTTCGATCTTTAGGGGGGGCGGTCCATAAAAGTCTACAACTATACAAGTCTTCTTCATCTCTGGCGACGCTTCCACTACATCATTGACGTCTCCACGACTCAACGCCACCTCCACGACTCAACGCCACCTCCAAGACATCTCTGGGAAGTGTGTTTACATAAAATATCAACGGCTCGCGGGCCAGGTATAAATATAATACATTTAAACAACGACGCATCTCCTCGCAAAATATACAACCCAAATGTTAAGATGGCACAACCTGTAGGGTTTTGGAGCGTTCAAGATCATCGAGATAGCGAAAGCATAAACAATAAGAACTCCAAAAACTGTCCAAGAACATTAACCATTAAATCTGAAGGAAAAATCTATTCCACAACAGTTTACCTTTTAGTCTTTGTTGAATCAAGAAAGAAGAACTAGATGATCTTCTTCTCTAGAGCAAGTCCAAACCAAGAGGATGATCCTTATAATCCAACACACTTAGCCTACTAGAACTAATATGTGAAGAACAAGAGAGCAAAGAGAGGAGAGAGAGAGAGGTGGCCGGCCAAGGTGAGTGAGTGAGAGAGTGTGAGTGAATTAATTAGATATTTGTCTACCTCTTCAACTCATAAGGCATGGTTGATTAAAGTAACAAATGATGAAGGCATGGGTTAAAGGCAAGTCATCACCTAATCCCCTTAAATCACTCTCCTCTTAATCAACAACACCAACTAAGCATGGTGTGTGGCCCCCACACTTGGACCCACCAATGTGGCCGGCCATAAGAGGTTTATTGGGCCTTGTTGGGCCTTTGTTGGGCCGGCTTGGTGACCTCAGGGGCCGAGCCCAATGGGCTCGCCCATGCGGTCGTGTGCCGTGTCCAAAAATTATTCGACCCTTTTGTCGTTACTTATCAAACAAAGTCCAACGCGACATCGACGAAGAACTCAGTTTTCTCGATTCGCTAATCATTCTCACAAAACCGAACCCATGGCCTAAAACCCTCAGTTTTGGCCATGTCTTGCTCCTCAAGAAACGCTAATGTTTTTTTGTCTCAAGTTATCCATATTGTATGTGTCTGACCCTCCAGGCTAATGCCACCGTTGCCAGATCGGCGCAAGATATCTCTCTTGCCCGATCCATCATAAGTGGTCTCGAGTAAGACATTATGATTACACAAGGTGCATGATGATCGATGATTCGATTTAACCTTGAGCGTACAAGTCACTATCCTATTATCTCTAGACATCCCGATTGATCACAAGGCATAGAGTCGTCATCCTTGGTTAACCAATCATTGTTACTTGATATGCGAGACGACTGAGAACTGATAACCCGTATCACTGGCATGGCCATGCTCTTTTTCTCAGTCACTCTCAATCAAGCGGCCTAAAAGAGGAATCTTTCTCATACCGTAGTACGAGGGATAAATCCCTTAGCCGTCTTTCGTGTCACTCATGCAGTCCGTTCCGCCACCCAATCATGCCCGTTATTGCAATCCTGTTACGAAAAACGTTAGGCGCAAGTCAAAGCCATACGTCGACCGCATAGCGATCACAAAGACTCCTTTGTCTAAGGATATCGTGACAAGCTATCGCATTTGAATATGTTCATTGCTTAATCTATGAAACACTATTCAAAGCGGGCCGTCCGATATCAATCACCTCATGATATCTATGATATGATTCCGGGATCCTACATCCCTATGATAAGCAGAACTACATCATTGAGAACCATCCTCATACTGGTCGCTTCGATTGAACCGTATATTGACCAGGGACTCGTTAAGTGTTATCCGTACATATTTATGGTTCTACTACTTTAGTGGTCATAAATCAGATCATGCCTAACATATTACTTCAACACACAAGTAATACAAAGCCGTTTTATTTATTACAAACGATGATTATACATAGACATTTATAGACTACTAGCAATTGGACTAGGGAATAAAAATGCTATCAATCTCCCACTTGCCCCTAGTTCTAATCTAAGTCCCAATCTATCCCCATTGACCTAACATGTTTATCATGTTTTGCTTGAGGAAGAGCCTTGGTCAAGGGGTTGGATGTGTTATCATCAAATGCAACGTAGTGGATCTTCACGTCACCTCTAGCAACTATGTCCCGGATGATGTGATACTTCCTGAGTACATGCTTGGATCTGTCTTGTGCCCTGGGTTCATTAGCTTGCGCAATGGCCCCGGTGTTGTCACAATATAAGTCTACTAGGTTAGATGGGTTTTGAATTACACATAACCCATCCATGAAACTCCTGATCCATACAGCCTCCTTTGCTGCTTCCGATGCAGCAATATACTCAACTTCCGTTGTAGAGTCAGTGATGGTGTCCCACTTCTTGCTTTTCCAGCTGAATGCTCCACCGTTCAACGTAAATACATATCCCAACTGACTCTTAAAGTCATCAAGGTCTGTCTGGAAACTAGCGTCAACATATCCTTTGACAACTAGATCATCATCACTCCTTCCCCCGTATACAAGAAAAGCGTCCTTGGTTTTTCTCAAATATTTGAGAATTGCCTTGACTGCAATCAAGTGTTCCTCACCTTGTTGGGATTGATGTCTACTGGTACAGCTTAGGGTGAATGAGACATCCGGTCTCGTACATATGATGGCATACATTATGGACCCTATTGCCGAAGCATATGGGATCTCATTCATTCTTTTTAGCTCCTCAGGTGTCTCAGCACACTAATTCTTACTAAACTTTATGCCATGACGCATGGGCAGCAGTCCTTTCTTGGAATTATGCATTGAGAATCTTCTCAACACTTTGTCTATATAGGTTCTTTGACTTAAGCCCAAGACCCGATTGGCACGATCTCTATATATCTTGATCCCCAAAATATATGAAGCCTCGCCTAAGTCCTTCATTGTGAAACACTCACCTAACCAAGCCTTTTTCAAGAGCAAGGTAGGGACATCGTTTCCAATGAGCAATATGTCATCGACATAGAGCACCAAAAAGACTACCCTACTCCCATCTGCCTTTTTATACACGCAAGGTTCATCACCGTTCTTGATGAAGCCAAACTGTTTCACAGCTTCATCAAAACGTTGGTTCCAACTCCGAGATGCTTGCTTCAAAACGTTGGTTCCAACTCCGAGATGCTTGCTTCAAACCGTAAATTAATTTGAGCAACTTACAAATATTTCCCTTATTCTTTGGATCCTCAAAACCCTCAGGCTGGGACATATAAACGTCCTCAGCTGACCTCCCATTAAGGAAAGCGATTTTGACATCCATTTGCCATATCTCATAATTATGATAAGCTGCTATGGCAAGTAGAATGCGAATAGATTTGACCATAGCTACTGGAGAAAATGTTTCCTCATAGTCAATTCCGTGGACTTGTCGATAACCTTTTGCTACCAGTCTTGCTTTATAGGTCTGAGGTTTGCCATCCATGTCTATCTTTATTTTAAAGATCCATTTACACCCAATGATTTTTACGCCAGGGGTTTGATTCACCAAATCCCACACTTGATTATCTGACATGGATTGCATTTCTTCCCTCATGGCTTCCAGCCATATCTTAGAGTCGGTTCTGTCCATGGCTTCTCGAAAGGTAGCTGGATCATTGTCCACTAACACCAAGTCATCACCTCTAGTTACTAGAGAACCGTATCTGATAGGTGCATGACTTGTCCTTTCAGACCGCTTTGGACCGTCCTCATTAACTGTAGCTATTGGTTCTTGCTCGACGACCACTTCTGGCTCTACTTCTTCTTTGGGGTCGTCTAGTGGTTCCTGAGCAACTATCTCATCCAGAATTTCATTAAGATGAATAGTCCTCCCACTGAATGTCTTGGAAATAAATTCCTTTTCCAAGAATATCCCACCTCGGGCGACAAATACTTTGTTCTCGCTCGGTTTATAGAAGTAGTATCCCTTTGTTTCTTTGGGATATCCGACGAAAATGCACTTATCTGACCTTGGTTTGAGCTTGGTTGTAAGCAACCGTTTTACAAAAGCCTCGCAACCCCAGATTTTCAGGAAAGACAAAACGGGTTCCCTCCCGTAGCATTTCTCGAATGATGTCCCTTCCACTGCTTTCGACGGAGCCTTATTTATTATGAACGCGACCGTTTGTAGAGCGTAACCCTAGAAGGAGATCGGGAGATCATTGTGACTTAACATCGATCGAACCATATCCAACAATGTTCGATTCCTACGCTCGGACACACCATTAAGTTGTGGTGTTCTTGGCGGAGTCCACTGAGATAGTATTCCACATTCTGTAAGATGACTAAGAAACTCTTCGGATAAGTATTCTCCACCCTGATCAGAACAGATTGCCTTAATACTTTTTCCGAGTTGGTTTTCTACTTCAGTCCTAAACTTTTTGAATTTATCAAAAGCTTCGGACTTATGTCTCATGAGATAGACATAACCATATCTACTGAAATCATCAGTAAATGTGATAAAGTAGCCTAAACCACCTCTGGCTGGTGTACTCATTGGTCCACATACGTCTGAATGTATTAGACCCAATAGATCACCTGCCCTCTCACCAGTACCGGTGAAGGGCGCTTTAGTCATCTTGCCCATTAAACAAGCCTCGCACCTTTCAATCGTTTGGAATTCGAATTGACTTAAAAGTTCGCACTTATGAAACGCTGAGATGCGTTTCTCGTTTATATGACCTAGACAAAAATGCCAGATAAGAGTTTGGTCTAAATCATCAGTTTTAAACCTCTTAGCATTAACATTATAGAGCATGTTGGATCTCGAGTTTTGCATATTTAATATGTATAAACCTCCAACTGTGTGAGCATTTCCATAATACATGTTATTGCGCATAATATTAAAAAACTCGTTCTTAATATCAAAATAATAACCTTCTTTTTCAAGAAGGGATATTGATACAATATTCCTGCTGAAAGCAGGTACGCAAAACACATCTAGGAGTTCTATTACAAGCCCATTGGGTAAAACAAGATACACCGAACCCACAGCAGTTGCGGCGACACGCAAGTTGTTCCCAACTCTTAGGTCCACCTCGTTTTCACCCACATCTCTTCTACTACGCAGTACCTGCATATCCGCACATACATAAGACTCAGCTCCATTGTCTAGTACCCAAGCATTTATAGTAGAAAGATTTAGCTCTAATGGAATACTTGACGAAGTAGCGGCCCCACCGCCCTTCCTCTAATCATCCTTCAGCTGCTGACAGTCCTTTTTCCAATGACCAGGCTTTTGGCAGTAGAAACAGACCGACTCTTTTACGTTCCCCTTGCCCTTCATGGGCATGGAAGGTTTAGGAACAAAAGGCCGTCTGTTTTTCCCTGCCAGGTGCATTGGGTCTTTACCCTTATCACCACCAGCTTTAATGCCGGATCCCTTCACCATAAGAACACCTTTGGGCGTACTTCCCCTTATGCTCTTTTCGGCAGTCACTAACATGATGTGCAACTCCGATGCGGTCTTGTCCATGTCATGCATGTGATAGTTCATGACGAATCCACCATACGCATGAGGAAGGGATTGCAGAATGAAATCTGCAGCCATCTCATTTTCCATAGTCATTCCGAGACTAGTTAGATGATCGAGATGTCCCTTCATGCGTAGGAGGTAAGGACCTACGGAGCTGCCTGCTGACATTTTGCAGGCAATGAGTTCTCGGAGAACAGTGTATTTTTCAATACGTATTTTCTCCTTGAACATATCCTTGATCTGTGCAAATATAGCAAAAGGATCATGGGATAGCTCCATAAACTGTTTCCGGAGGTCCGCCTCCATACAGCCCAGCATGACACACGCAACGTCGATAGAGTCGCTAAGGTGTTTCTGGTACGCATCCTTAACGACCCTCGTTGCATTGGCAGCTGGCTCCACCGGGATAGTCTTGTCTAGGACGTACTCCCTGCGTTCTAACTTTAACACAAGTCGCAAATTTCTGTACCAGTCCAGATAATTTGTTCCATTAAGCTTACACTTATCAAGTATAGCCCTCAATGACAAATTAGACGAGTTTGTTGAATTACCAGCCATTTTCTACACGAAGAAAGTAAATTTAATCAGAAAAGTTGAATAAGTTTACGAAGATCCGAATGAACACCAACCATCCGATTCTAAGGTTTAGAATCTTTAAATCAAGATCCCTGATTTGTCAATTGAAGTACACTAAGGCGCACCGCTCGAATTGACCCATTTAGGTAGGACGTCCATCCAATTACAACCTGTGTAATTCTTGGTCAGGGTATGTGCAAAAGCACACGGCTTACCCTTCTAATGCCCCAGCTCGACCTCAGGCCGAGAATCGTGGTCGAGTCAACCAACCTTCACATATGCATCAGTTTTGTGCAGATGCTCCGCTAAGGCAACGACATCCCACAAGGTTGACCATTCCATATAGAACCCATTCTATCGGTGCTCCGCTAAGGCGCACGACACCGAGAGAATGTTTCTACATGGGTGTGAATTTGGGTAGCATCTCACATGACTCAAATTATGTTGTGATTGGTTGTGTTTAATATTTCGAAAGTATTTTGGTACAATTACGAACCCGTCATTAACAACACGTGTTGTGACCTTTCTAATTGTATCACATACTATCTTCTTTTGAAGCCGTCATTTGCAACCCGTGCAAACACGTTTCAAATTGAACTCATCCATCACAACCCGTGCTTTAAACATGCAAATAAATTAAAATCATTTTTATTTTTTCACTTGAGGTGATGGCTTATAATCTCATAAGCTAAGCATGCAAGCATATAAATTATCATCTAATAATTCAAGCAAGCATTTTAAAGCATTTAAATATGCATCAATAGCCCATCCTATCCTTAAGATTCTACGAGACATAACATCTTCTCGTCTTCCCCATTCGGGCTCCCACTAGCTCTTAGACTTCCTCCAAGACCGTCATTATGCTCGATTTTCCATCCTTTTCGACTTTGAGTAGAAATTACAATTAATACTCGGTTCGTAGACCGGATAAAAATAATTACACTTTAAGGGCTTGAATGAAAGAATAATTACACGCTAACACTAACGGTGTGCAAACCGTGAAAGCGATAAAATTCTAATGGGCTATTAATGCATCATACATTTATATCACATCATCCAACATGTTATCACACAAACATGTCATCAAATAATATGCAATATTCCGCTTTTAATTTTGCCAAGTTGCTTGGTCGGGTTTATCGAAACTAGACCTTTTCGAAAAACGGTTTATCGAAACCGATCAAATTTGAAAGTTTTCGAAATATTGGATAGCGAGGTTTGTGCCACAGATCAAAAATCACCGTGCACGAACCAAGTCGGGCCCAAGCCAAATGGGCCGAAGCCTATTGGGCTGAGCCCAAGCCCACGGCCCAGTTTGGGCTTTGGAAAGCCCAAACCTGGGCTTGCCTCCCCTCTCGGCCTCGGCCAAGAGAGGGGATGGCCCCGGTCACCGCCGGCCAACCCCGGCCTCCGGTGACCTCTGCCCGGTACCTCCAATTCGGCTCCCTGAGAGTCCCGTCTCGGACTCGATAAATATAATAAAAATCCGAAAAATTCCAAATTCAATATATTTTCCAAAAATAACAAATTTCATGCAAATTACCCAAAAAGCGTTAAAAACATGTTATCAACCAATATGGCACGCAAATCATTATAAAATCGAAACAAGTTCAACAAAACAAAGATTAAGAGGGTTAACCACGCTCTAATACAACTGTAGGGTTTTGGAGCGTTCTGGATCATCGAGATAGCGGAAGCATAAACAATAAGAACTCCAAAAACTGTCGAAGAACATGAACCATTAAATCTCAAGGCAAAATCAATTCCACAAGAGTTTACCTTTTAGTCTTTGTTGAATCAAGAAAGAAGAACTAGATGATCTTCTTCTCTAGAGCAAGTCCACACCGAGAGGATGATCCTTATGATCCAACACACTTAGCCTACTACAACTAATGTGTGAAGAACAAGAGGGCAAAGAGAGGAGATAGAGAGGTGGCTGGCCAAGGTAAGTGAGTGAGACAGTGTGAGAGAATTAATTAGATATTTGTCTACCTCTTCAACTCATAAGGCATGGTTGATTAAAGTAATAAATGATGAAGGCATGGGTTAAAGGCAAGTCATCACCTAATCCCCTTAAATCACTCTCCTCTTAATCAACAACACCAACTAAGCAAGGTGTGTGGCCCCCACACTTGGACCCACCAATGTGGCCGGCCATAAGAGGTTTATTGGGCCTTGTTGGCCCTTTGTTGGGCTGGCTTGGTGACCACATGGGCCGAGCCCAATGGGTCGGTGCGTCATCGACGAAAAACTCAGTTTTCTCGATTCGCTAAAACCCTCCAGGCTCATGCCACCGTTGCTTGTCGTTACGAAAAACTCAGTTTTCTCGATTCGCTAAAACCCTCAGTTTTGGCCATGTCTTGCTCCTCATGAAACGCTAATGTTTCTTTGTCTCAAGTTATCCATATTGTATGTGTGTGACCCTCCAGGCTCATGCCACCGTTGCCAGATCGGTGCAAGATATCTCTCTTGCCCGATCCATCAAAACATGATGAAGAACTGATAACCCATATCACTGGTATGGCCATGCTCTTTCTCTCAGTCACTCTCGATCAAGCGGCCTAAACAGATATCTTTCCCATACCGTAGTACGAGGGATAAATCCTTTAGCCGTCTTTCGTGTCACTCATGCAATCCGTTCTGCCACCCAATTATGCCCGTTATTGCAACCCTGTTACGGAAAGCGTTAGGCGCAAGTCAAAGTCGTACGTCGACCGCATAACGATCACAAAGACTCCTTGGTCTAAGGATATCCTAACAACTTATCGCATTTGAATATGTTCATGGCTTAATCTATGAAACACTATTCAAAGCGGGTCGTCCGATATCAATCACCTCATGATATCTATGATATGATTTCGGGATCCCACATCCCTATGATATGCAGAACTACATCATTGAGAACCATCCTCATACTGGTCGCTTCGATTGAAGCGTATATTGACCAGGGACTAGTTAAGTGTTATCCGTACAGATTTTTGGTTCTACTACTTTAGTGGTCATAAATCAGATCGTGCTTAACATATTACTTCAACACATAAGTAATACAAAGCCGTTTTATTTATTACAAACGATGAAATTGGACTAGGGCACAAAAATGCTATTACAACCGCCATTTTATATTTACAAATCCAATGCAATATAAACAGTCTTGTCTTGATTGGCTTTAGTTATACATCATGTGATCTAACTTGAGCATGTTGCAAGGATATCATGTTATCAAACATATATGTTGTCACACAATGCATGTTAACAATCACATTAAATCATATTTTAACTTTTATGATTTTAGTGTATCGATCTCACTTGGCACTCGAAAATCCCGATCTCGAAATCCTAAACCGAGACTCCTGCGTTTTCCCATGAAAATTGGGAATCGATCATTCGATATAATCGCAAGGACTCGGCCCCGCTGCCGGTCGATGTAATCACTTCATCAATCGGTATGTTGAAACTCTAGTGTATCGAGCAAAACCCTAATAGGTCGCCGGGCGATAAAAAAGTTCAACTTAATGAGCCAACGATGCACCGAAGTACGTCGAACGACGCACCGAAGTACCTGGAACGACACAACTGTGCGGTCCTACGGTTTATCAGGTCATCCATCCCGTGGAAATTCGAAACCGTACTTTATCTCGACGGAAAATAGTTTCTTGATACTTTATATACTCGATGAAAACCAATTTAACCATCGAGGATCAAACATATGCATGGCATTAAAACAATAAAACAATTCAACTCGAAATCTCGATTTGCCTTAGGTCGAAATTTTGACTCGGCGCGAAAATTTTGCGTTTCCAGAGACCGATTCTTGACCCTATTTCACTAGGATCGAGACCCGACTCCCGAGAATGATCCACTACACATAATGCATGAATCCCGAGCCGAAACAGCACCTAAACACAAATAAAAATCCCACCTTTATCCGTAACAGATCAAAGAACGGATTTTTATTGTTCCTCTGGAAAAATTAAGATAACCAAGAAGAGATTCATGCATCAAACAATCATAGCAATAATCATGAATCATAAAGTATGCATTTTTACCATGAAATCATGGGAGACAATCATCAAGCATGCATTTTTATCACAAAATCATGCAATGTGATTCTTCTAGATAGCAACCAGCCTCTAATACCACTGTTGGGGTTCCTGCGATCTCAAGCGCAGCGAAAAAAAACAAAAATAACCGAGAACCCGCCACAAGATTGCTTGCATAACAATAGATGAATTGAAAGAGGGTGTAGAGATCAGATCTTTTACCTCTCGTAGTCTCTACAGAGTACTCCTGAACCGATCCACACACACCGAGCTCGACCTCCTTGAAGCATAGATCTTCACGGAACTACTAGACCCCGAGAAAACTCGAAACCCGATTCTCTAGTTCTTGATGAAAGAAACTAGAGAGAATATGGAGAAAGGTAGCAAATATGCTCAAAGAGATCAGCCTTTTTCCTCTCACACGTCTTCAATTTGTAGGCTTGGGAAAAAGCGCTGGTCGCTCCGCCACGGACCCCGCCACGGACCCGTGGTGGCATCGTGGCCACCCACGGACCCCGCCACGGTCATGTGTGTTAGAGTTATGCCCCATTCCAATATATAAGTGATCTACAGATGTAATGTTTTATCATCTTTCCGAATAAATAAATCGGCATATATTACTAATGTGTTGTAGTAATATATCGAATGTAATTTGATCTATGTCATTATGTGTGTAACCACTAATAATAGAACTATAGATCAGAAAGAATTACATTTGATGAGTCCCTGATCAGCTAAGCTTCTTTAAGAAGCGATCAGTATGAGACCAACTCCTTGTGATCACGCTCTACTGATCATGGTAAAGATGTGCCGGAGTTATATCATAGATGTCATCAGGTCGATGATATCGGACAACCCGATTGTGAGTATGCTGCATAGATCCAGTCATGAGATATTCACATATCGTAACTTGTCATTATATCCTAAGACCAAGGAGTCTCTGTGTATACTATGTAACGAATACCTAAGTTTGACCTAGTCCAACGTTATCTGTAAAATGGTAACTATAACGGCTTCGATTGGCTTTGGCATTTATTGCACTAGTGAACTCGAAAGGCGTCTGAGGGATTTATCACTCATACTTCGGTATGAGAAAGATATCCGTTTAGGCCACTTGATGAGTATGACTGAAGAAAGAGCATGGCCATGCAGGTGATACCTTAGTATCAGTTTTCAGTAATCTCAGATATCAAGAAACAGTGATTGATAAATTAGGATGACCATTCTATGCCTATTGATCAATCTGGATATCGGTTTGATAAAAGGACAGTGACATGTACGATAACAGGTTAAGTCGAATAATCGATAATCACGAATATTGGATAATCATAATGTCTTGCTAGAGGCCACTTATGATGGAAAGGGTAAAATAGTAATTTTACCAGTCTGCCAATTATTCGTGAGCCTAGAGGGTCACACGCATTAAGCACGATACATGACAACAATTATGGATGAGAATTGAGAACAATTCAGAAGTTTTCTGGCCTAAGGTTTTAGCCAGACGGTTGAAGAAATCAATTCGAGGAAATTGAGCCGTTTTGTCTAAACCGAAATTAGAACTCAAGTAAATGGGTTTAATTTGGGTTTTAGTTAAACGGGATTAAAGCCCATTTAGGGATTTAAGATAAGAGATGGAACAAATGCAAATAAGAAAGAATAAAGGGATAGATAATGCAATTTTAATTTTGAAATTCAATTTAATTTCAAATTAAAATCACATAATATCTATTCATTTTATCCTTGATTTTTTCAGCAACTTCCTCCCTCATTTTCTCCCTCTAATGGCTTAAAATTCTCTCCCTCTCTTCCTCCATTGTTGCTCTTGTTTTCTCTCAAAATTTCTAGCAAAAGATTGAGTGAAAAATCATTTCGGTTGTGGTGCTTGTGTGGACTTGATAGAGAGAACACTACACTTGTGTTTTTGTCGATTACAAGAGGTAAATATCAGATTTATATTTATGTTTATAACATGTTCAAATGGCATTAAGATCTTAGCTTTTTACGATCACCACGGTTACATAAAGTCCGCTGCATGATATTCATCGTTTGGAACCTGTGGTGATCTCTTTCAATGTGGCCCCTCCCCGTGTCCATTTCTAGGGCGACCAAAGCCCGCCACGGCCATCGTCACGGCCCTGTGGCGAGAAATGTCGTCCGCCCATGGCCAATGCTTGGCCACCACGAGTCTGTGTCCAAACCAATAAGTTTGTCCACGGTCTGTGGCCCCTTTGCCATTGACACGAGCTCGTGGAGCCTTGGACACGGTTTGAGGCCTTTGGCCACAGTCCCATGGCCCCTTTGCTATCCTTACCCATTCGGACCTCTTGAGTCCGATCGAGTTACTTTGGTCTTGCTACTGGCGTGTGACCTTGTAGGCCCGTGACCCATTTGCAAATCGGCGTGAGAACCCATCTCACCCGATCCATCACCAGTGGCCTCTAGTAAGACATAGTGATTACCCAAAGTCTACAAGTGTATCGATCGGTTCGATATTTCCTTTCATCCATATGTATCACTAACCCTTTGTTTGCTTTAAGGCGTATGAGATTGCATGAGGCATAGAATTGTCATCCTTGTAGTTACGACGGTTGATTTTTAAAGGAACTGAAGAAACATGGTCGTTCCCGTGGCCAACCACGGTCAGCCCCGCGGGCGACCTCGGCAGCCCTCACGGGCCACCGTGGTTGCCTCCGCGGGCGACCTTCGGTTGAGCCGGTTCGGCTCGACCAGATTCGAGCTGAACCGGTTGGTTCGCGAAGATATTTGGAAACTCTAAAATAATTTAATTTTCAGATTTGGTTCGGTGTCGATAAACCAACGAGAACCGGTCCAAAATTCAATTAATCGATTAAACCGTTAGGTTTCGATAAACCGGAATTTTTCCACACTTAAGAAAGATAAAGTTTGGAAAATTTATTTGACAAGGACATCGTCAATTTGAAGACAGCCCTGAAGCATCTCTCCCAGCGCCGATCACATTGCGCCAACCTGCTGAAATCCATGTCTCCTCTTGGCTCCAAACATGATGACACCACCTCTCTACCTAATGATCCAGAAGAATCTACTCAAGATGCCTCCACTGAAGCGACTGAAGAAGAGACTGCGAGCAGCAGAGGCAGCTCTGTTTAAATTTCATGAACTTTCTGATTCTCGAACAACTGAACAATCTTTTATTTTGTAATTTTTGTTGAACGCTGTATCACACTAACTCTCTACTGCTTATTGAGAGTACGTGTGAGTTATGTTTGGGTTTATTTCTTATTTCCCTGTTTTGTTGAAAATATTTGTTTAAAGTTTTGGCTCTTTTTGAGCCAACAAGGGGGAGTAAGTGTAGTAAAGGTTAGATACGCGCGATCATGATGATACAAGGAAGAAAGATAGAGACGACTCGAAGACGCTAGACGTGATGATACGCGCGACACTGCCGATCGACGAAACAACAAATGCGATGCAGAATGCGACGTAGAATACGAGGAAGAATGTTGTCCTTAAAAATAGCCAAAGGGGGAGATTGTAGTTACGAAGGTTTTAGAGATTGGCTGATTTTTAAAGGAACTGAAGAAACATGTTACAAAGAATGTCGAAGCATCTTCTACGACATCTTGTTTAACATTGTTGACGGCGTCTCGGCAAACATCCTGATCGACAGAAATCAGGCAAGTTCAGATTGTGCAGGAAATACGATTACGATTAGGAATTATGCAAAGTTCCAGAACGTCTGCAAATCAGGAAAGAAGTAAGACGACGATTAAGAGGAAACCCTTTAGGGTTAGTACTCATCCACAATTGCTATAAAAGCTTAGGCTACCCCCTTAGCAATTGCGTGGTTCTTTATTTGTTTCCTAGCAACAATTTGCAAGGTTCTTAGACGTGAAGGTTTGCGGGCTGAGAACTTGCAGATTGAGCTAAGGATATTGTGCATCACATAACTATTGAGAGTTAGGTGATTGAGGGTTTACTGAACGCGTGAGTGAAGACTGCACGCAACCACCAAGTTCATTGAAGAACTAAACCAACAGAGCAAGGCGATTGCTCGAAGAGTGGAATCAAGACGTTCTTGGATTCAGGGGGAGACCCTGAGATAGATTGCACTGTAAGAGGTAGCATAAAGTATAGATCTAGGGGTGATCACAGGTACTTGTATGTTCTGACGGATTACTGATAAGTGAAATCTTTCCACTAGGCTGAGAGCCCCCAGATGTAGGTGACGTTGCACCGAACTGGGTAAACAATCTGCTGTGTCATTATTTATAGCTTTATCTTCACTGTCCTGCTTTATCTACGCAAGAAGTCAGACACAACGTTATAGCTTCTCACGTAACATTGTGTGTGGCATCTTGCACGACCAGCTGATCAGAATTTCAATTGGTATCAGAGGGGGCACCTATAGCTTTAGGTGAGTTCCTAAACAAATATTTTGATCAAAGATGGACAATACCAGAGAAGGAGGATCCATAAATCGACCACCTGTTCTAGATGGAAGCAACTATGGCTATTGGAAGGCTCGAATGTGTGCCTTCATGAAGTCACTTGACAACAAGACATGGAAGGCTGTAATCAATGGGTGGAATGCTCCACAACTCAGTGACAATGATGGCAATCCCATCGGTCCAAAACCAGAAAAAAACTGGACTGATGATGAAGACGAAGAATCACTGGGAAATTCTCGAGCTCTGAATGCTATCTTCAATGGTGTTGACAAAAACGTGTTCAGACTGATCAACACATGCACAACTGCCAAATCTGCATGGGCTATCCTGGCTGTTGCATATGAAGGAACAACTAAGGTTCGAGAACAAAAATTGCAATATCTGACAACCAACTTCGAAGCCCTCGTCAAGAAAGAAGACGAATCGATTGCAGAATTCAATGTTCGTATTCGAGATCTAGCCAATGAATCCTACTCTCTGGGAGAACCAATGTTTGATGAAAAATTGGTAAGAAAAACCTTGCGTGCTTTTAGCCCTAGGTTTAAGATGAAGATCACTGCAATTGAGGAAGTACATGACCTCAAGATCTTGAAATTTGATGAGCTGATGGGGTCTCTAATGACCTATGAGTTGTCTTTACCTAACATCGACAAAAGGAACAAAGGAGTTGCTTTCAAAAGCTCTACACACAAGCAACCAGATCCTGAGGAATCTGACTCTGACGAAGACATTGATGCTACAATGGCCCTTCTCACAAAAAATTACAACAAACTCATGAGAAGATTCAGTCGAATGGGAGGACGGAATGTCACAGCTAATGCTAGAAACAAAGCTCCACAGAAAGCTCAAACGGAAGGAAGTCTTGACAGACCAACCAGGAGTGGGGAAGAAAACAACAAAAACAAAGGACTTCAATGTCATGAATGTGAAGGATTCGGCCACCTTCGTAGAGAATGTCCAAATTTCCTCAACCAACAAAAACGAGGATACAATGCCACCGTAATCAGACGATGACAATGAAGATACTGGATCGGAAGAGGTAAGCAACTTTGTTGCATTCACTACTACTACTACTCCTGTATGTAACATTGATAATTCCGCCAACATCAATGATGATCACCATCCAATTCCAAATGAAAATTGGACTAAAGAACAACTGGTCGAGGCATACAAATGTTTACATACCAAATGGATCATGGAAACTCTGATACTTGATCAACAAGGTGAACGGATTATCAGTCTTACCAACGACAAGTCTAGATTTCTAGAGACGATCGTAGAGCTAAAACGCAAAATCACCAAACTAAATGGAGAAATTAGTCTTATGACTAAATCGGTAAAGATGATGAATCCTAGCACAGAAAGCCTTGACAAGATTCTATCAGTGGGAAAGCAGTCCAAGGATAAAACGGGATTAGGGTACACACACGATGTCCCCTCAACAGCAGTGACGAAGTTTGTCCCACAACAAGCCATGGTTGACAAGATACCACTGGATGCCCCAACACATCCTACAGGACGATCTACAACAAATGCCATAACATCGTCTACAACATGTTCTTGTCAAGCAACTACCAGAAGACATCCTCCACACAGACAACAATACTACAGAAGACTAGCTTATCAATATCAATGGATATGTCATTACTGTGGTCAACGAGGTCACATCAGACCTTTTTGTTTTCAACTTCTTGGGAGGAAGCAAGCTCAGCTACAACAAAAGAGATATCAAAGGCATCTCTCAACTCCTCAGAAGACATCCCGCCTTGAATGGAGACCTAAGAACCTGGTCTATCGAGCTAATGTTGCATATACATCCTTAAGTGCATCGACAAACAAGGACTGGTATCTCGACAGTGGATGTTCTCGACACATGACAGGTACTCCAGAGTTTCTCTCCAATCTAAAATTATATACAAACTGCTTTGTTACTTTTGGAGATGGGATTCGAGCTCGAATCATTGGAAAAGGAGTACTCAAGCATCCAGGAGCCACTTGCCTGACTGAAGCATTACTTGTAGAAGGACTTAAGGCAAACCTGATTAGCATTAGCCAGATTTGTGATCAGGATTCAGAAGTGAAATTCACTAAAGAAGCCTGTATAGTTAAAGACTTTGATCAAGTCACTATTCTACAAGGAGTTTGCTCAACAGATAGTTGCTACATCTGGTCACCCGAAACACATATCGAAGCGGCCAAGTGCCTTGTCTCCAAAGCAGAAGAAACCAAACTGTGGCACCGAAAGCTTGGACATCGAAATCTTAGAAGTATGCAGAAGGCAATCTCTGAGCAGGCAATTACAGGAATTCCAAACCTGAAAATAATAGAAGGAAAGATCTGCGGAGAATGTCAGATTGGTAAACAAACCAAGATGTCACACAAGAAGCTACAGCATATCACCACCTCTCGGGTACTTGAGCTAATACATGTTGACCTGATGGGACCAATGCAAGTTGAAAGCCTTGGAGGAAAACGATATGTCTTTGTATGTGTAGATGATTACTCACGATACACTTGGGTTGACTTCCCTCGTGACAAATCAGACACCTTCTCGATCTTCAAGAATCTATGCATCCAAGTCCAACGAGAAAAAGGAGAGACAATTGGCAAAATAATCCGCCTTCGTAGTGATCATGGTCGTGAGTTCGAAAACAGCAAGTTTGCAGATTTCTGCAACTCATAAGGGATAGCTCATGAATTCTCAGCACCAATCACTCCCCAACGGAATGGCATTGTTGAGCACAAGAACAGGACTCTACAGGAGATGGCGAGAGTTATGATGCTGGCTAAGGACATACCAACTCACTTTTGGGCAGAAGCACTTAACACTGCTTGCCATATCCACAATCAAGTCACTCTCCGACCAGGTATGTCAGTAACTCATTATGAAATATGGAGGGGGAGAAAGCCAAATGTTAAGTACTTCCATATCTTTGACTCCACCTGTTATATTCTGGCTGATAGAGAGCCTCGTCGAAAGCTTGACCCAAAAAGCGATGAAGACATCTTCCTTGGCTACTCAAGGAATAGTCGCGCATACCGAGTCTTCAACAAACGAACCAAGACCATGATTGAATCAATCAATGTTGTTGTTGATGATGATGACTGCGAAGATGCCTCAGAAGATGCGACGGACGAAGACGGAGCCTATCCGCCCAACAATATCAGGAAGAATGCTATTCCTGATGTCAGAGAAGATGCTAGCAGCAAAACAGAAAATGATGATGCTAGTCCAAATGATGAAGCAGTTCCTGAAACCAGCAACAAGAATCCCTCACGAAGAATCCAGACTAATCATCCTATCTCTGGAGTAATTGGAGACCTGAATGAAGGCATACGGACTCGGTCAAGAACTCCCGAAGACTACAACGAGATGATAGGCAATATTTGCTTCGTTTCAAAACAGAACCCAAAAATATCAATGAAGCCATCAATGATGAGTATTGGGTCAATGCTATGCAAGAAGAGCTGATTCAATGTGAGAAAAACCAGGTGTGGGTACTGGTGCCCAAACCAAGTGAAGGAAATATCACTGGCACAAAATGGATCTTCAAGAACAAGTCCGAAGAGCTTGGTAACATCACTCGCAACAAAGCCAGGTTAGTTGCTCAATGGTATACTCAAATTGAAGGAGTCAACTTCGATGAGACCTTTGCTCCTGTAGCAAGACTTGAAGTAATTCGTCTCCTACTAGGAATATCATGCCATCTACAGATAAAGCTCTACCAGATGGATGTCAAAAGTGCATTCTTGAATGGGGACCTCAATGAAGAAGTATATGTGTCGCAACCCAAAGGATTTGTTGATCCTCACTATCTTGATCATGTGTATAAACTTAAGAAAGCTCTCTTTGGGTTGAAACAAGCACCAAGGGCTTGGTATGAAAGGCTCACAAAATTCCTGATTCAAAGCGGCTACACTAGAGGGGGAGTCGACAAGACCCTATTTGTGAAGAATGAAGACGGGAATTTGATGATAGCTCAAATATATGTCGATGACATTGTCTTTGGAGGGATGTCAAGCAAGATGGTAGAGATATTTATTCAACAGATACAATCAGAATTCGAGATGAGCAAGGTAGGAGAACTTACCTATTTTCTAGGCTTCCAAATCAAACAGCAAAAGGCTATCTTCATATCTCAGAGCAAATATGCGAAGAATATTGTCAAAAAGTTTGGGCTAGAGAAAGCCTCACATAAAAGGACACCTGCAGCTACACATGTCAAGCTAACTAAAGATGATCCAGGAGAAGCCGTCGACCAACACCTATAAAGAAGCATCATCAGTAGTCTTCTCTACCTTACTGCAAGTCGACCAGATATTGCCTACTCTGTAGGAGTATGTGCACGATATCAAGCTAATCCTAAGGTTAGTCATCTATCCCAAGAAAAAAGAATTATAAGATATGTCTCTGGAACTACAGACTTGGGTTTGTTATACTCATTCGACACATCCTCTACCCTGGTGGGGTACTGTGATTCCGATTGGGCTGGAAACACAGCGGATAGGAAAAGCACATCTGGAGGATGCTTCTTCCTTGGCAACAACCTCATATCATGGTTTAGTAAAAAGCAAAACTGTGTTGCCCTTTCCACTGCCGAATCGGAGTACATTGCTGCTGGGAGTAGTTGCACACAACTACTATGGATGAAGCAGATGTTAGTCGAATACAATGTCAGACAGGAAGCCATTACTTTATATTGTGATAATGTCAGTGCTATCAACATCTCCAAAAATCATGTCCAACATAGTAAGACCAAACACATTGACATTAGACACCACTTCATTCGAGAACTGGTCGAAGATAAGAAGATCATCCTAGAGCACATCCCCACAGAGAAGCAACTTGCTGATATTTTCACAAAAGCATTAGATGCGAGCAGATTTGAGAACCTCAGATCATCACTCAGTCTGTGCACCATCAATGACCAGTAAGAAGTTGCAGAAACGGTTGAGAGGAGTTAGTTGGTGCCTCTTCATTAACCGGTCCAAAATCCCAACACATGCCATTGGGCCAAGCATACCAAAAGCCCATATAAAAGAAAGGAAAAGATACGCTCAGACGCTAAAAGATTTGAATCAATATGTTTTTTTTAAATCTAAACCTAGCCTGCCCCTTCTCGTGTTCGCTCTCATCTCCCTCACCCTTCACATTCTGCAAACAAACATCTCACTACACAGACATGGTGAAAACTCGGAGCACGATAGTCCCAAAGAAAACCTCCGAACCTAAGAGAGCAGAAGCAAAAAGCTCCAAGAGCAGCAAAGCAAAAACCAACAAGCATGGAGTTCGGATTAAAGGGCCAAAGATCCTGAAGGAGAAGGAGAAGAAGAAGGAGGAACAGATGTCATGCCTAAAGCCACAAAACAGGCTGCAGTAGAAGAAGAAGTCGCTGACTCGGAAGAAGCCGAGGAAGAAGTTGAGGAAGAAGAAACCAGAAACGGAGAGGCCGATCTGGAAAAATAATCCGCCTTCGTAGTGATCATGGTCGTGAGTTCGAAAACAGCAAGTTTGCAGATTTCTGCAACTCAGAAGGGATAGCTAATGAATTCTCAGCACCAATCACTCCCCAACAGAATGGCATTGTTGAGCACAAGAACAGGACTCTACAGGAGATGGCGAGAGTTATGATGCTGGCTAAGGACATACCAACTCACTTTTGGGCAGAAGCACTTAACACTGCTTGCCATATCCACAATCAAGTCACTCTCCGACCAGGTATGTCAGTAACTCATTATGAAATATGGAGGGGGAGAAAGCCAAATGTTAAGTACTTCCATATCTTTGGCTCCACCTGTTATATTCTGGCTAATAGAGAGCCTCTTCGAAAGCTTGACCCAAAAAGCGATGAAGGCATCTTCCTTGGCTACTCAAGGAATAGTCCCGCATACCGAGTCTTCAACAAACGAATCAAGACCATGATGGAATCAATCAATGTTGTTGTTGATGATGACTGCGAAGATGCCTCAGAAGATGCGACGGGCGAAGACGGAGCCTATCCGCCCAACAATGTTAGACAGAATGCTATTCCTGATGTCAGAGAAGATGCTAGTAGCAAAACAGAAAATGATGATGCTAGTCCAAATGACGAATCAGTTCCTGAAACCAGCAACAAGAATCCCTCACGAAGAATCCAGACTATCTCTGGAGTAATTGGAGACCTGAATGAAGGCATACGGACTCGGTCAAGAACTCCCGAAGACTACAACGAGATGATAGGCAATATTTGCTTTGTTTCAAAGACAGAACCCAAAAATATCAATGAAGCCATCAATGATGAGTATTAGGTCAATGCTATGCAAGAAGAGCTGATTCAATTTGAGAAAAACCAGGTGTGGGAATTGGTGCCCAAACCAAGTGAAGGAAATATCACTGGCACAAAATGGATCTTCAAGAACAAGTCCGATGAGCTTGGTAACATCACTCGCAACAAAGTCAGGTTAGTTGCTCAAGGGTATACTCAAATTGAAGGAGTCGACTTCGATGAGACCTTTGCTCCAGTAGCAAGACTTGAAGCAATTCGTCTCCTACTAGGAATATCGTGCCATCTACAGATAAAGCTCTACCAGATGGATGTCAAAAGTGCATTCTTGAATGGGGACCTCAATGAAGAAGTATATGTGTCGCAACCCAAAGGATTTGTTGATCCTCACTATCCTGATCATGTGTATAAACTTAAGAAAGCTCTCTTTGGGTTGAAACAAGCACCAAGGGCTTGGTATGAAAGGCTCACAAAATTTCTGATTCAAAGCGGCTACACTAGAGGGGGAGTCTACAAGACCCTATTTGTGAAGAATGAAGACGGGAATTTGATGATAGCTCAAATATATGTCGATGACATTGTCTTTGGAGCGATGTCAAGCAAGATGGTAGAGATATTTATTCAACAGATGCAATCAGAATTCGAGATGAGCATGGTAGGAGAACTTACCTATTTTCTAGGCTTCAAAATCAAACAGCAAAAGGATAGCATCTTCATATCTCAGAGCAAATATGCGAAGAATATTGTCAAGAAGTTTGGGCTAGAGAAAGCCTCACATAAAAGGACACCTACAGCTACACATGTCAAGCTAACTAAAGATGATCCAAGAGAAGCCGTCGACCAACACCTATACAGAAGCATCATCGGTAGTCTTCTCTACCTTACTACAAGTCGACCAGATATTGCCTACTCTGTAGGAGTATGTGCACGATATCAAACTAATCCTAAGGTTAGTCATCTATCCCAAGCAAAAAGAATTATAAGATATGTCTCTGGAACTACAGACTTGGGTTTGTTATACTCATTCGACACATCCTCTACCCTGGTGGGGTACTCTGATGCCGATTGGGCTGGAAACACAGCGGATAGGAAAAGCACATCTGGAGGATGCTTCTTCCTTGGCAACAACCCCATATCATGGTTTAGTAAAAAGCAAAATTGTGTTGCCCTTTCCACTGCAGAATCGGAGTACATTGATGCTGGGAGTAGCTACACACAACTACTATGGATGAAGCAGATGTTAGTCGAATACAATGTCAGACAGGAAGCCATTACTTTATATTGTGATAATGTCAGTGCTATCAACATCTCCAAAAATCATGTCCAACATAGTAAGACCAAACACATTGACATTAGACACCACTTCATTCGAGAACTGGTCGAAGATAAGAAGATCATCCTAGAGCACATCCCCACAGAGAAGCAACTTGCTGATATTTTCACAAAAGCATTAGATGCGAGTCGATTTGAGAACCTCAGATCATCACTATGTCTGTGCACTATCAACGAGCAGTAAGAAGTTGCAGAATCGGTTGAGAGGAGTTACTTGGTGTCTCTTCATGAACCGGTCCAAAATCCCAACACATGCCATTGGGCCAAGCATACCAAAAGCCCATATAAAAGAAAGGAAAAGATACGCTCAGACGCTAAAAGATTTGAATCAATATGTTTTTTTTAAATCTAAACCTAGCCTGCCCCTTCTCGTGTTCGCTCTCATCTCCCTCACCCTTCACATTCTGCAAACAAACATCTCACTACACAGACATGGTGAAAACTCGGAGTACGATAATCCCAAAGAAAACCTCCGAACCTAAGAGAGCAGAAGCAAAAAGCTCCAAGAGCAGCAAAGCAAAAACCAACAAGCATGGAGTTCGGATTAAAGGGCCAAAGATCCTGAATGAGAAGGAGGAGAAGAAGGAGGAACAGATGTCATGCCTAAAGCCACAAAAGAGGCTGTAGTAGAAGAAGAAGTCGCTAACTCGGAAGAAGCCGAGGAAGAAGTTGAGGAAGAAGAAACCAGAAACGGAGAGGCCGATCTGGAAAAAGCTGAGAAGGACAAGAATGCCACCACCGATAACACAGAAGAAAACCCTCTGGATGCCAGAGAAGATGCCACAGAAGAAGCTGCTGAGACGGCACACACGGTGTTGTCATCCCTGAAGAAGAAGGTAATAGAAGAAAACGAATGTCTAGCTGTGATGGTTGAAAAACTCAAGGAAACTAAGAAGAGGAAGGAGGTCAAAGATGATGGAGGCCCCAACAACAAAAAGAAGAAGATGTATGCCTAAGAAAAAGGGAAGAAAGTCGTCTCCAAAAGGAGATTGGTAGATGAAGCAACTGATGACGAGGTAGAGGAGATTACTGCAAGAGAAGCAAAGAAGGAAAAGAACCTTAAGACGGTCAAGAACTCGTCGAGTGTCCCTTACGACAATGTGTCGTTTAACTCGGGAGATGGTGCAAAAAGGTGGGAGTTCGTGTTTCAAAGAACGGCGTACCCAGAAAAGACCCTGTCGTCGGAGCTGCTAGGACTAGAAGCCATTGTCCAGCTCCTGGAGAAGGCAGAACTAATGAAAACCGTCACAAACATTGGTAACCACTATCCCCTCTTGGTCAAAGAATGTATTGCCAATTTGCCTATTGGGTTTGGGACTCCAGATGATCCGGAGTTTGAGAAGGTGTATGTCAGAGGCATTCGCTTCAACATCTCCTCTGACATTATCAATGACTTCCTGGGAGGAAAGCAAGTTCGATCTATGCCACCACCCGACCTAAACAAAGTCTTCCGTGAGATTACCGAACACAAAAGCAGAACATGGCCGACCAAAGGCACTGTGGCAGCATCCGATCTTACTTCCAAGTACTCCATTATCTTCTGAATTGGAGTAGCAAATTGGGCTCCCTCAACCCATGCATCATCTATCAAACCAGAGCTGGCGATACTAATCTACCAAATAGGTACTTGATCTAAACTTGATTTTGGGCAATTTGTGATTGATCATCTTATTCGCCATGCTAGATCACCTGCTGTGAAAATTCCTATTGCCTTTCCTTCCCTTATCTCTGAGCTGTTTGTACATCAACACCCCGGAGTGTTGAAAACATCGGATAAGGTTGGCAAAAGAGGAGGACTGATTGTGGTGAGCCACAAATTGTTTGAGGGCAAGCATGCTCCTGATCTTGTCAGGCCAGAAGCCAAGGCAACGACCAGTCGAGCCACAAGTGTCACCCCTCTAACCAAGACCACCAGCAGGGATGCAGTTATGCTTGAACGAGAGATAGCCGTACTTGACAAGGACATCGTCAATTTGAAGACAGCCCTGAAGCATCTCTCCCAGCGCCGATCACATTGCGCCAACCTGCTGAAATCCATGTCTCCTCCTGGCTCCGAACATGATGACACCACCTCTCTACCTAATGATCCAGAAGAATCTACTCAAGATGCCTCCACTGAAGCGACTGAAGAAGAGACTGCGAGCAGCAGCAGCAGCAGCTCTGTTTCAATTTCATGAACTTTCTGATTCTCGAACAACTGAACAATTTTTTATTTTGTAATTTTTGTTGAACGCTGTATCACACTGACTCTCGACTGCTGATAGAGAGTACGTGTGAGTTATGTTTGGGTTTATTTCTTATTTCCCTGTTTTGTTGAAAATAGTTGTTTAAAGTTTTGGCTCCTTTTGAGCCAGCAAGGGGGAGTAAGTGTAGTAAAGGTTAGATATGCGCGATCACGATGATACAAGGAAGAAAGATAGAGACGAGGCGAAGACGCTAGACGCGATGATACGCGCGACACTACCGATCGACGAAACAACAAATGCGATGCAGAATGCGACGTAGAATACGATGAAGAATGTTGTCCTTAAAAATAGCCAAAGGGGGAGATTGTAGTTACGAAGGTTTTAGAGATTGGCTGATTTTTAAAGGAACTGAAGAAACGTGTTACAAAGAATGTCGAAGCATCTTCTACGACATCTTGTGTAACATTGTTGACGGCATCTCGGCAAACATCCTGATCGACAGAAATCAGGCAAGTCCAGATTGTGCAGGAAATACGATTACGATTAGGAATTATGCAAAGTTCCAAAACGTCTGCAAATCAGGAAAGAAGAAAGACGGAGATTAAGAGGAAACCCTTTAGGGTTAGTACTCATCCACGATTGCTATAAAAGCTTAGGCTACCCCCTTAGCAATTGCGTGGTTCTTTATTTGTTTCCTAGCAACAATTTGCAAGGTTCTTAGACGTGAAGGTTTGCGGGCTGAGAAATTGCAGATTGAGCTAAGGATATTGTGCATCACATAACTATTGAGAGTTAGGTGATTGAGGGTTTACTGAACGCGTGAGTGAAGACTGCACGCAACCACCAACTTCATTGAAGAACTAAACCGACAGAGCAAGGCGATTGCTCGAAGAGTGGAATCAAGACGTTCTTGGATTCAGGGGGAGACCCTGAGATAGATTGCACTGTAAGACGTAGCATAAAGTATAGATCTAGGGGTGATCACAGGTACTTGTATGTTCTGATGGATTACTGATAAGTGAAATCTTTCCACTAGGCTGAGAGCCCCCAGACGTAGGTGACGTTGCACCGAACTGGGTAAACAATCTGCTGTGTCATTATTTATAGCTTTATCTTTACTGTCCTGCTTTATCTATGCAAGAAGTCAGACACAACGTTATAGCTTCTCACGTAACATTGTGTGTGGCATCTTGCACGACTAGCTGATCAGAATTTCAATCCTCATTTGTTCGATCTAGTTTCTTGAATTCCGAGTTGACTGATACGTATTGGTGTGGCCACACACTTCATCAGTCACACTCATCAAGGGCCCCTGAACCATACCCTTCACCACGTCTCACCGTGGGGAAACAAATCCCTTCGGACGCAACGTGCTCTCCCACTACAGTCTGTCCACTGGCCAACGATGTCCATTATGGCTGCCCTGTTACAGGCAGCGTTGGGACATGTCAAACCAATGGAGTGACTTGCATGTGAGCCACTTGCTCCAAGGTATTAAGGTAGTGATCACACGAAGACGGAGTATGCGTTGGTGACTTGATCTATGTGCCATACTCATCCGCAGGTCATCCGATATCATTCTCCAGATGATATCCGTGATACGACTTTGGTAGTCCCACTACCTTGATCAGCAGGACTTGATTTTAAGTCATCATCACACTAGTCACTTATAGATAAGTATCTGATTTTAAGTATAACTTGATAACATCGAAAGGTTCTGCTGTTCTTGTTAAACACTAACGACTTTAGATTAAGTTATCGTTTGACACATTATCATAACACAATGATAATGCAAATGCCATTCATTGCTAAACACAAGATTACATAGAAAAGACTTGGACTAGGGCACAAACTCTTACAACCAATGCATGCAGTTCTTTCAGAGACAGTAAGAATTTAAAATTCTCAAATTATGTAATAAAATTCTCTCAATGTTCCTCTACCCATTCTCTCTCTTCTAACCCTAAATCATGGCCTCTTCTATCAGTGTTCCCTTTCTAGTTCTTGGCTCCTATCACTATATAAAATCATTGCTCAAGGAAACACGATTCGATAGAAATGCAAATACACCTTAGCTAAGTTTTCTTCAGTTCTTGAAACATGAGCCAACCATACAATATCATCTCGTACCCCTCTAGGTTGTTTGTAAAATTCATCCTTTGTCCCCAAATGGCGAAAGAATGATTTTGTCGGGCTCTCTTTTTGAGGTTGCCGGACACATCTTCGTCGACAAGATATTTTCTTTCCTCATTTTTATAAACATCTTCCTCCCTTGTATCCTCAGTGTCCTTTGGTGCATCATGCGGGTCTTTCTATCGTGAGTGATTGCCTCACAAATCTCTCTCCTGGTGGTTGCCAAATCTTCTACAGACAGTTGTTCTTTCACTTCTTGTCCAAACTTTTCACATAAATGAACAAATATTTTCATGAGGGGTGAGAATATTCTCTGCATTTTGAAGTGCCTTTAATTCCTTCACATCATTCTCATCTTCGTCCAGTTGTGTGAGTCTGATGCTAAATGACGGAAGGGTGTTGCAACGAGACATACCCTCATCTTTCTTTTGACTTGTGGTTTTCACCTAATACTCATTGTTTGTGGATATATTATCATCCACCTATCATGTTGCGGCAATAGACTGTGTCCTTCATTGTGCAGTTTTTCATTATAGAACCTATTAAACCCAACACAACGGACTAAACTTTTTTTTTCAAAGTTGAGATTAAATCTAGGAAACGGCTGCGTTGGAATGTCCCCCATCGCCCTTGATCTCGTCTTGAGAGATCCAAGTTCCCTACCCGATCTTGGTCTCCGGACCCCCTTGAGAATTTTCATTCTTTGTCCCTCTATTTGAACCAAACTCAAGAGCTAAACCTGTGGATACTTTGTAGAATCTCAAAGCTTTAGGATTTTTCATATGTGGACGATGTGATTTTTGAGATCAACCGCATGATCGAGGAATGTCCCCCATCGCCCTTGATCTCGTCTTGAAAGATCCAAGTTCCATACCCGATCTTGGTCTCCGGATCCCCTTGAGAATTTTCATTCTTTGTCCCTCCATTTGAACCAAACTCAAGAGCTAAACCTGTGGATACTTTGGAGAATCTCAAAGTTTTAGGATTTTCCATATGTGGACGATGTGATTTTTGAAATCAACCGCATGATCGAGGATAGGGCTCGAAAACTTGCTCCAGACCCTTTGGCATCTCTCTCATAGAGCCCTCCACCGTCATTCATATCATCTCATCTTTTGGCCTATAGCTCCCCTATTGTCCTCTATTTCTTGTTATCTATACAATCTTGTAACCTTTCGACTCCCATTTTGGGATCTCTCTTATATTTCTAATATATATTTTTTAGTTGATAAAAAAATATCCTCAAAGAAATGATTTGGGCTGAGTCCCAATTGTTTCCTCTCTAAATGTTTCGTGAACCTAATAGTGATCACCTCCGAAAAGCATCTGTGGCCATAATTAACGTGCCGGGAGATTGGTTCCGGCTCAAGCCTTAACCAAGATGAGTCTCACTCTTCTCCCTATGTTTTGCTTGGCAAGTGCACCGACCTCAAATAATAATTGGGCTTTCTTACGGCCAGAAGTCAATCCCACAGAATGTTATGTCTAGTCTCTAAGGTCGCTAAGTTACTAAGGTGAAAAGCTCGGGTTTGGTCAATTACAAGGTTTAAGAAAATATGTTGAAAAAAATCCAAACTAAACACACTAGATTAACTCACGAACATGGAAATATAGAATGACTCACTAACACAAAAATGTACTCGATTAAAGATGATTGAGAATTTACGGATATCCGGGGATTGATTGGGATTCAACTCTTAAAATGCAATTTTCTAGTTAAGAATATTTTTTAAGTAAGAAAATCAAAGTGTTGAGATTCCAGACGTCTCCAAACATGACAACTACTAAACCCATAAAGGTGAATTACTCAACCGCACCCGGTCCGTCACAGCCAAGCCAGCCTGAACCGACATTCAACCTTTAAGGATTTTTCGAGATCATGACAGGTATTTTAGTCTTTCTGAAAAAATGAAAAAATAACGGAACCTGGCGGAATTATTAACGATGAAATTTTTTTCAAACTTGGGTATCCACCAAACCAAAAAATATTTAAGTTCTGATACTGGTCAATTTGTATTGGGTAAACAATAGTTTTTACTTAATTGTTTCATGATGTCATGCCCCAAATTCGGTAGAGACCGAGCCCGGAACGCGAACGAGGAATCAGTGTCCGAAACAACTGAAACAATAATAGTAACCAAATAAAAAGAACACAAATACAATGAACCGCGAATTTTATAACTGCTCAAAAGAATATACAACACGAGTCAGAGACTCAAAGTATGATCAAGAAACAACAAAACGTCGACACTAAATTGTACGTCAACTAACACGCCCAAAACAACCCGGACTCTCCAGCTCCTCCAGCTTCGAGATATCCTCCTATCCACAATCACGATCCTCACCTGTCTGCAGGAAAAGTAGCAGGGGGTGAGCATTTACGCTCACCGCAACGGATACCCGACTGACAACGGCATACAAGTAATTGACAGGGTGATACATAAGCACAGTTCGAAAAAGATCAATAGTAAAACTCAACCATTATCCAAACATTTCGTCTCATTCTCAATACTCAAATCATCACACAATCAACCAAGCAACATCAATCAAACAAACCTTTCACTCAAGGAAAGGCAACAATCCGGGTACTTCGTCGAGTCCATCTTGCCAAACACGCACGGTGTTGGACAAGGTCTACACGACCAGGTGATGCAACCTATAACACGCCAGTTTACAGTCGCAAGCTGTCTGGGCCTGGTCTGCCTCCCACTTTTCGATAGCTAGTCGTAGGCGTGAAACCTCTTCGCGGCCGCCAGTTTACAGTGGCTAGCTGTCTGGGCCTGGTCTGCCCCCCACTTCTTCGATTGCTAATCGAAAGGCGTGGACACCTCTTCGCGGCATGGATGGAGAAGCGCGGTAAGAGCGCAAATCTACCCCACCCGAACGGAGATCACGGACGTATCTTTCCCACCTGGGCGTCAACCAGCAACAAACACAAACCACCACGCACACTGGGCTCCCGCCCGTAACCAACATCCACACACACTGGGCTCCCGCCCGTAACCATCATCCACAAAACATTTCAACCACAGGAGAGAAATAATCAACTCAAGTCATTTCGATTTACATGTTAAGGCACAACATTTTCAACACATCAGATCGCATTTACCATTTACTCACAATACAGTTCAACCATAGTGAAGAATATACTCAACTCAAATCATTTCAATTTACATGTTAAGGCACGACATCTTCAAACACGTCAAATCACAATTTACCATTACTCACAATTGAACAAGCATAACACATTCAAACCAAACGCAACGAGTAAAGCGGTAACACCCCCAACAAAGCATACAGCGGAATGGCACGTCGCTGTAGTATAATCAACCTATAGACACAACCAGGTGCCCACATGCAATTCTACACATACATATACTAAGAACACAAAAGGTGCCCACATGCAATTACTAGTAACTTTCCCAAGTCATGTACGGATATACGGCTACTTTTCCCTACCTCGATAATTATCCAACGTTAGCTCCAAGTCTCTCGCGACACCACGTCTAAATCCTTCCCTTTCCACGAGCGATGGAAGAATCTAATAACGACAAACGCACAAACTTTAGCAATTGATCGAAGTCCGATTCTAACGAAACTAACGCCCAAGTACACCCCAATGAGTCCCGATCACTCCAATACTTCCTAATTACACCGAGTTGCCAAAAAGGACCCGGAACGGCCCAATTCGCGCACTTTCCCGAATCTGCCCGGAAACGCTAAAATGACCTCGGGACCCCGAAAAATTCCATTTTCGCATCAACAAATCATAATTATATTCAAGGGGTCCAACGCAATCGACGGAACCAAATTCCGACGCCCGAGCGACTCAATCCCGTCATTAAGGTTCCTCAAATAATAAATAATCTTTTCCCACAATTCAATTCCAACAATTCTCAAATTTATTCTACGCGCATAATTAAATTCGAGATCACCAATAAAATTGACGGAATTACGTTCCGACCTCCGGGGGATTTAATCTCGACTTTAAAGTTTAGCGAAACAAACACATTTTAGCCAAATTAATTCCAATTTCTTCCAAAGTCACGAATTAGTGTTCTAGGGATTTTCCGGGATTGCATAACACGTAAAAACCCGAACTCCGGGCACGCGGGCCCCACCTCCGGTGACCGGCCGGAGCTCCGGCGAGCTCCCGGTCACCGGACAAACCTCCCGTTTGTCTCAAAACGCTCCAAATTACCCCCTTAACACTAATCCAACCTCAATCAAACCATATTCCACAACTCCATAAATCCAAACTCAAGGAAATGAGAATCCAAAACATACCTCTTGTAGCCCACGACGAGAAGAACCCGAATACGCAAAAATCAAGACGTTTGGACGGTCGGAACGTCGGGAAATCGCCACAATCTTTTCTCTTCTTCTTCCTTCTTTCTTCTTTCTCTTTCTCTTCCTCTTTCTCTTTCCTTGTGTTCTGCCAAGAATCAACTCCCTCCCCCTCTCTTATAACTTAAATATAATTATTTAAACATTAAACTAATAAAATAAACATATTTTCCATTTTCTTTTAAATCTAAATTAAAACAATTAATATTTTTTAATCACTCAAAAGTCTCCCCCCCTCTAGATACATGACAAGTGTAAAGTAGAGGGGTCCCACAAGCCACTTTTGTCATTTTGGACCCGAAATCGTCTGAAACGGACACGTTTTTCGAAACCGTCGGAACCGTGATGTTTCGCTAAATTTTAGCTTCCATATGAACCTAATATCCATAATATTACAATTCCAACTTAAAATGGCTCAAATAGTAGTCCTCGGTGACTCTCGGGTCGAAATTTGGTCAAATCGCGAATTATTAAATTTTCATCCATTTTTCACAAAATTGACCCAAATTGACCCAAATTGACCGGGAGCGGTCCTTACAACCTTCCCTCCTTAAAGAATTTCGTCCGCGAAATTAAAACGTACCTCAAGAGTTGAATAGGTCTGGGTACTTCGTGCGAATCTCGTCCTCGCGTTCCCATGTCGACTCAGCTCCGTGATGCTGCCAAAGTACACGTACTAGCCGGATAGTCTTGCCACGCAAGACTTGCTCCCGTGAATCTACAATCAGCACCGGCTTCTCCTCGTATGAGACATCATCAGCAACCTCAACATCCGCCCACTCAATGACGTGAGAGGGGTCTACGTGATACTTCCGCAGTTGGGAAACGTGGAAGACGTTATGCACATTTCCAAGCTGCGGTGGCAGAGCCAGACGGTAAGCAACTGCTCCGACTCTGCCTAACACCTCGAATGGCCCAATGTAGCGCGGGGCTAGCTTGCCTCCGCCGCGGCTAAACCGTATCAGTCCCTTCTTCGGACTCACCCTGAGAAATACGTGGTCACCAACTGCGAACTCAAGAGGTCGGCGCCGTCTGTCAGCATAACTCTTCTGCCGACTCTGTGCGGTCTTCAACCGCTCACGTATCAGTGCGACCTTCTCAGTCGTCTCTCGAACAAGTTCGGGACCGATCAAACTCTTGTCCCCCACTTCTGCCCAACACACGGGCGATCTACACGGCCTCCCATACAATGCTTCAAAAGGCGCCATCCCAATACTGGACTGGAAGCTATTGTTGTAGGCGAACTCGACCAACGGTAGATGGTCTTCCCACGAGCCTCTGAAATCTAATACGCATGCACGCAGCATGTCCTCCAAAATCTGGATAGTGCGCTCTGACTGGCCGTCTGTCTGAGGGTGGTATGCTGTACTCAGTAGGACCTCAGTACCCAAAGCCGTCTGAAGACTCGGCTAGAACCTGGAAGTGAATCGAGGATCCCTATCAGACACTATCGATACGGGAACTCCGTGGAGACGGACGATCTCATGGATGTATAGGGTGCTCAACACGTCGACTGAGTCAGTCATCCTCATGGGCAGGAAATGGGCCGACTTCGTCAACCGATCGACCACTACCCATACTGCATCACGCCCCTTCGGCGATCTCGGTAAACCACTCACGAAATCCATCGTGACGTGCTCCCACTTCCACTGAGCAATGGGCAGGGGCTGCAACAAACCAGAGGGACGCTGATGCTCGGCCTTCACCTGCTGACAGGTAAGGCATCTCGATACGTACTCCGCGACCGCTCTCCGCATTCCGCTCCACCAGAAATAACGTCTGATGTCGCGGTACATCTTAGTGCCACCAGGGTGCACCGTAAGACGCGAATGATGTGACTCTCGTAGCACGTCGTCTCTACAGCTACGTGGCACAAACAACCCTCCTCGGTACCGCAAACCCCAATCTGCGCTCTGCTCCCAACCCTCTGCGTCAATGCCGTCAGCAACCCTCGCCCGGATCGCCGTTGCTTCGGCATCCTCACACTGCGCCTCCAAAACTCGGGCAAGTAGTGTGGACCGCGCCACCAACGAGCACATAGATACCCGATCTGTTACCTCCTCTAGCTCAAGCCCAAACGTGCCAAGCTCTCCCATCATGTCCCACTCCCGGACTGCTATGCTAGCAAGGCAATGGATCGACTTCCTACTCAGGGCGTCGGCGACCACGTTCGCCTTGCCCGGGTGATAGAGTAGCTCAAAGTCGTAATCATCAAGTAGCTCCATCCATCGCCGCTGGCGCATATTCAGGTCTTTCTGGGTAAAGATATATCTAAGACTCTTATGGTCCGAGAAAACCTGAAATCCCTCACCGTACAGATAATAGCGCCAGATCTTCAGTGCGAACACGACTGCTGCCAACTCCAAGTCGTGTGTAGGATAGTTGCGCTCGTGCGTCTTCAGCTTCCTGGAGCCATAAGCAACTACCCTACCTGTCTGCATCAATACACAGCCTAGTCCCTCACCGGACGCGTCGCAATAAATCTCATAGCCAATTCTACGTTCTGGCACTATCAACACTGGAGCGGTAGTCAGGCGAGCCTTCAGCTCTGTAAATGAACGCTCACAGTCCTCAGTCCACGCAAACTTGACTCCCTTGCGCGTAAGGAAAGTCAAAGGCGCGGCTAGGCGCGCAAAGTCCTGTACGAACCGTCAATAATAACCCGCCAAACCCAAGAAGCTACGAATCTCGAAGACGTTCGTGGGCTGCGCCCACTTCGAGACCGCGTCGACCTTCGCCGGATCGACCAGTATGCCGTCGGCCGAAACGACATGTCCGAGGAACTTCACCTCGGCGAGCCAAAACTCGCACTTCTCCAGGTTGGCATACAACTGATGCGTGCGCAGTAAAGTCAAGACAGCCCTCAAATGCACCACGTGCGCTTCCTCACTCTGAGAGTAGACCAGGATGTCGTCTACGAAAACCACTACAAACTGATCTAAGAACGGCCGGAATATGCGGTTCATCAGATCCATGAACGCTGCAGGCGCGTTTGTCAACCCGAAGGGCATTACTAGGAACTCGTAATGCCCATACCGCGTCCGAAACGCGGTCTTTGCGACGTCCTCCTCCCGGACTCGCAACTGGTGGTATCCCGAACGTAGATCGATCTTCGAAAAGCACGTCGACCCTCTCAACTGGTCGAATAGATCGTCGATTCTCGGCATCGGGTACCGGTTCTTCACCGTGACCCGGTTCAGTTTCCGGTAATCTATGCACATCCTCAGCGCTCCACCCTTCTTCTTCACGAAGAGTGCTGGCGCTCCCCACGGTGATGTGCTCGGACGTATAAACCCCTTTTCTCGGAGTTCTTCGAGCTGAGTCTTCAGCTCGGTCAGTTCTGCTGGCGCGAATCTGTAAGGCGCTACTGATATCGGCGCCGTCCCCGGCATCAGGTCGATCCTGAATTCTACCTCGCGAACTGGCGGCAACCCGCTCAACTCCTCGGGAAAGACCTCTGGAAACTCGCATACTACTCGCGGTAACTCTCGGCTCTGCACGATCGACACCTCATCAACGGTGTATAATGCCGATAGGAGAATTCCGCTCTTGCTGCCCAGCGAACACGAAACGGTCGTGCTGCCTGCTGACACTGTCACCCGTCGCCGATAACAGTCGATGTACGCACGGTACCTCGCAAGCCAATCCATGCCTAAGATCACGTCGAAGGCAGTCATACCCAGCACGATTAGGTCACAAAGGAAAGAAAGGTCTGCTACTCTAACTTCGCAGGCTCGGCACACTCTAGTCAACACAACCTCACCTCCGACTAGTGTGTCAAGGCACAGAGGTGGACTCAACGGCTCACTGTTTAGCCCCAGCATCTCAGCACAAGCAGCAGAAATAAAGGAATGCGATGCGCCCGTATCGAACAGAAATAACGCCCAAGAGTTATACAACAGTAACGTACCGTGAGCGACCGAAGGGTCTGGGGACGGTCCTGCAGCACGTGAGTTGCCGACAGCATACACTCTGCCTTGCGGCGCCTGCGCTCCCTGTCTCGGAGCTGACGCGCCAGACGCCGGATGTGCGGACCTCAACTGCTGCCTCGGAACTGGTGCGCTCGTAGATGGCTGCGAAAATCTCAACGGCTGGCCCTGACGCTGGCGAGCCTGCGGCGACTGTGCCGTGTGCGACTGCTGCGGTCGCTGCACTGACGTTCCCCCACTTTGACCGGGGCATTCCCTAGCTATGTGTCCTGTCTGGCCACATAGGTAGCACCTAACCTCGCTACCGCTCGGTCGACTCCCCTGACTGAACCGACTACTCGTCGCCGGTAGTGCTGCGGGTCCTCTATTGCGCGGGCAATCGCGCCTCATATGGCCTGGCTGCTGGCAGAGAAAACATACTGGCCTCTGGTCTGCAACGACGGGCCCCACTGATGCCACTGAACCCGACTGTCTCGGTCCGCTAAACTGAGACTGTGGTCTGAAAGACCCCACGATCCTCTGCCTCCTCGAGTCTCGGGACTCGGACAGACCTGCGACGCTGCTCGGTCGCGGTCTACTCTCACGGGCTCTCGCGGCCTCCCTAATACCTCGCTCTACGGCCACTGCCGTGTCGACCAGCTCAGAGTACACTCGAATCCTCAGGGCGAGGACTCGATCCAGAATCGAGGTCCTAAGTCCCCTCTCAAACCTCCTGCATCGGTGAGCCTCAGTCACCACCATCTCTGGTGCAAAGCGAGACAACGTCGTAAACCTAGCCTCGTACTCTGCCACCGACAAACCATCCTGTCGCAGTTCCAGGAACTGCTGCTGTCGCTCCTCCCTGGCAGACTCCGGAAAGTACTGCTCCAGGAAGACCGTCTCGAATACTCGGTAGTCACCCCCGACTCGGTCCTGCACGCGCCTCCACCAATGGTAGGCGTTGTCCTTCAGCTGATGAGCTGCAAAGGACACCCTGGTGTGCTCGTCCATGATCCCGGACGTGTCCAGGTTCCGCGTAATCTGATCCAGCCATCGCTCCGCCATATCAGGGTCTGGCTCCCCGTAGAATGAGGGTGTATCCAACCTCAGAAAATCCCTCAGCGCATGTGCCGTATGGCCCTCGGCCTGAACGGACCTCGCTGGGATAGTAGTAGCAGCAGTCGGCGGAGTCTGCGGGGCTGGCGATGCAGACTCTCTCTGCGCAATGATTGCCACTAAACTCTGCACTGTGCGGGTCAGCTCTCCTAGAATGGCCGCAGTAGGTGGGTCCGCAACTGGCGGAACGTTGGGCGGAACCACCGATGGTCCCGTGTCGTTCCTCCGATCCTCCCCAGCGGGAGCTGCCGGTCCACCCGTCGCCTCAACTGGCTCGACGGTGGGCGGTTGCGTCGGCAATCCGGCCGACCTACCTCTCCTAGGTCTAGGTGCCATGTCGTATGTATCTACTGCACAAATACACGTACACACTCAGTTCCAGAACTCACAACACAACGAGCACGCTCATTATACGGGCGTTCATATACTCTGGACACACATGTCTACAAACAACGTATTATCATACATATTTCACATGCTCGCAATCAACATATGCTCACACAATCACCACACATGGCATCACACAACCTACCACAGTCACAATCACCCCGCATACTTAGCTACATCTCGCATTTTAAAACTTATTCAACATGTAAGATTTTTTTTTTTTGAACATGACTAGTAAGGTCAACATCAATTTCGAACTTGCCCATATTTTCAACAATTTCCCTTTTCAATCACAAAACCCCATTTTGATATCACGTCGTCACAACCCGGTCCAGGCGTCCCCGAACTAAGAGGTAACGATCGGACATCACTACCGTCACGTTCGACCTAGGGGCGCCCCTGAGTCAAGTCGCGACGGTGAAAATATCTCACGGAAAAATCACGCACGATTTCTGACCTTGCACAACCAACACACGACAGGAGCCTAATGGACTAACTCTACCCACCTAGTTGACGTACGGCCAGAGGTGTTAAACCTAACCTCTGATACCAAACTGTCACGCCCCAAATTCGGTAGAGACCGAGCCCGGAACGCGAACGAGGAATCAGTGTCCGAAACAACTGAAACAATAATAGTAACCAAATAAAAAGAACACAAATACAATGAACCGCGAATTTTATAACTGCTCAAAAGAATATACAACACGAGTCAGAGACTCAAAGTATGATCAAGAAACAACAAAACGTCGACACTAAATTGTACGTCAACTAACACGCCCAAAACAACCCGGACTCTCCAGCTCCTCCAGCTTCGAGATATCCTCCTATCCACAATCACGATCCTCACCTGTCTGCAGGAAAAGTAGCAGGGGGTGAGCATTTACGCTCACCGCAACGGATACCCGACTGACAACGGCATACAAGTAATTGACAGGGTGATACATAAGCACAGTTCGAAAAAGATCAATAGTAAAACTCAACCATTATCCAAACATTTCGTCTCATTCTCAATACTCAAATCATCACACAATCAACCAAGCAACATCAATCAAACAAACCTTTCACTCAAGGAAAGGCAACAATCCGGGTACTTCGTCGAGTCCATCTTGCCAAACACGCACGGTGTTGGACAAGGTCTACACGACCAAGTGATGCAACCTATAACACGCCAGTTTACAGTCGCAAGCTGTCTGGGCCTGGTCTGCCTCCCACTTTTCGATAGCTAGTCGTAGGCGTGAAACCTTTTCGCGGCCGCCAGTTTACAGTGGCTAGCTGTCTGGGCCTGGTCTGCCCCCCACTTCTTCGATTGCTAATCGAAAGGCGTGGACGCCTCTTCGCGGCATGGATGGAGAAGCGCGGTAAGAGCGCAAATCTACCCCACCCGAACGGAGATCACGAACGTATCTTTCCCACCTGGGCGTCAACCAGCAACAAACACAAACCACCACGCACACTGGGCTCCCGCCCGTAACCAACATCCACACACACTGGGCTCCCGCCCGTAACCATCATCCACAAAACATTTCAACCACAGGAGAGAAATAATCAACTCAAGTCATTTCGATTTACATGTTAAGGCACAACATTTTCAACACATCAGATCGCATTTACCATTTACTCACAATACAGTTCAACCATAGTGAAGAATATACTCAACTCAAATCATTTCAATTTACATGTTAAGGCACGACATCTTCAAACACGTCAAATCACAATTTACCATTACTCACAATTGAACAAGCATAACACATTCAAACCAAACGCAACGAGTAAAGCGGTAACACCCCCAACAAAGCATACAGCGGAATGGCACGTCGCTGTAGTATAATCAACCTATAGACACAACCAGGTGCCCACATGCAATTCTACACATACATATACTAAGAACACAAAAGGTGCCCACATGCAATTACTAGTAACTTTCCCAAGTCATGTACGGATATACGGCTACTTTTCCCTACCTCGATAATTATCCAACGTTAGCTCCAAGTCTCTCGCGACACCACGTCTAAATCCTTCCCTTTCCACGAGCGATGGAAGAATCTAATAACGACAAACGCACAAACTTTAGCAATTGATCGAAGTCCGATTCTAACGAAACTAACGCCCAAGTACACCCCAATGAGTCCCGATCACTCCAATACTTCCTAATTACACCGAGTTGCCAAAAAGGACCCGGAACGGCCCAATTCGCGCACTTTCCCGAATCTGCCCGGAAACGCTAAAATGACCTCGGGACCCCGAAAAATTCCATTTTCGCATCAACAAATCATAATTATATTCAAGGGGTCCAACGCAATCGACGGAACCAAATTCCGACGCCCGAGCGACTCAATCCCGTCATTAAGGTTCCTCAAATAATAAATAATCTTTTCCCACAATTCAATTCCAACAATTCTCAAATTTATTCTACGCGCATAATTAAATTCGAGATCACCAATAAAATTGACGGAATTACGTTCCGACCTCCGGGGGATTTAATCTCGACTTTAAAGTTTAGCGAAACAAACACATTTTAGCCAAATTAATTCCAATTTCTTCCAAAGTCACGAATTAGTGTTCTAGGGATTTTCCGGGATTGCATAACACGTAAAAACCCGAACTCCGGGCACGCGGGCCCCACCTCCGGTGACCGGCCGGAGCTCCGGCGAGCTCCCGGTCACCGGACAAACCTCCCGTTTGTCTCAAAACGCTCCAAATTACCCCCTTAACACTAATCCAACCTCAATCAAACCATATTCCACAACTCCATAAATCCAAACTCAAGGAAATGAGAATCCAAAACATACCTCTTGTAGCCCACGACGAGGAGAACCCGAATACGCAAAAATCAAGACGTTTGGACGGTCGGAACGTCGGGAAATCGCCACAATCTTTTCTCTTCTTCTTCCTTCTTTCTTCTTTCTCTTTCTCTTCCTCTTTCTCTTTCCTTGTGTTCTGCCGAGAATCAACTCCCTCCCCCTCTCTTATAACTTAAATATAATTATTTAAACATTAAACTAATAAAATAAACCTATTTTTCATTTTCTTTTAAATCTAAATTAAAACAATTAATATTTTTTAATCACTCAAAAGTCTCCCCCCCTCTAGATACATGACAAGTGTAAAGTAGAGGGGTCCCACAAGCCACTTTTGTCATTTTGGACCCGAAATCGTCCGAAACGAACACGTTTTTCGAAACCGTCGGAACCGTGATGTTTCGCTAAATTTTAGCTTCCATATGAACCTAATATCCATAATATTACAATTCCAACTTAAAATGGCTCAAATAGTAGTCCTCGGTGACTCTCGGGTCGAAATTTGGTCAAATCGCGAATTATTAAATTTTCATCCATTTTTCACAAAATTGACCCAAATTGACCCAAATTGACCGGGAGCGGTCCTTACACATGAGCTTTTGTTATTGTTAGTGGCCCGGCCCAGCCCATTAGTTGATAGATTTCTTTATGAGTAGTGTACAGCCCATGAGTAGGGGTGTTCACGGGTAGATAACCCGCACCGCAAGCTAGTAAACCGACCCAACCCGCAAGTTGCGGGTTAGATAAAACAGAATCCACTAACCGCACCGCACAAGACAAACTATATGCGGTTTGGAGTCACCGGGTTAGCGGGTGGATTGCGGTTTAACCCGCACCAAACCGCTCTATTGTAATACCAACAACAAATAAACCTAAACAATACTGAATCAAAATTTCATTCAAAGTTAAGCAAATAACACATGCTTAAATACACAACGTTAGATCCTTACATAACCAACTTGCCAAAGTTCAAAATAGCAACTCAAAAACAGGTAGAGCGACACATTAGTACTAGCAGCTTCATCAACCTTCATAAACAGCAAACAAGCATCTTCCACCTCCATAATCAGCAACATCAGTCACTGCCACAGCAACCAACATTCTATGGTGACACAATTGAAAGTAAATCTGCAGTAAAACAAGTAGTTAGCAAATTACAATAATAATATTTGTTAAATAGTAAATGAATTTCACCAAACTTAAAAGTAATTAGTACCTTGCTCATCTAATTCAAGGTGTTTCAAATCTTCATCCAGTAACATTGGAGAGTCTGATTTCTTAATCCAATCTTGAGTGCACACCAAAGCCTCCACCATACTTGGGGTTAAGGAACTTCTAAAATCATTAAGAACACGTCCACCGGTGCTAAAGGCAGATTCAGAAGATACAGTAGAAATGGGAATGGCTAATATATCTTTTGCCATTTTAGAAAGGATTGGAAATCGATTAGCATTATTTTTCCACCATAATAGAATATCAACATTCCCATTTTCTATATCCTCATTCAAATACTTTTCTAATTCAGTTTTTGTAAACCCTTCTTGACAAGTATTTAATATTTTAAAAGAAGCTGACAAACCTCTCCTTTTCGGTGCATCCTTATCATCAACCGAAGTATGTGATTGAGACAAAGATGAACTTTGAGGAGGCGAGTAAAGTGTCACATACGCAACAAATAACTCATTGACAGCATTTTGAATTGCCAAACATAATTTTTTAGCAACACTTGAAGGATACATCTCCCGCACAGCATATAAAACAAATACCAATTTGTGTTGAGGATCAAAAATAGCAGCAATAAAAATAAGAACATTCATATGATCATTACCCCAATACTTGTCAAACTTCTCCTTCATTTTAAAACACATTTCAACCATTTCAGAATCATCACTGCACAATCCATCATTCAAAAGGGCTAGTGTGTCACCAATTTCATGCAAAAATATGTTAGAAGTAACAAAAGAAGATGCAGACACACTAAGAGTCAAGTCATAAAAATGCTTAAAAAATTTCATAAACTTCTCAACTCTTTACCAATCATTTTCACAGAGCACACCAAGAGGTTCTGAAGCACCCTTCCTTATCTTAGATTCCATCTCCAATCTAAGATAGAAGTCAGATGATACATACCTATCAATTGCCCTATCTAGTTTACATGCAGCATCCAACATCAAAAAAGTGGAATTCCACCTAGTAGACACATCCAAACACAAACATGCCTTTGATTCAATGTTCTCCATTTTAACACATTCTTTGAATTTTACAAGTCTGGCTGGAGACAATTTAATGAATCTAACAACCATCCTAATTTTTTCAATAGAAGAGCCAAGCAGAGAAACACCATCAGAAACTATTAAATTTATAATGTGTGCTATGCATCTCATATGCATAAATTTTCCAGCCAAAATATTGGTATTCAAAGTATTGAACCGTTTGACCAAAAACTCTAGAGCTTTGTCATTAGATGATGCATTGTCAACAGTGACACACATCAGCTTAGACACACCCCAATCAGCCAAACATTTTTCAATTGTTGCAGCAATTTCTTTGCCCGTATGACCAGTAACTTCACAAAAACTCAAAATTTTCTTTTGCAAATTCCAATCATTATCAATAAAATGGGCAGTTAAACACAAATAATTTATTCGCTGATTTGAAGTCCAAGTGTCCGTAGTGATTGAAATTCTAGTTGAATGATTTTCAAAATAAGACTTCAGTTTTTCTTTTTCAAAACGATACAATGCCTTAACATCTCGAGTTGCAGTACTACGAGAAGGTATTTCAAACATAGGACATGCAACAGATATAAATGATCGAAAACTTTTCTTCTCAACAACTTTAAATGGCAACTCATCAAGAACAATCATTTTAGCAAAACTATCTCTGCAAGCTTTTTGTTCAAATTTCCAAGTACTTAACACAGGATCTTTACCGACAGAGAAAGATTTATATGCTAAAACAGTTTGAGTCTTCTTTTTTGCATTAGCAGGATTGTCTTTACAAGAGTCAATATGCTGTAACAGAGTACTTGTACCAATTTTTCTGGTGTTGTACTTGTACTCTTTTTTATAATGCATGCAAATTGCAAATTGAATCTTGTTGCCAGTTTTGTCAATAACTTCAGATTTAACAAAATGGTCCCATGCAATAGACTTACGTTTACAGCCAACTAGTTTGGGAACATTACCTGCTATTCCACCATCTTCACCAACAACATTTGTAAAACCAGTTCCACCATTTGTTTCATTCTGAAAAAAGAAAAATAGATAATATTTCATAATTAATTGAAAGAAAAATTATTCATGAACATGAATCTACAAATATAATTTGATCTAGTGCATGCATAATTGGAAATCGATGAACATAAATAAATTTATCTATAACCCTAAATCTATTAGTCACTGCTACAAACAAAAAATTAGTGAAATTAAAATATCTACATGGAAATTGCAAAATAAAAAAATGCAGATTGAAAAAGAAAACAAACTTCATGCTTTCAAAATTACATGTTCACAGAGAAAAAAACATTGAATGTGAAATAGCAACAACAAATCTTACGTGCTTAGGAAAAAATTTGAGACAATTCTTAAATATACTTACATGCATCAACAGAAACCCAAAAAAACCTAGATCCTTTTAAAGAGAAACAAAAGAATTAAATCAATAAAAATCGGTCAATTACCTTTACATCAACTCGTATAGGTCCTCCTCCAACCAACCCTTCCTCCATTATTTGTATTTGAATCTTCAGAAGAAATCGTACCAAATTTTTTGAACGAATATAAAATAAAACACGAGACCATTGAAGATCTCAACTCCATCTCTGATTTTTATAGGAAGATTAGGGACACTATTGGGGATCATAATGATCATTGAGAAGATGAAACGGTTTAATCGGGAAGTGAAGTGGACAAAAAAGAGAAGATGAAACGGATAGAGAGAAAGAGGAGACGGAGAGGTAATTAGGTTTAGACTTCAAAAAATAGAGTAGATCAGTAGAGATAAGGTTTATTAATTATATGCGGGTGGTGCGGTTTAACCACGTCTAGACAAAATGATATATGCGGGTGGTGCGGTTTAACCACGTCTAGACAAAATGAAAACCACCAACCGCATCGTCGGGCTGCGGGTTGTCATAATTGGGCCCGAAGCCCAATCCACTACAATGCAGTTTGCAGCCCACTTCTTGCGGTTTGGGTGGTTTTTGCGGGTGGCTCGGGTTGGTGGATTTTTTTGGACAGCCCTGAGTGTACTCACGGTACGTGAGTCATTCTAATGAATCAACAAAATATTATATTGTCTCTCTCCCTTCTTTAAATCCCCCTCTCTCCCTTCTTTAAATCCTATTCTCTTCTCTCTCTTCTACCTATTCTCAAATCTCTTTCTCACATCTTATACTTCCCGAATCAATTCTCTTATTTGAAGTTTATCTCAGTTTGGATCGTATCACTGGTATCAGAGCTCCTTTCCGGGCACAAAAATTTTTTCGCACCAAAATCTAACTCTGATTGTGTTGCGGGTAAGATGGAGATGCAGCTGGACATGGCGAATTGAGAATTGGAGCACATATTACTGTTATTCGACGCCAAAGAGATAGAGTATCACAACTCATCTCTTGTTTTTTTGGAGAAAGCTTGAAGTCAAGCAGGAATTGCTTGCACTTAAGGACCAAATCGATGCTTGGCAACTTTACCCGTATGAAGTTCGGGTGAGACTCGAGCGAAGCTCCAAAAGATGGAAGAGGATAGCCAACAACGAGCTATTGAGTCTGAGAATCGGCGCAAACAGGAGCTTGAGGCAAGGGCGGCTAAACAATCCCAAATTGATGCAATGTTGAAGCAGGAAAACTTAGAAATTGAAGCCAAGCTACAGAAAATGGATAGCGACATATGGGATATCCGGATGTTGTTCATAGCTGAACCTCCCAACAATGGCTACGAACAATTTTTGGATGGGTTGAACAATTTATTTGTAGAGGGCACACAACAATTGCAAATGGGATGTCTGGCGGATAAATGGCTTAAAAGCAGGGCAACAAGTAATTTTTTAGGAACTGCTTAACAGTGAAGCAGAGGGATGGTTGATCGTTATTCCCACAGTAAGATATGAGGAGCACAACTTGTTTGACGAAATGTCATGCACAATATTAAAATGCCTAGTCAAGGTATGCTCCGTATCATTTGGTTTGTATTTATTGCATTTAGATGAACGATACTTTGGAAAAATCACCTGGCCAACTGGTATTGGCATTGTTCCTGGTTTCCTAATGCTTGAGGAAAAGGAGAATATGGTTTCTACATTTAACTTGAGAGATGTTAGAGATAATATTTAGTCTCTTGTGAAGAGTTTGGTTGGCTAGAAATTGAATTTTGTTATGATGAATATATGGAAATGAATGGTAGTGTTCTGCAAGGTGTGAGAATAGACAGGTTACCTCATGAATATTTTTGGGTGTTTGAGGGAAAGATTGTTATTCTGGTAGCCATGGTCAAAAATGACAAAGAGGTCACTGACTTGGTTGTGTTTAATGTCAAATTGCATCTGAAAGGGTTAATGTGTGTGGATGGGAGTATGGCCAAGGTTGAACTTAATGGTTCAAGCACTTTGGATTTTATCCCTCCCTTGATCAAATGGCCATTAATAACTTACATGTCTTATTGGGTCTTCCATTTGCTGGAGGATGAGATGTCAGATTATGCCATGGTTAGTGAGTACTTTAATTTTATCCAATTTTATGTCGGAGTATGGCCAAGGTTGAACTTAATGGTTCAAGCACTTTGGATTTTATCCCTCCCTTGATCAAATGGCCATTAATAACTTACATGTCTTATTGGGTCTTCCATTTGCTGGAGGATGAGATGTCGGATTATGCCATGGTTAGTGAGTACTTTAATTTTCTACTTGCTCAATTGAAATTGGAAATAAAGATTGGTACAATAGTGAGGCTCATCATTTTGAAGTACTTCCTTACTTGGAAATATATGTACTGGAAAGCCAAATATTTATTAGTGAATTGTGATTTTGTTGTCAGTATCTACCTAAAAGTAAACTATTTAGTGATTATGGTTATGTCTCAGAAGTATGAACAAATTTCAATCCTTGCGAGCTCGAATATATTGTTAATGGAAGTTCATCTTGTAATAAATATGAGTTCAAAGTGGAATTTGGAATTTGGTACCATTGAGGCATGGGAGATCATTTGGAAGCTGACAATTCTTGGTGGACAGTCCATTCCTATTTGCTTGTTTTTTGGGTTCAAGAAGAAATTTGGTTTTTAAGTGTCCAGGAACATGCTAAGGGGGATTATGTTCTCTTAATTATCCCATATGATCAAAATTATACAGTGAAAGCTTTAAGACTTCCAAAGTCAAGGAGTGAGAACAAGATTCAAGAAGAAACTAACCATTTGCAAATGCTTGACGTTGAGGCAATGATTGTTATAGTTGCTGATGTTTTTTGTCTTTCTATCAAATATGCAGATACTGGTATAATTAGAGCGGCCAGAGAAAAAGACTAGTGGTGAAGGCTCCAAGTGTTAAGCATAATTCCTATTTCAGGATGTTTGATATTTGATATATGAGCTATTTGATAATGTCTGTGGTTAGTGAGGTACCTGAGGTGGAATCTTGCATGCAAATGATTTACCATTACAATATTGTTTTTGAACTTCATAATAACATTGGGTTATTTGGCCCCAGAAACATAACAACATCAATATTCCGACAATGAATAGCTTCGAAGTTGAATATTGTGGACATCTGATTGTTGATTCTGCTATGCAACCATCATTAAATTCGATTTAGTTCATGACTCATCTTGTTGGTAAACCTTCACTTGGTGAGCTGAAAATTGACTATCATCTGTATATGCTGCCAAATGTCGTTGAGGAAAAGCACAAAGTATTTGGGCGGATCCATCCTCTCGAGAAATTATCCTTCTTGATCAATTCATTATGTTGCAATTTAGTGCCAAACAATGCAATGCACCAATCCGCCTTGCAATCAAACAATCTGCCACCTCTCAATTGCAATGTATACTAGACTATCTCAGCAGAGAATTGAAATTGTTCAATTCAATTAAAAGCATCATGGTTGTCAATATTGACATCCTGTTGCTCCACCATCTGGTTATACACCTTGGTAAGCTTGACCTTGCATTACAAGTTCTACATGTTATTGAAGAAATTGGAGCTCATATGCATGCTTGCATTCATGGCGTTCTCTTCATTACCTTAACTAGGAAAAGTCTGAGGACAGAGTTTTGACTTATACACCTGGAAATATAATAAATATATCCATCTTCTTGGCGTTTTCGATGAACTTGGTATTTCTTTGAGTTTGCCTAAAGACATGTTGGTTAAGGGTTTAGCTCGGAGGTTGGTTGGTATCATTTGGCGCACTTATCATAGCTAGACTTGGCTGCATTTAGGGGGGAAGATAAAGGACATGCTTATGGTGTGGGAGGATTTGCAGGATTTTAGTAATGCGACACACAATTGCATACTATAGTCATACGCAAGCATCGCTTAAGGCATACCAAATAGGTGATGCCACAAAGTTTTTTAGTCAGGTATTTGAATTTACATTCCTCCTGACTCGTCATTTGCCAATATTTTTGATCTCGGGTTATGTTTTCAAGAGCCTCATACATGGACCACTGGATCACGTATAGGGTCTACCGGTATTGATATTCCTCGGGGTATTCATAAATTTTATTTAGCTGTTATATGTGCTTCATGTCGTTTGGAATTAAATTTTCTATCGGACAAACCTATCTCTTTTCTTGCCAAGTTGAATTTGGAAAGCATTGACATTGTCCTTTTTGATGAAATCAAAACTGTCAATGTCTCAAGGGAATGCATCACAGTCAATACATACATGAGTCGTGTTAGCTGAGTTGACAGCAGAATTGCAAAGGTGGGAGTTGAGATTACAAGATAAAGTTATTGCAAGAAGATCACAGACACTAGAAAATTTTGACAAGATTCTTGAGGATAAGAATCGTTTGAAGACAGGGGCATTTGATAAGGGTAAATTTGTATTGGGTCAACAATAGTTTTTACTTAATTGTGTCATGGGCTTTTGTTATTGTTAGTGGGCCGACCCAGCCCATTATTTGATAGATTTCCTTATGAGTAGTGTGCGGGAAAGAATTAGTAGAAAATCATGACTATAAAAGGTACCAAGGGACCAATCTCAGCCATACGATTTTATGACCAACGGTGAAGATGGACGCGGTGGCATTTAGGCGTAAATAAGTCGAAGTTGCAATTTCTTTTCGTCATTTCGCATTTTCGGTAACATGTGGAGGGGTATGATCGTCATTTCAATTAGTTTTCTGTTCTATGCTGAGTCGAGTTGTGAGAGGAGGCGATTTGCGATCGATTGATCGATCGAGTGATTTGCGATTTTAGGAAGGCGAATTGCCATAGGAGATGATTTTGGGAAGGCGAGTTGCGAGTGATTTGCGATTTGGGAAAGGCGATTAGCAATAGTAGTCGATTTCGAGCTTTGCGAGGTGTTGCGATTATGGAAAACCTAGATCTCTGTATCGTGTCGTTGATTTTGTTGCAGTGATGGCCAAATTATCGCAGAAGAGGAAGTTGAAGGAGGCTCGTAGCATTGAGAAGAAGAAGACAAATAATTATTGCTTAATTTGATCGGAGTTTATTTATCTGAACGGTCTTCAAATTGTGTAAATGGGTTGCTGTGAACTGTATTTGGTATATAAACATGAAATGTGTTTACAGAAAACCTGTTTCAGTGTCATTATGGGTTGGTTTGATAGGTTTTTGGGATATAAGAAAGCCTTTCATATTTTTGAAACCCTCGTCGATTTGTGTAAATGGGTCGCTATAAACTGTTTTTGATATATAAATATGAAATGTGTTTACAGAAAACCTGTTTCAGTGTCATCATGGCTTGGTTTGATAGGTTTTTTAGTTATATGAAAGTCTTTCATATGTTTGGAACTCCCTTGATTTTTTTAAATGTGTCTCTATGAACTGGTTTTTTTGTACATAAACATGAAATGTGATTACAAGAAACATTTTTCATTGTCATTATGGCTTGGTTTGATAGGTTTTTGCATTATATGAAAACCTTTCATACTTTTGAAACCCTCGTCGATTTGTGTAAATGGGTCGCTTTAAACTGTTTTTTGATATATAAATATGAAATGTGTTTACAGAAAACCTGTTTCAGTGTCATCATGACTTGGTTTGATAGGTTTTTTAGTTATATGAAAGCCTTTCATATGTTTGGAACTCCCTTGATTTTTTTTAAATGTGTCTATGTGAGCTGGTATTTTTATACATAAACATGAAATGTGTTTACAGGAAACATTTTTCACTGTCATTATGGCTTGATTTGATAGGTTTTTGGGTTATATGAAAGCCTTTCATATTTTTGAAATTTGTGTGTATATGTCTATTAAATATTTGTTAAGGTATAATGAAATAATTTTCATATTTGTTAATGATATTTTTTGTAGGTGAGCTTGATTCTTATTCTGATGAAAACCAAACTATTGATTTTGTTATGAAGAAGAGGAGAAATGTTGGAGCATATGTTCGTTTTCCTTTTTCGATTTCTACAGAAGAATGTAATGTGGATGACTTACCCTCTAAAGAGACAACAAACAAGTGTAGAACAAAGAAGCCTATTTTGAAACCCAAACAGAGCATGAAGAAGTCGTGTGCTATAAAAGAAAAACCAATTGTTGAGTGTATAGAAAGTCGTTCGTCTCCGAGAGGTCTTTTCAACAGCATTAAGGTTTTTAGTGATAAGCAGAGGAGTGATATTAAGGAGATGGGTTTTGAAGGGATTTTACAGCTTGGATTAAGTTGTACTCAAGGTGCTCTTGGGTACTGGATTGTGGAGAATCTTAATCCTCAGTTTGCAACTGTTAAACTGGATGGTGACCGTGATTTAGTGTTTGAAGAAGAAGATATTCGGTGTACCCTTGGTATACCTCGTGGTCATTGCCCTATTTTGGGTCATAAGGAAGGCGATGCTCTTCAGTTGTGGAGGTCACAGTTCAGCAAAACTGGTGAAAAATTCCATAGTTCATATATATATATGATGTCATGGAAAGGTAGAAGGAAGGGGGTATTCTGTTTAAGCAGAACTTTCTCGTCATTTTTTGCACAAGTTTTATAGATTTTGGGTCAAGTAGTTATCCCAACCTGTCATACTTTGGAGCTATAGCAGATGTTGAAGTCGTTAAGGACTTCAATTGGTGTTCTCCTATACTAGAAAGTTTGAGAAGAAATAGATACATTTGGAACTCTCAACTAAGTAATGTTAAACGCAGATACTATGGTCCACTCATATTTTTGATGATAAGTCTTTCTTTTTTATTTTGATATGTTTTTGTGTATCTCAAAGGCTTTCATATTTATAAAATGAATGTGATTGACATAGTATTATCTGTTTTGTCTCAGCTTTTTTACTTGGATCGAGTTGATTTTGTGGGGAATGTTTCTGTACCACGTATATTTCCAACAATTACTGGATGGACTGAGATCCCAGTGGACATGCAGAATTCACAAGCCAAAGATGCTGCAATGAACGTAAAGATTTTATTTTGTCTACTACAGTGTGCATTTTATATCCTTTATTGTTTTAGAAAAATTGTTTGAATGTTTTTCTTTATATGTTGTTCAGTTGTTGTATGAAAGGTCTTCATATTTTTAAATATGTCTGATTCGTGATACTGATGCATGGTCTTCCATTTGTTTATTTATTTTTCAATTTTATGAGAGCCTTTCATATATAGCGTTAATGTTTTTATAAGTGTTTAATTGGATTTCAGTTATATGAAATGTGTTCATATTATAATTGGATACATGTTTGTGTTTGGTTTCATTCAGTTTTTCATGCTCTGATTTGGTTATGATTTGAAGTGTGTTTGGTAGAACAAGTTGAAATCTACATAGCTTTCATGGTCTTCAAATTAGGTTTTCTAGTTTTCTAAGAGCCTTTCATACATAGCTTTCATGGTTTTATGAGTGTATGTTGGATTTCAGTTATATGAAAGGTGTTCATATTATATTTCGATACATGTTTGTGTTGGGTTTCATACAGTTTTCCATATTTTCATATTTATTCATTCATGTATTCAGAATCTGAATGAAGAAATCAAATGTGTGAGGAATAAACTTGCGGAACATGTTCAAGAGCTTGTTGGACTGTTATCCCGGGTTGATGTTTCGTTTTGTGGGCATAAATCACAACATCACGAGAACAGACTGGCAGAGGAAAAAAATCACAAGGACAGATGTGATAAAGGATTTTATAATGATGCTTATTTCAAGACACCCTCTGTTATTTCTGCATTGGTTGTTGCAAAAGAGACTCTTTCCTGTAATAGGAAGAAGAAGAGTTCTCCAAATTTTTCCTTGGGGGTTATTGATGTGGAGGAAATATCTACTCCTCTGGAAACACCCCATGATGTCTTGAACGCCATAAGGAAGAGTATGGGGATGTCACCAAAGGAATATCTGGAAGCATTGATTGCTACACAAGACTGTTTTGGAGATGATAATTTGGAAAATTATGAACCTGGAATTGATGTGCATCATTCACAAGCCAAAGACGCTGCAATGAATGTAAGGATTTTTTTCAACTACAATGTGAACTTTATATCCTTTATTGTTTTAAAAGAATTGTTTGAATGTTTATCTTCCTAGGTTGTTCAATTGCCGTATGAAAGGTCTTCATATTTTGAAATATGTCTGATTTATGTGAATTTTGTAGTAAATATCATGCTCTGATTTGGTTATGGTTTCAAGTGTGTTTGGTAGAACCAGTTGAAATCTATTTCTCCATTTTTCTGAGAGCCTTTCATACATAACTTTCATGGTTTTATGAGTGTTTGTTGGATTTCAGTTATATGGTTTCAAGGTGTTCATATTATATTTCGATACATGTTTGTGTTGGGTTTCATTCAGTTTTCCATCTTTTCATATTTTTTCATTCATGTATTCAGAATCTGAATGAAGAAATCAAATGTGTGAGAAAAAAACTTGCGGAACATGTTCAAGAGCTTGTTGGACTGTTGTCCCGGGTTGATGTTTCGTTTTGTGGGCATAAATCACAACATCACGAGAACAGATCGGCAGAGGAAAAAAATCACAAGGACAGATGTGATGAAGGATTTTATAATGATGCTTATTTCAAGACACCCTTTGTTATTTCTACATTGGCTGTTGCAAAAGAGACTTTTTCCTGTAATAGGAAGAAGAAGAGTTCTCCAAATTTTTCCTTGAGGGTTTTTGATGTGGAGGAAATATCTACTCCTCTGGTGTAACGCCCCAAGATCCGGTTCTCCGAATCTTAGTCGTCACGCGATAAAATACAAGTATCGATAATACATATACGAAGATACATATACGAAATAGTTATGAAACACCTCGAGCGTCCTCGAGTGTATCATAACTATACTCGCACAAAGTCAACACCTTTAGTTTAAGCGTCCCTAACTTAAAGGTGATTGCACAAGTAAGTAAACCAGTTCTAAAACAATTCCATCAAAACATCATTTGAAAATGAAGCAAGTAACTCATAAATAAATACCATAATGGTGAGGCATAACGCCACCTCACCAAGTGTTTTACAAAATAAAGTAATAAACCGGATAATGAAAAGTAGTCACAAAACAGGTTACGACTCAACAGAGTCTACAACAGCCGACCAAACACCACTAGCAAAGACACGTCGACACGACACGCCCCAAAGCTCCCAGTCAAAAGATCTAAACGCATCCATAACCTGCACAAGTTGCAGGGGTGAACACGCTACCTCCAAGACTCAAACATCGCACATACACAAGATGATAACAATGCAAAAGTAGTTGTATAACATAATTAACTACACCCTAGGGTAACCGATTTCAGCCCAGGGAATCCCCCCTTGCCTCGGTTCACCCTCCCTTAGGTAAAGGTAACCGATCTCGATCAAGGGAGTCCACCCTCAACTCGATTCACCTTACACCTAAATAAAGGCAACCGATCACAACTAAGGGAGTCCACCCTCAGCTCGGTTGACCTTTCCCACAAAGATAAAGGTAACCGATCTCGATCAAGGGAATCCACCCTCAACTCGGTTTACCTTACACCTAAATAAAGGTAACCGATCACAACTAAGGGAGTCCACCCTCAGCTTGGTTAACCCTTACCACAAATAAAGGTAACCGATCTAGATCAAGGGAATCCACCCTCAACTTGGTTTGCCTTACAAACCACCTGTAACACAAGTATCACACCATACTCATGCAGAAAACATACTAGGTGCAAGACGGAATAAATCATCGTCTGAAAAGCAAATAATATAATACCTGGCACAATCCCGTGCATACAATCAGTTCAGATTTATACTAAACTAATTCACCCAACATTATCATGCAAATCTCACTATTCGCATATAATCACACCAAGCATATTCACGCCACTACCATAGTGCCAAATCATGCTCACACGTATATATACACACATATATAATCAAACAAAGGCATCAAGCCATATAGTCTAGGTAGCTATGTCCCCCTACCTTAGGAAAGCTCCACGTACGCTCCTAGCCTCCCGCTCGAGCTATTCACGCCTTGCCTTTCCCGCGAGCGTCAATATCAACTAATAATTATATTCAATAATTATAAACTCAAACAGACTCCGAAACGAATGCAATAAATTTACAAGTGTACTCCAACAAGTGCCTAACACTTGGACACACTTCAAATTAATCAAAGTAGCCAAAATGGGTCCGGAATGACCCATTTTCCCTGAAACACCCAATCTGCCCGGAAACGAGTTTTTGACCCTCGGGACTCCGAAAATTACGAAACTTGTTTCTAAACTCCTCATTTAATATTCTAAGACCAATGTAATTAACGGAATCGAATTCCGACACCCGAGCGTTAAAATACTTCAATTAAAGTTATTGGTGGAAAAACCGTCTTTCACAATTTAAATCCGGAAATTATCAAATACGCAAGTTATCGACTCGGGGGTCACCTGGGACCACCCGAACTCACAAAACCCGAGCCCCGGGCTCGTGGGCCCCACACAAGCCACCACATTAATTCTCGGGAAACAAAATCGAGCTATGGGATTTACTTCGAATCTGTCCAGAGACAGATTCGGCAGAACAGTCCACTTCCCGGACTTGCAGCTCCAAATCCGTAGCTCGTCTGGAAAACTAGTAAACATGAAAGTTGAAGCTCTGCCAGTCCTCTACAAACTTCATGGTTTGCTCGGTACAAAGTTCGAACGGGAACGGCTCCGTCCGGAGCAAAACAGATTGTCCGTCCGGCTTGACAGATTCAGCGGTTCAGTCACTTCCCGGGCTTCTAGCTCCCAAACCGTTGCTCCTTTGGAAAAACTCACAAGATGAAGGTTGAAGCACTTCGAGTCAGCGTTCCATGGCCACCGGAATCAGCCACCAACGTGGCCGGAGCTCTGGCGACCCTCCGGTCACCGGAATTTGTTCAAATTTGTCTTAAAACATGCCTAATCATCTCTAGTGTCTAACTAAACTTAAAACAACACATTTCTACTTTAAACCCACGAACCAAACTACTCCAAATCGAAAAGAGAACCATACCTCTTGTAGTCCTCGATGCCGGGATTCCGAATACGAAGAAACGACGGACGGATTGACGGGAAATCCTCCTTGCTTGGCCGGACCCTCCTTCTCCTTCCCTCTTTCTCTTTCTCTTTCTCTTTCTCTTTCTCTTTCTCTCTCCTTCTTTCTTCTCTTCTCCCTCTCTTTCTCTTGGTTGTTCTCGGATGAAATGGGAGCTCCCCCTCCTTATAACAACACATTTTATTTAATTAATTACTTAATTAAATAAAATGAAAACCCAAAAATCAACCATTTTTCCTCTTTCCCAACATCACCAAACCCCACACACAACAAGTCACTTCCTTGTCCCCTGGATACCTAACCCATCAATCACATCGGTCACCTTTTCCACCAACCGAACACGGATCAGATTTCCCAAAATCGGACGTTTCGGACCCCGAACGGGCACTTTTATCGAGATTTCAGAAAAATCTCCCGAGTGACTTAAAATGGGCTAACTAAGAATACTGCATCGACCGTTTTGCGATTTGGGACTTAACGAGTCCAGAATCGCCCAAAACGTCCTCGGTTGACTTTTCCGGCAAAAAGTCAACCTAAGTCAACTTTCCCCGAATGGGTCACGAAGTGGTCTTTAGTCGCCCTGAACTTAGCTTGGTCGAAAATAACGTCATCTTATGTCCAAAACAACTCTCGGGGTCAGGTTCAGACTCGATCTGGTCACTATTCAAAAATTTTGAATTTTCCCAGATTTTAGTGTAACTGCCCGGGAGAGGTCCTTACAACCTACCCCCCTTAAAGGAATTTCGTCCGCGAAATTAAACAGAGTTAAGGACGTACCTCAATTCTCGAAGAGTCGGGGATACTTGGCGCGAATCTCGTCCGCCCGCTCCCACGTCGACTCCCCCTCCCCGTGATGCTGCCACAGCACTCGCACTAACGGGATGGTTTTGCCTCTCAGCACCTGATCGCGAGAGTCCAAGATCCGAACTGGCCGTTCCTCATAAGTCGCATCCGGAGTCAACTCTAGCTCAGCCCAAGCTATCACGTGTGACGGGTCATGGTGGTACTTCCTCAGCATGGATACATGGAAAACGTTATGCACTGCCGCAAGGGATGGTGGCAAAGCAAGCTGGTAAGCCACTGCTCCCACTCTGGAAATGATCTCAAAGGGCCCAATGTACCTCGGCGACAACTTCCCGTCGCTCCTTGCCTTCTTGAACCTGATCAGCCCCTTCTTCGGGCTAACCTTCAAGAAGACATGGTCGCCCACTTCGAACTCAAGCGGTCGACGTCCCTGTCCGCGTAACACTTCTGTCTGCTCTGCGCCGTCTTCAACCGTTCTCGGATCAGGGCTACCTTCTCGGTAGTCTCCCTAACCAGATCAGGTCCTAACAGGCTCTTGTCGCCCACCTCTGCCCAACAGACAGGTGAACGACACGGCCTACCATACAACGCCTCGAATGGTGCCATCTGAATGCTGGCCTGGTAGCTGTTGTTGTAGGCGAACTCTGCTAGTGGCAAGTGATCCTCCCACGCTCCATGGAAGTCTAGAATACATGCCCGGAGCATGTCCTCCAGGATCTGGATCACTCGCTCTGACTGACCATCAGTCTGCGGGTGGTAAGCGGTACTCAGCCGAATATTCGTCCCCATAGTGCCCTGAAGGCTGTCCCAGAATCGCGATGTAAAGCGAGGGTCTCGGTCCGACACTATCGACACCGGCACCCCGTGTAGTCTGACTATCTCAAGCACATAAAGCCTGCTCAGCTTGTCCACTGGGTCCGTCATCTTAATAGGCAGGAAGTGAGCGGACTTCGTCAGTCTGTCAACCACTACCCAAACAGCATCATTGTCCCTCGTAGACCTCTGCAAACCGCACACGAAGTCCATGGTGATATGCTCCCATTTCCACTCAGCGATCTCTAGTGGCTGTAGCGGACCTGTTGGTCTCTGGTGCTCGATCTTCACCTGCTGACAAGTAAGGCATCTCGCTACAAATTCCGCTATCTCGCGCTTCATCCCGCTCCAGCAGAAGTGGCGTCTGATGTCGTGGTACATCTTAGTCCCCCCGGGATGTACTGTGAGTTGCGAGCTGTGCGACTCACGTAGTACCGCCTTGCGGAGACTCTGGGGGACGAACAGTCTGCTCTGGAAGCGAAGACCCTGATCGTTGCCCAGTGACCACCCTTCGGACTCGCTTCCGCTGGTCAACCTTTCTCGGAATGTCACTGATTCCGCATCCTCGATCTGCGCCTCGAGTACCCTACTGATCAATTCTGGCTGCGCTACTAAGGAACACAGAGCCACCTGCCTTGTGACTTCCTCTAGCTCCATCTTGAACTCGCCGAGTTCTCCCAGCATCTTCCATTTCCGTACAGCTACGGAAACGAGACTGTGGAGTGACTTCCTGCTGAGGGCGTCGGCAACAACATTTGCCTTGCCCGGGTGGTAAAGCAGGTCAAAGTCGTAGTCCTCAATCAGCTCCATCCAGCGCCGCTGTCTCATGTTGAGGTCCTTCTGAGAAAAGAGGTACTTCAGGCTCTTGTGATCAGAGAAGACCTGAAATTTCTCACCATAGAGGTAGTGACGCCATAACTTCAGTGCAAATACGATTGCCGCAAGTTCCAGGTCGTGCGTCAGATAGTTCTTCTCGTGCACTCTCAACTGTCGGGACCCGAACGCTACCACCTTCCCCAGTTGCATTAGCACAATACCCAGTCCCTCGCCGGACGCGTCACAGTAGACGTCGTAGCCTATGCCTCGCTCTGGTACTATCAGCACTGGAGCCGTGGTCAACAGAGTCTTCAACTCCAAGAATGAGTTCTCACAGGACTCGTCCCACTCAAACTTAACTCCCTTCCGTGTAAGGTGAGTCATCGGTGCTGCCAGTCGTGAGAAATCCTTCACGAACCTTCTGTAATAACCTGCTAACCCCAGGAAACTACGAATCTCGAACACGCTCGTCGGCTGTGCCCATCTCGAGACTGCCTCAATCTTCACCGGGTCAACAAAGATACCGTCGCTGGACACTACATGCCCGAGGAACCTCACCTCAGTGAGCCAGAACTCACACTTCTCCAACTTCGCGTAAAGCTGGTGCGATAATAGTAGCTGAAGCACGATCCTCAAATATGCCTCGTGAGTCCTCTCGTCCGGAGAGTAGATAAGGATGTCGTCTACGAACACGATGACGAACTGGTCAAGGTAAGGCCGGAAGATCCGTGTCATCAGGTCCATGAACGCTGCAGGAGCGTTGGTCAAACCGAACGGCATCACCAAGAACTCGAAGTGGCCATACCGTGTCCTGAATGCCGTATTCTGGATGTCCTCCTCTCGCACCCTCAACTGATGATAACCAGATCGCAGGTCGATCTTGGAAAAGCATTTCGAACCCCTGAGCTGGTCGAAGAGATCGTCTATCCGCGGCATCGGATAACGGTTCTTTACTGTCGCCCTGTTCAGCTTCCGGTAATCGATGCACATCCGGAGTGAACCTTCCTTCTTCTTCACGAACAACGCCGGAGCACCCCAAGGCGAAGTGCTTGGTCGGATGAACCCCTTTTCCTGTAGCTCCTGGAGTTGACTCTTCAACTCCTCGAGTTCCGCGGGAGAGAAACGGTAGGGTGCCACAGAAATAGGCGCCGTTCCCGGCAACAACTCGATCGCGAACTCCACCTCTCGCTCTGGTTGCAAACCGCTCAGATCGTCTGGGAACACGCCCGCAAACTCATCAACAACCCGTGGTAGTCCTCGGCCTCCGCCCGTCGGGCCACTGCCCGCTATGGATAGTGCTGCAAGTAGGACTCCACTCCGACTCCCTAATGGACATGTGATAGTAGAGCCACCGCTCGATACTGTCACTCTCCTCTTGTAACAATCGATGATCGCTCGGTACCGTCTCAACCAGTCCATACCCAGGATGACGTCGAATGTCGTCATGTCAAGTGCAATCAGATCCCCCACAAGGGGATGGTCGGCTACGTGCACCTCGCATGCCTTGCAGACCCTGTCTAGAACAGTGTCGTCCCCCAAAGGTGTATCAACACGCAGGGGTGGACTCAAAGACTCGACCCTCAATGCCAGGGACCGTGCAAACCGTGCAGAGATAAAAGAATTCGAGGCACCTGTGTCTATGAGAATAGACGCCCACGAATTAAAAACAAGAAACGTACCCTGCGCTGATCTCTGGTCATCAGGCTGTGGCGTCTCAGTCTGGCCCGCAACAGAATATACTCTGCCCCGTGTCTGCTGCCCTTGCCCGGTACTCGGCCTTGCCGACCGTGCTGGTGCGTTTCCCTGCCTGGGCCGGTAGTCCTGCCGTGATGCGGATGACTGTACCGGTGTAGCGCCCTTGGAGGGACAGTCCTTGGCAATGTGCCCGAGGCGTCCGCACCTATAGCATGTGGGCGGTCCTGCGCTGGCCCGGCCTCCCTGAGACCTGGCCTGACTTCCCGGCCTTCCCGCCAGCAATCTGGGCTGTCCGCCCTGACTCTGCCTCGTAGTCCCATGCCTCTGTGGGCACTCCCGACAAAGATGTCCCGTCTGCCCGCACATGTAGCAAGTGGTTGGTTGTCTCGATCCTGCCGAGCTGGCAGCTGCTGTGTCTAGCGAAGCCAGCGGCCTCTGGTCCATCCGTCCAGCCTGCTGTGGCGGAAAGCCCGAATGACGGGGCCTCTTGAAGTCTCTAGACTCCGAAGGGCCACTCGGTCGGGGCCTCTGTGCACGGAGAGGTCGGGTCTCTGCCATCCCCTCCTCGATGGCTGCGGCGGTGTCCACTATCACCGAGTACACTCGGATCCTAAGAGCAAGGATCCGGTCGAAGATTTCGGGCCTCAACCCCCGCTCGAACCGTTTGCAACGGCTCGCATCGGACCTCACCAGATCCGGAGCAAATCTCGACAAGGCCGTGAAACGGGCCTCGTACTCGACGACCGTCAGGGTCTCCTGGCGCAGTTCCAGGAACTGCTGCTGCCGGCTATCCCGTGCCGACTCTGGAAAGTAGCTCTCGAGGAAGACCTCCCGGAACTCCTCAAAGTCCTGCCCAACCCGGGCCCTCACCCGCTCCAACCAGTAGTAGGCATCGCCCTTCAGCTGGTGAACAGCTAAAGTGATGCACATGCTCCCCTCGTTGACCCCTGTGGTGTCCAAGTCCCGAGTGATCTGCTGTAGCCACTGCTCGGCTATCGAGGGATCAGGCTCTCCGTGGAAAGCAGGTGGGTGCAGTCGTAGGAAGTCTCGCAATGCGTGTGACGGCTGTACTGCAGCCCGAACTGGTGCTGCCTCAGGTGTGGTGGACCTAGCTGCCCTCCGCCCCATGACCTCGGTCAGGGACTGTATCGACCTCAACAGCTCTTCCCCCATCGGGACCCTGTCGGGAGTGGTCGTCGGGGCAGCGGGCATCCCCATGGGAGTTCCCGCCTGCCCAGCATTGCCGGTGGCAGTCTCCGCGGACTGTGTCTCGACACCAGTGGTCTGCTCCGCGGTCTCGGCAACTCGAGCTCCCTGAGTCGCCCTCGACGCTCCCCGCCCCCTGGTACCTCCTCGCCTAGTCTTCGGCGCCATGTGCACTACTGCACGGAAATGAGATCACAATCAGGATCCACGATCAAGCGGACTTCGCGCTAAAGGACAATGGAACTTCACTGATTTTCTACCATTACTAATCATACTAGGTACTAATATCCTAGCGTAGTAATACCAACCGGCAATGTTCTCACTAACATGCCCACCAGTCAACACATGTCATCAATCAAACATGTCAATAATATACTCACGTTAACAAGCAACCTCATGTACTATCACAGTACCACAACCTGTCCATCATTTCTCAAGTCATACAGTCACACCACTGCACATAAGTTGTCAGGCTAACTCACTACTGACCAACTTAACACCACAAAACTCAAAGACCAAAGCCACGTAATACTCTCCTATTACTGACTCTACCCGACGTGTCGACGCAAGGCACACAGATCCGGTTCTGTAACGCCCCAAGATCCGGTTCTCCGAATCTTAATCGTCACGCGATAAAATACAAGTATCGATAATACATATACGAAGATACATATACGAAATAGTTATGAAACACCTCGAGCGTCCTCGAGTGTATCTTAACTATACTCGCACAAAGTCAACACCTTTAGTTTAGGCGTCCCTAACTTAAAGGTGATTGCACAAGTAAGTAAACCAGTTCTAAAACAATTCCATCAAAACATCCTTTGAAAATGAAGCAAGTAACTCATAAATAAACACCATAATGGTGAGGCATAAAGCCACCTCACCAAGTGTTTTACAAAATAAAGTAATAAACCGGATAATGAAAAGTAGTAACAAAACAGGTTACGACTCAACAGAGTCTACAACAGCCGACCAAACACCACTGGCAAAGACACGTCGACACGACACGCCCCCAAGCTCCCAGTCAAAAGATCTAAACGCATCCATAACCTGCACAAGTTGTAGGGGTGAACACGCTACCTCCAAGACTCAAACATCGCACATACACAAGATGATAACAATGCAAAAGTAGTTGTATAACATAATTAACTACACCCTAGGGTAACCGATTTCAGCCCAGGGAATCCACCCTTGCCTCGGTTCACCCTCCCTTAGGTAAAGGTAACCGATCTCGATCAAGGGAGTCCACCCTCAACTCGATTCACCTTACACCTAAATAAAGGCAACCGATCACAACTAAGGGAGTCCACCCTCAGCTCGGTTGACCTTTCCCACAAAGATAAAGGTAACCGATCTCGATCAAGGGAATCCACACTCAACTCGGTTTACCTTACACCTAAATAAAGGTAACTGATCACAACTAAGGGAGTCCACCCTCAGCTCGGTTAACCCTTACCACAAATAAAGGTAACCGATCTCGATCAAGGGAATCCACCCTCAACTCGGTTTGCCTTACACACCACCTGTAACACAAGTATCACACCATACTCATGCAGAAAACATACTAGGTGCAAGACGGAATAAATCATCGTCTGAAAAGCAAATAATATAATACCTGGCACAATCCCGTGCATACACTCAGTTCAGAGTTATACTAAACTAATTCACCCAACATTATCATGCAAATCTCACTATTCGCATATAATCACACCAAGCATATTCACGCCACTACCATAGTGCCAAATCATGCTCACACGTATATATACACACATATATAATCAAACAAAGGCATCAAGCCATATAGTCGAGGTAGCTATGTCCCCCTACCTTAGGAAAGCTCCACGTACGCTCCTAGCCTCCCGCTCGAGCTATTCACGCCTTGCCTTTCCCGCGAGCGTCAATATCAACTAATAATTATATTCAATAATTAAAAACTCAAACAGACTCCGAAACAAATGCAATAAATTTACAAGTGTACTCCAACAAGTGCCTAACACTTGGACACACTTCAAATTAATCAAAGTAGGCAAAATGGGTCCGTAATGACCCATTTTCCCCGAAACACCCAATCTGCCCGGAAACGAGTTTTTGACCCTCGGGACTCCGAAAATTACGAAACTTGTTTCTAAACTCCTCATTTAATATTCTAAGACCAATGTAATTAATGGAATCGAATTCCGACACCCGAGCGTTAAAATACTTCAATTAAAGTTATTGGTGGAAAAACCGTCTTTCACAATTTAAATCCAGAAGTTATCGACTCGGGGGTCACCCGGGACCACCCGAACTCACAAAACCCGAGCCCCGGGCTCGTGGGCCCTACACAAGCCACCACATTAATTCTCGGGAAACAAAATCGAGCTACGGGATTTACTTCGAATCTGTCCAGAGACAGATTCGGCAGAACAGTCCACTTCCCGGACTTGTAGCTCCAAATCTGTAGCTTGTCTGGAAAACACGTAAACAGGAAAGTTGAAACTCTGCCAGTCCTCTACAAACTTCATGTTTTGCTTGGAACCAAGTTCGAACGGGAACGGCTCCGTCCGGAGCAAAACAGATTGTCCGTCCGGCTGGACAGATTCAGCGGTTCAGTCACTTCCCGGGCTTCTAGCTCCCAAACCATTGCTCCTTTGGAAAAACTCTCAAGATGAAGGTTGAAGCACTTCGAGTCAGCGTTCCATGGCCACCGGAATCAGCCACCAACATGGCCGGAGCTCCGGCGACCCTCCGGTCACCGGAATTTGTTCAAATTTGTCTTAAAACATGCCTAATCATCTCTAGTGTCTAACTAAACTTAAAACAACACATTTCTACTTTAAACCCACGAACCAAACTACTCCAAATCGAAAAGAGAACCATACCTCTTGTAGTCCTCGATGCCGGGATTCCGAATAGGAAGAAATCTCGAAGAAACGACGGACGGATTGACGGGAAATCCTCCTTGCTTTGCCGAACCCTCCTTCTCCTTCCCTCTTTCTCTTTCTCTTTCTCTTTCTCTCTCCTTCTTTCTTCTCTTCTCCCTCTCTTTCTCTTGGTTGTTCTCGGATGAAATGGGAGCTCCCCCTCCTTATAACAACACATTTTATTTAATTAAATAAAATGAAAACCCAAAAATCAACCTTTTTTCCTCTTTCCCAACATCACCAAACCCCACACACAACAAGTCACTTCCTTGTCCCCTTGATACCTAACCCATCAATCACATCGGTCACCTTTTCCACCAACCGAACACGGATCAGATTTCCCAAACTCGGACGTTTCGGACCCCGAACGGGCACTTTTATCGAGATTTCAGCAAAATCTCCCGAGTGACTTAAAATGGGCTAACTAAGAATACTGCATCGACCGTTTTGCGATTCGGGACTTAACGAGTCCAGAATCGCCCAAAACGTCCTCGGTTGACTTTTCCGGCAAAAAGTCAACCTAAGTCAATTTCCCCGAATGGGTCACGAAGTGGTCTTTGGTCGCCCTGAACTTAGCTTGGTCGAAAATAACGTCATCTTATGTCCAAAACAACTCTCGGGGTCAGGTTCAGACTCGATCTGGTCACTATTCAAAAATTTTGAATTTTTCCAGATTTTAGTCTAACTGCCCGGGAGAGGTCCTTACATCTGGAAACACCCCATGATGTCTTGAACAACATAAGGAAGAATATGGGGATGTCACCAAAGGAATATCTAGAAGCATTGATTGCTACACAAGACTGTTTTGGAGATGATAATTTGGAAAATTATGAACCTGGAATTGATGTGCATCATTCACAAGCCAAAGACGCTGCAATGAATGTAAGGTTTTTTTTTCAACTACAATGTGAACTTTATATCCTTTATTGTTTTAAAAGAATTGTTTGAATGTTTATCTTCCTAGGTTGTTCAGTTGCCGTATGAAAGGTCTTCATATTTTGAAATATGTTTGATTTATGTGAATTTTGTAGTACATGTCATGCTTTGATTTGGTTATGATTTGAAGTGTGTTTGGTAGAACCAGTTGAAATCTACTTCTCCATTTTTCTATAGATTTTCTAGTTTTCTGAGAGCCTTTCATACATAGTTTTCATGGTTTTATGAGTGTTTGTTGGATTTCAGTTATATGAAAGGTGTTCATATTATATTTCGATACATGTTTGTGATGGGTTTCATTCAGTTTTCCATGCTTTGATTTGGTTATGATTTGAAGTGTGTTTGGTAGATACAGTTGAAATCTACTTCTCCATTTTTCTATAGATTTTCTAGTTTTCTGAGAGCCTTTCATACATAGCTTTCATGGTTTTATGAGTGTTTGTTGGATTTCAGTTATATGAAAGGTGTTCATATTATATTTTGATACATGTTTGTGTTGGGTTTCATTCAGTTTTCCATCTTTTTATATTTATTCATTCATGTATTCAGAATCTGATTGAAGAAATCAAATGTGAGGAAAAAACTTGCGGAACATGTTCAAGAGCTTGTTGGACTGTTGTCCCGGGTTGATGTTTCGTTTTGTGGGCATAAATCACAACATCACGAGAACAGACCGGTAGAGGACAAAAATCACAAGGACAGATGTGATGAAGGATTTTATAATGATGCTTATTTCAATACACCCTCTATTATTTCTGCATTGGCTATTGCAAAAGAGACTCTTTCCTGTAATAGGAAGAAGAAGAGTTCTCCAAATTTTTCCTTGGGGGTTTTTGATGTGGAGGAAATATCTACTCCTCTGGAAACACCACATGATGTCTTGAACGCCATAAGGAAGAATATGGGAATGTCACCAAAGGAATATCTGGAAGCATTGATTGCTGCGTAAGACTGTTTTGGAGATGATAATTTGGAAAATTATGAACCTCCATTTCAGAGTGGAGTACATGGAGATACTATTGTTAATTTTTTTGGTTTGGAAACTACTGTGAAGGAGTTGGACTTTAATTTACATGTTGGATGCTCCAGTGGAAGCCCAAGTGATCATAGTATTTAAACTGAAATTGAAATGCACAGTGTAACTGATTCTGATTCAGATGTTGTGTAGAAGGATTGTGTTATATTTGAAGATTTATTGAAATTACAAAAACCTGAAGAAGAAGTAGAAGTTGTGCCATCTGAGTTTCTGTTGTCAAAGTTTTGCAATCAAAGAACAAACTTCCATTCTGATTTGAGTTGTTGTGAAGAGAGGTTGTACTCGTGGGTTATGAAAATTGTGGATGAAAATGAGTTTTTAAAGGAAGAGATCTCAGGATGTTGTCTCTACTGTGAGGATTTCCAATCCCTCAAGTTCAATATGTGGGTTCATATTCCTGTAATTGATGCTTGGTTTTCATACCTGAACGAGCAAGAAAGATACAGGGATAATGCTGCACCATCTCGATTGTTTTTATACTGTAGTATGTCGGTAGGTGACTTATATTAACAATCCATGAAGTAGTTTATGATTTGTTATAATAAGTTTGATGTTTTAAGTAATGTTATTCGTTTTGCAGGATCCACTTGTTCGGGCAAGAAAGTTAACAACTACTTTAAGAAAAGAATGGATAGATGCTGCACAAAAGCAATTGAAAGATTTATTTCTCCGAATTTATCAAATTGATTTGGTACTTGAACTTTTCTTTCTCCCCTAAATTTTGTATTTTGTTGTCAATTATATGAAAAGCTTACATATTTAACTTTTATAGGTATTTGTACCAATTTGGCAGTCCAACCACTATTATTTAACCTGTTTTAATACTAAGAAGTTTACCTTTGAGGTTTTAGACAATCGCCAATTGCCTTTGGATCACTGTAAAAACGTTCCTAACTTTGTGGTATGTATATTAATACTGTATTTTATTTTAGATTGTGTGTACTAGATGTTGTCATGATTTATAACTAATTTGTTGTATGACAACATGAGTGTTTCTGTGAATTGATGTCCAAGTACAACAAGACCATTGCTGCAGAAATGAGGCTAGTTGATTATGATCTTGTACAACTGCCATGGGCTTCAATATCAAATAGTAATGATTGTGAAATTTTCACTATGTGGCATGAAGAAAACTATATGGGTTGTAATCATTGGAAAGCGTTTTTGGAGAAAGATAACGTAAGTATATGTGAATTTTGGATTATGCTGTATGACTATTAGCTTTCGTTGGATGGATATATGAATTACTTACAACATTTTGTTTTTTTTTGTGTAGATTGATCAATTAAAACTGCTTCGAGTTCGTTTTCTTTTCCAATTACTCACTTGGAAGAAGAATATAATGTGGCCAGAGATATATCCGAAATATCAGAGTTCTTCAAAAGTGAGGGGTAGTCAGTTAAAGATAGTTGAGGATATGAGGAAATAGGCTGTACAGTTTTGAGTTGTTTCTTTTATTGAAAATATTCAAGTACATGTATTACACTTGAACACTTTGTAAATACAAAATGTATATGAATTCATTGTTCGGTATATAATTATTTTAATTTGACAATTTTTATGTTATATGAATGGCCTTCATATTTCGAAAATATATTACAGAAATCATGTTGCAGTATATAATTAGTTTATATGAAAGGCCTACAGATTTTACAAATTTTCCTTACTTGTATGATTTTTGGATGGATACCTTATTCTTATTCTTTTGTTAATTATTACATTTGAGTTTCATATAATGTATCACAGAAAACCTGATGAAATGTTGTTGTCCCTCAATTTGACAATTTTATGTTATATGAATGGCCTTCATTATTCGAAAATGTATTACAGAAATCATGTTGCAGTATATAATTAGTTTATATGAAAGACCTACAGATTTTACAAATTTGCCTTACTTGTATGATTTTTGGATGGATACCTTATTCTTATTCTTTTGTTAATTATTACATTTGAGTTTCATATAATGTATCACAGAAAACCTGATGAAATATTGTTGTCCCTTAATTTGACAATTTTTATATTATATGAATGACCTTCATATTTCGAAAATGTATTACAGAAATCATGTTGCAGTATATAATTAGTTTATATGAAAGGCCTATAGATTTTACAAATTTGCCTTACTTGTATGATTTTTGGATGGATACCTTATTCTTATTCTTTTGTTAATTATTACATTTGAGTTTCATATAATGTATCACAGAAAACCTGATGAAATGTTGTTGTCCCTCAATTTGACAATTTTTTTGTTATATGAATGGCCTTCATATTTCGAAAATGTATTACAGAAATCATGTTGCAGTATATAATTAGTTTATATGAAAGGCCTACAGATTTTACAAATTTGCCTTACTTGTATGATTTTTGGATGGATACCTTGTTTCATATAATGTTTTGAACGAGTAGAATGTGAAAGGCTTTCATATTTTGTGAACGAGTAGCTAGTGGCATTGTTTTGTAATATTCTCCAACTTCTAGGGCTATTAACGGTTTTTAGCGTTGTTTTGGAAATGAGTTAGGTATTCAAGTTGTGCATAATGGCGTTCACTGTGATCTCTTAGTTGCGATTTCCAGAAACGACATTCAGAGCAAATTCAAAACAAATAATTCATTAGAGAATGAAGAATCGCGGAGGCTCTGATAACCTTGGAAACAGTTCTGACAAGATGTTGGAAGTGCGCCCAAAGCGGAAAGCCAGTAAGCATTGACAGCTAATAAATCAATTTCTGTGAACCCTAGTTCGTGATTTTGTAGGATTTGTGATTTTTAGTCTATTTCGAGCTTTATAGAACTATTTACTGATTTTACTTGAACAAGTACATTTGCATGTCATTGTTCGATTTAACAAGTTGTAGTTCGATTTGATGAATTTCTTGATTATGTGTGTAGATTCAAGGCCTGTTTTGACTGAAGGATCGTCTGATTCTGACGACAATCTAGTAATCAGTGCAGTAATTAAAAAGGCAAGAATACAAAACATTGATGAACAGATTGAGAAGGGGGAAGGTACTAGTGCCACTGCTGGTACTATTGTTATTGTACCTGATATTGTGGAACCAGAGGAGATGGAGGTTGATGACAGGCAAAAGAGAAGTGGTGGTAGAGCCAAACAGATTAAGAAAAAGAATGTAAGGAAAGGGAAGGACAAAATCCCTGAACCGCGTTTGGACAGACTCGACACACGATCATCCCCGGATAACTTACATTATGCTATTTCAGTATTCAGTGAGAAGCAGAAGCAAGATGTGATTGACATGGGGTTTGGGGGTATACTTGAAATGGGGTTGGATCGGACTTTTGGCCCACTTGGATTTTGGCTAGTTAATAATTACGATTCAAAACTGAAGGCGATTATTTTTGAAGATGGCAGAAAACTTGCAATAACAGAGGAAGACGTGGTTTCGACCCTGGGTATACCACGTGGTGAAGAAAAAATTCCCATGCTACTGAATGACCAAACAACTGATTCACTTATGGAATGGAGGGCTCAATTTTTGACGCATAAAGCATGTATAACTCCAAGTAAAGTTTTTCAACAAATGGAGACCCAGACGGGTGGCGGCAAGTTATTCAAGCAGAATTTCTTGGTTGCCTTCTGTAGCTACATGATTGATTTTCGTCCAAGTAGCTACATCAACCAATTATATTTTGAAGCAATAGCCGATGTTGAGCGCGTCAAAAAATTCAATTGGTGTGCTGCCGTGATAGAGAGTTTGAATAGAAACAAGGAAGATTGGGTTGCCCGGGCCACAAACAAGGGTAGTTGGTATTATGGTCCAATCAATTTCTTGACGGTATGATATTTCAGATTCATTTGAATGTTTGGTTTTTACAGAATATTATGAATATTGAAATGTAGTTCCGGTTTTTACATACGTCAGTTTATTTTTTGTTAGCTGTTCTATCTCGATCGAGTCTATTATGAGAACTATCAAGTCCCTCGTGTATTGCCAAGCATCACTGGATGGGAATCTGAAATTGCCAAGAAAAGACTCAAGACAGAAGCTGAAATTGGAGGATTTGGAAAGGGCACTATTTTGCCTAGACTTGGTATGGACAAACTTGTTGAGGTTGAAGATGTTTCACAAGAGAAGGTATTGACTGAGTTGTTTTGTTTGCATTTTCTCCTTGTTTATATTGTCATGAAATGTATTTGGTGTATGTGAATGGTTGGTTCTTCAATGTGTTGACATGTTCTTTCGTTATATTAAAGGCTTTCAAACTTTGTAATGTTGTCCTTCACTACTTTGATAAGTTTGGTGTTATATGACTGCCTTTCAAATTTTATAAATTTATCTTATTCGTGTGAGAATTTGATAAATACATTATTTTGATTTGTTTCAATTGAACTCTTGTTCTGCTTATCTTCTTGACTATAACTGATATCTGCATTCAGGATGTCATAAGAGAAATGGAAGTAGTGAATCAGAAGATGATCCAAATCATGTCAGAAGCCAGATATGTAATAATTAAGGGATGGGCTCATTTTAATGATTATAATTGGTTGGAGGGCATTGTGCAAACTAGGAAAAACGATGGTTCTGTAGATCTTGTTGTTGATGATGCAGTTCAGCAAGGTTGTCATGTACTACTTTCTTCTCTGAAAGAAGGTACTCATCATTCTCCTATTTCAATTGCTGACCATACTGATGAGGTTCATAGAACAGGATGTTCAACAAGTGTTTTAGATGTTGAAGAAAATGTGGACATCGATGCAGTAATTAATAGTGTTGTGGAGGATATTCTGACAACAGAAAATTTAAATGTGATGGATAGCTGTAAGAGTGCACGAGACATTGTCTGTTCACAACAAACATTAGAACCAATTATCGATGAAGGTCATGATGTTGACGCTGACCACTTTGATACATCTGATTTCCCGGCTTTTAGTCTTGGAATCACACAGGATGAAAATGAGCAAGATGCTGCGATTGGACTCAAGGAGCTTAATTCCGGAGCTAACATTTCTACACCTATTGAGAAATTATGCTCTACATTAGGTGAGGACCTTATACCCGAAGAAGAAGATGATAATGGACAGAAATTACATGACAGTGTTACTACTTCAGCAGACGAATGTGCTGCCTCATACCCGAAGAATGTTTGCAGTGAGCAACCAATACTAGGGAAGAGAGTTACATCTCAAGGTGCTGTGTTTTTGTCTCCATATCGTGAACGCAGCACTGACATCACCAGTGCACTGAAGTCTTGTGAGAAGCTACTGTATGAGTGGATATTTAATCAGAATAGCAGTGAATGTAACTTACAGTAAATATATAAATAAAAAATATCTGTTTTATTACTTGTGTGTTAAATTGTTTAACAACAGTAATAATAAAACATGATATGTTGCAGGAAATCTATTGTGGTTAATCATATTAGTGAGACCCTGTCATTATCCAGTCTAAGAACTCTACAGTCAGGTGTTTGTGCTGATACAAATGTTTTACACATGTGGGCGAGGTTCTTGAACAATGATGAGGATTATTGTGTGTTAAATTGTTTAACAACAGTAATAATAAAACATGATATGTTGCAGGAAATCTGTTGTGGTTAATCATTTTAGTGAGACCCTGTCATTATCCCGTCTAAGAACTCTACAGTCAGGTGTTTGTGCTGATACAAATGTTTTACACATGTGGGCGAGGTTCTTGAACTATGATGAGCATTATGGAGACCCATATGCTCCAAAGAGAATTTTTCTTGGCCCAGACTGCACTAGCTATTGTTTGTTAAAATTTTGTTATATTGGGAATGAATATTAGATGTCTAACTTATTTGTTTTCTTTTGCAGAAAAATATTTGTGAATATGCATGGGATCATGCATGGGGTTTAAGACGTGCAAACGCGTTCTTTAATTTCAATAAACAATCAATGAGCGCTTCTGTGGTCAGTATCAAACTCTTTAATGTATATGTTTTTAATGATAATTATTTTAAATCACCCTGCACAGTTTTTATCTGCTTCTGATGTTTGTATGTTGTTGTACTTTGTTTCATATAGATTATGGTCCCTGTGTGTAATAATAATCTTGTGTGGGTGTTATGCTTTGAATTGAAGAAACGTGTTATACGCATAATTGATAACATGTTTTCAGAAGAGAGTGATTCTGAACGATACAAGGAAGCACCTTTAAGAATGGAAAATACATGAACAAATTATTTCTTTTTCACTTTAGTTTGTTTTATAACTAATGTTTTTTATTACATTCTGCAGTGCAAAGTTATTGTGGAATATTTGAAAATGCATAGTCCAAAATTGTCTGAATGTTTTGAAGATATACAGCTAGCACTATTGAACATCCCTTGGGCGTTCTCAGAAAACTTCGACAATTCTGGAATATTCGCAATGTGGGTGATGGAGAATTACATGGGCAATTTAGAGTGGAAAGTATCATTGGCTACAAACAAATTGGATGTATGTCTATTTATCAATTTATTTGCTCATATACACATTAAAATGGTTAAATGACAGTGGAAACTATTACTGATAACATGTATTTTTTTTCACAGCACGAAGCTCAGCTTAATATTCTCCGTGTGCGATTTTCCTTCAAGATGTTGACTTGGGATCAAAATGTTGAACGCGAAAACATTTTAGAAAATGCTGAAACCTTCTACAATGGAATAGGCAAAAGTTTTAGCATCGACGCAAAGCATTTCAGTTCTATAAGAAAATATTTAAATTCATATGGTGGCCGATGAAGATAATGTGACACGAATATTGTAATTTTTCTACTATGTCATTTCTATAATATGTAATTTTTATTACATGAAACATGTTGTGTTGATTAGCTAATGAACTCATTTTTTTCTAGTGTGTTTCAGAAATCTTGTTCTAATGTAAACATCCACTGTTTTGTTTTACTTCTAGTTATATGCAAGGCTTACAAATTTTGAAACATGTCTAATTCTCTTGAATTCCTCTTAAATATTTTAGATTCTTCAGGTATATGAAAGGCCTTCAAATTTTCAACACACTAGGTCCCTTATTTTTGTCTGGTCGTCTTAGATATGAAAGGCCTTCAGATTTTGAACAGATTGTAGGGTTTTGGAGCGTTCTAGATCGTCGAGATAGCGGAAGCAATAAAAGATAATCTACTCCAAACCTTGTCCAAGAACATTTAAACCATTAAATCCCAAAGCAAAATCTATTCCACAAGATATTTACCTTTAAGTCTTGTTTGAATCGATAAAGAAGAACGTTCGGATCTTCTTCTCTAAAGCTAGTCCACACCAAGAGGATGATCTTCAAGATCCTTCACTTAATTGCCTACTAGAACAATTAAATGAAGAACAAGAGAGCAAGATGATGAAGAGGAGAGGGGTGGCCGGCCACAATGAGAGAGAGAGAGAGAGGATTTTTGTGTGTTTTGTGACTTAATGAATTAATGAATTAAAGTCTTGCATTATAATTCATCACCCAACTCACAAGTATGGGTTAAAAGTGATTGGTATGGGCTTAAAGGTGCTTTAACCCATACCCCTTAAATCACTCACCTCTTAATCCACAATCACCAACTAAGCATGGCATTGTGTGGCCCCCACAATGGCCCCACCAAGTGGGCCGACCATATGGCCTTATTGGGCCCTTATTGGGCCGGCCATGAGGGTTCATGGGCCGAGCCCAATGGGCCCTCCCGTGTTGTCTCATGCCGCGTCCAAAAGTTGCCCGACCTTTTTGTCGTTACTTATCAAACAAAGTCCGACGCGATGGATTTCTTGATTATGTGTGTAGATTCAAGGCCTGTTTTGACTGAAGGATCGTCTGATTCTGACGACAATCTAGTAATCAGTGCAGTAATTAAAAAGGCAAGAATACAAAACATTGATGAACAGATTGAGAAGGGGGAAGGTACTAGTGCCACTGCTGGTACTATTGTTATTGTACCTGATATTGTGGAACCAGAGGAGATGGAGGTTGATGACAGGCAAAAGAGAAGTGGTGGTAGAGCCAAACAGATTAAGAAAAAGAATGTAAGGAAAGGGAAGGACAAAATCCCTGAACCGCGTTTGGACAGACTCGACACACGATCATCCCCGGATAACTTACATTATGCTATTTCAGTATTCAGTGAGAAGCAGAAGCAAGATGTGATTGACATGGGGTTTGGGGGTATACTTGAAATGGGGTTGGATCGGACTTTTGGCCCACTTGGATATTGGCTAGTTAATAATTACGATTCAAAACTGAAGGCGATTATTTTTGAAGATGGCAGAAAACTTGCAATAACAGAGGAAGACGTGGTTTCGACCCTGGGTATACCACGTGGTGAAGAAAAAATTCCCATGCTACTGAATGACCAAACAACTGATTCACTTATGGAATGGAGGGCTCAATTTTTGACGCATAAAGCATGTATAACTCCAAGTAAAGTTTTTCAACAAATGGAGACCCAGACGGGTGGCGGCAAGTTATTCAAGCAGAATTTCTTGGTTGCCTTCTGTAGCTACATGATTGATTTTCGTCCAAGTAGCTACATCAACCAATTATATTTTGAAGCAATAGCCGATGTTGAGCGCGTCAAAAAATTCAATTGGTGTGCTGCCGTGATAGAGAGTTTGAATAGAAACAAGGAAGATTGGGTTGCCCGGGCCACAAACAAGGGTAGTTGGTATTATGGTCCAATCAATTTCTTGACGGTATGATATTTCAGATTCATTTGAATGTTTGGTTTTTACAGAATATTATGAATATTGAAATGTAGTTCCGGTTTTTACATACGTCAGTTTATTTTTTGTTAGCTGTTCTATCTCGATCGAGTCTATTATGAGAACTATCAAGTCCCTCGTGTATTGCCAAGCATCACTGGATGGGAATCTGAAATTGCCAAGAAAAGACTCAAGACAGAAGCTGAAATTGGAGGATTTGGAAAGGGCACTATTTTGCCTAGACTTGGTATGGACAAACTTGTTGAGGTTGAAGATGTTTCACAAGAGAAGGTATTGACTGAGTTGTTTTGTTTGCATTTTCTCCTTGTTTATATTGTCATGAAATGTATTTGGTGTATGTGAATGGTTGGTTCTTCAATGTGTTGACATGTTCTTTCGTTATATTAAAGGCTTTCAAACTTTGTAATGTTGTCCTTCACTACTTTGATAAGTTTGGTGTTATATGACTGCCTTTCAAATTTTATAAATTTATCTTATTCGTGTGAGAATTTGATAAATACATTATTTTGATTTGTTTCAATTGAACTCTTGTTCTGCTTATCTTCTTGACTATAACTGATATCTGCATTCAGGATGTCATAAGAGAAATGGAAGTAGTGAATCAGAAGATGATCCAAATCATGTCAGAAGCCAGATATGTAATAATTAAGGGATGGGCTCATTTTAATGATTATAATTGGTTGGAGGGCATTGTGCAAACTAGGAAAAACGATGGTTCTGTAGATCTTGTTGTTGATGATGCAGTTCAGCAAGGTTGTCATGTACTACTTTCTTCTCTGAAAGAAGGTACTCATCATTCTCCTATTTCAATTGCTGACCATACTGATGAGGTTCATAGAACAGGATGTTCAACAAGTGTTTTAGATGTTGAAGAAAATGTGGACATCGATGCAGTAATTAATAGTGTTGTGGAGGATATTCTGACAACAGAAAATTTAAATGTGATGGATAGCTGTAAGAGTGCACGAGACATTGTCTGTTCACAACAAACATTAGAACCAATTATCGATGAAGGTCATGATGTTGACGCTGACCACTTTGATACATCTGATTTCCCGGCTTTTAGTCTTGGAATCACACAGGATGAAAATGAGCAAGATGCTGCGATTGGACTCAAGGAGCTTAATTCCGGAGCTAACATTTCTACACCTATTGAGAAATTATGCTCTACATTAGGTGAGGACCTTATACCCGAAGAAGAAGATGATAATGGACAGAAATTACATGACAGTGTTACTACTTCAGCAGACGAATGTGCTGCCTCATACCCGAAGAATGTTTGCAGTGAGCAACCAATACTAGGGAAGAGAGTTACATCTCAAGGTGCTGTGTTTTTGTCTCCATATCGTGAACGCAGCACTGACATCACCAGTGCACTGAAGTCTTGTGAGAAGCTACTGTATGAGTGGATATTTAATCAGAATAGCAGTGAATGTAACTTACAGTAAATATATAAATAAAAAATATCTGTTTTATTACTTGTGTGTTAAATTGTTTAACAACAGTAATAATAAAACATGATATGTTGCAGGAAATCTATTGTGGTTAATCATATTAGTGAGACCCTGTCATTATCCAGTCTAAGAACTCTACAGTCAGGTGTTTGTGCTGATACAAATGTTTTACACATGTGGGCGAGGTTCTTGAACAATGATGAGGATTATTGTGTGTTAAATTGTTTAACAACAGTAATAATAAAACATGATATGTTGCAGGAAATCTGTTGTGGTTAATCATTTTAGTGAGACCCTGTCATTATCCCGTCTAAGAACTCTACAGTCAGGTGTTTGTGCTGATACAAATGTTTTACACATGTGGGCGAGGTTCTTGAACTATGATGAGCATTATGGAGACCCATATGCTCCAAAGAGAATTTTTCTTGGCCCAGACTGCACTAGCTATTGTTTGTTAAAATTTTGTTATATTGGGAATGAATATTAGATGTCTAACTTATTTGTTTTCTTTTGCAGAAAAATATTTGTGAATATGCATGGGATCATGCATGGGGTTTAAGACGTGCAAACGCGTTCTTTAATTTCAATAAACAATCAATGAGCGCTTCTGTGGTCAGTATCAAACTCTTTAATGTATATGTTTTTAATGATAATTATTTTAAATCACCCTGCACAGTTTTTATCTGCTTCTGATGTTTGTATGTTGTTGTACTTTGTTTCATATAGATTATGGTCCCTGTGTGTAATAATAATCTTGTGTGGGTGTTATGCTTTGAATTGAAGAAACGTGTTATACGCATAATTGATAACATGTTTTCAGAAGAGAGTGATTCTGAACGATACAAGGAAGCACCTTTAAGAATGGAAAATACATGAACAAATTATTTCTTTTTCACTTTAGTTTGTTTTATAACTAATGTTTTTTATTACATTCTGCAGTGCAAAGTTATTGTGGAATATTTGAAAATGCATAGTCCAAAATTGTCTGAATGTTTTGAAGATATACAGCTAGCACTATTGAACATCCCTTGGGCGTTCTCAGAAAACTTCGACAATTCTGGAATATTCGCAATGTGGGTGATGGAGAATTACATGGGCAATTTAGAGTGGAAAGTATCATTGGCTACAAACAAATTGGATGTATGTCTATTTATCAATTTATTTGCTCATATACACATTAAAATGGTTAAATGACAGTGGAAACTATTACTGATAACATGTATTTTTTTTCACAGCACGAAGCTCAGCTTAATATTCTCCGTGTGCGATTTTCCTTCAAGATGTTGACTTGGGATCAAAATGTTGAACGCGAAAACATTTTAGAAAATGCTGAAACCTTCTACAATGGAATAGGCAAAAGTTTTAGCATCGACGCAAAGCATTTCAGTTCTATAAGAAAATATTTAAATTCATATGGTGGCCGATGAAGATAATGTGACACGAATATTGTAATTTTTCTACTATGTCATTTCTATAATATGTAATTTTTATTACATGAAACATGTTGTGTTGATTAGCTAATGAACTCATTTTTTTCTAGTGTGTTTCAGAAATCTTGTTCTAATGTAAACATCCACTGTTTTGTTTTACTTCTAGTTATATGCAAGGCTTACAAATTTTGAAACATGTCTAATTCTCTTGAATTCCTCTTAAATATTTTAGATTCTTCAGGTATATGAAAGGCCTTCAAATTTTCAACACACTAGGTCCCTTATTTTTGTCTGGTCGTCTTAGATATGAAAGGCCTTCAGATTTTGAACAGATTGTAGGGTTTTGGAGCGTTCTAGATCGTCGAGATAGCGGAAGCAATAAAAGATAATCTACTCCAAACCTTGTCCAAGAACATTTAAACCATTAAATCCCAAAGCAAAATCTATTCCACAAGATATTTACCTTTAAGTCTTGTTTGAATCGATAAAGAAGAACGTTCGGATCTTCTTCTCTAAAGCTAGTCCACACCAAGAGGATGATCTTCAAGATCCTTCACTTAATTGCCTACTAGAACAATTAAATGAAGAACAAGAGAGCAAGATGATGAAGAGGAGAGGGGTGGCCGGCCACAATGAGAGAGAGAGAGAGAGGATTTTTGTGTGTTTTGTGACTTAATGAATTAATGAATTAAAGTCTTGCATTATAATTCATCACCCAACTCACAAGTATGGGTTAAAAGTGATTGGTATGGGCTTAAAGGTGCTTTAACCCATACCCCTTAAATCACTCACCTCTTAATCCACAATCACCAACTAAGCATGGCATTGTGTGGCCCCCACAATGGCCCCACCAAGTGGGCCGACCATATGGCCTTATTGGGCCCTTATTGGGCCGGCCATGAGGGTTCATGGGCCGAGCCCAATGGGCCCTCCCGTGTTGTCTCATGCCGCGTCCAAAAGTTGCCCGACCTTTTTGTCGTTACTTATCAAACAAAGTCCGACGCGATGGATTTCTTGATTATGTGTGTAGATTCAAGGCCTGTTTTGACTGAAGGATCGTCTGATTCTGACGACAATCTAGTAATCAGTGCAGTAATTAAAAAGGCAAGAATACAAAACATTGATGAACAGATTGAGAAGGGGGAAGGTACTAGTGCCACTGCTGGTACTATTGTTATTGTACCTGATATTGTGGAACCAGAGGAGATGGAGGTTGATGACAGGCAAAAGAGAAGTGGTGGTAGAGCCAAACAGATTAAGAAAAAGAATGTAAGGAAAGGGAAGGACAAAATCCCTGAACCGCGTTTGGACAGACTCGACACACGATCATCCCCGGATAACTTACATTATGCTATTTCAGTATTCAGTGAGAAGCAGAAGCAAGATGTGATTGACATGGGGTTTGGGGGTATACTTGAAATGGGGTTGGATCGGACTTTTGGCCCACTTGGATATTGGCTAGTTAATAATTACGATTCAAAACTGAAGGCGATTATTTTTGAAGATGGCAGAAAACTTGCAATAACAGAGGAAGACGTGGTTTCGACCCTGGGTATACCACGTGGTGAAGAAAAAATTCCCATGCTACTGAATGACCAAACAACTGATTCACTTATGGAATGGAGGGCTCAATTTTTGACGCATAAAGCATGTATAACTCCAAGTAAAGTTTTTCAACAAATGGAGACCCAGACGGGTGGCGGCAAGTTATTCAAGCAGAATTTCTTGGTTGCCTTCTGTAGCTACATGATTGATTTTCGTCCAAGTAGCTACATCAACCAATTATATTTTGAAGCAATAGCCGATGTTGAGCGCGTCAAAAAATTCAATTGGTGTGCTGCCGTGATAGAGAGTTTGAATAGAAACAAGGAAGATTGGGTTGCCCGGGCCACAAACAAGGGTAGTTGGTATTATGGTCCAATCAATTTCTTGACGGTATGATATTTCAGATTCATTTGAATGTTTGGTTTTTACAGAATATTATGAATATTGAAATGTAGTTCCGGTTTTTACATACGTCAGTTTATTTTTTGTTAGCTGTTCTATCTCGATCGAGTCTATTATGAGAACTATCAAGTCCCTCGTGTATTGCCAAGCATCACTGGATGGGAATCTGAAATTGCCAAGAAAAGACTCAAGACAGAAGCTGAAATTGGAGGATTTGGAAAGGGCACTATTTTGCCTAGACTTGGTATGGACAAACTTGTTGAGGTTGAAGATGTTTCACAAGAGAAGGTATTGACTGAGTTGTTTTGTTTGCATTTTCTCCTTGTTTATATTGTCATGAAATGTATTTGGTGTATGTGAATGGTTGGTTCTTCAATGTGTTGACATGTTCTTTCGTTATATTAAAGGCTTTCAAACTTTGTAATGTTGTCCTTCACTACTTTGATAAGTTTGGTGTTATATGACTGCCTTTCAAATTTTATAAATTTATCTTATTCGTGTGAGAATTTGATAAATACATTATTTTGATTTGTTTCAATTGAACTCTTGTTCTGCTTATCTTCTTGACTATAACTGATATCTGCATTCAGGATGTCATAAGAGAAATGGAAGTAGTGAATCAGAAGATGATCCAAATCATGTCAGAAGCCAGATATGTAATAATTAAGGGATGGGCTCATTTTAATGATTATAATTGGTTGGAGGGCATTGTGCAAACTAGGAAAAACGATGGTTCTGTAGATCTTGTTGTTGATGATGCAGTTCAGCAAGGTTGTCATGTACTACTTTCTTCTCTGAAAGAAGGTACTCATCATTCTCCTATTTCAATTGCTGACCATACTGATGAGGTTCATAGAACAGGATGTTCAACAAGTGTTTTAGATGTTGAAGAAAATGTGGACATCGATGCAGTAATTAATAGTGTTGTGGAGGATATTCTGACAACAGAAAATTTAAATGTGATGGATAGCTGTAAGAGTGCACGAGACATTGTCTGTTCACAACAAACATTAGAACCAATTATCGATGAAGGTCATGATGTTGACGCTGACCACTTTGATACATCTGATTTCCCGGCTTTTAGTCTTGGAATCACACAGGATGAAAATGAGCAAGATGCTGCGATTGGACTCAAGGAGCTTAATTCCGGAGCTAACATTTCTACACCTATTGAGAAATTATGCTCTACATTAGGTGAGGACCTTATACCCGAAGAAGAAGATGATAATGGACAGAAATTACATGACAGTGTTACTACTTCAGCAGACGAATGTGCTGCCTCATACCCGAAGAATGTTTGCAGTGAGCAACCAATACTAGGGAAGAGAGTTACATCTCAAGGTGCTGTGTTTTTGTCTCCATATCGTGAACGCAGCACTGACATCACCAGTGCACTGAAGTCTTGTGAGAAGCTACTGTATGAGTGGATATTTAATCAGAATAGCAGTGAATGTAACTTACAGTAAATATATAAATAAAAAATATCTGTTTTATTACTTGTGTGTTAAATTGTTTAACAACAGTAATAATAAAACATGATATGTTGCAGGAAATCTATTGTGGTTAATCATATTAGTGAGACCCTGTCATTATCCAGTCTAAGAACTCTACAGTCAGGTGTTTGTGCTGATACAAATGTTTTACACATGTGGGCGAGGTTCTTGAACAATGATGAGGATTATTGTGTGTTAAATTGTTTAACAACAGTAATAATAAAACATGATATGTTGCAGGAAATCTGTTGTGGTTAATCATTTTAGTGAGACCCTGTCATTATCCCGTCTAAGAACTCTACAGTCAGGTGTTTGTGCTGATACAAATGTTTTACACATGTGGGCGAGGTTCTTGAACTATGATGAGCATTATGGAGACCCATATGCTCCAAAGAGAATTTTTCTTGGCCCAGACTGCACTAGCTATTGTTTGTTAAAATTTTGTTATATTGGGAATGAATATTAGATGTCTAACTTATTTGTTTTCTTTTGCAGAAAAATATTTGTGAATATGCATGGGATCATGCATGGGGTTTAAGACGTGCAAACGCGTTCTTTAATTTCAATAAACAATCAATGAGCGCTTCTGTGGTCAGTATCAAACTCTTTAATGTATATGTTTTTAATGATAATTATTTTAAATCACCCTGCACAGTTTTTATCTGCTTCTGATGTTTGTATGTTGTTGTACTTTGTTTCATATAGATTATGGTCCCTGTGTGTAATAATAATCTTGTGTGGGTGTTATGCTTTGAATTGAAGAAACGTGTTATACGCATAATTGATAACATGTTTTCAGAAGAGAGTGATTCTGAACGATACAAGGAAGCACCTTTAAGAATGGAAAATACATGAACAAATTATTTCTTTTTCACTTTAGTTTGTTTTATAACTAATGTTTTTTATTACATTCTGCAGTGCAAAGTTATTGTGGAATATTTGAAAATGCATAGTCCAAAATTGTCTGAATGTTTTGAAGATATACAGCTAGCACTATTGAACATCCCTTGGGCGTTCTCAGAAAACTTCGACAATTCTGGAATATTCGCAATGTGGGTGATGGAGAATTACATGGGCAATTTAGAGTGGAAAGTATCATTGGCTACAAACAAATTGGATGTATGTCTATTTATCAATTTATTTGCTCATATACACATTAAAATGGTTAAATGACAGTGGAAACTATTACTGATAACATGTATTTTTTTTCACAGCACGAAGCTCAGCTTAATATTCTCCGTGTGCGATTTTCCTTCAAGATGTTGACTTGGGATCAAAATGTTGAACGCGAAAACATTTTAGAAAATGCTGAAACCTTCTACAATGGAATAGGCAAAAGTTTTAGCATCGACGCAAAGCATTTCAGTTCTATAAGAAAATATTTAAATTCATATGGTGGCCGATGAAGATAATGTGACACGAATATTGTAATTTTTCTACTATGTCATTTCTATAATATGTAATTTTTATTACATGAAACATGTTGTGTTGATTAGCTAATGAACTCATTTTTTTCTAGTGTGTTTCAGAAATCTTGTTCTAATGTAAACATCCACTGTTTTGTTTTACTTCTAGTTATATGCAAGGCTTACAAATTTTGAAACATGTCTAATTCTCTTGAATTCCTCTTAAATATTTTAGATTCTTCAGGTATATGAAAGGCCTTCAAATTTTCAACACACTAGGTCCCTTATTTTTGTCTGGTCGTCTTAGATATGAAAGGCCTTCAGATTTTGAACAGATTGTAGGGTTTTGGAGCGTTCTAGATCGTCGAGATAGCGGAAGCAATAAAAGATAATCTACTCCAAACCTTGTCCAAGAACATTTAAACCATTAAATCCCAAAGCAAAATCTATTCCACAAGATATTTACCTTTAAGTCTTGTTTGAATCGATAAAGAAGAACGTTCGGATCTTCTTCTCTAAAGCTAGTCCACACCAAGAGGATGATCTTCAAGATCCTTCACTTAATTGCCTACTAGAACAATTAAATGAAGAACAAGAGAGCAAGATGATGAAGAGGAGAGGGGTGGCCGGCCACAATGAGAGAGAGAGAGAGAGGATTTTTGTGTGTTTTGTGACTTAATGAATTAATGAATTAAAGTCTTGCATTATAATTCATCACCCAACTCACAAGTATGGGTTAAAAGTGATTGGTATGGGCTTAAAGGTGCTTTAACCCATACCCCTTAAATCACTCACCTCTTAATCCACAATCACCAACTAAGCATGGCATTGTGTGGCCCCCACAATGGCCCCACCAAGTGGGCCGACCATATGGCCTTATTGGGCCCTTATTGGGCCGGCCATGAGGGTTCATGGGCCGAGCCCAATGGGCCCTCCCGTGTTGTCTCATGCCGCGTCCAAAAGTTGCCCGACCTTTTTGTCGTTACTTATCAAACAAAGTCCGACGCGATATCGACGAAAAACTCAATTTTTCTCGATTCGCTAATTATTCTCTCAAACCGAACCTATGGCACAAAACCTCCAGTTTTGTCCATATACTTCTCCTTAAGAAACATCCATGTTTCCTTGTCTCAAGTTATCCGTCTTGTATGTGTGTGACCCTCTAGGCTCATGCCACCGTTGGCAGATCAGCGCAAGACTCGCTCTTGCCCGATCCATCATATGTGGTCTCTAGTAAAACATTATGATTACCCCAGGTGCACGATGATCGATAATTCGACTTAACCTTTGTACGTACAAGACACCATCCTTTTATCTCTAGATATCCCAATTGATCTCAAGGCATAGAGTCGTCTCCCTTGTTCAATCAATCATTGTTACTTGATATGCGAGATGACTGAGAAATGATAACCCGTATCATTTGCATGGCCATGCTTTTTCTCTCAGTCAGTCTCCATCAAGAGGCCTTCTAACGGATATCTTTCCCATACCGTAGTATGAGGGATAAATCCCTTAGCCGTCTTTCGTGTCACTCATGCAACCCGTTCCGCCACCCAATCATGCCCTTTATAGCAATCCTTTTACATAAAGCGTTTGGCGCAAGTTAAAGCCGTACGTTCATTGCATAGTGATCACAAAGACTCCTTGGTCTAAGGACGTCGTGACAAGCTATCGCATCTGAATATGTTTATGGCTTAATCTATGAAAACACTATTCAATGCGGGTCGTCCGATATCAATAACCTCATGATATCTATGATATGGTTCCAGGATCCCACATCCTTATGACAAGTAGAACTACGTCATTAAGAACCATCCTCATACTGGTCGCTTTTAAGGAAGCATAGGTTGACCAGGGACTCGTTAAGTGTGATCCGTACAGATTTATGGTTCTACTACTTTAGTGGTCATAAATCAGATCATGCTTAACATATTACTTCAACACATAAGTAATATAAAGCCGTTTATATTTATACATTACAAACGATGATATTTGAACATAGACGTTTACAGGCTAATACCAATTGGACTAGGGCACAAATGCTATCAATCTCCCACTTGCCCTTAGCTCCAATCTAAGTACCAGTCTATACCCATTGACCTAACATGTTTTTCATGTTTATCTTGAGGAAGAGCCTTGGTCAATGGGTCGGCTGTGTTATCATCAGTTGCAACGTAGTGGATCTTCACGTCACCTCTAGCAATTATGTCGCGGATGATGTGATACTTTCTAAGTACATGTTTGGATCTGTTATGTGCCCTGGGTTCCTTAGCTTGCGCAATAGCCCCGGTGTTGTCACAATATAAGTCTACTGGGTTAGACGGGTTTTTAATTACACCTAACCCGGCCATGAAACTCCTGATCCATACAGCCTCTTTTGCCGCCTCACATGCGGCAATGTACTCAGCTTCCGTCGTAGAGTCGGCAATGGTATCCTGCTTCTTACTTTTCCAGTTGAATGCTCCACCGTTCAACATAAACACATATCCCAACTGACTCTTAAAGTCATCGGGGTCTGTCTGGAAACTAGCGTCGACATATCCTTTGACGACGAGATCATCATTTCTGCCCCCGTATACAAGAAAGGTGTCCTTGGTTTTTCTCAAATATTTGAGAATCGCCTTGACAGCCATCCAGTGTGCCTCACCGGGTTTGGATTGATGTCTACTGGTACAGCTTAGGGCAAACGAGACATCCGGTCTCGTGCATATCATGGCATACATTATGGACCCTATAGACGAAGCATATGGGATCTCATTTATTCTTGCTAGCTCTGCAGGTGTCTCAGCACCCTGCTTCTTGCTAAGCTTCACGCCATGACGCATGGGCAGCAATCCTTTCTTTAAATCTTGCATTGAGAATCGTCTCAACACCTTGTCTATATAAGTGCTTTGACTTAAGCCAAAGACCCGCTTGGCACGGTCTCTATATATCTTGATTCCCAAGATGTAAGAGGCCTCGCCTAAGTCCTTCATTGCGAAACACTCACCTAACCAAGTCTTCGTTAAGAGCAAGGTAAGGACGTCGTTTCCAATGAGCAGTATGTCATCAACATAAAGCACTAAAAAGATTATATTGCTCCCACTTGCCTTTTTATACACGCAAGGTTCATCATCGTTCTTGACGAAGCCAAACCGTTTTACTACTTCATCAAAACGCTGATTCCAACTCCGAGATGCTTGCTTCAAACCATAGATTGATTTGAGAAACTTGCAAATCTTTCCCTTATTCTTTGGATCCTCAAAACCCTCAGGCTGAGACATATAAACGTCCTCAGCTAACCTCCCGTTGAGGAAGGCGGTTTTGACATCCATTTGCCATATCTCATAGTTGTGATAAACTGCTATGGCAAGAAGAATGCGGATAGATTTGACCATAGCTACTGGAGAAAAGGTCTCTTCATAGTTAACTCCGTGGACTTGTCTATAACCTTTTGCTACCAGTCTCGCTTTATAGGTCTGAGGTTTGCCATCCATGTCAATCTTTATTTTAAAGATCCATTTACACCCTATGACCTTAACATCAGGGGTATGATCTACCAAGTCCCACACTTGATTATCTGACATGGATTGCATTTCTTCCCTCATGGCTTCCAGCCATTTCTCAGAGTCGGTTCCGTCCAAAGCCTCTCGAAAGGTAGCTGGATCATTGTCCACTAGTACTAAACCATCACCTTCAGTTACTAAGAAACCGTATCTGACAGGTGCATGACTTATCCTTTCAGAGCGCCTCGGACCGTCCTCATTAACTGCAGCTATTGGTTCTTGCTCAATGACCACTTCTGGCTCTACCTCTTCTAGTGGGTCTTCTCGTGGTTCCCGAGTGACCATCTCATCTAGAACTTCATCAAGATGAATAGCCCTCCCACTGACTGTCTTGGAAATGAACTCTTTTTCCACGAACGTCCCACCTCGAGCGACAAAAACTTTATTTTCGCTCGGTTTGTAGAAGTAGTATCCTTTTGTTTCTTTTGGATATCCGACGAAAGTGCATTTATCTGATCTTGGTTCGAGCTTGGTTGCAAGCAACCTTTTAACATAAGCCTCGCAACCCCAGATTTTAAGGAAGGACAAAACGGGTTCCTTCTCGTACCATTTTTCAAATGATGTCCCTTCCACTGCTTTCGACGGAGCCCTATTTATTATGAAAGCGGCCGTTTGCAGAGCATAACCCCAGAAGGAGATCGGGAGATCAGTGAGACTTAACATTGATCGAACCATATCTAACAATGTTTGATTCCTCCGTTCGGACACACCATTAAGTTGCGGTGTTCCTGGCGGAGTCCACTGAGATAGTATTCCACCTTCAGTAAGATAACTAAGAAACTCCTCGGATAAGTATTCTCCACCCCGATCAGAACGGAGTGCCTTGATACTCTTTCCGAGTTGGTTTTCTACTTCAGTCCTAAACTCTTTGAATTTATCAAAAGTTTCGGACTTATGTCTCATGAGATAGACATAACCATATCTACTGAAATCGTCAGTAAATGTGATAAAGTAGCCTAAACCACCTCTGGCATGCGTACTCATTGGTCCACATACGTCTGAATGTATTAGACCCAATAAGTCACCTGCCCTCTCACCTAAACTAGTGAAGGGCGCTTTAGTCATCTTGCCCATCAAACAAGCTTCGCATCTTTCAATCGCTTGGAATTCGAATTGACTTAGAAGTCCGTGCTTATGAAGCGCTGAGATGCGTTTCTCATTTATGTGACCTAGACGACAATGCCAGATAAGAGTTTGGTCTAAATCATTAGTTTTAAACCTCTTAGCATTTACATTATAGAGCATGTTGGATTTCGAGTTTTGCATATTCAATATGTATAATCCTCCAACAGTGCGAGCATTGCCATAATATATGTTGTTGCGCATAATATCAAAAAACCCGTTCTTAATATTAAAATAATATCCCTCTATTTCAAGAAGAGAAATTGAGATAATATTCCTGTTGAAAACAGGTACGCAAAACACATCATTAAGTTCAATTACAAGCCCACTGGGCAAAACAAGGTTCACAGAACCCACAGCAGTTGCGGCAACTCTGGTATTGTTCCCAACTCTTAGGTCCACCTCGTTTTCCTTTATATCTCTTCTACTGTGTAACACCTTCACATCAGCACAGACATGAGACTCAGCTCCAATGTCTAGTACCCAGGTATTTATTGTAGAAAGATATAGCTCTAATGGAATACCTGATGAAGTAGCGGCCCCACCGCCCTTCTTCTGATCCTCCTTCAGCTGCTGACAGTCTTTCTTCCAATGACCAGGCTTTTGACAGTAGAAACAGACCGACTCCTTTGCCTTCCCTTTGCCTTATACGGGCATGTGAGGTCTAGGAATAAATGGTCGTCTGTTCCTCCCTGCGAGGTGTCTTGGGCCTCTACCCTTGCCACCAACAGCTTTGAAGCTGGGTCCCTTCTTCACCATGAAGACATTTTTGGACGAACTGCCCCTTATGCTCTTCTCGGCAGTTACTAGCATGCTGTGCAACTCCGACACGGTCTTGTCCATATCTTGCATATGATAGTTCATGACGAACCCACCATATGCATGAGGAAGGGATTGCAGAACAAAATCCGCAGCCATTTCCTTTTCCATAGACATACCGATACTAGTGATATGGTCAAAATGCCCCTTCATCTGTAGGACGTGAGGACCTACGGAGCTGCCTGCTGACATCTTGCAGGCTATGAGTTCTCGGAGAACAGTGTATTTTTCAATACGTACTTTCTCCTTGAACACATCCTTGATCTGTGCAAACATTGCAAACGGATCATGGGATAGCTCCATAAACTGCTTTTGGAGGTCCGCCTCCATGCAGCCCAGCATGACACACGCAACGTCGATAGAGTCGCTAAGGTGTTTCTGGTACGCATCCTTAACGACCCTCGTTGCGTTGGCAGCTGGCTCCTCAGGGATAGCCTTATCAAGGACGTACTCCCTGCGTTCCATTTCTAACACAAGTCGTAAATTTCTGTCCCAGTCTAGATAATTTGTCCCGTTGAGTTTACACTTCTCGAGTATAGTCCTCAATGACAAATTACACGAGTTTGTTGAATTACTAGCCATTTCTACACGAAGAAAGTAAATTTAATCAGAATAGTTGAATAAATTTACGAAGATCCGAATTAAACACCAACCATTAGATTCTAAAATTTAGAATCTTTAAACCAAGATCCCTTATTCGTCATTTGAAGTGCGCTAAGGCGCACCGCTCCAATTGACTTATTTAGGTAGGACATCCGTCCAATTACTACCCGTGTAACTATTAGTCAGGGTATGTGTAAAACACACGGCTTACCCTTCCGATGCCCCAGCTCGACCTCAGGCCAAGAATCGTGGTTGAGTCAACCAACTTTCACTAACGAGTTAACTTTGTGCAGATGCTCCGCTAAGGCGCACGACATCCCACAAAGTTTACCATTCCTATCTAGAACCCATTCGATCGATGCTCCGCTAAGGCGCACGACACCGATAAAATGTTTCTACATGGGTGTGAATTTGGGTGGCATCTCACTTGACTCAAATTAACTTGTAATTTGGTTGTGTTTAATAATTCGAAAGTATTTGGTACAATTACGAACCCGTCATCAACAACCCGTGTTGTGACGTTTCTAATTGTATCACATACTATCTTCATTTGAATCCGTCATTTGCAACCCGTGCAAATACGTTTCAAATTTGAACTCATCCATCACAACCCGTGTGATGATAGTTCACAACGCTTTAAACATGCAAACAATTAAAGTTCATTTTAATCTTTGCATGTGAGGTGATGACTTATAAACTTATAAACTAATCATGCAAGCATGCAATTAATTAAATAATTCAAGCAAGCATCCATAAAGCGTTAAATATGCATTTTATAGCCCATCCTAAACTTAGGATTCTACGAGTCTTCCTTATTCGGGCTCCCACTTGCTCTTGGACTTCCTCCAAGACCGTCATCGTGCTTGATTTTCCATCCTTCTCGTCTTTGAGTAATAATTACAATTAATACTCGGTTCGTAGACCGGATAAAAAAATAATTACACTTTATGGGCTCAAATAAAAGAATAATTACACGCTAACACTAACGGTATGCAAACCGTGGGGACGGGCCCGGTCACCGCCGGCCTCACCGGCCTCCGGTGACCTCCGTCCGGTACCTCCGATCCGGCTCCCCGAGAGTCTCTTCTCGGACCCGAAAAATCCAATAATTTCCGAAAAATTCCAAATTTAATATATTTTTCAAAATTAACATATTTCATGCAAATCTCCCAAAAGGCATTAAAATCATGTTATCAACTTTTGGCATGCAAATAATCACAAAACCGAAATGAATTCAACAAGACAAAGATTAAGAGGGTAACCAACGCTCTAATACCACTGTAGGGTTTTGGAGCGTTCTAGATCGTCGAGATAGCGGAAGCAATAAAAGATAATCTACTCCAAACCTTGTCCAAGAACATTTAAACCATTAAATCCCAAAGCAAAATCTATTCCACAAGATGTTTACCTTTAAGTCTTGTTTGAATCGATAAAGAAGAACGTTCGGATCTTCTTCTCTAAAGCTAGTCCACACCAAGACGATGATCTTCAAGATCCTTCACTTAATTGCCTACTAGAACAATTAAATGAAGAACAAGAGAGCAAGATGATGAAGAGGAGAGGGGTGGCCGGCCACAATGAGAGAGAGAGAGGATTTTTGTGTGTTTTGTGACTTAATGAATTAATGAATTAAAGTCTTGCATTATAATTCATCACCCAACTCACAAGTATGGGTTAAAAGTGATTGGTATGGACTTAAAGGTGCTTTAACCCATACCCCTTAAATCACTCACCTCTTAATCCACAATTACCAACTAAGCATGGCATTGTGTGGCCCCCACAATGGCCCCACCAAGTGGGCCGACCATATGGCCTTATTGGGCCCTTATTGGGCCGGCCATGAGGCTTCATGGGCCGAGCCCAATGGGCCCTCCCGTGTTGTCTCATGCCGCGTCCAAAAGTTGCCCGACCTTTTTGTCGTTACTTATCAAACAAAGTCCGACGCGATATCAACGAAGAACTCAATTTTTCTCGATTCGCTAATTATTCTCTCAAACCGAACCTATGGCACAAAACCTCCAGTTTTGTCCATATACTTCTCCTTAAGAAACATCCATGTTTCCTTGTCTCAAGTTATCCGTCTTGTATGTGTGTGACCCTCTAGGCTCATGCCACCGTTGGCAGATCAGCGCAAGACTCGCTCTTGCCCGATCCATCATAAGTGGTCTCTAGTAAAACATTATGATTACCCCAGGTGCACGATGATCGATAATTCGACTTAACCTTTGTGCGTACAAGTCACCATCCTTTTATCTCTAGATATCCCAATTGATCTCAAGGCATAGAGTCGTCTCCCTTGTTCAATCAATCATTGTTACTTGATATGCGAGAGGACTGAGAAATGATAACCCGTATCATTTGCATGGCCATGCTTTTTCTCTCAGTCAGTCTCCATCAAGAGGCCTTCTAACGGATATCTTTCCCATACCGTAGTATGAGGGATAAATCCCTTAGCCGTCTTTCGTGTCACTCATGCAACCCGTTCCGCCACCCAATCATGCCCTTTATAGCAATCCTTTTACATAAAGCGTTTGGCGCAAGTTAAAGCCGTACGTTCATTGCATAGTGATCACAAAGACTCCTTGGTCTAAGGACGTCGTGACAAGCTATCGCATCTGAATATGTTTATGGCTTAATCTATGAAAACACTATTCAATGCGGGTCGTCCGATATCAATCACCTCATGATATCTATGATATGGTTCCAGGATCCCACATCCTTATGACAAGTAGAACTACGTCATTAAGAATCATCCTCATACTGGTCGCTTTTAAGGAAGCATAGGTTGACCAGGGACTCGTTAAGTGTGATCCGTACAGATTTATGGTTCTACTACTTTAGTGGTCATAAATCAGATCATGCTTAACATATTACTTCAACACATAAGTAATATAAAGCCGTTTATATTTATACATTACAAACGATGATATTTGAACATAGACGTTTACAGGCTAATACCAATTGGACTAGGGCACAAATGCTATCACAGATATGTTCACATTCTTTTGTTATATGAAAGACCTCCTCATTTTGAACAGATCTGTTCACATTCTTTTGTTATATGAAATGCCTTCAGATTTTGAATAGATCTATTCACGTTCTTCTGGTCTATGAAAGACCTTCACATTTTCCACACACTGGTCCCTTATTTGTCTGGTCGACTTGGATCTGAAAGGCCTTCAGGTTTTGAACAAATATGTTCACATGACATTCTTATGGTATATGAAAGGCCTCCACAATTTGAACAGATATGTTCACGTTCTTTGTGTATATGAAAGGATTTCAGATTTTGAACACAGTGGGACCCTTATTTTTGTCTGGTCGACTTGGATATGAAAGGCCTTCAAATTTTGAACTGATATGTTCACATCACTCTTTTGTTATATGAAAGGCCTTCAGATTTTGAACTGGTCTGTTCACGTTCTTCTGGTATATGAAAGGCCTTCACATTTTCAACACACTGGGTCCCTTACTTGTCTGGTCGACTTGGATCTGAAAGGCTTTCACATTTTGAACAGATATGTTCACATGACTTTCTTATGGTATATGAAAGGCCTCCACATTTTGAACAGATATGTTCACGTTCTTTGTGTATATGAAAGGCCTTCAGATTTTGAACACACTGGGTCCCTTATTTTTTTCTGGTCGACTTGGATATGAAAGGCCTTCAGATTTTGGAAACGTGTGAATCAAAGGTTGATCAGAAAACCTATCATATTTTGCATCAGGCCTACTTGTAAATATATTATGTTGTGAAAGAAATAGACATCAAGATCTTCATTTTCTTATATTGTAAAATTTGAAGAATATAACAGTTGGATATAATTTTCTTGCTCATACTGAATACCAATAACATCTCTAGTATCTAAAGTGTGAAATAATTTATTACTCAAACTCCTAATTCAGAGTTCCTTGCAGCATTTGCCTTTTGCTCATCCCTCTTACGTTTGCCACAGGTTGTTGAATTGTGTTCTCCAACTTCCGTACAATATCCACATCTCCGGTAATTGTCTTTTTTCTTCATTGTCTTTGTTATTTCCTTCTCTCTTTCACTCATTTCCCGTACAACATGTCCTCTATTCTTGCAAACATTTAGAATAAGTACTTTCACCACTGGTGGTTTCGGAATACCTGATATTTCTACTATTGAAATTCTTGTCGAATTGGATGAAGAAGTTGACCTTGTACTTGCAACATTCTGATGGTTTTTTATTGCTAGTAGAATTGATTCCCGTTGTGCGTATGTTGTTGTTGGGTTTCCTAGTACCGTGCGAAGAGCTGTCCAGATCTCAATATTGATAATGCTTTCATTCTTGTTTGTGTGCTTCGAGACGCCACTATATTCACCCAATGCTAGTGATTCTGGTGTCTCCCTACACTAACGTTCAGATATTAATGAACGTGGGATCTCCTTTACATTTGTAGAATTAAGAGCTGCAAATATGTGTGGACAAATTAGTCCCCATCCTTCAAACTTTTCGCAAGGGCACATGCAATGATTGGTCACCAAATCCATGCTCACCTCATACTCTGACTTATCTACAAGTTCGGCAAAAACTATGTATACATTGCAATGTTGTCTCTTGATAATATCCTTTATTCCGTAACCAAAAATGTCGTCCATTATATATTCTTTTACCTTATAGAAAATTGTTCGGCTGAAAACATTCCAAGCATGTGTCTCCAAGAGACAAAATGCGTTCTCACTCGGACGTGCATTTGCTGCATACTGTGTGACTGTCTTCATATGTTCACTTCTCTGTTTCTTGACAACAGTATTGTATTCTCCCATGAACTGAAACAGACTCAAAACTTTGTGTCTATCACATCCAAATGTACTGTTCTCGCTTTCAGAACGTGAAGTAGTACGCATTAACATCCCTACCGGCCAATCTCTGAAATATGCTGGTATCCACAATCTACGCAAATCAAACAATCCTTCAAGATCTTTTATAGTTTCGGCAGAGCACTCTTCCATTAGTGATTTCCAACAGGCGTCAAAATCTTCGGTATTTAGTTTATACTCAACCACACAATGGAGCGGAGTTTTCTCAGAAATTCTGCTGAATTTGGCATATATCGTTGAACCTGCATTAACAAGATATTATTATCTTCAAATTTTTCTGAGAGTAAAAATTGTATATAGAAACATAGACTATGAACATAATTAAAAAATTTATTTTCTTCATACTTACACTTTGTGTTACCCTTTGCATGATATGCCACATGCACAATCTGTGCCTTGAGTCGGGGAACACTTGGGCAAGTGCATTCTTTATTGCTGAAGCTTGGTCTGTGATAATGCACAACGGTTGTTTACCTTTAACTGCTCTCTTGAAACAGTTGAAAAACCATACAAATGATGGAATATCTTCATGGGTTAGGAACCCGACACCAAATGTTATGCTCATCTCATGGTTGTCTATTCCCGTGAATGGACGGAAGACCAGTGAATACCTTGATAAAAAGAATCATAATCAGAATCACACCAATTACACATATTTGTCAAAGTGTGGAAGACCTTTCATATAACTGAAAACCAACAAACCAGTGAAACAATAGAAATATTTTCAAATTTTGAAGACCTTTTAGATAATTGAAAACCTGTCAAAGCATTGAAGAACTAGATTGAGACATTTTTTCTGGAAACCATTTCATGATAATGAAGCGTATAAATTTTCAATCGATTCAGATCAAGGTACTGACAAATCTGTTTCGCACAAATCAAGCATATTTTTAAAATGTGAAGACCTTTCATACAAGTAAATGTTAGAGTTATGCCCCAGTCCAATATATAAGTGATCTACAGATGTAATGTTTTATCATCTTTCCGAATAAATAAATCGGCATATATTTCTAATGTGTTGTAGTAATATATCGAATGTAATTTGATCTATGTCATTATGTGTGTAACCACTAATTGTAGATCTATAGATCAGAAAGAATTACATTTGATGAGTCCCTGATCAGCTAAGCTTCTTTAAGAAGCGATCAATATGAGACCAACTCCTTGTGATCACGCTCTACTGATCATGGTAGAGTATGTGCCGGAGTTATATCATAGATACCATCAGGTCGATGATATCGGACAACCTGATTGTGAGTATGCTGCATAGATCCAGTCATGAGATACTCACATATCGTAGCTTGTCATTATATCCTAAGACCAAGGAGTCTTTGTGTACACTATGCAACTAATACCTAAGTTTGACCTAGTCTAACGTTATCTGTAAAAGGGTAACTATAACGGCTTCGATTGGCTTTGATATTTGTTGCACTAGTGAACTCGAAAGGCGTCTGAGGGGTTTATCACTCATACTTAGGTATGAGAAAGATATCCGTTTAGGCCACTTGATGAGTATGACTGAAGAAAGAGCACGACCGTGCAGGTGATACCTTAGTATCAGTTTTCAGTCATCTCAGATATCAAGAAACAGTGATTGATAAATTAGGATGACCATTCTATGCCTATTGATCAATCTGGATATCGGTTTGATAAAAGGACAGTGACATGTACGATAACAGGTTAAGTCGAATAATCGATAATCACGAACATTGGATAATCATAATGTCTTGCTAGAGGCCACTTATGATGGAAAGGGTAAAATAGTAATTTTACCATTCTGCCAATTGTTCGTGAGCCTAGAGGGTCACACGCATTAAGCACGATACATGACAAATAATTATGGATGAGAATTGAGAACGATTCGGTAGTTTTCTGGCCTAAGGTTTTAACCAGACGGTTGAAGAAATCAATTCGAGGAAATTGAACCGTTTTGTCTAAACCGAAATTATAACTCAAGTTAATGGGTTTAATTTGGGTTCTAGCTAAACGGGCTTGAAGCCCATTTAGGGATTCAAATGATGAGCCAGGACACAAGAATAAGGGATAGTAAACAAATACAAGGATCACGTGAAGAAGAGTGGGTATCCACGTCTTCAGGATTAGATATTTACGTTGGTAATCTTAATCGGTATAACGTAAATAAGAAAAGGATTAAATCTGATGATTTAAACCAAGTTATAATCTGGCATTGTCATTTAAGGCACATAGGCAAGAAACGCATTTCAACACTTCACAAGTGGGGACTTTAAGTACGTTTGAATTCACTCAAACTGAAAGATGCAAGTCTTGCCTAATGAGCGAGAAACGCATTTCTACACTTCACAAGTGTGGACTTTTAAGTCCGTTTGAATTCACTCAAACTGAAAGACGCAAGTTTCGCCTAATGGGCAAAATGACAAAGGCACTTTTCACAGGTTTATGTGAAAGGCGAGTGACTTGTTAAGTCTAATACATTCCGACGTATGTGGACCTATGAGTACTCAGTCCAGATGAGAGCTCAACTTATACTTGACTCTGGAAATGGCCGCATTCATTTTGAATCAGGCTCCGATGAAGACAACGATAGTACACATTGTGACAGTCTTTCTGTCTCCCATTACTGTGGATGTGTGCGCCTCCGCGTAGTATTCATTGGGATGCGAGCTGAATAAGGTAATAAGTTCTATTTGGATGCGTGCGCCTCCGCGTAGTAGCCAAATAAGAGCTGGACAAGAGTCACAGAAGGTACACCACATGAAACTCATTACGTCTCCCGTTACTGTGGATGCGTGCGCCTCCGCGTAGTATTCATTGGGATGGGAGCGGGATGAGATGGCCAGTTCTATTTGGATGCGTGCGCTTTCGCATAGTAGCCAAATAAGAAATGGGCCATAGTCATATATGGTGTGGAAAACATCCTAGTATGTTTTCCCTAAAAGATTTGGGTAGCAGAGATGCAGGCATCCAAATCAGACAAATGTGTCTTCGTAAGGTATCCTTAAGAAACTAAGAGATACAACTTCTACATACCCAGCGAGTACAAAGTCTTTGTTGCTCGAGGAGGGGTATTTTTGGAGAAATATTTTATTTCCAAAATAGCTAGTGGGAGTCCCGTGCATCTCGAAGAAATTCAAGAGGATACGGAACAGCCTGAAGCAATTCAGGAGCCTGCTATGCAAGATGTAGAAGTACTGGAGCCTCAGATGGTCGCCGATGAAGAATCAATCCCTACAGAAATTCCAGAGGGTCTAAGAAGGTCTGAAAGATCTCGTCATGTTCCAGACAGATATGGCTTCACAGCCACTGAGGGAAATGACGTGATGTTGGTGGATCAGGATGATCCAGAAACCTTCAGACAAGCTTTAACCAGTCCAGACTCCGAAAAATGGTAGAATGCCATGAGTGAGGAAATGAAATCCATGTATGAAAACCAAGTCGGGTGCTTGGTGGATCAAACCTCTGGGATAAAACCCATCGGTTCTGAGTGGGTCTATAGGATCAAGACCGACATAGATGGAAGTCCTCAGACCAATATGGCTAGGATGGTTGTAAAAGGTTATCGTCAGATTCAATACATGGATTATGATGACATCTTTTCACCAGTAGCAATGGTCAGATTGATCCGGATTATTCTTAGCCATAACTATGGCAGATGGATTTCAAAACCCCTTCCTTAGCAGGAACTTACTAGATGGCGTGTATATCACACGACCTGTGGGTTTTGTAGATCCAAAGAATCCCGGAAAGATTTGTTAGCTGCTTAGATCCATTTATGGATTAAAGCAAGCTTCACGGAGTTGGAACATTCGTTTTGATGAAGCTGTAAGGGAACTCGGCTTCATCAAAAACAAAAGTGAACCTTGCGCACATAAGAGAGCGAGTGGGAGTAATATTGTATTCTTGATATTTATTCATCGGGAATGACATCCCGACCTTGCCACCAAAGCTTGGTTAGGGAAGTACTTATCGATGAAGGACTTAGGTGATGCTACATTTAATGTAGGCATCAGGATATCTACAGATCATTCCAAAAGGATTTTGGGCCTAAGTCAGAACATGTTGCTAAGTCTAAACATGTACATAGGTAAAGTGTTGAGAAGATCTCAATGCTTGATTTTAAGAAAGGATACATACCCATGCGTCATGGCATTAAGCTCAGCAAGCTACAGAGTCCTAGTACTTCTGATAAGCTGAGCAGGATGAGTAAGATCCCTTATGCTTCGGTTGTGGGATCCATCATGTATGCCAGGATGTGCAGGAGACTGGAAGTCTCGTTTGCACTAAGCTGTACCAGCAGATTCCAATCTAACCCCGACCAATTACACTAGATTTATGTCAAAGGCCATCTTCAAATATTTGAGGAGGATCGAGGATGCATTTTGGTGTATGGGGATTAAGATAGAGAACTAGCAGTCAAAGGACAAGTACTTGCTAGTTTTCAGACATATCCGGATGACTTTAAAATTCAGTCAGGATATATTTTGTGTTGAGTGGTGGCGCTTTCAGCTGGATAAGCTTTAAGCAAGCCAAAATTGCCAGCTCTACAATGAAGGCTGAGTATATAGCTGCAACAAAAGCAGCTAAAGAGGTCGTATGGATTAGAAGCTTTCTGATCGGATTAGATGCAACGCCGCGAGCGTCTGATCCGATAAGCTTGTTGTGGGACAACACAGGTGCCGTAGCTATTGCTCAAGAGCCCAGATTCCACAACAGATCCTAACATATACTCAGCAGGAATCACCTCGTGAGAGTTATCACATATACAGGTGGTGTGGAGATTAAACACTATTTGACTGATGATAATATGGCCGATCCCTTGACAAAGGCTCAGCCGCAGCCTAGGCATGAGTAACATGCAGGGTCTATGGGAGTAGATCAGAACTTAAATTGGAACTAGGGGCAAGTGGGAGATTATTAGAGTTATGCCCCAGTCCAATATATAAGTGATCTACAAACCTAATGTTTTATCACCTTTCCGAATAAATAAATTGACATATATTTCTAATGTGTTGTAGTAATATATCGAATGTAATTTGATCTATGTCATTATGTGTGTAACCACTAATTGTAGATCTATAGATCAGAAAGAATTACATTTGACGAGTCCCTGATCAGCTAAGCTTCTTTAAGAAGCGATCAATATGAGACCAATTCCTTGTGATCACGCTCTACTGATCATGGTAAAGTATGTGCCGGAGTTATATCATAGATACCATCAGGTCGATGATATCGGACAACCTGATTGTGAGTATGCTGCATAGATCCAGTCATGAGATACTCACATATCGTAGCTTGTCATTATATCCTAAGACCAAGGAGTCTTTGTGTACACTATGCAACGAATACCTAAGTTTGACCTAGTCTAACGTTATCTGTAAAAGGGTAACTATAACGGCTTCAATTGGCTTTGATATTTGTTGCACTAGTGAACTTGAAAGGCGTCTGAGGGGTTTATCACTCATACTTAGGTATGAGAAAGATATCCGTTTAGGCCACTTGATGAGTATGACTGAAGAAAGAGCACGGCCGTGCAGGTGATACCTTAGTATCAGTTTTCAATCATCTCAGATATCAAGAAACAATGATTGATAAATTAGGATGACCATTCTATGCCTATTGATCAATCTGGATATCGGTTTGGTAAAAGGATAGTGACATGTACGATAACAGGTTAAGTCGAATAATCGATAATCACGAATATTGGATAATCATAATGTCTTGCTAGAGGCCACTTATGATGAAAAGGGTAAAATAGTAATTTTACCAGTCTGCCAATTATTCGTGAGCCTAGAGGGTCACACGCATTAAGCACGATACATGACAACAATTATGGATGACAATTGAGAACAATTCAGTAGTTTTCTGGCCTAAGGTTTTAACCAGACGGTTGAAGAAATCAACTCGAGAAAATTGAGCCGTTTTGTCTAAACCGAAATTAGAACTCAAGTTAATGAGTTTAATTTGGGTTTTAGTTAAACGGGCTTAAAGCTCATTTAGGGATTTAAGTTATGAGTGGGTACAAATGCAAATAAGAGATTATAAAGGATAGATAATGCAATTTTAATTTGAAATTCAATTAATTTTCAAATTAAAATCACATAATATCTTCCATTATCCTCAATTATTTTTCAGCAACTTCCTCCCTCATTCTCTCCCCCTCATTGCTGAGAATTCTCTCTCCCCTCTCATCTTCCATGGTTGTCAAGTTTCTCTCAAAAATTAATAGCAAAATTATTGAGTGAAAACCTCTTCGGTTGTGGTGCTTGTGTGGACTTGATAGAGAAACACTATACTTGTGTTTTCATCGATTAGAAGAGGTAACTTTTAGATTTATATTTATATATATAACATGTTGAAATTGCATTAAGATCAGTGCTTGCATCAATCACCACGGTTACATAACGTCTGCTGCATGATATTTATCGATTGGAACCCATGGTGATCTCTTTCAGTAAAATCCAAACAAAAAAATGGAAGGACAGAGATGTGAGCATATAGACTCACCGGTTTGTTGAATAAGTAGAATCAAATGATACACAATCACCATATCGCTGATAGTTTCTCTTCGAGACTCCATCTATCTAGAACAACCGTGTAAGTCGATTGTTCTCATCTTGGTCAAATTCAAAATAAAAGTCATTGTCAATTTCTTTCTCCTTGTAAAAGTCATTGATGACCATCTGGACATCACTCCCATTAACATACACCTTCAATTCTCGCTGGAAATTTAGGAAGTCCCTAACAGTGGCACCTACATGCTCTGATCCACCTACCGTGTTGGTAAACACAGAGTGCGCTTTCGTTGGTCCAACTGTCGCTTTACCACAGAAGAGAACAAATTCCTTGTGGTCTTTTGTCATATTTTTGTTTGACCGCAGATACTCATAGTGGACTTGTGAATAGAGTGGATGATTATGATCTTCCTTGAATTTCGAAACCACATAATGCTTGTTGCTTGTTAATTTGAAAACTATGACAGCCTTGCATCCGGTTCTTGTTGTGACACACATGCGTTTCTGTTTTCCAACGTGCTCTTCATCCTGTTGATAATCTTTATGAAGAATATCTCCTTCTTTAGCACAGAAGACATACTGGAGCGAAATACCATTACGCGATTTTTTTTGTGTGCCACGACGTGAAACAAAACCACAAGCTCTTGCATATTGTTCATAGAAATGAATTCCCGATTCCAGGTCTGGGAATATCATATCCTTTGCTGGTTTAAGGTAGTCTTGAAAAATCGGTCGATGAGTTTTAGAGTCTCCATGCAACCAATCTGTCTTGTATGCATTATTGTCATCCAACTCTGAAACATGATCAAGTTAGAAGTATATTTTAGGAATCTAATACTAGTAAACAATAAAAACTAATTCCAACACCTACATTTTTCATCATAAAAGGGAACATGTAAATCTGAAGGCCTCTCATATCAATGGAAACATGTCACATAAATCTGAAGACCTCTCATACAAGCAGAACAACTTGCAACATATATGTTATTCACCACAGAGGGAGGCAATACACATAAATCTGAAGAACTTTCATATTAATCAAAACATGATCACATAAATCTGAAGGCCTCTCATATCGATGGAAACATGTTCACATAAATCTGAAAACCTTTCATACAAGTAGAACCACTTGCAACATATATGTTATTCACCACAGAGGGAGACAATACACATAAATCTGAACCATTAATAAAAACATGTTCACATAAATCTGAAGGCCTCTCATACAAGCAGAACCACTTACAACATATGTGTTATTCAGCATAGAGGGAGGCAATGCACATGAATCTAAAGACGTTTCATATTAATCAAAACATGATCACATAAATCTGAAGGCCTCTCATATCGATGGAAACATGTTCACATAAATCTGAAGGCATCTCATACAAGCAGAACCACTTGCAACATATATATTATTCACCACAGAGGGAGGCAATACACATAAATCTGTTAAATGCTCAGCCTTCAAAACTGTGAATAATGATTTTCATATATTTTGTAATTATGTGTACATGAATCAAAAAAATTCATTGACCAAAATTTCAAATTAATCAAGTTATATGCCAGAGATGTTAAGCTCACCGATTTGATCAAAGATTATTTTCAGATTCGAGCTTGATGATGCTGCTTGATTTTGATTCGTAATCGATTCCTGTATTCGATCTCTGTGAGCTGAAATACTTTGATTGGTGATTGTTGTCAGATTACTTTCACTAGTCGTTTGTGGAGATGAACTTGACATGATGGAGGAGATAAATTTGATCGTTGTTGATCACCTCGATCTCTGTCGATGTATACCTAGAACGAACAACTAGAGCTCAACTGAATGATTTTGACTTCATAATTCAAACGTTGACCTGGACTGTATTTATATTTACATATGGTTTAATCATGGCCACACGATCAAGACAGATCGAACGGTTTACATATATGGTTTAATCATGTCCACACGATTTAGCGGTGGCACGAATTGTAATTATGTCTATTTTACATGGTTTTAAAGTAATTCTAATATTACTTCAGAATTGAGTCCAATATTGGTTCTAAAAGGCCTGAATTCCATTTTCCCCAAATCAGCTTCCCTCTCGTTGTTGATCTCATTCTCTTTTCTCTCTGGCCATAAACAACCCAAACTTGAAAACCAATCAGCGAACCAGAATGAAGAAACAAGGATCATCAACGATTGGCCAAAGAAAGTGTGATATGTCGACGAACATTCCAAAGAAGAGGAAATCAGGTAAAAATTGAAGTTGTTTTGAGTTACTAAACCCTAGTTAATCGTCCTGTGTATTTAGTTTAATGTAGTTAATTTAACTGCAATTAAACAAGTTTGTGTCCACTATGACTTGTTTTAGATATTATTTATGTCATCGTTTAGGTGTTATCGGTTTCGAATTTTAGGTTTAACTTTCTGATTTAGTTTGAACCAACAGATATGTGTTTCATGAGTTTTTTGACTGATTTCCTTTGATGTTTAACTTGATCTTTCAATTGCTTGAATTTTGTCTCAACTATGAAAGCCATTCAGATTTTTGTTTGAGGTTTCCTGTTTTATGAAAGCCATTCAGAATCTTGTCTCAACTATGAATTTTTGGTTTCTTGTGCAGATGAAGTTGATACAAGAAAAGGTCTAGTAGCTGAATCTTCAGATTCTGATGACAATCTAGTAATCAGTGAAGTAGTCAAAAAGGCAAAACTCCAGAAAGATGCGGAACAGATTAGAGGTACAAGTGCCGATGATTTAACTCTAGCTACTGTAATAGAGGCTGTTGAACCAAAGGACATGGAAGTTGATGATAGCCAGAAGAAAAGTTGTTGTAAGACAAAAAAACTAGAAGAAAGAATGTCAGGCTAGTGAAGAAGAAAAACCCTGAAGTATAGTTGAAAAGGATTGACACTCGATCATCCCCATTTCAGTTATACACTGCTATTAGCGGTTTCAGTGAGGAGCAGAAGCAGGCTGTCATAGATATTGGGTTTGGGGATATACTGAAACTTGACTTGGATCGTACATATGGTCCGCCTGGATATTGGATTGAGGACAGTTACAATTCGAATTTAGGTTGCATTATGTTCAAAGATGGCCGGAAACTACCAATAACCGAGGAAAGTGTGGCTCTCACCCTTGGTATACCACGTGGGGAACGAAAGATCTCTATAATACCTGCTGGCGGAGTAACTCCTTCTCTTTTGAAATGGAGGGAAAAATTTATGACAAGTAATGGGGAGATAACTCCAAGTGTAATTATCGAGCACATGAAGACACAAAAGCGTGGCGGCAAAAAATTCAAGCAGAATTTCTTGGTTGCCTTCTGTACGCTGATGATTGATTTTTGTCCCAGTAATTACTTGAACCAGTACTACTTTGAAGCAATAGCTGATGTGGATTGTGTGAAACAATTTAATTGGTGTGCTGTGTAGGGTTTTGGAGCGTTCTAGATCGTCGAGATAGCGGAAGCATTAAAAGATAATCTACTCCAAACCTTGTCCAAGAACATTAAACCATTAAATCCCAAAGCAAAATCTATTCCACAAGATGTTTACCTTTAAGTCTTGTATGAATCGATAAAGAAGAACGTTCAGATCTTCTTCTCTAAAGCAAGTCCACACCAAGAGGATGATCTTGTTGATCCTTCACTTAATTGCCTACTAGAACAATTAAATGAAGAACAAGAGAGCAAGATGATGAAGAGGAGAGGGGTGGCCGGCCACTATGAGAGAGAGAGAGGATATTTTGTGAGTTTTGTGACTTAATGAATTAATGAATTAAAGTCTTGCATTTGAATTCATCATCCAACTCACAAGTATGGGTTAAAAGTGATTGGTATGGGCTTAAAGGTGCTTTAACCCATACCCCTTAAATCACTCACCTCTTAATCCACAATCACCAACTAAGCATGGTGTTGTGTGGCCCCCACAATGGCCCCACCATGTGGGCCGGCCATATGGTCTTATTGGGCCCTTAATGGGCCGGCCATGAGGCTTCATGGGCCGAGCCCAATGGGCCCTCCCGTGTTGTCTCATGCCGTGTCCAAAAGTTGTCCGACCCTTTTGTCGTTACTTATCAAACAAAGTCCGACGCGATATCGACGAAAAACTCAATTTTTCTCGATTCGCTAATTATTCTCTCAAACCGAACCTATGGCACAAAACCTCCACTTTTGTCCATATATAACTCCTCAAGAAACATCAATGTTTCCTTGTCTCAAGTTATCCGTCTTGTATGTGTGTGACCCTCTAGGCTCATGCCACCGTTGGCAGATCGGCGCAAAAGATCGCTCTTGCCCGATCCATCATAAGTGGTCTCTAGTAAAACATTATGATTACCCAAGGTGCACGATGATCGATGATTCGACTTAACCTTTCTGCGTACAAGTCACCATCCTGTTATCTCTAGATATCCCGATTGATCTCAAGGCATAGAGTAGTCTCCCTTGTAATCAATCATTGTTACTTGATATGCGAGATGGCTGAGAAATGATAAACTGTATCATTTGCATGGCCATGCCTTTTCTCTTAGTCAGTCTCCATCAAGAGGCCTTCTAACGGATCTCTTTCCCATACCGTAGTATGAGGGATAAATCCCTTAGCCGTCTTTCATGTCACTCATGCAACCCGTTCCGCCACCCAATCATGCCCTTTATAGCAATCCTTTTACAGAAAGTGTTTGGCGCAAGTTAAAGCCGTACGTTCATTGCATAGTGATCACAAAGACTCCTTGGTCTAAGGATGCCATGACAAGCTATCGCATTTGAATATGTTTATGGCTTAATCTATGAAAACACTATTCAAAGCGGGTCGTCCGATATCAATCACCTCATGCTATCTATGATATGGTTCCAGGATCCCTCATCCCTATGACAAGTAGAACTACGTCATTAAGAACCATCCTCATACTGGTCGCTTCTTAGGAAGCATGTTTTGACCAGGGACTCGTTAAGTGTGATCCGTACAGATTTATGGTTCTACTACTTTAGTGGTCATAAATCAGATCATGCTTAACATATTACTTCAACACATAAGTAATAGAAAGCCGTTTTATATATATGTTACAAACGATGATAATGTACATAGACGTTCACAGGCTAATAGCAATTTGCTAGGGCACAAATGCTATCAATCTCCCACTTGCCCCTAGTTCCATTATACCCATTGACCTAACATGTTTTTCATGTTTATCTTGAGGAAGAGCCTTGGTCAATGGGTCGGCTGTGTTATCATCAGTAGCAACGTAGTGGCTTCACGTCACCTCTAGCAACTGTGTCGCGGATGATGTGATACTTTCTGAGTACATGTTTCGATCTGTTATGTGCCCTGTGTTCCTTAGCTTGCGCAATGGCCCCGGTGTTGTCACAATATAAGTCTACTGGGTTAGACGGGTTTTTAATTACACTTAACCCAGCCATGAAACTCCTGATCCATACAGCCTCTTTTGCCGCTTCACATGCGGCAATGTACTCAGCTTCCGTCGTAGAGTCGGCAATGGTATCCTGCTTCTTGCTTTTCCAGCTGAATGCTCCGCCGTTCAACATAAACACATATCCCAACTGACTCTTAAAGTCATCGGGGTCTGTCTGGAAACTAGCGTCGACATATCCTTTGACGACGAGATCATCATTTTTGCCCCCGTATACAAGAAAGGCGTCCTTGGTTTTTCTCAAATATTTGAGAATCGCCTTGACAGCCATCCAGTGAGCCTCACCGGGTTTGGATTGATGTCTACTGGTACAGCTTAGGGCAAACGAGACATCCGGTCTCGTACATATCATGGCATCCATTATGGACCCTATAGCCGAAGCATATGGGATCTCATTCATTCTTGCTAGCTCTACAGGTGTCTCAGCACCCTGCTTCTTGCTAAGCTTCACGCCATGACGCATGGGCAGCAATCCTTTCTTTGAATCTTGCATTGAGAATCGTCTCAACACCTTGTCTATATAAGTGCTTTGACTTAAGCCCAAGACCCGCTTGGCACGGTCTCTATATATCTTGATTCCCAAGATGTAAGAGGCCTCACCTAAGTTCTTCATTGAGAAACACTCACCTAACCAAGTCTTTGTTAAGAGCAAGGTAGGGACGTCGTTTCCAATGAGCAGTATGTCATCAACATAAAGCACCAAGAAGATTACATTGCTCCCACTTGCCCTTTTATACACGCAAGGTTCATCATCGTTTTTGACGAAGCCAAACCGTTTCACTACTTCATCAAAACGCTGATTCCAACTCCGAGATGCTTGCTTCAAACCATAGATTGATTTGAGCAATTTACAAATCTTTCCCTTATTCTTTGGATCCTCAAAACCCTCATGCTGGGACATATAAACATCCTCAGCTAACCTCCCGTTGAGGAAGGCGGTTTTGACATCCATTTGCCATATCTCATAGTTGTGATACGCTGCTACGGCAAGAAGAATGCGGATAGATTTGACCATAGCTACTGGAGAAAAGGTCTCTTCATAGTCAATTCCGTGGATTTGTCTATAACCTTTTGCTACCAGTCTTGCTTTATAGGTCTGAGGTTTGCCATCCATGTCTATCTTTATTTTAAAGATCCATTTACACCCTATGACCTTTACGTCAGGGGTATGATCCACCAAGTCCCACACTTGATTATCTGACATGGATTGCATTTCTTCCCTCATGGCTTCCAGCCATTTCTCAGAGTCGGTTCCGTCCAAAGCCTCTCGAAAGGTAGCTGGATCATTGTCCACTAGTACTAAACCATCACCTTCAGTTACTAAGAAACCGTATCTGAAAGGTGCATGACTTTTCCTTTCAGAGCGCCTCGGACCGTCCTCATTAACTGCAGCTATTGGTTCTTGCTCAATGACCACTTCTGGCTCTACCTCTTCTAGTGGGTCTTCTCGTGGTTCCCGAGTGACCATCTCATCTAGAACTTCATCAAGATGAATAGCCCTCCCACTGACTGTCTTGGAAATGAACTCTTTTTCCAAGAACGTCCCACCTCGAGCGACAAAAACTTTATTTTCGCTCGGTTTGTAGAAGTAGTATCCTTTTGTTTCTTTTGGATATCCGACGAAAGTGCATTTATCTGATCTTCGTTCGAGCTTGGTTGCAAGCAACCTTTTAACATAAGCCTCGCAACCCCAGATTTTAAGGAAGGACAAAACGGGTTCTTTCCCGTACCATTTTCCAAGTGATGTCCCTTCCACTGCTTTCGATGGAGCCCTATTTATTATGAAAGCGGCCGTTTGCAGAGCATAACCCCAGAAGGAGATCGGGAGATCAGTGAGACTTAACATCGATCGAACCATATCTAACAATGTTCGATTCATCCGTTCGGACACACCATTAAGTTGCGGTGTTCCTGGCGGAGTCCACTGAGATAGTATTCCACCTTCAGTAAGATAACTAAGAAACTCTTCGGATAATTATTCTCCACCCCAATCAGAACGGAGTGCCTTGATACTCTTTCCGAGTTGGTTTTCTACTTCAGTCCTAAACTCTTTGAATTTATCAAAAGCTTCGGACTTATGTCTCATGAGATAGACATAACCATATCTACTGAAATCGTCAGTAAATGTGATAAAGTAGCCTAAACCGCCTCTGGCATGTGTACTCATTGGTCCACATACGTCTGAATGTATCAGACCCAATAAGTCACCTGCCCTCTCACCTAAACCAGTGAAGGGCGCTTTAGTCATCTTGCCCATTAAACAAGCTTCGCATCTTTCAATCGTTTGGAATTCGAATTGACTTAGAAGTCCGCGCTTATGAAGCGCTCAGATGCGTTTCTCATTTATGTGACCTAGACGACAATGCCAGATAAGAGTTTGGTCTAAATCATTAGGTTTAAACCTCTTAGCATTTACATTATAGAGCATGTTGGATTTCGAGTTTTGCATATTCAATATGTATAATCCTCCAACAGTGCGAGCATTGCCATAATATATGTTGTTGCGCATAATATCAAAAAACCCGTTCTGAATATTAAAATAATATCCCTCTATTTCAAGAAGAGAAATTGAGATAATATTCCTGTTGAAAACAGGTACACAAAACACGTCATTAAGTTCAATTACAAGCCCACTGGGCAAAACAAGGTTCACAGAACCCACGGCAGTTGCGGCAACTCTGGTATTGTTCCCAACTCTTAGGTCCACCTCGTTTTCCCTCACATCTCTTCTACTGTGTAACACCTGCACATCAGCACAGACATGAGACTCAGCTCCAGTGTCTAGTACCCAGGTATTAATTGTAGAAAGATATAGCTCTAATGGAATACCTGATGAAGCAGCGGCCCCACCGCCCTTCTTCTGGTCCTCCTTCATCTGCAGACAGTCTTTCTTCCAATGACCGGGCTTTTGACTGTAGTAACAGACCGACTCCTTTGCCTTCCCTTTGCCTTGTACGGGCATGTGAGGTCTAGGAATAAATGGTCGTCTGTTCCTCCCTGTGAGGTGTTTTGGGCCTTTACCCTTGCCACTAACAGCTTTGAAGCTGGGTCCCTTCTTGACCATGAAGACATTTTTGGACGAACTGCCCCTTATGCTCTTCTCGGCAGTCACTAGCATGCTGTGCAACTCCGACGCGGTCTTGTCCATATCATGCATGTGATAGTTCATGACGAACCCACCATATGCATGAGGAAGGGATTGCATTATAAAATCCGCAGCCATTTCCTTTTCCATAGACATACCGATACTAGTCATATGGTCGAAATGTCCCTTCATTCGGAGGACGTGTGGACCTACGGAACTGCCTGCTGACATCTTGCAGGCAATTAGTTCTCGGAGAACAGTGTATTTTTCAATACGTACTTTCTCTTTGAACATATCCTTGATGTGTGCAAACATTGCAAACAGATCATTGGATAGCTCCATAAACTGCTTCTGGAGGTCCGCCTCCATGCAGCCCAGCATGACACACGCAACGTCGATAGAGTCGCTAAGGTGTTTCTGGTACACATCCTTAACGACCCTCGTTGTGTTGGCAGCTGGCTCCACCGGGATAGCCTTATCAAGGACGTACTCCCTACGTTCCAACTTTAACACAAGTCGTAAATTTCTGTCCCAGTCCAGATAATTTGTCCCGTTGAGTTTACACTTTTCGAGTATAGTCCTCAACGACAAATTAGACGAGTTGATTGAATTACTAGGCATTTCTACACGAAGAAAGTCAATTTAATCAGAAAAGTTGAATAAATTTACGAAGATCCGAATTAAACACCAACCATACGATTCTAAGGTTTAGAATCTTAAACCAAGATCCCTTATTCGTCATTTGAAGTACGCTAAGGCGCACCGCTCCAATTGACTTATTTAGGTAGGACGTCCGTCCAATTACAACCCGTGTAACTCTTAGTAAGGGTATGTGCAAAAACACACGGCTTACCCTTCCGATGCCCCAGCTCGACCTCAGGCCAAGAATCTAGGTCGAGTCAACCAACCTTCACTAACGAGTTAACTTTGTGCAGATGCTCCGCTAAGGTGCACGACATCGATAAAATGTTTCTACATGGTTGTGAATTTGGGTGGCATCTCACTTGACTCAAATTAGCTTGTAAATTGGTTGTGCTTAATAATTCGAAAGTATTTGGCACAATTACGAATCTGTCATCAACAACTCGTGTTGTGACATTTCTAATTGTATCACATACTATCTTCATTTGAAACCGTCATTTGCAACCCGTGCAAACACGTTTCAAATTTGGACTCATCCATCACAACCCGTGCGCTGATAGTTCACAACGCATTAAACATGCAAACAATTAAAGTCGATTTTAATCTTTGCATGTGAGGTGATGGCTTATAAACTTATAAGCTAATCATGCAAGCATGTTATTAATTAAATAATTCAAGCAAGCATTCATAAAGCGTTAAATATGCATTTTATAGCCCATCCTAATCTTAGGATTCTACGAGTCTTCATATCTTCTCGTCTTTCTCATTCGGGCTCCCACTAGCTCTTGGACTTCCTCCAAGAATGTTATTGTGCTCGATTTTCCATCTTTCTCGTCTTTAAGTAATAATTACAATTAATATTCGGTTCGTAGACCGGATAAAAAATAATTCCACATTATGGGCTCGAATAAAAGAATAATTACACGCTAACACTAACGGTATGCAAACCGTGAAAGCGATGAAATCTAATGGGCTACTAATGCATCATACATTTCATCACATCATCCAACATGTTATCACACAAACATGTTATCAAATAATATGCAATAATTCCGGTTTTAATTTTGCCAAGTTGCTTGGTCGGGTTTATCGAAAGTAGACCTTTTCGAAAAACGGTTTATCGAAACAGATTAAATTTTGAAAATTTTCGAAATACTGGATCGCGGGTTCGTGACACGGATCAAACACCACGCACGAACCAAATCGGGCCAAGACAATGGGCCGAAAGCCCATTGGGCCGAGCCCAACTTAACACGGCCCGGTTTGGGCATTGGAAGGCCCAAACCGGGCTTGCCGCCACTCTCGGCCTCGGCCAAGAGTGGGGACGGCCCCAGTCACCGCCGGCCTCACCGGCCTCCGTTGACCTCCGTCCGGTACCTCCGATCTTGCTCCCCGAGAGTCTCTTCTCGGACCCAACAAGTCCAATAATTTCCGAAATATTCCAAATTCAATATAGTTTTCAAAAATAACATATTTCATGCAAATATCCCAAAAGGCATTAAAATCATGTTATCAACAATTTTGGCATGCAAATAATCATCCAACTCACAAATATCTCTCTCTCTTCTAGCTTGGCCGGCCACCTCTCTTCCTCCTCTTGTTCTTGCTCTCTTGTTCTTCATTTAATTGTTCTAGTAGGCAATTAAGTGAGGGATCATCAAGATCATCCCCTTGGTGTGGACTTGCTTTAGAGAAGAAGATCCGAAAGTTCTTCTTTATCGATTCAATAAGACTTAAAGGTAAATATCTTGTGGAATAGATTTTACTTTGGGATTTAATGGTTTATGTTCTTGGACAAGGTTTGGAGTAGATTTTCTTATAATGCTTCCGCTATCTCAACGATCTAGAACGCTCCAAAACCCAACAGGGACCCCTCGTGTATCTGAAAGCCTTTAAGATTATGAACAAGGACTTAAAAGAATTTCAAATTTCGAATGAAAGGTTTCCTTGTCACACCACTCCCACGACATGTATTAGTGTTTTCCTATAGAAAAATACAAGAAACCCTCGTCGCACGAGGGGACCCCTCGTGTATCTGAAAGCCTTTCAGATTATGAACAAGGACTTGAAAGCCTTTCAGATTTCGAATTAATTGAGTCCTCGTCACACTACTCCCCCGACGTGTATAAGTGTTTTCCTATAGAAAAATACAAGAAACCCTCGTCGCACGATGGGACCCCTCGTCGCACGAAAAGACCCCTCGTGTATCTGAAAGCCTTTATGATTATGAACAAGGACTTGAAAGCCTTTCAGATTTCGAATTAAAGGTTTCATCGTCACACCACTCCCCCAACGGGTTATATTGTTTTCCTATAGAAAAATACAAGAAACCTTCGTTGCACGAGGGGACCCCTCGTCGCACGAGGGGACCCCTTGTGTATCTGAAAGCCTTTCAGATTATGAACAAGGACTTGAAAGCCTTTCAGATTTCGAATTAGAGGTTTCCTCGTCACACCACTCCCCCGACAGATATTAGTGTTTTCCTAAAGAAAAATACAAGAAACCCTCGTCGCACGAGGGTACCCCTCATGTATCTGAAAGCCTTTCAAATTATGAACAAGGACTTGAAAGCCTTTCTGATTTCGAATTAAAGGTTACATCTTCACACCACTCCCCCGATGGGTATTAATGTTTTCCTATAGAAAAATACAAGATACCCTCATCGCACGAGGGGAACCCTCGTGTATCTAAAATCCTTTCAGATTATGAACAAGGACTTGAAAGCCTTTCAGATTTCGAATTAAAGGTTTCCTCGTCGCACCACTCCCCCGACGGGTATTAGTGTTTTCCTATAGAAAAATACAAGAAACCCCCGTCGCACGAGGGGACCCCTCGTGTATCTGAAAGTCTTTCAGATTATGAACAAGGACTTGAAAGCCTTTCAGATTTCGAATTAATTGACTCCTCGTCACACCATTCCCCCGACGGGTATTAGTGTTTTCCTATAGAAAAATACAAGAAACCCTCGTCGCACGAGGGGACCCCTCGTGTATCTGAAAGCCTTTCAGATTATGAACAAGAACTTGAAAGACTTTCAAATTTCAAATTAAAGGTTTCCTCGTCACACCACTCCCCCGGCAGATATTAGTGTTTTCCTATAGAAAAATACAAGAAACCCTCGTCGCACGAGGGTACCCCTCGTGTATCTGAAAGCCTTTCAAATTATGAACAAGGACTTGAAAGCCTTTGAGATTTCGAATTAAAGGTTACATCGTCACACCACTCCCCCGACGGGTATTAGTGTTTTCCTATAGAAAAATACAAGAAACCCTTGTAGAACAAGGGGACCCCTCGTGTATCTGAAAGCCTTTCAAATTATGAACAAGAACTTGAAAGCCTTTCATATTTCGAATTAATGGTTTCCTCGTCACACCACTCCCCCGACGGGTATTAGTGTTTTCCTATAGAAAAATACAAGAAACCCTCGTCGCACGAGGGGACCCCTCGTGTATCTGAAATCCTTTCAGATTATGAAGAAGGACTTGAAAGCCTTTCAGATTTCGAATTAAAGGTTACATCGTCACACCACTCCCCCGACAGATATTAGTGTTTTCCTATAGAAAAATACAAGAAACCCTCGTCACACGAGGGTACCCCTTGTGTATCTGAAAGCCTTTCAGATTATGAACAAGGACTTCAAAGCCTTTCAGATTTCGAATTAGAGGTTTCCTTCTTACACCACTCCCCCGACGGATGCTAGTGTTTTCATATATAAAAATACAAGAAACCCTCGTCGCACGAGGAGACCCCTCGTTTATCTGAAAGCCTTTCAAATTATGAACAAGGACTTGAAAGCCTTTCAGATTTCGAATTAATTGAGTCCTCGTCACACTACTCCCCCGACGTGTATAAGTGTTTTCCTATAGAAAAATACAAGAAACCCTCGTCGCACGATGGGACCCCTCGTCGCACGAAAAAACCCCTCGTGTATCTGAAAGCCTTTATGATTATGAACAAGGACTTGAAAGCCTTTCAGATTTCGAATTAAAGGTTTCATCGTCACACCACTCCCCCAACGGGTTATATTGTTTTCCTATAGAAAAATACAAGAAACCTTCGTTGCACGAGGGGACCCCTCGTCGCACGAGGGGACCCCTTGTGTATCTGAAAGCCTTTCAGATTATGAACAAGGACTTGAAAGCCTTTCAGATTTCGAATTAGAGGTTTCCTCGTCACACCACTCCCCCGACAGATATTAGTGTTTTCCTATAGAAAAATACAAGAAACCCTCGTCGCACGAGGGTACCCCTCATGTATCTGAAAGCCTTTCAAATTATGAACAAGGACTTGAAAGCCTTTCTGATTTCGAATTAAAGGTTACATCTTCACACCACTCCCCCGATGGGTATTAATGTTTTCCTATAGAAAAATACAAGATACCCTCATCGCACGAGGGGAACCCTCGTGTATCTAAAATCCTTTCAGATTATGAACAAGGACTTGAAAGCCTTTCAGATTTCGAATTAAAGGTTTCCTCGTCGCACCACTCCCCCGACGGGTACTAGTGTTTTCCTATAGAAAAATACAAGAAACCCCCGTCGCACGAGGGGACCCCTCGTGTATCTGAAAGTCTTTCAGATTATGAACAAGGACTTGAAAGCCTTTCAGATTTCGAATTAGAGGTTTCCTCGTCACACCACTCCCCCGACGGATATTAGTGTTTTCCTATACAAAAATACAAGAAACCCTCGTCGCATGAGGAGACCCCTCATTTATCTGAAAGCCTTTCAAATTATGAACAAGGACTTGAAAGCCTTTCAGATTTCGAATTAAAGGTTTCCTCGTCGCACCACTCCCCCGACGGGTATTAGTGTTTTCCTATAGAAAAATACAAGAAACCCCCGTCGCACGAGGGGACCCCTCGTGTATCTGAAAGTCTTTCAGATTATGAACAAGGACTTGAAAGCCTTTCAGATTTCGAATTAGAGGTTTCCTCATCACACCACTCCCCCGACGGATATTAGTGTTTTCCTATACAAAAATACAAGAAACCCTCGTCGCATGAGGAGACCCCTCATTTATCTGAAAGCCTTTCAAATTATGAACAAGGACTTGAAAGCCTTTCAGATTTCGAATTAGAGGTTTCCTCGTCACACCACTCCCCCGACAGATATTAGTGTTTTCCTATAGAAAAATACAAGAAACCCTCGTCGCACGAGGGTACCCCTCATGTATCTGAAAGCCTTTCAAATTATGAACAAGGACTTGAAAGCCTTTCTGATTTCGAATTAAAGGTTACATCTTCACACCACTCCCCCGATGGGTATTAATGTTTTCCTATAGAAAAATACAAGATACCCTCATCGCACGAGGGGAACCCTCGTGTATCTAAAATCCTTTCAGATTATGAACAAGGACTTGAAAGCCTTTCAGATTTCGAATTAAAGGTTTCCTCGTCGCACCACTCCCCCGACGGGTACTAGTGTTTTCCTATAGAAAAATACAAGAAACCCCCGTCGCACGAGGGGACCCCTCGTGTATCTGAAAGTCTTTCAGATTATGAACAAGGACTTGAAAGCCTTTCAGATTTCGAATTAGAGGTTTCCTCGTCACACCACTCCCCCGACGGATATTAGTGTTTTCCTATACAAAAATACAAGAAACCCTCGTCGCATGAGGAGACCCCTCATTTATCTGAAAGCCTTCCAAATTATGAACAAGGACTTGAAAGCCTTTCAGATTTCGAATTAAAGGTTTCCTCGTCGCACCACTCCCCCGACGGGTATTAGTGTTTTCCTATAGAAAAATACAAGAAACCCTCGTCGCACGAGGGGACCCCTCGTGTATCTGAAATCCTTTCAGATTATGAACAAGGACTTGAAAGACTTTCAAATTTCGAATTAAAGGTTTCCTCGTCACACCACTCCCCCTTCGGGTATTAGTGTTTTCCTATAGAAAAATACAGGAAACCCTTGTCGCACGAGGGGAACCTCGTAGCACGAGGAGACCCCTCGTGTATCTGAAAGCCTTTCGGATTATGAACAAGGACTTGAAAGCCTTTCAGATTTCGAATTAGAGGTTTCCTCCTCACACCACTCCCCCGACGGATACTAATGTTTTCATATATAAAAATACAAGAAACCCTCGTCGCACGAGGAGACCCCTCGTTTATCTGAAAGCCTTTCAAATTATGAACAAGGACTTGAAAGCCTTTCAGATTTCGAATTGAAGGTTTCCTCGTCGCACCACTCCCCCGACGGGTATTAGTGTTTTCCTATAGAAAAATACAAGAAACCATCGTCGCACGAGGGGACCCCTGTCGCACGAAGGGACCCCTCGTGTATCTGAAAGCCTTTCAGATAATGAACAAGGACTTGAAAGCCTTTCAGATTTCGAATTAAAGGTTTCCTCGTCACACCACTCCCCCGACGGGTATTAATGTTTTCCTATAGAAAATATACAAGAAACCCTCGTCGCACGAGGGGACCCCTCGTGTATCTGAAAGCCTTTCAAATTATGAACAAGGACATGAAAGTTTTTCAGATTTCGAATTAGAGGTTTCCTCGTCACACCACTCCCCCGACGGATATTAGTGTTTTCCTATATAAAAATACAAGAAACCCTCGTCGCACGAGGAGACCCCTCATTTATCTGAAAGCCTTTCAAATTATGAACAAGGACTTGAAAGCCTTTCAGATTTCGAATTAAAGGTTTCCTCGTCGCACCACTCCCCCGACGGGTATTAGTGTTTTCCTATAGAAAAATACAAGAAACCCTCGTCGGACGAGGGCACCCCTCGTGTATCTGAAATCCTTTCAGATTATGAACAAGGACTTGAAAGACTTTCAAATTTCGAATTAAAGGTTTCCTCGTCACACCACTCCCCCTTCGGGTATTAGTGTTTTCGTATAGAAAAATACAAGAAACCCTTTTTGCACGAGGGGACCCTCGTAGCACGAGGAGACCCCTCGTGTATCTGAAAGCCTTTCAGAGTATGAACAAGGACTTGAAAGCCTTTCAGATTTCGAATTAATTGAGTCCTCGTCACACCAATCCCCCGACGGGTATAAGTGTTTTCCTATAGAAAAATACAAGAAACCATCGTCGCACGAGGGGACCCCTCGTCGCACGAAGGGACCCCTTGTGTATCTGAAAGCCTTTCAGATAATGAACAAGGACTTGAAAGCCTTTCAGATTTCGAATTAAAGGTTTCCTCGTCACAACACTCCCCCGACGGGTATTAGTGTTTTCCTATAGAAAAATACAAGAAACCCTCGTCGCACGAGGGGACCCCTCGTACATCTGAAATCCTTTTAGATTATGAACAAGGACTTGAAAGACTTTCAAATTTCCAATTAAAGGTTTCCTCGTCACACCACTCCCCCGACGGGTATCAGTGTTTTCCTATAGAAAATATACAAGAAAACCTCGTCGCACGAGGTGACCCCTCGTCGCACAAGGGGACCCCTCGTGTATCTAAAAGCCTTTCAGATTATAAAAAAAGACTTGAAAGCCTTTCAGATTTCGAATTAGAGGTTTCCTCGTCACACCACTCCCCCGACGGATATTAGTGTTTTCCTATAGAAAAATACAAGAAACCCTCGTCGCACGAGTGGACCCCTTATCGCACGAGGGGACCCCTCGTGTATCTAAAAGCCTTTCAAATTATGAACAAGGACTTGAAAGCCTTTCAGATTTCGAATTAAAGGTTTCCTCGTCACACCACTCCCCCGACGGGTATTAGTGTTTTCCTATAGAAAAATACAAGAAACCCTTGTCGCACGAAGGGACCCTCGTAGCACGAGGAGACCCCTCGTGTATCTGAAAGCCTTTCAGATTATGAACAAGGACTTGAAAGCCTTTCAGATTTCGAATTAATTGAGTCCTCGTCACACCACTCCCCCGACGGGTATAAGTGCTTTCCTATAGAAAAATACAAGAAACCATCGTCGCACGAGGGGACCTCTGTCGCACGAAGGGACCCCTCGTGTATCTGAAAGCCTTTCAGATAATGAAAAAGGACTTGAAAACCTTTCAGATTTCGAATTAAAGGTTTCCTCGTCACACCACTCCCCCGACGGGTATTAGTGTTTTCCTCTAGAAAATATACAAGAAACCCTCGTCGCACGGGGGGCCCCCTCCTCGCACAAGGGGACCCCTCGTGTATCTAAAAGCCTTTAAAATTATGAACAAGGACTTGAAAGCCTTTCAGATTTCGAATTAGAGGTTTCCTCGTCACACCTCTCCCCCGACGGATATTAGTGTTTTCCAATAGAAAAATACAAGAAACCCTCGTCGCACGAGGGGACCCCTTGTCGCACGAGGGGACCCCTTGTCGCACGAGGGGACCCCTTGTCGCACGAGGGGACCCCTCGTGTATCTAAAAGCCTTTCAAATTATGAACAAGGACTTGAAAGCCTTTCAGATTTCGAATTAAAGGTTTCCTCGTCACACCACTCCCCCGACGGGTATTAGTGTTTTCCTATAGAAAAATACAAGAAACCCTTGTCGCACGAGGGGACCCTCGTAGCACGAGGAGACCCCTCGTGTATCTGAAAGCCTTTCAGATTATGAACAAGGACTTGAAAGCCTTTCAGATTTCGAATTAATTGAGTCCTCGTCACACCACTCCCCCGACGGGTATAAGTGCTTTCCTATAGAAAAATACAAGAAACCATCGTCGCACGAGGGGACCCCTGTCCCACGAAGGGACCCCTCGTGTATCTGAAAGCCTTTCAGATAATGAACAAGGACTTGAAAACCTTTCAGATTTCGAATTAAAGGTTTCCTCGTCACACCACTCCCCCGACGGGTATTAGTGTTTTCCTATAGAAAATATACAAGAAACCCTCGTCGCACGAGGGGACCCCTCATCGCACAAGGGGACCCCTCGTGTATCTAAAAGCCTTTAAAATTATGAACAAGGACTTGAAAGCCTTTCAGATTTCGAATTAGAGGTTTCCTCGTCACACCACTCCCCCGACGGATATTAGTGTTTTCCTATATAAAAATACAAGAAACCCTCGTCGCACGAGGAGACCCCTCGTTTATCTGAAAGCCTTTCAAATTATGAACAAGGACTAGAAAGCCTTTCAGATTTCGAATTAAAGTTTTCCTCGTCGCACCACTCCCCCGACGGGTATTAGTGTTTTCCTATAGAAAAATACAAGAAACCCTCATCGCACGAGGGGACCCCTCGTGTAACTGAAATCCTTTCGGATTATGAACAAGGACTTGAAAGACTTTCAAATTTTGAATTAAAGGTTTCCTCGTCACACCACTCCACCTTCGGGTATTAGTGTTTTCCTATAGAAAAATACAAGAAACCCTGGTCGCACGAGGGGAACCTCGTAGCACGAGGAGACCCCTCGTGTATCTGAAAGCCTTTCGGATTATGAACAAGGACTTGAAAGCCTTTCAGATTTCGAATTAGAGGTTTCCTCCTTACACCACTCCCCCGACGGATACTAGTGTTTTCATATATAAAAATACAAGAAACCCTCGTCGCACGAGGAGACCCCTCGTTTATCTGAAAGCCTTTCAAATTATGAACAAGGACTTGAAAGCCTTTCAGATTTCGAATTAAAGGTTTCCTCGTCGCACCACTCCCCCGACGGGTATTAGTGTTTTCCTATAGAAAAATACAAGAAACCCTCGTCGCACGAGGGGTCACCTCGTGTATCTAAAAGCCTTTCGGATTATGAAAAGGAGTTGAAAGCCTTTCAGATTTCGAATTAGAGGTTTCCTCGTCACACCACTCCTCCGACGGATATTAGTGTTTTCCTATAGAAAAATACAAGAAACCCTCGTTGCACGAGGGGACCCCTTGTCGCACGAGGGGACCCTTTGTCGCACGAGGGGACCCCTTGTGTATCTGAAAGCCTTTCAAATTATGAACAAGGACTTGAAAGCCTTTTAGATTTCGAATTAAAGGTTTCCTCGTCACACCACTCCCCCGACGGGTATTAGTGTTTTCTTATAGAAAATATACAAGAAACCCTCGTCGCACGAGGGGACCCCTCGTCGCACAAGGGGACCCTTCGTGTATCTGAAAGCCTTTCAAATTATGAACAAGGACTTGAAAGCCTTTCATATTTCGAATTAGAGGTTTCCTCGTCACACCACTCCCCCGACGGATATTAGTGTTTTCCTATAGAATAATACAAGAAATCCTCGTCGCACGAGGAGACCCCTCGTGTATCTGAAAGCTTTTCAAATTATGAACAAGGACTTGAAAGCCTTTCAGATTTCGAATTAGAGGTTTCCTCGTCACACCACTCCCCCGACGGATATTAGTGTTTTCCTATAGAAAAATACAAGAAACCCTCGTCGCACGAGGAGACCCCTCTTGTATCTGAAAGCCTTTCAAATTATGAACAAGGACTTGAAAGCCTTTCAGATTTCTAATTAAAGGTTTCCTCGTCACACCACTCCCTGACGGGTATTAGTGTTTTCCTATAGAAAAATACAAGAAACCCTCGTCGCACGAGGGGAACCCTCGTGTATCTGAAATCCTTTCAGATTATGAACAAGGACTTGAAAGCCTTTCAGATTTCGAATTAAAGGTTTCCTCGTCGCACCACTCCCTCGACGGGTATTAGTGTTTTCCTATAAAAAAATACAAGAAACCTTCGTCGCACGAGGGGACCCCTCGTGTATCTGAAAGTCTTTTAGATTATGAACAAGGACTTGAAAGCCTTTCAGATTTCGAATTAATTGACTCTTCGTCACACCACTCCCCCGACGGGTATTAGTGTTTTCCTATAGAAAAATACAAGAAACCCTCGTCGCACGAGGGGACCCCTCGTGTATCTGAAAGCCTTTCAGATTATGAACAAGGACTTTTAAGCCTTTAAGATTTCGAATTAAAGGTTGATCAGAAATATTGCAGTTGATCGGAATCGAATTACAGTTTCAGTTCGGTCAATCACTAAAGTTAAATCAGAATCGAATCGATTAATGGATTACAGTTTCAGAATCGATGAGTCGGTCAATCAGAATTGCATAATCGATTGATTGATGGATTAAAAAATTAGAATCGACCAAACGATGGATTACAATTTCAGAAGTCGCAGATTACAATTGCAGAACTGATCGATCGATGATGATTGATTGTGATCGATCGAAGAAATCGCAGAACCGTCGAAGAGATCGCAAAACTGTCGAAGAGATCGCAGAACCGTCGGAGATCCAACGCAACGATTCATGACGCTGAATGAGTGTTATGCCCTTTTCATGTTTTTTTATTTAAATTTGAGCAGAAATTGGTAAATATTCATAGCCGTTGATGAGATTGCATCCGACGGATGGTGGAGGTCCCTTTGTACCTATATGAAGCATGGTCTCTACCGGATTGCATCCCGTAGTGTGCTCACTGTACGTGAGTCATTCTAATGAATCAACAAAATATCGGGCCACTTATTCTCATATCTCTCTCACATCTTACACTTCCCGAATCAATTCTCTTATTTGAATTTTATCTCAGTTTGGATCGTATCACAATCATGAATTCAAATTTAATTATAGACTAATTAAATTAAATTAAATTTAGTTGTCTCAACAAATCTATGTTCCTCTAGAACTCGATGTTCTCTAAGACTCCGTGTCTTCTTAGTATTAGGGTTTCTTTTCCATATATGATAGAAACTCAAAACTGTAATGCACTCTGTTCAAAAAATTTCGTAAAATTGGTGTTACTTTCTTGGCACCGTTGAAGTTTGACAAACATCTACTATTGTATCTTGGGAGAAGATTGTTTATATGAGCCAATACAGCGTCTTAAGGAAGCCGAATTACCGGGTGTTGGTAGAATGCATCCTCATTACAGAAAATTGTATCTACAAGTAATCCAAATTCAAATATATTTAAAAGTTTATTGACCTATGCGTCACGACCGTAGAAATCGGGGTTCAGATTTGGCGTCGTGCGAGATCTAGAATGAGATCTAGACCAACCTTAGTGGTGATTCGTGATCGTGTGAGACGGTACGAACCGATAAAGAGGAGCACGATAGGTGGGAAGGCGGTGTTGCTCCTTGGGACCGAGTCGCACGAAGGTCGATCGGGTTGACGACAAAGAGAAGAAGATATAATTTATGCCGAAGCAAAGGACCAAGGCCCTGATTTTATTAATAACTTCGGGAATTGTGTTCGACGTCACTGGGCGTGACAAAGGTGAAAGAACAGTACACTTGGCTTTCTTTCGTTAGCCATGAATTGACAATGAGACCCTCTATTTGTACTAGTTCTACTCCCTATAGATCTAGTCTCTAAACAATGTTGGACTCTAACATAATAAAAATACAACTAATAAGAAGAGGTAGCTTGGGACACAAGAGAGGAAAGGAAGAGGGAGAGAGGCGGTGGCGCAAACCCTAGGAGGCTAGGTTTTGGCGTGGCCAGACTCTTTTTGCGCCTCCATGGCGTGCGCGGCCCACTTAGGGTTTTGGCCCCTTAGTAGGCCGGCCCTCTGATTCCTTTTTCCTTCCATTTCTTCAGGCGATGTTTGGCCGGACCGCATTGATCGACGGTGATAGAGAAGCGGCGGTTACGATTCTTCAGTCGGTGACGGTCGGCAGCGGTCTGGTCCGATTCAATGTTTAGATTTTCTAACCGGGTCGGTTCAATATAATTTCTTCTGGTCTGGGACCAGTTCAATGAAATTAAACTGGTTCTTCTAGCCTTGATGCCTTTCCTCGGTTTGGTGATTCTTTTTGCCTTGTCATTTTTAGTTCCGGTGGAACGCCTCTCGTGTCGACGCACCTTGTAGAGGATTTGAGGCTCGTCGCTCGTCAGACGTCTCTTCGGATCTTTTCTCTGGGGGATTCGAAAGTTGGATCACCTTTAGAGTGCAGCCTATGTTGGAGGAGTGGATGAGCTCCTTGTTCTTCCTATCCTTTGGATAGGGAAAGGGTTCCAGGTGCAGCGTAGGTGCCCTGTCTTGGGCCTGGGCTGGTTTTAGCAGCATGCCGGCTTCTTCTCCATTAAACCTTGTCAGCTAGTTGGTAGAGGGAAATTGTTCTAATCAATCTATATTGGAGGGGGAACCTCGTTCCCGACTCGTCTAACAGGGCTAGAGTCTTACCATTCCCAGTAGCTGATGGTGAAAACGAACCTCACGCGTGACATCTCTCGAGGGAGTTCGAACTATCGCTTTCGTGGCCCCTTGTCTACAAGACCGTAGTGAGGATCTCTCCGATTATGCCGTCCTCGTGTGTGCCGGAGATGCGCGGGGTGAAGGAATCCATGGGGTCCAAAAAAATTAAACTTCTGCATAGCGGAAGTGAATTTAACCATGGATTCTTATAACTTTGAACGGAATTTTACCTTGTAAAATCGAATCCAATATCACAAATATTTTGTTTTGTGATCTCTAGTTGTATCAAAACAAGCAAAGCACCTTTAGAATGATTTCTACAAAACCAATTACTAGTTAATTTTGAGAAAATAGCAAGAAAAATTGAAGAACAAGAGAGAGAGAGAGAGAGAGAGAGAGGGAATTCGGCAATGGGGAGGTGGTGGCCAAATTAGGGTAGGAAATTAGTGTAGGATTATTCTTTAAATCAAATATATGATTTATGCAAATATCTTCTACTTTCAAAATCCTAATTAACTTCTTATTTCAATTATAATTATAATTGTAATAAGAATTGGCTTAAAGCCCACTCAGCTAAGTTTATTAATTAACCCATTTAGATTGGGTTATATTTAAATGGTTTAGCTAGACCGTCCCAATTACTCTAAACCGATTACTGGTTTAGCTAATTCGTACTTGATTTAATTAAATCAAATTGCGAATTTCTCAATTCTCATATTCTTCATAAACTGACTTTTCCAAGTCCACTTTTGTTATACTTTGCTTAAAGTGTGTGACCCTCTAGGCTCACGACCTGTTGACAGACTGGAAAAATTACCATTTTGCCCTTTCCATCATAAGTGGCCTCTAGTAATACATTATGATTACCCAACGTTCATGAATATCGATGATTTGATTTAACCTCTTATCGTCCATGTCACTATTCTTTTATCATACCGATATCTAGATTGATCAAAAGGCATAGAACCGTCATCCTAATTTATCAATCATTGTTTCTTGATATTTGAAACGACTGAAAACTGATACTAAGTATCTCCTGCATGGTCATGCTATTTCTTCAATCATACTCATCAAGTGGCCTAAACAGATATCTATTCCATACCGGAGTATGGGTGATAAATCCCTCAGCCATCTTCTGAGTTGACTAATGTAATTCATAACTAAGCCAATCAGAGCCCTTATGGCTACCCTTTTACAGGTACGTTAGACTAGGTCAAACTTAGAGATTCGTCACATACTCATCACAAAGACTTCTTGGTCTTAGTATATAATGACAAGCTACGATATGTGAGTATGCTCATGATAGTATCTATGCTGCATACTCACCATCGGGTCGTTCAATACCATCTCCCTGATGACACCTATGACCTAACTCCAGCATTACCTTGCCATGATCAGTAGAGCGTGATCATAACGAGTTAGCCTCATACTGATCGCTTCTTAATGAAGCTTGACTGATCAGGGACGCATTAAATGTAATTTTTTCCGATATGTAGTTCTACTAGTAGTGATGACACACATAATGATACAGATGAAAGTACATCTAATTAATTACTACAACAGATTAGTAATTTAATGCCGATTCATTTATTCGGAAAGATGATAAAACATTACATTTGTAGATCACTTTTATATTGGACTGGGGCATAACTCTAACACGGGGTTAATGCTCTAGCTTCACGGTTGTTGCTACGTTTAATAGTTGGCATGATTTTTTAGCGCAAAAGTAAGAAGTCGAGTAACATGTTACATGACATGTGAAGCGACTTGTTACGAGCAGAAGATTAGGAAAGTCTGAAGCTTTCCTATTTCAACGAAGCTTGGAGCGAAAGAAGAAAAGGCGGCACGAAGACTTGGAGCGCAAGAGAGTGACGTCGACAAAGTCAAACGACTTCCAGCCGGCAGTTACACGTTAGCGATAGGCGGCAACTATACTTGCCTGATTTATTCAGGAAGTCAGAAACAGGCAAGACGACTTCCAGCTATCATGGAAGGCGGCAACAACTTGCCTGACTTTCCTGTTCCGAATCCAGAAGGGATTAGGAATGTGAGCTGCTATAAAAAGCCCTTGGCTTCCCATTAGCAGATCATCCGTTAGCAAGATTTCTAAGAGCTCTTAACCGTGCACCATCGGCGAGTTGAGAGGCTGATGAATATTCGATAGAACGGATCTTTGCTCCGGTGAAACATCAAGTCGCGAAGACGAAGTGTTTGGATCGGTTAGGGTTTTTGTTTGTGATTGAAGATTCACAACTCCGTCCAAGAAGACAACGACACCGAGCATGGACTTGCTCGAAGGGTGGAATTGAGGCAATCTCAAAGACAGGGGGAGAGGCTCCTGGTCGAGGCAATTCACGGTGAGATCTATAGTAGCTTAGGACAATAGCTTGTGTGATAGCTAGTTGGGCTTGAAGTTGTACCATTGACTACCTGATAGTAAAAAACCTTTCCACTGGCAAAGTGCCCCCAGACGTAGGTGCGGAGTTACCGAACTGGGTAATCATCTCTGGTGTCGTGATTATTATCTGTGTATTACTTTGCTTACTGTTTCCACAAGAAGTCGATACACAAGTTATAGACTTTGTGTTCGACTTCCTGACTCGGCTACGATTCAGAATTTCAATTGGTATCAGAGGAGGCACCTTAATCTCTTAGGTGATTTTCCTGTAAAAATTTGAGTAGCTAATATGGATTCAAAGGAAGGAGGATCTGTCAATCGTCCGCCGGTACTCGACGGAACAAACTATGGTTATTGGAAAACACGAATGTGTGCTTTCCTGAAGTCCCTCGACAGAAAAACCTGAAAGTCTATCATCAATGGCTGGGAGGAACCTTACTATTCTGATGCTCATGGAAATCAAACCAGCATCAAACCAGAAAAGGAGTGGAGCATGGAAGAAAATGAAGCCGCCCTAGGTAATTCTCGTGCACTCAATGCTATCTTTAATGGAGTAGACAAAAATGTGTTTCGACTCATCAACACATGCACAAGTGCCAAAATTGCCTGGGACACACTTGCTGTGGCTTACGAGGGTACTTCTAAAGTCAAAGAGCAGAAGTTACAGTACCTCACGACTAACTTTGAGGCTCTGACCATGAATGACGACGAGACTATTGCGGAGTTTAATGTGCGCATCAAGGATCTGGCCAATGAATCATATTCACTTGGCAAGCCTATGACCGATGATGACTTGGTCGGAAAAACACTAAGAGCCCTAAGTCCCAGATTCAAGATGAAGATCACCGCCATCGAAGAAGTCCATGACCTGAAGACACTGAAGTTTGATGAACTCATGGGCTCACTGATGACTTTCGAGCTCTCCCTACCTTCTATTGAGAAGAAACATAAAGGTGTGGCTTTCAAAAGTTCTAATCAAAAGAACTCAACACACTCTGAGTCGGATAGAGACATCGAGGAAACTATCGCCATGCTGGCCAAAAACTACAACAGAGTCATGAAAAGATTTGGCCAGATGACAAGAAGCAAAGTCACCCGAGAAGTCAGACACAAGCCACTACACAAGTTTCAGAAGCTCGAAAACACAGCTAACGATGGAGGGCGAGGAGAACGATTAGGTAAAGGAGCTCAGTGTTTTGGATGTGTGGGGTATGGACATATGCAGAGAGAATGTCCCAACTTCCTAAAGAAACAGAAGAAGGGATTCATTGCCTCTCTAACTGACGATGAAGATGAGGAAGACAGTGACCTTGAGCATACAAGTAACTATGTGGCTTTCACTTCCTCCACAATAGATCAACCAGCTGAAAGCTCAAAGAAGTATGACTCTGATGATGAGCTATCCGATGAGACTCTCAACAACGCTTACAACGAATGGTATGTCAAGTGGCTTGAAGACTCTCAGGTAATCGAAAAACAGAACGCTCTCATTCTTACTCTTAATGAAGACATGTCAAGACTTCTCGAGACAACTGTTGATCTCAAAAAGGAAGTTGCTCGACTGAAAGGCGAGTTAGAGCAGGTCACGAAGTCAGTAAAGATGATGAATCCAAGCACGAACACTCTAGATCAAATTCTGTCAATCGGGAAACCAGCCAGGAATATGGAAGGTCTTGGATATTCGAAGGAAGCCTCATCATTGCACACCATCTTCGTTCCTCAGAAGTCTGTCTTCAGAAGTCTCGCCAGAAGTCTCCTAACTTCACGGCTGACCAAGCGACCAAAAAGTCTTCTACCCTGGCCGCGTCAAAAACCCAGAACAAAAGAAATAACTGGGTTTGTCATCACTGTGGACGAAGAGGACATATTCGACCCTTCTGCTATCAGCTATATAGGAAGAGCTCGGTCAAGAAAAGGACCACCGTCAAGAAAAGCCATCCTCGGAAGGAATGGCGAGTAAAGGAGGTCAACTATCGAGCTAACATCGCATACACCGCTTTAAAGGCCTCAACCAGCAACGATTGGTACTTTGATAGTGGATCCTCTCGACATATGACGGGTAATAGCTCTTTCTTGGTCACTTTAATACCATGCACAAATAGCTTCCTCACTTTTGGAGATGGAGTAAAAGCTAAAGTACTCGGGAAAGGAAAAATCAATCTTCCCAACTCTCCATGCCTGAAAGAAGCTCTACTAGTAGAAGGCCTCACAGCAAACCTCATCAGCATAAGCCAAATATGTGATTTAAATCTGGATGTCCACTTCACTCGTGACAAGTGCTCGGTCAAAGATGAACAACAAAAGGAAGTCATGATAGGTCACAGGTTCCTTGACAATTGTTATCTATGGTGTCCAACAATCAGCACCTTGCCAACCAAGTGCCTTTTATCCAAAGCTCAAGAGACAAAACTATGGCATAAAAAACTTGGTCACATCAATTTTAGGAGAATGCAAAAAATTCTCTCTGAAAAGGCTATCATCGGAGTTCCCAACCTCAAGATCATTGAAGGAAAAATCTGTGGAGAATGCCAGATTGGGAAACAAGTCAAGACGTCGCACAAGAAGATACGACATCTTACTACTTCTCGTGTTCTAGACCTTCTTCATGTTGACCTTATGGGACCCATGCAAGTAGCAAGTCTAGGAGGGAAGAAGTACATATTTGTATGTGTAGACGACTTCTCAAGGTACACATGGGTAGACTTTATTCGAGAGAAGTGAGATACCTTCTCAGTCTTTGAAGCCTTATGTCGAAGAGTTCAACGAGAAAAGGGAGAAGTCATTGGGAAAGTCGTCCGACTTCGGAGCGATCATGGAAAGGAGTTTGAAAACATCAGCTTCGCAAACTTTTGTGATGCTGAAGGAATCGCCCATGAATTCTCTGCTCCCATCACTCCTCAGCAAAACGGAATCGTTGAAAGAAAGAATCACACTCTTCAAGAGATGGCAAGAGTCATGATGTTAGCCAAAGACATCCCGCAAAACTTCTGGGCTGAAGCTTTGAATACGGCATGCCATATTCATAATAGAGTGACTCTTCGCCCTGGAAATTCGCCGAATGTCAAATACTTCCATGTTTTTGGATCGTTCTGCTACATACTCGCAGATAGGGAACCTCAACGCAAGTTGGACCCTAAAAGCGACGAAGGAATCTTCCTCGGATACTCCAGAAATAGTCGGGCGTTTCGGGTATTCAACAAACACACCCGGACTATCATGGAATCCATCAATGTCGTAATTGATGATGACAATAACGAGCAATCAAGTGACGAGGACGAAGAAGTCTTGAATCTCTTAGGAGAAGTCAGACCAGAGGTTAGAGGAGAAGCAAGACCGGATGTCAGAACAGAAGTCAGACCAGAGGTCAAGGACGATGAGCGCAACAAAGAGTCTGAAGACGAAAGCCAAATCATCTAGGATGAAGAGGCAACTCCTACAAGGCAAAGAGCTCCGTCAAGAAGAATTCAGAAGTATCATCCACCCAGGGATGTGATTGGAGACATTAATGAGGGAGTTCGGACTCGACAAAAAGCATCTCTTGACCGCCAAGAACTGATAGGTAACATGTGCTTTATTTCCAAAATTGAGCCAAAGAATATACAAGAGGCCATCAATGATGAATACTGGGTCTGCGCGATGCAAGAAGAATTGGTTCAGTTTGCAAGGAATGAAGTCTGGGAACTTGTACCCAAACCTGACAATGTCAATGTCATCGGGACAAAATGGATATTCAAAAACAAATCTGACGAACAAGAAAACATCACTCGAAACAAAGCGAGACTGGTGGCTCAAGGGTACACACAAGTCGAAGGAGTCGACTTTGAAGAAACCTTTGCTCCGGTAGCCAGACTGGAAACCATACGACTTCTTCTCGGCATCGCATGTCATCTACGCTTCAAACTCTATCAGATGGATGTAAAGGGTGCCTTCCTTAATGAAAATCTGAACGAAGAAGTCTATGTAGCCCAACCAAAGGGATTCGAAGACCATGACTCTCCGCACCATGTCTACATGCTAAAGAAAGCTCTCTACGGTCTCAAACAAGCTCCACGAGCATGGTATGAACGTCTTACCCAATTCCTTGTACAGAATGGCTATATTCGAGGGGGAGTAGACAAAACTCTCTTTGCGAAGAAGGAAGGAAAGGACATCATGAAAGCTCAAATATATGTCGACGACATTGTGTTTGGAGGGAAGTCAAACAAGATGGTGGAACGCTTCGTACAACACATGCAGTCTGAATTTGAGATGAGTTTGGTCGGTGAGCTCACATATTTCCTAGGCTTCCAGATCAAGCAGATGTCAGATGGAATATTTATCTCCCAGAGCAAATACGCAAAGAACATTGTCAAGAAGTTCGGGTTAGAAAAGGCTTCGCACAAGAGGACTTCTATATCCACACATGACAAGTGCACAAAGGACGAGATGGGAGAACCAGTTGATCAAAGTCTTTATCGAAGCATTATAGGAAGTCTCCTCTATCTAACAGCAAGTCAACCCGACATTACTTATTCTGTAGGAATCTGTGTTCGATATCAAGCCAATCCAAAAATCAGTCACTTGGCTCATGCAAAGAGGATCATAAGGTACATATCGGGAACCTCTAAATTAGGTTTGCTATATTGCTTTGATACCTCTCCTACTCTGGTTGGATACTGTGATGCTGACTGGGCGGGAAGCACACCAGATCGAAGAAGCACCTCTAGAGGTTGTTTCTACTTGGGGAACAATCTTGTATCGTGGTTCAGCAAAAAGCAAAACTGTATTGCTCTGTCTACTGCTGAGTCCGAATATATTGCAGCCGGAAGTAGCTGCATTCAGCTTCTTTGGATGAAACAAATGTTGGCAGAATATGGAGTCAAGCAAGAAGTCATGACTTTATTCTGCGACAACATCAGTGCAATCAAAATCTCGAAGAACCCAGTGACACATAGCAAGACAAAGCATATTGACATCAGGCACCACTTTATTCGAGAGCTTGTAGAAGAAAAGAAAATAAAGCTCGAATACCTACCCACCGAGAAACAAGTCGCAGATATATTTACAAAGGCGTTAGATGCCAAAATGTTTGAAAGTCTGAGGTCGACCCTCGGACTTTGCTGTCTAGAATAGTCAGAAGTCAAGCAAGAAGAGGAAGAGCTTTTGGATTGATTTTACTCTCTCTCAATAAGGACCAAACAGGGTCCACAAAATCAAACCGGACCCAAATCCTTTTATCAAAACCCCGTTAGTCCTTTTTGAATTTTGGGAATGATTACGATCTGACTATCCACCTATCAGAAATCATTCTTTTCAACTCCCACAGACTCTGCACCTCCTCCACTATTTTGAAATCGCTAGAGTTTTCTCAGATCAAAAAGTTCTGCAAAAATCTACCCTCTCCCCACAAAGAAGAAATCCTAGCTAAATGGTTGGAACTTGCAGCGGAAGAATACCATCTGCTTCAAAAGTACTTCGAGCAAAAATGAGGGCAAAGGTCATTGCCAAGAAATTATCTGCCTCCAAATCAACGAGAACCAAGCATGGAGTGAGAATCCGAGGAGGAAGAAGCTTAGGGGAAACTTCGGCAGCTCCTCAGGAAGTAACAAGCTCGCCCCCATCTGTCACACCGGAAGACACAATTCCAGTCGTTGAGAAGAACGACGCTCAAGCTGGTTCTGCGAACATTGAAGGAGAAGCTTCTCTCTCGACTCCGACTCCAACACGAGGTAAATCTACTATCCTCTCTGAAGAAAGCCTGCCTGTAGAGGGATTTGAAACCCTTGTTCCTGCAGTCCACGGCACTGGCTCCGAGGACCAACCTAGCCTCTCTAAGTCGACACACACCAGAGAAGTCCTCTCTAGACGAGGACTTGCAAAAGGAAGAAAGTTCCCATGTCGCACCAAACAGTGAGTCAGGGCGTGATGATAATCCTGAAGTCATTCCAGAAGTCACTCAACTTTTAGAGGAACATGTCAAAGAAAGTGTCGATATTGAAACCATGGAAAAGGAAGAAGCTGTGCCCAAGAGGGCTGTGAGAAGGAAACTACCAACACAAAGGTTGGTTGATGAAGAAGAAGAACCTTAAGTTCAGAGAAGATTGACCCCAAAGAGAAAGGCAACAGAAAAAGGAGAAGCTTCGGCGTCCAAACAGCCGAAGAAGTCAAGAAAGAAGTCAGGAACCACAGCAGCAACCTCTGTCCCTGAAGAAAAAGAATTTGAAGAAGAAGACACCCTAATTGTGCTACCACAGGTGAAGAAGACATTAGGAGGGCAAAAACTCCCCAAGTATGTACCGAAGGCACCCACAGACAACGTCTCTTTCCACTCTGTAGACAATGCCGTTAAGTGGCAGTATGTCTATCAACTGAAAATTTATCCAGAAAGAGAACTCTCCACTGAAGCACATGGGATAAATGTGATTGTAGAGCTTATTCGTAGAGCTGGCCTGACCAACACGGTCATAAATATTGGCCCATTCTACCCGACTTTGGTTAAGGAGTTTATCGTCAATCTATCAAGCGAGTTCGATGACCCTGAAGATGCTGAATACCGAAAGGTGTTTGTTCGGGGGGAATGCTTCGAAGTCTCTGCCTCAACCATCAACACATACCTTGGCAGAGATGACCCAGAAATCACTCCGGAAGTCCCGCACTTGGACAAAGTAGCGGTCGAAATAACCGGAGGACGTAAGAAGGGATGGCCAGTCAAGGACACCATTGCGGCAACCGAGCTCACAGCAAAATACTCTATTCTCTACCGCATCGGTCTGGCTAACTGGGCACCCTCTACGCATGGGTCAAGCATCAAAACAGAGCTGGCAAAACTCATTTACCAAATAGGTACGTAGTCTCCCATTGATTTTGGCGCTTACATTATTGACCATCTAGTTAAGCACGCCAAATCATGTGCAATCAAACTTCCAATCGGGTTCCCTTCGCTAATCACCGGTATCCTTCTCCAACAATGTCCTAACATTGTCCGAGAGTCGGATATTCCGGGTAAAAAGCCACTGGCTCTAGCCATCAATCTCAAGAACTTTGAAGGGCAGCAGTTGAAGGACATTGGACTTCCTATGGCCAAAACTCCAGGAGCTGGATCAAGCTCTCGTCCCTCAGGACCAATTGGCGCTAGGATGCAGGAAAAATTAGTGGAAGTGATCGCTGATCTGCAGAAGTCAATTGCCACGCTCTCAACTCGCAAAGTCGCCTGTGAAGTCCTTCTAGAAGACCTCCGATCTACTGCTGCTGCTGCTGCTGCTACTGCTGATGTTTTTGCTGAAGAAGAAGATAACGACTCCACGTCGTTTTAGTAATTCTCTGAAATTTGCTATGATAACTCTGTCCCACACACACTATTAAATTCTCGGGGATTGTCCGAGTTACTTTCCGTACATTGTGACTGTTTTTTTTGGGATATCTGCTCTTGATTGAGCTGGATTTGTGCTCATGTTTGAGCCGTTTATTTGCTCATGGTGTGAGCTGGTTTTCTTTTACCCTATTGTTTAGACAAATTGTGTCATGAGATTGCCTTTGGAGATATTATTAGACAAACAGGGGGAGATAATGTATTACACCGAATGATGTGCGTAGAAAGTCGCCGCTCAAGAAGTCAAGCTCCAGAAGCTGCTCCAGAAGCCGCTCCAGAAGCTGCTCCAGAAGCTAAACTAGAAGCCGCACAAGAAGTTGCATCGGAAGTCATGAAACTTGCTCTGTGCGTAACTACCTCAAGGTGACGACGATGTGCCTGCTTGGAGTAAAGAAGTCACATCACTTGCTGTGCGTAACTGCCACAAGATGACGATGGGCATACAAAAAGGTGTTTGCCTAAAAAATTGCCAAAGGGGGAGATTGTTGCTACGTTTAATAGTTGGCATGATTTTTTAGCGCAAAAGTAAGAAGTCGAGTAACATGTTACATGACATGTGAAGCGACTTGTTACGAGCAGAAGATTAGGAAAGTCTGAAGCTTTCCTATCTCAACGAAGCTTCGAGCGAAAGAAGAAAATGCGGCACGAAGACTTGGAGCGCAAGAGAGTGACGTCGACAAAGTCAAACGACTTCCAGCTGGCAGTTACACGTCAGCGATAGGCGGCAACTATACTTGCCTGATTTATTCAGGAAGTCAGAAACAGGCAAGACGACTTCGAGCTGTCATGGAAGGCGGCAACAACTTGCCTGACTTTCCTGTTCCGAATCCAGGAGGGATTAGGAATGTGAGCTGCTATAAAAAGCCCTTGGCTTCCCATTAGCAGATCATCCGTTCTTGTTCTAACACTTGCAAGATTTCTTAGAGCTCTTAACCGTGCACCATCGGCGAGTTGAGAGGCTGATGAATATTCGATAGAACAAATCTTTGCTCCGGTGAAACATCAAGTCGCGAAGACGAAGTGTTTGGATCGGTTAGGGTTTTTGTTTGTGATTGAAGATTCACAACTCCGTCCAAGAAGACAACGACACCGAGCATGGACTTGCTCGAAGGGTGGAATTGAGGGAATCTCAAAGATAGGGGGAGAGGCTCCTGGTCGAGGCAATTCACGGTGAGATCTATAGTAGCTTAGGACAATAGCTTGTGTGATAGCTAGTTGGGCTTGAAGTTGTACTATTGACTACTTGATAGTGAAAAACCTTTCCACTGGCAAAGTGCCCCCAGACGTAGGTGCGGAGTCACCGAACTGGGTAATCATGTCTGGTGTCGTGATTATTATCTGTCTATTACTTTGCTTACTGTTTCCACAAGAAGTCGATACACAAGTTACAGACTTTGTGTTCGACTTCCTGACTCGGCTACGATTTAGAATTTCAACGGTAAATACCTTTTAGCAAGACACTCGCTCATAGGGGTTTGCTAGTGAAGCCAGTAAGGTCCGAGGATAACCTCGTAGAGCCTCAACAGATCATCGTGGCCGACAGACCTTGTCGCCAATATATTTCTTTAAGCAGTTCGAGGACTTACGTAAGCACAACATTGGTGTTAAGGCGTCAAACGTCCTCGTAGGGCATCGCGTTCTAGGCCTCAAGTGGGAGGGAGACTCGTGCACGTTGGCACGAGAGTCACGCGGGCGTAATTTCAAAACAAATTTTTTTTCGGTACTAACATTCCCCCCCCCCCTACTTGTTTCCTTGACGTCCTCGTCATTGGATGCCACAACAGTGACGCAGGAGCTCGTAATACTTCTCTTCTGGTGTCCGACGATAGATGGTCGGAAGGGACGTGCTGGACTCCTCCCATGAGTCTTCGGGGATGGCGTCGTCACCGACGTTAGTGAGGATGTGGTTTACCTCGATGAGCTGTTCGTCAGTGAGGCCAGGGTCACAATTCGATCGGGTGATCGACTCATCGGGTTGGCTGGGCAGGGCCTGCGTGGATCTGAGGACTATTTGTTGGCCGTGGTAACAGGATATAGCTGGAGGTGGGATGGCAGGGGCCTCTTCCCAAGTGGCTTTATCCTGTGTAGTTCCTTCCCTTTGCACTAGATACCTTGTTTGGCTGTAAGTAGTGGTATGGTTAAGGATTTTTACAACGTCACATGGTTGTTTCATCGAGACCGCGGTGGTCGGATCAGTAGGGTCTGTGCCGAAGTCTTCTTTGGAAGGGGGAGACTCCTTCGGCGTGGGGCCAGGTTCCTAGTGTATGGACCCCACCCTTCTAGAGCGGTCATCCTTGCGTCCCGATGGTTAAGCGCGGTGGAGCCTCTCTTCAAAGAACTTAGGAGGCGATTATATGCTCTCAGTTCCAGGATAGAGGGACACCTAGAAGTGTGTGTCTTTCGCGACATATGTCGCAATCGAGTAGAAGTCGCATGCTTTGGGGTCGACTGAAGTCGTCGTGGCGGCCGTGGGATCGTCAACCCTTGTTTCCCTTGTAGTGGCAGATGGCCACGGAGGCAGCTCCAAAACATGCTTTCTCGGATGGTGAAACCGGTGCTACAGTGGGTTCTCTTCCTTGGTGGGGTACACTTTCGGGCAACTGGGAGGGACTACCTAGCTTAAGGTTCGTCCTCATAGTCGGGGCGGAGATCTCTACGGTTGGGTAGATTGGACACTGACGGATCCAGGCGAGGCGTGTCGCTCACGGTGGGGTCTAACTTGTGGTTTTAACTCGACCGGTTCTTCCGACCTTTCAGTGAGAGCTAAGACAGTACAGATATCCTTAACGTTGAAGTTGCTCAAGGCTTGGTGAGCCCAAGGATGGAGGTTCCTCATGAAGAGGATAAGGAGGTCTTCAAGTTCCATGTCAGGGATCCGTACAATGAGGAAGGAGAACTTCCGCGAATATGCAGGTAGTGTTAAGATTGTGCCGTAGTCCAATATAATTCCTTAATCTATATTGTAATGGACATCATTCTTCTATATAATAAAAGGCAGAATATTACTAATGTGTTGTAGTAATATATCTAATGTAATTTGATCTATGTCATAATGTGTGCAACCACTTATAGTAGAACTATAGATCAAAAAGAATTGCATTCGATAAAGTCCCTGATCAGCTAAGCTTCTTCTGAAGCGATCAGTATGAGACTAACTCGTTGTGATCATGCTCTACTGATCATGGCAAAGTGCGTGCCGGAGTTATATCATAGATACCATCAGGTCGATGATATCGGACAACCCGATTGTGAGTATGCTGCATAGATCCAGTCATGAGATACTCACATATCGTAGCTTGTCATTATATCCTAAGACCAATGAGTCTTTGTGTACACTATGTAACGAATACTTAAGTTTGACCTAGTCTAACGTTATCTATAAAAGGGTAACTATAACAACTTCGATTGGCTTTGATATTTATTACATTAGTGAACTCGAAAGGCGTCTGAGGGATTTATCACTCATACTTCGGTATGAGAAAGATATCCGTTTAGGCCACTTGATGAGTATGACTGAAGGAATAGCACGACCGTGCAGGTGATACCTTAGTATCAGTTTTCAGTCATCTCAGATATCAAGAAACAGTGATTGATAAATTAGGATGACCATTCTATGCCTATTGATTGATCTGGATATCGGTTTGATAAAAGGACATTGACATGTATGATAACAGGTTAAGTCGAATAATCGATAATCACGAATGTCGGGTAATCATAATGTCTTGCTAGAGACCACTTATGATGGAAAGGGTAAAATAGTAATTTTACCAGTCTGCCAACCGTTCGTGAGCCTAGAGGGTCACATGAATTAAGCACGATAAATGACAAATAATCATGGATGGAAATTGGGAGAATTAGGTTTTCAATATAGTCACATAGAAAACGATTCGGTGGTTATCTGGCCTAAGGTTTGAACCAGACGGTTGAAGAAATCAATTCGAGAAAATTAAACCGATTTATCTAAACCTAAATTAGAACTCAATTTAATGTGTTTAATTTGGGTTTTAGTTAAACGGGCTTAAAGTCCATTTAGGGATTTAAGTGATGAATGCGGAAAAGTGCAAATAGGAGTTTAAGAGGGTAAGATATGCAATTAATTGATTTGAAATTCAATTAAGATTTTTTTAATTTTAATTTCAAATTAAATTGCAAAATATCTCCCTTATTTTTCACTAACTATTTTGGCAACAACCCCCTCATTCTCTCTCCCTCTTGGCCGAACCTCTCTCCTTTTTTCCTCCATTATTTTTTTGTCAAAAAATTCTCAAAATACATTCATAGCAAAAGTGTGAGAGAAAACCAGTTTTGGTTGTTGTGCTTGTGTGGACTCAATAGAAAAACACTACATTGTGTTTTCATCGATTTATAAAGGTAATTTTCAGATTCGAAAAGGTTAAGAATATGCTGAATTTTTCATTAAGATCTTCGTCTTGTTTCGATCACCATGGTTACATATGTATCCGCTACATGAAATTTAACGTTTCGAACCCATGGTGATCTCTTTAAGTGGTATCAGAGCATGGTTGTTATGAACTTTATTCAACATGTTTAATTCTTAATTTTGTTTTGTTTATGTGTTCATCACCTTAGTATGCATGTAATTGAAAAAAAATTCAGATTTAATATATTTTGGAAAAGTTGGAAAATAATTTTTTTTTATGTTTCGGGTTAGCCATGTCCGAGCCATGGCTGACCAGGGTCGAGACCCTTGGTGGACCATGGAATGCCCTAGGGTAGACCATGGTCGGCACCAAGGGCCGAAAAGGGTCGCCTACGGGCGATCATGGCAGCCCTCGCGGGCAACCATGGTCACTGCCGCGGGCGACCATGGCAGCCCTCGCAGGCCACCATGGTTGCCTCGCGGGCGACCAGGGTCTGCCCTAGGGGCGACGATGGCAGCCCTCGCGGGCTACCATGGTCGCTTCCGTGGTCGACCACAGTCAGCCCCGCGGGCGACCTCGGCAGCCCTCGCGGGCCACCGTGGTTGCTTCCGCGGGCGACCTCGGTTGGGCCGGTTCGGCTCAACCAGATTCGAGCTGAACCGGCCGGTTCGCGAGAATAATTTGAAACCTTAAAAATTTAATTTTCAGATTGTGTTCGGTTTCGATAAACCTGCGAGAACCGGTTCAAAATTCAATTAATTAATTAAATCGTTTGATTTCGATAAACTGGAATTTTTCCACACTTAAAAAAGATAAAATTTGGAAAATTTTATTTGTTTGATAAGCATGTTCAGTGTACACATGATCTTTGATAACATGATGTTTTCCACATGATGCTAGCTAAGCCGTCTAGACTTGCATTTTAATTTCGGTTTTGCGACCTACGTGTTGCTTAATTTTTGGTTGTAGTAAATACGGCCTGCGTGTCGTGATTTGTATTTCAATTTATTTATTGAAATTTGTAATCACGAAGACCGACACAAGAAGCAAGTCAAGATGAAGACTCGGATTGGAGGAGGCTCGAAGCCAGTGGGAGTTCACAAGAATTGAGCAAGTCTGGATCTTGAAGACCAAGTCTTTAGGATCAGTATTGCTAGATTCTTAGGAACTTAAGATGGGCTTAGCTATGCATATATTTACCGTTATATTTATATGTTTGAATGTATGAATGTATGATAGTTTAAATATACAAGTTCATGTATGATTTGCTATCACCCACATGCAAAGATCAAAATTGGAATTTAATAAGACTCGCATGTAACCTGCTAAGGGATCATCTTTGCATGAATTTGCAATTGATGATTCCAGATTAAGATAGTATCGATATACAGTTAGACTTGTATAATTCACTTAAACGCAAATAATTACAAGTTAAGCATGATACCATCCAAGTTGGGCACTCAAAAAGGCTTTGACCCTATGGATTTCGGTACGCCTCCGCGTAACATTCATAGAGAAAAGGCCTGGATGAGATGGGTAGTTCTGTGTGGGTGCGTGCGCCTTCGCGTAGTAGCCACATTAGTTCTATCCATTGTTTAAGCTTGGTAGACTTGTCTACGATTGTCAGCTAAGGCTGACCTAGGGTATCAATATAGGGTATGCCACGTACTTACAAGTACATACCCTTGCCAGGAACTACATGGTCTTGTAGATGGATGTATTCCTACCTTGATGCTCGAGCAGTGAGCCTCCGTTCACTTGAATTGAGAGTATGATAGGATCCTGGTTCAGATTCTAAAGTTAGAATCAGAAAGTGTTTTATAACTAAATCTCCAACTTCAATTTTAATTAATACTTGTAGTTACGACGTTTTTCGAGATTGGCTAATTTTGAAGGAATTGAAGAAACATGTTACAAAGAATGTCGAAGCATCTTCTATGACATCTTGTGTGACATTGATGACGGCATCTCGGCAAGCATCCTGATCGACAGAAATCAGGAAAGTGCAAGTTCGGCAGTGCAGCAAGAAAACGATTAGGAAAGTGCAGAACGACTCCTAATCTGAAAAGAAGAAAGACGGTGATTAAGAGGAAACCCTTTAGGGTTAGTACTCATCCACGATTGCTATAAAAGCTTAGGCTATCGCCTTAGCAATTGTGTGGTTCTTTATTTGTTTCCTAGCAACAATTTGCAAGGTTCTTAGACGTGAAGGTTTGCGGGCTGAGAAATTGCAGATTGAGCTTAGGATGTTGTGTATCACATAACTATAGAGAGTTAGGTGATTGAGGGTTTACTGAAGTCGTGAGTTTGAAGACTGCACGCAACCACCAAGCTTGAAGAAGACTTAAAGACGACAGAGCAAGGCGATTGCTCGAAGAGTGGAATCAAGACGTTCTTGGATTCAGGGGGAGACCCTGAGATAGATTGCACTGTAAGACGTAGCATAAAGTATAGATCTAGGAGGGATCACAGGTACTTGTATGTTCTGACGGATTACTGATAAGTGAAATCTTTCCACTAGGCTGAGAGCCCCCAGACGTAGGTGACGTTGCACCGAACTGGGTAAACAATCTGCTGTGTCATTACTTATAGCTTTCTTTTTACTGTCCTGCTTTATCTACGCAAGAAGTCAGACACAACGTTATAGCATTCCGTGTAACATTGTGTGTGGCATCTTGCACGACTAAGCCGATCAAAATTTCAATTGGTATCAGAGGGGGCACCTATAGCTTTAGGTGAGTTCCTAAACAAATATTTTGATTAAAGATGGACAATACCAGAGAAGGAGGATCCATAAATCGACCACCTGTTCTAGATGGGAGCAACTATGGCTATTGGAAGGCTCGAATGTGTGCCTTCATGAAATCACTAGACAACAAGACATGGAAGGCTGTACTCAATGGTTGGAATGCACCACAACTCTGTGACAGTGATGGCAATCCTATCGGCCCAAAACCAGAAAAAGACTGGACCGATGATGAAGATGAAGAATCATTGGGAAATTCTGGAGCTCTGAATGCTATCTTCAATGGTGTTGACAAGAACGTGTTCAGACTAATCAACACATGCACAACTGCCAAATCAGCATGGGACATCTTGGCCGTAGCATATGAAGGAACAACTAAGGTTCGAGAACAGAAACTGCAATACCTGACTACCAACTTCGAAGCCCTCGTCATGAAGGAAGATGAATCAATTGCAGATTTCAATGTTCGTATTCGTGATCTAGCCAATGAATCCTATTCTCTGGGAGAACCAATGTCTGATGAAAAATTGGTAAGAAAAACCCTACGTGCTTTTAGTCCTAGGTTCAAGATGAAGATCACAGCAATTGAAGAAGTTCATGACCTCAAGGTCTTGAAATTTGATGAGCTGATGGGGTCTCTAATGACCTATGAGTTGTCTCTACCCAACATCGACAAAAGGAACAAAGGAGTTGCTTTCAAGAGCTCAACACACAAGCAACCAGATCCTGAGGATTCGGATTCTGATGAAGACATCGAGGCTATAATGGCCCTTCTCACAAAAAAGTACAACAAAGCCATGAGAAGATTTAGTCGAATGGGTGGACGGAATGTCACAGGAAATGCCAGAAACAATGCTCCACAAAAAGCTCAAACTGGAGGTAGTCTTGACAGACCAAACAGGAGTGGGGAAGAAAACAAAAACAAAGGACTTCAATGTCACGAATGTGAAGGATTCGGCCACCTCCGTAGAGAATGTCCAAATTTCCTCAGACAACAAAAACGAGGATACAATGCCACTCTATCAGATGACGACAATGAAGATAGTGGATCTGAAGAGGTAAGCAACTTTGTTGCATTCACTACTACTACTCCTACATGTAATGTTGATAATGCTGTCGACATCAATAATGATCCAACTCCAAATGAGAATTGGACTAAAGAACAACTAGTCGAGGCATACAAAGGCTTGCACACCAGATGGATCAAGGAAACTCTGATACTTGATCAACAAGGCGAAAGGATCATTAGTCTTACCAACGACAAATCTAGATTTCTAGAGACGATCGTGGAGCTGAAACGAGAAATCACCAGACTCAATGGAGAAATTAGTCTCATGACTAAATCGGTAAAGATGATGAATCCGAGCACAGAAAGCCTTGACAAGATTTTATCGGTGGGAAAACAGTCCAAAGATACGACGGGACTAGGGTACACACTTGCTGTCCCCTCAACAACAGGGACAAAGTTTGTCCCACAACAAGCCTTGGCTGACAAGAAACAACAGGATGCCCCAACTCATCCTACAGGACGACCTACAACAAAAGCCATAACATCGTCTACAACCTGTTCTTGTCAAGAAACTGTCAGAAGACATCCTCCACGCAGACAACAAAGCTACAGAAGAACAGCTTATCAATATCAATGGATATGCCATTATTGTGGTCAACCTGGTCACATCAGACCTTTCTGTTTTCAACTTCTCAAGAGGAAGCAAGCTCAGCTACAACAAAAGAGATATCAAAGGCATCTCTCATCTCCTCCGAAAACATCCCGCCTTGAATGGAGACCTAAGAACCTGGTCTATAGAGCTAATGTTGCCTATACATCCTTGAGTGCTTCAACAAACAAAGACTGGTATCTCGACAGTGGATGCTCTCGACACATGACAGGTACTCCAGAGTTTCTCTCCAATCTTAAATTATATACAAACTGCTTTGTTACGTTTGGAGATGGGATCCGAGCACGAATCATTGGAAAAGGAGTGCTCAAGCATCCAGAAGCCACCTGTCTGACTGAAGCATTACTTGTAGAAGGACTTAAGGCAAACCTGATTAGCATCAGTCAGATCTGTGATCAGGATTAATAGTAAAATTCACTAAAGAAACCTGTATAGTTAACAACATCGATCAAGTCACTATTCTACAAGGAGTTCGCTCGGCAGACAATTGCTATATCTGGTCTCCCGAGACACATACCGCAGCAACCAAGTGCCTTGTCTCCAAAGCAGAAGAAGCCAAACTATGGCATCGAAAGCTTGGACATCTAAACCTTCGAAGTATGCAAAAGGCAATCTCAGAGCAGGCTATCACCGGAATCTCAAACCTAAAAATAGTAGAAGGAAAGATCTGCGGAGAATGTCAGATTGGAAAGCAAACCAAGATGTCACACAAGAAGCTTAAGCATATCACCACCTCTCGAGTACTTGAGCTGATACATGTTGACCTCATGGGACCAATGCAAGTTGAAAGCCTTGGAGGAAAACGATATGTCTTTGTATGTGTAGATGATTACTCACGATACACTTGGGTTGACTTCCCTCGTGACAAATCAGACACCTTCTCGATCTTCAAGAATCTATGCATCCAAGTCCAACGAGAAAAAGAAGAGACAATTGGCAAAATCATTCGCCTTCGTAGTGATCATGGTCGAGAGTTCGAAAACAGTAAGTTTGCAGATTTCTGCAACTCAGAAGGGATAGCACATGAATTCTCAGCGCCAATCACTCCTCAACAGAATGGCATTGTTGAGCGCAAGAACAGGACTCTACAGGAGATGGCGAGAGTTATGATGCTGGCTAAAGACATACCAACTCACTTTTGGGCAGAAGCACTTAACACTGCTTGCTATATCCACAATCGAGTTACTCTCCGACCAGGTATGTCAGTAACTCATTATGAAATATGGAGGGGGAGAAAACCCAATGTTAAGTACTTCCATATCTTTGGCTCCACTTGTTATATACTGGCTGATAGAGAGCCTCGTCGAAAGCTTGACCCAAAAAGCGATGAAGGCATCTTCCTTGGCTATTCAAGGAATAGTCGCGCATACCGAGTCTTCAACAAACGAACCAAGACCATGATGGAATCAATCAATGTTGTTGTTGATGAGGCCTGCGAAGATACCTCAGAAGATGCGACGGACGAAGACGGAGCCTATCCGCCCAATAATGTCAGGAAGAATGCTGGTCCTAATGTCACAGAAGATGCTAGCAGCAAAACAGAAGATGATACCGCCGATAACGAAGTAGTTCCTGAAACCAGTAACAAACATCCCTCACGAAGAATCCAGACCAACCATCCTATCTCTGGAGTTATTGGAAACCTGAATGAAGGCGTACGGACTCGGTCAAAAGCTCCTGAAGATTATAACGAGATGATAGGAAATATTTGCTTCGTTTCTAAGACAGAACCCAAAAACATCAATGAAGCCATCAATGATGAATATTGGGTCAATGCTATGCAAGAAGAGCTGATTCAATTTGAGAAAAATCAGGTATGGGAACTGGTGCCCAAACCAAGTGAAGGAAACATCATAGGCACCAAATGGATCTTCAAGAACAAATCTGATGAGCTTGGCAACATCACTCGCAACAAAGCAAGGTTAGTTGCTCAAGGGTATACTCAAATTGAGGGTGTCGACTTCGATGAGACATTTGCTCCTGTGGCAAGACTTGAAGCAATTCGTCTCATGCTAGGGATATCATGTCATCTACAGATAAAGCTCTACCAGATGGATGTCAAAAGTGCCTTCTTGAATGGGGATCTCAATGAAGAAGTATATGTGTCACAACCCAAAGGATTTGTTGACCCTCACTATCATGATCATGTGTATAAACTAAAGAAAGCTCTTTATGGGTTGAAACAAGCACCATGGGCTTGGTATGAAAGGCTCACAAAATTTTTCATCCGAAGCGGCTACACTAGAGGGGGAGTCGACAAGACCTTATTTGTGAAGAATGAAGATGGAAATTTAATGATAGCTCAAATCTATGTCGATGACATTGTTTTTGGAGGGATGTCAGGCAAGATGGTAGATATATTTATTCAACAGATGCAATCAGAATTTGAGATGAGCATGGTGGGAGAGCTTACTTATTTTCTAGGCTTCCAAATCAAACAACAAAAGGATAGCATCTTCGTATCTCAGAGCAAATATGCGAAGAATATTGTCAAGAAGTTTGGGCTAGAGAAAGCCTCACATAAAAGGACACCAGCAGCTACACATGTCAAGCTAACGAAAGATGATCCAGGAGAAGCCGTCGACCAACACCTATACAGGAGCATCATCGGTAGTCTCCTCTACCTCACCGCGAGTCGACCAGATATTGCCTACTCTGTCGGAGTATGTGCACGATATCAAGCTAATCCTAAGGTTAGTCATCTATCCCAAGCCAAAAAAATTATTAGATATATCTCTGGGACTACCAACTTGGGTTTGTTATATTCATTCGACACATCCTCTACCATGGTGGGGTATTGTGATGCCGATTGGGCTGGGAACACATCAGATAGGAAAAGCACATCTGGAGGATGCTTCTTCCTTGGCAACAACCTCATATCATGGTTTAGTAAGAAGCAAAACTGTGTTGCCCTTTCCACTGCCGAATCGGAGTATATTGCTGCTGGGAGTAGCTGCACACAACTACTTTGGATGAAGCAGATGTTAGTCGAATACAATGTCAGACAGGATGCCATGACTATGTATTGTGATAATGTCAGTGCTATCAACATCTCCAAAAACCCTGTCCAACACAGCAAGACCAAACACATTGATATTAGACATCACTTCATTCGAGAATTAGTCGAAGACAAGAAGATCATCCTAGAGCACATCCCAACAGAGAAGCAACTAGCTGATATTTTCACGAAGGCACTAGACGCGAGCAGATTTGGGGATCTCAGATCATCACTTGGTCTGTGTTCCATCAACGACCAGTAAAGGAGATACAGAAACGGTTGAGAGGAAGTGTTGGTACCTCTTCATGAACCGGTCTAAAAACCAACAAATGTCATTGGGCCAGGCATATCAAAAGCCCATATAAAAGGAAAGGAAAGATACAGTCAGACGCTAAAGAAGATTTGAATCGTTTTCATAAACCTAGGCTGCCTCCTCTCTGTGCTCGCTCTCATCTCCTTCACCATTCACTCTATGCAAATCTCTCAAACAACAATGGTGAAAACTAGAAGCACAGTAGCCCCAAAGGAAGCCACTGCTTCAAAGAAAGCTGAAGCAAAAGGCGCCACAAGCAGTAGAGCGAAGACAAACAAGCATGGAGTGCGAATCAAAGGGCCAAAAACCCTGAAAAAGTCAGAAGAAATTATTAAAGAGGCTTCACCAGAGAAAGCCCCAATACCAGTTTTGCTCGAGTTCCCAAGAAGTCCCGGACCGGAAGTGCTGCTTTCTCGATGTCTGACCTAACTGGGCCAGAAAGAGAGAATGATCCTGGACTGGAAAACCGAGAGGCCTCCATGCAAATCGTTGCAGTACCAACACCAACAGGTAACGATTTCTCTGCCGATACTTCTAGAAACAGTGATCTGTTAGAATCACTACTGGAAAACCAGGACCCACCTAAAGAAGGTGTGGTAGAAGAACTGATACGACCGGAAGGAGAAAAGGAGGATCTGACTCCGGTCAGTCATGGGCTGGAACGCATTGCGGAAGGAGAAGGAGGAGAAGAAGAAGGAACAGATGTCATACCAAAAGCCACTGAAAATGTTGTAGAAGAGGAAGAAATAGCTGACTCGGAAGAAGCCGAGGAAGAAGAAGAAGAGAAAGAAGAAACCAGAGACGAAGAGACCGATCTGGAAGAAGCTGAGAAGAACAAGGATGCTACCACCAACAACACAGAAGAAAACCCTCAGAATGTCAGAGAAGATGTCACGGAAGAAGCTACTGAAACGGCACACACAGTGCTGTCGTCCCTGAAGGAGAAAGTTCTAAAAGAAAATGAAAGTTTGGCTGTTATGGTTGGAAAACTAAAAGAAACAAGAAAGAGGAAGGAGTTCAAGGATGCTGGAGGCCCCAGCAACAAAAAGAAAAAGATTGCTGCCAAAGAAAAGGGGAAGAAGGTGATCCCCACAAGAAGGTTGATAGATGAATCTACTGATGATGACGTTGAAGAGGTTCCTGCTGAGGAAGAAAAGAAGAGGAAAGCCCTGAAAACGGCAAAGAACACCATGAGTGTAACTTACGACAACGTGTCGTTCCACTCAGCAGAAGGCGCAAAGAGGTGGGAGTTTGTCTTTCAGAGAACGGCGTACCTAGAGAAGACATTGTCAACAGAGCTGTTTGGGCTAAAGGCCATTATACAGCTCCTGGAGAAGGTAGAATTGATGAGAACCGTCTCCGACATTGGCAACCACTATCCCCTTCTGGTTAAAGAGTTCATTGCAAATCTACCTACCACGTTTGGTACCCAGATGCTCCAGAGTTTGGTAAGGTATATGTCAGAGGCATCCGCTTTGACATCACCTCCGACATCATCAATGAATTCCTGGGAAGGAAGAGGGTTCGGTCTATGCCACCACCCGATCTGAGCAAAGTCCTCCGAGAAATCACCGGAGATAAAAGCAGAACATGGCCATCCAAAGGGACAGTGGCAGCCTCAGATCTGACTTCAAAGTACTCCATTCTCTTTCGGATTGGAGTTGCAAACTGGGCGCCCTCAACTCACGCATCATCGATCAAACCTGAGCTAGCAATCCTTATCTACCAAATAGGTACTAGATCTAAACTTGACTTTGGACAATTTGTGATTGATCATCTTGTTCGCCATGCTAGATCTCTTGCTGTGAAAAGTCCCATAGCCTTTCCATCCCTTATCTCTGAATTACTCGTACATCAACACCCTGGCGTGTTGAAAACGTCGGATAAGGTGGGGAAAAGAGGAGGAGTAATTGTGGTGAGCCACAAATTGTTTGAAGGAAGGCATGCTCCTGATCTAGCCAGGCCAGAAGCCACGGCAAAGACCAGTAGAGCCACAAGTGCCGTCCCTCTCACAAGGACTACCAGCAGGGATGCCGACATGCTCAAACAAGAAATTGAAGTGCTTGAGGAAGACATTGCAAACTTAAAGACTGCTCTGAAGCACCTCTCGCAGCGCAGAACTCACTGCGCCAACCTACTGCACTCCATGTCTCCTCCAGGCTCTGACGATGATCCCACAAATGATCCAGAAGATGCTACCCAAGAAGCCTCCACAGAAGCTACAGAGACTGCAAGTTCCAACAGCAGCTCTATCTGAAAGATTTTATGAAATTCTCTGACTCTTGAACAACTAAACAACTTTTATGGTCTGTAATATTTTGTGAACACTGTATCATGCTTTCTCTCGACAGCTGATCGAGAGCAAGTGTGAGTTATGTTTGGATTTATTTTGCTTATTTCCCGGATTTGTTGAAATATTTGTTTACTTTGGCTCTTTTTGAGCCAGCAAGGGGGAGTAAGTGTTTAAATTAGAAATACGCGCGCGATGATACAAGGAAGAAAGATAGAGACGACGCGACGCGAAGACATAAGACGCGACGATACGCGCGACGACACTGCCGATTGACGAGACGACGAATGCGACGAAGAATGTGACGAAGAATGCTGCCCTTAAAAATAGCCAAAGGGGGAGATTGTAGTTACGACGTTTTTTGAGATTGGCTAATTTTGAAGGAACTGAAGAAACATGTTACAAAGAATGTCGAAGCATCTTCTACGACATCTTGTGTGACATTGATGACGGCATCTCGGCAAGCATCCTGATCGACAGAAATTAGGAAAGTGCAGGTTCGGCAGTGCAGTAAGAAAACAATTAGGAAAGTGCAGAACGACTCCTAATCTAAAAAGAAGAAAGACGGTGATTAAGAGGAAACCCTTTAGGGTTAGTACTCATCCACGATTGCTATAAAAGCTTAGGCTACCCCCTTAGCAATTATGTGGTTCTTTATTTGTTTCCTAGCAACAATTTGCAAGGTTCTTAGACGTGAAGGTTTGTGGGCTGAGAAATTGTAGATTGAGCTTAGGATGTTGTGTATCACATAACTATAGAGAGTTAGGTGATTGAGGGTTTACTGAAGTCGTGAGTTTGAAGACTGCACGCAACCACCAAGCTTGAAGAAGACTTGAAGACGACAGAGCAAGGCGATTGCTCGAAGAGTGGAATCAAGACGTTCTTGGATTCAGGGGGAGACCCTGAGATAGATTGCACTGTAAGACGTAGCATAAAGTATAGATCTAGGAGGGATCACATGTACTTGTATGTTCTGACGGATTACTGATAAGTGAAATCTTTCCACTAGGCTGAGAGCCCCCAGACGTAGGTGACGTTGCACCGAACTGGGTAAACAATCTGCTGTGTCATTACTTATAGCTTTTTATTTACTGTCCTGCTTTATCTACGCAAGAAGTCGGACACAACGTTATAGCATTCCGTGTAACATTGTGTGTGGCATCTTGCACGACTAAGCCGATCAAAATTTCAATACTAATTAAAATTTGTTTACTGTGTAGATATAAAATTGAAAACACGAATCATTCTGGTAACAGCGCGCTTAGGTCACTAATCGAGCATGATAAGCTTAACTGCGTAAACTTTCTCGATTGGGACCGGAACTTGAGACTCGTTCTCAAGCATGAACGTAAGGATTATATCCTTACCTAGGAACCACCTACTAAGCCAGCACTGAATGCCTCAAGGGCGCTAAGGGATGCCTACAAGAAATTCCTTAGCAACCGGATCGACGTGCAGCGCATCATGATGGGCAGTATGGTGCCTGACTTGCAAAAACAGTTCTTGGACATTTCCGATGATCCCAAAGCCTGTATGGCAGAGATCGAGAAAATGTTCAAAGAGAAAACGTGTGTCGAAAGATACGACACTTTCAGTGAACTGATGTCTTGCAAGCTGAAGGCTGGAGCTCCTGTCAGTCCCCATGTCCTTAAGATGAAACGTCTTTTGGAACACTGGACCAGACTCGGTCATCCTGTGGATAAGGAAATGTCTGCAGACTTTGTGCTGCATTCACTTCCAAAGACATATCGTGATTTCGTTGGAAATTACAATGTGCATGACATGGATAAGACTGTGACAGAGCTTCATTGTATGCTCCTAACTGCTGAAAAGAACCTCAAGGGCAAGACTAAGGAGGTTCTTATGGTCCACAAGCAAGTGATCTTCAAGAAAGCCAGCCTGGGGAAGGATAAGGCCCCTATGCACCTAGCAGGGAAGACTCGACAACCTAAGGGTCCAGCAGCTCCAAAGGCTGTTTAAAATCCTAAGAAGGATGCCATCTGCTTCTATTTCCAAGGACAAGGGCACTGGAAAAAGGATTGTAAGAAACATAAGCTGTTTCTTAGGAAGAGTGGGGCTTCCACATCTTCAGGATCATGTATTTTTGTTATTGAGCTCAATCTCAGTTTATCTACTTCAAATTCTTGGGTACTTGATACCGGTGTAGAATCTCACATTTGTGTTAATGTGCAGGCTCTGGGAAGTAGATGAGAAGTGGGCAGGGGCTAGGCGGACCTACGAGTTGGTGACGACAATCAAGTCTTGACAACTGCAGTAGGAGATATTACTCTCAGTTTGCCCAGTGGGCTAGTTTTGTTATTAAACAATGTTCATTGTGTACCTGCGTTTCGCAGGAATATTATTTCTATTTCCTTGCTATACAAGGAAGGATATTGTTTTTTCTATTGACAATGGAATTTTCAATATTTTCAAGAATAATATGTTTTATCGCAATGCTTCATTGGTTGGTGGTTTGTATATTCTTAATATTCAAAGCACTGACACTAGCTCGATTTTTAATATAAGTAACAAAAGGGTTATATCCGATGATTTAAACCAGACTATGATATGGCACTGCCGCTTAGGCCATCTAGGCCAGAAACGCATCTCAGCACTTCACAAGTGTGGACTTCTAAGTGCATTTGAATTCACTTGAATTGAGAGATGCGAGTCATGCCTTATGGGAAAAATGACAAAGGCACCTTTTGCCGGTTAAGGTGAAAGGGCTAGTGACTTATTGGGTCTCATACATTCCGATGTATGTGGGCCTAAGAGCAATCAGGCCAGAAGAGGTTTTCACTACTTCGTTACATTTACCGATGACTTCAGTAGATATGGGTATGTTTATCTTATGAGACATAATTGGAAACCTTTGACAAGTTCAAAGAATTCCAGAACGAAGCACAAAACCAGCTTGGTAAAAGTATACAGGTGCTTTGATCTGACCGAGGCAGTGAGTACGGATCCTCTCTTAATTGACTCTACCTGGAACACCTCAAATGAATGGTGTATCCGAACGGAGAAATCGGACCCTACTTGACATGGTTCGATCAATGATGAGTCAGGCTAACCTCCCTATCTCCTTCTGGGGCTATGCCCTAGAGACGGCCGCATTCATAATGAATCCTGCTCCTACAAAGGCAGTGGAAAGCACTGCATACGAAGTATGGAACGGGAAGAAACCCTTATTAACTTTCCTTAAGATTTGGGGATGTGAAGCTTACGTCAAGCGTCTTCTAGGCGATAAGCTCGAACCCAAATCAGATAAATGTGTCTTTGTGGGGTACCCCAAAGAAACAAGGGGGTACTATTTCTACAAATCCAGCGAGAACAAAGTTTTTGTTGCTCGAGGAGGGGTATTTTTGGAAAAGGAATTTATTTCCAAAAGGGCTAGTGGGAGTGTCGTGCATCTTGAAGAAATTCAAGAAGATACTGAACAACCCACTATGCCGGATATAGAAATACAGGAGCCAGAAGAGGTCATTGATCAAGCACCAATCCCCACACCTATTCCAGATGGTCCAAGAAGGTCTGAGAGATCTCGTCAAACTCCTATCAGATATGGCTTTCTAGCCACTGAAGGAAATGACTTGATGTTGGTGGATCAGGATGATCCAGAAACCTACAGACAAGCTTTGGCCAGTCCAGACTCCAAAAAATGGCAGAACGCCATGAATGAGGAAATGAAATCAATGTCCGACAACCAAGTCTAGCGCTTGGTGGATCAAACCCCTGGGATAAAACCCATCGGTTGCAAATGGGTCTATAAACTTAAGACCGACATGGATGAAAACCTCAGACCTATAAAGCTAGACGGGTTGCGAAAGATTATCGCCAGATCGAAGGTACCGATTATGAAGAGACCTTTTCACCTGTGGCTATGGTCAAAATATATCCAGATCATTCTAGCCATAGCAGCATACTACGACTATGAGATATGGCAGATGGATGTCAAAACCGCCTTCCTTAACGGGAACTTAAAAAAGGATGTGTATATGACACAGCCCGAGGGTTTTGTTGATCCAGAGAATCCCGGAAAGATTGATAAGTTGCTTATATCCATTTATGGATTAAAACAAGCTTCACGGAGTTGGAACATTCGTTTTGATGAAGTTGTAAGGGAATTCGAGTAAAATGAACCTTGCGTATATAAGAAAGCGAGTGGGAGTAATATTGTATTCCTAATGCTATATGTCGATGACATATTGATCATCGGGAATGACATCCCAACCTTGCTTGAGCTTAAAGCTTGGTTAGGGAAATGCTTCTCGGCGAAGGACTTAGGTGATGCTGCTTTCATTCTGGGCATCAAGATCTACAGAGATCGACCCAAAAGAATATTGGGCCTAAGTCAGAGCACTTACATAGATAAGGTGTTGAGAAGATTCTCAATGCTTGATTTTAAGAAGGGATACATACCCATGCGGCATGCCATTAAGCTCAGCAAACAACAGAGTCCTAAGATTCCTGATGAGCTAAGCAAGATGAGTAAGATCCCATATGCTTCGGCTGTGGGAACCATCATGTATGCCATGATTTGCACGAGACCAGACATCTCGTTCGCATTAAGTTTTACCAGCAGATATCAATCAAACCCATGTCAGGACCACTAGATTGCTGTCAAGAGTATCCTTAAATATCTAAGGATAACTAAAGACGCATTCCTAGTGTATGGTGGGAAGGATGGAGAACTAGCAGTCAAAGAATATGTTGATGCTAGTTTTCAGACGGATCCTGATGATTTCAAATCACAGGCATGATTTGTATTCGTGTTAAATGGCGGAGCATTCAGCTGGAAGAGCTTCAAGAAAGCCACAACTACCGATTCTACAACAGAGGCTGAATACATAGCTGTAGCAGAAGCAGCTAAGGAAGCCGTATGGGTTAGAAGCTTTCTAACCGGAATAGATGTAATGTCGCGAGCGTCTGATCCGGTAAGCTTGTTGTGTGACAACACGGAGGCCATAGCATTGTTAGAGTTATGCCCCAGTCCAATATAAAAGTGATCTACAGATGTAATGTTTTATCATCTTTCCGATTAAATAAATCGGCATATATTACTAATGTGTTGTAGTAATATATTGAATGTAATTTGATCTATGTCATTACGTGTGTAACCACTAATAGTAGAACTGTAGATCAGAAAGAATTACATTTGATGAGTCCCTGATCAGCTAAGCTTCTTTATGAAGCGATCAGTATGAGACCAACTCCTTGTGATCACGCTCAACTGATCATGGCAAAGTATGTGCTGGAGTTATATCATAGATATCATCAGGTCGATGATATCGGACAACCCGATTGTGAGTATGCAACATAGATACCGTCATGAGATACTCACTGATCGTAGCTTGTCATTATATCCTAAGACCAAGGAGTCTTTGTGTGCACTGTGTAATGAATCTCCAAGTTTGACCTAGTCTAACGTTACATGTAAAAGGGTAGCCATAACGGCTGTGATTGGCTTGGTTATGAATTACATTGGTAAACTCGAAAGACGTTTAAGGGATTTATCACTCATACTCCGGTATCAGAAAGATATCTGTTTAGGCCACTTGATGAGTATGACTGAATGAATAGCACGACCATGCAGGTGATACCTTAGTATCAGTTTTCAGTCATCTCAGAATCAAGAAACAGTGATTGATAAATTAGGATGACGATTCTATGCCTATTGATCAATCTGATATCGGTTTGATAAAAGGACAGTGACATGTACGATAACAGGTTAGTTCGAATAATCGATAATCACGAACGTTGGGTAATCATAATATCTTGCTAGAGACCAGTTATGATGGAAAGGGTAAAATAGTAATTTTACCAGTATGCCAACTGTTCGTGAGCCTAGAGGGTCACACGCATTAAGCACGATACATGACAAATAAGCATGGATGGAAATTGAGAGAATCAGGTTTTCAATTTAGTCAAATTGAAAACGATTCGGTTGATTTCTGGCCTAGGGTTTTAACCAGACGGTTGAAGAAATCAAGTTGAGGAAATTAAACCGATTTATCTAAACCGAAATTAGAACTCAATTTAATGGGTTTAATTTGGTTTTAGTTAAACGGGCTTAAAGCCCATTTAGGGTTTTAAGTGATGAATGGGGAAAAGTGCAATTAAGAGTTTAAAAGGGTAAGATATGTAATTAATTGATTTTGAAATTCAAATCAGATTTTTTTGGTTTTAATTTCAAATTAATTGCAAAATATTTTCCCTTATTTTTCTCTCTAATTTTGGCATCCTCCCCCTATTCCCACTCCACTTTGCCAACTCCCTCGTGAACTATTCCTCCATTGTTTTTTGTCACATAATTCTCAAAACATTCAATAGCAAGAGTGTGAGAGAAAACCGATTTGTGGTTGTTGTGCTTTGGACTCAATAGATAAACACTACGTTGTGTTTTAATCGATTGACATAGGTAAATTTTTAGATTAAAAAGCTCAAGAACATGCTTAATTTTTTCATTAAGATATTCATCTCTTTCGATCACCATGGTTACATAAGGCTCCGCTGCATGAAATTAACTTTTGGAACCCATGGTGATCCCTTTCATAGATGTAATGCCGCGAGCGTCTGATCCGGTAAGCTTTTTGTGTGACAACACGGGGGCCATAACATTAGCTCAAGAGCCCAGATTCCACAATAGAACTAAACACATACAGAGGAAGTATCACATTATCAGAGAGTATATCGATAACGGTGATGTGGAGATTACTTATGTACCGACTGATGACAACGTTGTTGATCCCTTGACAAAGGCTTTACCGCAGCCCAAGCATGAGGCGCACGTGAAGTCTTTGGGGTAGATTGGAACTTAGGTTGGAACTAGGGGCAAGTGGGAGATTGTTAGGATTGTGCCCTAGTCCAATGTAATTCCTTAATCTATATTGTAACGGACATCATTCTTCTACATAATAAAAGGCATAATATTACTAATGTGCTGTAGTAATATATCTAATGTAATTTGATCTATGTCATAATGTGTGTAACCACTTATAGTAGAACTATAGATCAGAAAGAATTGCATTCGATAAAGTCCCTGATCAGCTAAGCTTCTTCTGAAGAGATCAGTATGAGACTAACTCGTTGTGATCATGCTCTACTGATCATGGCAAAGTGCGTGCCGGAGTTATATCATAGATACCATCAGTTCGATGATATCGGACAACCCGATTGTGAGTATGCTGCATAGATCCAGTCATGAGATACTCACATATCGTAGCTAGTAATTATGTCCTAAGACCAATGAGTCTTTGTGTACACTATGTAACGAATACCTAAGTTTGACCTAGTCTAACGTTATCTATAAAAAGGTAACTATAACAGCTTCGATTGGCTTGGATATTTATTACATTAGTGAACTCGAAAGTCGCCGAGGGATTTATCACTCATACTTCGGTATGAGAAAGATATCCGTTTACGCCACTTGATGAGTATGACTGAAGGAATAGCACGGTCGTGCAGGTGATACCATAGTATCAGTTTTCAGTCATCTCAGATATCAAGAAATAGTGATTGATAGATTAGGATGACCATTCTATGCCTATTGATCAATCTGGATATCTGTTAAGTCGAATAATCGATATTGACATGTACGATATGTACGATAACAGGTTAAGTCGAATGATCGATAATCACGAACGTTGGGTAATCATAATGTCTTGCTAGAGACAACTTATGATGGAAAGGGTAAAATAGTAATTTTATCAGTCTGCCAACTGTTCGTGAGCCTCGAGGGTCACACACATTAAGCACGATACATGACAAATAATCATGGATGGAAATTGGGAGAATCAGATTTTCAATATAGTCACATTGAAAACGATTCGGTGATTATCTGGCCTAAGGTTTTAACCAGACGGTTGAAGAAATCAATTCGAGGAAATTAAATCGATTTATCTAAACCGAAATTAGAACTCAATTAAATGGGTTTAATTTGGGTTTTAGTTAAACGGGCTTAAAGCCCATTTAGAGATTTAAGTGATGAATGGGGAAAAGTGCAAATAGGAGTTTAAGAGGGTAAGATATGCAATTAATTGATTTGAAATTCAGTTAAGATTTTTTAGTTTTAATTTCAAATTAAATTGCAAAATATCTCCCTTATTTTTCTCTAACTATTTTGGCAACCACCCCCTTATTCTCTCTCCCTATTGGCAAAACCTCTCTCCTTCTTCCTCCATTATTTTTTTGTCAAAAAATTCTCAAAGTACATTCATAGTAAAAGTGGGAGAGAAAACCAGTTTTGGTTGTTGTGCTTGTGTGGACTCAATAGAGAAACACTATATTGTGTTTTCATCGATTTATAAAGGTAATTTTCAGATTTGAAAAGGTTAAGAACATGCTGAATTTTTCATTAAGATCTTCGTCTTGTTTCGATCACCATGGTTACACATGTATCCGCTGCATGAAATTTAACGTTTGGAACCCATGGTAATCTCTTTCAGGTAGTGAGTTTTCCTGTTCCATATTTTAAAGCGTTCTTGGTAGTTGAGGAGAAGTGTTGGAGGGTAGAACTAGTCCCTGAGGGAGACTCTTAGGTCTTCCCATGATCGAGGGTTCTCCTTTTTGACATAGTTTCTCCACCATATGATAGAAACTCTATCGAGAAAATAGGTGGCTACTTAGAGGTGATTCCAGCCGTCTAGGTATGGCAACAACGTGAGGTACCTGTCGACTTCCCATAGGAAGTGATCAATTGTGTCGGGGTCCCGACGTCTTCGGTATGGCTGCGGCTGTGGGGCCTCGACCCTAAAAGGATGGAAGGGTCGTTCGGCGAGGGCACACTCAATACCGTCTATCCTGGCTTCAACCTGGGTTAGGAGGTGGTAGGGGACGGCGTTAGAGAAGGTGTGCTCGGCATCCCATAATTTTACCTCGGTGTGGGCGAGGCGTTGAAGGAGGTCTTGATTGTCGTCGGTTAAGGAACGAGAGAAGGGGATCCTATCTGGATCCGAGATGGTCAGATAACTGGAGGTCCTGCCAGGTGGATGGCCACAAGAAGCCTTTTCCTTGGAGGTGCTGAGTGCGGGAGAGGGTACGTTGACGCCCGTTGAGGGCGATCTGGTCGCCCCTAGGTTGACCATGGTCGCGGGATCAGGTGCTTAAGTCGTACCGGTCCGACTCGGGGGCTCGTTCGGAGGCGGTTTCGGTGATCGTTTCTTCCAAGAAGTTTTGCTCTTTTTCCCCATAAGAAGGGAGCCTATTCAAGAGCCAAGGTATCGAACCTGGCCTTTGATACCAACTATCACGACCCTAGAAATTAGGGTTCCAATTGGCCGTCATGTGGCGTCTAGAATGAGATCTAGACCAGCCTTAGTGGTCATTCGTGATCGTGTGAGACAATACGAACCGACAAAGAGGAGCGCGACCGGTGGGAAGGCGGCGTTGCTCCTTCGGACCGAGTCGGACGAAGGCTGATCGGGTTAACGGGAAAGCAAAGAAGATAGAATTTATCCCGAAGCAAAATCCCAAGGCCCTGATTTAATTAATAATGTCGAGAATTGCTTCTGACATAACTGGGCGTGATATAGGTGAACGAACAGTACACTTAACTTTCTTTCGTTAGCCTTGAATTGACAATGAGACCCTCTAGTTAAACTAGTTCTACTCCCTATAGATCTAGTCTCTAAATAATATGGAACTGTTAGAGTTATGCCCCAGTCCAATATAAAAGTGATCTACAGATGAAATGTTTTATTATCTTTCCGAATAAATAAATCGGCATATATTACTAATGTATTTTCAGTAATATATCGAATGTAATTTGATCTATGTCATTACGTGTGTAACCACGAATAGTAGAACTGTAGATCAGAAAGAATTACATTTGATGAGTCTCGGATCAACTAAGCTTCTTTAAGAAGTGATCAGTATGAGACCAACTCCTTGTGATCACGCTCTAGTGATCATGGCAAAGTATGTGTCGGAGTTATATCATAGATATCATCAGGTCGATGATATCGAACAACCCGATTGTGAGTATGCAGCATAGATACTGTCATGAGATACTCACAGATCGTAGCTGATGTGATCACATGATCTTTGATAACATGATGTTTTCAACCTGCGTGTTGCTAAGTTTTGGGTTGTAGTAAATACGGCATGCGTGTCGTGATTTGTAATTTATTTATTTTTATTTAAATTTGTAATCACTAAGACCGACGCAAGAAACAAGTCATGCGGAAGACTCGAAGTTTGGAGGAGGCTCAAAGCCAGTGGGAGTCCACAAGAATGAAGCAAGTCTGGACCTTGAAGACCAAGTCTTTAGGATCAGTTTTGCTAGATTCTTAGGAACTTAAGATGGGCTTAGCTATGCATAATTTACCGTTACATTTGTATGTTGTATACGTATGAATGTATGATAGTTTTAATATACAAGTTTATGTATTATTAGCTATCACCCACATGCAAAGCGTTGCTACGTTTAATAGTTGGCATGATTTTTTAGCGCAAATGTAAGAAGTCGTGTAACATGCTCCATGACATGTGGAGTGACTTGTTACGAGCCGCAGATTAGGAAAGTCTGAAGCTTTCCTATTTCAATGAAGCTTGGAGCAAAAGAAGAAAGGCGCCACGAAGACTTGGAACGAAAGAGAGTGACGTCGACAAGTTAGGCGACTTCCAGCTGGCAGTTACACGTCAGCAATAGGCGGCAACTCGACTTGCTTGATTTCATCAGGAAGTCAAAACAGGCAAGACGACTTCCGGCTGTCATGGAAGGCGGTAACAACTTGCCTGACTTTCCTATTCCGAATCCAAGAAGGATTAGGAATATGAGCTGCTATAAAAAGCCCTTGGCTTTCCATTAGCAGTATCTGTTCTTGTTCTAAACTGCAAGATTTCTCAGAGCTCTTAACCGTGCACCATCGGCGTGTTGAGAGGCTGATTAAGATTCGATAGAACGGGTCCTTACTCCGATCAAACATTAAGTCGCGAAGACTAAGTATTTGGATCGGTTAGGGTTTTGTTTGTGATTGAAGATTCACAGCTCCGTCCAAGAAGACAACGACACCGAGCATAGGAGCTTGCTCGAAGAGTGGAATTGAGGGAATCTCAAAGACAGGGGGAGAGGCTTCGGGTCGAGGTGATTCACGGTGAGATCTATAGTAGCTTAGGACAATAGCTTGTGTGATAGCTAGTTGGTGCTTGAAGTTGTACTATTGACTACCTATAGTGAAGAACCTTTCCACAGGCAAAGTGCCCCCAGACGTAGGTGCAGAGTCACCGAACTGGGTAATCATCTCTGGTGTCGTGATTATTATATGTCTATTACTTTGCTTACTGTTTCCACAAGAAGTCGATACACAAGTTAAAGACTTTGTGTTCGACTTCCTGACTCGGCTACGATGTAGAATTTCAATTGGTATCAAAGGAGGCACCTTAATCTCTTAGGTGATTTTCCTGCAAAATTCTGAGTAGCTAATATGGATTCAAAGGAAGGAGGATCTGTCAATCGTCCGCCGGTACTCGACGGAACAAACTATGGATATTGGAAAGCACGGATGTGTGCTTTCCTGAAGTCCCTCGACAGCAAAACCTGGAAGTCTATCATCAGTGGATGGGAGGAACCTTACTATGCTGATGCTCATGGAAATCAAACCAGCATCAAACCAGAAAAGGAGTGGAGCATGGAAGAAGATGAAGGTGCACTAGGTAATACTCGTGCACTCAATGCTATCTTTAATGGAGTAGACAAGAATGTGTTTCGACTCATCAACACATGCACAAGTGCCAAAATTGCCTGGGACACACTTGCGGTTGCTTACGAGGGTACTTCAAAAGTCAAAGAGCAGAAGTTACAGTACCTCACGACTAACTTTGAGGCTCTGACCATGAATGACGACGAGACTATCGCGGAATTTAATGTGCGCATCAAGGATCTGGCCAATGAATCATATTCACTTGGCAAGCCTATGACTGATGAAGATTTGGTCAGAAAAACGCTGAGAGCTCTAAGTCCCAGATTCAAGATGAAGATCCCCGCTATCGAAGAAGTCCATGACTTGAAGACACTGAAGTTTGATGAGCTCATGGGCTCACTAATGACTTTCGAGCTCTCCCTACCTCCTATCGAGAAGAAACACAAAGGTGTGGCTTTCAAAAGTTCTAATGAGAAGAACTCAACGCACTCTGAGTCGGATAGTGACATTGAAGAAACTATCGCCATGCTGGCCAAAAACTACAACAAAGTCATGAAAAGATTTGGCCAGATGACAGGAAGAAAAGTCACCCAAGAAGTCAGAGACAAGCCACAGCATAAGTTTCAGAAGCTCGACAACACAGCCAACGATGGAGGATGAGGAGAACGATCAGGTAAAGGAGCACAGTGTTTTGAATGTGAGGGGTATGGACATATGCAAAGAGAATGTCCCAACTTCCTAAAGAAATAGAAGAAGGGATTCATTGCCTCTCTAACTGACGATGAAGATGAGGAAGACAGTGACCTTGAGCATACAAGTAACTATGTGGCTTTCACTTCCTCCACAATAGATCAACCAGCTGAAAGCTCAAAGCAGTATGACTCTGATGATGAGCTATCCGATGAGACTCTCAACAACGCTTACAACGAATGGTATGTCAAGTGGCTTGAAGACTCTCAGGTAATCGAAAAACAGAACGCTCTCATTCTTACTCTCAATGAAGACAAGTCAAGAGTTCTTGAGACGACTATTGATCTCAAAAAGGAAGTTGCTCGACTAAAAGGCGAGTTAGAGTAGGTCACCAAGTCTGTAAAGATGATGAATCCAAATACTGAAACTCTAGACCAAATACTTTCGATCGGGAAACCATCAAGGAATATGGAAGGTCTTGGATATTCGAAAGAAGCCTCATCTTCGCACACCATCTTCGTTCCTCAGAAGTCTCGTCAGAAGTCACCTAACTTCACGGCTGACCAGGCAACCAAAAAGCCTCTTACTCTGGCCGCTTCAAAAACCCAGACCAAAAGACACAACTAGGTTTGGCATCACTGTGGAGGAAGAGGACATATTCGACCCTTCTGCTAACAGCTATATGGGAAGAGCTTGGTCAAGAAAGGGACTACCATCAAGAAAAGCCAACCTCGGAAGGAACGACGAGTCAAAGAGGTCAACTATCGAGCTAACATCGCATACACCGCTTTAAAGGCCTCAACCAGCAATGATTGGTACTTTGATAGTGGATCCTCTCGACATATGACGGGTAACAGCTCTTTCTTGGTCACTTTAATATCATGCACAAATAGCTTCGTCACTTTTGGAGATGGAGTAAAAGCTAGAGTGCTCGGGAAAGGAAAACTCAATCGTCCTAACTCTTCATGTCTGAAAGAAGCTCTGTTAGTAGAAGGCCTCACAACAAACCTCATCAGCATAAGTCAAATATGTGATTTAAATATGGATGTCCACTTCACTCGTGACAAGTGCTCGGTCAAAGACGAACAACAGAAGGAAGTCATGATAGGCCACAGGTCCCTTGACAACTGTTATCTATGGTCTCCAACAGTTAGTACCTTGCCAACCAAGTGCCTTTTATCCAAAGCACAAGAGACAAAACTATGGCATCAAAAACTTGGTCACATAAATTTAAGGAGCATGCAAAAGATTCTCTCTGAAAAGGCGATCATTGGAGTTCCAAACCTCAAGATCATTGAAGGAAAAATCTGTGGAGAATGCCATATTGGGAAACAAGTCAATACGTCACACAAGAAGGTACAACATCTGACTACTTCTCGTGTTCTAGAACTTCTTCATGTTGACCTTATGGGACCCATGCAAGTAGAAAGTCTAGGAGGGAAGAAGTACATATTTGTATGTGTAGACGACTTCTCGAGGTACACCTGGGTAGACTTTATTCGAGAAAAGTCAGATACCTTCTCAGTCTTTGAAGCCTTATGTCGAAGAGTTCAACGAGAAAAGGGAGAAGTCATTGGGAAAGTCGTCTGACTTCGGAGCGATCATGGAAAGGAGTTTGAAAACATCAGCTTCGCAAATTTTTGTGATGCTTAAGGAATTGCCCACGAATTTTCTGCTCCCATCACTCCTCAGCAAAACGGGATCGTTGAAAGAAAGAATCGCACTCTTCAAGAGATGGCAAGAGTCATGATGTTAGCCAAAGACATCCCGCAACACTTCTGGGTTGAAGCTTTGAATACGGCATGCCATATTCATAATAGAGTGACTCTCCGCCCTGGAACTTCGCTCACTCTTTATGAAATATGGAGGGGGAGAAAGCCGAATGTCAAATACTTCCATGTCATTGGATCAGTCTGCTACATACTCGCAGATAGGGAACCTCGACGCAAATTGGATCCTAAAAGCGACGAAGGCATCCTCCTCGGATACTCCAGAAATAGTCGGGCTTTTCGTGTATTCAACAAACGCACCCGGACTATCATGGAATCCATCAATGTCGTGATTGATGACAATAACGAGCAATCAAGTGACGAGGACGAAGAAGTCCTAAATCTCTCAGGAGAAGTCAGACCTGAAGTCAGAGGAGAAGTCAGACCAGAAGTCAAAGGCGATGAGCGCAGCAAAGAGTCTGACGACAAAAGCTCAAGTATCCCAGATAAAGATGCATCCCCTATAAGGCAAAAAGCTCCGTCAAGAAGAATTCAGAAGAATCATCCACCCCAGGATGTGATTGGAGACATTAATGAGGGAGTTCGGACTCGACAAAAGGCATCTCTTGACCACCAAGAGATGATAGGTAACATCTGCTTTATTTCCAAAATTGAACCAAAGAATATACAAGAGGCCATCAATGATGAATACTGGGTCTGGGCGATGCAAGAAGAATTGATTCAGTTTGCAAGGAATGAAGTCTGGGAACTTGTACCCAAACCTGACAATGTTAATGTCATCGGGAGAAAATGGATATTCAAAAACAAGTCTGACTAGCAAGGAAACATCACTCGAAACAAAGCGAGACTGGTGGCTCAAGGATACACACAAGTCGAAGGAGACGACTTTGAAGAAACTTTTGCTCCGGTAGCCAGACTGGAAGCCATACGACTTCTTCTCGGCATCGCATGTCATCTGCGTTTCAAACTCTATCAAATGGATGTAAAGAGTGCCTTTCTCAATGGAAATCTAAACGAAGAAGTCTACGTAGCCCAACCAAAGGGATTCGAAGACCATGACTCTCCGCACCATGTCTACAAGCTAAAGAAAGCTCTCTACAGTCTCAAAGAAGCTCCACGAGAATGGTATGAACGTCTTACCTAATTCCTTGTACAGAATGGCTATATTCGAGGGGGAGTAGACAAAACTCTCTTTGTGAAGAAGGAAGGAAGGGACATCATGATTGCTCAAATATATGTCGACGACATTGTATTCAGAGGGAAGTCAGACAAGATGGTGGAACGTTTCGTCCAACATATGCAGTCTGAATTTGAGATGAGTATGGTCGGTGAGCTCACATACTTCCTAGGCTTCCAGATCAAGCAGATGTCAGATGGAATATTTATCTCCCAAAGCAAATACGCAAAGAACATTGTCAAGAAGTTCGGGTTAGAAAAGGCCTCACACAAGAGAACTCCTATTGCCACACACGACAAGTGCACAAAGGATGAGATGGGAGAATCAGTTGATCAAAGTCTTTATCGAAGCATAATAGGAAGTCTCCTCTGTCTAAAACTAAGTCGACCCGACATCGCTTACTCTGTGGGAGTCTGTGCTCGATATCAAGCCAATCCAAAAGTCAGTCACTTGGCTCATGCAAAGAGGATCATAAGGTACATCTCGGGAACCTCTGAATTGGGTTTGCTATATTCCTTTGATACCTCTCCTACTCTGGTTGGATATTGTGATGCTGACTGGGCGGGAAGCACACCAGATCGAAGAAGTACCTCTGGAGGTTGTTTCTACCTGGGGAACAATCTTGTATCGTGGTTCAGTAAAAAGCAAAATTGTATTGCTCTGTCTACTGCTGAGTCCGAATATATTGCAGCCGGAAGTAGTTGTACTCAACTTCTTTGGATGAAACAAATGTTGGCAGAATATGGAGTCAAGCAAGAAGTCATGACTTTGTTCTGTGACAACATCAGTGCAATCAACATCTCGAAGAACCTAGTGCAACATAGCAAGACAAAGCATATTGACATCAAGTACCACCTTATTCGAGAGCTTGTAGAAGACAAGAAAATAAAGCTCGAATACCTACCAACTGAGAAACAAGTCGCAGACATCTTTACAAAGGCGTTAGATGCCAAAAGTTTTGAAATTCTGAGGTCAACCCTCGGACTTTGCTGTCTAGAATAGTCAGAAGTCAAGCAAGAAGAGGAACAGCTTTTAGTTGAATTTATTCTTTCTCTCGATCAGGACCAAACAGGGTCCACAAAATCAAGCCGGGCCCAAATCCTTTTATCAAAAGCCCGTTGGTCTTATTTGAATTTTGAGAATGATTACAATCTGACAATCCACCTATCAGAAATCATTCTGTTCAACTCCCACGCAGAAAAGGCTCTGCACCTCCTCCACCTTTTGAAACCGCTAGGGCACCACAAATCAAAAATTCTGCAACAGATAATGTACATAGACGTTTACAGGCTAATAGAAATTGGACTAGGGCACAAATGCTATCAGAAAGCACGGATGTGTTCCTTCTTGAAGTCCCTCGACAGCAAAACCTGGAAGTCTATCATCAATGGATAGGAGGAACCTTACTATGCTGATGCTCATGAAAATCAAACTAGCATCAAACCAGAAAAGGAGTGGAGCATGGAAGAAGACGAAGCCGTACTAGGTAATTCTCGTGCACACAATGCTATTTTTAATGGAGTAGACAAGAATGTGATTCGACTCATCAACACATGCACAAGTGCCAAAATTGCCTGGGACACGCTTGCTGTTGCTTACGAGGGTACGTCCAAAGTCAAAGAGCAGAAGTTACAGTACCTCATGACTAACTTTGAGGCTCTAACCATGAATGACGACGAGATTATTGCGGAGTTGAATGTGCGCATCAAGGATTTGGCCAATGAATCATACTCACTTGGCAAACCTATGACCGATGAAGATTTGGTCAGAAAAACGCTGAGAGCTCTAAGTCCCAGATTCAAGATGAAGATAACTGCCATAGAAGAAGTCCATGTCTTGAAGACGCTGAAGTTTGATGAACTCATGGGATCTCTAATGACTTTCGAGCTCTCTCTACCTCTTATCGAGAAGAAACACAAAGGTGTGGCTTTCAAGAGTTCTACTCAAAAGTAGAAGAACTTGACGCACTCTGATTCGGATTGTGACATTGAGGAAACTATCGCCTTGCTGGCCAAAAACTACAACAAAGTCATGAAAAGATTTGGCCAGATGACAGGGAGAAACGTCACCCGAGAAGTTAGAGACAAGCCGCAGCACAAGTTTCAGAAGCTCAAAAACACAGCTATCGATGGTAGACGAGGAGAACGATCAGGTAAAGGAGCTCAGTGCTTTGAATGTGAGGGGTATGGACACATGCAGAGAGAATGTCCCAACTTCTTAAAGAAACAGAAGAAGGGATTCAATGCCTCTCTAACTGACGATGAAGTTGAGGAAGACAGTGACCTTGAGCATACAAGTAACTATGTTGCTTTTACTTCCTCTATAATAGATCAACCTGCTGAAAGCTCAAAGAAGTATGACTCTGATAATGAGCTATCCGATGAGACTCTCAATATCGCTTACAACGAATGGTATGTCAGGTGGCTTGAAGACTCTCAGGTAATCGAAAAACAGAATGCTCTCATTCTTACTCTTAATGAAGACAAGTCAAGACTTCTTGAGACGACTATTGATCTCAAAAAGGAAGTTGCTCGACTGAAAGTCCAGTTAGAGCAGGTCACGAAGTCATTGAAGATGATGAATCCAAGCACGGACACTCTAGATCAAATACTGTCAATCGGAAAACCAACCAGGAATATGGAAGGACTTGGATACTCAAAAGATGCCTCATCATCACACACCATCTTCGTCCCTCAGAAGTCTGTCGCCCAGAAGCCCCGTCAGAAGTCACCTAACTTCACTCACGGCTGACCAAGCGACCAAAAAGCTTCTTACTCTGGCCGCTTCAAAAATCCAGACCAAAAGACACAGCTGGGTTTGTCATCACTGTGGACGAAGAGGACATATTCGACCTTTCTGCTATCAGCTATATGGGAAGAGCTTGGTCAAGAAAAGGACAACCAACAAGAAAAGCCAACCACGGAAGGAATGGCGAGTCAAAGAGGTCAATTATCGAGCTAACATTGCGTACACCGCTTTAAAGGCCTCAACCAGCAACGATAGGTACTTCGATAGTGGATCCTCTCGACATATGACGGGTAATAGCTCTTTCTTGGTCACTTTAATACCATGCACAAATAGCTTCGTCTCTTTTGGAGATGGAGTAAAAGCTAGAGTACTCGGGAAAGGAAAACTCAATCTTCCCAACTCTCCATGTCTGAAAGAAGCTCTACTAGTAGAAGGTCTTACAGCCAATCTGATCAGCATAAGCCAAATATGTGATTTAAATCTGGATGTCCACTTCACTCGTGACAAGTGCTCGATCAAAGACGAACAACAGAAGGAAGTCATGACAGGCCACAGGTCCCTTGACAACTGTTATCTATGGTCTCCAACAGTCAGTACCTTGCCAACCAAGTGCCTTTTATCCAAAGCTCAAGAGACAAAACTATGGCATCAAAAACTTGGTCACATCAATTTGAGGAGTATGCAAAAGATTCTCTCTGAAAAGGCGATCATTGGAGTTCCCAACCTCAAGATCATTGAAGGAAAAATCTGTGGAGAATGCCAGATTGGGAAACAAGTCAAGACGTCAAACAAGAAGATACAACATCTTACTACTTCTCGTGTTCTAGAATTTCTTCATGTTGACCTTATGGGACCTATGCAAGTAGAAAGTCTAGGAGGGAAGAAGTACATATTTGTATGTGTAGACGACTTCTCAAGGTACACATGGGTAGACTTTATTCGAGAGAAGTCAGATACCTTCTCGGTCTTTGAAGCCTTATGTCGAAGAGTTCAACGAGAAAAGGGAGAAGTCATTGGGAAAGTCGTTCGACTTCGGAGCGATCATGGAAAGAAGTTTGAGAACATCAGCTTCGCAAACTTTTGTGATGCTGAAGGAATTGCACACGAATTTTCTGCTCCCATCACTCCTCAGCAAAACGGGATCGTTGAAAGGAAGAATCGCACTCTTCAAGAGATGGCAAGAGTCATGATGTTAGCCAAAGACATCCCGCAGCACTTTTGGGCTGAAGCTTTGAATACGGCATGCCATATTCATAATAGAGTAACCCTCCACCCTGGAACTTCGCTCACTCTTTATGAAATATGGAGGGGGAGAAAGCCGAATGTCAAATACCTCCATGTCTTTGGATCAGTCTGCTACATACTCGCAGATAGGGAACCTCGACGCAAATTGGATCCTAAAAGCAACGAAGGCATCTTCCTCGGATACTCCAGAAATAGTCGGCCTTTTCGTATATTCAACAAACGCACCTGGACTATCATGGAATCCATCAATGTCGTGATTGATGACAATAACGAGCAACCAAGTGACAAGGACGAAGAAGTCCTAAATCTCTCAGGAGAAGTCAGACCAGAGGTCAGAGGAGAAGTCAGACCAGAAGTCAAAAGCGATGAGCGCAACAAAGAGTCTTAAGATGAAAGCCTAATCATCCCAGATAAAGAGGCATCTCCTATAAGGCAAAAAGCTCCATCAAGAAGAATTCAGAAGAATCATCCACCCCAGGATGTGATTGGAGACATTAATGAAGGAGTTCGGACACGACAAAAGGCATCTCTTGACTTCAAAGAGATGATAGGTAACGTTTGCTTTATTTCCAAAATTGAGCCAAAGAATATACAAGAGGCCATCAATGATGAATACTGGGTCTGCGCGATGCAAGAAGAATTGGTTCAGTTTGCACGGAATGAAGTCTGGGAACTTGTACCCAAGCCTGACAATGTCAATGTCATTGGGAAAAAATGGATATTCAAAAACAAGTCCGACGAGCAAGGAAACATGACTCGAAACAAAGCGAGACTGGTGGCTCAAGGGTACACACAAGTCGAAGGAGTCGACTTTGAAGAAACCTTTGCTTCGGTAGCCAGACGAGAAGCCGTACGACTTCTTCTCGGCATCGCGTGTCATCTGCGTTTCAAACTCTATCAGATGGATGTAAAGAGTGCCTTTCTCAATGGAAATCTGAACGAAGAAGTCTATGTAGCCCAACCAAAGGGATTCGAAGACCATGACTCTCCGCACCATGTCTACAAGCTAAAGAAAGCTCTCTACGGACTGAAATCAAGCTCCACGAGCATGGTATGAACGTCTTACCCAATTCCTTGTACAGAATGACTATATTCGAGGGGGAGTAGACAAAACTCTCTTTGTGAAGAAGGAAGGAAGGGACATCATGATTGCTCAAATATATGTCGACGACATTGTATTTGGAGGGAAGTTAGACAAGATGCTGGAACGTTTCGTCCAACATATGCAGTCTGAATTTGAGATGAGCATGGTCGGTGAGCTCACATACTTCCTAGGCTTCCAGATCAAGCAGATGTCAGATGGTATATTTATCTCCCAAAGCAAATATGCAAAGAACATTGTCAAGAAGTTCGGGTTAGAAAAGGCTTCGCACAAGAGGACTCCTATTGCCACACATGACAAGTGCACAAAGGACGAGATGGGAGAATCAGTTGATCAAAGCCTTTATCGAAGCATAATCGAAAGTCTTCTCTATCTAACAGCAAGTCGACCCGACATTGCTTACTTTGTGGGAGTTTGTGCTCGATATCAAGTCAATCCAAAAGTCAGTCACTTGCCTCATGCAAAGAGAATCATAAGGTACATCTCGGGAACCTCAGAATTGGGTTTACTATATTCCTTTGATACCTCTCCTACTCTGGTTGGATATTGTGATGCTGACTGGGCGGGAAGCACACCAGATCGAAGAAGTACCTCTGGAGGTTGTTTCTACCTGGGGAACAATCTTGTATCGTGGTTCAGTAAAAAGCAAAATTGTATTGCTCCGTCTACTGCTGAGTCCGAATATATTGCAGCCGGAAGTAGTTGTACTCAACTTCTTTGGATGAAACAAATGTTGGCAGAATATGGAGTCAAGCAAGAAGTCATGACTTTGTTCTGTGACAACATCAGTGCAATCAACATCTCGAAGAACCTAGTGCAACATAGCAAGACAAAGCATATTGACATCAAGTACCACCTTATGCGAGAGCTTGTAGAAGACAAGAAAATAAAGCTCGAATACCTACCAACTGAGAAACAAGTCGCAGACATCTTTACAAAGGCGTTAGATGCCAAAAGTTTTGAAATTCTGAGGTCAACCCTCGGACTTTGCTGTCTAGAATAGTCAGAAGTCAAGCAAGAAGAGGAAGAGCTTTTAGTTGATTTTATTCTTTCTCTCGATCAGGACCAAACAGGGTCCACAAAATCAAGCCGGGCCCAAATCCTTTTATCAAAAGCCCGTTGGTCTTATTTGAATTTTGAGAATGATTACAATCTGACAATCCACCTATCAGAAATCATTCTGTTCAACTCCCACGCAGAAAAGGCTCTGCACCTCCTCCACCTTTTGAAACCGCTAGGGCACCACAAATCAAAAATTCTGCAACAGAAATATTTTGTTTTCTTCTCTCAAGAGCAAATTCTATCAAGCTTTCTGCCAAATGGTTGGTACCCGAAACGGACGAATACCATCTGCCTCCAAGACGCTTCGAGCAAAAATGAGGGCAAAAGTAATTGCCAAGAAGTTGTCGGCCTCCAAATCGACGACAAACGAATATGGAGTGAAGATTCGAGGAAGAAATCTGCCTGGGGAAGGATCGGCGAAACCTAAGGATGGACCAATGGAGGCGATTACCTCCACTGAAGAAAAGGACAAAGCTGCCAACCTAGAAGAGGAAGGCTCTCAAACTTCGCGGACGCCACCACAAGGTACTTCTACTACCCTTTCTGTAGAAAACATCATAGACAAATAGGCGTCTGAAGAAGCTCAAGGAACTCTTCCCCCTGAGGACCATGATGCCGTCTGTGGAGATAAGTCTAGCCCCCAAAAATCTGCACCTACGCCAGAAAAATCCCCACCAACAGAAGTCATGCAAAAGGCTGACAGCCCACCTGTAGTCCAGGACAGTGAACCAGGGATAAATGAAGAAACTGAAGTGATCCAATAAGTTGCTCGACCTGAAGAGAACACTACCAGTATAGAAGAAGGAGATGCAGCAGAAGCCATTGAAGAAGAAGAAGCTGTGCCCAAAAGGGCTGAGAGAAGGATGCTACCAACACGAAGGTTGGTTGATGAAGAAGAAGAACCTCAACTACCGAGGAGATTGACCCCAAAGAGGAAAGCCACAGAGAAAGGAGAAGCTTCGGCGTCCAAACAGCCGAAGAAGTCAAGAAGGAACTCACTGACTACTGCAGTAACCTCTGTCCCTGAAGAAGAAGACACCCTGATTGTGCTACCACATGTCAAGAAGACATTAGGAGGGCAGAAACTCCCCAAGTATGTACCAAAAGCGCCTACAGACAATATCTCTTTCCACTCGGTAGACAATGCCGTTAAGTGGCAGTACGTCTATCAACGGAAGATCTATCCAGAAAGAGAACTCTCCATAGAAGCACAAGGATAAAATTCGATTGTAGAGCTTATCCGAAGAGCAGGCCTGACCAACACGGTCATAAATATTGGGCCATTCTACCCAACTTTGGTCAAGGAGTTTATTGTCAACCTATCGAGCGAATTCGATGAACCTGAAGATGCTGAATACAGAAAGGTGTTTGTTCGGGGAAAATGCTTCGAAATCTCTGCCTCAACCATCAACACCTATCTCGGCAGAGATGACCCAGAAGTCACTCCGGAAGTCCCGCACTTGAATAAAGTAGCGGTCGAAATAACTGGAGGACGTAAGAAGGGCTGGCCAGTCAAGGACACCATTGCGGCAACCAAGCTCACAGCAAAATATTCAATTCTCTACCGCATTGGTCTGGCTATTTGGGCATCCTCTACGCATGGGTCAAGCATCAAAACGGAGCTGGCAAAACTCATTTACCAAATAGGTACACAGTCTTCTATTGATTTTGGCGCTTACGTTATTGACCATCTAGTTAAGCACGCCAAATCATGTGCTATCAAACTTCCGATTGGGTTTCCTTCACTAATCACCGGTATCCTTCTCCAACAATGTCCTCACATTGTTCGAGAATCGGATATTCCGGGTAAGAAGCCACTGCCCCTTGCTATCAACCTCAAGAACTTCGAAGGGAAGCAGTTGAAGGACCTCGGACTTCCTATGGCCAAAGCCTCAGGAGCTGGTTTAAGCTCTCGACCCTCAGGACCAATTGGCTCTAGGATGGAGGAAGAATTGGTGGAGATGATCGCTGATCTTGAGAAGTCAATTGCGATGCTCTCAACTCGCAAAGTCGTTTTAAGAAATTCTTTGAAATTTGCTATGATAACTTTGTTCCACAACACTTTAAAATTCTCGGGGTTTGTCCGAGTTAGTTTCCGCACAATATGACTGTTTATTTTTGGGATTTTGCTCATGTTTTGAGCTGGATTTGAGTTCATGTTTGAGCTGTTTATTTTTGCTCATGGTGTGAGCTGGTTTCTTTTACCCTACTGTTTTAGTCAAACTTGTTTATGAGATTGCCTTTGGCAATAATTTTAGACAAACAGGGGGAGATAAATGTGCGTAACAGTTACGCCAGAAGGCATGCCAAAAGATGTACATAAAGTCGCGCCAAAAGGCACACCAAAAGATGTACATAGAGTTACGCTAGAAGTCACGCCAAAAGATGTACATAGAAGTCGCCGCTCTAGAAGCCGCTCAAGAAGTTAAGCTCCAGAAACTGCTCCAGAAGATAAACTAGAAGCCGCACAAGAAGTCACATCGGAAGTCACGAAACTTACTGTGTGCGTAACTGCCTCAAGGTGACGACGATGTGCCTGCTTGGAGTAAAGAAGTCACATCACTTGTTGTGCGTAACTGCGACAAGATAAGTCGCTTGTTGTGCGTAACTGCCACAAGATGACGATGGGCTTACAAAAGGGTGTTTGCCTAAAAAAATTGCCAAAGGGGGAGATTGTTGCTACGTTTAATAGTTGGCATGATTTTTTAGCGAAAATGTAAGAAGTCGTGTAACATGCTCCATGACATGTGGAGCGACTTCTTACGAGCCGCAGATTAGGAAAGTCTGAAGCTTTCCTATTTCAACGAAGCTTGGAGCAAAAGAAGAAAGGCGCCACGAAGACTTGGAACGCAAGAGAGTGACGTCGACAAGTCAGGCGACTTCCAGCTGTCATTGAAGGTGGTAACAACTTGCCTGACTTTCCTATTCCGGATCCAAGAAGGATTAGGAGTATGAGCTGCTATAAAAAGCCCTTGGCTTTCCATTAGCAGTATCCGTTCTTGTTCTAAACTGCAAGATTTCTCACAGCTCTTAACCGTGCACCATCGGCGTGTTGAGAGGCTGATTAAGATTCGATAGAACGGGTCTTTACTCCGATCAAACATTAAGTCGCAAAGACTAAGTGTTTGGATCGGTTAGGGTTTTGTTTGTGATTGAAGATTCACAACTCCGTCCAAGAAGACAACGACACCGAGCATAGGAGCTTGCTCGAAGAGTGGAATTGAGGGAATCTCAAAGACAGGGAGAGAGGCTCCGGGTCGAGGTGATTCACGGTGAGATCTATAGTAGCTTAGGACAATAGCTTGTGTGATAGCTAGTTGGTGCTTGGAGTTGTACTATTGACTACCTATAGTGAAGAACCTTTCCACTGGCAAAGTGCCCCCAGACGTAGGTGCGGAGTCACCGAACTGGGTAATCATCTCTGGTATCGTGATTATTATCTATCTATTACTTTGCTTACTGTTTCCACAAGAAGTCGATACACAAGTTAAAGACTTTGTGTTCGACTTCCTGACTCGGCTACGATTCAGAATTTCACAAAGATTAAAACCCGATACTTAATCAGACTTGCATGTAACATGATAAGGGATCATCTTTGCATGGATTTGCAATTGATGATTTCAAATTAAGATGATATCGATATACAATCAGACTATTATAATTCACTTAAACGCAAGTAATTACAAGTCAAGCGTGATACCATCCAAGTTTTGGCACTCAAAAGGGCTTTGAGCCTATGGATGTCGGTACGCCTCCACGTAACATTCATAGAGGAGAAGTCTGATAGCATTTTTGTGCCGTAGTCCAATTGCTAGTAGTCTATAAATGTCAATGTATAATTATCATCGTTTGTAATAAATAAAACGGCTTTGTATTACTTATGTGTTGAAGTAATATGTTAAGCATGATCTGATTTATGACCACTAAAGTAGTGGATCCATAAATCTGTACGAATCACACTTAACGAGTCCCTGGTCAATATACGCTTCAATAGAAGCGACCAGTATGAGGATGGTTCTCAATGACGTAGTTCTACTTGTCATAGGGATGAGGGATCCCGGAATCATATCATAGATATCATGAGGTGATTGATATCGGACGACTCGCTTTGAATAGTGTTTCGTAGATTAAGCCATGAACATATTTAAATGCGATAGCTTGTCACGATATCCTTAGACCAAGGAGTCTTTGTGATCGCTATTCAATGTACGTGCAGCTTTAACTTGCTCCTAACGCTTTCCATAATAGGATTGCAATAACGGGCATGATTGGGTGGCGGAACGGATTGCATGAGTGACACGAAAGACGGCTAAGGGATTTATCCCTTGTACTACGGTATGGGAAAGATATCCGTTAAAGGCCTCTTGATCGAGAGTGACTGAGAGAAAGAGCATGGCCATGCCACTGATACGAGTTATTAGTTCTCAGCCATCTCACATATCAAGTAACAATGATTGATTAAACAAGGATGACGACTCTATGCCCTGTGATCAATCGGGATGTCTAGAGATAATAGGATAGTGACTTGTACGCACAAGGTTAAATCGAATCATCGATCATCATGCACCTTGGGTAATCATAATGTCTTACTAGAGACCACTTATGATGGATCGGACAAGAGAGATCTTTTGCGCCGATCTGCCAACGGTGGCATGAGCCTGGAGGGTCACACACATACAAGACGGATAACTTGAGAGAAGAAAGCCTTAATGTTTCTTGAGGAGCAATACATGGACAAAACTGAAAGTTTTGGGCTATGGGTTCGGTTTGAGAGAATAATTAGCAAATCGAGAAAACTGAGATTTTTCGTCGATATCGCGTCGGACTTTGTTTGATAAGTAATGACAAAAAGAGTCAGGCGACTTTTGGACACGGCACGAAACCACATGGGCGAGCCCATTGGGCTCGGCCCATGAGGTCACGTGACCGGCCCAACAAGGGCCCATTTTGGGCCCAATAAATCCAATATGGCCGGCCACTTTGGTGGGTCTAAGGGTGGGGCCACACACACCATGCTTACTTGGTGATTATTGATTAAGAGGTGAGTGATTTTAGGGGTATGGGTAATGACACCTTTAAACCCATGCTTTCACCTTTTAACCTATGCTTTCACCTTTTGACCCATGCTTATGAGTTAATGAAGTAGAAAAGATCAAGAGATCAATTCTCACACACACAACCTCTCTCTCTTTCCTTGTGGCCGGCCACTCTCATTGCTCCCTTGTTCTTTACTTAATTGTTCTAGTAGGCATTAAGTGAAGGATCTTGAAGATCATCCCCTTTGCGTGGACTTGCTCTAGAGAAGAAGATCTCAAAGTTCTTCTTTATCGATTCAAAAAAGACTTAAAGGTAAATTTCTTGTGGAATAGATTTTGCCTTGAGATTTAATGGTTCATGTTCTTGGACAACGTTTGGAGTTGATTTTGTTAAATGCTTCTGCTATCTCGATGATCTAGAACGGTCCAAAACCTTACAAAGTCTGGATTAGATGGGCAGTTTTATGTGGGTGCGTGGGCCTCCGTGTAGGAGCCACATTAATTCTGTTCATAGTTCAAGCTTGGTAGACTTGTCTACGATTGTCAGCTAGGGCTAACCTAGGGTATCAGTATAGGGTATGCCACGCACTTACAAGTACAGACCCTAGCCAGGAACTACATGGTCTTGTAGATGGATGTATTCCTACCTTGATGCTCTCAATTGGAGCAGTGAGCCTCCGTTTACTTCAATTGAGAGTATGATAGGATCCTGGTTCAGATTCTAATGTTAGAATCAGAAAGTGTTTTATAACAAAATCTCCAACTTCAATTTTAATTAATACTGATTAAAATTTGTTTACTGTGTAGATATAAAATGGCAAACACGAATCATTCTGGTAAAAACGTGCTTAGGTCACTAATCAAGCATGATAAGCTTAACGGCGTAGACTTTCTCGATTGGGACCGGAACTTAACGACGCTTAGGGCATGTCGTGTACTTTTAGTACAGACCCTAGCCAGGAATTACATGATTTTGTAAATGGATGTATTCCTACCTTGATGATCTCAATTGGAGCAGTGAGCCTCCGTTCACTTCAATTGAGGGTATGATAGGATCCAGGTTCAGATTCTACTGTTATAATCAGACAAGTGTTTATAACTGAATCTCAAACTTGAATTTTAAATAATTTTACCATGTAGAACTAAAAGGCAAACACAACACAAAGGAGTAATAGCGCAATGAGAGTCTAGATTGAGGACAGACTTAAGGGCATGAATTACTTAGATTGGAATAGAAACTTGAGGCTTGTAATAAAGCATGAACGCAAGTAGTATATACTTAGCAAGGAACCACCTGTTGAGCCACCGCTGAACGCCGCTAGGGCACTAAGGATACTTATCAAACTTCCTTAGTGACCAAATCGACGTGTCATGCATTATGGTGGGAAGTAGGATGCTAGAGTTGCAGAAGCAGTACAGGAACGTTTCAGATGACCCTCAAACCTGTAAGGTAGAGGCCAAGGAAATGTTCAAGGAGAAAGCTCGTGTCGAAAGATATGATACTTTCAGAGAACTTAACTCCTGCAAGCTTAAGGCTGAAGCCCTGTTACTCCCCATGTCACGAAGATGAAATGTCTTCAGGAACTTCTAACCAGACTCGGTTTTGATGATCAGGTGGAAATGGCTGCGGATTTTATGTTGCAGTCACTTCCAGAAACATATAGTGATTTCATAGTAAATTACAATATGCATGACATGGACCAATCCTTAACAGAGATTTTCATAGGATGCTTGTGTCTGCTGAAAAGAACCTCAAGGACAAGACCAAGGAGGTCCATATGGTCAACGCGAAGGTCAGCTTCAAGAAAGCTGATCAGGGTAAGGGTAAGGCTCCTGAGCACCTTACAGGGCAGATAAGACACCCCAAGCGTCCAAAGGTTCAAGCAGCTCCCAAAGCTGATGTGAAGAATAAGGAACAAATGGAGGAGGTTTGCTATCATTGCAATGAGCCAGGACACATGCATAAAGGATTGGAAGCAATACAAGGATCATGTGAAGAAGAGTGGGTATCCACGTCTTCAGGATGAGATATTTACGTTGGTAAGCTTAATCGCTATAACGTAAATAAGAAAAGGCTTAAATCTGATGATTTAAACCATGTTATAATCTAACATTGTCATTTAAGGCACATAGGCGAGAAACACATTTCAACACTTTACAAGTGTGGACTTTAAGTCCGTTTGAATTCACTAAAACTGAAAGATGCAAGTCTTGCCTAATGAGCGAGAAACGCATTTCAACACTTCACAAATGTGGAATTTTAAGCCCGTTTGAATTCACTCAAACTGAAAGATGCAAGTCTCGCCTAATGGGCAAAACGACAAAGGCACCTTTCACAAGTTTATGTGAAAGGCGAGTGACTTATTAAGTCTAATACATTCCGACGTATGTGGACCTATGAGTACTCAGGCCAGAAGAGAGTTCAACTAATACTTGACTCTGGAAACGGCCACATTCATTTTGAATAGGGCTCCGATGAAGACAACGATAGTAGACCTTGTGACATTCATTCTCTCCCAATACTGTGGATGTCTGCGCCTCCGTGTAGTATTCATTGGGATGCGAGCTGAATAAGGTAATCAGTTCTATTTGGATGCGTGCACCTCTGCGTAGTAGCCAAATAAAAGCTGGACCAGAGTCATAGAAGGTACGCCATATGAGACTCATTACGTCTCCCGTTACCATGGATGCGTGCGCCATCGCGTAGTATTCATTGGCGTTGCTACGCTTAGTATTGGCATAATTTTTTAGCGCAAAAGTAAGAAGTCAGTACAACATGTTACAAGACATGTGGAGCGACTCATTATGCTCCAGATTAGGAAAGGACTGAAGCTTTCCTATTTAGAGTCGTTTGGAACGAAAGAAGAATGACGTAACAACAACTGAAAGGCTTGGAGCGTAAGAGAATGACGTCAACAGGCCAGGCGACTTCAAGTTGTCATTAAACACGTCAGCAAAGGCGGCAAACTGATTGCCTAATTTATTTAGGAAGTCTGAAACTTCCTATTCCTAATCCGAGAAAGATTAGGAATGTAGAGCTGCTAGAAAAAGCTTGTGATTCCCCATTAGCAGCTCGTCCGTTCTTGTTCTATATTTGCTAAATTTCTCATAGCTCTTAACCGTGCACCATTGGCGTGTTGAGAGGCTGATTTATTTGCTAGAACGGCTTTGCTTCGATTAGACATCAATTCGCGAAGATTGAGTGTATGATCGATTAGGGTTCTTGTGTTCGTGATTGAAGATTCACAAATATGTCAAAAGAAGACTACGACACCGAGCATAGGCGCTTGCTCGAAGGGTGGAATTGAGAAGATCTCAAAGACAGGGGGAGGGGACCCTAGTCGAGGTTGTTCACGGTGAGATCTACTGTAGCTTAGGACAATAGCTTGTGTGATAGCTAGTTGGTGCTTGAACATGTACTATTGACTACCATATAGTGAAAACCTTTCCACTGGCAAAGTGCCCCCAGACGTAGGTGACGTTGCACCGAACTGGATAATCATCTCTGGTGTTGTTATTATTACTTGTTTACTGTTTAAACTACGGTTTGCATTTTAGAAAGTTGTCAACACAAAAGTTACGACTTTGTGTTCGACTTCTTGACTTGGCTACGAATCAGAATTTCAATTGGTATCAGAGGAGGCAACTTATCTCTTAGGTGATTTTCCTGCAAAAATTTTGAGTAGCTAATATGGACTTAAAGGAAGGAGGATCTGTCAATCGACCACCGGTGCTCGACGGAACAAACTATGGGTACCGGAAAGCACGGATGTGTGCCTTTTTGAAGTCTCGACAGTAAAACCTGGAAGGCTGTCATCAATGGATGGGAGGAACCTCACTATGCTGATGCTCAAGGAAATCAAACTAGCATAAAACCAGAAAAAGAGTGGAGCGCGGAAGAAGATGAAGCCGCCCTAGGTAATTCTCGTGCACTCAATGCTATAGTTAATGGAGTCGACAAGAATGTGTTTAGACTTAATTGCTTGGGACACTCTTGTTGTTGCTTATGAGGGTACATCCAAAGTAAGAGAGCAAAAGTTACAGTACCTCACGACCAACTTTGAGGCCCTCACCATGAATGAAGACGAAACTATAGCTGAGTTTAATGTTCGTATCAAGGATCTAGCCAATGAATCATATTCACTTGGCAAACCTATGACCGATGAAAATTTAGTCAGAAAAACACTAAGAGCCCTAAGTCCCAGATTCAAGATGAAGATCACTGCCATAGAAGAAGTTCATGACTTGAAGACGCTAAAGTTTGATGAACTCATGGGATCTCTTATGACCTTCGAGCTCTCTCTACCACTTATCGAGAAGAAGCATAAAGGTGTAGCATTCAAAAGTTCTGCCAAAAGCAGAAAAAATTGGCTCACTCTGATTCAGATAGTGAAATTGATGAGACTATCGCTATGCTGGCCAAAAACTACAATGAAGTCATGAAAAGATTTAACCAGATGACAGGAAAGAATGTCACCAAGAAGTCAGAGACAGGCCTCAGCACAAATTCCAGAAGCTCGAGAGCACTAATAACGATGGTAGACGTGGTGAATGATCAGGAAAGGAAAAAGGAGTCCAGTGCTTCGAATGTGAGGGGTATGAGCATATACAGAAAGAATTTCCTAACTTCTTAAAGAAACAGAAGAAGGGATTCACTGCCTCTCTAACAGACGATGAAGAAGAAGAAGACAGTGACTTTGAGCATACAAGCAACTATGTTGCCTTTACTGTTACCACAACAGATCCACCATCTGAAATTCTAAAGAAGTATGACTCTGATGATGAGCTATCCGATGAGACTCTCAACAACGCCTATAACGAATGGTATGTCAAGTGGCTTGAAGACTCTCAGGTAATCGAAAAACATAATGCTCTTATTCTTTCCCTTAATGAAGACAAGTCACGACTTCTTGAAACTACTGTTGATCTCAAAACGAAAGTGGCTCGATTAAAAAGCGAGTTAGACCAAGTCAGCAAGTCTGTAAAAATGATGAATCCAAGCACCAACACTCTAGATCAAATCCTCTCGATCGGAAAACCAGCTAGAAATATGGAAGGCCTTGGATATTCGAAAGAAGCGTCATCATCACATGTCGTCTTCGTTCCTCAGAAGGTTGTCACCCACAAGTCTCATCAGATGTCTCTGACCTTCACGCCTGATCAAACGATCATAAAGTCGCATACCCTGGTCGCTCCGGGGACAAAGAACAAGAGACATACCTGGGTATGTCACCACTATGGACGAAGAGGTCACATTCGACCTTTCTGCTATCTCTATATGGAAGGAACGTCGTCAAACAAAGGACCACTATCAAGAAAGCTCAACCACGAAAGGAATGACGAGTCAAGGAGGTAAACTATCAAGCAAATATCGCTTACACAGCTCTAAAAGCCTCAACTAACAATGATTGGTACTTTGATAGTGGATCTTCTCGACATATGCCTGGTAATAGCTCATTCTTGGTCACCTTAATACCTTGCACTAATAGCTTTGTCACTTTTGGTGACAGGGTAAAAGCTAGAGTACTTGGAAAGGGAAAGCTCAACCTTCCTTGAAAGAGATCACCACGGGTTCCATTCGATAAATATCATGCAACGAACGTTATGTAACCGTGGTGATCGAAATAAAGCTTGATCTTAATGTAAGTTCAACATGTTATATATACGTTTTTGAATCTGAAAATTACCTCTTCTAATCGATGAAAACACAAGCTTAGTGTTTCTCTATTAAGTCCACACAAGCACCACAACAGAATAAGGTTTTTCACTCAAACTTTTTGCTATGAATTTGAGAGAAACTTGACAACAATGGAGGAAGAAAAAGAGAGAGGGAAGTCGGCCTAGAAGGGGGGAGGAAGATGGGACTGGTTGCTGAAAATTAGAGGAAGTTATCAAAATATTGGAATTTTAATTTGAAAAATTGATATTGAATTTTTCAAATCAAAATTGCATATCACTCCTCCATAAACCCCCTATTTTCATTTGTTCCCATTCATCACTTAAATCCCTAAATGGGATTTAAGCCCGTTTAACCAAAACCCAAATCAAACCCATTAAATTGAGTTCTAATTTCGGTTTAGACGAAACAGTTCATTTTCCTTGAATTGATTTCTTCAACCGTCTAGTTAAAACCTTAGGCCAGAAATCTACCGAATCGTTCTCAATTTTCATCCATAATTAACTGTCATGTATCATGCTTAATGTGTGTGACCCTCTAGGCTCACGAGCAATTGGCAGACTGGTAAAATTACTATTTTACCCTTTCCATCATAAGTGGCCTCTAGCAAGACATTATGATTATCCAATGTTCTTGATTATCGATTATTCGACTTAACCTGTTATCGTACATGTCACTGTCCTTTTATCAAACCGATATCCAGATTGATCAATAGGCATAGAATGGTCATTCTAATTTATCAATCACTGTTTCTTGATATCTGAGATGACTGAAAACTGATACCAAGGTATCACCTGCACGGCCGTGCTTTTTCTTCAGTCATACTCATCAAGTGGCCTAAACATATATCTTTCTCATACCGAAGTATGAGTGATAAATCCCTCAGACGCCTTTCAAGTTCACTAGTGCAATCAATATCAAAGCCAATCGAAGCCGTTATAGTTACCCTTTTACATATAACGTTAGACTAGGTCAAACTTAGGTATTCGTTACATAGTGTACATAAAGACTCCTTGGTCTTAGGATATAATGACAAGCTACGATATGTGAGTATCTCATGACTGGATCTATGCAGCATACTCACAATCGGGTTGTCCGATATCATCGACCTGATGATATCTATGATATAACTCTGGCACGCACTTTGCCATGATCAGTAGAGCATGATCACAATGAGTTAGTCTCATACTGATCGCTTCAGAAGAAGCTTAGCTGATCAGGGACTTTATCGAATTCAATTCTTTCTGATCTATAGTTCTACTATAAGTGGTTACACACATTATGACATAGATCAAATAACACTAGATATATTACTACAACACATTAGTAATATTATGCCTTTTATTATGTAGAATAATGATGTCTGTTACAATATAAATTGAGGAATTATATTGGACTAGGGCACAAACCTAACAATCTCCCACTTGCCCCTAGTTCCAACCTAAGTTCCAATCTGCCCCCATAGACTTCACGTGCGCCTCATGCTTAGGCTGCGGTAAAGCCTTTGTCAAGGGATCAACAACATTGTCATCAGTCGGTACATAAGTAATCTCCACATCACCGTTATCAATATTTTCTCTGATAATGTGACACTTCCTCAGTATGTGTTTAGTTCTGTTGTGGAATCTGGGCTCTTGAGCTAATGTTATGGCCCCATTGTTGTCACACAACAAGCTAATCGGATCAGATGCTCGCGACATTCATCTAATCGCAACAAGCTTCTAACCTGTTGCTACGTTTATTTGTTGGCATGATTTTTTAGCGCAAATGTAAGAAGTCGTGCAACATGTTACATGACATGTGGAGCGACTTGTTGCTAGCCGAAGATTAGGAAAGTCTGAAGCTTTCCTATTTCGACGAAGCTTGGAGCGAAAGAAGAAAGGCGCCACGAAGACTTGGAGCGCAAAAGAGTGACGTCGACAAGTCAGGCGACTTCCAGTTGGCAGTTACACGTCAGCAATAGGCGGCAACTCGACTTGCCTGATTTCATCAGAAAGTCAGAACAGGCAAGACGACTTCCAGCTGTCATGGAAGGCGGCAACAACTTGCCTGACTTTCCAGTTCCTGATCCGAGAAGGATTAGGAATGTGAGCTGCTGTAAAAAGCCCTTGGCTTCCCATTAGCAGATCATCCGTTCTTGTTCTAACACTTGCAAGATTTCTCAGAGCTCTTAACCGTGCACCATCGGCGAGTTGAGAGGCTGATGAATATTCGATAGAACGGATCTTTGCTCCGGTCAAACATCAAGTCACGAAGACGAAGTGTTTGGATCGGTTAGGGTTTTTGTTTGTGATTGAAGATTCACAACTCCGTCCAAGAAGACAACGACACCGAGCATAGGCTTGCTCGAAGGGTGGAATTGAGGGAATCTCAAAGACAGGGAGAGAGGCTCCTGGTCGAGGTGATTCACGGTGAGATCTATAGTAGCTTAGGACAATAGTTTGTGTGATAGCTAGTTGGTGCTTGAAGTTGTACTATTGACTACCTATAGTGAAAAACCTTTCCACTGGCAAAGTGCCCCCAGACGTAGGTGCGGAGTCACCGAACTGGGTAATCATCTCTGGTGTCGTTATTATTATCTGTCCATTACTTTGTTTACGGTTTCCACAAGAAGTCGATACACAAGTTAAAGACTTTGTGTTCGACTTCCTGACTCGGCTACGATTCAAAATTTCAATTGGTATCAGAGGAGGCACCTTAATCTCTTAGGTGATTGTCCTGCAAAATTCTGAGTAGCTAATATGGATTCGAAGGAAGGAGGATCTGTCAATTGTCCACCGGTGCTCGACGAAACAAACTATAGATATTGGAAAGTGTAGGGTTTTGGAGCGTTCTAGATCGTCGAGATAGCGGAAGCATTAAAAGATAATCTACTCCAAACCTTGTCCAACAACATTAAACCATTAAATCCCAAAGAAAAATCTATTCCACAAGATGTTTACCTTTAAGTCTTGTATGAATCGATAAAGAAGAACGTTCGGATCTTCTTCTCTAAAGCAAGTCCACACCAAGAGGATGATCTTGTTGATCCTTTACTTAATTGCCTACTAGAACAATTAAATGAAGAACAAGAGAGCAAGATGATCAAGAGGAGAGGGGTGGCCGGCCACTATGAGAGAGAGAGAGGATATTTTGTGAGTTTTGTGACTTAATGAATTAATGAATTAAAGTCTTGCATTTGAATTCATCATCCAACTCACAAGTATGGGTTAAAAGTGATTGGTATGGGCTTAAAGGTGCTTTAACCCATACCCCTTAAATCACTCACCTCTTAATCCACAATCACCAACTAAGCATGGTGTTGTGTGGCCCCCACAATGGCCCCACCATGTGGGCCGGCCATATGGTCTTATTGGGCCCTTAATGGGCCAGCCATGAGGCTTCATGGGCCGAGCCCAATGGGCCCTCCCGTGTTGTCTCATGCCGTGTCCAAAAGTTGCCCGACCCTTTTGTCGTTACTTATCAAACAAAGTCTGACGCGATATCGACGAAAAACTCAATTTTTCTCGATTCGCTAATTATCCGTCTTGTATGTGTGTGACCCTCTAGGCTCATGCCACCGGTGGCAGATCGGCGCAAAAGATCGCTCTTGCCCGATCCATCATAAGTGGTCTCTAGTAAAACATTATGATTACCCAAGGTGCACGATGATCGATGATTTGACTTAACCTTTGTGCGTACAAGTCACCATCCTGTTATCTCTAGATATCCCGATTGATCTCAAGGCATAGAGTCGTCTCCCTTGTAATCAATCATTGTTACTTGATATGCGAGATGGCTGAGAAATGATAAACCGTATCATTTGCATGGCCATGCCTTTTCTCTCAGTCAGTCTCCATCAAGAGGCCTTCTAACGGATATCTTTCCCATACCGTAGTATGAGGGATAAATCCCTTAGCCGTCTTTCGTGTCACTCATGCAACCCGTTCCGCCACCCAATCATGCCCTTTATAGCAATCCTTTTACAGAAAGCGTTTGGCGCAAGTTAAAGCCGTACGTTCACTGCATAGTGATCACAAAGACTCCTTGGTCTAAGGATGCCGTGACAAGCTATCACATTTGAATAAGTTTATGGCTTAATCTATGAAAACACTATTCAAAGCGGGTCGTCCGATATCAATCACCTCATGATATCTATGATATGGTTCCAGGATCCCTCATCCCTATGACAAGTAGAACTACGTCATTAAGAACCATCCTCATACTGGTCGCTTCTTAGGAAGCATGTTTTGACCAGGGACTCGTTAAGTGTGATCCGTACAGATTTATGGTTCTACTACTTTAGTGGTCATAAATCAGATCATGCTTAACATATTACTTCAACACATAAGTAATACAAAGCCGTTTTATATATATGTTACAAACAATGATAATGTACATAGACGTTTACAGGCTAATAGAAATTGGACTAGGGCACAAATGCTATCAGAAAGCACGGATATGTTCCTTCTTGAAGTCCCTCGACAGCAAAACCTGGAAGTCTATCATCAATGGATAGGAGGAACCTTACTATGCTGATGCTCATGAAAATCAAACTAGCATCAAACCAGAAAAGGAGTGGAGCATGGAAGAAGACGAAGCCGTCCTAGGTAATTCTCGTGCACACAATGCTATTTTTAATGGAGTAGACAAGAATGTGATTCGACTCATCAACACATGCACAAGTGCCAAAATTGCCTGGGACACGCTTGCTGTTGCTTACGAGGGTACGTCCAAAGTCAAAGAGCAGAAGTTACAGTACCTCATGACTAACTTTGAGGCTCTAACCATGAATGACGACGAGATTATTGCGGAGTTGAATGTGCGCATCAAGGATTTGGCCAATGAATCATACTCACTTGGCAAACCTATGACCGATGAAGATTTGGTCAGAAAAATGCTGAGAGCTCTAAGTCCCAGATTCAAGATGAAGATAACTGCCATAGAAGAAGTCCATGTCTTGAAGACGCTGAAGTTTGATGAACTCATGGGATCTCTAATGACTTTCGAGCTCTCTCTACCTCTTATCGAGAAGAAACACAAAGGTGTGGCTTTCAAGAGTTCTACTCAAAAGTAGAAGAACTTGACGCACTCTGATTCGGATTGTGACATTGAGGAAACTATCGCCTTGCTGGCCAAAAACTACAACAAAGTCATGAAAAGATTTGGCCAGATGACAGGGAGAAACGTCACCTGAGAAGTTAGAGACAAGCCGCAGCACAAGTTTCAGAAGCTCAAAAACACAGCTATCGATGGTAGACGAGGAGAACGATCAGGTAAAGGAGCTCAGTGCTTTGAATGTGAGGGGTATGGACACATGCAGAGAGAATGTCCCAACTTCTTAAAGAAACAGAAGAAGGGATTCAATGCCTCTCTAACTGACGATGAAGTTGAGGAAGACAGTGACCTTGAGCATACAAGTAACTATGTTGCTTTTACTTCCTCTATAATAGATCAACCTGCTGAAAGCTCAAAGAAGTATGACTCTGATAATGAGCTATCCGATGAGACTCTCAATATCGCTTACAACGAATGGTATGTCAGGTGGCTTGAAGACTCTCAGGTAATCGAAAAACAGAATGCTCTCATTCTTACTCTTAATGAAGACAAGTCAAGACTTCTTGAGACGACTATTGATCTCAAAAAGGAAGTTGCTCGAATGAAAGTCCAGTTAGAGCAGGTCACGAAGTCATTGAAGATGATGAATCCAAGCACGGACACTCTAGATCAAATACTGTCAATCGGAAAACCAACCAGGAATATGGAAGGACTTGGATACTCAAAAGATGCCTCATCATCACACACCATCTTCGTCCCTCAGAAGTCTGTCGCCCAGAAGCCCCTTTAGAAGTCACCTAACTTCACTCACGGCTGACCAAGCGACCAAAAAGCTTCTTACTCTGGCCGCTTCAAAAATCCAGACCAAAAGACACAGCTGGGTTTGTCATCACTGTGGACGAAGAGGACATATTCGACCTTTCTGCTATCAGCTATATGGGAAGAGCTTGGTCAAGAAAAGGACAACCAACAAGAAAAGCCAACCACGGAAGGAATGGCGAGTCAAAGAGGTCAATTATCGAGCTAACATTGCGTACACCGCTTTAAAGGCCTCAACCAGCAACGATAGGTACTTCGATAGTGGATCCTCTCGACATATGACGGGTAATAGCTCTTTCTTGGTCACTTTAATACCATGCACAAATAGCTTCGTCTCTTTTGGAGATGGAGTAAAAGCTAGAGTACTCGGGAAAGGAAAACTCAATCTTCCCAACTCTCCATGTCTGAAAGAAGCTCTACTAGTAGAAGGTCTTACAGCCAATCTGATCAGCATAAGCCAAATATGTGATTTAAATCTGGATGTCCACTTCACTCGTGACAAGTGCTCGATCAAAGACGAACAACAGAAGGAAGTCATGACAGGCCACTGGTCCCTTGACAACTGTTATCTATGGTCTCCAACAGTCAGTACCTTGCCAACCAAGTGCCTTTTATCCAAAGCTCAAGAGACAAAACTATGGCATCAAAAACTTGGTCACATCAATTTGAGGAGTATGCAAAAGATTCTCTCTGAAAAGGCGATCATTGGAGTTCCCAACCTCAAGATCATTGAAGGAAAAATCTGTGGAGAATGCCAGATTGGGAAACAAGTCAAGACGTCAAACAAGAAGATACAACATCTTACTACTTCTCGTGTTCTAGAATTTCTTCATGTTGACCTTATGGGACCCATGCAAGTAGAAAGTCTAGGAGGGAAGAAGTACATATTTGTATGTGTAGACGACTTCTCAAGGTACACATGGGTAGACTTTATTCGAGAGAAGTCAGATACCTTCTCGGTCTTTGAAGCCTTATGTCGAAGAGTTCAACGAGAAAAGGGAGAAGTCATTGGGAAAGTCGTTCGACTTCGGAGCGATCATGGAAAGAAGTTTGAGAACATCAGCTTCGCAAACTTTTGTGATGCTGAAGGAATTGCACACGAATTTTCTGCTCCCATCACTCCTCAGCAAAACGGGATCGTTGAAAGGAAGAATCGCACTCTTCAAGAGATGGCAAGAGTCATGATGTTAGCCAAAGACATCCCGCAGCACTTTTGGGCTGAAGCTTTGAATACGGCATGCCATATTCATAATAGAGTAACCCTCCACCCTGGAACTTCGCTCACTCTTTATGAAATATGGAGGGGGAGAAAGCCGAATGTCAAATACCTCCATGTCTTTGGATCAGTCTGCTACATACTCGCAGATAGGGAACCTCGACGCAAATTGGATCCTAAAAGCAACGAAGGCATCTTCCTCGGATACTCCAGAAATAGTCGGCCTTTTCGTATATTCAACAAACGCACCTGGACTATCATGGAATCCATCAATGTCGTGATTGATGACAATAACGAGCAACCAAGTGACAAGGACGAAGAAGTCCTAAATCTCTCAGGAGAAGTCAGACCAGAGGTCAGAGGAGAAGTCAGACCAGAAGTCAAAAGCGATGAGCGCAACAAAGAGTCTTAAGATGAAAGCCTAATCATCCCAGATAAAGAGGCATCTCCTATAAGGCAAAAAGCTCCATCAAGAAGAATTCAGAAGAATCATCCACCCCAGGATGTGATTGGAGACATTAATGAAGGAGTTCGGACACGACAAAAGGCATCTCTTGACTTCAAAGAGATGATAGGTAACGTTTGCTTTATTTCCAAAATTGAGCCAAAGAATATACAAGAGGCCATCAATGATGAATACTGGGTCTGCGCGATGCAAGAAGAATTGGTTCAGTTTGCACGGAATGAAGTTTGGGAACTTGTACTCAAGCCTGACAATGTCAATGTCATTGGGAAAAAATGGATATTCAAAAACAAGTCTGACGAGCAAGGAAACATGACTCGAAACAAAGCGAGACTGGTGGCTCAAGGGTACACACAAGTCGAAGGAGTCGACTTTGAAGAAACCTTTGCTTCGGTAGCCAGACGAGAAGCCGTACGACTTCTTCTCGGCATCGCGTGTCATCTGCGTTTCAAACTCTATCAGATGGATGTAAAGAGTGCCTTTCTCAATGGAAATCTGAACGAAGAAGTCTATGTAGCCCAACCAAAGGGATTCGAAGACCATGACTCTCCGCACCATGTCTACAAGCTAAAGAAAGCTCTCTACGGACTGAAATCAAGCTCCACGAGCATGGTATGAACGTCTTACCCAATTCCTTGTACAGAATGACTATATTCGAGGGGGAGTAGACAAAACTCTCTTTGTGAAGAAGGAAGGAAGGGACATCATGATTGCTCAAATATATGTCGACGACATTGTATTTGGAGGGAAGTTAGACAAGATGGTGGAACGTTTCGTCCAACATATGCAGTCTGAATTTGAGATGAGCATGGTCGGTGAGCTCACATACTTCCTAGGCTTCCAGATCAAGCAGATGTCAGATGGTATATTTATCTCCCAAAGCAAATATGCAAAGAACATTGTCAAGAAGTTCGGGTTAGAAAAGGCTTCGCACAAGAGGACTCCTATTGCCACACATGACAAGTGCACAAAGGACGAGATGGGAGAATCAGTTGATCAAAGCCTTTATCGAAGCATAATCGAAAGTCTTCTCTATCTAACAGCAAGTCGACCCGACATTGCTTACTTTGTGGGAGTTTGTGCTCGATATCAAGTCAATCCAAAAGTCAGTCACTTGACTCATGCAAAGAGAATCATAAGGTACATCTCGGGAACCTCAGAATTGGGTTTACTATAGTCCTTTGATACCTCTCCTACTCTGGTTGGATATTGTGATGCTGATTGGGCGGGAAGCACACAAGATCGAAGAAGCACCTCTGGAGGTTGTTTCTACCTAGGGAACAATCTTGGATCGTTGTTCAGCAAAAAGCAAAACTGGATTGCTTTATCTACTGCTGAGTCCGAATATATTGTAGCCGGAAGTAGCTGTACTCAGCTTCTTTGGATGAAACAAATGTTGGCAAAATATGGAGTCAAGCAAGAAGTCATGACTTTGTTCTGTGACAACATCAGTGCAATCAACATCTCGAAGAACCCAGTGCAACATAGCAAGACAAAGCATATTCACATAAGGCACCACTTTATTTGAGAGCTTGTAGAAGACAAGAAGATAAAGCTCGAGTATTTACCCACTAAGAAACAAGTCGCAGACATCTTTACAAAGGCGTTAGATACCAACAGGTTTGAAAGTCTGAGGTCAACCCTCGGACTTTGCTGTCTGGAGTAACCAGAAGTCAAGCAAGAAGAGGGAGACCTTTTAGTTGATTTTACTCTCTCTCTAGATCAGGACCAACCAGGGTCCACAAAATCAAGCCGGACCCAAATCTTTCTATCAGAAGCCCGTTAGTCTTATTTGAATTTTAAGAATGATTACACTCTGACAATCCACCTATCAGAAATCGTTCTGTTCAACTCCCGCGCAGAAAAAAAAACTCTGCACCTCCTCCACCATTTGAAATCGCTAGGGTTCCACAAATCAAAATTTCAGCAAAGAATCTGCTCACTCCTCTCAAAGAACAAATCGTAGCTAAATGGTTGGTACTCGAAGCGGACGAATACCATCTGCCTTAAAAGCGCTACGAGCCAAAATGAGGGCAAAAGTTATTGCCAAGAAATTATCAGCCTCCAAATCGACGAGAAACAAGCATGGAGTGAGGATCCGAGGAGGAAAAGTCTTAGGGGAAAGTTCTGCAACACCTCAGGGAGTAACAAGTTCAACCCCAACGATCACACCTGAAGACGCAACTCCCGTCGTTGAAAAGGACGATACCTTAGCCGATTCTGGGAACATAGAAGAAGAAGCTACTCTCTCTACTCTGACTCCAACAAAAGGTAAATCTGCTATCCTCCCTAACGAAAACACCGAAGATAAAAGCCTGCCTGTAGAGGGTTTAGAAATCCTTGTTCCTAAAGTCTACGGCACCAGCACCAAGGATCAACCCAGCCCCTCTAAGTCGACACCAGCACCAGAGAAATCTCCTCTAAACTAGGACTTACAGAAAGAAGGAAGTTCCCATGTCGCCCCGAACAGTGATTCAGGGCTTAATGAAAATCCTGAAGCCATTCCAGAAGAGGAACTTGTCAACATAGAAGAAAGTGTCGACATTGAAACCATGGAAAAGGAAGAAGCTGTGCCCAAAAGGGCTGAGAGAAGGAAGCTACCAACACGAAGGTTGGTTGATGAAGAAGAAGAACCTCAACTACCGAGGAGATTGACCCCAAAGAGGAAAGCCACAGAGAAAGGAGGAGCTTCGGCGTCCAAACAGCCGAAGAAGTCAGGAAGGAAGTCACTGACTACTGCAGTAACCTCTGTCCCTGAAGAAGAAGAATCTGAATAAGAAGACACCCAAATTGTGCTACCACGGGTCAAGAAGACATTAGGAGGGCAGAAACTCCCCAAGTATGTGCCTAAAGCGCCTACAGACAATGTCTCTTTCCACTCTGTAGACAATGTCGTTAAGTTGCAGTATGTCTATCAACGCAAGATCTATCCAGAAAGAGAACTCTCCACAGAAGTGCAGGGGATAAACACGATTGTAGAACTTATCCGAAGAGCAGGCCTGACCAATATGGTCATAAATATTGGGCCATTCTACCCAGCATTGGTCAAGGAGTTTACTGTCAACCTGTCAAGCGAGTTTGATGAACCAGAAGACACTGAATACAGAAAAGTGTTCGTTCGGGGAGAATGCTTCGAAATCTCTGCCTCAACCATCAAGGCTTACCTTGACAGAGAAGACCCAGAAGTCACTCCAGAAGTCCCGCACTTGAACAAAGTAGCGGTCGAAATCACTGGAGGACGGAAGAAGGGCTGGCCCGTCAAAGACACCATTGCGGCTACCGAGCTTACAGCAAAATATTCAATACTCTACCGCATTGGTCAGGCTAATTGGGCACCTTCTACGCATGGTTCAAGCATCAAAACCGAGCTGGCGAAACTCATTTACCAAATAGGTACGCAGTCTTCTCTTGATTTTGGCGCTTACGTTATTGAACATCTAGTCAAGCACGCCAAATCATGTGCTATCAAACTTCCAATCGGGTTTCCTTCACTGATCACCGGTATCCTTCTCCAACAATGTCCTCACATTGTTTGAGAATCGGATATTCCGGGCAAGAAGCCACTGCCCCTTGCTATCAACCTCAAGAACTTCGAAGGGAAGCAGTTGAAGGACCTCGGACTTCCTATGGCCAAAGCATCAGGAGTTGGTTTAAGCTCTCGACCCTCAGGACCAATTGGCTCTAGGATGGAGGAAGAATTGGTGGAGATGATCGCTGATCTGGAGAAGTCAATTGCGATGCTCTCAACTCGCAAAGTCACCTGTGAAGCCCTTCTCGAAGACCTCCGCTCTGCTGCTGCTGCTGAAGAAGATGTTGACGACTCCACGTCATTTCAAGTATTTCTCTGAATTTGCTATGATAAACTTGTTCCACACACACTATTAAATTCTCGGGGTCTGTCCGAGTTATTTTCCGCACTTTATGACTGTTTTATTGTGGGATATTTGCTCTTGGTTGAGCTGGATATTTGCTCATGTTTGAGCTGTTTTATTTTGCTCATGGTGTGAGCTGGCCTTTTACCCTGCTGTTTAGTCGAATTTCGTTAAACGATTGCCTTTGACAATATTATTAGACAAACAGGGGGAGATAAATGGTGATGGAGATATAGATAGGCTACGCCAGAAGCTACGCTATGAGTTACGCCAGAAGTCGCGCCGAAATTTAAGCATAAAAGTCGCCGCTCCAGAAGCCGCCCCAGAAGTTAAAGCTCCAGAAGATAAACTAGAAGCCGCACAAGAAGTCGCATCAGAAGTCACGAAACTTGTTGTGTGCGTAACTGCCTCAAGGTGACGACGATGTGCCTGCTTTGAGTAAAGATGTCACATCACTTGTTGTGCGTAACTGCCACAAGATAAAATCACTTGCTGTGCGTAACTGCCACAAGATGACGATGGGCTTAAAAAGGTGTTTGCCTAAAAAATTGCCAAAGTGGGAGATTGTTGCTACGTTTATTTGTTGGCATGGTTTTTTAGCGCAAATGTAAGAAGTCGTGCAACATGTTACATGACATGTGGAGCGACTTGTTGCTAGCCGAAGATTAGGAAAGTCTGAAGCTTTCCTATTTCGACGAAGCTTGGAGCGAAAGAAGAAAGGCGCCACGAAGACTTGGAGCGCAAGAGAGTGACGTCGACAAGTCAGGAAACTTCCAGCTAGCAGTTACACGTCAACAATAGGCGGCAACTCGACTTGCCTGATTTCATCAGGAAGTCAGAACAGGCAAGACGACTTCCAGCTGTCATGGAAGGCGGCAACAACTTGCCTGACTTTCCTGTTCCTGATCCGAGAAGGATTAGGAATGTGAGCTGCTATAAAAAGCCCTTGGCTTCCCATTAGCAGATCATCCGTTCTTGTTCAAACACTTGCAAGATTTCTCAGAGCTCTTAACCGTGCACCATCGGCGAGTTAAGAGGCTGATGAATATTCGATAGAACGGATCTTTGCTCCGGTCAAACATCAAGTCGCGAAGACGAAGTGTTTGGATCGGTTAGGGTTTTTGTTTGTGATTGAAGATTCACAACTCCGTCAAAGAAGACAACGACACCGAGCATAGGCTTGCTCGTAGGGTGGAATTGAGGGAATCTCAAAGACAGGGGGAGAGGCTCCTGGTCGAGGTGATTCACGGTGAGGTCTATAGTAGCTTAGAACAATAGCTTGTGTGATAGCTAGTTGGTGCTTGAAGTTGTACTATTGACTACCTATAGTGAAAAACCTTTCCATTGGCAAAGTGCCCCAAGACGTAGGTGCGGAGTCACCGAACTGGGTAATCATCTCTGGTGTCGTTGTTATTATCTGTCCATTACTTTGTTTACGGTTTCCACAAGAAGTCGATACACAAGTTAAAGACTTTGTGTTCGACTTCCTGTTGCAGCTATACGGCTTCCTTAGCTGCTTCTGTTGCAGCTATGTACTTAGCCTCTGTTGTAGAATCGACAGTTGTGGCTTCCTTAAAGCTCTTCAAGCTGAATGCTCTGCCATTTAACACGAATACAAATCCTGCTTGTGATTTGAAATCATCAGGATCTGTCTGAAAACTAGCATCAACATATCATTTAACTGCTAGTTCTCCATCCTTCCCACCATACACTAGGAATGCGTCTTTAGTTCTCCTTAGATATTTAAGGATACTCTTGACAGCAGTTCAGTGCTCCTGGCCTGGGTTAGATTGATATCTGCTGGTACAGCTTATCGCGAACAAGATGTCTGGTCTCGTGCAAATCATAGCATACATGATGGATCCCACAGCCGAAGCATATGGGATCTTACTCATTTTGCTTAGCTCATCAGGAGTCTTAGGACTCTGTTGTTTGCTGAGCTTAATGCCATGCCGCATGGGTAGGTATCCCTTCTTAGAATCAAGCATTGAGAATCTTCTCAACACCTTATCTATGTAACTACTCTGACTTAGGCCCAATATTCTCTTGGGTCGATCTCTGTAGATCTTGATGCCCAGAATGAAAGCAGCATCACCTAAGTCCTTCATCGAGAAGCATTTCCCTAACCAAGCTTTAACTGCAAGCAAGGTTGGGATGTCATTCCCGATGATCAGTATGTCATCGACATATGGCACTAGGAATACTATTTTACTCCCACTCGCTTTCTTATATACGCAAGGTTCACATTCATTTTTGATAAAACCGAATTCCCTTACGGCTTTTTCAAAACGAATGTTCCAACTCCGTGAAGCTTGCTTTAATCCATAAATGGACCTAAGCAGCTTACAAATCTTTCCGGGATTCTCTGGATCAACAAAACCCTCGGGCTGTGTCATATACACATTCTCTTTTAAGTTCCCGTTAAGGAAGGCGGTTTTGACGTCCATCTGCCATATCTCATAGTCGTAGTATGCTGCTATGGCCAGAATGAACCGGATAGACTTGACCATAGCCACAAGTGAAAAAGTCTCGTCATAATCGATACCTTGGATCTCGGTATGAGGCTAACTCTAAATGATCACGCTCTAATGATCATGGCCAGAAGGGGACCAGAGTTAGGTCATAGTATCACCAGTCAGGGGTGATATAGGACGACCCAAATCATGAGTATGTTACATAGACACAGTCATGATCATACTCATATGTCGGATCATGAAATCACATCCTCAGACCGAAGGACCATTGAGGTCAATATGTAATGAGTGACGAGTTTGACTCAGTCTAACGTCTCCTGTAAAAGGGTTACAATAACGATTTTGATTGGCTCGATCACAAGTTACATAAGTTGACTCAATGGATCGCTGAAGGATTTATCCCTCATACGGACGTGTGAGTAGATATCAGTTTAGGCTACTTGATGAGTACAACTGAAATACAATAGCATGGCCATGCAGTCGATACATAGTATCAGTTATAATTCAGTTAACTCAGAATCAAGAAACAGGACAATAGAACGAGGATGACTTGTCTATGCCTCGTGGTTTTCAAAGATATCAAGAGGATAAAAGGATAGATTCATGTATGACAAGGTTAAGTCGAAATCTCGATAATCACAAGTGTTGGGTAATCATGATGTCTTGCTAGAGGCCACTCATGATGGAAAGGGTAAAATGGTAATTTTACCAGTCCGCCGACGTGTCATGAGCCTACAGGGTCACACACTAAAGGTTGAGTAAAACGGATGGAATCGTATGGAGGAATCATGAGAGAGACAAAATTCGGTTTTGGATTAAACCGGATTAGACCGATTTCGGTTTAGGATTAAACTGGAATCAAGAACGGTTTAGCAGGACTAATTAATGATAATCTAATTAAATAGATTTAATTAAAGGGGTAATTACATGTCAATACCCTAACTTTGCTTCATTTCGAAATCAGTACCCTGACTTTAAAACTTTTTTTGCCGGTACCTGAAGTTTATTTACGTTGCAATTAAGGTAACAGCTGTTAAATATAACAGAATTTGTGTGCAAAAAGTCTAAAATGCCCTCAATAGTTTTGGTCTGTTAAACTGGTTGGATTGGTTCAATTGATATGATTATGAAATTACTATTTTACCCCCAATTTAATACTCAATTTAACTGATAAATTGAGGGCAAATTTGACTTTTCACATACACAAGTAATAAATATAATTCTTTAATATTTAAATATATATATATATTATCATTAATTAATTATTACTCATTAATTATATTATTATTATTAATTAATCATTAATTAACCCTAAACCAAAATCTAAACCTAAACCGTCGCGCACAATCGTCTCCGCCGCCACCATCGCGCGGCCGCCGCGCACGACTGTCTCCGGCCACCACTCCCGTCTCCGACCGCCGCCTCCGACCGCGGCCTCCGACCGCTTCTGCTCAGACGAGGAGTAGATCCGGCGTCTCTCCCACCACTCTCGTCTCTCTGCAGGAGGAGGCTCTCGGCGACGGCCCTCCTCGCGACGGCCGTCCTCGGCCCACGACGCCAGCCTCCCGTCCTAGCCCACCCAACCGCACGACCTCGAGCACTCGCCCTCCCTCCACGCGCCGCCACAAGCTCGTCCCCAAATCCAGCGCCTCCGCGCTCGCCTCGAACCTCCCCAGATCCATCGCCTTCGTTCTCGGTCTTGTACCCGCTAACGACCCAAAACTCCGACCCCACATTCCGCTCACTATCGGCCGGTGAGCAGGCGGCCGCGCGATGGTGGCGGCGGAGACGGTCGTTTCCGGCGGCCGCGTGATGGTGGGTAGGGGAGGGGAGGGGTTAATTAGGGTTAATTATAGTTAATTAGAGTTAATTATTGATTAATAATAATATTATATATATTTAAATATTAAATAATTATATTTATTATTTGTGTAAATGAAAAGTCAGATTTGCCCTCAATTTATCAGTTAAATTGAGTATTCAATTGGGGTAAAATAGTAATTTCATAATCATATCAATTGAACCAATCAAACCAGTTTAACAGACCAAAACTATTGAGGGCATTTTAGACTTTTTGCACAAAAATTCTGTTATATTTAACAGCCGTTACCTTAACTGCAACGTAAATAAACTTTAGGTACCGGCAAAAAAAGTTTTAAAGTCAGGGTACTGATTTCGAAATGAAGCAAAGTTAGGGTATTGACATGGAATTACCCCTTAATTAAATTAGCTAAACTGGGCCTAGCCAGAATGAGCTAAGCCAGAATGGGCTTCTCTACACAATTAATTAAAAGCTTTGGGCTTTAAGCCCATTAAGGCCTTTAATTAATTAAAGTCCAAATAAGGGTTATAAAAGGGAAATTTTCAGATCTGAAAATTAAGTGATTTATTTTACAAACCCTAGCCGTCTTCTTCTCTCTCTCCTTGCCAAGTTTCGCCGGCCCCCTTCATCCCCGCTCCGTCCGTTTTGCTTGCTTCGATCTTCTAGTAAGGATCGTTGTGAGTATCCCCGGATTGCTCTCCCCTGTGTGGACGATCTTTATCTCATGATCAATTCATGGAACTTAATTTTAATCTAGTCTATATCTCATGATCAATTCATGATCATGCAAGATCCGTATTAAAACATGGAACTTTGAGGTTAATTTCTTGTATGGGCATGAAATTAATTGTCTGGAACCCTCAAATAATTCCTTCAGTGGTATCAGAGGCTGGTTATGCATGATTTTGTATTCGAGCATGATAGGCTAGAATTAATTTTGCAATTTAATTCGGTATTGTGAATTGGAAAATTGCAAACTTTATGATTTTGGTTGATGAATTAATTGCTGGAATTTTTTTAATGTTGCTGATGTAGGGTTTTGGAGCGTTTTAGATCGTCGAGATAGCGGAAGCAATAAAAGATAATCTACTCCAAACCTTGTCCAAGAACATTTAAACCATTAAATCCCAAAGCAAAATCTATTCCACAAGATGTTTACCTTTAAGTCTTGTTTGAATCGATAAAGAAGAACGTTCGGATCTTCTTCTCTAAAGCTAGTCCACACCAAGAGGATGATCTTCAAGATCCTTCACTTAATTGCCTACTAGAACAATTAAATGAAGAACAAGAGAGCAAGATGATGAAGAGGAGAGGGGTGGCCGGCCACAATGAGAGAGAGAGAGGATTTTTGTGTGTTTTGTGACTTAATGAATTAATGAATTAAAGTCTTGCATTATAATTCATCATCCAACTCACAAGTATGGGTTAAAAGTGATTGGTATGGGCTTAAAGGTGCTTTAACCCATACCCCTTAAATCACTCACCTCTTAATCCACAATCACCAACTAAGCATGGCATTGTGTGGCCCCCACAATGGCCCACCAAGTGGGCCGGCCATATGGCCTTATTGGGCCCTTATTGGGCCGGCCACGAGGCTTCATGGGCCGAGCCCAATGGGCCCTCCCTTGTTGTCTCATGCCGCGTCCAAAAGTTGCCCGACCTTTTTGTCATTACTTATCAAACAAAGTCCGACGCGATATTCTCTCAAACCGAACCTATGGCACAAAACCTCCAGTTTTGTCCATATACTTCTCCTTAAGAAACATCCATGTTTACTTGTCTCAAGTTATCCGTCTTGTATGTGTGTGACCCTCTAGACTCATGCCACCGTTGGCAGATCAGCGCAAGACTCGCTCTTGCCCGATCCATCATAAGTGGTCTCTAGTAAAACATTATGATTACCCAAGGTGCACGATGATCGATAATTCGACTTAACCTTTGTGCGTACAAGTCACCATCCTTTTATCTCTAGATATCCCGATTGATCTCAAGGCATAGAGTCGTCTCCCTTGTTCAATCAATCATTGTTACTTGATATGCGAGATGACTGAGAAATGATAACCCGTATCATTTGCATGGCCATGCTTTTCTCTCAGTCAGTCTCCATCAAGAGGCCTTCTAACGGATATCTTTCCCATACCGTAGTATGAGGGATAAATCCCTTAGCCGTCTTTCGTGTCACTCATGCAACCCGTTCCGCCACCCAATCATGCCCTTTATAGCAATCCTTTTACAGAAAGCGTTTGGCGCAAGTTAAAGCCGTACGTTCATTGTATAGTGATCACAAAGACTCCTTGGTCTGAGGACGTCGTGACAAGCTATCGCATCTGAATATGTTTATGGCTTAATCTATGAAAACACTATTCAATGCGGGTCGTCCGATATCAATCACCTCATGATATCTATGATATGGTTCTAGGATCCCACATCCTTATGACAAGTAGAACTACGTCATTAAGAACCATCCTCATACTGGTCGCTTTTAAGGAAGCATAGGTTGACCAAGGACTCGTTAAGTGTGATCCGTACAGATTTATGGTTCTACTACTTTAGTGGTCATAAATCAGATCATGCTTAACATATTACTTCAACGCATAAGTAATATAAAGCCGTTTATATTTATACATTACAAACGATGATATTTGTACATAGACGTTTACAGGCTAATACCAATTGGACTAGGGCACAAATGCTATCAGCTGAAAATATTATTTTGATCGAGCAAGATCGGGATCGAGACCCGTGGAAGGCCGAGGCTAGCCGAGAGGCTAACCACGGCCGAACCACGGGCCGATCGGCCGGAACGGGAAGCCCGACCAGATCTGCCCGTGGCAGATCTGGCCGAGCCTCTCGGCTCCGGCCAGGGGAGGGCTTTGGCCCGACCAGATCTGGCCACGGCGCGGCTAGCCTGGCAGCTAGGGTTTCGGCCGAACCCTAATTGGCCCTCGGGTCAATTTTGGTTCGGTCAAACCAGTTGGATTTGGGTCAGATCTGACCCAGAAAAATTCAGAATTTTTCAGCAATTATTAATTAAAATTTCAGACCGGTTCGGTTTCGATAAACCAGCGCGTGAACCGATTTAATTCAGAAATTAACCGGTTTAAGAAACGGTTTAAATAAACCGTATTTTATGATTTAAATCAAGATAAAATTGGAATTAATATGCTTTCTTAATAACATGCTTGTTTGATAACATGATTGTTTGATAACACGATGTTTGCAACATGATTGCTAAGTTAGCCCGAATTTAGGATTTAATTTCGGTTTGCAACCTGCGAGTTGCTTACGGGTTGTAATTTATTAGTGACATGCGTGTCACATCATTTATTTTATTTAAATTAAATGTAATTACAAAGTCCCAAGACAAGAAGAACCTAAGAGAAGGACGGTAATCCCGAGGAGGCGTGGAGCCAGTGGGAGTCCAGGAGAATGAGGAAAGACAAGACCTAGTATAGGTTCTAGTTTATTCCAGTAGGGTTAGCGGGCTAGCTAAAGCAAATTTACATTTATATTTATGAATGTATGGATGAATGTGTGATTTAATTCTCATAAGTTCATGTTAATTAGATCATGACCCACATGTGTAAAGATTAATAATAATTAGTCAATCACGCACATGTAAACCGGAATTGAAATTATCTCTACATGGATTTGTAGATGATAAATTCAAATTAAGATCAAATTATGATCAGTGATAATGAATATTTAAAAGGCAAGTAATTTCAAGTCAAGCTAGATACCGCCCACTTTTCATCACTTCGATTAGTTCTCGGACTCATGGGTAGATACGATTAACGTGGATCCATGAGAAAGGGTTCTAATAGAAGATGGACCAGTTTGCATGGGTGCGTGCGCATTAGCGTAGTAGTCATGCAGATTGGACCATGCGTTGAAAATTGGTTGACTTAGCTGCGATTCTCAGATGATCTGAGCCAGGGTATCAGATATAGGGCAATACCGTATACACACAATGTATAAGCCCTAGCCAAGAATCACATGGAATTGTGAAAGGACTGGACTGTCCTACTCCAATGTCCAAAACTAGGGCGATGAGATTAACTCACTTTAGTTTTGGGTATGCGGAGATCTTGGTTTAGATTCAGACACAAGAATCAGAAATGTTCATAGTCAAGAGTCTCTCTTACTTCAACTTAATTAAGAATCTGATCGAATTTGTTTTCATGTATAGATTAAATGGCATCGTCGCAACCCAAATCAACACGTTCTGGCAGTGAAGCCTTAAAGCCTCTTCTGTCGAATAACAGGCTGACAGGGACCAACTTCCTGGTATGGGAGAGGAACCTAAAGCTTGCACTTCAGTATGACAGACAGGAGTATATCCTTACAGACAAACCTCTGATTGAGCCTGCAGATGATGCTAGCGAGTCCGATAAGAACGCTTATGACAAGTAGATAAGTGATCGACAAGATGTTGGCATCCTCATGGTCGAGTCCATGGAAAATGAAACCAAGGACCAGTTCATGCATCTCATGGGAGATCCCCAAGATATGATGGAAGAAATCAAAATATACTACCAAAAGAATGCCCGTGTCGAAAGATACGACACTCTTAGGGAGTTATTTTATAGCAGGCTCAATGCTGGTGAGGCAGTGAGCCCACATGTCCTTAAGATGAAGCGGCTCTTTGATCGCTTGGCCAGTCTAGGTCATAAGTTCACAGAGCAGCTGAAATCAGACATAGTCCTGATGTCGCTTCCAAAGGCTTATGGAGATGTGATCACAAATTACAATCTCCATAATATGGAAAAGACCATCAAGGAACTACATGGAATGTTGGTGACAGCAGAGAAAGACCTCATGGGCAAGACCCCTGAGGTTCTGATGGTCAATAAGGGTGTCAGTTTCAAAAGAGCTGGCAAACCTAATGGCAAGTCACCAGTCACTCCAACAAGGGCAAGGCACCAGCAGTGTCAGGTAAGGGTAAGGCGCCAATGCACCTAGCTGGCTAGATAAGGGCACCTAGAGGTCCGAGAATCCAAGCGGTTCCTAGAACCGAAGGGAGCACTTCGACCTCAGAGGTGGTCTGTTACTACGGCCAGCAGCCAGGTCATTGGAAGAAGGATTGCAGGCAGCAGAAGGATTATGTGAAGAGCTTGCAGAAGGGAGGACACCCTTCAGGACCTAGATCAGGTATTTACGTTGTTGAGTATAATCTCAACACTACTTTCTCAGACACATGGGTAGTTGATACCGGAGCAGAATCTCACATTTGTGTTAATCTGCAGGATCTGGAAAGTAAGAAGCTCCTTGGGAAAGGCGAGCGGAATCTGAGAGTCGGAGACAATAGTTCGGTGTCAACGACGGCTGTCGGTTCTGTTAGTCTTCGGATGCCCACAGGGCTTATGTTAGTATTGGACGATGTTTTATGTGTACATACATTTTGTAGGAATATTATTTCAGTGTCCAGTTTGGACAAACTTGGTTTTGTATTTGCCATAAACAATGGCTTATTTACTTTATCAAGAAATAATATCGTTTACGGCACTGCATCTATGGTTGGTGGATTATATATTTTAAATATTGATAATACTAACTATAGTTCAAACTATAACGTAAATAAGAGGTTAAAGTCGGATGACTTAAACCAGACAGTGATGTGGTACTGTCGTCTAGGCCACATAGGCAAGAAAAGCGTCTCGACACTTCATAAGTGTGGGCTCTTAAGCCCGTTTGAATTCACACCAATCGAGAGATGCGAATCTTGCATTATGGGCAAGATGACAAAGGCGCCTTTTGGCGGCTTAGGTGAAAGGGCAAGTGATCTCCTAAGCCTAATACATTCAGACGTATGTGGGCCCATGAGTACACAAGCCAGGAGAGGTTTCAGATACTTCATAACCTTTACCGACGATTTTAGTAGATATGGGTATGTCTATTTAATGAGACATAAGTCGGAGTCCTTTGATAAATTCAACGAATTCTAGAATGAAGTACAGAACCAGCTTGGTAAAAGTATAAAGGCACTTCGTTCCGATCGAGGTGGCGAATACTTAGGTCAAGAATTTCTCAGTCACCTAAGGGATAACGGTATACTCTCATAATTAACCCCGCCAGGAACCCCTCAGCTGAATGGTGTTTCCGAACGGAGGAACAGAACCCTGCTAGACATGGTTCGTTCCATGATGAGTCACGCCGACCTTCCAGTATCTTTCTAGGGCCATGCCCTAGAAACGGCCGCATTCATATTAAATCGAGTACCTACAATGGCCCTAGAAACGGTCGCATTCATATTAAATCGAGTACCTACAAAGGCAGTGGAGACCACTCCATTTGAGGTTTGGCAAGGGAAAGCTCCCAAGCTATCTTTCCTCAAGATCTGGGGGTGCGACGTTTACGTCAAGCGGTTGCTTGGTGATAAATTGAACCCAAGGTAGATAAGTGTGTCTTTGTAGGGTACCCCAAAGGAACCATGGGGTACTACTTCTACAAACCCGAGGAAAACAAAGTCTTTGTTGCTCGAGGTGGGGTTTTCTTGGAAAGAGAATTCTTATCCAAGAATCCTAGTGGGAGTCCTGTGCTTCTTGAAGAAATTCGAGAAGACACAGAACAATCTGCAGAAATTGTAGAGGTACCCGATGAGGTAAATGATCCAAGTCCTATTCCAACAGAAACTCCTGTAGGACCAAGGAGGTCTGAAAGATCTCGTCAAAACCCAGTCAGATATGGCTTCTTAGCCACAAAGGGTAATGACTTGATAGTTGTAGATCAGGATGATCCCGCAACAGTTCAGCAAGCCTTGGCCAGTCCCAACTCAAAAGAATGGTAGAATGCCATGGATGAGGAAATGAAGTCCATGAAAGACAATCAGGTCTGGAACTTAGTAGACAGCACACCTGGGATAAAACCCATAGGTTGCAAGTGGATATTTAAGTTAAAGATAGATATGGACGGAAAGCCTCAGACTTACAAAGCAAGACTGGTTGCTAAAGGTTATCGTCAAGTCCAAGGTATGGACTATGATGAGACTCTTTCACCAGTAGCTATGATTAAGTCAATTTGGATGATGTTAGCCATTGCAGCATATTTCGATTACGAGATTTGGCAAATGGACGTCAAAACCGCATTCCTTAACGGGAATTTGCAGGAGGATGTCTATATGACCCAGCCAGAAGGTTTTGTCGATCCCAAACATCCCGAAAAGGTGTGTAAGCTGCAACGATCCATTTATGGGTTGAAGCAAGCTTCCAGGAGTTGGAACTTACGGTTCGTTGAAGCCGTAAAAGAGTTCGGGTTCATCAGAAATCCAGATGAACCCTGTATCTACAAGAAGAGCAGTGGGAGTAATATAGTGTTCCTGGTGCTGTATGTCGACAATATACTGATCATGGGAAATAACATCCCAACCTTGCTTGAGACCAAAGCTTGGTTAGGGAAGTGTTTCTCCATGAAGGACTTAGGAGAGGCCGCTTACATTCTAGGGATCAGGATCTACAGAGATCGATCCAAGAGAGTATTAGGTCTAAGTCAGAGCACCTATATAGATAAAGTGTTGAGAAGATTCTCAATGCTTGACTCTAAGAAAGGGAACCTCCCGGTAAGACATGGCATCAAGCTCAGCAAGAAACAGTGTCCTAAGACACATGATGAGCTTAAGAAAATGAATGGAATCCCGTATGCCTCGGCAGTGGGATCCATCATGTATGCCATGATCTGTACGAGGCCTAACGTATCGTTTGTCCTCAACTGTGCCAGCAGATTTCAGTCTAACCCATGCCAAGATCACTGGACTGCCGTCAAGTGTATCCTTAAGTATTTGAGGAGAACAAAGGACGCCTTCTTAGTGTATGGAGGCATAGAACAATGTGGGTCAGGAGCTTCTTGAGTGGATTAGATGTACTGCCGCGAACGTCTGATCCCGGGAACTTATGTTGTGACAACACGGGGGCCGTAGCACTTGCTAAAGAGCCCAGATTTGACAACAGGACCAAGCACGTCGAGAGAAAGTATCACATCATCAGAGAGATGATTGATAAAGGTGAAGTAGAGATAATCTACGTTTCAACGCATGATAATCTAGCTGACCCCTTAACTAAGGCCCTACCGCAGCCTAAGCATGAGGAACATGTCAGGGGAATGGGTTTAGATTGGAATACCAATTGGGTCTAGGGCAAGTGGGAGACTGTTGGGTTTTGTGCCCTAGCACAATTTATTTTCAATCCAATCATGTAATAAAGATTATTAGTTGAATAAAATCGGCATTCATATTACTAAGTGTTATAGTAATATCTTAAGTATGATTTGATTTGTATCATTGATGTGTCAACACATAATAGTAGATCTACAGATCAGATAAAATCTTACTTAAGCAGTCCCCGATCAGAATAGCTTCATAAGAAGCGATCGGTATGAGGCTAACTCTAAATGATCACGCTCTACTGATCATGGCCAGAAGAGGGCCAGAGTTAGGTCATAGTATCACCAGTCAGGGGTGATATGGGACGACCCGAATCATGAGTATGTTACATAGACACAGTCATGATCATACTCATATGTCGGATCATGAAATCACATCCTCAGACCGAAGGACAATTGAGGTCAATATGTAATGAGTGACGAGTTTGACTCAGTCTAACGTCTCCTGTAAAAGGGTTACAATGACGACTGTGATTGGCTCGATCACAAGTTACATAAGTTGACTCAATGGATCGCTGAAGGATTTATCCCTCATACGGACGTGTGAGCAGATATCAGTTTAGGCCACTTGATGAGTACAACTGAAATACAATAGCATGGCCATGCAGTCGATACATAGTATCAGTTATAATTAAGTTAACTCAGAATCAAGAAACAGGACAATAGAACGAGGATGACTTTTCTATGCCTCGTGGTTGTCAAAGATATCAAGAGGATAAAAGGATAGATTCATGTACGACAAGGTTAAGTTGAAATCTCGATAATCACAAGCGTTGGGTAATCATGATGTCTTGCTAGAGGCCACTCATGATGGAAAGGGTAAAATGGTAATTTTACCAGTCCGCCGACGTGTCGTGAGCCTAGAGGGTCACACACTAAAGGTTGAGTAAAACGGATGGAATCATATGGAGGAATCATGAGAGAGACAAAATCTGATTTTGGATTAAACCGGATTAGACCGATTTCAGTTTAGGATTAAACCGGAATCAAGAACGGTTCAGCAGGACTAATTAATTATAATCTAATTATATAGATTTAATTAAATTAGCTAAACTAGGCCTAGCCAGAATGGGCTAAGCCAGAATGGGCTTCTCTACACAATTAATTAAAAGCTTTGGGCTTTAAGCCCATTAAGGTCTTTAATTAATTAAAGTCCAAATAAGTGTTATAAAAGGGAAATTTTCAGATCTGAAAATTAAGTGATTTATTTTACAAACCCTAGCCGTCTTCTTCTCTCTCTCCTTGCCAAGTTTCGGCCGGCCCCCTCCATCCCCGCTCCGTCCGTTTTGCTTGCTTCGATCTTCTAGTAAGGATCGTTGTGAGTATCCCCGGATTGCTCTCCCTGTGTGGACGATCTTTAGAGGTTACTAAATCCTATTTAGTAACAAGGAGATTTTGATTCAAGGTAATACTTAATTTTAATCTAGTCTAGATCTCATGATCAATTCATGATCATGCAAGATCCGTATTAAAACATGGAACTTTGAGGTTAATTTCTTGTATGGGCATGAAATTAATTGTCTGGAACCCTCAAATAATTCCTTCACAAGTACCCCAAGAATCTGAAGTAGATAAACTGAGATTGAGCTCAACAACAAAAATACATGATCCTGAAGATGTGGAAGCTCCACTCTTCCTAAGAAATAGCTTGTGTTTCTTACAATCCTTTTTCCAGTGCCCCAGTCCTTGGCAATAGAAGTAGATGACATCCTTCTTAGGATTCTCAACAGCCTTTGGAGCTGCTGGACCCTTAGGTTGTCGAATCTTCCCTGCTAGGTGCATAAGAGCCTTACCCTTGCCCAGGCTGGCTTTCTTGAAGCTCTCTTGCTTGTTGACCATAATAACCTCCTTGGTCTTGCCCTTGAGATTCTTTTCAGCAGTCACGAGCATACCATGAAGCTCTGTCACGGTTTTATCCATGTCATGCATATTGTAATTTCCAACGAAATCGCGATATGTCTCTAGAAGTGAATGCAGCACAAAGTCTGCAGACATTTCCTTGTCCACGGGATGACCGAGTCTGGCCAAGTGTTCCAAAAGACGTTTCATCTTAAGGACATGTGGACTGACAGGAGCTCCAGCCTTCAGCTTGCGAGACATCAGTTCACTGAAAGAGTCGTATCTTTCGACACGGGCTTTCTCTTTGAACATTTTCTCGATCTCAGCCATACAGGCTTTGGGATCATCGGAAATGTCCAAGAACTGTTTCTGCAAGTCAGGCACCATACTGCCCATCATGATGCACTGCACGTCGATCCGGTCGCTAAGGAATTCCTCGTAGGTATCCCTTAGCGCCCTTGAGGCGTTCAGTGCTGGTTAAGTAGGGGCTTGTTCCTGGGTAAGGATGTAATCCTTACGTTCATGCTTGAGAACTAGTCTCAAGTTCCGGTCCCAATCGAGAAAGTTTACGCCGTTAAGCTTATCATGCTCGATTAGTGACCTAAGCGCGCTATTACCAGAATGATTCGTGTTTACCATTTTATATCTACACAATAAACAAATTTTAATCAGTATTAATTAAAACTGAAGTTGGAGATTTAATTATAAAACACTTTCTGATTCTAACTTTAGAATCTGAACTAGGATCCCATCATACTCTCAATTGAAGTGAACAGAGGCTCACTGCTCCAATTGAGTGCATCAAGGTAGGAGTAAATCCATCTACAAGACCATGTAGTTCCTGGCTAGGGTTTGTACTTGTTAGTACGTGGCATACCCTATACTGATACCCTAGGTCAACCCTAGCAGACAATCGTAGACAAGTCTACCAAGCTTGAACTATGGATAGAACTAATGTGACTACTACGGGGAGGCGCACGCACCCACACAGAACTACCCATCTCATCCAGACTTTTTCTCTATGAATGTTACGCGGAGGCGTACCGACATCCATAGGGTTAAAGCCCTTTTGAATGCCCAAACTTGGATGGTATTACGCTTGACGTGTAATTATTTGCGTTTAAGTGAATTATAAAAGTCTGATTGTATATCGATACAATCTTAATCTGGAATCATCAATTGCAAATCCATGTAAAGATGATCCCTTAGCCGGTTACATGCGAGTCAGATTAAATTCCGATTTTAATCTTTCCGTGTGGGTGATAGCAAATCATACATAAACTTGTATATTTAAACTATCATACATTCATACATTCAAACATATAAATGTAACGATAAAATATGCATAGCTAAGCCCATCTTAAGTTCCTAAGAATCTAGCAATACTGATCCTAAAGACATGGTCTTCAAGATCCAAACTTGCTCCATTCTCGTGAACTCCCACTGGCTTCGAGCCTCCTCCAATCCGAGTCTTCCTCTTGACTTGATTCTTGTGTCGGTCTTCGTGATTAAAAATTTAAATAAATAAAATGAAATACAAATCACGACACGCAGGCCGAATTTACTACAACCCAAAATTAAGCAACACGCAGGTGGCAAAACCGAAATTAAAATGCAAATCTAATGGCTTAGCTAGCATCATGTGGAAAACATCATGTTATCAAAGATCATGTATACAATCAACATGCTTATAACATAAATAAATTTTCCAAATTTTATCTTTCTTAAGTGTGGAAAATTCTGGTTTATCGAAACCGGACGGTTTAACTGATTAATTGAATTTTGAACCGGTTCTCGCTGGTTTATCGAAACCGAACAAAATCTGAAAATTATATTTTTAGGGTTTCTAAATATTCTCGCAAACCAACCGGTTCACCTCGAATCTGGTCGAGCCGAACTGGCTAAACCGATGTCGCCCGCGGAGGCAACCACGGTGGCCGGTGAGGGCTGCCGAGGTCGCCCGCGGGGCAGACTGTGGTCAGCCACGGGAATTTGTAGGGTTTTGGAGCGTTCTAGATCATCGAGATAGCGGAAGCATTATAAGAAAATCTACTCCAAACCTTGTCCAAGAACATAAACCATTAAATCCCAAAGCAAAATCTATTTCACAAGATATTTACCTTTAAGTCTTGTATGAATCGATAAAGAAAAACGTTCGGATCTTCTTCTCTAAAGAAAGTCCACACCAAGGGGATGATCTTGATGATCCCTCACTTAATTGCCTACTAGAACAATTAAATGAAGAACAAGAGAGCAAGAACAAGAGGAGGAAGAGAGGTGGCCGGCCAAGCTAGAAGAGAGAGAGATATTTGTGAGTTGTGTGATTAAATGAATAATGAATTAAAGTCTTGTATTAGAATTCATCATCCAACTCACAAGCATGGGTTAAAAGTGATTGGTATGGGCATAAAAGTGCTTTAACCCATACCCCTTAAATCACTCACCTCTTAATCCACAATCACCAACTAAGCATGGTGTTGTGTGGCCCCCACACATGGACCCACCATGTGGGCCGGCCAAGAGGTCTTGTTGGGCCCTTAATGGGCCGGCCATGAGGCTTCATGGGCCGAGCCCAATGGGCCCTCCCGTGTTGTCTCATGCCGTGTCCAAAAGTCGCCCGACCCTTTTGTCGTTGCTTATCAAACAAAGTCCGACGCGATATCGACGAAAAAACTCAGTTTTCTCGATTCGCTAATTAGTCTCTCAAACCGAAACCATGGCACAAAACCTCCAGTTTTGTCCATGTATTGCTCCTCAAGAAACGTCCATGTTTCCTTGTCTCAAGTTATCCGTCTTGAATGTGTGTGACCCTCTAGGCTCATGCCACCGTTGGCAGATCGGCGCAAAAGATCGCTCTTGCCCGATCCATCATAAGTGGTCTCTAGTAAGACATTATGATTACCCAAGGTGCATGACGATCGATGATTCGACTCAACCTTGTGCGTACAAGTCACTATCCTATTATCTCTAGATATCCTGATTGATCACAAGGCATAGAGTCGTCACCCTTGTTTAATCAATCATTGTTATTTGATATGCGAGATGGCTGAGAACTGATAACCCGTATCATTGGCATGACCATGCTCTTACTCTCAGTCAGTCTCCATCAAGAGGCCCTTTTAACGGATATCTTTCCCATACCGTAGTATGAGGGATAAATCCCTTAGCCGTCTTTCGTGTCACTCATGCAACCCGTTCCGCCACCCAATCATGCCCTTTATAGCAATCCTTTTACAGAAAGCGTTTGGCGCAAGTTAAAGCCGTACGTTCATTGCTTAGTGATCACAAAGACTCCTTGGTCTAAGGATGTCATGAAAAGCTATCGCATTTAAATATGTTCATGGCTTAATCTATGAAAACACTATTCAAAGCGGGTCGTCCGATATCAATCACCTCATGATATCTATGATATGATTCTAGGATCCCTCATCCCTATGACAAGTAGAACTACGTCATTAAGAACCATCCTCATACTGGTCGCTTTAAGGAAGCATAGGTTGACCAGGGACTCGTTAAGTGTGATCCGTACAGATTTATGGTTCTACTAATTTAGTGGTCATAAATCAGATCATGCTTAACATATTACTTCAACACATAAGTAATACAAAACCGTTTTATATATATATTACAAATGATGATATTGTACATAGACGTTTACAGGCTAATAGCAATTGGACTAGGGCACAAATGTTATCAATCTCCCACTTGCCCCTAGTTCCAATCTAAGTCCCAGTCTATACCCATTGACCTAACATGTTTATCATGTTTTGCTTGTGGAAGAGCCTTGGTCAAGGGGTCGGCTGTTTTATCATCAGTTGCAACGTAGTGGATCTTCACGTCAACTCTAGCAACTATGTCGCGGATTATGTGATACTTTCTAAGTACATGTTTGGATCTGTCATGTGCCCTGGGTTCCTTAGCTTGCGCAATGGCCCCGGTGTTGTCACAATATAAGTCTACTGGGTTAGATGGGTTTTTAATTACACCTAACCCAGCCATGAAACTCCTGATCCATACAGCCTCTTTTTCCGCTTCAGATGCAGCAATGTACTCAGCTTCGGTCGTAGAGTCGGCAATGGTATCCTGCTTCTTGCTTTTCCAGCTGAATGCTCCACCGTTCAACGTAAACACATATCCCAACTGACTCTTAAAGTCATCGGGGTCTGTCTGGAAACTAGCGTCGACATATCCTTTGACGACGAGATCATCATTTCTCCCCCCGTATACAAGAAAGGCGTCTTTGGTTTTTCTCAAATATTTGAGAATTGCCTTGACAGCCATCATGTGTGCCTCACCGGGTTTGGATTAATGTCTACTGGTAAAGCTTAGGGCAAACGAGACTTCCGGTCTCGTACATATCATGGCATACATTATGGACCCTATAGCCGAAGCATATGGGATCTCATTCATTCTTGCTAGCTCTGCAGGTGTCTCAGCACACTGCTTCTTGCTAAGCTTTATGCCATGACGCATGGGCATCAATCCTTTCTTTGAATCTTGCATTGAGAATCGTCTCAACACTTTGTCTATGTAGGTGCTTTGACTTAAGCCCAAGACCCGCTTGGCACGGTCTCTATATATCTTGATCCCCAAGATGTAAGAGGCCTCACCTAAGTCCTTTACTGCGAAACACTCACCTAACCAAGTCTTTGTTAAGAGCAAGGTAGGGACATCGTTTCCAATGAGCAGTATGTCATCAACATAAAGCACCAAGAAGACTACATTGCTCCCATTTGCCTTTTTATACACGCAAGGTTCATCATCGTTTTTGACGAAGCCAAACTGTTTCACTACTTCATCAAAACGCTAATTCCAACTCCGAGATGCTTGCTTTAAACCACAGATTGATTTGAGCAACTTGCAAATCTTTCCCTTATTCTTTGGATCCTCAAAACCCTCAGGCTGGGACATATAAACGTCCTCAGCTAACATCCCGTTGAGGAAGGCGGTTTTGACATCCATTTGCCATATCTCATAGTTGTGATACGCTGCTACGGCAAGTAGAATGCGGATAGATTTGACCATAGCTACTGGAGAAAAGGTCTCTTCATAGTCAATTCCGTGGATTTGTCTATAACCTTTTGCTACCAGTCTTGCTTTATAGGTCTGAGGTTTGCCATCCATGTCTATCTTTATTTTAAAGATCCATTTACACCCTATGACTTTTACGTCAGGGGTATGATCCACCAACTGCCACACTTGATTATCTGACATGGATTGCATTTCTTCCCTCATGGCTTCAAGCCATTTCTCAGAGTCGGTTCCGTCCAAGGCCTCTCGAAAGGTAGCTGGATCATTGTCCACTAATACTAAACCATCACCTTCAGTTACTAAGAAACCGTATCTGACAAGTGCATGACTTATCCTTTCAGACCGCCTCGGACCGTCCTCATTAACTGTAGCTATTGGTTCTTGCTCAATGACCACTTCTGGCTCTACTTCTTCTAGTGGGTCGTCTAGTGGTTCCCGAGTGACCATTACATCTAGAACTTCATCAAGATGAACAACCCTCCCACTGACTGTCTTGGAAATGAACTCTTTTTCCAAGAATGTCCCACCCCGAGCAACAAAAACTTTATTTTCGCTCGGTTTGTAGAAGTAGTATCCTTTTGGTTCTTTTGGATATCCGACGAAAGTGAACTTATCTGATCTCGGTTCGAGCTTGGTTGCAAGCAACCGTTTTACATAAGCCTCGCAACCCCAGATTTTTAGGAAGGACAAAACGGGTTCCTTCCCGTACCATGTTTCGAATGATGTCCCTTCCACTGCTTTCGACGGAGCCCTGTTTATTATGAAAGCGGCCGTTTGCAGAGCATAACCCCAGAAGGAGATCGGGAGATCAGTGAGACTTAACATTGATCGAACCATATCTAACAATGTTCGATTCCTCCGCTCGGACACACCATTAAGTTGCGGTGTTCCTGGCGGAGTCTACTGAGATAGTAGTCCACCTTGAGTAAGATAACTAAGAAACTCCTCGGATAAGTATTCTCCACCCCGATCAGAACGGAGTGCCTTGATACTCTTTCCGAGTTGGTTTTCTACTTCAGTCCTAAACTCTTTGAATTTATCAAAAGCTTCGGACTTATGTCTCATGAGATAGACATAACCATATCTACTGAAATCGTCAGTAAATGTGATAAAGTAGCCTAAACCACCTCTGGCTGGTGTACTCATTGGTCCACATACGTCTGAATGTATTAGACCCAATAGATCACCTGCCCTCTCACCTAAACCAGTGAAGGGCGCTTTAGTCATCTTGCCCATTAAACAAGCTTCGCATCTATCAATCGTTTAGAATTCGAATTGACTTAGAAGTCCGTGCTTATGAAGCGCTGAGATGCGTTTCTCATTTATGTGACCTAGACGACAATGCCAGATAAGAGTTTGGTCTAAATCATTAGCTTTAAACCTCTTAGCATTTACATTATAGAGCATGTTGGATCTCGAGTTTTGCATATTCAATATGTATAAACCTCCAACAGTGTGAGAATTGCCATAATACATGTTGTTGCGCATAATATCAAAAAACCCGTTCTTAATATTAAAATAATAACCCTCTTTTTCAAGAAGAGAAATTGAGATAATATTCCTGCTGAAAGCAGGTACGCAAAACACATCATTAAGTTCAATTACAAGCCCACTGGGCAAAACAAGGTTCACAGAACCCACGGCAGTTGCAGCAACTCGGGTATTGTTCCCAACTCTTAGGTCCACCTCGTTTTCCCCCATATCTCTTCTACTGTGTAACACCTGCATATCCGCACAGACATGAGACTCAGCTCCAGTGTCTAGTACCCAGGTATTAATTGTAGAAAGATATAGCTCTAATGGAATACCTGATGAAGCAGCGGCCCCACCGCCCTTCTTCTGGTCCTCCTTCATCTGCTGACAGTCTTTCCTCCAATGACCAGGCTTTTGACAGTAGTAACAGACCGACTCCTTTGCCTTCCCTTTGCCTTGTACGGGCATGGGAGGTCTAGGAATAAATGGTCGTCTGTTCTTCCCTGCCAGGTGCTTTGGGCCTTTACCCTTGCCACCACCAGCTTTGAAGCTGGGCCCTTCTTGACCATAAAGACATTTTTGGGCGAACTGCCCCTTATGCTCTTCTCGGCAGTCACTAGCATGTTGTGCAACTCCGACGCGGTCTTGTCCATATCATGCATGTGATAGTTCATGACGAACCCACCATATGCATGAGGAAGGGATTGCAGAATAAAATCCGCAGCCATTTCCTTTTCCATAGACATACCGATACTAGTCATATGGTCAAAATGCCCCTTCATCTGTAGTACGTGAGGACCTACAGAGCTGCCTGCTGACATCTTGCAGGTAATGAGTTCTCGGAGAACAGTGTATTTTTCAATACGTACTTTCTCCTTGAACATATCCTTGATCTGTGCAAACATTGAAAACGGATCATGGGATAGCTCCATAAACTGCTTCTGGAGGTCCGATTCCATGCAGCCCAGCATGACACATGCAACGTCGATAGAGTCGCTAAGGTGTTTCTGGTACGCATCCTTAACGACCCTCGTTTCGTTGGCAGCTGGCTCCTCCGGGATAACCTTATCAAGGACGTACTCCCTGCGTTCCAACTTTAACACAAGTCGTAAATTTCTGACCCAGTCCAGATAATTTGTTCCATTGACTTTACACTTTTCGAGTATAGTCCTCAACGACAAATTAGACAAGTTTGTTGAATTACTAGCCATTTCTACATGAAGAAAGTAAATTTAATCAGAATGGTTGAATAAATTTACGAAGATTCGAATTAAACACCAACCATAAGATTCTAAGATTTAGAATCTTAAACCAAGATCCCTTATTCGTCATTTGAAGTGCGCTAAGGCGCACTGCTCCAATTGACTTATTTAGGTAGGACGTCCGTCCAATTACAACCCGTGTAACTCTTAGTCAGGGTATGTGCAAAAACACACGGCTTACCCTTCCGATGCCCCAGCTCGACCTCAGGCCAAGAATCGTGGTTGAGTCAACCAACCTTCACTAACGAGTTAACTTTGTGCAGATGCTCCGCTAAGGCGCACGACATCCCACAAAGTTTACCGTTCCCATCTAGAACCCATTCGATCGATGCTCCGCTAAGGCACACGACACCGATAAAATGTTTCTACATGGGTGTGAATTTGGGTGGCATCTCACTTGACTCAAATGAGCTTGTAATTTGGTTGTGTTTAATAATTCGAAAGTATTTGGTACAATTACGAACCCGTCATTAACAACCCGTGTTGTGACGTTTCTAATTGTATCACATACTATCTTCATTTGAATCCGTCATTTGCAACCCGTGCAAACACGTTTCAAATTTGAACTCATCCATCACAACCCATGCGATGATAGTTCACAACGCTTTAAACATGCAATCAATTAAAGTTGATTTTAATCTTTGCATGTGAGGTGATGGCTTATAAACTTATAAGCTAATTATGCAAGCATGTTATTAATTAAATAATTCATGCAAGCATTCATAAAGCGTTAAATATGCATTTTATAGCCCATCCGAAGCTTAGGATTCTACGAGTCTTCACATATTCTCGTCTTTCTCATTCGGGCTCCCACCAGCTCTTGGACTTCCTCCAAGACCGTCATTGTGCTCGATTTTCCATCCTTCTCGTCTTTGAGTAATAATTACAGTTAATACTCGGTTCTAAGACCGGATCAAAAATAATTACACTTTATGGGCTCGAATAAAAGAATAATTACACGCTAACACTAACGGTATGCAAACCGTGAAAGCGGTAAAATCTAATGGGCTATTAATGCATCATACATTTCATCACATCATCCAACATGTTATCACACAAACATGTTATCAAATAATATGCAATAATTCCGGTTTTAATTTTGCCAAGTTGCTTGGTCGGGTTTATCAAAACTAGACCTTTTCGAAAAACGGTTTATCGAAACCGATTAAATTTTGAAAGTTTTCGAAATATTGGATCGCGAGTTCGTAACATGGATCAAACACAACGCACGAACCAAGTCGGGCCAAGCCAATGGGCCGAAAGCCCATTGGGCCGAGCCCAACTAAACACGGCCCAGTTTTGGGCCTTGGAAGGCCTAAACCGGTCTTGCCGCCACTCTCGGCCTCACCAGAGAGTGGGGACGGGCTCGGTCACCGCCGGCCTCCCCGGCCTCCGGTGACCTCCGTCCGGTACCTCCGATCCGGCTCCCCGAGAGTCTCTTCTCGGACCCGACAAATCCAATAATTTCCGAAAAATTCCAAATTCAATATATTTTCAAAAATAACATATTTCATGCAAATATCCCAAAAAGCATTAAAATCATGTTATCAACAATTTGGCATGCAAATAATCACAAAACCGAAATAAATTCAACAAGACAAAGATTAAGAGGGTAACCACCCTCTGATACCACTGTAGGGTTTTGGAGCGTTCTAGATCGTCGAGATAGCGGAAGCATTATAAGAAAATCTACTCCAAACCTTGTCCAAGAACATAAACCATTAAATCCCAAAGCAAAATCTATTTCACAAGATATTTACCTTTAAGTCTAATATGAATCGATAAAGAAAAACGTTCGGATCTTCTTCTCTAAAGCAAGTCCACACCAAGGGGATGATCTTGATGATCCCTCACTTAATTGCCTACTAGAACAATTAAATGAAGAACAAGAGAGCAAGAACAAGAGGAGGAAGAGAGGTGGCCGGCCAAGCTAGAAGAGAGAGAGATATTTGTGAGTTGTGTGATTAAATGAATAATGAATTAAAGTCTTGTATTTGAATTCTTCATCCAACGCACAAGCATGGGTTAAAAGTGAATGGTATGGGCTTAAAAGTGCTTTCACCCATACCCCTTAAATCACTCACCTCTTAATCCACAATCACCAACTAAGCATGGTGTTGTGTGGCCCCCACACATGGACCCACCATGTGGGCCGGCCAAGAGGTCTTGTTGGGCCCTTAATGGGCCGGCCATGAGGCTTCATGGGCCGAGCCCAATGGGCCCTCCCGTGTTGTCTCATGCCGTGTCCAAAAGTCGCCCGACCCTTTTGTCGTCGCTTATCAAACAAAGTCTGATGCGATATCGACGAAAAAACTCAGTTTTCTCGATTCGCTAATTATTCTCTCAAACCAAACCCATGGCACAAAACCTCCAGTTTGGTCCATGTATTGCTCCTCAAGAAACGTCCATGTTTCCTTGTCTCAAGTTATCCGTCTTGAATGTGTGTCACCCTCTAGGCTCATGCCACCGTTGGCAGATCGGCGCAAAAGATCGCTCTTGCCCGATCCATCAATCATTGTTACTTGATATGCGAGATGACTGAGAAATGATAACCCGTATCATTTGCATGGCCATGCTTTTTCTCTCAGTCAGTCTACATCAAGCGGCCTTTTAACGGATATCTTTCCCATACCGTAGTATGAGGGATAAATCCCTTAGCCGTCTTTCGTGTCACTCATGCAACCCGTTCCGCCACCCAATCATGCCCTTTATAGCAATCCTTTTACAGAAAGCGTTTGGCGCAAGTTAAAGCCGTACGTTCATTGCATAGTGATCACAAAGACTCCTTGGTCTAAGGATGTCGTGACAAGCTATCGCATTTGAATATGTTCATGGCTTAATCTATGAAAACACTATTCAAAGCGGGTCGTCCGATATCAATCACCTCATGATATCTATGATATGATTCTAGGATCCCTCATCCCTATAACAAGTAGAACTACGTCATTAAGAACCATCCTCATACGGGTCGCTTTAAGGAAGCATAGGTTGACCAGGGACTCGTTAAGTGTGATCCGTACAGATTAATGGTTCTACTACTTTAGTGGTCATAAATTAGATCATGCTTAACATATTACTTCAACACATAAGTAATACAAAGTCGTTTTATATATATATTACAAACGATGATATTGTACATAGACGTTTATAGGCTAATGAAAATTGGACTAGGGCACAAATGCTATCAGAACGACCATGGTAGCCCGCGAGGGCAGCCATGGTCACCCCTAAGGCAGACCATGGTCACCCGCGAGGCAACCCTTGTGGCCCTCACGAGCTGCCATGGTCGCCCGCATGGGCAGAACGTGGTCGCCCGCGAGGGCTGCCATGGTCGCCCGTAGGCGACCCTCGTCAGCCCTTGGTGCTGACCATGGTCTGCCCTAGGGCATGTCATGGTCCACCAAGGGTCTCGACCTGGTCGGCCATGGTTAACCCGAAAGACCAAAAAAAAATTATTTTCCAATTTTCCAAAATCAATCGAATCTGAAATTTTTTTTGATTCACATGCATGCTAAGGTGATGAACACATATATACTCAAAAAAAATCAGATTTAAACATGTACAAGAATACACAACAACCATGGCTCTGATACCATTGAAAGAGATCACCACGGGTTCTGATATTCGATAAATATCATATCGAAATAAAGCTTGATCTTAATGTAAATTCAACAAGTTATATATTTATCACCATGGCTCTGATAAATATCATGCAGCGGACGTTATGTAACCGTGGTGATCGAAATAAAGCTTGATCTTAATGTAAATTCAACAAGTTATATATACCTTTTTGAACCTGAAAATTACCTCTTCTAATCGATGAAAACACAAGCTTAGTGTTTCTCTATTAGGTCCACACAAGCACCACAACCGAAGAAGGATTTTCACTCAAACTTTTTGCTATGAATTTGAGAGAAACTTGACAACAATGGAGGAAGATGGGAGTGGTTGCTTAAAATTAGAGGAAGTTATCAAAATATTGGAATTTTAATTTGAAAAAATAATATTGAATTTTCAAATCAAAATTGCATATCCATCCTCCATAAACCCTCTATTTTCATTTGTTCCCATTCATCACTTAAATCCCTAAATGGGCTTCAAGCCCGTTTAACCAAAACCCAAATCAAACCCATTAAATTGAGTTCTAATTTCGGTTTAGACGAAACGGTTCATTTTTCTCGAATTGATTTCTTCAACCGTCTAGTTAAAACCTTAGGCCAGAAATCTAACGAATCGTTCTCAATTTTCATCTATAATTAATTGTCATGTATCGTGCTTAATGCGTGTGACCCTCTAGGCTCACGAGCAATTGGCAGATTGGTAAAATTACTATTTTACCCTTTCCATCATAAGTAGCCTCTAGCAAGACATTATGATTATCCAATATTCTTGATTATCGATTATTCGACTTAACCTGTTATCGTACATGTCACTGTCCAGATTAATCAATAGGCATAGAATGGTCATCCTAATTTATCAATCACTGTTTCTTGATATCTGAGATGACTGAAAACTGATACTAAGGTATCACCTGCACGGCCGTGCTCTTTCTTTAGTCATACTCATCAAGTGGCCTAAACGGATATCTTTCTCATACCGAAGTGTGAGTAATAAATCCCTCAGACGCCTTTCGAGTTCACTAGTGCAATCAATATCAAAGCCAATCGAAGCCGTTATAGTTACCCTTTTATAGATAACATTAGACTAGGTCAAACTTAGGTATTCATTACATAGTGTACACAAAGACTCCTTGGTCTTAGGATATAATGACAAGCTACGATATATGAGTATCTCATGACTGGATCTATGCAGCATACTCACAATTGGGTTTTCCGATATCATCGACCTGATGGTATCTATGATATAACTCCGGCACGCACTTTGCCATGATCAGTAGAGCATGATCACAATGAGTTAGTCTTATACTGATCGCTTCAGAAGAAGCTTAGCTGATCAGGGACTTTATCGAATGCAATTCTTTCTGATCTGTAGTTCTACTATAAGTTGTTACACACATTATGACATAAATCAAATCACATTAGATATATTACTACAACACATTAGTAATATTATGCCTTTTATTATGTAGAATAATGATGTCTGTTACAATATAGATTGAGGAATTATATTGGACAAGGGCACAAACCTAACATTCCTAACTCACCATGCTTAAAAGAGGCTCTACTGGTAGATGGCCTGACAGCCAACCTCATCAGCATCAGTCATATATGTGATCTGGATCTAGATGTCAACTTCACTAATAACAAATGTACTGTCAAAGACGAACACCAGAAGGAAGTCATGATAGGTCACAGGTCTCTTGATAACTGTTATTTATGGTCTCCAACAGTCCCAACCTCGCCAACCAAGTGCTTTTTATCCAAAGCTCAAGAGTCGAAGCTATGGCATCAAAAACTTGGTCACATCAATTTGAGGAGCATGCAGAAGATTATCTCTGAAAAGGCGATCATTGGAGTCCCCAACGTCAAGATTGTTGAAGGAAAAATTTGTGGAGAATGCCAGATTGGCAAACAAGTTAAAACGTCACACAAGAAGGTACAACATCTTACTACTTCTCATGTTTTAGAACTTCTATATGTTGACCTTATGGGTCCTATGCAAGTGGAAAGTCTAGGAGGAAAGAAGTACATATTTGTCTGTGTCGACGACTTCTCAAGGTACACCTGGGTAGACTTTATTAAAGAAAAGTCAGACACCTTCTCAGTCTTTGAAGCCCTATGTCGGAGAGTTCAACGAGAAAAAGGAGAAGCCATTGGCAAAGTCGTCTGACTCATAAGTGATCATGGAAAGGAATTTGAAAACATCAGCTTCGCAAACTTCTGTGATGCTGAAGGAATAGCTCATGAATTCTCTGCCCCCATCACTCCTCAGCAGAACAGGATCTTGGAAAGGAAAAATCGCACTCTTCAAGAAATGGCCAGAGTCATGATGCTAGCCAAAGACATCCCGCAGGACTTCTGGGCTGAGGCTCTGAGTACGGCTTGTCATATTCATAATAGAGTGACCCTCCGCCCTGGAACATCGCTCACTCTTTATGAAATATGGAGGGGGAGAAAGCCTAATGTCAAATATTTTCATGTCTTTGGATCGATATGCTACATACTTGCAGATAGGGAACCTCAACGCAAACTTGATCCTAAAAGCAATGAAGGCATCTTCCTTGGCTATTCCAGAAATAGTCGGGCGTTTCGTGTATTGAACAAAGGCACCCGGTCTATCATGGAATCCATCAATGTAGTGATTGATGACAGTTATGAGCAACCTAGTGACGATGAGGAAGAAGTACTAAAATTTCTCAGGAGAAGTGAGAACCGAAGATCGCAACAAAGAATCTGAAGTGGAAAGCCAAAACATCTCTGACAAAGAGGCACCCCCCATCACGGAACAGAGAGCTCCGTCCAGAAGAATTCAGAAGAATCACCCATCCCAGGATGTGATAGGAGACATCAATGAAGGAGTGCAGACTCGACAGAAGGCGCCTATAAACTACAAAGAGATGATAGGTAACATCTGCTTTATTTCTAAAATTGAAACAAAGAATATACAAGAAGCCATAAATGATGAATACTGGGTTTGCGCCATGCAAGAAGAATTGGTTCAATTTGCAAGGAATGAAGTCTGGGAACTAGTACCCAAGCCAGACAATATCAATATTATTGGAACAAAGTGGATATTTAAAAACAAGACTGACGAGCAAGGAAATATCACTCGAAACAAAGCAAGACTGGTGGCACAAGGATACACACAAGAAGAAGGAGTTGACTTCGAAGAAACCTTTGCTCCAGTAGCCAGATTGGAAGCCATCCGACTTTTTCTCGGCATAACTTGCCATCACCGGTTCAAACTCTACCAGATGGATGTAAAGAGTGCCTTCCTCAATGGAAATCTAAACGAAGAAGTCTATGTTGCTCAACCTAAGGGATTTGAAGATCATGATTCTCCTCATCATGTCTACAAACTAAAGAAAGCTCTCTATGGCCTCAAACAGGCACCATGAGCATGGTATGAACGTCTTACCCAATTCCTAGTACAGAATGGCTATATTCGAGGGGGAGTAGACAAAAGTATCTTTGTGAAAAAGGAAGGAAGTGACATCATGATTGCCCAAATATATGTCGATGATATCGTATTTGGAGGGATGTCAGACAAGATGGTGGAACGTTTCGTACAACATATGCAGTCCGAATTTGAGATGAGTATGGTTAGAGAGCTCACATACTTCCTAGGCTTCCAGATCAAACAGATGAAAAATGGAATATTTATCTCCCAAAGCAAATATACAAAGAATATTGTGAAGAAATTCGGGTTGGAAAAGACTTCAAACAAAAGAACCCCCATTGCCACTCATGTCAAATGCACAAAGGACGATCTTGGAGAACCAGTTGAACAAAGCCTCTATCGAAGCATTATTGGAAGTCTTCTCTATCTCACAGTAAGTCGACCCGACATTGCTTTTTCAGTAGGAGTCTGTGCTCGATATCAAGCCAATCCAAAAGCCAGTCACTTGACTCATGCCAAGAGGACAATAAGGTACATCTCGGGAACCTCTGAATTGGGTTTGCTATACTCTTTTGATACCTCTCCCACTCTTATTGGATACTGTGATGCTGACTGAGCGGGAAGCACACAAGATCGAAGAAGTACCTCTGGAGGTTGTTTCTATCTGGGGAACAATCTTGTGTCTTGGTTCAGCAAAAAGCAAAATTGTATTGCTCTGTCTACAGCTGAATCCGAGTATATTGCAGCTGGAAGTAGTTGTACTCAGCTTTTGTGGATGAAACAGATGTTGGCAGAGTATGGGGTCAAACAAGAAGTCATGACTTTATTTTGTGACAACATTAGTGCAATCAATATCTCGAAGAATCCAGTTCAACACAGCAAAACCAATCATATTGATATCAGGCATCACTTTATTCGAGAGCTTGTAGAAGACAAGAAGATAAAATTTGAATACCTACCTACTAAGAAACAAATCGCTGATATCTTCACAAAGGCGCTAGATCCTAACAAGTTTGAAAGTTTGAGGTCATCCCTTGGACTTTGCTGCCTTGAGTAACCAGAAGACAAGAAAGAACAGAGGGAGCTTTTTGCTGATTTTACTCTCTCTCTATCAGGACCAACAAGGGTCCACAAAATCAAACCGGGCCCAATTCCTTTGTCATAGCCCAGTTGTAATCCGTCCCTTTTTAAAATTCAAAAAGGGAAAACGGAATGATTGTAATCTGACAGTCAACCAATCAACACTCAATCTTTTCGACTTCCGTGTAGAAAAGCTCTGCAGACCCCTTCCATCTTCCCAAAACGCTTAGGGCACCGCAAAATCAAAATCATTGTGCATCTGTAGCTGCTCCTTCTTCCCTTCAGAGAACAACTCCAGTGGTCGGAACCAGAAGCGAAGGAGTTCCATCTGCCTCCAAGAAACTGCGAATCCAGATGAGGGTAAAGATGATTGCTAGAAAGTTATCTGCAAATAAACATCGAGTAAAGAATCGAGGAGGGAATTCTCCAGGAGAGGGCTCTGAAAACCCTAAAGGCGCAACAGCTTCGCTTCCAACTATCGCATCTGTGGAGGTTATTCCCACCGTTGAGAAGGACAACATCTTACGCGCGACTGCTAACGTTGAAAAAGAGGGCTCACAATCTACTCAAACGCCTCTAAAAGGTAATCCTTCCATCTCGTCGATAGTAGAACCAATAGAAAAAGATCAAAACAAAGAAATTTTAGGGACCTCTATCCCTGAAATTCCTATCACGAGTTGCGAGAATACATCCGATCTTCCAAAATCAACACTTGAAACAGAGAAACCTCTGGTAGACGAAGCCATGCAGAAAATCGATAGTCCTCTTGTCGCTCCGAACAGTAGTTCAGGGCTGAATGGAGATACGGAAGCTATACCAGAAGTCCACCAACCTTTAGCCGATCTTGTCAACACAGAAGAAATAGATACGGCCAAGACCGTGGAAGAAGAAGTTACACGAGAGGACAGAACGCCTCTGAAAGAATCTGTGCCCAAAGGGCTTAAGAAAAGAAAACAACCAAAGAGAAAGCTGATTGATGAAGAAGAAGAACCACCAGTGCCAAGAAGACTAACCCCGAAAAGAAAGGCTACAGAAAAAGGAGGAGCACCTGCTCCTAAACAAGTAAAGAAGTTAAGAAAGAAGTCATCTACTTCAGTAACAACCCTTGCTCCAGAAGAAGAAGAGGAGGAAGAAGAAGAGGAAACTCGTGCCTTACCCCCACGGGTCAAGAAGTCTATGGGAGGTCTGAAACTCCCCAAAAACGTCCCAAAAGCCCCAACCAACAATGTCTCATTTCACTTAATAGACAATGCTGTCAAGTGGCAATACGTGTACCAGCGCAACATCTACCCGGAGAGAGAGCTCTCTACAGAAGCTCAAGGAATGAACGCAGTTGTGGAACTTCTCCGTGGCTCAGGCCTAACCAACACGGTCATCAACATCGGACCGTTCTACCCAGCGCTGGGCAAGGAGTTCATCGTCAATCTCTCAAGTGGGTTTAATGACCCAGAAGACGCGGAGTATAGAAAGGTCTTTGTTCGAGGAAAGTGCTTTGAAATATCTGCCTCCACTATCAATGCTTATCTAGGCAGAGCGGCCCAAGAAGTCACTCTAGACGTCCCTCACTTGAACAAAGTGGCTTTTGAGATCACTAGAGGAAGGAAAAAGGTTTGCCTCAGCAATTCTATCTCATGTCCCATCCCAAGACTCGATCTTGTCAGGTATTCGAGATGTCCCTTCAACTTTAGGATGTGGGGACTTACAGAGCGGCCTGCTGACATTTTGCAGGAGAGGAGTTCCTTGAGAATGACGAATCTTTCGAGTCAAGCCTTCTCCTTGAGCTTAACCTTTATTTGCCTCAGCATGGAAAAAGAGTCCTCGAACAGTTCCATAAACTTCTTTTGGAGGTCTCCCTCCAAGCAGTCTAACATCACATACGCCACATCCCGAGAATCGCTAAGGTGCTTCCTCAATGCATCTTTAACGGACCTTATGACGTTGAGTGTTAGTTCCCCATGGATAGCCTTGTCAAGGACGTATTCCTTGCGTTCCAACTTGAAAACAATAGTTCCTGTCCCAGTCCAGATAATTTGTCCCATTGAGATTACCCTTCTCGAGGATATTCCTCAACGTCAAACTATTCGCGTTCGTTGAATTATTTGCCATTTAATCTACACGAGGAAAGTAAATTTAATCCGAAAGTTGAATAAATTTACGAAGATCCTGAATAAACTTTCAACCATTCGATTCTAAGTTAATATAATCTAAAAAAAAGACTCATGATTCGTGAATAGAAGTACGCTAAGGCGCACCGCTCCAATTCACTTATTTAGGTAGGACATGTATCCAATTACACCCCGTGCAATTGGGTCCAATTACAACCCGTGTAATTCTTGGCAGGGATCTGTACAAAAGTACACGGCATACCCTTTCTGACACCCTGGCTCGACCTTGGTCGAGAATCGCAGTTAAGTCAACCAAATCGTGTATGCAAAGTCCGATAAAGATGCTACGCTAAGGCGCACGACATATAGATAAAACTTTAGCAAACTTGTATAGAGCGCACTTTCGAACATGCTCCGCTAAGGCGCACGACATCAACAAAGTGGAGAACTGTACAAGCTTATGATTTTGGGTTGGTGTCTCACTTGACTAAAAATTATTTGTAATTGGTTGAGTTTAAATCAATTATATTCGATACAATTAGGAAACCGTCATCAACAACCCCTGTTATGACGTTTCTAATTTATCTCACATTATCTTCTTCGAAATCATCATTTACAACCCGTGCAAAGACGTTTTCAAATTTGAACACATCCATTACAACTCGTGCGACAATGGTTCACAACGCTTTTAACATGCAAATAATTAATCCGGTTTTAATCTTTGCATGTTGGTGATAGCTTAAATTAAAATAAGCTAAGCATGCTCGCAATTCAATTTATCATTCAAATAAATTCTAGCAAGCATTAAAGCGTTAAATATGCATAAATAGCCCAAGATAAAATCCTAAGTATTCTATGAGACGAAGACTCCATGAGCTCTTCTCGTCATCACCACTTAGGGCCCCTCCCACTAGCTCGTGGACATCCTGCAAGATTGTCAATGTTCTCGGTTTCCATCCCTCTCGACTTGAGTAATTAACTACAATTAATACTCGATACTAGATTGGGTGAAAGAATAATTACACTTTATCACTAGCGGTTCGCATCCCGCATAAAATAATAATTTACACGCTACAATCTAACGGTTCGTATACCGTTTTAAAAGCGATAAATAATTAAACGCTATTGGGCTATCTATGCACCATGCATATCATCTCATGACATAATATGTTATCACACAAGCATATTGTCATATAAGATGCAATTTCGGTTTTAATTTTCATGTCCAAGTTGCTCGGTCGGGTTTATCGAAACTAGACATTTTCGAAAAATCGGTTTATTGAAACCGTTTAAATCTAAAAATTTTCAAAATATTGGAGTGCGGGTTTGTGCCACGAATCAAACACCGTGCGTCAAACCACCCAGGCCCAAACCAAATGGGCCGAAATCCACTTGGGCCGAGCCCCTACGCACCGACGCGCTAGGGTTTGGAAACCCTAGCCGTCGGACCTCCACCACCGGCCTCGGCCACTTGCTAGCCACTACCGGGGCTGAAGCGGGGTGAGCACGTCACCGTGACCATCTAATAGCCACGGCACAGCCCTGCTCTAACAAGCCGAAGCCCCCGCCCGGTCCCCTTTTACCAGCTCCCCGAGAGTCCCGTTTCCGGCGACCCGACAAATCCATTTTTGTCGAAAATTTCCAGATTTGATAATATGTTTAAAACTTCATTTTCATGAAATATAAAACTCGTATACAAGAATTAAACATATTATAGCAACAAGCATGCAAAACAACACCGAAAACGATTCAAACATAGATTCTAGAGGGTAACCGTCCTCTGATACCACTGTAGGGATTTTGGGCTCACCAAAACGTCATGGCAGCGGAACCAACAACAATTATAACCCAAAATTTGTCCAAGATCGTGAAACCATTAAATCCCAAGGCAAAAGCAAAATCAGAAGATTTTACCTTTCGGTTTGATCGTGAATCTGCCCAGCAGAAAAATGTGACTTTGAAGCTCCATATCTCGAGCTAAAAATCTCCAAATGCTTCGGTATTTTCTGGAGAGTGAAGCCCAGCCAATTCTCCACAACTTTCATGTTTTGCTCTTCACCCAGTTCAGATGGCAGGACCTCCGTCTGGAGCAAAACAGTTTGGTCGACGGTGCTGGACAGTGCTGACTGGGTTCTTCGGTTATAGGCCTTATAGCTCCCAAACTGGGCTGTTGGCAGTAGAAGCACACTGATTCCCTTAACCTCCCCGACTTTAGGAGTTTTAGGAACTCGAGCCAGTCTCATCTTTGCTACCGCGTGCATAGGGGTTTTACCCTTATCACCTCAAGCTTTGAAGCTAGATCCCTTACTGACCATTAGAACATTCCCTGGTATTAGCTTGACGTTTTTCTCAGCCGTTACACGCTTTCATTGCATCTCTGAGATGATCTTGTCCATATCATGCATATTATAGTTCATAAAGAAGTTATTATATGCACGAGGAAGGGATTGCCGAACGAAGTCTACAATGCCATCTCATGTTCCATCCCAAGACTCGGTCTTGTCAGGTATTTGAGATGTCCCTTCAACTTTAGGACGTGGGGACTAACAGAGCTGCATGTTGACATTTTGCATGAGAGGAGTTCCTTGAGAATGACGAATCTTTCGAGTCGAGCCTTCTCCTTGAACGTAACCCTTATTTGCCTCCGCATGGAAAAGAGTCCTCGAACAATTACATAAACTTCTTTTGAACGTCTCCCTCCAAGCAGCCTAACATCACATATGCCACATCCCCAGAATCGCTAAGGTGTTTCCTGAATGCATCTGTAACAGCCCTTATGGCGTTGAGTGTTGGTTCCCCAAGGATAGCCTGGTCAAGGACGTATTCCTTGCGTTCCAACTTGATACCAATAGTTCCTTTCCCAGTCCAGATAATTTCTCACATTGAGCTTACCCTTCTCGAGGATATGCCTCAACGACAAACTATTCGCATTTGTTGAATTATTCGCCATTTAATCTACGCGGGGAAAGTAAATTTAATCTGAAAGTTGAATGAATTTACGAAGATCCTAAATAAACTTTCAACCATTCGATTCTAAGTTAATATAATCTAAAACAAAGACCCATGATTCGTGAATCGAATTACGCTAAGGCGCACCGCTCTGATTCACTTATTTAGGTAGGACATGTATCCAATTACACCCCGTGCAATTGGGTCCAATTACAACCCGTGCCATTCTTGGCAAGGGTCTGTACAAAAGTACACGGCATACCCTTTCTGACACCCTAGCTCGACCCTGGTCGAGAATCGTAGTTAACTCAACCAAATCATGTATGCAAAGTCCGATAAAGATGCTCCGCTAAGGCGCACGACATCTAGATAAAACTTTGTCAAACTTGTATAGAGCGCACTTTCGAAGTTGCTCCGCTAAGGCGCACGACATCAACAAAGTGGAGAGCTATACAAGCTTATGATTTTGGGTTGGTCTCTCACTTGACTTAAAATTATTTGTGATTGATTGAGTTTAAATCAACTATGTTCGATACAATTAGGAAATCGTCTTCAACAACCCGTGTTATGACGTTTCTAATTTGTCTCACATTATCTTCTTCGAAACTGTCATTTACAACCCGTGCAAAGACGTTTTCAAATTTGAACACATCTATCACAACCCATGCGACGATGGTTCACAACGCTTTTAACATGCAAACAATTAATCCGGTTTTAATCTTTACATGTTGGTGATAGCTTAAATTAAAATAAGCTAAGCATGCTCGCAATTCAATTTAGCATTCAAATAAATTCTAGCAAGCATTAAAGCATTAAATATGCATAAATAGCCAAAGCTAAAGTCGTAAGTATTCTATAAGACGAAGACTCCATGAGCTCTTCTCGTTATCACCACTTACGGCCACTCCCACTAGCTCGTGGACGTCCTGCAAGATTTTCAACGTTCTCGGTTTCCATCCTTCTCGACTGGAGTAATTAATTACAATTAATACTCGGTTCATAGACCGGATGAAAGAATAATTACACTTTATCACTAGCGGTTCGCAGCCCGCATAAAAGAATATTTTACACGCTACAATCTAACGGTTCGTAGACCGTTTTAAAAGCGATAAATAATTAAACGCTATTGGGCTATCTATGCACCATGCATATCATCTCATGACATAATATGTTATCATACAAGCATATTGTTAAATAAGATGAAAATTTCAATTTTAATTTTCATGTCCAAGTTACTCGGTCGGGTTTATCGAAACTAGACCTTTTCGAAAAATCGGTTTATCGAAACCGTTTAAATCTAAAAAATTTCAAAATATTGGATTGCGGGTTTGTGCCACGAATCAAACACCGTGCGACAAACTGATAGCATTTGTGCCCTAGTCCAATTGGTATTAGCCTGTAAACGTCTATGTACAAATATCATCGTTTGTGATGTATAAATATAAACGGCTTTATATTACTTATATGTTGAAGTAATATGTTAAGCATGATCTGATTTATGACCACTAAAGTAGTAGAACCATAAATCTGTACGGATCACACTTAACAAGTCCCTGGTCAACCTATGCTTCCTTGAAAGTGACCAGTATGAGGAATGGTTCTTAATGACGTAGTTCTACTTGTCATAAGGATGTGGGATCCTGGAACCATATCATAGATATCATGAGGTGATTGATATCAGACGACCCGCATTGAATAGTGTTTTCATAGATTAAGCCATAAACATATTCAAATGCGATAGCTCGTCACGACGTCCTTAGACCAAGGAGTCTTTGTGATCACTATGCAATGAACGTACGGCTTTAACTTGCGCCAAACGCTTTCTGTAAAAGGATTGCTATGAAGGGCATGATTGGGTGGCGGAACGGGTTGCATGAGTGACACGAAAGACGGCTAAGGGATTTATCCCTCATACTACGGTATGGGAAAGATATCCGTTAGAAGGCCTCTTGATGGAGACCGAATGAGAGAAAAGCATGGCCATGCAAAATGATACGGGTTATCATTTCTCAGTCATCTCGCATATCAAGTAACAATGATTGATTAAACAAGGGAGACGACTCTATGCCTTGTGATCAATCGGGATATCTAGAGATAAAAGGATGGTGACTTGTACGCACAAAGGTTAAGTCGAATCATCGATCATCATGCACCTTGGGTAATCATAATGTTTTACTAGAGACCACTTATGATGGATCAGGCAAGAGCAATTCTTGCGCCGATCTGCCAACGGTGGCATGAGCCTAGAGGGTCACACACATACAAGACGGATAACTTGAGACAAGGAAACATGGATGTTTCTTAAGGAGAAGTATATGGACAAAACTGGAGGTTTTGTGCCATAGGTTCGGTTTGAGAGAATAATTAGCGAATCGAGAAAAATTGAGTTTTTCGTCGATATCGCGTCGGACTTTGTTTGATAAGTAGCGACAAAAGGGTCGGGAAACTTTTGGACGCGGCATGAGACAACACGGGAGGGCCCATTGGGCTCGGCCCATGAAGCCTCATGGCCGGCCCAATAAGGGCCCAATAAGGCCATATGGCCGGCCCACTTGGTGGGGCCAATGTGGGGGCCACACAACACCATGCTTAGTTGGTAGTTGTGGATTAAGAGGTGAGTGATTTAAGGGGTGTGGGTTAAAGCTCCTTTAAGCCCATACCAATCACTTTTAACCCATACTTGTGAGTTGGATGATGAGATATATTGCAAGACATTATTTCATTAATTGATTAAGTCACAAAACTCACAAAAACCTCTCTTTCTCTCTCATTGTGGCCGGCCACCTTGGTGTTCTTCCTCCATCTTGCTCTCTTGTTCTTCATTTAATTGTTCTAGTAGGCAATTAAGTGAAGGATCTTGAAGATCATTCTCTTGGTGTGGACTTGCTTTAGAGAAGAAGATCCGAACGTTCTTCTTTATCGATTCAAACAAGACTTAAAGGTAAATATCTTGTGGAATAGATTTTGCTTTGGGATTTAATGGTTTAAATGTTCTTGGACAAGGTTTGGAGTAGATTATCTTTTATTGCTTCCGCTATCTCGATGACGATCTAGAACGCTCCAAAACCCTACAGTGGTATAAGAGGGTTGGTTACCCTCTTAATCTTTGTCTTGTTGAATTTATTTCGGTTTTGTGATTATTTTAATGCCAAAAGTTGATAACATGATTTTAATGCTTTTTGGGATATTTGCATGAAATATGTTACTTTTGAAAAATATATTAAATTTGGAATTTTTCGGAAATTATTGGATTTGTCGGGTCCGAGAAGAGACTCTCGGGGAGCCGGATCGGAGGTACCGGACGGAGGTCACCGGAGGCCGGGGAGGCCGGCGGTGACCGGGCCCGTCCCCACTCTCGGCCGAGGCCGAGAGTGGCGGCAAGCCGGGTTTGGGCCTTCCAAGGCCCAAACCGGGCCGTGCATGGTTGGGCTCGGCCCAATGGGCCCTCGGCCCATTGGCTTGGCCCAACTTGGTTCGTGTGTGGTGTTTGATCCATTTCACGAACCCACGATCCAATATTTCGAAAACTTTCAAAATTTGATCGGTTTCGATAAACCGTTTTTCGAAAAGGTCTAGTTTCGATAAACCCGACCAAGCAACTTGGCAAAAGAAAAACCGGAATTATTGCATATTATTTGATAACATGTTTGTGTGATAACATGTTGGATGATGTGATGAAATGTATGATGCTTTAGTAGCCCATTAGATTTATCGCTTTCACGGTTTGCATACCGTTAGTGTTAGCGTGTAATTATTCTTTTATTCGAGCCCATAAAGTGTAATTATTTTTTATCCGGTCTACGAACCGAGTATTAATTGTAATTATTACTCAAAGACGAGAAGGATGGAAAATCGAGCACGATGACGGTCTTGGAGGAAGTCCAAGAGCTAGTGGGAGCCCGAATGAGAAAGACGAGAAGATGTGAAGACTCGTAGATTCCTAAGATTAGGATGGGCTATAAAATGCATATTTAACGCTTTATGGTTGCTTGCTTGAATCATTTAAATTAATTGCATGGTTGCATGATTAGTTTATAAGTTTATAAGCGATCACCTCACATGCAAAGATTAAAAACAAACTTTAATTGTTTGCATGTTTAAAGCGTTGTGAACTATCACCACACGGGTTGTGATGGATGAGTTCAAGTTTGAAACGTATTTTGCATGGGTTGCAAATGACGGATTCAAATGAAGATAGTATGTGATACAATTAGAAACATCACAACACGGGTTGTTGGTGACGGATTCGTAATTGTACCAAATACTTTCGAATTATTAAACACAACCAAATTACAAGTTAATTTGAGTCAAGTGAGATGCCACCCTAATTCACACCCATGTAGAAACATTTTATCGGTGTCGTGCGCCTTAGCGGAGCATCGATCGAATGGGTTCTAGATGGGAATGGTAAACTTTGTGGGATGTCGTGCGCCTTAGCGGAGCATCTGCACAAAGTTAACTCGTTAGTGAAAGTTGGTTGACTCAACCACGATTCTTGGCCTGAGGTCGAGCTGGGGCATCGGAAGGGTAAGCCGTGTGTTTTACACATACCCTGACTAAGAGTTACACGGGTTGTAATTGGACGGATGTCCTACCTAAATAAGTCAATTGGAGCGGTGCGCCTTAGCGCACTTCAAATGACGAATAAGGGATCTTGGTTTAAAGATTCTAATTTTAGAATCTAATGGTTGGTGTTTAATTCGGATCTTCGTAAATTTATTCAACTATTCTGATTAAATTTACTTTCTTCGTGTAGAAATGGCTAGTAATTCAACAAATTCGTCTAATTTGTCATTGAGGACTATACTCGAGAAGTGTAAACTCAACGGAACAAATTATCTAGACTGGGACAGAAATTTACGACTTGTATTAAAAATGGAACGCAGGGAGTACGTCCTTGATAAGGCTATCCCGGAGGAGCCAGCTGCCAACGCAACAAGGGTCGTTAAGGATGCGTACCAGAAACACCTTAGCGACTCTATCGACGTTGCGTGTGTCATGCTGGGCTGCATGGAGGCGGACCTCCAAAAGCAGTTTATGGAGCTATCCCATGATCCGTTTGCAATGTTTGCACAGATCAAGGATATGTTCAAGGAGAAAGTACGTATTGAAAAATACACTGTTCTCCGAGAACTCATAGCCTGCAAGATGTCAGCAGGCAGCTCCGTAGGTCCTCACGTCCTACAAATGAAGGGGCATTTTGACCATATGACTAGTATCGGTATGTCTATGGAAAAGGAAATGGCAGCAGATTTTATTCTGCAATCCCTTCCTCATGCATATGGTGGGTTCGTCATGAACTATCACATGCATGATATGGACAAGACCGCGTCGGAGTTGCACAGCATGCTAGTAACTGCCGAGAAGAGCATAAGGGGCAGTTCGTCCAAAAATGTCTTCATGGTCAAGAAGGGACCCAGCTTCAAAGCTGTTGGTGGCAAGGGTAAAGGCCCAAGACACCTGGCAGGGAAGAACAGACGACCATTTATTCCTAGACCTCACATGCCCGTACAAGGCAAAGGGAAGGCAAAGGAGTCGGTCTGTTTCTATTGTCAAAAGCCTGGTCATTGGAAGAAAGACTGTCAGCAGTTGAAGGAGGATCAGAAGAAGGGCGGTGGGGCCGCCACTTCATCAGGTATTCCATTAGAGCTATATCTTTCTACAATAAATACCTGGGTACTAGATACTGGAGCTGAGTCTCATATCTGTGCCGATGTGCAGGTGTTACACAGTAGAAGAGATGGTGGGGAAAGCGAGGTGGACCTAAGAGTTGGGAACAATACCAGAGTTGCCGCAACTGCCGTAGGTTCTGTGAACCTTGCTTTGCCCAGTGGGCTTGTAATTGAACTAAATGATGTTTTTTGCGTACCTGCTTTCAGCAGGAATATTATCTCAATTTCTCTTCTAGAGAAAGAAGGTTATTATTTCAATATTAAAAACGGGTTTTTTGATATTATGCGCAACAACATATATTATGGCAATGCTCACACTGTTGGAGGATTATACATATTGAATATGCAAAACTCGAAATCCAACATGCTCTATAATATAAATGCTAAGAGGTTTAAAACTAATGATTTAGACCAAACTCTAATCTGGCATTGTCGTCTGGGTCACATAAATGAGAAACGCATCTCAGCGCTTCATAAGCGCGGACTTCTAAGTCAATTCGAATTCCAAGCGATTGAAAGATGCGAAGCTTGTTTAATGGGCAAGATGACTAAAGCGCCCTTCACTGGTTTAGGTGAGAGGGCAGGTGACTTATTAGGTCTAATACATTCAGACGTATGTGGACCAATGAGTACGCATGCCAGAGGTGGTTTAGGCTACTTTATCACATTTACTGACGATTTCAGTAGATATGGTTATGTCTATCTCATGAGACATAAGTCCGAAGCTTTTGATAAATTCAAAGAGTTTAGGACTGAAGTAGAAAACCAACTCGGAAAGAGTATCAAGGCACTCCGTTCTGATCGGGGTGGAGAATACTTATCCGAGGAGTTTCTTAGTTATCTTACTGAAGGTGGAATACTATCTCAGTGGACTCCGCCAGGAACACCGCAACTTAATGGTGTGTCCGAACGGAGGAATCGGACATTGTTAGATATGGTTCGATCAATGTTAAGTCTCACTGATCTCCCGATCTCCTTCTGGGGTTATGCTCTGCAAACGGCCGCTTTCATAATAAACAGGGCTCCGTCGAAAGCAGTGGAAGGGACATCATTTGAAAAATGGTACGGGAAGGAACCCGTTTTGTCCTTCCTTAAAATCTGGGGTTGCGAGGCTTATGTTAAAAGGTTGCTTGCAACCAAGCTCGAACCAAGATCAGATAAATGCACTTTCGTCGGATATCCAAAAGAAACAAAAGGATACTACTTCTATAAGCCGAGCGAAAATAAAGTTTTTGTCGCTCGAGGTGGGACGTTCTTGGAAAAAGAGTTCATTTCCAAGACAGTCAGTGGGAGGGCTATTCATCTAGATGAAGTTCTAGATGAGATGGTCACTCGGGAACCACGAGAGGACCCACTAGAAGAGGTAGAGCCAGAAGTGGTCATTGAGCAAGAACCAATAGCTGCAGTTAATGAGGACGGTCCGAGGCGCTCTGAAAGGATAAGTCATGCACCTGTCAGATACGGGTTCTTAGTAACTGAAGGTGATGGTTTAGTACTAGTGGACAATGATCCAGCTACCTTTCGAGAGGCTTTGGACGGAACCGACTCTGAGAAATGGCTGGACGCCATGAGGGAAGAAATGCAATCCATGTCAGATAATCAAGTGTGGGACTTGGTAGATCATACCCCTGATGTTAAGGTCATAGGGTGTAAATGGATCTTTAAAATAAAGATTGACATGGATGGCAAACCTCAGACCTATAAAGCGAGACTGGTAGCAAAAGGTTATAGACAAATCCACGGAATTGACTATGAAGAGACCTTTTCTCCAGTAGCTATGGTCAAATCTATCCGCATTCTTCTTGCCATAGCAGCGTATCACAACTATGAGATATGGCAAATGGATGTCAAAACCGCCTTCCTCAACGGGAGGTTAGCTGAGGACGTTTATATGTCTCAGCCTGAGGGTTTTGAGGATCCAAAGAATAAGGGAAAGATTTGCAAGTTGCTCAAATCAATCTATGGTTTGAAGCAAGCATCTCGGAGTTGGAATCAGCGTTTTGATGAAGTAGTAAAACAGTTTGGCTTCGTCAAGAACGATGATGAACCCTGTGTGTATAAAAAGGCAAGTGGGAGCAATATAATCTTTTTAGTGCTTTATGTTGATGACATACTGCTCATTGGTAACGACGTCCCTACCTTGCTCTTAACGAAGACTTGGTTAGGTGAGTGTTTCTCAATGAAGGACTTAGGCGAGGCCTCTAACATCTTGGGAATCAAGATATATAGAGACCGTGCCAAGCGGGTCTTGGGCTTAAGTCAAAGCACTTATATAGACAAGGTGTTGAGACGATTCTCAATGCAAGATTCAAAGAAAGGATTGCTGCCCATGCGTCATGGCATAAAGCTTAGCAAGAAGCAGGGTGCTGAGACACCTGCAGAGCTAGCAAGAATGAATGAGATCCCATATGCTTCGGCTATAGGGTCCATAATGTATGCCATGATATGCACGAGACCGGATGTCTCGTTTGCCCTAAGCTGTACCAGTAGACATCAATCCAAACCCGGTGAGGCACACTGGATTGCTGTCAAGGCGATTCTCAAATATTTGAGAAAAACCAAGGACGCTTTTCTTGTATACGGGGGCAGAAATGATGATCTCGTCGTCAAAGGATATGTCGACGCTAGTTTTCAGACAGACCCCGATGACTTTAAGAGTCAGTTGGGATATGTGTTTATGTTGAACGGTGGAGCATTCAGCTGGAAAAGCAAGAAGCAGGATACCATTGCCGACTCTACAACGGAAGCTGAGTACATTGCCGCATGTGAGGCGGCAAAAGAGGCTGTATGGATCAGGAGTTTCATGGCTGGGTTAGGTGTAATTAAAAACCCGTCTAACCCAGTAGACTTATATTGTGACAACACCGGGGCTATTGCGCAAGCTAAAGAACCCAGGGCACATAACAGATCCAAACATGTACTCAGAAAGTATCACATCATCCGCGACATAATTGCTAGAGGTGACGTGAAGATCCAATACGTTGCAACTGATGATAACACAGCCGACCCATTGACCAAGGCTCTTCCTCAAGATAAACATGAAAAACATGTTAGGTCAATGGGTATAGACTGGGACTTAGATTGGAGCTAAGGGCAAGTGGGAGATTGATAGCATTTGTGCCCTAGTCCAATTGGTATTAGCCTGTAAACGTCTATGTACAAATATCATCGTTTGTGATGTATAAATATAAACGGCTTTATATTACTTATATGTTGAAGTAATATGTTAAGCATGATCTGATTTATGACCACTAAAGTAGTAGAACCATAAATCTGTACGGATCACACTTAACAAGTCCCTGGTCAACCTATGCTTCCTTGAAAGTGACCAGTATGAGGAATGGTTCTTAATGACGTAGTTCTACTTGTCATAAGGATGTGGGATCCTGGAACCATATCATAGATATCATGAGGTGATTGATATCGGACGACCCGCATTGAATAGTGTTTTCATAGATTAAGCCATAAACATATTCAAATGCGATAGCTCGTCACGACATCCTTAGACCAAGGAGTCTTTGTGATCACTATGCAATGAACGTACGGCTTTAACTTGCGCCAAACGCTTTCTGTAAAAGGATTGCTATGAAGGGCATGATTGGGTGGCGGAACGGGTTGCATGAGTGACACGAAAGACGGCTAAGGGATTTATCCCTCATACTACGGTATGGGAAAGATATCCGTTAGAAGGCCTCTTGATGGAGACCGAATGAGAGAAAAGCATGGCCATGCAAAATGATACGGGTTATCATTTCTCAGTCATCTCGCATATCAAGTAACAATGATTGATTAAACAAGGGAGACGACTCTATGCCTTGTGATCAATCGGGATATCTAGAGATAAAAGGATGGTGACTTGTACGCACAAAGGTTAAGTCGAATCATCGATCATCATGCACCTTGGGTAATCATAATGTTTTACTAGAGACCACTTATGATGGATCAGGCAAGAGCAATTCTTGCGCCGATCTGCCAACGGTGGCATGAGCCTAGAGGGTCACACACATACAAGACGGATAACTTGAGACAAGGAAACATGGATGTTTCTTAAGGAGAAGTATATGGACAAAACTGGAGGTTTTGTGCCATAGGTTCGGTTTGAGAGAATAATTAGCGAATCGAGAAAAATTGAGTTTTTCATCGATATCGCGTCGGACTTTGTTTGATAAGTAGCGACAAAAGGGTCGGGAAACTTTTGGACGCGGCATGAGACAACACGGGAGGGCCCATTGGGCTCGGCCCATGAAGCCTCATGGCCGGCCCAATAAGGGCCCAATAAGGCCATATGGCCGGCCCACTTGGTGGGGCCAATGTGGGGGCCACACAACACCATGCTTAGTTGGTAGTTGTGGATTAAGAGGTGAGTGATTTAAGGGGTATGGGTTAAAGCTCCTTTAAGCCCATACCAATCACTTTTAACCCATACTTGTGAGTTGGATGATGAGATATATTGCAAGACATTATTTCATTAATTGATTAAGTCACAAAACTCACAAAAACCTCTCTTTCTCTCTCATTGTGGCCGGCCACCTTGGTGTTCTTCCTCCATCTTGCTCTCTTGTTCTTCATTTAATTGTTCTAGTAGGCAATTAAGTGAAGGATCTTGAAGATCATTCTTTTGGTGTGGACTTGCTTTAGAGAAGAAGATCCGAACGTTCTTCTTTATCGATTCAAACAAGACTTAAAGGTAAATATCTTGTGGAATAGATTTTGCTTTGGGATTTAATGGTTTAAATGTTCTTGGACAAGGTTTGGAGTAGATTATCTTTTATTGCTTCCGCTATCTCGATGACGATCTAGAACGCTCCATCTTGGTCTTAGATGGATGAGTTAGTGATGGGAGCATGGCATAAAGTGTTCTTGCAAACCAAATCCCACTTGCCCATGCCTAGCCCATGACTAGCCCATGCATTGCCCATGCCTTGCCCATACCTTGCCCATACCTTGGTAAATCACCATCTTGTCAAGAATGTTGGATGATTGTGTGGACCCACAAGTGGGCCACCTATTGGGCCGGTCACCATGGGCCTCACGGGCCGAAGCCCAATGGCTTCGGCCATGTGGGTCCGTGCCGAATCCAATTATTATCCGACCTTATTACCTCGCGTCGAACGAATTCCCGATCTTTCGTCGTTTCTCTCAAAATCCATATCCTATGTGTGTGACCCTTTAGGCTCATGTCATCGTAAAGACAGCATGATGATTAATGTTTGTAAGACGTTATAAGTGGTCTCTAGTAAAAGAAAACTCTCTTGTAAGACGTTATGATTACCCGACACGTATGATGATCATAAGTGGCCTCTAGTAAGACGTTATCATTACCCGACGCGCATGATGATCGATTATTCGATTTCACCTCATGTAGTACATGTCGCTATCTCTTTAATCGCCCGATATCTAGATTGATCTTAAGGCATAGAGACGTCACCCTTATTTAATCAATCTCTGTTTCTCGATATGTGAGATTACTGAATACTGATACCCCGTATCGTTGGCATGGCCATGCTCTCCCTTCAGTTAATCTCTATCGAGTGGCCTAACTAGATGTCTATCTCATACCGTAGTTTGAGGGATAAATTCCTTAGCCGCCTTTCGTATCACTCATACAATCCGTCCCTGTGCCAATCTTGTCCGTTATGGTAGTCTTATTACGGACAACGTTAGGAGCAAGTCAAACGCGGTTCTTTAATGTATAGCGATCACAAAGACTCCCTGGTCTAAGGATACCACGACAAGCTACCATAATTGAATGTGTTCATGACTGTATCTATGCAACACCATTCAGTGCGGGTCGTCCAATATCACTCACTCGAGTGATATCTATGATCTGACTCTGCGAACCCTCCCAATGGTAAATAGAAATATACCATAAAGAATCATACTCATACTTGGTCGCTTCATTGAAACATATTTGACCAGGGACCCATTAAGTGTGATCCGTACAAATATATGGTTCTACTATTTTGGTGGTCATATATCATATCAGACTTAACCTATTACTTCAACACATAAGTAATATAATGCTGATGTTATATATTGCAAACGATGAGTAATATATACAAACATTTACAGACGAATACAATTGGACTAGGGCACAAAAAAGCTTACAGATTTAAACCAGACTGTGATATGGCACTGCCGTTTAGGCCACTTAGGCCAGAAACGCATCTCAACAGTTCACAAGTGTAAACTTTTAAGTCCGTTTGAATTCACTTCAATTGAGAGATGCGAGTCATGCCTTATGGGCAAGATGACAAAGGCACCTTTCGCCGGTTTAGGTGAGAGGGCTAGTGACTTATCATGTCTCACATTCCGATGTGTGTGTACCTATGAGCACTCAGGCTAGAAAGGGTTTTCACTACTTCGTTACATTTACTGATGACTTCGGTAGATATGGGTATGTCTATCTTATGAGACATAAGTCGGAAACTTTTGACAAGTTCAAAGAGTTCCAGAACGAAGCACAAAACCAAATTGGGAAAGCATAAAAGCGCTTCGATCTGACCGAGGCTGTGAGTACTTTGACCAAGAGTTTCACAGTCACTTAAAAGAGTGTGGGATCCTCTCTAAATTGACTTCGCCAGGGACACCTTAGATGAATGGTGTGTCTGAATGCAGAAATCGGACCTTGCTTGACATGGTTCGGTCAATGATGAGTCAGGCTGACCTCCCTATCTACTTCTGGGGCTAGGCCCTAGAAACGGCCGCATTCATTTTTAAACGGGCTCCTATAAAGGCAGTGGAAAGCACTTCATACGAAGTGTGGAACATGAAGAAACCCTTATTAGCTTTCCTTAAGATTTTGGGATGTGAAGTTTATGTCAAGCGTTTGCTATGCGATAAGCTGGAGCCCAAATTAGATAAGTGTGTCTTTGTGGGGTACCCCAAGGAAACAAGGGGGTACTATTTCTACAAACCTAGCGAGAAAAAAGTTTTTGTTGCTCGATGAGGGGTATATTTGGAAAAGAAATTTATTTCCAAAACTGCTAGTGGGAGTGTCGTGCATCTTGAAGAAATTCAAGGTGATACAGAACTACCTGTTATGCAAGATGTAGAAATACAGGAGCCAGAAGTGGTCGTTGATCAAGAGTCAATCCCTACACCTATTCCAGAGGGTCCAATAAGGCCTGAGAGATCTTGTCCAGTTCCTATCGGATATGGTTTTCTAGCCACTGAGGGAAATGACTTGATATTGGTGGATTAGGATGATCCAAAAACCTTCCAACAAGCTTTGGCCAGTCTAGACTCCAAAAAATGGCAGAACGCCATGAGTGAAGAAATGAAATCCATGTATGACAACCAAGTCTGGAGCTTGGTGGATCAAACTCCTAGGATAAAACCCATCGGTTGTAAGTGGGTCTATAAGCTTAAGACCAACGTGGATGGAAACCTCATGGTCAAATATATCCGGATTATTCTAGCAATAGACACATACTACGACTATGAGATATGGCAGATGGATGTCAAAACTGCCTTCCTTAACGGGAACTTAAAAGAGGATGTGTATATGACACAGCCTGAGGGTTTTGTTGATCTAGAGAATCCCGTAAAGATTTGTAAGCTGCTTAGATCTATTTATGGATTAAAGCAAGCTTCACGGAGTTGGAACATTCGTTTTGATAAAGCCGTAAAGGAATTCGGTTTTATAAAAAACGAACGTGAACCTTGTGTATATAAGAAAGCGAGTGGGAGTAAAATAGTATTCCTGGTGCTATATGTCGATGACATACTAATCATCGATAGTAGAATTGTAGATAAGAAAGAATTACATTTGATGAGTCCCTAATCAGCTAAGCTTCTTTCAGGAAGTGATCAGTATGTGACTAACTCCTTGTGATCACGCTTTACTGATCATAGCAAAATAAGTGCCGGAGTTATATCATAGATATCATCAGGGCGATGGTATTGGACGACCCGATGGTGAGTATGCAGTTGTTAGGTTTGTTCCCTAGTCCAATGTAATTCCTCAATCTATATTGTAACGAACATCATTAGTTTACATAATAAAAGGCATGATATTACTAATGTGTTGTAGTAATATATCTAATGTAATTTGATCTATGTCATAATGTGTGTAGCCCCTTATAGTAGAACTGTAGATCAGAAAGAATTGCATTCGATAAAGTCCCTGATCAGCGAAGCTTCTTTTGAAGCGATCAGTATGAGACTAACTCCTTGTGATCATGCTCTACTGATCATGGAAAAGTGAGTGCCGGAGTTATATCATAGATACCATCAGGTCGATGATATCGGACAACCCGATTGTGAGTATGCTGCATAGATCCAGTCATGAGATACTCACATATCGTAGCTTGTCATTATATCCTAAGACAAAGGAGTCTTTGTGTACACTATGTAACGAATACCTAAGTTTGACCTAGTCTAACGTTATCTATAAAAGGGTAACTATAACGGCTTCGATTGGCTTTGATATTTATTGCACTAGTGAACTTGAAAGGCGTCTGAGAGATTTATCACTCATACTTCGGTATGAGAAAGATATCCGTTTAGGCCACTTGATGAGTATGACTGAAGGAATAGCACGACTGTGCAGGTGAAAACTTAGTATCAGTTTTCAGTCATCTCAGATATCAAGAAACAGTGATTGATAAATTAGGATGACCATTCTATGCCTATTGATCAATCTGGATATCAGTTTGATAAATGGACAGTGACGTGTACAGTAACAGGTTAAGTCTAATAATCGATAATCATGAACATTGGGTAATCATAATGTCTTGCTAGAGACCACTTATGATGGAAAGGGTAAAATAGTAATTTTACCAGTCTGCCAACTGTTTGTGAGCCTAGAGGGTCACACGCATTAAGCACGATACATGACAATTAATTATGGATGGAAATTGAAAACGATTCGGTAGTTTTCTGGCCTAAGGTTTTAACTAGTCGGTTGAAGAAATCAATTCGAGGAAATTGAACCGTTTTGTCTAAACCGAAATTAGAACTCAAGTTAATGGGTTTGATTTGGGTTTTAGTTAAACGGGCTTAAAGCCCATTTAGGGTTTTAAGTGATGAATGGGGAACAAATGCAAATAAGAGTTTAAGAAGGATAGATATGCAATTTTAATTTGAAATTCAATTTTATTTTTCAAATTAAAATTCCAATATATCTTCCATTATTTTCTCTAATTTTCAGCAACTACTCCCCTCATCTTCTCCCTCTTCATCCACCATTTTTGTCAAGTTTCTCAAGAACATTCATAGCAAAAGTGTGAGAGAAAACCTTCTTCGGTTGGGTGCTTGTGTGGACCTAGTAAAGAAACACTAAGCTTGTGTTTTCATCGATTAATAGAGGTATTTTTCAGATTCAAAAGGTTGATAGCATGTTGAATTTACATTAAAATCAAAGGTTGCATCGATCACCATGGTTACACAACTTCCGCTGCATGAAATTTATCGAATGGAACCCATGGTGATCTCTTTCAGTGGTATCAGAGAATGGTTGTTATGTACTTTTTCAACATGTTTTATTCTGATTTTTTTTTAGTTTATATGTTCATCACCTTAGCATGCATGTGAATTGAAAAAAAAATTCAAATTTGATTGATTTTGGAAAATTGGAAAATATTTTTTTTTGGTTTTTCGGGTTAGCCATGGTTGACCAGGGTCGAGACCCTTGGTGGACCATGGAATGCCCTAGGTGAAAGAGATCACCACGGGTTCCAAACAATGAATATCATGCATCGGACTTTATGTAACCGTGGTGATCTTAATGCCATTTGAACATGTTATAAACATAATTATAAAACTTATATTTACCTCTTGTAATCGACAAAAACACAAGTGTAGTGTTCTCTCTATCAAGTCCACACAAGCACCACAACCGAAATGATTTTTCACTCAATCTTTTGCTAGAAATTTTGAGAGAAAAAAGAGCAACAATGGAGGTAGAGAGAGAGCTGAAAATCAGCAATGAGGGAGAGAGAAAGGAGGGTAAGTTGCTAAAAAATTCAAGAGATAATTGAATAGATATTATGTGATTTTAATTTGAAATTAAATTGAATTTCAAAATTAAAATTGCATTATCTATCCCTTTATTCTTTCCTTTTTGCATTTGATCCCTCTCTTATCTTAAATCCCTAAATGGGCTTTAAGCCCGTTTAACTAAAACCCAAATTAAACCCATTAACTTGAGTTCTAATTTCGGTTTAGTCAAAACGGCTCAATTTCCTCGAATTGATTTCTTCAACTGTCTAGTTAAAACCTTAGGCCAGAAAACTACTGAATTGTTCTCAACTCTCATCCATAATTGTTGTCATGTATCGTGCTTAATGCGTGTGACCCTCTAGGCTCACGAACAATTGGCAGACTAGTAAAATTACTATTTTACCCTTTCCATCATAAGTGGCCTCTAACAAGACATTATGATTATCCAATATTCGTGATTATCGATTATTCGACTTAACGTGTTATCGTACATGTCACTGTCCTTTTATCAAACCGATATCCAGATTGATCAATAGGCATAGAATGGTCACCCTAATTTATCAATCACTGTTTCTTGATATCTGAGATGACTGAAAACTGATACTAAGGTATCACCTTCATGCCCATGCTCTTTCTTCAGTCATACTCATCAAGTAGCCTAAACGGATATCTTTCTCATACCGAAGTATGAGTGATAAATCCCTCAGACGCCTTTCGAGTTCACTAGTGCAATAAATTCCAAAGCCAATCGAAGTCGTTATAGCTACCCTTTTACAGATAACGTTAGACTAGGTCAAACTTAGATATTCGTTACATAGTGTACACAAAGACTCCTTGGTCTTAGGATATAATGACAAGTTACGATATGTGAGTATCTCATGACTTGATCTATGCAGCATACTCACAATCGGGTTGGCCGATATCATCGACCTGATGATATCTATGATATAACTCCGGCACATACTTTGCCATGATCAGTAGAGCGTGATCACAAAGAGTTAGTCTCATAGTGATCGCTTCAGAAAGAAGCTTAGCTGATCAGGGACTCATCAAATGTAATTCTTTCTGATCTATAGATCTACTATTAGTGGTTACATACATAATGACATAGATCAAATTACATTCGATATATTACTACAACACATTAGTAATATATGCCGATTTATTTATTCGGAAAGATGATAAAACATTACATCTGTAGATCACTTTTATATTGGATTGGGGCATAACTCTAACAATCTCCCACTTGCCCCTGGTTCCAATTTTAAGTTCTGATCTACTCCCATAGACCCTGCATGTTCCTCATGCCTAGGCTACGGCTGAGCCTCTGTCAAGAGATCGGCCATATTATCATCAGTCGAATAGTGTTTAATCTCCACATCACCTCTATATGTGATAACTCTCACGAGGTGATTCCGTCTGAGTATATGTTTGGATCTGTTGTGGAATCTGGGCTATTGAGCAATAGCTACGGCACTTGTGTTGTCCCACAACAAGCTTATCGGATCAGACGCTCGCGGCGTTGCATCTAATCCGATTAGAAAGCTTCTAATCCATACGGCCTCTTTAGTTGCTTTTGTTGCAATTATATACTCAGCCTCCGTTGTAGAGTTGGCAATTTTGGCTTGCTTAAAGCTTATCCAGCTGAAAGCGCCACAACTCAACACAAAATATATCCTGACAGAATTTTGAAGTCAACTGGATATGTCTGAAAACTACCATCGATTTGTCCTTTGACTGCTAGTTCTCTATCTATATCCCCATACACTAGGAATGCATCCTTGGTCTTCCTCAAATATTTGAGTATGACCTTTGACAGCAATCTAGTGTAATTGGCCGGGGTTAGATTGGAATCTGCTGGTATAGCTTAGTGCAAACGAGACTTCCAGTTTCGTGCACATCCTGGCATACATGATGGATCCCACAGCCGAAGCATAAGGGATCTTACTCATCATGCTCAGCTTATCAGGAGTACTAGGACTCTGCAGCTTGCTGAGCTTAATGCCATGACGCATGGGTATGTATCCTTTCTTAGAATCAAGCATTGAGATCTTCTCAACACTTTACCTATGTACATGTTCTGACTTAGCAACATGTTTTGACTTAGGCCCAAAATCCTTTTGGAATGATCTGTAGAGATCCTGATGCCTACATTAAATGTAGCATCTCCTAAGTCCTTCATCGATAAGTACTTCCCTAACCAAGCTTTGGTGGCAAGGTCGGGATGTCATTCCCGATGAATAAATACCAAGAATACAATATTACTCCCACTCGCTTTTTCATGTACGCAAGGCTCACTTTTGTTTTTGATGAAGCCGAGTTCCCTTACAGCTTCATCAAAACGAATGTTCCAACTCCGTGAAGCTTGCTTTAATCCATAAATGGATCTAAGCAGCTTACAGATCTTTCCGGGAATTTTTTGATCTACAAAACCCACAGCTCGTGTGATATACACGCCATCTAGTAAGTTCCTGCTAAGGAAGGAGTTTTGATATCCATCTGCCATAGTTATGGCTAAGAATAATCCGGATCAATCTGACCATTGCTACTGGTGAAAAGATGTCATCATAATCCATGTATTGAATCTGACGATAACCTTTTACAACCATCCTAGCCATATTGGTCTGAGGACTTCCATCCATGCCGGACTTGATCCTATAGACCCACTCAGAACCGATGGGTTTTATCCCAGAGGTTTGATCCACCAAGCACCCGACTTGGTTTTCATACATGGATTTCATTTCCTCACTCATGGCATTCTACCATTTTTCGGAGTCTGGACTGGTTAAAGCTTGTCTGCAGGTTTCTGGATCATCCTGATCCACCAACATCACGTCATTTCCCTCAGTGGCTGTGAAGCCATATCTGTCTGGAACATGACGAGATCTTTCAGACCTCCTTAGACCATTTGGAATTTCTGTAGGGATTGATTCTTCATCGGCGACCATCTGAGGCTCCAGTACTTCTACATCTTGCATAGCAGGCTCCTGAATTGCTTCAGGCTGTTCCGTATCCTCTCGAATTTCTTCTAGATGCACGAGACTCCCACTAGCTATTTTGGAAATAAAATATTTCTCCAAAATACCCCTCCTCGAGCAACAAAGACTTTGTACTCGCTGGGTATGTAGAAGTTGTATCTCTTAGTTTCTTAAGGATACCTTACGAAGACACATTTGTCTGATTTGGATGCATGCATCTCTACTACCCAAATCTTTTAGGAAAAACATACTAGGATGTTTCCCACACCATATATGACTATGGTCCATTTCTTATTTGGCTACTACGCGAAGGCGCACGCATCCAAATAGAACTGACCATGTCCTCCCGCTCCAATCCCAATGAATACGATGCGGAGGCGCACGCATCCACAGTAACGGGAGACGTAATGAGTGTCATATGGTGTACCTTATGTGACTCTGGTCCAGCTCTTATTTGGCTACTACGCGGAAGCGCACGCATCCAAATAGAACTGATTACCTTATTCAGCTCGCATCCTAATGAATACTACGCGGAGGCGCACGCATCCACAGTAATGGGAGACAGAATGAATGTCACAAGGTGTACTATCGTTGTCTTCATCGGAGCCCGTTTCAAAATGAATGCGGCCGTTTCCAGAGTCAAGTATTAATTCAACTCTCTTCTGGCCTGAGTACTCATAAGTCCACATACGTCGGAATGTATTAGACTTAATAAGTCACTCGCCTTTGCTAGAAATTTATGTGATTTTTCACTCAATCTTTTGCTAGAAATGATTTTTCACTCAATCTTTTGCTAGAAATTTTGAGAGAAAACAAGAGCAACAATGGAGGTAGAGAGAGAGCTGAAAATCAGCAATGAGGGAGAGAGAAAGGAGGGTAAGTTGCTGAAAAATTCAAGAGATAATTGAATAGATATTATGTGATTTTAATTTGAAATTAAATTGAATTTCAAAATTAAAATTGCATTATCTATCCCTTTATTCTTTCCTTTTTGCATTTGATCCCTCTCTTATCTTAAATCCCTAAATGGGCTTTAAGCCCGTTTAACTAAAACACAAATTAAACCCATTAACTTGAGTTCTAATTTCGGTTTAATCAAAACGGCTCAATTTCCTCGAATTGATTTCTTCAACTGTCTGGTTAAAACCTTAGGCCAGAAAACTACTGAATTGTTCTCAACTCTCATCCATAATTGTTGTCATGTATCGTGCTTAATGCGTGTGACCCTCTAGGCTCACGAATAATTGGCAGACTGGTAAAATTACTATTTTACCCTTTCCATCATAAGTGGCCTCTAGCAAGACATTATGATTATCCAATATTCATGATTATCGATTATTCGACTTAACCTGTTATCGTACATGTCACTGTCCTTTTATCAAACTGATATCTAGATTGATCAATAGGCATTGAATGGTCACCCTAATTTATCAATCACTGTTTCTTGATATCTGAGATGACTGAAAAATGATACTAAGGTATCACCTGCATGGCCTTGCTCTTTCTTCAGTCATACTCATCAAGTGGCCTAAACGGATATCTTTCTCATACCGAAGTATGAGTGATAAATCCCTCAGACGCCTTTCGAGTTCACTAGTGCAAAAAATGCCAAAGCCAAACGAAACCGTTATAGCTACCCTTTTACAGATAACGTTAGACTAGGTCAAACTTATGTATTCGTTACATAGTGTACACAAAGACTCCTTGGTCTTAGGATATAATGACAAGTTACGATATGTGAGTATCTCATGATTGGATCTATGCAGCATACTCACAATCGGGTTGTCCGATATCATCGACCTAATGATATCTATGATATAACTCCGGCACATACTTTGCCATGATCAGTAGAGCGTGATCACGAGGAGTTAGTCTCATACTGATCGCTTCAGAAAGAAGCTTACCTGATCAAGGACTCATCAAATGTAATTCTTTCTGATCTATAGATCTACTATTAGTGGTTACACACATAATGACATAGATCAAATTACATTCGATATATTACTACAACACATTAGTAATATATGCCGATTTATTTATTCGGAAAGATGATAAAACATTACATCTGTAGATCACTTTTATATTGGACTGGGCATAACTCTGACACTAGGGCAGACCATGGTCAGCACTAAGGGCCGACAAGGGTCGCCTATGGGCGACCATGGTCGATGCCGCGGGCGATCATGGTCGATGCCGCGGGCGACCATGGGTGCCCTCGCGGGCTACCATGGTTGTTCCCGTGGTCGACCACGGTCAGCCCCGCGGGCGACCTCGGCCGCCCTCACGGGCCACAATAGTTGCCTCCGCGGGCGACCTTCGGTTGAGCTGGTTCGGCTCGACCAGATTCGAGCTGAACCGGCTGGTTCGCGAGAATAATTTGAAACTCTAAAAATTTAATTTTTAACCAGCAAGAACCGGTTCAAAATTCAATTAATTAATTAAACCGTCCGGTTTCGATAAACCGAAATTTTTCCACACTTAAAAAAGATAAGATTTGGAAAATTTATTTGTTTGATAAGCATCTTGAGTGATCACATGATCTTTGATAACATGTTGTTTTCCACATGATGCTAGCTAAGCCCTCTAGGCTTGCATTTTAATTTCGGTTTTGCAACCTGCGTGTTGCTTATTTTGGGTTGTAATAAATACGGCATGCGTGTCGTGATTTGTATTTCATTGTATTTATTTAAATTTGCAATCACGAAGACCGACACAAGTAGCAATTCAAGAGGAAGACTCGGATTGGAGGAGGCTCAAAGCCAGTGGGAGTTCACGAGAATGGAGCAAATTTGGATCTTGAAGACCATGTCTTTAGGATCAGTTTTGCTAGATTTGTAGGAACTTAAGATGGGCTTAGCTATGCATATATTTATCGTTACATTTATATGTTTGAATGTATGAATGTATGATAGTTTAAATATACAAGTTCATATATGATTTGCTATCACCCACATGCAAAGATTAAAATCGTAATTTAATTAGACTCGCATGTAACCTGCTAAGGGATCATCTTTGCATGGATTTGCAATTGATGACTCCAGATTAAGATTGTATCGATATGCAATCAGACTTTAACAATTCACTTAAACGCAAATAATTACAAGTCAAGCGTGATACCATCCAAGTTTGGGACTCAAAAGGGCTTTGACCCTATGGATGTCGGTACGCCTCCGCGTAACATTCATAGAGAAGAGGTCTGGATTAGATGGGTAGTTCTGTGTGGGTGCGTGCGCCTCCGCGTAGTAGCTACATTAGTTCTATCCATAGTTCAAGCTCGATAGACTTGTCTACGATTGTCAGCTAGGGCTGACCTAGGGTATCAGTATAGGGTATGCCACATACTTACATGTACAAACCCTAGCCAGGAACTACATGGTCTTGTAGATGGATTTATTCCTACCTTGATGCTCTCAATTGGAGCAATGAGCCTCCGTTCACTTCAATTGAAAGTATGATAGGATCCTGGTTCAGATTCTATAGTTAGAATCAGAAAGTGTTTTATAACTTAATCTCCAACTTCAATTTTAATTAATACTGATTAAAATTTGTTTACTGTGTAGATATAAAATGGCAAACACGAATCATTTTGGTAACAGTGCGCTTAGGTCACTAATCGAGCATGATAAGCTTAACGGCGTAAACTTTCTCGATTGGGACCGGAACTTGAGACTCGTTTTCAAGAATGAACGTAAGGATTATATCCTGATCGCATTTTTGTGCCCTTGTCCAATTGCTAGTAGTCTATAAATATCTAAGTATAATTATCATCGTTTGTAATAAATGAAACGGCTTTGTATTACTTATGTGTTGAAGTAATATGTTAAGCATGATCTGATTTATGACCACTAAAGTAGTAGAACCATAAATCTGTACGGATCACACTTAACGAGTCCCTGGTCAATATACGCTTCAATAGAAGCGACCAGTATGAGGATGGTTCTCAATGACGTAGTTCTACTTGTCATAGGGATAAGGGATCCCGGAATCATATCATAGATATCATAAGGAGATTGATATCGGACGACCCGCTTTGAATAGTGTTTCGTAGATTAAGCCATGAACATATTCAAATGCGGTAGCTTGTCACGATATCCTTAGACAAAAGGGGTATTTGTGATCGCTATGCAATGTACGTGCGGCTTTAACTTGCGCCTAACACTTTCCGTAACAGGATTGCAATAACGGGCATGATTGGGTGGCGGAACGGATTGCGTGATTGACACGAAAGACGGCTAAGGGATATCCCCTGTACTAAGGTATGGGAAAGATATCCGTTAAAGGCCTCTTGATCGAGAGTGACTGAGAAAAAGAGCATGACCATTCCAGTGATACGGGTTATCAGTTCTCAGCCATCTCACATATCAAGTAACACTGATTGATTTAACAAGGATGACGACTCTATGCCTTGTGATCAATCGGGATATCTCGAGATGATAGGATAGTGACTTGTACACACAAGGTTAGATCGAATCATCGATCATCATGCACATTGGGTAATCATAACGTCTTACTAGAGACCACTTATGATGGATCGGACAAGAGAGATCTTTTGTGCCGATCTGCCAACGGTGGCATGAGCCTGGAGGGTCACACATATACAAGACGGATAACTTGAGACAAGGAAACCTTAACGTTTCTTGAGAAGCAATACATGGACAAAACTGAAGGTTTTGGGCCATAGGTTCAGTATGAGAGAATAATTAGCGAATCGAGAAAACTGAGATTTTTTGTCGATGTCGCGTCGGACTTTTTTTGATAAGTAACGACAAAAAGGGTCGGGCGACTTTTTGACACGGCACGAAACCACATGGGCGAGCCCATTGGGCTCGGCCTATGAGGTCACGTGACCGGCCCAACAAGGGCCCATTTTGGGCTAAATAAGCCCAACATGGCCGGCCACTTTGGTGGGTCCAAAGGTGGGGTCACAACACACCATGCTTAGTTTGTGATTGTTGATTAAAAGGTTAGTGATTTAAGGGGTATGGGTAATGACACATTTAAGCCCATACCAATCACCTTTTGACCCATGCTTATGAGACTGATGAAGTAGAGAAATATCAAGTGAATTAATTACACAACACACTCTCACAATCTCACTCTCTCTCTCCTTGGTCGGCCACCTCTTGTGCTCTCTCTCTTCTTTCTCTCTTGTTCTTCACTTAATTGTTCTAGTAGGCATTAAGGGTAGGACCTTGAAGATCATCCCCTTGGTGTGGACTTGCTCTAGAGAAGAAGATCACAAAGTTCTTCTTTATCGATTCGACAAAAACTCAAAGGTAAATTTCTTGTGGAATAAATTTTGCCTTAGGATTTAATGGTTCAATGTTCTTGGACAAGGTTTGGAGTCGCTTGGGATTTAATGGTTCAATGCTTCCGCTATCTCGATGTTAAAGAACGCTCCAAAACCCTACAGTGGTATCAGAGGATGGTTAACCCTCTTAATCTTTGTCTTGTTGAACTTGTTTCGATTTTATGTTGATTTGCATGCCATATTTGTTGATAACATGTTTTTAATGCTTTTTGTGAAAATTGCATGAAATATGTTATTTTTGGAAAATATATTGAATTTGGAATTTTTCGGATTTTATTGGATTTGTCGGGTCCGAGAAGAGACTCTCGGGGAGCCGGATCGGAGGTACCGGACGAAGGTCACCGGAGGCCGGGAGAGGCTGGCAGTGACCGGGGCCGTCCCTCCTCTAGGCCGAGGCCGAGAGGAGAGGCAAGCTCGGTTTGGGCTTTTTTAGGCCCAAATCGAGCCGTGGTGTTGGGCTCGGCCCATTGGGCTTGGCCCGACTTGGTTCGTGCAAGTTGATTATGTCCGTGGATGAACCCGCGATCCAATATTTCGAAAACTTTTAAATTTGATCGGTTTCAATAAACCGTTTTTCGAAAAGGTCTAGTTTCGATAAACCCGACAAAGCAACTTGGCAAAATTAAAACCGGAATAATTGCATATTTTTTGATAACATATTTGTGTGATAACATGTTGGATGATGTGATGAGATGTATGATGCATTAGTAGCCCATTAGATTTTATCGCTTTCACGGCTTGCACACCGTTAGTGTTAGCGTGTAATTATTCTTTCATTCGAGCCCATAAAGTGTAATTATTTTTCATCCGGTCTACGAACCGAGTATTAATTGTAATTACTACTCAAAGACGAGCAGGATGGAAAATAGAGCACAATGACGGTCTTGGCAGATGTCCAAGAGCTAGTGGGAGCCCGAATGAAAAAGACGAGAAGATGTTGTGACTCGTAGAATCCTAAGATTAGGATGGGCTACAAAATGCATATTTAACGCTTTATGTTTGCTTGCTTGTATTATTTAAATAATAACATGCTTGCATGCTTAGTTTATAAGCCATCACCTCACATGCAAACACATGCAAAGATTAAAATTGATTTTAATTGTTTGCATGTTTAAAGCGTTGTGAACCATCATCGCACGGGTTGTGATGGATGAGTTCGATTTTGAAACGTGTTTGCACGGGTTGCAAATGACGACTTCAAAAGAAGATTGTATATGATACAATTAGAAACGTCACAACACGGGTTGTTGATGACAGGTTCGTAATTGTACCAAGATACTTTCGAATTATTAAACACAACCAAATCACAACATAATTTGAGTCAAGTGAGATGCCACCCAAATTCACACCCATGTAGATTTGGTTTAAATATAAGGGATCTTGGTTTAAATATTCTAAACCTTAGAATCGGATGGTTGGTGTTTAATTCGGATCTTCGTAAATTTATTCAACTTTTCTGATTAAATTTACTTTCTTCGTTTAGAAATGGCTAGTAATTCAACAAACTCGTCTAATTTGTCGTTGAGGAATATACTTGAAAAGTGTAAACTCGATGGAACAAATTATCTGGATTGGGACAGAAATTTACGACTTGTGTTAAAGTTGGAACGCAGGGAGTACGTCCTTGACAAGGCTATCCCAGTGGAGCCAGCTGCCAACGCAAGGAGGGTCGTTAAGGATGCGTACCAGAAACACCTTAGCGACTCTATCGACGTTGCATGTGTCATGCTGGGCTGCATGGAGGCGGACCTCCAGAAGCAGTTTATGGAGCTATCCCATGATCCGTTTGCAATGTTTGTACAGATCAAGGATATGTTCAAAGAGAAAGTACGTATTGAAAAATACACTGTTCTCCGAGAACTCATTGCCTGCAAGATGTCAGCAGGCAGCTCTGTAGGTCCACATGTCCTACGTATGAAGGGACATCTCGATCATATGACTAGTCTCGGAATGACTATGGAGAAAGAGATGGCTGCGGATTTCATTCTGCAATCCCTTCCTCGTGCATATGGTGGGTTCGCCATGAACTATCACATGCATGACATGAAAAAGACCGCGTCGGAGTTGCACAGCATGTTGGTGACTGCCGAGAAGAGCATAAGGGGCAGTACGCCCAAAGGTGTTCTAATGGTCAAAAGGGGATCCGGCTTCAAAGCTGGTGGTGGTAAGGGCAAAGGCCCAATGCACCAAACGGGGAAGAACAGACGACCTTTCATTTCTAGACCTTCCATGCCCATGAAGGGAAATGGGAAGGCAAAGGAGTCGGTCTGTTTCTACTGCCAAAAGTCTGGTCACTGGAAGAAAGACTGTCAGTAGCTGAAGGATGATCAGAGGAAGGGCGGTGGGGCCGCTACTTCGTCAGGCATTCCATTAGAGCTAAATCTTTCTACTATAAATGCTTGGATACTAGACATTGGAGCTGAGTCTCATGTTTGTGCGGATGTGCAGGTGTTGCATAGTAGAAGAGATATGGGGGAAAACGAGGTGGACCTAAGAGTTGGGAACAACGTGAGAGTTACCACAACTGATGTGGGTTATGTTGACCTTGTTTTGCCCAGTGGGCTTTTAATTGAATTTTCTGATGTGTTTTGCGTGCTTTCAGCAGGAATATTGTATCAATATCCCTTCTTGAAAAAGAAGTTTATTATTTTGATATTAAGAACGGGTTTTTTAATATTATGCGCAACAACATGTTTTATGGAAATGCTCACACTGTTGGAGGTTTATACATATTAAATATGCAAAACTCGAGATCCAACATGCTCTATAATGTAAATGCTAAGAGGTTTAAAGCTAATGATTTAGACCAAACTCTAATCTGGCATTGTCGTCTAGGTCACATAAATGAGAAACGCATCTCAGCGCTTCATAAGCGCGGACTTCTAAGTCAATTTGAATTCCAAACGATTGATAGATGTGAAGCTTGTTTAATGGGCAAGATGACTAAAGCGCCCTTCACTGGTTTAGGTGAGAGGGCAGGTGACCTATTGGATCGAATACATTCAGACGTATGTTGACCAATGAGTACACCAGCCAGAGGTGGTTTAGGCTACTTTATCACATTTACTGATAATTTCAGTAGGTATGGTTATGTCTATCTCATGAGACATAAGTCCCAAGCCTTTGATAAATTCAAGGAGTTTAGGACTGAAGTAGAAAACCAACTCGGAAAGAGTATCAGGGCACTCCGTTCTGATCGGGGTGGAGAATACTTATCCGAGGAGTTTCTTAGTCATCTTACTGAAAGAGTAATACCATCTCAATGGACTCCGCCAGGAACACCGCAACTCAATGGTGTGTCCGAGCGAAGGAATCGGACATTGTTGGATATGGTTCGATCGATGGTAAGTCTCACTGATCTCCTAATCTCCTTTTGGGGTTACGCTCTACAAATAGCCGCATTCATAATAAACAGGGCTCCGTCGAAAGCAGTGGAAGGGACATCATTCGAGAAATGGGGTTGCGAGGCTTATGTAAAACCGTTGCTTTCAACCAAGCTCGAACCGAGATCAGATGAGTGCACTTTCGTCAGATATCCAAAAGAAACAAAAGGATACTACTTCTACAAACCGAGCGAAAATAAAGTTTTTGTCGCTCGAGGTGGGACATTCTTTGAAAAGGAATTTATTTCCAAGACAGTCAGTGGGAGGGTTGTTCATCTTGATGAAGTTCAAGATGAGATAGTCACTCAGGAACCACTGGACGACCCATTGGAAGAAGTAGAGCCAAAAGTGGTCGTTGAGCAAGAACCAATAGCTACAGTTAATGAGGACGGTCCAAGGCGGTCTGAAAGGATAAGTCATGCACCTATCAGATACGGTTTCCTAGTAACTGGAGGTGATGATTTAGTGTTAGTGGACAATGATCCAGCTACCTTTCGAGAGGCCCTGGACGGAACCGACTCTGAGAAATGGTTGGAAGCCATGAGGGAAGAAATGCAATCCATGTCAAATAATCAAGTGTGGGACTTGGTGGATCAAACCCCTGACGTAAGAGTCATTGGGTGTAAATGGATCTTTAAAATAAAGATAGACGTGGATAGAAAACCTCAGACCTATAAAGCAAGACTTGTAGCAAAGGGTTATAGGCAAGTCCACGGAATTGACTATGAAGAGACCTTTTCTCCAGTAGCTATGGTCAAATCTATCCGCATTCTACTTGTCGTAGCAGCTTATCATAATTATGAGATATGGCAAATGGACGTCAAAACCGCCTTCCTTAATGGAGGTTAGCTGAGGACGTTTATATGTCCCAGCCTGAGGGTTTTGAGGATCCTAAGAATAAGGGAAAGATTTGCAAGTTGCTCAAATCAATTTATGGTTTGAAGCAAGCATCTCGGATACCAAAAATGTTTTTCTTGTATACGGGGGAAGAAATGATGATCTAGTCGTCAAAGGATATGTCGACGCTAGTTTCCAGACATACCCCGATGACTTTAAGAGTCAGTTGGGATATGTGTTTACGTTGAACGGTGGAGCATTCAGCTGGAAAAGCAAGAAGCAGGACACCATTGCCGACTCTACGACCGAAGCTGAGTACATTGTTGCAACGGAAGCGGCAAAAGAGGATGTATGGATCAGGAGTTTCATGGCTGGGTTAGGTGTAATTCAAAACCCATCTAACCCAGTAGACTTATATTGTGACAACACCGGGGCCATTGCGCAAGCTAAGGAACCCAGGGCTCATGACAGATCCAAACATGTACTCAGGAAGTATCACATCATCCGCGACATAGTTGCTAAAGGTGACGTGAAGATCCACTACGTTGCATCTGATGATAACACAGCCGACCCCTTGACCAAGGCTCTTCCTCAAGCGAAACATGATAAACATGTTAGGTCAATGGGTATAGACTGGGACTTAGATTGGAACTAGGGGCAAGTGGGAGATTGATAGCATTTTTGCGACCTAGTCCAATTGCTAGTAGTCTATAAATTTCTATGTATAATTATCATCGTTTGGAATAAATGAAACGGCTTTGTATTACTTATTTGTTGAAGTAATATGTTAAGCATGATCTGATTTATGACCACTAAAGTAGTAGAACCATAAATCTGTACGGATCACACTTAACGAGTCCCTAGTCAATATACGCTTCAAAAGAAGCAACCAGTATGAGGATGGTTCTCAATGACGTAGTTCTACTTGTCATAGGGATGGGGGATCCTGGAATCATATCATAGATATCATGAGGTGATTGATATCGGACGACCCGCTTTGAATAGTGTTTCGTAGATTAAGCCATGAACATATTCAAATGCGGTAGCTTATCACGATATCCTTAGACCAATGAGTCTTTGTGATCGCTATGCAATGTACGTGCGGCTTTAACCTGCGCCTAACGCTTTCCGTAACAGGATTGCAATAACGGGCATGATTGGGTGGCGGAACGGATTGCGTGAGTGACACGAAAGACGGCTAAGGGATTTATCCCTCACACTAAGGTATGGGAAAGATATCCATTAAAGGCCTCTTGATCGAGAGTGACTGAGAGAAAGAGCATGGCCATGCTAGTGATACGGGTTATCAGTTCTCAGCCATATCACATATCAAGTAACAATGATTGATTAAACAAGGATGACGACTCTATGCCTTGTGATCAGTCGGGATATCTAGAGATAATAGAATAGTGACTTGTATGCACAAGGTTAGATCGAATCATCGATCATCATACACCTTGGGTAATCATAACATCTTACTAGAGACCACTTATGATAGATCGGACAAGAGAGATCTTTTGTGTCGATCTGTCAACGGTGGCATGAGCCTGGAGGGTCACACACATACAAGACGGATAACTTGAGACAAGGAAACCTTAACGTTTCTTGAGGAGCAATACATGGACAAAACTGAAGGTTTTGGGCCATAGGTTCGGTATGAGAGAATAATTAGAGAATCGAGAAAACTGAGATTTTTCGTCGATGTCGCGTCGTATTTTGTTTGATAAGTAACGACAAAAAGGGTCGGGCGAATTTTGGACACGGCACGAAACCACATGGGCGAGCCCATTGGGCTCGGCCCATGAGGTCACGTGACCGGCCCAACAAGGTCCCATTGGGCTCGGCCCATGAGGTCACGTGACCGGCCCAACAAGGGCCCATTTTGGGCCCAATAAGCCCAACATGGCCGGCCACTTTGGTAGGTCCAAAGGTGGGGCCACAACACACCATGTTTAGTTGGTGATTGTTGATTAAAAGGTATGGGTAATAACACCTTTAAGCCCATACCAATCACCTTTTGACCCATGCTTATGAGATTGATGAAGTAGAGAAATATCAAATGAATTAATTACACAACACACTCTTACAATCTCACTCTCTCTCTCCTTGGCCGGTCACCTCTTGTGCTCTCTCTCTTCTTGCTCTCTTGTTCTTCACTTAATTGTTCTAGTAGGCATTAAGTGTAGGATCTTGAAGATCATCCCCTTTTTGTGGACTTGCTCTAGAGAAGAAGATCACAAAGTTCTTCTTTATCGATTCAACAAAGACTAAAAGGTAAATTTTTTGTGGAATAGATTTTGCCTTGGGATTTAATGATTCAATGTTCTTGGACAAGGTTTGGAGTTGCTTTTGTTAAATGCTTCCGCTATCTCGATGTTAAAGAACGCTCCAAAACCCTACATATCTTTATCCAGGAACAAGCACCTACTGAACCAGCACTGAACGCCTCAAGGGCGCTAAGGGATACCTACCAGAAATTCCTTAGCGACCGGATCAACGTGCAGTGCATCATGATGGGCAGTATGGTGCCTGACTTGCAAAAACAGTTCTTGGACATTTACGATGATTTCAAAGCCTGTATGGCTGAGATCGAGAAAATGTTCAAAGAGAAAGCGCATGTTGAAAGATACGACACTTTCAGTGAACTGATGTCTTGCAAGCTGAAGGCTGGAGCTCCTGTCAGTCCACATGTACTTAAGATGAAACGTCTTTTGGAACACTTGACCAGACTCGGTCATCCTGTGGACAAGGAAATGTCTGCAGACTTTGTGTTGCATTCACTTCCAGAGACATCGTGATTTCGTTGGAAATTACAATATGCATGACATGGATAAAACTGTGACAGAGCTTCATGGTATGCTCGTGACTGCTGAAAAGAACCTCAAGGGCAAGACCAAGGAGGTTCTTATGCTCAACAAGCAAGTGAGCTTCAAGAAAGCCAGCCTGGGCAAGGATAAGGCCCCTATGCACCTAGCGGGGAAGATTCGGCAACTTCAAAGGATGTTGAAAATCCTAAGAAGGATGTCGTATGTTTCTATTGCAAAGGACAGGGGCACTGGAAGAAGGATTGTAAGAAACACAAGCTGTTTCTTAGGAAGAGTGGAGCTACAACATCTTCAGGATCAGGTATTTTTGTTATTGAGCTCAATCTCAGTTTATCTACTTCAGATTCTTGGGTACTTGATACCGGTGCAGAATCTCACATTTGTGTTAATGTGCAGGCTCTGGGAAGTAGAAGAGAAGTGAGCAGGGGCGAGGTGGACCTACGAGTTGGCGATGGCAATCAAGTCTTGACAACTGCAATAAGAGATATTAGTCTCAGTTTGACCAGTGGGCTAGTTTTGTTACTAAACAATGTTCATTGTGTACCTGCGATTCGCAGGAATATTATTTCTATTTCCTTGCTAGACAAAGAAGGATATTGTTTTTCTATTGATAATGGAATTTTCAATATTTTCAAGAATAATATGTTTTATTGCAATGCTTCATTAGTTGGAGGTTTATATATTCTTAATATTCAAAACACTGACACTAGCTCGATTTTTAATATTAGTAACAAAAGGGTTAAATCCGATGATTTAAACCAGACTGTGATATGGCACTGCCGCTTAGGCCATATAGGCCAGAAACGCATCTCAGCACTTCACAAGTGTGGACTTCTAAGTCCGTTTGAATTCACTTAAATTGAGAGATGCGAGTCATGCCTTATGGGCAAAATGACAAAGGCACCTTTTGCCGGTTTAGGTGAAAGGGCGAGTGACTTACTGGGTCTCATACATTACGATATTTGTGGGCCCATGAGCACTGAAGCCAGAAGAGGTTTTCACTACTTCGTTACATTTACTGATGACTTCAGTAGGTATAGGTATGTTTATCTTATGAGACATAAATTGGAAACCTTTGACAAGTTCAAAGAGTTCCAGAACGAAGCACGAGGCGGTGAGTACTTGGACCAAGAATTTCACAGTCACTTAAAGGAGTGTGGGATCCTCTCTGAATTGACTCCGCCTAGAATACCTCAAATGAATGGTGTATCCGAATGGAGAAATCGGACCCTTCTTGACATGGTGCGATCAATGATGAGTCAGGCTCCTACAAAGACAGTGGAAAGACAGTACATTGAATCGGGCTCCTACAAAGACAATAGAAAACACTCCATACGAAGTATGGAACGGGAAGAAACCCTTATTAGCTTTCCTTAAGATTTGGGGATGTGAAGCTTACGTCAAGCGTCTGCTAGGCGATAAGCTCGAACCCAAATCAAACAAGTGTGTCTTTGTGGGGTACCCCAAGGAAACAAGGGGGTACTATTTCTGAAAGAGATCACCACGGGTTCCAATCGATAAATATCATGCAGCGGACGTTATGTAACCGTGGTGATCGATGCAAGCACTGATCTTAATGCAAATTCAACATGTTATATACATAAATATAAATCTGAAAGTTACCTCTTCTAATCGATGAAAACACAAGTATAGTGTTTCTCTATCAAGTCCACACAAGCACCACAACCGAAGAGGTTTTCACTCAAATTTTTGCTATGAATTTTAAGAGAAGCTTGACAACAATGGAGGATGAGAAGGGAGAGAGAATTCAGCAATGAGGGAGAGAGGATGAGGGAATTAGTTGCTGAAAATTAGAGAAGATAATGGAAGATATATTGTAATTTTAATTTGAAAATTAAAATTGAATTTCAAATTAAAATTGCATATCTATCCTTCATAAACTCTTATTTGCATTTGTTCCCATTCATAACTTAAATCCCTAAATGGGCTTTAAGCCCGTTTAACTAAAACCCAAATTAAACCCATTAACTTGAGTTCTAATTTCGGTTTAGACATAACGGCTCAATTTCCTCGAATTGATTTCTTCAACCGTCTGGTTAAAACCTTAGGCCAGAAAACTACTGAATCGTTCTCAATTTTCATCCATAATTGTTGTCATGTATCGTGCTTAATGCGTGTGACCCTCTAGGCTCACAAACAATTGGCAGACTGGTAAAATTACTATTTTACCCTTTCCATCATAAGTGGTCTCTAGCAAGACAATATGATTATCCAATGTTCGTGATTATCAATTATTTGACTTAACCTGTTATCGTACATGTCACTGTCCTTTTATCAAACTGATATCCAGATTGATCAATAGGCATAGAATGGTCATCCTAATTTATCAATCACTGTTTCTTGATATCTGAAATGACTGAAAACTGATACTAAGGTACCACCTGCACGGCCGTGCTATTCCTTCAGTCATACTCATCAAGTGGCCTAAACGGATATCTTTCTCATACCGAAGTATAAGTGATAAATCCCTCAGACGCCTTTCGAGTTCACTAATGCAATAAATGACCAAGCCAATCAAAGCCGTTATAGTTAGCCTTTTACAGATAACGTTAGACTAGGTCAAACTTAGGTATTCGTTACATAGTGTACACAAAGACTCCTTGCTCTTAGGATATAATGACAAGCTACGATATGTGAGTATCTCATGACTGGATCTATGCAGCATACTCACAATCGGGTTGTCCGATATCATCGACCTGATGGTATCTATGATATAACTCCGGCACGCACTTTGCCATGATCAGTAGAGCATGATCACAAGGAGTTAGTCTCATACTGATCGCTTCTTAAAGAAGCTTAGCTGATCAGGGACTCATCAAATGTAATTCTTTCTGATCTATAGTTCTACTATTAGTGGTTACACACATAATGACATAAATCAAATTACATTTGATATATTACTACAACACATTAGTAATATATGCCAATTTATTTATTCGGAAATATGATAAAACATTACATCTGTAGATCACTTTTATATTGGACTGGAGCATAACTCTAACAATCTCCAACTTGCCCCTGGTTCCAATTTATGTTCTGATCTACTCCCATAGACCCTGCATGTTTCTCATGCCTAGGCCGCGGCTGAGCCTTTGCCAAGGGATCGGCCATATTATCATCAGTCGAATAGTGTTTAATCTCCACATCACCTCTATTTTTGTATCACTCTCACGAGGTGAAGCCTGCTGAGTATATGTTTGGATCTGTTGTGGAATCTGGGCTCTTGAGCAATAGCTACGGCACCTGTGTTGTCCCACAACAAGCTTATCGGATCAGATGCTCGCGGCGTTGCATCTAATCTGATTAGAAAGCTTGTAATCTATACGGCCTCTTTAGGTGCTTTTGTTGCAGCTATACACTCAGCCTCCATTGTAAAGTTGGCAATTTTGGCTTGCTTAAAGCTTATCTAGCTGAAAGCGCCACAACTCAACACAAAATATATCCTGACAGAATTTGGAAGTCATCTGGATATGTCTTAAAACTAGCATCGACTTGTCCTTTGACTGCTGATTCTCTATCTATATCCCCACACTGGGAATGTGTCCTTGGTCCTCCTCGAATATTTGAGGATGACCTTTGACAGTAATCTAGTGTAATTGGTCGGGGTTAGATTGGAATCTCCTGGTACAGCTTAGTGCAAACGAGACTTCCAGTCTCGTGCACATCCTAGCATACATGATAGATCCCACAGCCGAAGCATAAGTGATCTTACTCATCCTGCTCAGCTTATCATGAGTTTTAGGACTCTGTAGCTTGCTGAGCTTAATGCCATGACGCATGGGTATGTATTCTTTATTAGAATCAAGCATTGAGATCTTCTCAACACTTTACCTATGTACATGTTCTGACTTAGCAACATGTCCTGACTTAGGCCCAAAATCCTTTTGGAATGATCTGTAGAGATCCCGATGCCTACAATAAATGTAGCATCACCTAAGTCCTTCATCGATAAGTACTTCCCTAACCAAGCTTTGGTGGCAAGGTAGGGATGTCATTCCCGATGAATAAATACCAAGAATACAATATTACTCCCACTCGCTTTCTCATGTACGCAAGGCTCACTTTTGTTTTTGATGAAGCCGAGTTCCCTTACAGCTTTATCAAAATGACGGTTCCAACTCCCTGAAGCTTGCTTAAATCCATAAATGGATCTTTGCAGCTTACATATCATTCCGGGATTCTTTGGATCTACAAAACCCACAGGTAAGTTCCTGCTAAGGAAGGGGTTTTGAAATCCGGATCAATCTGACCATTGCTACTGGTGAAAAGGTGTCATCATAATACATGCATTGAATCTGACGATAACCTTTTACAACCATCCTAGCCTCATTGGTCTGAGGATTTCCATCCATGTCAGTCTTGATCCTATAGACCCACTCAGAACCGATGGGTTTTATCCCAGGGGTTTGATCAACCAAGCACCAGACTTGGTTGAAATACATGGATTTCATTTCCTCACTCATGGCATTCTACCATTTTTCGGAGTCTAGACTGGTTAAAGCTTGTCTGAAGGTTTCTGGATCATCCTGATCCACCAACATCACGTCATTTCCCTCAGTGGCTGTGAAGCCATATCTGTCTGGAACATGACGAGATCTTTCAGACCTCCTTAGACCATCTGGAATTTCTGTATGGATTGATTCTTCATCGGCGACCATCTGAGGCTCCAGTACTTCTACATCTTGCATAGCAGGCTCCTGAATTGCTTCAGGCTGTTCCGTATCCTCTTGAATTTCTTCGAGAGGCACGAGACTCCCACTAGCTATTTTGGAAATAAAATATTTCTCCAAAAATACCCCTCCTCGAGCAACAAAGGCTTTGTACTCGCTGGGTATGTAGAAGTTGTATCTCATAGTTTCTTAAGGATATCTTACGAAGACACATTTGTCTGATTTGGATGCCTGCATCTCTGCTACCCAAATCTTTTAGGGAAAACATACTAGGATGTTTTCCACACCATATATGACTATGGCCCATTTCTTATTTGGCTATTACGCGAAGGCGCACCCATCCAAATAGAACTGACCATCTCATCCCGCTCCCATCCCAATGAATACTACGCGGAGGCGCACGCATCCACAGTAACGGGAGACGTAATGAGTGTCATGTGATGTACCTTCTATGACTCTGGTCCAGCTCTTATTTGGCTACTACGCGGAGGCGCACGCATCCAAATAGAACTGATTACCTTATTCAGCTCGCATCCTAATGAATACTACGCGGAGGCGCACGCATCCACAGTAATGGGAGACACAAAGACTGTCACAAGGTGTACTATCGTTGTCTTCATCGGAGCCCGATTCAAAATGAATGCAGCCATTTCCAAAGTCAAGTATTAGTTCAACTCTCTTCTGACCTGAGTACTCATAGGTCCACATACGTCGGAATGTATTAGACTTAACAAGTCACTCGCCTTTCACATAAACCTGTGAAAGGTGCCTTTGTCATTTTGCCCATTAGGCGAGACTTGCATCTTTCAGTTTGAGTGAATTCAAACAGACTTAGAGTCCACACTTGTGAAGTGTTGAAATGCGTTTCTCGCTCATTAGGTAAGACTTGCATCTTTCATTTTGAGTGAATTCAAACGGACTTAAAATCCACACTTGTGAAGTGTTGAAATGCGTTTCTCGCTCATTAGGTAAGACTTGCATCTTTCATTTTGAGTGAATTCAAACGGACTTAAAATCCACACTTGTGAAGTGTTGAAATGCGTTTCTCGCCTATGTGCCTTAAATGAGAATGCCAGATTATAATTTGGTTTAAATCATCAGATTTAAGCCTTTTCTTATTTACGTTATAGCGATTAAGCTTACCAACGTAAATATCTGATCCTGAAGATGTGGATACCCACTCTTCTTCACATGATCCTTGTATTACTTACAATCCCTTATTCCTGTGTCCTGGCTCATTGCATTGATAGCAGACCTCCTCCATTTTGTCCTTAGTCTTCACAGCAGCTTTGGGAGCTGCTTGAACCTTTGGACGCTTGGGGTGTCTGATCTGCCCTGCAAGGTGCTTAGGAGCCTTACCCTTACCCTGATCAACTTTCTTGAAGCTGACCTTCTTTTTGACCATAAGGACCTCCTTGGTCTTGCCCTTGAGGTTCTTTTTAGCGGTCACAAGCATCCCATGAAGCTCTGTTAAGGACTTGTCCATGTCATGCATATTGTAACTTACTATGAAATCACTATATGTATCTAGAAGTGACTGCAACATAAAATCCGCATCCATTTTCTCCTGATCATCAAAACCGAGTCTGGTTAGATGTTCCTGAAGACATTAAATCTTTGTGACATGGGGACTAACAGGGCTCCAGCCTTATGTTTGCAGGAGTTAAGTTCTATGAAAGTATCATATCTTTCGACACGAGCTGTCTCCTTGACCTCTGCCTTACAGGTATGAGGGTCATCTGAAACATTCCTGAACTGCTTCTGCAACTCTGGCATCCTACTGCCCACCATAATGCATGACACGTCGATTTGGTTACTGAGGAACTTTGATAAGTATCCTTAGTGCCCTACCGGCGTTTAGCGGTGGCTCAACAGGAGGTTCCTTGGTGAGGATATATTACTTGCGTTCATGCTTGAGTACAAGCCTCAAGTTTCTATTCCAATTTGAGTAATTCACGCTCTTGAGTCTGTCCTCAATCTGGACTCTAAATGTGCTATTACTCCTTTGTGTTGTGTTTGCCTTTTAGTTCTACATGGTAAAATTAATTAAAATTCAAGTTGGAGATTTAGTTATAAAACACTTGTCTGATTCTAACATTAGAATCTGAACCAGGATCCTATCATACCCTCAATTGAAGTGAACGGAGGCTCACTGCTCCAATTGAGAGCATCAAGGTAAGAATACATCCATTTACAAAACCATGTAATTCCTGGCTAGGGTCTGTACTAAAAGTACACGACATACCCTATACTGATACCCTAGGTTAGCCCTAGCTGACAATCGTAGACAAGTGTACCAAGCTTGAACTATGGATAGAACTAATGTGACTACTACGCGGAGGCGCACGCACCCACACAGAACTACCCATCTCATCCAGTCTTTTCTCTATGAATGTTACGCGGAGGCGTACCGACATCCATAGGGTCAAAGCCCTTTTGAGTGCCCAAACTTGAATGGTATCACGCTTGACTTGTAATTATTTGCGTTTAAGTGAATTATAAAAGTCTTATAGTATATCGATACAATCTTAATCTGGAATCATCAATTGCAAATTCATGCAAAGATGATCCCTTAGCAGGTTACATGCGAGTCTAATTAAATTCCGATTTTAATCTTTGCATGTGGGTGATAGCAAATCATACATAAACTTGTATATTTAAACTATTAAACATTCATACATTCAAACATATAAATGTAACGATAAAATATATGCATAGCTAAGCCCATCTCAAGTTCCTAAGAATCTAGCAAAACTGATCCTAAAGACATGGTCTTCAAGATCCAAACTAGCTCCATTCTTGTGAACTCCCACTGGCTTCGAGCCTCCTCCAATCCGAGTCTCCCTCTTGACTTGATTCTTGTGTCGGTCTTCGTGATTACAAATTAAAATAAATAAAATGAAATACAAATCACGACACGCAGGCCGTATTTCCTACAACCCAAAATTAAGCAACACGCAGGTTGCAAAATCGAAATTAAAATGCAAATCTAATGGGCTTAGCTAGCATCATGTGGAAAACATCGATAAGATCATGTATACAATCAACATGCTTATCAAACAAATAAATTTTCCAAATTTTATCTTTCTTAAGTGTGGAAAATTCCGGTTTATCGAAACCGGACGGTTTAACTGATTAATTGAATTTTGAACCGGTTCTCGCTGGTTTATCGAAACCGAACCAAATCTGAAAATTAATTTTAATTTTTTTTTAGGGTTTCAAAATATTCTTGCTAACCAACCGGGTCAACTCGAATCTGGTCGAGCCGAACCGGCTCAACCAAGGTCGCCCGCGGAGGCAACCACAGTGGCCCGTGAGGGCTGCCGAGGTCGCCCGCGGGCCTGACCGTGGTCGGCCACGGGAACGACCATGGTAGCCCGCGAGGGCAGCCATGGTCGCCTGCGAGGCAACCATGGTGGCCCTCACGGGCTGCCATGGTCGCCCGCATGGGCAGACCGTGGTCGCCCGCGGCAGCGACCATGGTCGCCCGCGAGGGCTGCCATGGTCGCCCGTAGGTGACCCTCGTCGGCCCTTGGTGCTGACCATGGTCTGCCCTAGGGCATTCCATGGTCCACCAAGGGTCTTGACCTGGTCGGCCATGGCTAACCCGAAACACCCAAAAAAAATTATTTTCCAATTTTCCAAAATCAATCAAATCTGAAAAAAAATTTCGATTCACATGCATGCTAAGGTGATGAACACATATAAACTCAAAAAAAAAACAGATTTAAACCTATCGAAGAATACACAACAACCATGCCTCTGATACCACTGAAAGAGATCACCACGGGTTCCAATCGATAAATATCATGCAGCGGACGTTATGTGACCGTGGTGATCGATGCAAGCACTGATCTTAATGCAAATTCAACATGTTATATATATAAATATAAATCTGAAAGTTACCTCTTCTAATCGATGAAAACACAAGTATAGTGTTTCTCTATCAAGTCCACACAAGCACCACAACCGAAGAAGTTTTCACTCAAATTTTTGCTATGAATTTTGAGAGAAGCTTGACAACAATGGAGGATGAGAAGGGAGAGAGAATTGTCAACAATGTTTCTCAATTTTCATCCATAAATAATTGTCAGGTATCGTGCTTAATGCGTGTCCCCCTCTAGGCTCACGAGCAATTGCAGACTGATAAAATTACTATTTTACCCTTTCCATCATAAGTGGTCTCTAGCAAGACAATATGATTATCCAATGTTCGTGATTATCGATTATTTGACTTAACCTGTTATCGTACATGTCACTGTCCTTTTATCAAACCGATATCTAGATTGATCAATAGGCATAGAATGGTCATCCTAATTTATCAATCACTGTTTCTTCATATCTGAGATGACTGAAAACTGATACTAAGGTATCACCTGCACGGCCGTGCTATTTCTTCAGCCATACTCATCAAGTGGCCTAAACGGATATCTTTCTCATACTGAAGTATGAGTGATAAATCCCTCATACGCCTTTCGAGTTCACTAATGTAATAAATGACCAAGCCAATCAAAGCCGTTATAGTTACCCTTTTATAGATAACGTTAGACTAGGTCAAACATAGGTATTCGTTACATAGTGTACACAAAAACTCCTTGGTCTTAGGATATAATGACAAGCTACGATATGTGAGTATCTCATGACTGGATCTATGCAGCATACTCACAATCGGGTTGTCTGATATCATCGACCTGATGGTATCTATGATATAACTCCGGCACGCACTTTGCCATGATCAGTAGAGCATTGTCACGCCCCAAATTCGGTAGAGACCGAGCCCGGAACGCGAACGAGGAATCAGTGTCCGAAACAACTGAAACAATAATAGTAACCAAATAAAAAGAACACAAATACAATGAACCGCGAATTTTATAACTGCTCAAAAGAATATACAACACGAGTCAGAGACTCAAAGTATGATCAAGAAACAACAAAACGTCGACACTAAATTGTACGTCAACTAACCCGCCCAAAACAACCCGGACTCTCCAGCTCCTCCAGCTTCGAGATATCCTCCTATCCACAATCACGATCCTCACCTGTCTGCAGGAAAAGTAGCAGGGGGTGAGCATTTACGCTCACCGCAACGGATACCCGACTGACAACGGCATACAAGTAATTGACAGGGTGATACATAAGCACAGTTCGAAAAAGATCAATAGTAAAACTCAACCATTATCCAAACATTTCGTCTCATTCTCAATACTCAAATCATCACACAATCAACCAAGCAACATCAATCAAACAAACCTTTCACTCAAGGAAAGGCAACAATCCGGGTACTTCGTCGAGTCCATCTTGCCAAACACGCACGGTGTTGGACAAGGTCTACACGACCAGGTGATGCAACCTATAACACGCCAGTTTACAGTCGCAAGCTGTCTGGGCCTGGTCTGCCTCCCACTTTTCGATAGCTAGTCGTAGGCGTGAAACCTCTTCGCGGCCGCCAGTTTACAGTGGCTAGCTGTCTGGGCCTGGTCTGCCCCCCACTTCTTCGATTGCTAATCGAAAGGCGTGGACGCCTCTTCGCGGCATGGATGGAGAAGCGCGGTAAGAGCGCAAATCTACCCCACCCGAACGGAGATCACGGACGTATCTTTCCCACCTGGGCGTCAACCAGCAACAAACACAAACCACCACGCACACTGGGCTCCCGCCCGTAACCAACATCCACACACACTGGGCTCCCGCCCGTAACCATCATCCACAAAACATTTCAACCACAGGAGAGAAATAATCAACTCAAGTCATTTCGATTTACATGTTAAGGCACAACATTTTCAACACATCAGATCGCATTTACCATTTACTCACAATACAGTTCAACCATAGTGAAGAATATACTCAACTCAAATCATTTCAATTTACATGTTAAGGCACGACATCTTCAAACACGTCAAATCACAATTTACCATTACTCACAATTGAACAAGCATAACACATTCAAACCAAACGCAACGAGTAAAGCGGTAACACCCCCAACAAAGCATACAGCGGAATGGCACGTCGCTGTAGTATAATCAACCTATAGACACAACCAGGTGCCCACATGCAATTCTACACATACATATACTAAGAACACAAAAGGTGCCCACATGCAATTACTAGTAACTTTCCCAAGTCATGTACGGATATACGGCTACTTTTCCCTACCTCGATAATTATCCAACGTTAGCTCCAAGTCTCTCGCGACACCACGTCTAAATCCTTCCCTTTCCACGAGCGATGGAAGAATCTAATAACGACAAACGCACAAACTTTAGCAATTGATCGAAGTCCGATTCTAACGAAACTAACGCCCAAGTACACCCCAATGAGTCCCGATCACTCCAATACTTCCTAATTACACCGAGTTGCCAAAAAGGACCCGGAACGGCCCAATTCGCGCACTTTCCCGAATCTGCCCGGAAACGCTAAAATGACCTCGGGACCCCGAAAAATTCCATTTTCGCATCAACAAATCATAATTATATTCAAGGGGTCCAACGCAATCGACGGAACCAAATTCCGACGCCCGAGCGACTCAATCCCGTCATTAAGGTTCCTCAAATAATAAATAATCTTTTCCCACAATTCAATTCCAACAATTCTCAAATTTATTCTACGCGCATAATTAAATTCGAGATCACCAATAAAATTGACGGAATTACGTTCCGACTTCCGGGGGATTTAATCTCGACTTTAAAGTTTAGCGAAACAAACACATTTTAGCCAAATTAATAACAATTTCTTCCAAAGTCACGAATTAGTGTTCTAGGGATTTTCCGGGATTGCATAACACGTAAAAACCCGAACTCCGGGGACGCGGGCCCCACCTCCGGTGACCGGCCGGAGCTCCGGCGAGCTCCCGGTCACCGGACAAACCTCCCGTTTGTCTCAAAACGCTCCAAATTACCCCCTTAACACTAATCCAACCTCAATCAAACCATATTCCACAACTCCATAAATCCAAACTCAAGGAAATGAGAATCCAAAACATACCTCTTGTAGCCCACGACGAGGAGAACCCGAATACGCAAAAATCAAGACGTTTGGACGGTCGGAACGTCGGGAAATCGCCACAATCTTTTCTCTTCTTCTTCCTTCTTTCTTCTTTCTCTTTCTCTTTCTCTTTCTCTTTCTCTTTCCTTGTGTTCTGCCGAGAATCAACTCCCTCCCCCTCTCTTATAACTTAAATATAATTATTTAAACATTAAACTAATAAAATAAACCTATTTTCCATTTTCTTTTAAATCTAAATTAAAACAATTAATTTTTTTTAATCACTCAAAAGTCTCCCCCCCTCTAGATACATGACAAGTGTAAAGTAGAGGGGTCCCACAAGCCACTTTTGTCATTTCGGACCCGAAATCGTCCGAAACGGACACGTTTTTCGAAACCGTCGGAACCGTGATGTTTCGCTAAATTTTAGCTTCCATATGAACCTAATATCCATAATATTACAATTCCAACTTAAAATGGCTCAAATAGTAGTCCTCGGTGACTCTCGGGTCAAAATTTGGTCAAATCGCGAATTATTAAATTTTCATCCATTTTTCACAAAATTGACCCAAATTGACCGGGAGCGGTCCTTACAAGCATGATCACAAGGAGTTAGTTTCATACTGATCGATTCTTAAAGAAGCTTAGCTGATCAGGGACTCATCAAATGTAATTCTTTCTGATCTATAGTTCTACTATTAGTGGTTACACACATAATGACATAAATCAAATTACATTCGATATATTACTACAACACATTAGTAATATATGCCGATTTATTTATTCGGAAAGATGATAAAACATTACATCTGTAGATCACTTTTATATTGGACTGGAGCATAACTCTAACAATTTCTACAAACCCTGCGAGAACAAAGTTTTTGTTGCTCGAGGAGGAGTATTTTTTGAAAAGGAATTTTTTTCCAAAAGAGCTAGTTGGAGTGTCGCGCATCTTGAAGAAATTCAAGAAGGTACGGAACAACCCACAATGCCGGATGTAGAAATACAGGAGCCAGAAGAGGTCATTGATCAAGATCCAATCCCCACACCTATTCCAGATGGTCCAAGAAGGTCTGAGAGATCTCGTCAAGCTCCTATCAGATATGGCTTTCTAGCCACTGAAGGAAATGACTTGATGTTGGTGGATCAGGATGATCCAGAAACCTACAGACAAGCTTTTGCCAGTCCAGACTCTGAAAAATGGCAGAACGCCATGTATGAGGAAATGAAATCCATGTCCGACAACCAAGTCTGGCGCTTAGTGGATCAAACCCCTAGGATAAAACCCATCGGTTGCAAATGGGTCTATAAACTTAAGACCGACATGGATGGAAAACCTCAAACCTATAAAGCTAGACTGGTTGCGAAAGGTTATCGCCAGATCGAAGGTATCGATTATGACGAGACATTTTCACCCGTGGCTATGGTCAAATCTATCCGGATCATTCTAGCCATAGCAGCATACTACGACTATGAGATATGGCAGATGGATGTCAAAACCGCCTTCCTTAACGGGAACTTAAAAGAGGATGTGTATATGACACAACCCGAGGGTTTTGTTGATCTAGAGAATCCCGAAAAGATTTGTTAGCTGCTTAGATCCATTTATGGATTAAAGCAAGCTTCACGGAGTTGGAAAATTCGTTTTGACAAAGCCATAAGGGAATTCGGTTTTATCAAAAACGAAAGTGAACCTTGCGTATATAAGAAAGCGAGTGGGAGTAAAATAGTATTCCTGGTGCTATATGTCGATGACATACTGATCACCCGGAATGACATCCCAACCTTGCTTGAAGTTAAAGCTTGGTTAGGGAAATGCTTTTCGATGAAGGACTTAGGTGATGCTGGTTTCATTCTGGGCATCAAGATCTACAGAGATCGACCCAAAAGAATATTGGGCCTAAGTCAGAGCACTTACATAGATAAAGTGGTGAGAAGATTCTCAATGCTTGATTCTAAGAAGGGATACCTACCCATGCGGCATGGCATTAAGCTCAGCAAACAACAGAGTCCTAAGACTCATGATGAGCTAAGCAAAATGAGTAAGATCCCATATGCTTCGGTTATGGGATCCATCATGTATGTTATGATTTGCACGAGATCGGACGTCTCGTTCGTACTAAGCTGTACCAGCAGATATCAATCTAACCCAGGCCAAGCAGCTAAGGAAGTCGTATGGGTTAGAAGCTTTCTAACCGGATTAGATGTAATGTCGCAAGCGTCTGATCCGGTAAGCTTGTTGTGTGACAACACTGGGGCCATAGCATTAGCTCAAGAGCCAGAATTCCACAACAGAACTAAACACATACAGAGGAAGTATCACATTATCAGAGAATATATTGATAACGGTGATGTGGAGATTACTTATGTACCGACTGATGACAATGTTGCTGATCCCTTGACAAAGGCTTTACCGCAGCCTAAGCATGAGGCGCACGTGAAGTCTATGGGGTTAGATTGGAACTTAGGTTGGAACTAGGGGCAAGTGGGAGATTGTTAGGTTTGTGCCCTAGTCCAATGTAATTCCTCAATCCATATTGTAACGAAAATCATTAGTTTAAATAATAAAAGGCATGATATTACTAATGTGTTGTAGTAATATATCTAATGTAATTTGATCTATGTCATAATGTGTGTAACCACTTATAGTATAACTGTAGATCAGAAAGAATTGCATTCGATAAAGTCCCTGATCAGCGAAGCTTCTTTTGAAGCGATAAGTATGAGACTAACTTCTTGTGATCATGCTCAACTGATCATGGCAAAGTGAGTGTCGAAGTTATATCATAGATACCATCAGGTCGATGATATCGGACAACCCGATTGTGAGTATGTTGCATAGATCCAGTCATGAGATACTCACATATCGTAGCTTGTCATTATATCCTAAGACCAAAGAGTCTTTGTGTACACTATGTAACAAATACCTAAGTTTGACCTAGTCTAACGTTATCTGTAAAAGGGTAACTATAACGGCTTCGATTAACTTTAATATTTATTGCACTAGTAAACTCGAAAGGCGTCTAAGGGATTTATCACTTATACTTCGGTATGAGAAAGATATCCGTTTAGGCCACTTGATGAGTATGACTGAAGGAATAGGATGGTCGTGCAGGTGATACCTTAGTATCAGTTTTCAGTCATATCAGATATCAAGAAACAGTAATTAATAAATTAGGATGACCATTCTATGCCTATTGATCAATCTGGATATCGGTTTGATAAAAGGACAGTGACATGTACGATAACAGGTTAAGTCGAATAATCAATAATCACGAACATTGGGTAATCATAATGTCTTGCTAGAGACCACTTATGATGGAAAGGGTAAAATAGTAATTCACCCGTCTGCCAACTGTTCGTGAGCCTAGAGGGTCACATGCATTAAGCACGATACATGACAATTAATTATGGATTGAGATTGAAATCGATTCGGTAGTTTTCTGGCCTAAGGTTTTAACCAGACGGTTGAAGAAATCAATTCGAGGAAATTGAACTGTTTTGTCTAAACCGAAATTAGAACTCAAGTTAATGGGTTTGATTTGGGTTTTAGTTAAACGGGCTTTAAGCCCATTGAGGGATTTAAGTGATGAATGGGAAACAAATGCAAATAAGAGTTTAAGAAGGATAGATATGCAATTTTAATTTGAAATTCAATTTTATTTTCAAATTAAAATTCCAATATATCTTCCATTATTTTCTCTAATTTTCAGCAACTACTCCCCTCATCTTCTCCCCCTCATTGCCGAATTCTCTCTCACTCTTCATCCACCATTTTTGTCAAGCTTCTCAAGAACATTCATAGCAAAAGTGTGAGAGAAAACCTTCTTCGGTTGTGGTGCTTGTGTGGACCTAATAGAGAAACATTAAGCATGTGTTTTCATCGATTAATAGAGGTATTTTTAGATTCAAAAGGTTGATAGCATGTTGAATTTACATTAAAATCAAAGCTTGCATCGATCACCATAGTTACACAACTTCCGCTGCATGAAATTTATCGAATGGAACCCATGGTGATCTCTTTCAGCAGCATATATACTGTCATGAAATACTAACAAATCGTAGCTTGTCATTATATCCTAAGACCAAGGAGTCTTTGTGTGCACTATGTAATGAATTTCTAAGTTTGACCTAGTCTAACGTTACATGTAAAAGGGTAGCCATAACGGCTCTGATTGGCTTGGTTATGAATTACATAAGTGAACTCGAAAGACGTCTGAGTGATCTATCACTCATACTCCGGTATGGGATAGATATCCGTTTAGGCCACTTGATGAGTATGACTGAAGGAATAGCATGGTCATGCAGGTGATACCTTTGTATCAGTTTTCAATCATCTCAGATATCAAGAAATAGTGATTGATAAATTAGGATGACGGTTTTATGCCTATTGATCGATCTGGTATGGGCTTGATAAAAGGATAGTGACATGTACGATAACAGGTTAAGTCGAATCATCGATAATCACGGATGTTGGGTAATCATAATGTTTTGCTAGAGGACACTTATGATGGAAATGGCAAAATAGTAATTTTACCAGTCTTCCAATGGGTCGTGAGCCTAGAGGGTCACACACTTTAAGTATAGTATATAGCAAAACAAGCTTGGATGGAAATCGGGAGAATCCGCTTTTCGATTTAGTCATATTGAAAACGATTCAGTTGATTTATGGCCTAGGTTTATTAACCAGACGGTTGAAGAAATTAAAGAGATTGGACCGTTTTAGCTAAACCATTTAATTAGAACCCAATTTAATTGGGTTTAATTAAGTTTAGCTAATTGGGCTTAAAGCCCATTCTTGGTTTTATTTAAGAATGGGGCTTAAGTGTAAATAAGACATTTTAAAGGGGTTTAATTATGTGAATTAATAGATATTAAAAATCAGATTTTTTATCACATATGCCTTACCCTAATCCTCTAATTTTTCGGCCCCCTCTCCTCTCTCCTAGCCGCCCCTCCCTCTTTCACCATTGTTGGTGTTCTTGCTCTCCTCTACACACAACACTAGTAAACTTGTGTGTAGAAACCTTAGTAAAGGTGTTGTGCTTGTGTGGACGATCTAGAGAACACATATATTTTGTGTTTTAATCGATTTGCAAAAGGTATTTTAGATATGGTTTTTATTTTTGCATGCTGAAATTTTCACAATAAGATCTATTCTATTTGAATTCTATGGTTAATTTCAAGTCTGCTGCATGATTTTAATTGCTTGGAACCCATGGAATTCCTTCAGGGTTTAGCGCGACCGAACCCTTTTTGGGCCTCCATGGCGCGCGCGGCCTACTTAGGGTTTTGGCTCCTTAGTGGGTCGGCCCTCTTATTCCTTTTTCCTTGTGTTTCTTCAGGCGACGTTGGCTGGCGTTGGGTAGCCGGATCGCGTTGTTGTAGTAAAACAGCTAGTGGGAGTCTCATGTATCTCAAAGAAATTTGAGAGAGTATAAAAAAACCATAAGCAATTCAGGAACCTATTATGCAAGATGTAGAGATACAGGAGCCTAAAACGGTCGTCGATGTGAAATCAATCCCCACAGACATTCTAGAAGGTCCAAGAAGGTCGGAAAGATCTCGTCAAACTCCCATCAGATATGGCTTTCTAGTCACTGAGGGAAATGACTTGATAGTTGTGGATCATGATGATCCAGCAACCTTTCGACAAGTTTTGGCCAGTACCGACTCCGATAAGTGGCGGAAGCCATGAAGAGGAAATGAATGAAAGGGATCACAATGGGTTCCAATCAATAATTTCATTCAGCGGAGCTTTATGTAACCATGGTGATCAAAATGAAAACTTGATCTTAATGAAAAATTCAGCATGTTTATGAACTTTATAATCTGAAAAATTACCTTTGTACAATCGATTAAAACACAAGATAGTGTTTCTCTATCGAATCCACACAAGCACAAAAATCACCGAAATGATTTTCTCTCAACCTCTTGCTAATGATGCTTTTGAGAAGTATGAACAAAGAAAAACAATGGTGGAAATACAATAGGAGGGTCGGCCAAAAATGAAGAAGAAGGAAGGAGAAAAAGATGCCAAAATTATATAAAAATAAAGGAAGAGGGTAATGTGTAATTATGAGAGATAATTAAAGAAAAAAATCTGATTTTAAAAATTAAAAAAAAATGTGATTTTAAATTTTAAATTCAAATAAAATAATTAACATATCACCCCTTTAAATTCATAATTGCACCCTTGCCCTTTCATGAATTGAAACCTCAAATGGGCCTCAAGCCCGTTTAACTAAACACAAATTAAAACCCATAAAATTGAGTTCTAATTTTGGTTTAGATAAACCAGTTCCATTTCCTCAACTTGATTTCTTCAACCCTCTGGTTAAAAACCCTAGGCTAGAAATCAACCGAATCGTTTTCAATTTGACGAAACTGAAAACCGGATTCTCCCAATTTTCATCGATGCTTATTTGTCATGTATTGTGCTTAATGCGTGTGACCCTCTAGGCTCACGAACAGTTGGCAGACTTGTAAAATTACTATTTTACCCTTTCCATCATAAGTGATCTCTAACAAGACATTATGATTACCCAACATTCGTGATTATCGATTATTCGACTTAACCTATTATCGGACATCTCACTATCCTTTTATCAAATCGATATCCAGATTGATCAACAGGCATAGAATCGTCATCCTAATTTATAAATCATTGTTTCTTGATATCTTAGATGACAGAAAACTGATACTAAGGTATCACCTGCACGGCCGTGCTATTCCTTCAGTCATACTCATCAAGTGGCCTAAACGGATATCTTACTCATACCGGAGTATGAGTGATAAATCCCTCAAACGTCTTTCGAGTTCACCAATGTAATTAATAACCAAGCCAATCACAGCCGTTATGGCTACCCTTTTACAGGTAACGTTAGACTAGGTCAAACTTGGAGATTCATTACTCAGTGCACGCAAAGACTCCTTGGCTTTAGGATATAATGACAAGCTACAATTTTTTGAGTATTTCATGACAGTATCTATGTTGCATACTCACCATCGGGTCGTCCAATACCATCGCCCTGATGATATCTATGATATATCTCAGGCACTTATTTTGCCATGATCAGTAGAGCGTGATCACAAGGAGTTAGTCTCATACTGATCACTTCTTTAAAGAAGCTTAGTTGATCAAGGACTCATCAAATGTAATTTTTTCTTATCTACAATTCTACTATCAGTGGTTATACACACAATGATATAGATCAAATTACATTCAATATATTACTACAACACATTAGTAATATAATGCCGTTTTTATTAGATCGAAAAATGATAAAACATTACAATGTAGATTAACTTATTACATTGGACTAGGGCACAATCCAACATAATGACAAGCTACGATCTGTGAATATCTCATGACGGTGTCTATGTTGCATACTCACAATCGGGTTGTCCGATATCATCGACCTGATGATATCTATGATATAACTCTGGCACATACTTTGACATGATCAGTAGAGCGTGATCACAAAGAGTTGGTCTCATACTAATCGCTTCATAAAGAAGCTTAGCTGATCATGAACTCATCAAATGTAATTCTTTCTGATCTACAGTTCTATTATTAGTGGTTACACACGTAATGACATAGATCAAATTACATTCGATATATTACTACAGCACATTAGTAATATATGCCGATTTATTTCTTCGGAAAGATGATAAAAAATTACATTTGTAGATCACTTTTATATTGGACGGGGGCATAACTCTAACAATGAAGTTCATGTATGATAACCAAGTATGGAACTTGGTTGATCAAACCCCTGGGATAAAACCCATCGGTTGTAAATGGGTCTATAAGCTCAAGACCGACGTGGATGGAAAACCTCAGACCTATAAGGCTAGATTGGTTACAAAAGGTTATCGTCAAATTGATGGATTTGATTATGATGAAACCTTTTCACCACTAGCCATGGTTAAATCTATCCGAATCATTCTAGCCACAACTGCATATCATGATTATGAAATATGGTAGATGGATGTCAAAACCGCTTTTCTTAACGGGAACTTAAAAGATGATGTGTATATGACACAGTCTGAAGGTTTTTCGATCCAGAGAATCCGGGAAAGATTTGTAAGCTGCAAAGATCCATTTATGGATTGAACCAGGCTTCACGGAGTTGGAATCTTCGTTTTTATGAGGCCATAAGAGATTTTGGCTTCATCAAGAACGTAGATAAACCTTGTGTTTATAAAAAAGGCGAGTGGCAGTAACATTGTATTCCTAGTACTTTATGTCGATGACATATTGATCATTGGGAACGACATCCCCACCTTGCTTGAAGTCAAAGTTTGGATAGGGATGTGCTTCTCGATGAAGGACTTAGGTGTTGCTGCATTTATTTTGGGCATCAAGATCTATAGAGATCGTTCCAAAAGGATTTGGAGGCTAAGTCAAAGCCCTTATATAGATAAAGTATTCAGAAGATTCTCAATGCTTAATTCTAAGAAGGGATACATACCCATGCGTCATGGCATTAAGCTGAGCAAGATGAGTAAGATCTCATACACTTTGGTTGTAGGATCCATCATGTATGCCATGATATGCACAAAACCAGATGTTTCGTTCGCGCTAAGTTGTACCAGCAGATTCCAGTCTAACCCTGGCCAAGAACACTTGACTTCTGTCAAGACCATCCTCAAATATTTGAGGATGACTAAGGACGCATTCTTAGTGTATGGAGGGAAAGATGAAGAACTAGCAATCAAGGGATATGTTGATGCTAGTTTTCAGACAGATCCTAATGACTTCAAATCTCAAGCATGATGTGTCTTTGTGTTGAACGGTGGAGCATTCAGCTGGAAGAGCATCAAGCAAGCAACAACTGCCGATTCTACAACGGAAGCCGAGTATATAGCTACAGCAGAAGGAGCTAAGCAGGTTGTATGGGTTAGAAGCTTTCTAACCGGATTAGATGTAATGTCGCGAGCGTCTATTCCCGTAAGCTTGTTGTGTGATGACACGGGGGCCATAGCACTTGCTCAAGAGCCCAGATTCCACAACAGAACCAAACACATACACATAAAGTATCACATTATCTGAGAGTACGTTGATAATGGTGACGTGGAGATTGTATATGTTTCGACAGATGATACAATAGCCAATTCCTTGACGAAGCCTCTGTCACAGCCTAAGCATGAGAGGCATGTGAAGTCTATGGGAGTAGATTGGATCTTAGGTTGGAACTAGGGGCATGTGGGAGATTGTTAGATTTGTGCCCTAGTCCAGTATAATAAGTTCATCTGTATGTAATGATTTATCATTTTTCGAATAAATAAAACGGAATTATATTACCGATGTGTTGTAGTAATATATTAGATGTAATTTGATCTATATCATTATGTGTGTCATCACTAAGAGTGGAACTGTAGATCAGAAAGAATTACATTTAATGAGTCCCTGATCAGTGAAGCTTCATTAAGAAGCGATCAGTATGAGGCTAACTCTTTATGATCACGCTCTACTGATCATGGCAAGTTATTGACGGAGTTATATCATAGATATCATCAAGGAGATGATATTGGACGGCCCAGTAGTGAATATGTAGCATAGATTTTGTCATGAGCATACTCATATAATGTAGTTTATCATTGTATCCTTAGACCGAGGAGTCTTTGTGATCATTGTGTAATAAGTATCTAAGTTTGACCTAGTCTAACATTACCTGTAAAAGGGTAGTCATAAGGGATTGATTGGCTTAGGTATAAGTTACATGAGTGAACTCGAAAGACGGCTAAGGAATTTATCCCTCATACTTCGTACGGGAATGATATCTGTTCAGGCCACTTGATTAGTGTGACTTAAAGATATTGCATGGCCATGCGGGAGATACCAGAAATCGAAGCAAAATAGTTTAAACCATAAATAAGTTTAAAGGAATTGAATCGGTTTAGCTAAACTGTTTAATTAGAACCCAATCTAAATGGGTTTAATTAAGGTTTAGCTAAGTGGGATTTTATCCCATTATCAATAATAATTATTATTTATTAATTATATTGATAATGGTTTTAAAATTATGGAAATTATATTATTTGAAAATCAAAAAACTAAAAATAGATTTGTTAGTTAATATTTTTCATATTTTGTCCCCACTCTTGCGGATTTCTCTTTCCCTCTTGTCGTCCTTCTCCTCTCTTCTTCTCCCTTCACATTTTCCTTTCTTCTTCATCATCTTCTAGTAAAAGTGTTGAAGAACTCTAGTTTTTGAGAGAGTTTGCTTGTGTGGATGCAACTAGAGGGTATAGATCTTTATACTTGGTGATTTGATTTATTGGAAAGGTATAATTTTCAGATTTTATCCATGTTTATATGCTGAAATTATTTGTCACATGATGATCTTTAATTTGTTTATTGTCGAATCCATGATTATATTGCTTCCGCTATGTATGAGGTTTATTGATTTGGACCCAATGAATTTCTTCACATCGCTCGTCAGACGTCTCTTCATATCTCTTCTCTAGGGGAATCAGAAGTTTGATCGCCTTCAGAGTGCAGCCTATGTTGGAGGAGTGGATGTGCTTCTTGTTCTTCCTATCCTTTAGACAGGTAAAGGGTTCCATGCACAGCGTAGGTGCCCAGGCTAGTTTTAGCAGCATGCCGGGTTCTTCTCCATTCAACCGTGTCAGCTAGCTGGCAGAGGGAAACAGTTCTAACCCATCTATGTCGGAGGGGGAACCTCGTTCCCGACTCGTCTAACAAGGCCGGAGTCTTACCATTCCCACTAGATGATCGTGAAGAGGAATCTCATGCATGACATCTCTCGAGGGAATTCGAAACATCGCTTTCGTGGCCTCCTGTCTACAAGACCGTAGTGAGGATCTCTTCGATTAAGCTGTCCTCGTGTGGGTCGGAGATGCGCGGGGTCCATGCTCTAGCTGTTAGGATTATGCCCTAGTCCAATGTAATTCCTTAATCTATATTGTAACGGACATCATTCTTCTACATAATAAAAGGCATAATATTACTAATGTGTTGTAGTAATATATCTTGTAATTACGACGGTTTTAGAGATTGGCTGATTTTTAAAGGAACTGAAGAAAATGTTACAAGGAATGTCGAAGCATCTTCTACGACATCTTGTGTAACATTGTTGACGGCATCTCGGCAAACATCCTGATCGACAGAAATCAGGAAAGTGCAGTTTCTGCAGAAAGTTCGAAGACGATTAGGAAATTCCATAAACGACTTCAAATCTGGAAAGAAGAAAGACGGCGATTAAGAGGAAACCCATTAGGGTTAGTACTCATCCTCGATTGCTATAAAAGCTTAGGCTACCCCCTTAGCAATTGTGTGGTTCTTTATTTGTTTCCTAGCAACAATTTGCAAGGTTCTTAGACGTGAAGGTTTGCGGGCTGAGAAATTGCAGATTGAGCTAAGGATATTGTGCATCACATAACTATTGAGAGTTAGGTGATTGAGGGTTTTCTGATCGCGTGAGTGAAGACTGCACGCAACCACCAAGTTGTACGAAGACTTGAACTGACAGAGCAAGGCGATTGCTCGAAGAGTGGAATCAAGACGGAGTCTTGGATTCAGGGGAGACCCTGAGATAGATTGCACTGTAAGACGTAGCTTAAAGTATAGATCTAGGGATGATCACAGGTACTTGTATGTTCTGACGAATTACTGATCAGTGAAATCTTTCCACTAGGCTGAGAGCCCCCAGACGTAGGTGACGTTGCACCGAACTGGGTAAACAATCTGCTGTGTCAATGTTTATAGCTTTATATTTATGTCCTGCGTTATCTACACAAGAAGTTATACACGGTGTTATAGCTTCATACGTAACATTGTGTGTGACATCATGCACGACTAGCTGATCAAAATTTCATATCTGATGTGATTTGATCTATGTCATAATGTGTGTAACCACTTATAGTAGAACTATAGATCAGAAAGAATTGCATTCGATAAAGTCCCTGATCAGCTAAGCTTCTTCTGAGCGATCAGTATGAGATTAACTCCTTGTGATCATGCTCTACTGATCATGGCAAAGTGCGTGCCGGAGTTATATCATAGATACCATCAGGTCGATGATATCGGAAAACCCGATTGTGAGTATGCTGCATAGATCCAGTCATGAGATACTCACAGATCGTAATTTGTCATTATATCCTAAGACCAAGGAGTCTTTGTGTACACTATGTAACGAATACCTAAGTTTGACCTAACCTAACGTTATCTGTAAAAGGGTAGCTATAACGGCTTTGATTGGCTTGGATATTTATTGCATTAGTGAACTCGAAAGGCGCCTGAGGGATTTATCACTCATACTTCAGTATGAGAAAGATATTCATTTAGGCCACTTGATGAGTATGACTGAAGGAATAGCACGGCCGTGCAGGTGATACCTTAGTATCAGTTTTCAATCATCTCAGATATCAAGAAACAGTGATTGATAAATTAGGATGACGATTCTATGCCTATTGATCAATCTGGATATCGTTTTTTTTAAAAGGACAGTGACATATACAATAACAGGTTAAGTCGAATAATCGATAATCATGAACGTTGGGTAATCATAATGTCTTGTTAGAGATCACTTATGATGGAAAGGGTAAAATAGTAATTTTACCAGTCTGCCAACTGTTCCTGACCCTAGAGGGTCACACGCATTAAGCACAATAAATGACAAATCAGCATGGATGGAAATTGGGAGAATCAGGTTTTCAGTTTAGTCAAATTGAAAACGATTCGGTTGATTTCTAGCCTAGGGTTTTTAACCAGACGGTTGAAGAAATCAAGTTGAGGAAATTGAACCGGTTTATCTAAACCAAAATTAGAACTCAATTTAATGGGATTAATTTTGTTTTAGTTAAACGTGATAGCATTTGTGCCCTATTCCAATTTGTATTAGCCTGTAAATGTCTATGTTCAAATATCATCGTTTGTAATGTATAAATATAAACGGTTTATATTACTTATGTGTTGAAGTAATATGTTAAGCATGATCTGATTTATGACCACTAAAGTAGTAGAACCATAAATCTGTACGGATCACACTTAACGAGTCCCTGGTCAACCTATGCTTCCTTAAAAGCGACCAGTATGAGGATGGTTCTTAGTGACGTAGTTCTACTTGTCATAAGGATGTGGGATCCTAGAACCATATCATAGATATCATGAGGTGATTGATATCGGACGACCCGCATTGAATAGTGTTTTCATAGATTAAGCCATAAACATATTCAGATGCGATAGCTTGTCACGACGTCCTTAGACCAAGGAGTCTTTGTGATCACTATGCAATGAACGTACGGCTTTAACTTGCGCCAAACGCTTTCTGTAAAAGGATTGCTATAAAGGGCATGATTGGGTGGCGGAACGGGTTGCATGAGTGACACGAAAGACGGCTAAGGGATTTATCCCTCATACTACGGTATGGGAAAGATATCCGTTAGAAGGCCTCTTGATGGAGACTGACTGAGAGAAAAAGCATGGCCATGCAAATGATACGGGTTATCATTTCTCAGTCATCTCGCATATCAAGTAACCATGATTGATTGAACAAGGGAGACGACTCTATGCCTTGAGATCAATTGGGATATCTAGAGATAAAAGGATGGTCACTTGTACGCACAAAGGTTAAGTCGAATTATCGATCATCGTGCACCTTGGGTAATCATAATGTTTTACTAGAGACCACTTATGATGGATCGGGCAAGAGCGAGTCTTGCGCTGATCTGCCAACGGTGGCATGAGCCTAGAGGGTCACACACATACAAGACGGATAACTTGAGACAAGGAAACATGGATGTTTCTTAAGGAGAAGTATATGGACAAAACTGGAGGTTTTGTGCCATAGGTTCGGTTTGAGAGAATAATTAGCGAATCGAGAAAAATTGAGTTTTTCGTCGATATCGCGTCGGACTTTGTTTGATAAGTAACGACAAAAAGGTCGGGAAAATTTTGGACGCGGCATGAGACAACACGGGAGGGCCCATTGGGCTCGGCCCATGAAGCCTCATGGCCGGCCCACTTGGTGGGGCCATTGTGGGGGCCACACAATGCCATGCTTAGTTGGTGATTGTGGATTAAGAGGTGAGTGATTTAAGGGGTATGGGTTAAAGCACCTTTAAGCCCATACCAATCACTTTTAACCCATACTTGTGAGTTGGGTGATAAATTATAATGCAAGACTTTAATTCATTAATTCATTAAGTCACAAAACACACAAAAATCCTCTCTCTCTCTCTCATTGTGGCCGGCCACCCCTCTCCTCTTCATCATCTTGCTCTCTTGTTCTTCATTTAATTGTTCTAGTAGGCAATTAAGTGAAGGATCTTGAAGATCATCCTCTTGGTGTGGACTAGCTTTAGAGAAGAAGATCGAACGTTCTTCTTTATCGATTCAAACAAGACTTAAAGGTAAACATCTTGTGGAATAGATTTTGCTTTGGGATTTAATGGTTTAAATGTTCTTGGACAAGGTTTGGAGTAGATTATCTTTTATTGCTTCCGCTATCTCGACGATCTAGAACGCTCCACATTTTATCGGTGTCGTGCGCCTTAGCGGAGCATCGATCGAATGGGTTCTAGATGGGAATGGTAAACTTTGTGGGATGTCGTGCGCCTTAGCGGAGCATCTGCACAAAGTTAACTCGTTAGTGAAAGTTGGTTGACTCAACCACGATTCTTGGCCTGAGGTCGAGCTGGGGCATCGGAAGGGTAAGTCGTGTGTTTTACACATACCCAGACTAAGAGTTACACGGGTTGTAATTGGACGGATGTCCTACCTAAATAAGTCAATTGGAGCGGTGCGCCTTAGCGCACTTCAAATGACGAATAAGGGATCTTGGTTTAAAGATTCTAAATTTTAGAATCTAATGGTTGGTGTTTAATTCGGATCTTCGTAAATTTATTCAACTATTCTGATTAAATTTACTTTCTTCGTGTAGAAATGGCTAGTAATTCAACAAACTCGTCTAATTTGTCATTGAGGACTATACTCGAGAAGTGTAAACTCAACGGGACAAATTATCTAGACTGGGACAGAAATTTACGACTTGTGTTAAAAATGGAACGTAGGGAGTACGTCCTTGATAAGGCTATCCCTGAGGAGCCAGCTGCCAACGCAACGAGGGTCGTTAAAGATGCGTACCAGAAACACCTTAGCGACTCTATCGACGTTGCGTGTGTCATGCTGGGCTGCATGGAGGCGGACCTCCAAAAGCAGTTTATGGAGCTATCCCATGATCCGTTTGCAATGTTTGCACAGATCAAGGATATGTTCAAGGAGAAAGTACGTATTGAAAAATACACTGTTCTCCGAGAACTCATAGCCTACAAGATGTCAGCAGGCAGCTCCGTAGGTCCTCACGTCCTACAGATGAAGGGGCACTTTGACCATATGACTAGTATCAGTATGTCTATGGAAAAGGAAATGGCTGCGGATTTTGTTCTGCAATCCCTTCCTCGTGCATATGGTGGGTTCGTCATGAACTATCATATGCATGATATGGACAAGACCGTGTCGGAGTTGCACAACATGCTAGTAACTGCCGAGAAGAGCATAAGGGGCAGTTCGTCCAAAAATGTCTTCATGGTCAAGAAGGGACCCAGCTTCAAAGCTGTTGGTGGCAAGGGTAAAGGCCCAAGACACCTCGCAGGGATGAACAGACGACCATTTATTCCTAGACCTCACATGCCCGTACAAGGCAAAGGAGTCGGTCTGTTTCTACTGTCAAAAGCCTGGTCATTGGAAGAAAGACTGTCAGCAGCTGAAGGAGGATCAGAAGAAGGGCGGTGGGGCCGCTACTTCATCAGGTATTCCATTAGAGCTATATCTTTCTACAATAAATACCTGGGTACTAGACACTGGAGCTGAGTCTCATGTCTGTGCTGATGTGCAGGTGTTACACAGTAGAAGAGATATAAAGGAAAACGAGGTGGACCTAAGAGTTGGGAACAATACCAGAGTTGCCGCAACTGCTGTGGGTTCTGTGAACCTTGTTTTGCCCAGTGGGCTTGTAATTGAACTTAATGATGTGTTTTGCGTACCTGTTTTCAACAGGAATATTATCTCAATTTCTCTTCTTGAAATAGAGGGATATTATTTTAATATTAAGAACGGGTTTTTTGATATTATGCGCAACAACATATATTATGGCAATGCTCGCACTGATGGAGGATTATACATATTGAATATGCAAAACTCGAAATCCAACATGCTCTATAATGTAAATGCTAAGAGGTTTAAAACTAATGATTTAGACCAAACTCTTATCTGGCATTGTCGTCTAGGTCACATAAATGAGAAACGCATCTCAGCGCTTCATAAGCGCGGACTTCTAAGTCAATTCGAATTCCAAGCGATTGAAAGATGCGAAGCTTGTTTGATGGGCAAGATGACTAAAGCGCCCTTCACTGGTTTAGGTGAGAGGGCAGGTGACTTATTGGGTCTAATACATTCAGACGTATGTGGACCAATGAGTACGCATGCCAGAGGTGGTTTAGGCTACTTTATCACATTTACTGACGATTTCAGTAGATATGGTTATGTCTATCTCATGAGACATAAGTCCGAAGCTTTTGATAAATTCAAAGAGTTTAGGACTGAAGTAGAAAACCAACTCGGAAAGAGTATCAAGGCACTCCGTTCTGATCGGGGTGGAGAATACTTATCCGAGGAGTTTCTTAGTTATCTTACTGAAGGTGGAATACTATCTCAGTGGACTCCGCCAGGAACACCGCAACTTAATGGTGTGTCCGAACGGAGGAATCGAACATTGTTAGATATGGTTCGATCAATGTTAAGTCTCACTGATCTCCCGATCTCCTTCTGGGGTTATGCTCTGCAAACGGCCGCTTTCATAATAAATAGGGCTCCGTCGAAAGCAGTGGAAGGGACATCATTTGAAAAATGGTACGGGAAGGAACCCGTTTTGTCCTTCCTTAAAATCTGGGGTTGCGAGGCTTATGTTAAAAGGTTGCTTGCAACCAAGCTCGAACCAAGATCAGATAAATGCACTTTCGTCGGATATCCAAAAGAAACAAAAGGATACTACTTCTACAAACCGAGCGAAAATAAAGTTTTTGTCGCTCGAGGTGGGACGTTCTTGGAAAAAGAGTTCATTTCCAAGACAGTCAGTGGGAGGGCTATTCATCTTGATGAAGTTCTAGATGAGATGGTCACTCGGGAACCACGAGAAGACCCACTAGAAGAGGTAGAGCCAGAAATGGTCATTGAGCAAGAACCAATAGCTGCAGTTAATGAGGACGGTCCGAGGCGCTCTGAAAGGATAAGTCATGCACCTGTCAGATAGGGTTTCTTAGTAACTGAAGGTGATGGTTTAGTACTAGTGGACAATGATCCAGCTACCTTTCGAGAGGCTTTGGACGGAACCGACTCTGAGAAATGGCTGGAAGCCATGAGGGAAGAAATGCAATCCATGTCAGATAATCAAGTGTGGGACTTGGTAGATCATACCCCTGATGTTAAGGTCATAGGGTGTAAATGGATCTTTAAAATAAAGATTGACATGGATGGCAAACCTCAGACCTATAAAGCGAGACTGGTAGCAAAAGGTTATAGACAAGTCCACGGAATTGACTATGAAGAGACCTTTTCTCCAGTAGTTATGGTCAAATCTATCCGCATTCTTCTTACCATAGCAGCATATCACAACTATGAGTTATGGCAAATGGATGTCAAAACCGCCTTCCTCAACGGGAGGTTAGCTGAGGACGTTTATATGTCTCAGCCTGAGGGTTTTGAGGATCCAAAGAATAAGGGAAAGATTTGCAAGTTGCTCAAATCAATCTATGGTTTGAAGCAAGCATCTCGGAGTTGGAATCAGCGTTTTGATGAAGTAGTAAAACAGTTTGGCTTCGTCAAGAACGATGATGAACCTTGCGTGTATAAAAAGGCAAGTGGGAGCAATATAATCCTTTTAGTGCTTTATGTTGATGACATACTGCTCATTGGAAACGACGTCCCTACCTTGCTCTTAACGAAGACTTGGTTAGGTGAGTGTTTCGCAATGAAGGACTTAGGCGAGGCCTCTTACATCTTGGGAATCAAGATATATAGAGACCGTGCCAAGCGGGTCTTGGGCTTAAGTCAAAGCACTTATATAGACAAGGTGTTGAGACGATTCTCAATGCAAGATTCAAAGAAAGGATTGCTGCCCATGCGTCATGGCGTGAAGCTTAGCAAGAAGCAGGGTGCTGAGACACCTGCAGAGCTAGCAAGAATGAATGAGATCCCATATGCTTCGGCTATAGGGTCCATAATGTATGCCATGATATGCACGAGACCGGATGTCTCGTTTGCCCTAAGTTGTACCAGTAGACATCAATCCAAACCCGGTGAGGCACACTGGATGGCTGTCAAGGCGATTCTCAAATATTTGAGAAAAACCAAGGACGCCTTTCTTGTATACGGGGGCAGAAATGATGATCTCGTCGTCAAAGGATATGTCGACGCTAGTTTCCAGACAGACCCCGATGACTTTAAGAGTCAGTTGGGATATGTGTTTATGTTGAACGGTGGAGCATTCAGCTGGAAAAGCAAGAAGCAGGATACCATTGCCGACTCTACGACGGAAGCTGAGTACATTGCCGCATGTGAGGCGGCAAAAGAGGCTGTATGGATCAGGAGTTTCATGGCTGGGTTAGGTGTAATTAAAAACCCGTCTAACCCAGTAGACTTATATTGTGACAACACCGGGGCTATTGCGCAAGCTAAGGAACCCAGGGCACATAACAGATCCAAGCATGTACTCAGAAAGTATCACATCATCCGCGACATAATTGCTAGAGGTGACGTGAAGATCCACTACGTTGCAACTGATGATAACACAGCCGACCCATTGACCAAGGCTCTTCCTCAAGATAAACATGAAAAACATGTTAGGTCAATGGGTATAGACTGGGACTTAGATTGGAGCTAAGGGCAAGTGGGAGATTGATAGCATTTGTGCCCTAGTCCAATTGGTATTAGCCTGTAAACGTCTATGTTCAAATATCATCGTTTGTAATGTATAAATATAAACGGCTTTATATTACTTATGTGTTGAAGTAATATGTTAAGCATGATCTGATTTATGACCACTAAAGTAGTAGAACCATAAATCTGTACGGATCACACTTAACGAGTCCCTGGTCAACCTATGCTTCCTTAAAAGCGACCAGTATGAGGATGGTTCTTAGTGACGTAGTTCTACTTGTCATAAGGATGTGGGATCCTAGAACCATATCATAGATATCATGAGGTGATTGATATCGGACGACCCGCATTGAATAGTGTTTTCATAGATTAAGCCATAAACATATTCAGATGCGATAGCTTGTCACGACGTCCTTAGACCAAGGAGTCTTTGTGATCACTATGCAATGAACGTACGGCTTTAACTTGCGCCAAACGCTTTCTGTAAAAGGATTGCTATAAAGGGCATGATTGGGTGGCGGAACGGGTTGCATGAGTGACACGAAAGACGGCTAAGGGATTTATCCCTCATACTACGGTATGGGAAAGATATCCGTTAGAAGGCCTCTTGATGGAGACTGACTGAGAGAAAAAGCATGGCCATGCAAATGATACGGGTTATCATTTCTCAGTCATCTCGCATATCAAGTAACCATGATTGATTGAACAAGGGAGACGACTCTATGCCTTGAGATCAATTGGGATATCTAGAGATAAAAGGATGGTCACTTGTACGCACAAAGGTTAAGTCGAATTATCGATCATCGTGCACCTTGGGTAATCATAATGTTTTACTAGAGACCACTTATGATGGATCGGGCAAGAGCGAGTCTTGCGCTGATCTGCCAACGGTGGCATGAGCCTAGAGGGTCACACACATACAAGACGGATAACTTGAGACAAGGAAACATGGATGTTTCTTAAGGAGAAGTATATGGACAAAACTGGAGGTTTTGTGCCATAGGTTCGGTTTGAGAGAATAATTAGCGAATCGAGAAAAATTGAGTTTTTCGTCGATATCGCGTCGGACTTTGTTTGATAAGTAACGACAAAAAGGTCGGGAAAATTTTGGACGCGGCATGAGACAACACGGGAGGGCCCATTGGGCTCGGCCCATGAAGCCTCATGGCCGGCCCACTTGGTGGGGCCATTGTGGGGGCCACACAATGCCATGCTTAGTTGGTGATTGTGGATTAAGAGGTGAGTGATTTAAGGGGTATGGGTTAAAGCACCTTTAAGCCCATACCAATCACTTTTAACCCATACTTGTGAGTTGGGTGATAAATTATAATGCAAGACTTTAATTCATTAATTCATTAAGTCACAAAACACACAAAAATCCTCTCTCTCTCTCTCATTGTGGCCGGCCACCCCTCTCCTCTTCATCATCTTGCTCTCTTGTTCTTCATTTAATTGTTCTAGTAGGCAATTAAGTGAAGGATCTTGAAGATCATCCTCTTGGTGTGGACTAGCTTTAGAGAAGAAGATCGAACGTTCTTCTTTATCGATTCAAACAAGACTTAAAGGTAAACATCTTGTGGAATAGATTTTGCTTTGGGATTTAATGGTTTAAATGTTCTTGGACAAGGTTTGGAGTAGATTATCTTTTATTGCTTCCGCTATCTCGACGATCTAGAACGCTCCACATTTTATCGGTGTCGTGCGCCTTAGCGGAGCATCGATCGAATGGGTTCTAGATGGGAATGGTAAACTTTGTGGGATGTCGTGCGCCTTAGCGGAGCATCTGCACAAAGTTAACTCGTTAGTGAAAGTTGGTTGACTCAACCACGATTCTTGGCCTGAGGTCGAGCTGGGGCATCGGAAGGGTAAGTCGTGTGTTTTACACATACCCAGACTAAGAGTTACACGGGTTGTAATTGGACGGATGTCCTACCTAAATAAGTCAATTGGAGCGGTGCGCCTTAGCGCACTTCAAATGACGAATAAGGGATCTTGGTTTAAAGATTCTAAATTTTAGAATCTAATGGTTGGTGTTTAATTCGGATCTTCGTAAATTTATTCAACTATTCTGATTAAATTTACTTTCTTCGTGTAGAAATGGCTAGTAATTCAACAAACTCGTCTAATTTGTCATTGAGGACTATACTCGAGAAGTGTAAACTCAACGGGACAAATTATCTAGACTGGGACAGAAATTTACGACTTGTGTTAAAAATGGAACGTAGGGAGTACGTCCTTGATAAGGCTATCCCTGAGGAGCCAGCTGCCAACGCAACGAGGGTCGTTAAAGATGCGTACCAGAAACACCTTAGCGACTCTATCGACGTTGCGTGTGTCATGCTGGGCTGCATGGAGGCGGACCTCCAAAAGCAGTTTATGGAGCTATCCCATGATCCGTTTGCAATGTTTGCACAGATCAAGGATATGTTCAAGGAGAAAGTACGTATTGAAAAATACACTGTTCTCCGAGAACTCATAGCCTACAAGATGTCAGCAGGCAGCTCCGTAGGTCCTCACGTCCTACAGATGAAGGGGCACTTTGACCATATGACTAGTATCAGTATGTCTATGGAAAAGGAAATGGCTGCGGATTTTGTTCTGCAATCCCTTCCTCGTGCATATGGTGGGTTCGTCATGAACTATCATATGCATGATATGGACAAGACCGTGTCGGAGTTGCACAACATGCTAGTAACTGCCGAGAAGAGCATAAGGGGCAGTTCGTCCAAAAATGTCTTCATGGTCAAGAAGGGACCCAGCTTCAAAGCTGTTGGTGGCAAGGGTAAAGGCCCAAGACACCTCGCAGGGATGAACAGACGACCATTTATTCCTAGACCTCACATGCCCGTACAAGGCAAAGGGAAGGCAAAGGAGTCGGTCTGTTTCTACTGTCAAAAGCCTGGTCATTGGAAGAAAGACTGTCAGCAGCTGAAGGAGGATCAGAAGAAGGGCGGTGGGGCCGCTACTTCATCAGGTATTCCATTAGAGCTATATCTTTCTACAATAAATACCTGGGTACTAGACACTGGAGCTGAGTCTCATGTCTGTGCTGATGTGCAGGTGTTACACAGTAGAAGAGATATAAAGGAAAACGAGGTGGACCTAAGAGTTGGGAACAATACCAGAGTTGCCGCAACTGCTGTGGGTTCTGTGAACCTTGTTTTGCCCAGTGGGCTTGTAATTGAACTTAATGATGTGTTTTGCGTACCTGTTTTCAACAGGAATATTATCTCAATTTCTCTTCTTGAAATAGAGGGATATTATTTTAATATTAAGAACGGGTTTTTTGATATTATGCGCAACAACATATATTATGGCAATGCTCGCACTGATGGAGGATTATACATATTGAATATGCAAAACTCGAAATCCAACATGCTCTATAATGTAAATGCTAAGAGGTTTAAAACTAATGATTTAGACCAAACTCTTATCTGGCATTGTCGTCTAGGTCACATAAATGAGAAACGCATCTCAGCGCTTCATAAGCGCGGACTTCTAAGTCAATTCGAATTCCAAGCGATTGAAAGATGCGAAGCTTGTTTGATGGGCAAGATGACTAAAGCGCCCTTCACTGGTTTAGGTGAGAGGGCAGGTGACTTATTGGGTCTAATACATTCAGACGTATGTGGACCAATGAGTACGCATGCCAGAGGTGGTTTAGGCTACTTTATCACATTTACTGACGATTTCAGTAGATATGGTTATGTCTATCTCATGAGACATAAGTCCGAAGCTTTTGATAAATTCAAAGAGTTTAGGACTGAAGTAGAAAACCAACTCGGAAAGAGTATCAAGGCACTCCGTTCTGATCGGGGTGGAGAATACTTATCCGAGGAGTTTCTTAGTTATCTTACTGAAGGTGGAATACTATCTCAGTGGACTCCGCCAGGAACACCGCAACTTAATGGTGTGTCCGAACGGAGGAATCGAACATTGTTAGATATGGTTCGATCAATGTTAAGTCTCACTGATCTCCCGATCTCCTTCTGGGGTTATGCTCTGCAAACGGCCGCTTTCATAATAAATAGGGCTCCGTCGAAAGCAGTGGAAGGGACATCATTTGAAAAATGGTACGGGAAGGAACCCGTTTTGTCCTTCCTTAAAATCTGGGGTTGCGAGGCTTATGTTAAAAGGTTGCTTGCAACCAAGCTCGAACCAAGATCAGATAAATGCACTTTCGTCGGATATCCAAAAGAAACAAAAGGATACTACTTCTACAAACCGAGCGAAAATAAAGTTTTTGTCGCTCGAGGTGGGACGTTCTTGGAAAAAGAGTTCATTTCCAAGACAGTCAGTGGGAGGGCTATTCATCTTGATGAAGTTCTAGATGAGATGGTCACTCGGGAACCACGAGAAGACCCACTAGAAGAGGTAGAGCCAGAAATGGTCATTGAGCAAGAACCAATAGCTGCAGTTAATGAGGACGGTCCGAGGCGCTCTGAAAGGATAAGTCATGCACCTGTCAGATAGGGTTTCTTAGTAACTGAAGGTGATGGTTTAGTACTAGTGGACAATGATCCAGCTACCTTTCGAGAGGCTTTGGACGGAACCGACTCTGAGAAATGGCTGGAAGCCATGAGGGAAGAAATGCAATCCATGTCAGATAATCAAGTGTGGGACTTGGTAGATCATACCCCTGATGTTAAGGTCATAGGGTGTAAATGGATCTTTAAAATAAAGATTGACATGGATGGCAAACCTCAGACCTATAAAGCGAGACTGGTAGCAAAAGGTTATAGACAAGTCCACGGAATTGACTATGAAGAGACCTTTTCTCCAGTAGTTATGGTCAAATCTATCCGCATTCTTCTTACCATAGCAGCATATCACAACTATGAGTTATGGCAAATGGATGTCAAAACCGCCTTCCTCAACGGGAGGTTAGCTGAGGACGTTTATATGTCTCAGCCTGAGGGTTTTGAGGATCCAAAGAATAAGGGAAAGATTTGCAAGTTGCTCAAATCAATCTATGGTTTGAAGCAAGCATCTCGGAGTTGGAATCAGCGTTTTGATGAAGTAGTAAAACAGTTTGGCTTCGTCAAGAACGATGATGAACCTTGCGTGTATAAAAAGGCAAGTGGGAGCAATATAATCCTTTTAGTGCTTTATGTTGATGACATACTGCTCATTGGAAACGACGTCCCTACCTTGCTCTTAACGAAGACTTGGTTAGGTGAGTGTTTCGCAATGAAGGACTTAGGCGAGGCCTCTTACATCTTGGGAATCAAGATATATAGAGACCGTGCCAAGCGGGTCTTGGGCTTAAGTCAAAGCACTTATATAGACAAGGTGTTGAGACGATTCTCAATGCAAGATTCAAAGAAAGGATTGCTGCCCATGCGTCATGGCGTGAAGCTTAGCAAGAAGCAGGGTGCTGAGACACCTGCAGAGCTAGCAAGAATGAATGAGATCCCATATGCTTCGGCTATAGGGTCCATAATGTATGCCATGATATGCACGAGACCGGATGTCTCGTTTGCCCTAAGTTGTACCAGTAGACATCAATCCAAACCCGGTGAGGCACACTGGATGGCTGTCAAGGCGATTCTCAAATATTTGAGAAAAACCAAGGACGCCTTTCTTGTATACGGGGGCAGAAATGATGATCTCGTCGTCAAAGGATATGTCGACGCTAGTTTCCAGACAGACCCCGATGACTTTAAGAGTCAGTTGGGATATGTGTTTATGTTGAACGGTGGAGCATTCAGCTGGAAAAGCAAGAAGCAGGATACCATTGCCGACTCTACGACGGAAGCTGAGTACATTGCCGCATGTGAGGCGGCAAAAGAGGCTGTATGGATCAGGAGTTTCATGGCTGGGTTAGGTGTAATTAAAAACCCGTCTAACCCAGTAGACTTATATTGTGACAACACCGGGGCTATTGCGCAAGCTAAGGAACCCAGGGCACATAACAGATCCAAGCATGTACTCAGAAAGTATCACATCATCCGCGACATAATTGCTAGAGGTGACGTGAAGATCCACTACGTTGCAACTGATGATAACACAGCCGACCCATTGACCAAGGCTCTTCCTCAAGATAAACATGAAAAACATGTTAGGTCAATGGGTATAGACTGGGACTTAGATTGGAGCTAAGGGCAAGTGGGAGATTGATAGCATTTGTGCCCTAGTCCAATTGGTATTAGCCTGTAAACGTCTATGTTCAAATATCATCGTTTGTAATGTATAAATATAAACGGCTTTATATTACTTATGTGTTGAAGTAATATGTTAAGCATGATCTGATTTATGACCACTAAAGTAGTAGAACCATAAATCTGTACGGATCACACTTAACGAGTCCCTGGTCAACCTATGCTTCCTTAAAAGCGACCAGTATGAGGATGGTTCTTAATGACGTAGTTCTACTTGTCATAAGGATGTGGGATCCTGGAACCATATCATAGATATCATGAGGTTATTGATATCGGACGACCCGCATTGAATAGTGTTTTCATAGATTAAGCCATAAACATATTCAGATGCGATAGCTTGTCACGACGTCCTTAGACCAAGGAGTCTTTGTGATCACTATGCAATGAACGTACGGCTTTAACTTGCGCCAAACGCTTTCTGTAAAAGGATTGCTATAAAGGGCATGATTGGGTGGCGGAACGGGTTGCATGAGTGACACGAAAGACGGCTAAGGGATTTATCCCTCATACTACGGTATGGGAAAGATATCCGTTAGAAGGCCTCTTGATGGAGACTGACTGAGGGAAAAAGCATGGCCATGCAAATGATACGGGTTATCATTTCTCAGTCATCTCGCATATCAAGTAACCATAATTGATTGAACAAGGGAGACGAGTCTATGCCTTGAGATCAATTGGGATATCTAGAGATAAAAGGATGGTCACTTGTACGCACAAAGGTTAAGTCGAATTATCGATCATCGTGCACCTTGGGTAATCATAATGTTTTACTAGAGACCACTTATGATGGATCGGGCAAGAGCGAGTCTTGCGCTGATCTGCCAACGGTGGCATGAGCCTAGAGGGTCACACACATACAAGACGGATAACTTGAGACAAGGAAACATGGATGTTTCTTAAGGAGAAGTATATGGACAAAACTGGAGGTTTTGTGCCATAGGTTCGGTTTGAGAGAATAATTAGCGAATCGAGAAAAATTGAGTTTTTCGTCGATATCGCGTCGGACTTTGTTTGATAAGTAACGACAAAAAGGTCGGGCAACTTTTGGACGCGGCATGAGACAACACGGGAGGGCCCATTGGGCTCGGCCCATGAAGCCTCATGGCCGGCCCAATAAGGGCCCAATAAGGCCATATGGCCGGCCCACTTGGTGGGGCCATTGTGGGGGCCACACAATGCCATGCTTAGTTGGTGATTGTGGATTAAGAGGTGAGTGATTTAAGGGGTATGGGTTAAAGCACCTTTAAGCCCATACCAATCACTTTTAACCCATACTTGTGAGTTGGGTGATGAATTATAATGCAAGACTTTAATTCATTAATTCATTAATTCATTAAGTCACAAAACACACAAAAATCCTCTCTCTCTCTCTCTCTCATTGTGGCCGGCCACCCCTCTCCTCTTCATCATCTTGCTCTCTTGTTCTTCATTTAATTGTTCTAGTAGGCAATTAAGTGAAGGATCTTGAAGATCATCCTCTTGGTGTGGACTAGCTTTAGAGAAGAAGATCCGAACGTTCTTCTTTATCGATTCAAACAAGACTTAAAAGTAAACATCTTGTGGAATAGATTTTGCTTTGGGATTTAATGGTTTAAATGTTCTTGGACAAGGTTTGGAGTAGATTATCTTTTATTGCTTCCGCTATCTCGACGATCTAGAACGCTCCAAAACCCTACAAAACGGGCTTAAAGCCCATTTAGGGTTTTAAGTGATGAATGGGGAAAAGTGCAATTAAGAGTTTAAGAGGGTAAGATATGTAATTAATTGGTTTTGAAATTCAAATCAGATTTTTTTGTTTTAATTTTGAATTAATTGCAAAATATTTTCCCTTATTTTTCTCTCTAATTTTCGGCAACCCTTCCCTAATTCCCTGTCCTCTTTGGCGACCCTCTCATCATCATTCCTGCATAGTTTTTCTTGTCAAAATTCTCAAAACATTCATTAGCAAGTGTGTGAGAGAAAATCATCTGTGGTTGTTGTGCTTGTGTGGACTCGATAGAGAAACACTGTGTTGTGTTTTAATCGATTGACAAAAGTAAATTTTCAGATTGAAAAGCTTTATAACATGGTGAATTTTCATTAAGATCCTTCATTCTTTTTCGATCACCATGGTTACATAAAGCTCCGCTGCATGAACTATTTGATTGGAACCCATGGTGATCCGTTTCACTAGCTTCACGTTAGATACCGTGAAGCTAACCGGTGCAGCTCGAGGGCTTACGTAAGCACAACCTCGGTGCTAAGGCTTCGCGTTCTAGGCCTGAAGTGGGGGAGAGGCTCGTGCACGTAGGCACGAGAGTCACGCGAGCGTAATTTTAAAAAACGAAAAATTTCCGGGTCGTGAGACATGTCTAACAACCATGTGCAAAACAACTTATATTAGGTGTAGCCAAGTGAAGTTTTCCTTTTTCTTTTAAAAAAAAGATAATTGCAGAAACTAACAGTCAAAATTAGATTTTTTTTTTTTTTTTTTGCATGTCCCAACCTTGATTTATTTTATGTCCACAAATTTTGTTAAAATGAATCGAGGTAGAGAAACTATCTAAAATACCCTCAATTTATTCTTTCGGTGTTAAGTGTAGGACCAAATTCTTTTTTGGGTAAGTTCGAATCGAAGTATTTATCTCATCGTCAATTGCGCATATTCTCGGAAAAGAAAAAAATGCATACACAAACTTCATAACCAAAAGTTTCACAAATTGTAACCATGCCAGAAGCTAGATACATAACTCTTATGTCAGTTTCTTTGAATCCATCAAGGGCTGATCACTTCCATTTCTTTTTCTCCCTTAATTTTGGTGGACAACATAAACAATTTCTTAAACCTCACTGCACATTACAAAATGAATTCAGTGATGACTTCACCAGAAACAAGTCAATAAGTAGTACTAGTACATGTCCAGTAATTTTATTGGTAAGGGCATCTCCAAAGCTATTGCTATTTTGCCAAAAATTTTGACAAAATAGCAACGTTCTCCTCCAAAGCTGGTGCTATTTTGCTAGTTGTTGCAATCTCTGAATATTAAAATCAATTTTTTTATTCATCTCTTTTTCAAAGTGAGAGATTACACTCTGAAAAAAGAAGCACTGTCATGAGTTTCCAAAGAATTTAATTTTTCAAGAGCCAACTTTCTTATAGAAGCGTTGTTGTAGCACATAACACTCAACCCCAACAATGATCAGTTCTTGAGTTCCAACCCAATATAGGATAAGGTTAGTTTGGTCATTAATAATAATAACTATAAAAACACAAATATATTAAGTAACTTTTAAAATGATTTTTTCCATCTCTTTCAACTAAATTTGTGAAGGTAAAGTAATTAAAAGTTGGGACATGTAAAGTTCTTTTAATACCATTAAAACTTACAAAAAGTCTAATTTTGATCGTTAAATTTTACAATTTTCTTAAAAACTTACATTAAATTTTGTCGTATGATCCATCGGGATCTCTATCTACATTATCCCTCACATATTTAACGGATGTATCAACTTGGAGATTTATGTATTTCTTGAAGTAATGTTGTTTTTCTAGAAGAATTGGTAGACACCCTAAATTAGATTAGCAAAAAAGTTCAATGTATGGAACTAATTTTTAAGATTACACTATCACAAGAAAAAAAGTATCATGGAAGAATTACTAAATTGACATAGAAAGTATGATTAATTATAACTTATTATATTTAATTGAAGCCCTTTTACAAATTATTATACACTATAAAATGTTTGGCTTAATCTCTTGTAGTTACCAAAAAACTACAATTGACTGCTTTTCCATGCAGTTGATTTCAATAAGATTTTAAGATTTTGTTATATTTTAAGAATTTGTTATATTTTAAGAATATGACTATATTACCCTTGGCCTTCTCTTTTCTCTTGTTCTTTGTGAATCTCAGTTCATTTTCTCCATGGATAGTTCAGTTGAGGGGGGTCTGGATCGGCGACGACAGGTTCGAGTCCAAATCGGGACTTGGGATCTCCAAATAAGGGTTAGATCTCTCTTTCTCTCCATGAAATCACCCTCAAAAATAAAAAATCTCGCAGATCTGGTCGAACCCTCGATGGACCAGGTGGTGGTATAGGGTTCTTGTGGTGGGTCCGAAGGCAACGGAGGGCGGTGCGTCTCTTGGCGTCGAGGCAACGACGCCTTTGAGAAGAGATTTGAATTTGGGGTTTTTGTTTGGCTTCACCGGGAGGGCTATGGACAAGCTCCTCTTTTTAGAAATTCACTGGCTTCCACGAATTCATCGATTTCCCTGAAAATTTGTTCATTGGAGAGATATAGCTCCATGGATGTCGTCTCAGATATGGGTGTTTCAACAGTTTCAGAAGCAACCACGAACGACACCACCACTTGAGCTGAAGATGTTTATCTAATCGGGTTTGGGCCAGAGCCCATTAAGAAGCCTAATCTAAAATCATTTAAATTTGTCTTTAGATAACAACTCATTAAGAAGGAAATTAATTAATTGATGACTATTGATATGTGGTGTTGCCTGGTTATCAAGAAACCAAAAGCAAATTAAAGGATCGGATAGAATTACGAGATAATCTCACATAAGACCTCTTAAAATAGTCAAAATCTCTTAAAATAGTCAAAATCTCATATGACGTCTCCTAAAATTATTCTTTTCACATGACACTTCTTATTTTGACAATTTTTCTCACTTGTTTTTTCCGTTAACTTCCGCTAGAATTTGTTAAAAATTGATGTTAAAAAGACTAAAATATTCCTCATTGTGTTTTAAATTTTCAAATCATGCCCTTGACCCTCTCTCCTCCCTTCACCACTTTCTCTCTCCTCCTCCACCACTTTCTCTCTCTTGGGCCTCCATTGTCTAAACGAATCATTCATGTCTTGTTGTAGACAAATACTAAATAAGTGTCACTATTAATAACTTATTGAAAATGGATTATTAATAAGCAAAACATTATAGACATTATTTATAAATTGCACGACAAAAATAGAGTGTTAAATGCAAGTGGCTCAAGATTCTGCATGAACTTATTCCTAATAAACATAAGATATATTTATAATATATGAGCATCATCATATTACTAATTGTTTGTTTTCTATTTAATAAATTAACGTGGTTTGACTTTCCACGCGTTGATTTGGTTATCATGTAGGGAAAGTAATTAGTTACGTCAAATTTCTTCAACTGCAAGTACATGATACATATACACAAGATGATGATGTTAATGGGAATTTGAACAATTGATTAATTAATCATGACAAATGAATTAAATTAACTGAATATATAAGCGTTGGCAACAGAAGAGTTTTGGCCGAAGCAAGGTAGGAAAGCTCCACATATTTATCAGGTAAATGAAGCCATTGATGTGATTTTGAACTCATCCTCTGTGTGATGAAATCTCCAACATGAGAAATAATTACTAGGTAATAATATGCATTAATCCAAGAAATCATTTAGGAGAGAGAAAATGGAGGAGGAGGAGAGAGAAAGTGGCGGACGGAGGAGAGAGTCAAAAGGACATTATTTGAAAATTTAAAACACATTCAGGGGTATTTTAGTCTTTTTAACATCAATTTTTAACAAATTCTAACGGAAGTTAACGGAAAAATACAGGTGAGACAAATTGTCAAAGTAGGGGGTGTCCCATAAGAAGAATAATTTGAAGGGGTGTCATATGTGATTTTGACTATTTTAGGGGGTCTTATATAAGATTATCCCTAAATGCATGATTTTGTAGTTGTGTGTGTCTATGGATAATATTGATTAATTTTAGTAAGAGTCTTGGATTTAAAAGTTTCCATAGCTTAATTGTTTTGTATAATGGAAAAGTGGTTGTCAATTACAATACATTCCAAAATAAATCTCATGAATTGCTGGATTTGTAACTTGTATAGTTTTTTGTGTGAATTAGAAATCGAAGAAATAGTTTATGATAATTTCTAAGTTTTTTGAGATATGCAACCCTATTCAAGTGTTATCCCGATCAACATTTTTTGTGTTAAATATTTGATTCTATAAATTAGCTACAAGCATTTTGGAAGTATTGTGGTAAAAATAAAAAACAAAAAACAAATTCAAATCAAATCAAAGAAATTGGGCAAAAAATCATGGATGGCACATCGCTTTCAAAATTTGATGAACAATTAAGGGCATTTTAGACATTTCATAATTTAATGATATTTTCCATCCAAAATTTTGGACCTGACAGGTCAACCCGGCAAGTTCTTTTTTTCTCTCGCGCGCACGTTGATGAAGGTCACAAGTTGTCGGGGTAAGCGGAACCTGCCGGATGACATCCGGCAGGTCAACCCGCCAGGGTTCTCCAAGCTTGGCCGGGTGAGCTACTCGTCTTCTCCCTTCAACACTAGCTCGGGTTGCTGGGTAAAGCCGAACTTGCCGGGTTGCCTCCAGCAGGTTGACCCACAACCTTCTTCTCGTTTTCTCGATTTCACATTTTTAGCTCCTTTCCGTCTCTTTTCGACTTGTTTTCATCAAAAATACGATCAGACCATTTGTGAGACAAGGTAGCATTTTATTTATCCAAAACTAATAATTCGGGACAAAATAGAGATAAAAGTGAGAAGATTTGACTCGGTTGGATATATAATATCCGACCTCATCAAGATGCCTCTACACTAAAAGAGCGCAACTCCGAGATTCTCAAAGGTTGTAAATAACACTTTTGTTCTCTTCGCGCCTATGGATCTAAGAGTGGAGGCGGCTAAAAGAAGTATTGGAAATGTTAACCTATTATCTACACGATAAAAGTGAAAAAACGCTCAGCAACTCTATTACTTTACTTACTTTGTTTAGGGTACTAGAACAGGAGATCGCTACTAACTGAAGTAGAATTTACAATAGTTATTTATTCTGTTTCTTTCTTCGCCAGTAAATATACCGAAGAACGAGATTAAAATGTAGCCACATCTATCTAATGGTACAACAGAAGTCTTCATTCTTCTATCTAATCGAGTTTACGAACACGCATGTAGCCACTTCAATCAGATCAGCTATCACTCTTTATTTTTTCTACTTCGGGAGAAAGTATACTCTTAATTACAGGCTAGAGCTTTCAAAACCCTTGCTCTTTATTCAATTCTTGAAGCTTGAAAAGCAATGTCTACTTATCTTATCTTGTTAATTATACATACATACATACATACATACATTATTCAATTCTTGAAGCTTGAAAAGCAATGTCTACTTATCTTATCTTGTTAATTGTAAATACATACATACATACATACATACATACATACATACATACATACATACATGCATGTATTTATATAACCCTCGTAAGCAATGCCCTATTCGTACAGTAACCCTAGTAACCTGCAACCTATATATATTGTAATAGTCCCTTTGGGCAAATCATCAATTCAATAATAAACTCTATTTTATTATCATGGTATCAGACGCAATATAGGTCCAAAACCTAATTGCTTCCTTGCGAGGAATTGATCAAATACGCAGAGAAACCCACACTGCTTTCCTTTCTCTTCAGCATCGGTAGTGCACAACCCTCTGCTGTGCCGGAGACCAACGCCGACGACACGCCGACCGCCGACGTGACCAGCGCCGACGACTGCCGACGTGACCAGAGCTGGACCAGCACCATACCACCGACGGGACGCACTGACGCGAGCACGAACGCACAACGTTCGACGTTCCAAGCGTCGATTCTTCTCACCGCCGGCAAGTGCACGTTCCCAGCTCCGACTTCGGCCCTTCTGCCCCGTCTCAGGCTGCCGGCGACCTCCGCTCCAGACATATCGTCCCATTACAGATCTACTCTCGGGATGCTCGATTAGACGACTTCGGGCTTCTTGTTGACCTCACCGCCAGCGCGTCTACCTTCAGGAGGTCTTTTCTGGCGTTTCTGTGCAGACGCCGTCTTCCCCAACCGCGTGTGGGATTCACGCGCCGCCGTCATCCCACGCGCCGCCGTCACGTGCCGCTGACTGCAAATTCCAAAATTTTGATTTATTTTATTTTATATTTTTTCCTCACATTTTCAATTTTTTTGTGATGGAAAAATCAGATATTTTAAAACCTATCTCCATACTATTTGATGGCTTTAATTACGTGTTATGGGCTAAGGAGATGTTTAGTTTTCTCCGCGGCAGAAAACTAAGGAGATATGTGACTGGTTATATTATTGCTCCTCTTAAAGATAAGGATGAATCTCAAGACGTTTTTAATGATCGGTTTGATGAGTGGGATAGTAAAAATCACCAAATATTTACTTGGTTCCGCAACACCTGCAGTCCGTCTGTTAAATCTCACTTCGGTCGTTTTGACACTGCAAAAGAGGTCTGGAAGCATTTAGAGAAACTCTACTCTACCACAGATGTTGCTCACCAGTACCAACTTCTTGGCCATCTTCATCTGCTAAAGCAAGAATCTGGACAATCTGTTTCTGAGTTCTTATCTCAAATGCGGGGTATTTGGGATCAATTGGCTGCATCTGAACCTAAATGGACAGACTCTGCCAGTTCCACTATTTTTTCTAAATATCAGGATCGTCTTAGAGTTATGCAATTTCTCTAGGCTCTCCGCTCTGAATTTGAGGCTGTTCGCAGCTCCTTATTACACAGAGATCCTTTTCCCATACTTGAAGCAGTTGTCTCTGAACTCATATCTGAAGAGACTCGTCTTACAGGTATGTTATCTCATCGTCCTGTTGATGCAGTTTTTGCCACCACTAATGCAAGTTCTGGTAACGAGAAGAATAAGAACTCTTCACATTACCAGACCTCTTCTCAAGCAAATCATTTTCCGAGGAAGAAACGGTGTAATTATAGCAAACAAACTGGCCATTGGATATCAGAATGCCCAATCATGCTCTCCAAAGGAAAGGAATGGCATGGTTCTCAAAACCCTGTATCTCAAACAAGGACTACTGTTGTTGCTGCTGCCCCCTCAGATCTCCCTCATACATGTGCTGATTCTCTTGATATGACCACTCTACTCAGTAAGGTTGATCTCCAGGCTCTCAGACAGGCGTTAATCACTTCCCATTCTGGGAATCATTCCACATCGGTCATGTCAGGTACTTCGAGACCTTGGTATATGGATTTCGCATATGAGTCCACATTCATAATTTTTTTCTCATATTAAACCAATTAAACTTTCACCTACCATTCATACTGATGATAGCTCGATCATATCTGTATCACATTCTGGCACTGTGTCTACTTCACAATTCTCTCTTCCAAACACATTGCTTGTTCCCAAACTATCTCTTAATCTTGTATCTATCGGTCAGTTGTGTGATTTAGGTCTTGATGTCATATTTTCTGGCATTTCCTCTTCTGTCTCTGTGCGGGATCCACTGACGGGACAAATCTATGGGACATGTCGTAAGACGGGTCGCTTGTTCGAGCTCACAGGCTTACATATTCCATCACCATCTTCATCTCAATGTGCTGCTGTTGTCTCTGCATATGTCTGGCATGCATGCCTTGGTCATGTTTCTTCCCATCCTTTACATCGTTTAGTCTCTAGTGGCTCATTGTGTTCTATTTCCAGTAAACTTAGTGATTGTGTGTCTTGTCAGTTAGCCAAACAGTATACGTTACCTTTTTCAAATAATAATTCTATTTTAGCTGAATCTTTTGATCTTATTCATTCTGATTTGTGGGGTCCATCTCCTACTCCCTCTATGGGGGGTGCTCGTTATTTTGTTATTTTTGTTGATGATCATACTCGTTTCACTTGGATCTATTTGATGAACCACAAATCTGATCTTAACAATGTGTATTCTCAATTTTTTAATATAATTAACTCAGTTTTTAAAAGTAATTAAAGTATTTCATACTGATAATGGTAAGAAATTTAAAGAAACATCATTCTTGGATCTTCTTACCTCTCATGGCACTGTCATGCAGAGATTGTGTCTAGGAACCTCTCAGCAAAATGGTCGAGCGGAATGTAAACATCGTCATATTCTTGATACTGTGCGTGCTTTAATTATCTCTGCAGCATGTCCTGAACGCTTTTGGGGAGAGGCGGCTCTCACGATAGTCTACACTATCAATAGGGTTCCATCTCCAGTCATAGGGAACAAAACCCCTTATGATTGTCTTTATGGTCAGTCACCTTCCTATAATCTTCTTCATGTCTTTGGGTGTGTTTGCTTTGTCCACTTACAAACTCATGAACGAAATAAACTAGAACCTCGTGCTCATCTTTGTTGTTTTGTTGGGTATGAGATTGAACATAAGGGATATCGATGTTGGGATCCTCTATCCAAACGTCTCCGCATATCTCGACACGTCACTTTCTGGGAACACAAGATGTTCTCATCCATGTCTGAATTTCATGTATCCCCATCTGCACCTTTTTTCGCTAACCCTGACATAGATTTATTTCCTAATGATGTTTTGGAACTTCCTCTTGAGCTTCCAAATGTAGGCACCTCGAACCCTCCCTTGGCTCCTCCCATAGATCATGTTCCGCCAGAAGATCATGTGCTTTCATCTCGCCCTCATCGTCAAACACACCCTCCGTCTCATCTTCAAGACTATCAGGTAACACTGCCCAATTTTTCCTGAGTCGCTTCTATTGTCCTGTATGTCTATGAACCTCATACATATAGAGAGGCATGCACCAATCTTTTGTGGCAACAAGCAATGACTGAGGAACTTCGGGCTCTTGAGAAAACTCATACTTGGGATCTCGTACCTTTACCTAATGATAAGTCTGTGGTGAGTTGCAAATGGGTATATAAAGTGAAGACCAAGGCCGATGGTAATGTTGAGCATTACAAAGCTCGCCTAGTTGCAAGGGGATTTTCTCAGGAATTCAGGATTTATTATGAGGAGACATTTGCTCCAGTTGCTAGACTTACGTCTGTTCGTAGTTTGTTGGCAGTTACAGCTGAACGAAAGTGGAATATTTTTCAGATGGACGTCAAAAATTCTTTTCTTAATAGAGACCTAACCGAGGAAGTATATATGCAGCCTCCTCCTGGGTATGATCATCCCCCAAACACAATTTGTCGCTTGAAAAAAGACCGTGTGTGGACTTAAGCAAGCTCCAAGGGTATGGTTTTCGAAGTTCAGTGGGAAGATGATCGATATTGGTTTCACCTCTAGTCCTTATGACACTGCTTTATTTATCAAACAGACTACTCGTGGCCATATTTTGCTTCTTCTATATGTGGATGACATGATCATCACCGGAGATGATAACTCTAGGATCTTGGTCCACTCACATATTTTTTTGGGTTGGAAATCTCGACAGTGTCGTCTGGTTATCACTTGTCTCAAACAAAATATGCAGCTGATCTTATTTCTCGAACAAGCTTATCTGATAGTAAGGTCGCCTCCACTCCCATTGAGGCAAAAGAGAAGATGACACCCTCCGACGGAAAGCCTCTTCCGAATGTTACTCTTTATCGACAGCTTGTTGGTAGTCTTGTCTATCTGATTGTCACATGTCCGAATATTGCATATGAAGTACACGTGGTAAGTCAATTTATGTGTGCACCACGTACTACACATTATGAGTCTGTTCTTCGAATTCTGCGATATGTGCGAGGCACTCTGTCTCATGGTCTTCACTTCTCATGTGAAGCACCTATGGTATTACATCCATTCTTTGATGCAGATTGGGCCGGTGATCCTACTGACCAGCGTTCTACTATGGGATACTGTTTCTTTCTTGGCACATCTCTAATCTCTTGGCGAAGTAAGAAGCATACGACTGTTGCCCGTTCTAGTACAGAGGCAGAATATCGAGCTCTTGCCGACACTACCTCTAAACTCCTCTGGCTACGTTGGTTGCTTAATGACATGGGCATTGTTCACAGCTCAGCTATTTCTATTCATTGTGACAACCGCAGTGCTATCCAGATCGCTCATAATGACGTGTTCAATGAACGCACCAAGCATATAGAAAATGACTGTCATTTTGCCCGCCATCACCTCAATCAAGGCATTATCACTCTATGTGCCATCTCCTCTGATGATCAGACTGCTGATATCTTTACAAAGCCCCTGATTCATGGACAGTTCAATACTCTAGTTTACAAACTTAATTTGTTAAGACCACCTTAAATTTGTTATAACCTATTCTTTCCTATTCGTACTGTAACCCTAAGAACCTGCAACCTATATATATTGTAATGGTCCTTTTGGGCAAATCATCAATTCAATAATATACTCTATTTTAGTATCATATCTTTACAGAAGAGAACTCTTCCTTACTTGCTCCAGAAGGTCTGGTCGAGCATGTAATATAAAAGATTGCACATTAGTAAGGCAAGTGCAAACAGGTCTCTCTCATGCTTCCCATTTCCAAAGAATACATTAGGAAGTTTTTTTTAAATGAGTTTTTGGTTCAGATAGAAAGAGGTTAAAACTCCAATATCCTTTCTACTTAGCGACCCCTTCCTATTGAGAGATTTCAGCAAAAAATAAGTTCTATAAAGAAAGATTCTACATACATATAGATGGATCAATTCAGCAAGATTAGATCTCTCAAACTTTCGTCCTCGTACTAAAGAATAGGTTATAAGGAGTAAGTTAAATTGCAAAGCCACAAACAAACATATATAAGAGCTGAGAAGGGAAAGAGCACAACAAGCAATACTTTCCTACTGCTCCACTTTCAATTCACCTGTAACAAAATCCAAATGCGGTCTAACAATATTCTCTTCTACCTAAAATGAAAATACTGATAGATACACATAGCTTATATGCCGATTCATACTACTTTCTTTTCAGCTTCCATTTGCCATTTTTATCTTTTACCATATGGATCAGTCGATTGTCATTGGTTGGGTCATGCAACACCTGAAGCGTGCCTTGCGCACGGTTGTCAACACCTCAGTCTCGGCATACTCGAGCATCCTGACAATCTCAGTGAAGGGTGGGCGGACCTCGGGGTTGGTGTCCCAGCAGCGAGTCATGATCTCAGACAGCCCCGGGAGACAATCACTTGGGACAGTTGGCCTCACGCCCTTGTTCACCACAGCAAACGCAGCTTGTACAGCAGACATGTTCTGGAAGGGAAGCAAACCCGTGATGAGCTCCCAAAGCACTATCCCAAAGCTATACACGTCTACCTTTTGTGTGTATGGCCTGTGCTGAATCATTTCACTGCAATGATCACACATGCAACCACCACAAGTTATCGTCAAACTCACAATTGCCAAATCTAGAAGACAAAAGCAGAATAGCATTCATCAAAGATCCAGTTTTCAAACATTATCTGATTGTGTTTAAGGGCACGCTTAAGAATATATATTTCACTGAAGACAGCAAAACAAACATCAGCTGAGTGGAAAAAAACATAATACACTGTTAATACACAGAAGAAATTAAAACAGCTGCATTCAACTACAATATTAAGAACATATACTCTGTAGAAAGCAAACAGCTTCTATTTAATGCAGTCATCAGTAACAAAAGCAGAAGTATATATTCATGCTGTCAAGAGACGGTTAAAGAAAACAGAGTAGTCCCCTAACTAAGGAAAGTAATAAAATTTCTAAATCTAGCACCATTAAGAATCACCAATGCCATGTCTCAATCAGCTTGTACTAGAACCAGAAATAACGCAGCCATCTGGTATGTCACGCACCAAGAACATGATCCCACCAGTTTTCTGCTCCATTGATTTTCCTGATTTTGCACTAATGTTCTGCAATGTAGTTGCTTCAAAGCCATGGTGATTTGTCTTAAAATCACTCATATTTCACATTGTTACTATGCGGCGTAGTTGCCGCACCATCATTAATGACTTAGTTGCTTGAAAAGTTTGGTGAGTTATCTTAAAATCCTTTGTTCTCGTTCATCCATAAAATTGGCACGATTGAAGATGTTATGCACCGTCATTGTGCAGCGCACTTGTATGTTTACTTCCCTGTTAGTTCTTGGTCCACATGCAATACATGTATTCTACTGATTGCACATGAGTGTTAGAATAGTTAAGTGTAACCAGGGTTTGACTTTAGCCAGTTTCCTATTCTAGTTCGGTTGTTGACCTAGTTGGTTTCTTATTGATTCGGAACCTCCTGTTGTTTTTTTATCAGAAATAAAATTTATTGAAAAAAAGTCATAAGGAAACCCCGGAATGAGATCAACAAAGAACGAGATGATACAATATAGAGAATCAAAAGAGGGTGGCTTGCTATCCACGCATCAAAAGATAATTCAACCAGGCCTCCATCCAATTTCAGAATAAACCTAATGTTGCGGCTTCACCAGGGTCGGCTACATCCCAAGCACTGATCTGAATCATCTCATCCTAAAAATCTTGAGCAGACCTCCTTGTTCCAGATGAAGAAATGTAAGGTTCTCGGGCCTCAATCCACTCGGTCAGATGCAAACCAGGTAACGATCTAAGGGCATACAGGGCAAGCATTTTTGGGTCGGTGAGAAGACCCGGCCAAAATATCAAGTCCCCTCTAATTAGATGGCTCAGTATATGCAGAACAAAGGGATTCATGGCAGATAGGCAACCTCCAGCAGAAGCTTGGGCAGGGGAGAAGACAAAATAAAAATGGGATGGGATTCCACACGATCAAAGTAGAAGCGAGTGAATAATCTCGAGTTTAGTCTCTTGTATCAGTATCAAGTGCTAACATAGGGCCCGGAGAGAGGCAACTGTTACACGCGGTTGACTCAAGGGTAGCAATAAGGGAAAAGATTATTTTTTCCCTGGTTATATACCCCTTTTATTTTATTCCCTTTTAATATAACTCTCTTTCGTTATATTTTCCTTTATGTACTTTTTTTTTGTCTCTGTTTATTAAGCCCGAGGCTGGAGAGCTAGATTTTTCGAATTACCAGGAGTTATATTATCAGTAAAAACCTTATATTATTAACTATTTATTTCTTCAATCTTCTTCGTTCTAGTCGAAACACTGTCAAAAGCGGGAGAGATGTGATGATGGATTAAATGGACGATTGGCGTATTTAGGAGTACGAACTGAGGGAAGAGCTAGCATTGGAAACTAAGAAACGAGATCAGGAAACAAGGTGGTTTGAGGGAATAGTAGAGCTTCGTGCTTTAACAAAGAAACATCGCCAAGTAGATCTTGTTGCCACAAAGGAGAAGGAGCATCAGGCTAGGCTTAAAGAGGAAAGGAGGAAGCTAGAAGACGAGCTAGAAGAAATGGAGACGATCATTTGGGATGTTCAAAACTTGTTTGTAGCCAAACCTTACAACAATAGTTACGAACAATACTTAGGGGGACTCAACAACTTGATGGAAGGAGAAGAAATTGTGGTGCCAAGGAGCACATTCAACATCGCCTCTAGGTCCTGACGTGGGACATTCGACCACGACAAATTTGGATATTCTCATTTGATGGTGGCTATTCAGACTTATAAATCTTCAAATTTGTATCCCGATGGCCACTCCAGTACCGAGGTAGAAGATATGAAGACGGCGAGTCAATTTGCTTTCGAAATAATATTGGTAAGGGACATTAAAACTCAACTCAAGAATCGAGCTCTACCATACATAAGTGTGGGAAAATTGCCCGTGGGAATCGCCACCTCCGTGTACCGAGGAAAAGGTGAATGTGGGGCGGCCTGTAATGTTACACACGATTGACTCAAGAGCAGCAGTAAGGGGAAGTATTATTTCTTTCCTAATTATATTCCCCTTTCATTATATTTCCCTTTTATCATAATTCTTTTTATTATTTTCCTTTATGCACTATTTTTCTTTTATGCCTCTACTTAGCAAATAAATAAAGACTATAAGAAGGGAGGAGTTTAGGGTAGAGGATGTCAAATTTGTCAAGGCTGGAGAGAACTAGGCTTCTAGAATTACCTGTAACTATATTATTGACAATCTCTGAAATTTACTTGTGTATTCGATGATCTAATTTATGTACAAGATCCTATATTTATAGTACGAGGGTTACAAAGAATAGGAAAGGAAACCTATCTACAGAAAATAGGAAAGAATTCTAATTAGTGTAGAAAATAAGAATCCTAATAATATAGGGGTTTGACTCACCCCTCAAATTGATGTGGGTTGATCAATCAACATTAATTTGCCTTCAAGAAACTTATGCCTGTGTCGTGGAAGAGATTTAGTGAAAATGTCCGCTACTTGAAGATTTGAGAGAACATGAGGAAGTGCCAACACATGAGAATCATATGTGTCGCGGATAAAGTGACAGTCCACCTCAATATGTTTGGTGTGTTCATGATAGACATGATTAGCTTTGATATGAATGACACTGGTATCATCAACATGGAGAGGAGTGGCACCAGGAACAAAGAATCCCAACTCAGATAGCAATCCACGTAGCCAAATGATCTCTGAACATGCCTGAGACATCGCACGATACTCTGCTTCCGTTGAAGATTTGGAGACACGATCTTGTTTCTTACATTTCCAAGAAATCAGAGCAGGACCCAAAAACACACACCAACCAGTCGTGGAACGCCTAGTGTCTACACAACCTGCCCAATCCGCATCACTATACGCTGAAAGGGCCAGAGAGGTGTAGGATGGAAAATAAATGCCCTTGGTAACGGTACCTAACAGATAGCGCAAAATACGACGTAGTGCTGCCATATGCAAATGTTGTGGTGTTTGCACGAATTGACTAACCTGCTGAACAGCAAATGATAAATTCGGCCGACTAAAAGTAAGATAGACCAAGCTACCCATTAACTGACGATACATAGTCAGATCAGGAAGAAGATCACCTTCTTCTTTGCGTAACTTGACATTAAGCTCCATTGGAGTGTCAACTGGGGAACTGTCTCGAATCCCCGAGGAGTCAAGTAAATCATTAGCATACTTAACTTGATTAAGAAAGATACTCGTCGAACCTGTGTGGACCTTGAGGCCTAGAAAGTACTTGAGATGCCCAAGGTCTTTCATATAAAACGAATTATGTAGATGAAGTTTAAACTGGGTAATTAAGTGTACATCAGTACCGGTAATGACGATATCATCCACATATATCATAAGGATGACGATCCCTTACGTCGAACGATGAAGAAACAAGGAAGTATCATGCTTACTTGGCTGGAAAGAGAAGTCATGTAAGGCAGACAGAAATTTCTTATACCATGCCCGGGGAGCTTGTTTCAAACCATAGAGAGATCGTCGGAGTTTACAGACCTTAGACGTCGGGGTAGAAAACAACCCTTGTGTACCCTCATATATATGTCCTCTTTTAAATCACCATGCAGAATCGCATTCTTAACATCCATTTGACTCAATGTCCATCCTTTGGAGGCTGCAATGGCTAATATAGTACGAATCGTCATCATCTTTGTGACAAGAGCAAAAGTTTCCTCATAGTTAATACCATATTCTTGACGATTTCCCAACACCACTAACCGAGTTTTGTACCGTTCAATGCTCCCATCAGCTCGGATTTTAATCGAGTATACCCATTTGCATCCCAAATGAGAAACATCAGGGAAAAGAGACAATATCCCAAGTATGATTCACCTCGAGTGCCCTAAGTTCCTCATGCATCGCTATATTCCAACAATCCAACTTGACAGCTTTGGAATATCCAGAGGGTAGCTTAATAGAGACTAATGTAGTAGCAAGAGCATGTGTAGAAGATGAGAATCCATACCGATCTGGTGGTACTGAATGTCGTGTAAAGCGGCGAAGAAAAACCACTGTCTCATCAGGTATCTCTGAAATCTCTGTGATGACCTCTGTAGCCCCTACATTGTCTACTGGGACCCCTGTATACTCTGAAATATCTGGTGGTATCTCAGAGATGCTGTGATGAGGTAGAGCAGGGAAATAACCTCTGGATCAGGATTAATCGTGGGGGTCTGTGGTAGCTTGAGGATAACGTCTCGTGTAAACCACACCTGGTCGAAATTTGACGAAAGAGGGAGGATTAGTAAGAATAGGCAATTGAGCTGGACTAGTGACACGTTCAAACTCAGGCAAGTTCACATAAGGGTTTGTATCGGTGGAAGACTTATGATAGAAATATTGGTTTTCAAAGAATACCACATTCCTAGACACCCGAATCTTCCAGGAATTTGGATCAAAACATACAAACCCTTTTTGAGTAGTATTATAAGGAAGACACACCGAACTGATTGAACATGAGGAAGGAGAACAAAACACACATCCAAAAGGGTGGAGATAGGAGTACGAAGGGCTTTTCTTATGGAGACGAAAGTAAGGAGACTCGAGATTTAAGATTTGTGAAGGAAGTCGATTAATCAAATAAACAGTTATGGACAGAACTTCAACCCAAAAACGAGGAGGGACAGAAGATTCTATAAGAACAGTGCGAACAATGTCTAAGAGATGCCTATTTTTGCGTTCTGCCACTCCATTTTGTTGTGGAGTGTCAACGCACGAATGTTTAAAAATAACCCCCCTCATTTAAAAAATCTGAAAACAGATTAGGTATATATTCCCTACCCAAATCAGTGCGGAGAACTGATTTTCTATATGAACAAGAAGATCCTTAAATTTAGTTAATACTTCAGCTTTAGAACGAAGAAAATAGATTCAAGTGAAACGTTTGTAGTCATCAATGAACGTGACAAAATATTTATAGTGCGAGTGAGAAGGACCGGTGAGATCACACACAAATCACTATGAATAATGTCAAAACACTGAGAAGCACGACTACCATGTGATGGAAACAACAAGACTTTACCCTTCCCCATTTTGCAAGCATCACACTCAAGAGACGAAGACATAGAGATTTTATTACCCAAAGTACCCGAACGAAACAAATAATTCATTATTTTTGAATTAGGATGGCCGAGACGCCTATGCCAAATCCTATCTAGAGTTTTATTACAAGAGAAAACAGGAAAAACATACTTGAACTGAGAAGACCATAGTGGAAAGAGTCGTCCAATCTTAGGGCCCTTCGCTACCAGCTCCCCCGATTCCTGATCCTCCACAACACAACCATCCGAAGAAAACTTAACGTTACAGTTGTCATCAATAAGTTGACCAACAGAAAGCATATTTGTAAATAATTTGGGGCAAACTAAAACATCTTTAATTTTAGGGGAAACATCCCCAACTGCCGTTATTGGCAATTGACTACCACCCGCTGTCTTTATTCGAGAAGTGTCATCATAAGAACGAACATTATGCAAGCCTTGAATTTTCGAGGAAACATGATTGGCAGCTCCATAGTCCATAAACCAAGTGTAGAAGATAAAGTCTTACCTTGCAATCCCAGGGCGGAGAAAGCAGACACAATCATTTGTTGTACCATTCCAGGAATTAGTCTCATGCTTTGAGGTGTAGAAGATGTTGGGAGGTGGCTTGATGGACTTGAGGATGGACTGCAACATAATATGCTGGAACAGGAGAGACTTGATTGGGATACATAATAGGGCGAGGTGGACGGGTAGGACAATCCTTGATAGTGTGACCGGACTTCCTGCAATACTTGCAAATCTGGCATTGATTAGCGTAATGCCCAAACTTATGACGAGTAAAGCATTCCACAGTGCACGTGTCTCGAGATCCAGATTGAGGCTAAGTATGTGGTGCCTGGTTGGTAGGAGAAGATAGGGCGATATAGAAAAAGTCCGAGCAGTATATGCCATAGATGAAGACTCTTGTTCCAACATTCGTTGAGTAAGCATACGTTGTTCATCACGGAGAAGCTCGCCAAAACAGATATCAAGGGAGGGAACCGGATGTCTCTTCAATAGGGATGAGTGGACTGGCTCAAATTCCGGACGAAGACGCATCATAAATAGCGTCCGCTGACGATTTAATAAACCTGTCTGTACGGTGAGAAGGGACTCAACTGGTACTTCTGCAAGAGCGATGTCCATGTAATCAACCCAGAGGGCCAAGAAAGCTGAGTAACATTCTTGAACAGAGCGAGTTTCTTGTTGAAAGTTAGATATGTCCAGCTCTAATTGAAATTGACGGGCGGAGTTATCATAGAAATAAACCCGTCTAAGATAGGCACACATATCCTTAGCCGTGCAATAAGGACGGAGGTGAAGAACAATCTGAGAGTCCACAGATCCCACATTACAACTTTGGATTTGAGCATCTTTGAATCCCCAATCAGCGGGACAAGCTTGAGTTACGGTTTTAGGATCCGTAACCTCACTAGAGTCACCTGAGGTCTTTTCGGGTGCATGATGTGATCCCACAAACCCTTGCCTTTCACAAATATCTCAAATTGAAACACCCAAATAGAGTAATTTTTACCCGTGAATCGGATAACTGTGTTGTATCGATTTTGTCCATCAGAAGGTACCACAATAATTGCACAGAAGCAAGCTAGAGAAGGAGAGAGAAAAAAAATACAGTGAACAGTGTAGGTGAACAGTACGGAGATCGGAGCAGAAAACGGAGACGGAGATTTGAGCAAGAGACGGAGACGGAGAAAAAAACAAGAGTTTAGAAAGCCTCTGATACCATGACAATCTCTGAAATTTACTTGTATGTTCGATGATCTAACTCATATACAAGATCCTATATTTATAATACTAGGGTTGCAAAGAATAGGAAAGGAAACTTATTTACAGAAAATATGAAAGAATTCTAATTAGTTTAGGAAATAAGAATCCTAATAATATAGGGGTTTGACAATTATCAATAAAATTCTTATATTATTATCTATTTATTTTTCTATCTTCTCTGCTCAAGTCGATATACTGTCAGGGTGTCTCCGCAGGCTATAGGCTTACACCCTCAGAAGAATAGCCAACTGCTCTTAATCATTAGAGTTGTGTCACACACATGGACCCAATTCTCAAAGAGGCCTTTAAAGTCTAGAAGGGGGAAGAAAGATGCTTACTTTCCTCTAATTATCATACACATCATACAGCTAATGTTTCCAATGATATCTGTGATAGCTCCTCCACCGCTGCTTCATAGTAAGTCGTGAGTTTCATTAATATGACCAGATTAGGAGGAGCAAAAACATGCAAGGGTACAGGTAATTGAGTAGTAATTTTAGTATCACAGATTTCAAAAATACCATGAAAAGAATACCCTTAAAATCTTGAGAGCGCCTTACATTTTTTCCTTTTTTTTCATTCATATGAGTATATGACCAAGAAAATCTCCTAAGGTGCTTCTCCCAATCGGACCTTAGAGCTTAAAACATACTCCTCGCCTCACAAAATGTCTTTCAGAGGGATTGACCAAACAGGAGATATTGGCCCCAGTGACTTACTACCTCAAGCAGTCCCAAGAAAAGAAAACAGTTATCATGACTATGCATCTCCATCAACAGAAATTCACTAATTATATACTAAAAGAGATTTGTCCAGGATAGCTGTCAGAAAAAGAAAACAAAATAATGCTTGTATGTGTATCAAAAGTTAGATTTATGACATAAATGAAACTGATGAATTTCACTCATTTTAAAGAATCATGATCTCATTCATAGACAGGCTGATGTGTGAAACCTTAGATTTATGCCGTGTTAGTCTAGATAACGAAAATCGAGCATAAAGACTGATATTCATAAATAGCTTTTCAAATATTTTAGTCAGAAGGGTAGAGGGCTAAAGAGGTCTAGTCAATAGGTTCATTGTGTGTGTATGGCCTAATTAAAATCTTGAATATATGACATGGACAGTTAGCTCTTTCTGCATCAAACAAAGCAGAAATATATGATATGATAACATCAACATTTGAAGGTTCAAATGAAACACCTCAATGCCATTAGTTGGAAAGCAAAAGAGCCAAGCCCAAATATGATCTACCGACAAAGAAAGAATTTAGCACCAGGCAGAATTAAGGATCCTGTTAAAATTTTAGATTAGCATATAATAAGTACACACTATAGATGGCATGTATCCCTTCCCACATTTGTAAGGTGTTTCGATTATTAGAAAATAAATCTATTTGTGTAAGCCAACAAATCTATTTGTGTAAGCCAAGAGAAAAAGTTGTATACAAACGTAATGATCATTATCGTAAGATAATAATTGATGTTTGGCCTTTGCCAATGGTAGCTGTACCAATGGAAAATAGTACACATAGAACTAAATTTCTCACTGTGAGAACCACTACAAAAACATATAACAAGATATATTATATACCTGTAATGTAACACTATACAGTGTAATGAATATTCCTTTATCGAATCAACACGGAGCCTCTAATAATTCGAGTGCAAGGAGAATTTAATAACCATAAATCAAATGGATGAAATCAGACTTTACCTACATAAAAAATCAAGTTAAACACAAGTGTTTTAATTATCATTCACCTCATTGCAAGCAGTGCCCAAATTTTATCATTAAAATTTAACAATGGGCAAGAAGGTGTCATGAAGGCCAACGTTTGAAAACTCAATGACTTTATATTTCTATCGAGATGTAAATCTGTATAAGTTAATGAAAAGCAAAATGATGAAATAAATCTTAGGCAGCAAAAAAGATGCACAGAGGCTAAGCAGGTATCCAATGCACAAACATAGCATGCAATAAAGACACTGTCAATGTTCACCAGATAACCCATTTCAAATTTGGATACTTGTCAACGTGAAAGTTAGTATGAGAAAATGAAAAACATTATCAATAGATCAGTATTAGAAAATTATAATACCTTTACCAGATTGATACAGGAATGAATCAGCATATTAAAGAACGAAATTAATGCCTATCATACAGAAATAAAAGAGGGGAGATAATAAAGTCTTATGTGTAGAAGATGTAGAAAACTTACGGGGCCATCCAGCGGTATGTGCCGGTCTCTGGTGTCATTCCCTCAGTCTGCACTTCAATTCGTGCAACTCCAAAATCAGCAATCTTTATTGACTTATCCCCTGCAATTAATAGATTATCAGACTTCAAATCCCTGTGGATGAAACCAAGGCCATGGACATATGACATGCCCCTTGCCACATCCAAGGCTTGCTGAACAGCTAGTTTAAGTGGCACTGATCTGTTCTGCCTTCTTGTTAAGAACTGTCGGACTGAACCTCCTTTTGCATACTCTGTGACGATGCACCAAACCATGGGTTTACGACATCCCCCAATAAACCTCACAATGTTTGGGTGCCTTAGTGTTGCCAGCATCATTACCTCCTGCTGAAACTGTTGCTCCATCACCTGCGCCTTCTCTGGATTATTCATTGGTCGTTCCAATATCTTAATTGCCACATCTTCACCATTATATGTTCCTCTATATAATTTCCCAAAAGCACCTTGAGCAAAAGCCTCACCCATGTTAAGTTTTCGTAAATCAATTGTCCACTCATCATAATTTTCTAGTCCTTGAGTGGGATGTCTAGTATCCATCAGTGCTTGTGCCAATGCATCATCATTTAAAGCATGAGTGACCTTTCCTGGGCGAAACACACTCTGCCCGACAGAATAACTGTGGCTTACAGGTTTTAATCCAGGGTGACTTAACATGTGAGTGAGAGAATCAGTTGATCCTACACTACTATTGTCCACAGACATGGACACTGATCCACCAACATTATTTGTTTGTAAAGTTTCAATAGACATGTTTGAACTCTCACCAAGTTTTTTGTAAAACCCTTCAGTGAAATCATAATAATTGTTATCGTTGTTACTATTTCCTCCCATAAGACCAGTGAAGTTTGGACCTTCCACCATTTTTCCAATCATGAATTGACCCCGCTAAATCTGGAGATAAGCAACCGTTCTTATCCCGAACTCCTCACATGCATTTGATGCAATTTCTCCAGCAATCGCCCTAGACCAAAAGAATACATGTATCTCTAGTTAATTATAAATGGGTCAAAAATCCATAAAAAAATACCTAAAAACGCCACTTGGGTAGTAGTCCGGGAAAGTATAGGAGTTATAATTTTTGTTTAGCTCGTCAGTTTTCAGGAATACAAACGCTTTTAATGGTTTCAATGATTTAGAGATCAAACGAGCAGGCCACAAATATTAATAGCACGTCTTTCTTTTCTTTCTCAATTTTCTATGGGGTACAGGATAAATAAACTGAATCTTTAATTTATAGCATTAGACGCCAAAAAGAATGACATAGTAATGCTTGTAGTCACCGTCCATTTAGTTAAGTAAGAAAATTTGTTTTTACAACTTATTGTTATGTTATGTTATGTGTTAATGGCCCTTCATATATGTGTACAAACAGTGCACTGCTTAATGTGAAAACTTGATTAATTCTCCAAAATCTTGAAACTTGATTAGTACACCAATTTCATTTGCTGACAAACAACGACTAAGATTGTCCCATGGTTTCATTTTCTTCTTCATCATCGATTCTCTCATCATTCAAACAAACAGAGGTAAATGTTTTTTCTCTGCAAAAAATCAATACCTGATAATTAGTAGCAAAGAACAAACCGATATCCTGATCAAATTGCCAAGCTCACTTCAAACAAAGGCTACTTCACCATGCATGTCCTGTGACTGAAACATCCATAAAACCCTTATACAAAGAAAACATACTACACAACCATAATAGGTTGAGTTGAATACATACTACACAACCATAATAGGTTGAGTTGAATAAAATTACATTTAAATAAAACAATGCATACTCTTAAAATCCACCATTTTAGTCTCTGCTGAAACCAATATCTCTAAGAACATTATGAAGAAAACAAATCACAAAATAGAGCTTTTCCCACAGCCCCCGGCACCAAAACCCAAACAATCGAACCACACAATGAGCATATTAAATAACAAAAGCACACTCCAGAGCACACAACCTAATTTAATTTCAGAGACCAAAGCTAAACTCCAGGAAGAAAAAAAAGACTCAATTTCCACATACCTTTCCCAATCCAGTAAAAAAATAGTAACAAGAACAACAAAAGTTCAAAATCAGCACCAAAAATCACTATCCAGAGATCGGACAAAAGATAATCCGCGTAAATCACACAAAGAGCTCAAATTTACCATGAAAGCACCAAGAGAATTTCCTAAAACCGCTGATCAAATAAAGCTTTACTTCAAAACTTTATCAAATTAAGAAATACACAAAGTTACCAAATTTTCAAGAAGTTAGAAACTGATATGGAGATTGTATACATTCGCGTACCTCTGATTCATGCAGCTGAAGAGGGAGGAGAGAGCAAATGAAGAAGAGAAGAGGAGAAGGTGAGGAAAATAGCAGTCTTCGCTTCTCGTTTACTTTCAAAGCCTCGTTTCCATTGTGACCATTGCCAGTGGTACTCGCGAGTATGGAAATACATCCGTAAAGCGCTCTTGGTTTTTTACACGTGTCCCTAAAGTTCTATTTTTGTCCTTTTCGAGGCCTTTAACTCCTTAACCAACGCTCACACGGTGTCCTATATGTAATTGGTCCGTTCGGACAGGTGTCGATTTATAAATTGAGAATTCATAAAAAAACATCGAATTGAACAAAAAATCACTCGATTAGACACGGACTCAGTTTAAATCATTGGTCCTAATTAATTATGTCTAAAAACATTATTCCAACCTAAACAAGTCAATTAGTAAGCCTCTTCAAAAAAAAGTCAATTAACAAGTAAACATCTGCCAAATATATTAGAATTGGATGAAAATTTGTTCAGTGAGAGAGAGACCAAAGCAGGATGGTTGTGGCGATTCAGTGTGATGTCGTCACATTACATCACAAGTGAGCAGAATCGAGGTGACGTCGTCACACATGTGCCATAACCGTCCAAAGAAGGAGCGTCGTCACCCCATCGTCACAATGAAGCAGTGAGTGTGTGACGATCTAGGTGATGGGTGAGGTGACGATCTCACAATGGCATCGAGATTAAGTGAAAAAGAGCGTGACATCATCACATTAGACCCAAGAGCATGTGACGGACGAGGTGATGAACTGGTGATATCGTCACAACGAGGTAGAAAAGAGGTGATATTTTGATATGACTTCGTCACATAAATATCACATCATGCGAAACAAGATAAAATTAGGTTTTAAAATCCTTCTTCCCCACTTTCCCCAAACCACTTTATCACTTCTCTCTCCAACCAAGAGCCACAAACTCAAAATTTTTGGCTATTCCTCCATTAGAGCACCTCCAAGTCTTAATAAAACTCAACCCATCCATCTCTGCTTCATCTCCCACCGCAAAGTCCACCTAATACCTCACCCCACACCCAAAATCCAAAAACCCTAAACTCACAAAACTACAAATCCGAAAATCCCACACACTATCCTTCAACCACAATGAGCAAGCGCCCAAGAGTATCTTCTTCTACCCCGGCACGTTCATATGAGGAGCTTAAGGCATGTTGGCCAAAGTTACCTGACATGAGGGTTGTCCCAACCACTCAACAAGTCAATTAGGCAAGTCTTTCATTTCCGGACAAGGAAGAGAAGATGAATTACGAGGCGTGCAAGAAGAAGATCGTAAGAGGTAACCATTTCTTTGATAAGGAATTTTGTGAGTGGTTGGGTAATTGGAAGTCTCTTGAGGCGAAAGCCAACACAATTGGGTGGCCCGAGATACTCACCTAGAGTGTCCCGATCTTTGAGGACCTCATTAGGGAGTTCCTCGTCACCGTGTAAATGATCGAAGAGGAGAAATTCCTCTATTTCTAGTTGTGCAATAAGAGATTCCTAATAAAGACGAATCACTTGACCGAGATATTCCAGTTCTCTGGAGACTTCCAACAGGCGAACATTGACAACAAATGGGAGACTATAGACTCCCTGCCAATGTGAAAGGACTTGACCGGGAGAAGAATATACAGACGGTGGAACCAATTATCTTTTATTGTATCAAAGGAAAAGGACCTCATTTATTTGCACTGAGTCCTTGTGAGCCCGTTGTTCGGTCGAGGCAACACGGTGGAGAAAATCAATGCCAATGAGCTCAAGATCCTATACACCTCCAAACACATCTATTGCGGGACTATAGTGACCCAGCTGGGTATTTCCTTGCCCTTATATGTTGACCCAAAGATGTGGAGGACATAATTGACAATGGAGAAAGCAGTAGATTATGAGAAGAGAGATACAATGACACATACGTTATTTTTTAGCCTGATGAAGAACCTTGAAGGGAAAGAAAAGGCAACGAGTTCGAAGCAAGCAGGTGAAGAAAAAGAGGAGGAGGAGGAGAAGATAAAGAAGATCCTGAGAATGAAGATCCAGATGAGGAAAGTTTAGAGGAGCAATCTGTAAGAGCTTGTGCTCTAGTCCAAGTGTTTTCTATGTAATCTTCTGTTTAGCAATAAAAAACATTTCCATTATTATTGTGATGTAATAATGAGTCAAACGATAATTTCATCTAAATTCATTGAGTATGTCATCACTAATAGTAGAACCTTTAGATGCTTTGAATTATACTTGACGAATCCCTAGTCGAACACTTATCCATAAGTGACTAGCGTGAGGATGACTTAAGATCAAGTTCTGCTGATCTAGGTAATGAGATTACCATATTCATATCACGGATATCATATGGGAGATGGTATTAGATGACCCGACTTGGAGTATGGCGCATAGATTAAGTCACCAATGTATACTCTGTCGTCGTGTGATCATTTCCTTAGGACCTTGGAGCGAGTGGCTCACATGCACGTCACTCCAGTAGTTTGACACGCTCCAACGTTGCATGTAACATGATAGTCATAATAGGCATCATTGGCTATTTGACGGACTGTAGTGGGAGCGCACATTGCGTCCAAAGGGATTTGTTTCCCCACGATGAGACCTGGTGAAGAGTATGGTTCTGGGCCCCTTGATGAGCATGATTGATGAAGTGTGCGGCCGCACCAATTACGTATCAAGCATCTCGAAATTAAAGGAACTAGATCGAATACATGAGGATGACGGCTCTATGCGTCATTTCGATCTCATACGCCATAAAGCAAACAAAGGGTCAGTAATATAGATGACAAAGAGGAGATATCGAACTGATCGATACCTTGTGGACATTGGGTAATCACTATGTCTTACTAGAGACCACTAGTGATGAATCAGGTGAAATGACGTTTTACGCTGATCTGCCAATGGGTCACGGGCCTACAAGGTCACACACCAAGAGCAAGACCGAAGCGATTCGATTCGATGGGACTCAAGAGGTCCAAAATTAGGTGATGTGGAAATAATTGCAGTGAGGTGTCGATCGACATCGTCACAAAGAGGTGTCGATCGACACCTTTGTGGTGTCGATCGACACCTATGTCTGGCAGCAAAAATGGTGGTGTCGTGAAGGATTTTCCATAGGGTCACAAACAATTAAACTCATGCAATAGCATAATTCTAACCATGGATATCCCGTTAAAATATGATCTTCATGCTGAATTAATTTCAGCATAATATTAGAACAAAAAATGAGTTTATACCTTTGCGAATCTGACAGATACAAAAGTATGTATCCTCTTGAACTAGTCCACACAACGATGTATATGATCTAGGATCAAAAACCTTCTTGCAAATATTACTAGTTTTGCAAGAAGGGAGCAAGAACACAAGAGAGAGAGAGGGACGACAGAGAGTGAGAGGGGAAGGGAGAGGACCGGCCGATTTTGGGAATATATTCCCAATTTCCCAAAATCGTCCATTTTCCCTTTTCCCGACTTTTCCAAAACAGAATATTTTGTCAAATCTTTCCCTTTCGTTATATCTCCCAATCTTTGATTATCTTTGAATTAAAATTATATTATAATTATAATTATAATTCATCAAATCCTAGAAGGGCCTTAAGCCCATTTTAGTTCAAGCCCACGTAATTAAAATCCTTTTTGAGTCCAAGTAGACTTAGAATTATTAATTAAATGACTTGAATTAAATCAACCCATAATTCACTTAGACCAAATTCCGTAACTACCTGGTTTACAACCTAGACCGACAATTGTCTAATCCATTCCGGTTTAGCTTAGACCGGGCCGGTCTAACTAAACAGGAAAGTGAAATTCTCAAATTTCTTATCTCTTCTCATCTGGACTTTCGAAATCCTATTTTGTTGTATTCATCGTCTTAAGTGTGTACTCTCTAGGCTCATGACACGTTGGCAGATTGGTACAAAATTACCATTTTGCCCTCCCCATCATAATTGACCTTTAGTAAGGCATTATGATTACCCAACGCTCATGATTATCGATGATTCAAATTAACCTCATATCATCCAAGTCATTATCCTTTGATCTCTAGATATCCACATTGATCATAAGGCATAGATTCGTCATCATTATTTAATCAATCACAGTTTCTTGATGTGTGAGATGACTGAATCCTGATACTGCGTATCTCTGGCATGGTCATGCATTTCCTTTCATTCAGTCTCATCAAGTGGCCCAAACAGATATCTTTCCCATGTCGGAGCGTGAGGGATAAATCCCTTAGCCGTCTTTCGTGTTCCCTCATGTAATCAATAACTTGAGAGAGATCACCATGAGTTCCAAACGATAAATTTCATGCAACGGAAGTTATGTAACCATGGTGATTGAAAAAGACGAAGATCTTAATAAAAAAATTCAGCATGTTCTTACCCTTTTCAAATATAAAAATTACCTTTTATAAATCGATGAAAACACAATGTAGTGTTTCTCTAATAGGTCCACACAAGCACAACAACCAAAAGGTTTTCTCTCACACTTTTGCTATGAATGAATATTGAGAATTTTTGACAAAAATGATGGAGGAAGAGGAAGGGGAGTTCGGCCAAGTGAGGGAGAGAATGAGGGAGAGTGGTTGCCAAATAGTTAGAGAAAATTGAGGAAGATATTTTGCAATTTTAATTTGAAATTAAAAATTGAATTTCAAATCAAATTAATTGCATATCTAACCCTCTTAAACTCCTATTTGCACTTTTCCCCATTCATCACTTAAATCCCTAAATGGGCTTTAAGCCCGTTTAACTAAAACCCAAATTAAACCCATTAAATTGAGTTCTAGTTTCGGTTTAGACAAAACGGTTTAATTTCCTCGAATTGATTTCTTCAACCGCCTAGTTAAAACCTTAGGCCAGAAAACTATCGAATCGTTTTCAACTTCCATCCATAGTTATTTGTCATGTACCGTGCTTAATGCGTGTGACCCTCTAAGCTCACGAACAGTTGGCAGACTGGTAAAATTACTATTTTACCCTTTCCATCATAAGTGGTCTCTAGCAAGACATTATGATTACCCAACGTTCGTGATTATCGATTATTCGACTTAACCTGTTATCGTACATGTCAATGTCCTTTTATCAAACCGATATCCAGATTGATCAATAGGCATAGAATGGTCATCCTAATTTATCAATCACTGTTTCTTGATATCTGAGATGACTGAAAACTGATACTAAGGTATCACCTGCACGACCGTGCTATTCCTTCAGTCATACTCATCAAGTGGCCTAAACGGATATTTTTCTCATACCGAAGTATGAGTGATAAATCTCTCAGACGCCTTTCGAGTTCACTAATGTAATAAATATCCAAGCCAATCGAATCCCGTATAGTTACCCTTTTACAAATAACGTTAGACTAGGTCAAACTTAGGTATTCGTTACATAGTATACACAAAGACTCCTTGGTCTTAGGATATAATGACAAGCTACGATATGTGAGTATCTCATGACTGGATCTATGCAACATACTCACAATTGGGTTGTCCGATATCATCGACTTGATGGTATCTATGATATAACTCTGGCACGCACTTTGCCATGATCAGTAGAGCATGATCACAAGGAGTTAGTCTCATACTGATCACTTCAGAAGAAGCTTAGCTGATCAGGGACTTTATTGAATGCAATTCTTTCCAATCTATAAGTCTACTATAAGTGGTTACACACATTATGACATAGATCAAATTACATTAGATATATTACTACAATACATTAGTAATATTATGCCTTTTATTATGTAGAAGAATGATGTCCGTTACAATATAGATTAATGAATTACATTGGATTATGGCCCAATCCTAACAATCTCCCACTTGCCATTAGTTCCAACTTAAGTTCCAATCTACCCCCATAGACTTCAAGTGCGCCTCATGCTTGGGCTGCGGTAAAGCCTTTGTCAAGGGATCAACGACATTGTCATCAGTCAGTACATAAGTGATCTCCACATCACCGTTATCGATATATTCTCTGATAATGTGATACTTCCTCTATATGTGTTTAGTTTTGTTGTGGAATATGGGCTCTTGAGCTAATGCTATGGCCCCCGTGTTGTCACACAACAAGCTTACCGGATCAGACGCTCGCGGCATTACATCTAATCCGGTTAGAAAGCTTCTAACCCATACGGCTTCCTTAGCTGCTTCTGCTGCAGCTATGTATTCAGCCTCTGTTGTAGAATCGGCAGTTGTGGCTTTCTTGAAGCTTTTCCAGCTGAATGCTCCGCCATTTAACACGAATACAAATCCTGCCTGTAATTTGAAATCATCAGGATCTGTCTGAAAACTAGCATCAACATATCCTTTGACTGCTAGTTCTCCATCCTTCCCACCATACACTAGGAATGCGTCTTTAGTTCTCCTTAGATATTTAAGGATACTCTTGACAGCAATCCAGTGCTCCCGCCCTGGGTTAGATTGATATCTGCTGGTACAGCTTAATGCGAACGAGATGTCTGGTCTCGTGCAAATCATGGCATACATGATGGATCCCACAGCCGAAGCATATGGGATCTTACTCATTTTGCTTAGCTCATCAGGAGTCTTAGGAATCTGTTGTTTGCTGAGCTTAATGCCATGCCGCATGGGTGGGTATCCTTTCTTAGAATCAAGCATTGAGAATCTTCTCAACACCTTATCTATGTAAGTGCTCTGACTTAGGCCCAATATTCTTTTTGGTCGATCTCTATAGATCTTGATGCCCAGAATGAAAGCAGCATCACCTAAGTCCTTCATCGAGAAGCATTTCCCTAACCAAGCTTTAACCTCAAACAAGGTTGGGATGTCATTCCCGATGATCAGTATGTCATAGACATATAGCACTAGGAATACAATTTTACTCCCATTCGCTTTCTTATATACGCAAGGTTCACTTTCGTTTTTGATAAAACCGAATTCCCTTACGGCTTCATCAAAACGAATGTTCCAACTCCGTGAAGCTTGCTTTAATCCATAAATGGATCTAAGCAGCTTACAAATCTTTCCGGGATTCTCTAGATCAACAAAACCCTCGGACTGTATCATATACACATCCTCTTTTAAGTTCCTGTTAAGGAAGGCGGTTTTGACATCCATCAACCATATCTCATAGTCGTAGTATGCTGCTATGGCTAGAATGATCTGGATACATTTGACCATAGCCACAGGTGAAAAGGTATCCTCATAATCGATACATTCGATCTACCGATAGTCTTTCGCAACCAGTCTAGCTTTATAGGTCTGAGGTTTTCCATCCATGCCGGTCTTAAGTTTATAGACCCATTTGCAACCGATGAGTTTTATCCCAGGGGTTTGATCCACCAAGCGCCAGACTTGGTTGTCGGACATGGATTTCATTTCCTCATTCATGGCGTTCTGCCATTTTTCAGAGTCTGGACTGGCCAAAGCTTGTCTGTAGGTTTCTTGATCATCTTGATCCACCAACATCAAGTCATTTCCTTCAGTGGCTAGAAAGCCATATCTGATAGGAGCTTGATGAGATCTCTCAGATCTTCTTGGACCATCTTGAATAGGTGTGGGGATTGGTTCTTGATCAATGACCTCTTCTGGCTCTTGTATTTCTACATCCGGCATAGTAGGTTGTTCCGTATCTTCTTGAATTTCTTCAAGATGCACGACACTCCCACTAGCACTTTTGGAAATAAATTCCTTTTCCAAAAATACCCCTCATTTAGCCACAAAGTCTTTGTTCTCGCTGGGTTTGTAGAAATAGTACCACCTTATTTCTTTGGGGTACCCCACAAAGACACATTTATCTGATTTGGGTTCGAGCTTATCGCCTAGCAGACGCTTGACGTAAGCTTCACATCCCCAAATCTTAAGGAAAGCTAATAAGGGTTTCTTCCCGTTCCATACTTCGTATGAAGTGCTTTCCACTGCCTTTGCAGGAGCCCGATTCAATATGAATACGGCCGTTTCTAGGGCATAGCCCCAGAAGGAGATAGGGAGGTCAGCCTGACTCATCATTGATCGAACCATGTCAAGCAGGGTCCGATTTCTCCGTTCGGATACACCATTCATTTGAGGTGTTCCAGGTGGAGTCAATTCAGAGAGGATCCCACACTCCTTTAAATGACAGTGAAATTCTTGTTCCAAGTACTCACCGCCTCTGTCAGATCGAAACGCCTTTATACTTTTACCAAGTTGGTTTTGTGTTTCGTTCTGGAACTCTTTGAACTTGTCAAAGGTTTCCGATTTATGTCTCATAAGATAAGCATACCCATATCTACTGAAGTCATCAGTAAATGTAACGAAGTAGTGAAAACCTCTTCTGGCCTGAGTGCTCATAGGCCCACATACATCGGAATGAATGAGACCCAATAAGTCATTAGCCCTTTCACCTAAACCGGCAAAAGGTGCCTTTGTCATTTTGCCCATAAGGCATGACTCGCATCTCTCAATTGAAGTGAATTCAAACGGACTTAGAAGTCCACATTGGTGAAGTGTTGAGATGCGTTTCTGGCCTATATGGCCTAAGCGGCAGTGCCATATCACAGTCTGGTTTAAATCATCGGATTTAACCCTTTTGTTACTTATATTAAAAATCGAGCTAGTGTCAGTGTTTTGAATATTAAGAATATATAAAACACCAACCAATGAAGCATTACAATAAAACATATTATTCTTGAAAATATTGAAAATTCCATTGTCAATAGAAAAACAATATCCTTCCTTGTCTAGCAAGGATACAAAAATAATATTCCTGCGAAACGCAGGTACACAATGAACATTGTTTAGTAACAAAGCTAGCCCACTGGGCAAATTGAGACTAATATTTCCTACTGCAGTTGTCAAGACTTGATTGTCGTCTCCAACTCGTAGGTCCGCCTCGCCCCTGCCCACTTCTCTTCTACTTCCCAGAGCCTGCACATTAACACAAATGTGAGATTCTGCACCGGTATCAAGTACCCAAGAATCTGAAGTAGATAAACTGAGATTGAGCTTAATAAAAAAAATACCTGATCCTGAAGATGTGGAAGCTCCACTCTTCCTAATAAACAACTTGTGTTTCTTACAATCCTTTTTCCAATGCCCCTGTCCTTGGCAATAGAAGCAGATGACATCCTTCTTAGGATTCTCAACAGCCTTTGGAGCTGCTGGACCGTTAGGTTGTCGAATCTTCCCTGCTAGGTGCATAGGGGCCTTATCCTTGCCCAGGCTGGCTTTCTTGAAGCTCACTTGCTTGTTGACCATAAGAACCTCCTTGGTCTTGCCCTTGAGGTTCTTTTTAGCAGTCACGAGCATACCATGAAGCTCTATCACAGTCTTGTCCATGTCATGCATATTGTAATTTCCAACGAAATCACGATATGTCTCTTGAAGTGAATACAGCACAAAGTCTGCAGACATTTCCTTATCCATAGGATGACCAAGTCTGGTCAAGTGTTCCAAAAGACGTTTCATCTTAAGGACATGGGGACTGACAGGAGCTCCAGCCTTCAGCTTGCAAGACATCCGTTCACTGAAAGTGTCGTATCTTTCGACACGCGCTTTCTCTTTGAACATTTTCTCGATCTCTACCATACAGGCTTTGGGATCATCAGAAATATCCAAGAACTGTTTTTGCAAGTCAGGCACCATACTGCCCATCATGATGCACCGCACGTCGATCCGGCTGCTAAGGAATTTCTGGTAGGCATCCCTTAGCGCCCTTGAGGCGTTCAGTGTTGGCTCAGTAGGTGGTTGTTCCTGGGTAAGGATATAATCCTTACGTTCATGCTTGAGAACGAGTCTCAAATTCTGTTCCCAATCGAGTAAGTTTACGTCGTTAAGGTTATCATGCTCGATTAGTGACCTAAGCGCGCTGTTACCAGAATGATTCGTGTTTGCCATTTTATATCTACAAAGTAAACAAATTTTAATCAGTATTAATTAAAATTGAAGTTGGAGATTTAGTTATAAAACATTTTCTGATTCTAACTTTAGAATTTGAACGAGGATCCCATCATACTCTCAATTGAAGTGAACGGAGGCTCACTGCTCCAATTGAGAGCATCAAGGTAGGAATACATCCATCTACAAGACCATGTAGTTCCTGGCTAGGGTCTGTACTTGTAAGTACGTGGCATACCCTATACTGATGCCCTAGGTTAGCCCTAGCTGACAATCGTAGACAAGTCTACCAAGCTTGAACTATGGATAGAACTAATGTGGCTACTACGCGGAGGCGCACACACCCACACAGAACTACCCATCTCATCTAGACCTTTTCTCTATGAATGTTACACGGAGGCGTACCGACATCCATAGGGTCAAAACCCTTTTGAGTGCCTAAACTTGGATGGTATCACGCTTGACTTGTAATTATTTGCGTTTAAGTGAATTATAAAAGTCTGATTGTATATCGATGCAATCTTAATCTAGAATCATCAATTGCAAATTCATGCAAAGATGTTCCCTTAGCAGGTTACATGCGAGTCTGATTAAATTCCGATTTTAATCTTTGCATGTGGGTGATAGCAAATCATACATGAACTTGTATATTTAAACTATCATACATTCATACATTCAAACATATAAATGTAACGATAAATATATGCATAGCTAAGCCCATCTTAAGTTCCTAAGAATCTAGCAATAATGATCCTAAGGACTTGGTCTTCAAGATCCAAACTTGCTCCATTCTTGTGAACTCCCACTAGTTTCGAGCCTCCTCCAATCCGAGTCTTCTTCTTGACTTGCTTCTTGTGTCGGTCTTCGTGATTAGAAATTTAAATAAATAAAATGAAATAAAAATCACGACACGCAGGCCGTATTTACTACAACCCAAAATTAAGCAACACGCAGGTTGCAAAACCGAAATTAAAATGCAAGTCTAGAGGGCTTAGCTAACATCATGTGGAAAACATCATGTTATCAAAGATCATGTGTACACTCAACATGCTTATCAAACAAATAAATTTTCCAAAGTTTATCTTTCTTAAGTGTGGAAAAATTTTGGTTTATCGAAACCGGATGGTTAAATTAATTAATTGAATGTTGAACCGGTTCTCGCTGGTTTATCGAAACCGAACAAAATTTGCAAATTAAATTTTTAGGGTTTCAAATTATTCTCGCGAACTGGCCGGTTCAGCTCGAATCTGGTCGAGCCGAACCGGCCCAACCGAAGCCCGCAGAAGCAACCACGGTGGCCCGCGAGGGCTGCCGAGGTCGCCTGCGGGGCTGACCGTGGTCGACCACGGGAGCGACCATGGTAGCCCGCGAGGGCTGCCATGGTCGCCCCTAGGGCAGACTTGGTCGCCCGCGAGGCAACCATGGTGGCCCGCGAGGGCTGCCATGGTCACCCGCGGCAGCGACCATGGTCGCCCGCGAGGGCTGCCATGGTCGCCCGTAGGCGACCCTTGTCGGCTCTTGGTGCCGACCATGTTCTGCCGTAGGGCATTCCATAGTCCACTAAGGGTCTCGACCCTGGTCAGCCATGGCTAACCCGAAACACCAAAAAAAATTATTTTCCAACTTTTCCAAAATCAATTAAATATATTTTTTTTCAATTACATGCATACTAAGGTGATGAACACATAAACAAAATAAAATTCATAATTAAACATGTTGAATAAAGTTCATAACAACCAGGCTTTGATACCACTGAGAGAGATCACCATGGGTTAGTCTCATATAGATCGCTTTAGAAGAAGCTTAGCTGATCAGGAATTTATCGAATTCAATTCTTTCTAATCTATAGTTCTACTATAAGTGGTTACACACATTATGACATAGATCAAATTACTATAAGTCATTCTTTCTGATCTATAGTTCTACTATAAGTCATTATCCTTTGATCTCTAGATATCCACATTGATCATAAGGCATAGATTCGTCATCATTATTTAATCAATCACAGTTTCTTGATGTGTGAGATGACTGAATCCTGATACTGCGTATCTCTGGCATGGTCATGCATTTCCTTTCAGTCAGTCTCATCAAGTGGCCCAAACAGATATCTTTCCCATGTCGGAGCGTGAGGGATAAATCCCTTAGCCGTCTTTCGTGTTCCCTCATGTAATCAATAACTTGAGAGAGATCACCATGAGTTCCAAACGATAAATTTCATGCAGCGGAAGTTATGTAACCATGGTGATTGAAAAAGACGAAGATCTTAATAAAAAAATTCAGCATGTTCTTACCCTTTTCAAATTTAAAAATTACCTTTTATAAATCGATGAAAACACAATGTAGTGTTTCTCTAATAGGTCCACACAAGCACAACAACCAAAAGGTTTTCTCTCACACTTTTGCTATGAATGAATATTGAGAATTTTTGACAAAAATGATGGAGGAAGAGGAAGGGGAGTTCGGCCAAGTGAGGGAGAGAATGAGGGAGAGTGGTTGCCAAATAGTTAGAGAAAATTGAGGAAGATATTTTGTAATTTTAATTTGAAATTAAAAATTGAATTTCAAATCAAATTAATTGCATATCTAACCCTCTTAAACTCCTATTTGCACTTTTCCCCATTCATCACTTAAATCCCTAAATGGGCTTTAAGCCCGTTTAACTAAAACCCAAATTAAACCCATTAAATTGAGTTCTAGTTTCGGTTTAGACAAAACGGTTTAATTTCCTCGAATTGATTTCTTCAACCGCCTAGTTAAAACCTTAGGCCAGAAAACTATCGAATCGTTTTCAACTTCCATCCATAGTTATTTGTCATGTACCGTGCTTAATGCGTGTGACCCTCTAAGCTCACGAACAGTTGGCAGACTGGTAAAATTACTATTTTACCCTTTCCATCATAAGTGGTCTCTAGCAAGACATTATGATTACCCAACGTTCGTGATTATCGATTATTCGACTTAACCTGTTATCGTACATGTCAATGTCCTTTTATCAAACCGATATCCAGATTGATCAATAGGCATAGAATGGTCATCCTAATTTATCAATCACTGTTTCTTGATATCTGAGATGACTGAAAACTGATACTAAGGTATCACCTGCACGACCGTGCTATTCCTTCAGTCATACTCATCAAGTGGCCTAAACGGATATTTTTCTCATACCGAAGTATGAGTGATAAATCTCTCAGACGCCTTTCGAGTTCACTAATGTAATAAATATCCAAGCCAATCGAATCCCGTATAGTTACCCTTTTACAGATAACGTTAGACTAGGTCAAACTTAGGTATTCGTTACATAGTATACACAAAGACTCCTTGGTCTTAGGATATAATGACAAGCTACGATATGTGAGTATCTCATGACTGGATCTATGCAACATACTCACAATTGGGTTGTCCGATATCATCGACTTGATGGTATCTATGATATAACTCTGGCACGCACTTTGCCATGATCAGTAGAGCATGATCACAAGGAGTTAGTCTCATACTGATCGCTTCAGAAGAAGCTTAGCTGATCAGGGACTTTATTGAATGCAATTCTTTCCAATCTATAAGTCTACTATAAGTGGTTACACACATTATGACATAGATCAAATTACATTAGATATATTACTACAATACATTAGTAATATTATGCCTTTTATTATGTAGAAGAATGATGTCCGTTACAATATAGATTAATGAATTATATTGGACTAGGGCACAATCCTAACATAACTGAGCCAATCAAAACCCTTATGACTACCCTTTTACATATAGTGCTAGGCAACTTCAAACTCAGTTACTAATCACATAGTAAGTACAAGGACCCATTTGTCTAAGGATGCTTTTGTTGGGTTTTGGAGCGTTCTAGATCGTCGAGATAGCGGAAGCAATAAAAGATAATCTACTCCAAACCTTGTCCAAGAACATTTAAACCATTAAATCCCAAAGCAAAATCTATTCCACAGGATGTTTACCTTTAAGTCTTATTTGAATCGATAAAGAAGAACGTTCGGATCTTCTTCTCTAAAGCTAGTCCACACCAAGAGGATGATCTTCAAGATCCTTCACTTAATTGCCTACTAGAACAATTAAATGAAGAACAAGAGAGCAAGATGATGAAGAGGAGAGGGGTGGCCGGCCACAATGAGAGAGAGAGAGGATTTTTGTGTGTTTTGTGACTTAATGAATTAATGAATTAAAGTCTTGCATTATAATTCATCACCCAACTCACAAGTATTGGGTTAAAAGTGATTGGTATGGGCTTAAAGGTGCTTTAACCCATACCCCTTAAATCACTCACCTCTTAATCCACAATCACCAACTAAGCATGGCATTGTGTGGCCCCCACAATGGCCCCACCAAGTGGGCCGGCCATATGGCCTTATTGGGCCCTTATTGGGCCGGCCATGAGGCTTCATGGGCCGAGCCCAATGGGCCCTCCCGTGTTGTCTCATGCCGCGTCCAAAAGTTGCCCGACCTTTTTGTCGTTACTTATCAAACAAAGTCCGACGCGATATCGACGAAAAACTCAAATTTTCTCGATTCGCTAATTATTCTCTCAAACCGAACCTATGGCACAAAACCTCCAGTTTTGTCCATATACTTCTCCTTAAGAAACATCCATGTTTCCTTGTCTCAAGTTATCCGTCTTGTATGTGTGTGACCCTCTAGGCTCATGCCACCGTTGGCAGATCAGCGCAAGACTCGCTCTTGCCCGATCCATCATAAGTGGTCTCTAGTAAAACATTATGATTACCCAAGGTGCACGATGATCGATAATTCGACTTAACCTTTGTGCGTACAAGTCACCATCCTTTTATCTCTAGATATCCCAATTGATCTCAAGGCATAGAGTCTTCTCCCTTGTTCAATCAATCATTGTTACTGGATATGCGAGATGACTGAGAAATGATAACCCGTATCATTTGCATGGCCATGCTTTTTCTCTCAGTCAGTCTCCATCAAGAGGCCTTCTAACGGATATCTTTCCCATACCGTAGTATGAGGGATAAATCCCTTAGCCGTCTTTCGTGTCACTCATGCAACCCGTTCCGCCACCCAATCATGCCCTTTATAGCAATCCTTTTACAGAAAGCGTTTGGCGCAAGTTAAAGCCGTACGTTCATTGCATAGTGATCACAAAGACTCCTTGGTCTAAGGACGTCGTGACAAGCTATCGCATCTGAATATGTTTATGGCTTAATCTATGACAACACTATTCAATGCGGGTCGTCCGATATCAATCACCTCATGATATCTATGATATGGTTCCAGGATCCCACATCCTTATGACAAGTAGAACTACGTCATTAAGAACCATCCTCATACTGGTCGCTTTTAAGGAAGCATAGGTTGACCAGGGACTCGTTAAGTGTGATCCGTACAGATTTATGGTTCTACTACTTTAGTGGTCATAAATCAGATCATGGTTAACATATTACTTCAACACATAAGTAATATAAAGCCGTTTATATTTATACATTACAAACGATGATATTTGAACATAGACGTTTACAGGCTAATACCAATTGGACTAGGGCACAAATGCTATCAATCTCCCACTTGCCCTTAGCTCCAATCTAAGTCCCAGTCTATACCCATTGACCTAACATGTTTTTCATGTTTATCTTGAGGAAGAGCCTTGGTCAATGGGTCGGCTGTGTTATCATCAGTTGCAACGTAGTGGATCTTCACGTCACCTCTAGCAATTATGTCGCGGATGATGTGATACTTTCTGAGTACATGTTTGGATCTGTTATGTGCCCTGGGTTCCTTAGCTTGCGCAATAGCCGCGGTGTTGTCACAATATAAGTCTACTGGGTTAGACGGGTTTTTAATTACACCTAACCCAGCCATGAAACTCCTGATCCATACAGTCTCTTTTGCCGCCTCACACTCGGCAATGTACTCAGCTTCCGTCGTAGAGTCGGCAATGGTATCCTGCTTCTTGCTTTTCCAGCTGAATGCTCCACCGTTCAACATAAACACATATCCCAACTGACTCTTAAAGTCATCGGGGTCTGTCTGGAAACTAGCGTCGACATATCCTTTGACGACGAGATCATCATTTCTGCCCCCGTATACAAGAAAGGCGTCCTTGGTTTTTCTCAAATATTTGAGAATCGCCTTGACAACCATCCAGTGTGCCTCACCGGGTTTGGATTGATGTCTACTGGTACAGCTTAGGGCAAACGAGACATCCGGTCTCGTGCATATCATGGCATACATTATGGACCCTATAGCCGAAGCATATGGGATCTCATTCATTCTTGCTAGCTCTGCAGGTGTCTCAGCACCCTGCTTCTTGCTAAGCTTCACGCCATGACGCATGGGCAGCAATCCTTTCTTTGAATCTTGCATTGAGAATCGTCTCAACACCTTGTCTATATAAGTGCTTTGACTTAAGCCCAAGACCCGCTTGGCACGGTCTCTATATATCTTGATTCCCAAGATGTAAGAGGCCTCGCCTAAGTCCTTCATTGCGAAACACTCACCTAACCAAGTCTTCGTTAAGAGCAAGGTAGGGATGTCGTTTCCAATGAGCAGTATGTCATCAACATAAAGCACTAAAAAGATTATATTGCTCCCACTTGCCTTTTTATACACGCAAGGTTCATCATCGTTCTTGACGAAGCCAAACCGTTTTACTACTTCATCAAAACGTTGATTCCAACTCTGAGATGCTTGCTTCAAACCATAGATTGATTTGAGCAACTTGCAAATCTTTCCCTTATTCTTTGGATCCTGAAAACCCTCAGGCTGAGACATATAAACGTCCTCAGCTAACCTCCCGTTGAGGAAGGCGGTTTTGACATCCATTTGCCATATCTCATAGTTGTGATATGCTGCTATGGCAAGAAGAATGCGGATAGATTTGATCATAGCTACTGGAGAAAAGGTCTCTTCATAGTCAATTCCGTGGATTTGTCTATAACCTTTTACTACCAGTCTCGCTTTATAGGTCTGAGGTTTGCCATCCATGTCAATCTTTATTTTAAAGATCCATTTACACCCTATGACCTTAACATCAGGGGTATGATCTACCAAGTCCCACACTTGATTATCTGACATGGATTGCATTTCTTCCCTCATGGCTTCCAGCCATTTCTCAGAGTCGGTTCCGTCCAAAGCCTCTCGAAAGGTAGCTGGATCATTGTCCACTAGTACTAAACCATCACCTTCAGTTACTAAGAAACCGTATCTGACAGGTGCATGACTTATCCTTTCAGAGCGCCTCGGACCGTCCTCATTAACTGCAGCTATTGGTTCTTGCTCAAAGACCATTTCTGGCTCTACCTCTTCTAGTGGGTCTTCTCGTGGTTCCCGAGTGACCATCTCATCTAGAACTTCATCAAGATGAATAGCCCTCCCACTGACTGTCTTGGAAATGAACTCTTTTTCCAAGAACGTCCCACCTCGAGCGACAAAAACTTTATTTTTGCTCGGTTTGTAGAAGTAGTATCCTTTTGTTTGTTTTGGATATTCGACGAAAGTGCATTTATCTGATCTTGGTTCGAGCTTGGTTGCAAGCAACCTTTTAACATAAGCCTCGCAACCCCAGATTTTAAGGAAGGACAAAACGGGTTCCTTCCCGTACCATTTTTGAAATGATGTCCCTTCCACTGCTTTCGACGGAGCCCTATTTATTATGAAAGCGGCCGTTTACAGAGCATAACCCCAGAAGGAGATCGGGAGATCAGTGAGACTTAACATTGATCGAACCATATCTAACATATGCTGCTATGGCAAGAAGAATGCGGATAGATTTGATCATAGCTACTGGAGAAAAGGTCTCTTCATAGTCAATTCCGTGGATTTGTCTATAACCTTTTGCTACCAGTCTCGCTTTATAGGTCTGAGGTTTGCCATCCATGTCAATCTTTATTTTAAAGATCCATTTACACCCTATGACCTTAACATCAGGGGTATGATCTACCAAGTCCTACACTTGATTATCTGACATGGATTGCATTTCTTCCCTCATGGCTTCCAGCCATTTCTCAGAGTCGGTTCCGTCCAAAGCCTCTCGAAAGATAGCTGGATCATTGTCCACTAGTACTAAACCATCACCTTCAGTTACTAAGAAACCGTATCTGACAGGTGCATGACAGGTGATCGAACCATATCTAACAATGTTCGATTCCTCCGTTCGGACACACCATTAAGTTGCGGTGTTCCTGGCGGAGTCCACTGAGATAGTATTCCACCTTCAGTAAGATAACTAAGAAACTCCTCGGATAAGTATTCTCCACCCCGATCAGAACGGAGTGCCTTGATACTCTTTCCGAGTTGGTTTTCTACTTCAGTCCTAAACTCTTTGAATTTATCAAAAGCTTCGGACTTATGTCTCATGAGATAGACATAACCATATCTACTGAAATCGTCAGTAAATGTGATAAAGTAGCCTAAACCACCTCTGGCATGCGTACTCATTGGTCCACATAGGTCTGAATGTATTAGAACCAATAAGTCACCTGCCCTCTCACCTAAACCAGTGAAGGGCGCTTTAGTCATCTTGCCCATCAAACAAGCTTCGCATCTTTCAATCGCTTGGAATTCGAATTGACTTAGAAGTCTGCGCTTATGAAGCGCTGAGATGCGTTTCTCATTTATGTGACCTAGACGACAATGCCAGATAAGAGTTTGGTCTAAATCATTAGTTTTAAACCTCTTAGCATTTACATTATAGAGCATGTTGGATTTCGAGTTTTGCATATTCAATATGTATAATCCTTCAACAGTGCGAGCATTGCCATAATATATGTTGTTGCGCATAATATCAAAAAACCCGTTCTTAATATTAAAATAATATCCCTCTATTTCAAGAAGAGAAATTGAGATAATATTCCTGTTGAAAACAGGTACGCAAAACACATCATTAAGTTCAATTAGAAGCCCACTGGGCAAAACAAGGTTCACAGAACCCACAACAGTTGCGGCAACTCTGGTATTGTTCCCAACTCTTAGGTCCACCTCGTTTTCCTTTATATCTCTTCTACTGTGTAACACCTGCACATCAGCACAGACATGAGACTCAGCTCCAGTGTCTAGTACCCAGGTATTTATTGTAGAAAGATATTGCTCTAATGGAATACCTGATGAAGTAGCGGCCCCACCGCCCTTCTTCTGATCCTCCTTCAGCTGCTGACAGTCTTTCTTCCAATGACCAGGCTTTTGACAGTAGAAACAGACCGACTCCTTTGCCTTTCCTTTGCCTTGTACGGGCATGTGAGGTCTAGGAATAAATGGTCGTCTGTTCCTCCCTGCGAGGTGTCTTGGGCCTTTACCCTTGCCACCAACAGCTTTGAAAATGGGTCCCTTCTTGACCATGAAGACATTTTTGGACGAACTGCCCCTTATGCTCTTCTCGGCAGTTACTAGCATGCTGTGCAACTCCGACACGGTCTTGTCCATATCATGCATATGATAGTTCATGACGAACCCACCATATGCATGAGGAAGGGATTGCAGAACAAAATCCGCAGCCATTTCCTTTTCCATAGACATACCGATACTAGTCATATGGTCAAAATGCCCCTTCATCTATAGGACGTGAGGACCTACGGAGCTGCCTGCTGACATCTTGCAGGCTATGAGTTCTCGGAGAACAGTGTATTTTTCAATACGTACTTTCTCCTTGAACATATCCTTGATCTGTGCAAACATTGCAAACGGATCATGGGATAGCTCCATAAACTGCTTTTGGAGGTCCGCCTCCATGCAGCCCAGCATGACACACGCAACGTCGATAGAGTCGCTAAGGTGTTTCTGGTACGCATCCTTAACGACCCTCGTTGCGTTGGCAGCTGGCTCCTTAGGGATAGCCTTATCAAGGACGTACTCCCTGCGTTCCATTTTTAACACAAGTCGTAAATTTCTGTCACAGTCTAGATAATTTGTCCCGTTGAGTTTACACTTTTCGAGTATAGTCCTCAATGACAAATTAGACGAGTTTGTTGAATTACTAGCCATTTCTACACGAAGAAAGTAAATTTAATCAGAATAGTTGAATAAATTTACGAAGATCCGAATTAAACACCAACCATTAGATTCTAAAATTTAGAATCTTTAAACCAAGATCCCTTATTCGTCATTTGAAGTGCGCTAAGGCGCACCGCTCCAATTGACTTATTTAGGTAGGACATCCGTCCAATTACAACCCGTGTAACTCTTAGTCAGGGTATGTGTAAAACACACGACTTACCCTTCCGATGCCCCAGCTCGACCTCATGCCAAGAATCGTGGTTGAGTCAACCAACTTTCACTAACGAGTTAACTTTGTGCAGATGCTCCGCTAAGGCGCACGACATCCCACAAAGTTTACCATTCCCATCTAGAACCCATTCGATCGATGCTCCGCTAAGGCGCACGACAGCGATAAAATGTTTCTACATGGGTGTGAATTTGGGTGGCATCTCACTTGACTCAAATTAACTTATAATTTGGTTGTGTTTAATAATTCGAGAGTATTTGGTACAATTACGAACCCGTTATCAACAACCCGTGTTGTGACGTTTCTAATTGTATCACATACTATCTTCATTTGAATCCGTCATTTGCAACCCGTGCAAATATGTTTCAAATTTGAACTCATCCATCACAACCCGTGTGATGATAGTTCACAACGCTTTAAACATGCAAACAATTAAAGTTGATTTTAATCTTTGCATGTGAGGTGATCGCTTATAAACTTATAAACTAATCATGCAAGCATGCAATTAATTAAATAATTCAAGCAAGCATCCATAAAGCGTTAAATATGCATTTTATAGCCCATCCTAATCTTAGGATTCTACGAGTCTTCACATCTTCTCGTCTTTCTCATTCGGGCTACCACTAGCTCTTGGACTTCCTCCAAGACCGTCATCGTGCTCGATTTTCCATCCTTCTCGTCTTTGAGTAATAATTACAATTAATACTCGGTTCGTAGACCGGATAAAAAATAATTACACTTTATGGGCTCGAATAAAAGAATAATTACACGCTAACACTAACGGTATGCAAACTGTGAAAGCGATAAATCTAATGGGCTACTAATGCATCATACATTTCATCACATCATCCAACATGTTATCACACAAACATGTTATCAAATAATATGCAATAATTCCGGTTTTAATTTTGCCAAGTTGCTTGGTCGGGTTTATCGAAACTAGACCTTTTCGAAAAACGGTTTATCGAAACCGATTAAATTTTGAAAGTTTTCGAAATATTGGATCGCGGGTTCGTGACATGGATCAAACACCACACACGAACCAAGTCGGGCCAAGCCAATGGGCCGAGGGCCCATTGGGCCGAGCCCAACTATGCACGGCCCGGTTTGGGCCTTGGAAGGCCCAAACCCGGCTTGCCGCCACTCTCGGCCTCGGCCAAGAGTGGGGACGGGCCTGGTCACCGCCGGCCTCACCGGCCTCCGGTGACCTCCGTCCGGTACCTCCGATCCGGCTCCCCGAGAGTCTCTTCTCGGACCCGACAAATCCAATAATTTCCGAAAAATTTCAAATTTAATATATTTTTCAAAATTAACATATTTCATGCAAATCTCCCAAAAAGCATTAAAATCATGTTATCAACTTTTGGCATGCAAATAATCACAAAACCGAAATGAATTCAACAAGACAAAGATTAAGAGGGTAACCAACGCTCTGATACCACTGTAGGGTTTTGGAGCGTTCTAGATCGTCGAGATAGTGGAAGCAATAAAAGATAATCTACTCCAAACCTTGTCCAAGAACATTTAAACCATTAAATCCCAAAGCAAAATCTATTCCACAAGATGTTTACCTTTAAGTTTTGTTTGAATCGATAAAGAAGAACGTTCGGATCTTCTTCTCTAAAGCTAGTCCACACCAAGAGGATGATCTTCAAGATCCTTCACTTAATTGCCTACTAGAACAATTAAATGAAGAACAAGAGAGCAAGATGATGAAGAGGAGAGGGGTGGCCGGCCACAATGAGAGAGAGAGAGGATTTTTGTGTGTTTTGTGACTTAATGAATTAATGAATTAAAGTCTTGCATTATATTTCATCACCCAACTCACAAGTATGGGTTAAAAGTGATTGGTATGGGCTTAAAGGTGCTTTAACCCATACCCCTTAAATCACTCACCTCTTAATCCACAATCACCAACTAAGCATGGCATTGTGTGGCCCCCACAATGGCCCCACCAAGTGGGCCGGCCATATGGCCTTATTGGGCCCTTATTGGGCCGGCCATGAGGCTTCATGGGCCGAGCCCAATGGGCCTTCCCGTGTTGTCTCATGCCGCGTCCAAAAGTTGCCCGACCTTTTTGTCGTTACTTATCAAACAAAGTCCGACGCGATATCGACGAAAATCTCAATTTTTCTCGATTCGCTAATTATTCTCTCAAACCGAACCTATGGCACAAAACCTCCAGTTTTGTCCATATACTTCTCCTTAAGAAACATCCATGTTTCCTTGTCTCAAGTTATCCGTCTTGTATGTGTGTGACCCTCTAGGCTCATGCCACCGTTGGCAGATCATCGCAAGACTCGCTCTTGCCCGATCCATCATAAGTGGTCTCTAGTAAAACATTATGATTACCCAAGGTGCACGATGATCGATAATTCGACTTAACCTTTATGCGTACAAGTCACCATCCTTTTATCTCTAGATATCCCAATTGATCTCAAGGCATAGAGTCGTCTCCCTTGTTCAATCAATCATTGTTACTGGATATGCGAGATGACTGAGAAATGATAACCCGTATCATTTGCATGGCCATGCTTTTTCTCTCAGTCAGTCTCCATCAAGAGGCCTTCTAACGGATATCTTTCCCATACCGTAGTATGAGGGATAAATCCCTTAGCCGTCTTTCGTGTCACTCATGCAACCCGTTCCGCCACCCAATCATGCCCTTTATAGCAATCCTTTTACAGAAAGCGTTTGGCGCAAGTTAAAGCCGTACGTTCATTGCATAGTGATCACAAAGACTCCTTGGTCTAAGGACGTCGTGACAGGCTATCGCATCTGAATATGTTTATGGCTTAATCTATGAAAACACTATCCAATGCGGGTCGTCCGATATCAATCACCTCATGATATCTATGATATGGTTCCAGGATCCCACATCCTTATGACAAGTAGAACTACGTCATTAAGAACCATCCTCATACTGGTCGCTTTTAAGGAAGCATAGGTTGACCAGGGACTTGTTAAGTGTGATCCGTACAGATTTATGGTTCTACTACTTTAGTGGTCATAAATCAGATCATGCTTAACATATTACTTCAACACATAAGTAATATAAAGCCGTTCATATTTATACATTACAAACGATGATATTTGAACATAGACGTTTACAGGCTAATACCAATTGGACTAGGGCACAAATGCTATCAATCAGAGGCATGGTTGTTATGTTTATTTGTATATGTTTAAATCTGATATTTTTTATGTTTATATGTGTTCTTCATCATTAGCAGGCATGCAAATCAAAAAAATTTCAGATTTGATTGATTTTGGAAATTGGAAAATTAATTATTTTTTTGGGGTTTTTCGGGTTAGCCATGGCCGACCAGGTCGAGTCCCTTGGTGGACCATGGAATGCCCTTGGGCAGACCATGGTCAGCACCATGGGCCGACGAGGGTCGCTTACGGGCGACCATGGTCGCTGCCGCGGGCGACCACGGTCTGCCCTTGCGGGCGACCATGGCAGCCTGTGAGGGCCACCATGGTTGCCTCGCGGGCGACCAGGGTCTGCCCTAGGGGCGACCATGGCTGCCCTCGTAGGCTACCATGGTTTTTCCCGTGGCCGACCACATTCAGCCCCGCGGGCGACCTCGGCAGCCCTCATGGGCCACCGTGGTTGCCTCCGCTGGCGACCTTCGGTTGAGCCGGTTCGGCTCGACCAGATTCGAGCTGAACCGGTTGGTTCGCGAGGATATTTGAAAACCTTAAAAATTTAATTTTCAGATTTGGTTCGGTTTCGATAAACTAGCGAGAACCGGTCCAAAATTCAATTAATCGATTAAACCGTCCGGTTTCGATAAACCGAAATTTTTCCACACTTAAGAAAGATAAAATTTGGAAAAATTATTTGTTTGATCAGCATATTGATTGATAATATGATCTTTGATCACATGATGTTTTCCACATGATGCTAGCTAAGCCCATTAGATTTGCATTTTAATTTCGGTTTTGCAACTTGCGTGTTGCTTAATTTGGGTTGTAGTAAATACGGCATGCGTGTCGTGATTTGTATTTTATTTAATTTATTTTAATATGTAATCACGAAGACCGACACAAGAATCAAGTCAAGAGGGAGACTCGGATTGGAGGAGTCTCGAAGCCAGTGGGAGTTCACAAGAATGGAGCAAGTTTGGATCTTGAAGACCATGTCTTTAGGATCGGTTTTGCTAGATTCTTAGGAACTTTAGATGGGCTTAGCTATGCATATTTTATTGTTACATTTGTATATTTGAATGTATGAATGTATGATAGTTTAAATATACAAGTTTATGTATGATTTGCTATCACCCACATGCAAAGATTAAAATCGGAATTTAATCAGACTCGCATGTAACCTGCTAAGGGATCATCTTTGCATGAATTTGCAATTGATGATTCCTGATTAAGATTGTATCGATATACAATCAAACTTTTATAATTCACTTAAACGCAAATAATTACAAGTCAAGCGTGATACCATCCAAGTTTGGGCACTCAAAAGGGCTTTGACCCTATGGATGTCGGTACGCCTCCGCGTAACATTCATAGAGAAAAAGTCTGGATGAGATGGGTAGTTCTGTGTGGGTGCGTGCGCCTCCGCGTAGTAACCAAATAAGAGTTGGGCCAGAGTCACAGAAGGTACACCACATGACACTCATTACGTCTCCCGTTACTGTGGATGCGTGCGCCTCCGCGTAGTATTCATTGGGATGGGAGCGGGATGAGATGGTCGGTTCTATTTGGATGCGTGCACCTTCGCGTAGTAGCCAAATAAGAAATGGACTATAGTCATATATGATGTGGGAAACAGTTTAGTATGTTTTTCATGAAAGATTTGGGTAGCAGAGATGCAGGCATCCAAATCAGACAAATGTGTCTTCGTAAGGTTGTAGGGTTTTGGAGCGTTCTAGATCGTCGAGATAGCGGAAGCAATAAAAGATAATGTACTCCAAACCTTGTCCAAGAACATTTAAACCATTAAATCCCAAAGCAAAATCTATTCCACAAGATGTTTACCTTTAAGTCTTGTTTGAATCGATAAAGAAGAACGTTCGGATCTTCTTCTCTAAAGCTAGTCCACACCAAGAGGATGATCTTCAAGATCCTTCACTTAATTGCCTACTAGAACAATTAAATGAAGAACAAGAGAGCAAGATGATGAAGAGGAGAGGGGTGGCCGGCCACAATGAGAGAGAGAGAGGATTTTTGTGTGTTTTGTGACTTAATGAATTAATGAATTAAAGTCTTGCATTATAATTCATCACCCAACTCACAAGTATGGGTTAAAAGTGATTGGTATGGGCTTAAAGGTGCTTTAACCCATACCCCTTAAATCACTCACCTCTTAATCCACAATCACCAACTAAGCATGGCATTGTGTGGCCCCCACAATGGCCCCACCAAGTGGGCCGGCCATATGGCCTTATTGGGCCCTTATTGGGCCGGCCATGAGGCTTCATGGGCCGAACCCAATGGGCCCTCCCGTGTTGTCTCATGCCGCGTCCAAAAGTTGCCCGACCTTTTTGTCGTTACTTATCAAACAAAGTCCGACGCGATATCGACGAAAAACTCAATTTCTCTCGATTCGCTAATTATTCTCTCAAACCGAACCTATGGCACAAAACCTCCAGTTTTGTCCATATACTTCTCCTTAAGAAACATCCATGTTTCCTTGTCTCAAGTTATCCGTCTTGTATGTGTGTGACCCTCTAGGCTCATGCCACCGTTGGCAGATCAGCGCAAGACTCGCTCTTGCCCGATCCATCATAAGTGGTCTCTAGTAAAACATTATGATTACCCAAGGTGCACGATGATCGATAATTCGACTTAACTTTTGTGCGTACAAGTCACCATCCTTTTATCTCTAGATATCCCAATTGATCTCAAGGCATAGAGTCGTCTCCCTTGTTCAGTCAATGATTGTTACTTGATATGCGAGATGACTGAGAAATGATAACCCGTATCATTTGCATGGCCATGCTTTTTCTCTTAGTCAGTCTCCATCAAGAGGCCTTCTAACAGATATCTTTCCCATACCGTAGTATGAGGGATAAATCCCTTAGCCGTCTTTCGTGTCACTCATGCAACCCGTTCCGCCACCCAATCATGCCCTTTATAGCAATCCTTTTACAGAAAGCGTTTGGCGCAAGTTAAAGCCGTACGTTCATTGCATAGTGATCACAAAGACTCCTTGGTCTAAGGACGTTGTGACAAGCTATCGCATCTGAATATGTTTATGGCTTAATCTATGAAAACACTATTCAATGCGGGTCGTCCGATATCAATCACCTCATGATATCTATGATATGGTTCCAGGATCCCACATCCTTATGACAAGTAGAACTACGTCATTAAGAACCATCCTCATACTGGTCGCTTTTAAGGAAGCATAGGTTGACCAGGGACTCGTTAAGTGTGATCCGTACAGATTTATGGTTCTACTACTTTAGTGGTCATAAATCATATTATGCTTAACATATTACTTCAACACATAAGTAATATAAAGCCGTTTATATTTATACATTACAAACGATGATATTTGAACATAGACGTTTACAGGCTAATACCAATTGGACTAGGGCACAAATGCTATCAAAGGTATCCTTAAGAAACTAAGAGATACAACTTCTACATACCCAGCGAGTACAAAGTCTTTGTTGCTCGAGGAGGGGTATTTTTGGAGAAATATTTTATTTCCAAACTAGCTAGTGGGAGTCTCGTGCATCTCGAAGAAATTCATGAGGATACGGAACAGCCTGAAGCAATTCAGGAGCCTGCTATGCAAGATGTAGAAGTACTGGAGCCTCAGATGGTCGCCGATGAAGAATCAATCCCTACAGAAATTCCAAATGGTCTAAGGAGGTCTGAAAGATTTCGTCATGTTCCAGACAGATATGGCTTCACAGCCATTGAGGGAAATGACGTGATGTTGGTGGATCAGGATGATCCAGAAACCTGCAGACAAGCTTTAACCAGTCCAGACTCCGAAAAATGGTAGAATGCCATGAGTGAGGAAATGAAATCCATGTATGAAAACCAAGTCGGGTGCTTGGTGGATCAAACCTCTGGGATAAAACCCATCGGTTCTGAGTGGGTCTATAGGATCAAGACCGACATAGATGGAAGTCCTCAGACCAATATGGCTAGGATGGTTGTAAAAGGTTATCGTCAGATTCAATACATGGATTATGATGACATCTTTTCACCAGTAGCAATGGTCAGATTGATCCGGATTATTCTTAGCCATAACTATGGCAGATGGATTTCAAAACCCCTTCCTTAGCAGGAACTTACTAGATGGCGTGTATATCACACGACCTGTGGGTTTTGTAGATCCAAAGAATCCCGGAAAGATTTGTTAGCTGCTTAGATCCATTTATGGATTAAAGCAAGCTTCACGGAGTTGGAACATTCGTTTTGATGAAGCTGTAAGGGAACTCGGCTTCATCAAAAACAAAAGTGAACCTTGCGCACATAAGAGAGCGAGTGGGAGTAATATTGTATTCTTGATATTTATTCATCGGGAATGACATCCCGACCTTGCCACCAAAGCTTGGTTAGGGAAGTACTTATCGATGAAGGACTTAGGTGATGCTACATTTAATGTAGGCATCAGGATATCTACAGATCATTCCAAAAGGATTTTGGGCCTAAGTCAGAACATGTTGCTAAGTCTAAACATGTACATAGGTAAAGTGTTGAGAAGATCTCAATGCTTGATTTTAAGAAAGGATACATACCCATGCGTCATGGCATTAAGCTCAGCAAGCTACAGAGTCCTAGTACTTCTGATAAGCTGAGCAGGATGAGTAAGATCCCTTATGCTTCGGTTGTGGGATCCATCATGTATGCCAGGATGTGCAGGAGACTGGAAGTCTCGTTTGCACTAAGCTGTACCAGCAGATTCCAATCTAACCCCGACCAATTACACTAGATTTATGTCAAAGGCCATCTTCAAATATTTGAGGAGGATCGAGGATGCATTTTGGTGTATGGGGATTAAGATAGAGAACTAGCAGTCAAAGGACAAGTACTTGCTAGTTTTCAGACATATCCGGATGACTTTAAAATTCAGTCAGGATATATTTTGTGTTGAGTGGTGGCGCTTTCAGCTGGATAAGCTTTAAGCAAGCCAAAATTGCCAACTCTACAATGAAGGCTGTGTATATAGCTGCAACAAAAGCAGCTAAAGAGGCCGTATGGATTAGAAGCTTTCTGATCGGATAAGATGCAACGCCGCGAGCGTGTGATCCGGTAAGCTTGTTATGGGTCAACACAGGTGCCGTAGCTATTGCTCAAGAGCACAAATTCCACAACAGATCCAAACATATACTCAGCAGGCATCACCTCGTGAGATTTATCACATATAGAGGAGATGTGGAGATTAAAACACTATTCGACTGATGATAATATGGCCGATCCCTTGACAGAGGCTCAGCCGCAGCCTAGGCATGAGGAACATGCAGAATCTATGGGAGTAGATCAGAACTTAAATTGGAACCAGGGGCAAGTGGGAGATTGTTAGAGTTATGCCCCAGTCCAATATATAAGTGATCTACAGATGTAATGTTTTATCATCTTTCCGAATAAATAAATCGGCATATATTACTAATGTGTTGTAGTAATATAGCGAATGTAATTTGATCTATGTCATTATGTGTGTAACCACTAATAGTAGAACTATAGATCAGAAAGAATTACATTTGATGAGTCCCTGATCAGCTAAGCTTCTTTAAGAAGCGATCAGTATGAGACCAACTCCTTGTGATCACGCTCTACTGATCATGGCAAAGTATGTGCCGGAGTTATATCATAGATGTCATCAGGTCGATGATATCGGACAACCCGATTGTGAGTATGCTGCATAGATCCAGTCATGAGATGCTCACATATCGTAACTTGTCATTATATCCTAAGACCAAGGAGTCTTTGTGTACACTATGTAACGAATACCTAAGTTTGACCTAGTCCAACGTTATCTGTAAAAGGGTAACTATAACGGCTTCGATTGGCTTTGGCATTTATTGCACTAGTGAACTCGAAAGGCGTCTGAGGGATTTATCACTCATACTTCGGTATGAGAAAGATATCCGTTTAGGCCACTTGATGAGTATGACTGAAGAAAGAGCATGGCCATGCAGGTGATACCTTAGTATCAGTTTTCAGTCATCTCAGATATCAAGAAACAGTGATTGATATATTAGGATGACCATTCTATGCCTATTGATCAATCTGGATATCGGTTTGATAAAAGGACAGTGACATGTACGATAACAGGTTAAGTCGAATAATCGATAATCACGAATATTGGATAATCATAATGTCTTGCTAGAGGCCACTTTTGATGGAAAGGGTAAAATAGTAATTTTACCAGTCTGCCAATTATTCGTGAGACTAGAGGGTCACACGCATTAAGCACGATACATGACAACAATTATGGATGAGAATTGCGAACAATTCGGTAGTTTTCTGGCCTAAGGTTTTAACCAGACGGTTGAAGAAATCAATTCGAGGAAATTGAGCCGTTTTGACTAAACCGAAATTAGAACTCAAGTTAATGGGTTTAATTTGGGTTTTAGTTAAACGGGCTTAAAGCCCATTTAGGGATTTAAGATAAGAGAGGGAACAAATGCAAATAAGAAAGAATAAAGGGATAGATAATGCAATTTTAATTTTGAAATTCAATTTAATTTCAAATTAAAATCACATAGTATCTACTCATTTTATCCTTGATTTTTTCAGCAACTTCCTCCCTCATTCTCTCCCTCTAATGGCTGAAAATTCTCTCCCTCTCTTCCTCCATTGTTGCTCTTGCTTTCTCTCAAAATTTCTAGCAAAATATTGAGTGAAAAATCATTTCGGTTGTGGTGCTTGTGTGGACTTGATAGAGAGAACACTACACTTGTGTTTTTGTTGATTACATGAGGTAAATATCAGATTTATATTTATGTTTATAACATGTTCAAATGGCATTAAGATCTTAGCTTTTTCGATCACCACGGTTACATAAAGTCCGCTGCATGATTTTCATCGTTTGGAACCCGTGGTGATCTCTTTCAGTCCCTTATATGCTTGCCTTCGAAGTTCTTGAGGCTGATAGCAAGGGGCAGTGGCTTCTTACCCGGAACATCCGTCTCTCGAACAATGTGAGGACATTGTTGGAGAAGGAGACCGGTGATCAATGAAGGAAACCCGATAGGAAGCTTGACAGCGCATGATTTGGCATGCTTGACTAGATGTTCAATAACATATGAGCCAAAATCAAGAGAGGATTGTGTACCTATTTGTTATATGAGTTTAGCCAATTCGGTTTTGATGCTCGACCCATGTGTAGAAGGTGCCCAATTTGCCAGGCCAATGCGGTAGAGTATTGAGTATTTGGCAGTTAGCTCAGTAGCCGCAATGGTGTCTTTGACGGGTCAGACCTTCTTCCATCCTCCAGTGATCTTGACCGCTACTTTGTTCTAGTGCGGGACTTCTGGAGTGACTTCTGGGTCTTCTCTGCCAAGATAGGCATTGATAGTTGAGGCAGATATTTCGAAGCATTCTCCCCGAACGAACACCTTCATGTATTCCGCGTCTTCCGGATCATCAAACTAGCTTGAAAGGTTGACAATAAACTCTTTGACCAATGCTGGGTAGAATGTCCCGATATTTATGACCGTATTGGTCAGACCTGCTCTGCGGAGAAGTTCCACGATTGAGTTTATCCCCTGTGCCTCTGTGGAAAGCTCTCTTTCTGGATAGATCTTGCGCTGGTATACATACTGCCATTTAACCGCATTTTCTACAGAGTGGAAAGAGACATTATCCGTAGGAGCTTTAGGCACATTCTTGGGGAGTTTCTGCCCTCCCATAGCCTTTTTGACCCGTGGTAGTATAATCTGGGTGTCTTCTTCTTTAGATTCCTCTTCTTCTGGAGCAGATGTTGCTACAGAAGTTAGTGACTTCCTTCTAGACTTCTTCGGCTGTTTAGAAGCAGATGCTCCTCCTTTCTCTGTGGTTTTCCTCTTTGGGGTCAATCTCCTCGGTATTTGAGGTTTTTCTTCTTCATCGACCAACCTTCTTGTTGGTAGCTTCCTTCTCTCAAGCCTTTTGGGCACAGCTTCTTCTTTCATGGCTTCGTTTTCCATAGTCTCAGTGGCGACTATTTCTTCGATGTTAACAAGTTCCTCTATAGGTCGAGTGACTTCTGGAATAGCTTCCGGATCTTCATTAAGCCCTTAATTACTGTCTAGGGCGACATGGGGACTTCCTTCTTTCTGCAAGTCCTCGTTTAGAGGGGATTTATCTGGTGCTGGTGTCGATTTAGAGGGGCTGGATTGGTCCTTGGTGCTAGTACCGTGACTTTCAGGAACAAGGGTTCCTAGATCTTCTACAGGCATGCTTTCATCTACAGTGTTTACTTCAAAAAGGATAGCAGATTTACCTTGTGTCGGGGTCGGAGTAGAGAGAGAGGCTTCCTCTTCTATGTTCGCAGATTCGGCTAAAGTGTCGTCCTTCTCAACGACGGGATTTGTTTCTACTGGTGTGATAGTTGGAGGTGAGATTGTTACTCCTTGAGGTGCTGCCGAACTTTCCCCTGCGATTTTTCCTCCTCGAATCCTTACTCCATGCTTGTTTGTCGAGGATTTTAAGGCTGATAGCTTTCGAGCGATCATCTTTACCCTCATCTTTACTCGTAATTTGGATGCAGATGGTATGCGTCCGCTTCTAGTTCCAACCATTTGCTCGATCGGTTTTGGTTTGGAAGAGAAGAGCAAAATCTTACAGTTGCAGATTTGTTTTAGCTTTTTCGAGGTGCCCTAGCAGTTTTGGGAAGATGGAGAGGATTGTGCAGGCTTTTTCTGCGGAAGTTGAAGGGGGTTGAGAGCTGATTGGATTGACGTCAGTTTTTCAATCATTCCCCTTTTTGAATTTTTAAACAGATAATTCCACCTGGGCTTCTGAAAATGAGATTTGGGCCCGGCTAGATTTTGTGGACCCTGGCTGGTCCAGATAGAGAGAGAGTAAAAATTCACTCAAAAGCTCTCCCTTTTCTTTCTTGACTTCTGGTTATTCCAAACAGCAAAGTCCAAGGGATGACCTCAGACTTTCAAACCTGTTAGCATCTAATGCTTTGGTAAAGATGTCAGCGACATGTTTCTCAGTGGGTAAATACTCGAGCTTTATCTTCTTGTCTTCTACAAGCTCTCGAATAAAGTGGTGACTGATTTTAATATGCTTTGTTTTGCTGTGTTGCACTGGGTTTTTCGAGATATTGATAGCACTGATGTTGTCACAGAACAAAGTCATGACTTCTTGCTTTACTCCATACTCTGCCAACATTTGTTTCATCCAAAGAAGCTGAGTACAGCTACTTCCGGCTGCAATATATTCGGACTCAGGAGTAGATAAAGCAATACAATTTTGCTTTTTGCTGAACCATGATACAAGATTGTTCCCCAGATAGAAACAACCTCCAGAGGTGCTTCTTCGATCTGGTGTGCTTCCCGCCCAGTCAGCATCACAATATCCAACAAGAGTAGGAGAGGTATCAAAGGAATATAGCAAACCCAATTCAGAGGTTCCCGAGATGTACCTTATGATCCTCTTGGCATGAGCTAAGTGACTGACTTTTGGATTGGCTTGATATCGAGCACAGACTCCCACGGAGTAAGCGATGTCGGGTCGACTTGCTGTTAGATAGAGAAGGCTTCCTATTATGCTGTGATAAAGGCTTTGATCAACTGATTCCCCCATCTCGTCCTTTGTGCATTTGTCATGTGTGGCAGTAGGAGTTCTCTTGTGTGAGGCTTTTTCTAACCCGAACTTCTTGACAATGTTCTTTGCGTATTTGCTTTGGGAGATAAATATTCCATCTGACATCTGCTTGATCTGGAAGCCTAGGAAGTATGTGAGCTCACCGACCATACTCATCTCAAATTCAGACTGCATATGTTGGACGAAACGTTCCACCATTTTGTCTGACTTTCCTCCAAATACAATGTCGTCGACATATATTTGAGCAATCATGATGTTCCTTCCTTCCTTCTTCACAAAGAGAGTTTTGTCTACTCCCCCTCGAATATAGCCATTCTGTACAAGGAATTGGGTAAGACGTTCATACCATGCTCGTGGAGCTTGTTTGAGTCCGTAGAGAGCTTTCTTTAGCTTGTAGACATGGTGAGGAGAGTCATGGTCTTCGAATCCCTTTGGTTGGGCAACATAGACTTCTTCGTTGAGATTTCCATTAAGAAAGGCACTCTTTACATCCATCTGATAGAGTTTGAACCGTAGGTGGCATGCTATGCCGAGCAGAATTCGTATGGCTTCCAGTCTGGCTACCGGAGCAAAGGTTTCTTCAAAGTCGACTCCTTCTACTTGTGTGTACCCTTGTGCCACCAGTCTTGCTTTGTTTCGAGTGATGTTTCCTTGCTCGTCAGACTTGTTTTTGAATATCCACTTTGTCCCGATGACATTGACATTGTCTTGCTTGGGTACTAGTTCCCAGACTTCATTCCTTGCAAATTGGACCAATTTTTCTTGCATGGCGCATACCCATTACTCATCATTGACGGCCTCTTGTATATTCTTTGGCTCAATTTTGGAAATAAAGCAAATGTTACCTATCATCTCTTTGTAGTCAAGAGATGCCTTTTGTCGAGTCCGCACTCCCTCATTTATGTCTCCTATCACATCCTGGGGTGGATGATTCTTCTGAATTCTTCTTGACGGAGCTCTTTGTCTTATTGGAGATGCCTCTTTGTCCGGGATGATTGGGCTTTCGTCTTCAGATTCTTTGCTGCGCTCTTCGCCTCTGACTTCCAGTCTGACTTCTCCTCTGACTTCTGGTCTGACTTCTCCTGAGAGATTTAGGACTTCTTCGTCCTCGTCATTGGGTTGCTCGTTACTGTCATCGATCACGACATTGATGGATTCCATAATAGTCCGGGTGCGTTTGTTGACACGAAAGGCCCGACTATTTCTGGAGTATCTGAGGAAGATGCCTTCGTCGCTTTTAGGATCAAGTGTGCGTCGAGGTTCCCTATCTGCAAGTATGTAGCAGATCGATCCAAAGACATGGAAATATTTGACATTCGACTTCCTCCCCCTCCATATTTCATAAAGAGTGAGCGAAGTTCCAGACCGGAGGGTCACTCTGTTATGAATATGGCATGCCGTATTCAAAGCTTCAGCCCAGAAGTGCTGCGGGATGTCTTTGGCTAACATCATGACTCTTGCCATTTCTTGAAGAGTGCGATTTTTCCTTTCAACGATCCCGTTTTGCAGGGGAGTGATGGGAGCAGAAAATTCGTGTGCAATTCCTTCAGCATCACAGAAATTTGCGAAACTGATGTTCTCAAATTCCTTTCCATGATCGCTTCGAAGTCGAACGACTTTTTCAATGACTTCTCCCTTTTCTCGTTGAACTCTCCGACATAGGGCTTCAAAGACTGAGAAGGTGTCTGACTTTTCTCGAATAAAGTCTGCCCAAGTGTACCTCGAGAAGTCGTCTACACAGAAAAATATGTACTTCTTCCCTCCTAAACTTTCTACTTGCATGGGTCCCATAAGGTCAACATGAAGAAGTTCTAGAACACGAGAAGTAGTAAGATGTTGTACCTTCTTGTGTGACGTCTTGACTTGTTTCCCAATCTGGCATTCTCCACAGATTTTTCCTTCAATGATCTTGAGGTTGGGAACTCCAATGATCGCCTTTTCAGAGAGAATCTTTTGCATACTCCTCAAATTGATGTGACCAATTTTTTGATGCCATAGCTTTGTCTCTTGAGCTTTGGATAGAAGGCACTTTGTTGGCAAGGTTGTGACTATTGGAGACCATAGATAACAGTTATCAAGGGACCTGTGGCCTGTCATGACTTCCTTCTGCTGTTCGTCTTTGACCGAGCACTTGTCACGAGTGAAGTTGACATCCAGATTTAAATCGCATATTTGACTTATGCTGATGAGATTTGCTGTAAGACCTTCTACTAGTAGAGCCTCTTTTAGACATGGTGAGTTAGGAGACTTCTGACGCGGCTTCTGGGGGTCAACCTTCTGAGGGACGAAGACGGTGTGCGATGATGAGGCTTCTTTTGAATATCTAAGACCTTCCATATTTCTGGCTGGTTTTCCGATCGAGAGAATTTGGTTTAAGGTGTCAGTGCTAGGATTCATCATCTTTACAGACTTGGTGACCTGTTCTATCTCTCCTTTTAACCGAGCAACTTCCTTTTTGAGATCAACAGTGGTTTCGAGAAGTCGTGACTTTACTTCATTAAGAGAAAGAATGAGAGCATTTTGTTTTTCGATTACCTGAGAGTCTTCAAGCCACTTGACATACCATTCGTTGTATGCATTGTTGAGAGTCTCATCGGATAGCTCATCATCAGAGTCATACTTCTTTGAATTCTCGGAAGGTTGCTCTATTGTGGAGGAAGTAAAAGCAACATAGTTACTTGTATGCTCAACGTCACTATCTTCCTCATCTTCATCGTCAGTTAGAGAGGCATTGAATCCCTTCTTCTGTTTCTTTACGAAGTTAGGACATTCTTTTTGCATGTGTCCATACCCTTCACATTCAAAGCACTAAACTCCTCTTTCTTTTCTTGATCGCTCTCCTCTTCTACCATCGCTATTTTTGCTTTCGAACTTCTGGAACTCGTGCTGCGGCTTGTCTCTGACTTCTCGGGTGACATTCCTTCCTGTCATCTGGCTAAATCTTTTCATGACTTTATTGTAGTTTTTGGCCAGCATAGCGATAGTTTCCTCAATGTCACTATCCGAATCAGAGTGCATCAAGTTCTTCTGCTTTTGGAGTCTTCAAGTCATGGACTTCTTCTATGGCGGTAATCTTCATCTTGAATCTGGGACTTAGTGCTCTCAGCATTTTTCTGACCAAATTTTCGTTGGTCATAGGCTTGCCAAGTGAATATGATTCATTGGCCAGATCCTTGATGCGCACATTAAACTCCGCAATAGTTTCGTCTTCATTCATGGTAAGGGCCTCAAAGTTGGTCGTGAGGTACTGTAACTTCTGCTCTTTGACTTTGGAAGTACCCTCGTAAGCAACAGCAAGAGTGTCCCATGCAATTTTGGCACTTGTGCACGTGTTGATGAGTCGAAACACATTCTTGTCTACTCCATTAAAAATAGCATTGAGTGCACGAGAGTTACCCAGGGCGGCTTCATCTTCTTCCGCGCTCCACTCTTTCTCTGGTTTGATGCTAGTTTGATTTTCATGAGCATCAGCATAGTGAGGCTCCTCCCATCCATTGATGATAGACTTCCAGGTTTTGCTATCGAGGGACTTCAAAAAGGCACACATCCGTGCTTTCCAGTACCCATAGTTTGTTCCGTCGAGTACTGGTGGTCGGTTTACTGATCCTCCTTCCTTTGATTCCATATTGGCTTTTCAGAATTTTTGCAAGAAAATCACCTAAAAGAAAAGGTGCCACCTCTGATACCAATTGAAATTCTGAATCGTAGCCGAGTCAAGAAGTCGAACACAAAGTCGTAACTTGTGTATCGACTACTTGCCTAAAACGTAAACCGTAAGCTTAAACAGTAAACAGATAATAATAACGACACTAGAGATGATTACCTAGTTCGGTGACTCCGCACCTACATCTGGGGGCACTTTGCCAGTGGAAAGGTTTTCACTATTTGGTAGTCAATAGTACAACTTCAAGCACCAACTAGCTATCACACAAGCTATTGTCCTAAGCTACTATAGATCTCACCGTGAACAACCTCGACCAAGCCTCGACCAAGGGCCTCTCCCCCTGTCTTTGAGATCCTCTCAATTCCACCCTTCGAGCAAGCCTATGCTCGGTGTCGTTGTCTTCTTTGACGGAGTTGTGAATCTTTAATCACAAAGAAAAACATTAACCGATCCAAACACTTAGTCTTCGCGACTTAATGTTTGATCGGAGCAAAGTCCGTTCTAGCGAATCTTAATCAGCCTCTCAACACGCCAATGGTGCACGGTTAAGAGCTCTGAGAAATCTTGCAATTTTAGAACAAGAACAGATGACTGCTAATGGGAAGCTCAAGGCTTTTTATAGTCGCTCACATTCCTAATCCTTCTCGGATCAGGAAGAGGAAGTTTTAGACTTCCTGAATAAATCCGGCAAGTCGTTGTCGCCTTCCATGACAGCTGGAAGTCGTCTTGCCTGTTCTGACTTCCTGAATAAATCAGGCAAGTAGAGTTGCCGCCTATTGCTGACGTGTTACTGATAGCTGGAAGTCGCCTGACTTGTCGACGTCACTTTCTTGCGCTCCAAGTCTTCGTGGCGTCTTTCTCCTTTCGCTCCAAGCTTCGTCGAAATAGGAAAGCTTCAGATCTTTCCTAATCTAGATTGTAACAAGTCGCTCCACATGTCATGTAACATGTTGCACGACTTCTTACTTTTGCGCTAAAAAATTATGCCAACAATTAAACGTAGCAACAGGTTTAGCTAAACCGGTCCAATCTCTCTAACTTGATTTCTTCAACCGTCTGGTTAATAAACCTAGGCCAGAAATCAATCGAATCGTTTTCAATTTGACTAAATTGAAAAGCGGATTCTCCCAATTACCATCCATGCTTGTTTGTCACATATTGTACTTAAAGTGTGTGACATTCTAGGCTCACGACCCATTGGCAGACTAGTAAAATTACTATTTTACCCTTTCCATCATAAGTGGTCTCTCGTGATTATCGATTATTCGACTTAACTTGTTATCGTACATGTCACTATCCTTTTATCAAACCGATATCCAGATTGATCAATAGGCATATAACCGTCACCCTAATTTATCAATCACTGTTTCTTGATATGAGATGACTGAAAACTTATACTAAGGTATCACTTGCACGGCCGTGCTATTCCTTCAGTCATACTCATCAAGCGGCCTAAACGGATATGAGTGATAAATCCCTCAGACGTCTTTCGAGTTCACAAATGTAATTCATAACCAAGCCAATCACAACCGTTATGGCTACCCTTTTACAGGTAACGTTAGATTAGGTCAAACTTAGAGATTCATTACACAATGCACAGAAAGACTCCTTGGTCTTAATATATAATGACAAACTACGATCTGTGAGTATCTCATGACAGTATCTATGTTGCATACTCACAATCAAGTTGTCCAATATCATCGACCTAATGATATCTATGATATAACTCCAACATATACTTTACCATGATCAGTAGAGCGTGATCACAAGGAGTTGGTCTCATACTAATCGCTTCATAAAGAAGCTTAGCTGATCAGGGACTCATCAAATGTAATTCTTTATGATCTACAGTTCTACTATTAGTGGTTATACACATAATGACATAGATCAAATTACATTTGATATATTACTACAATACATTAGTAACTCTAACAATATTACACTTGCCCCTGGTTCCAATTAAGTTGTGATCTACTCCCATAGACCATGCATGTTCCTCATGCCTAGGCTGCGGCTGATCCTTTGTCAAGGGATCAACTATATTATCATCAGTCGACTAGTGTTGAATCTCCACATCACCTCTATATGTGATAACTTTCACGAGGTGATGCATGCTGAGTATATGTTTGGACTCGTTGTGAAATCTGGGCTGTTGAGCAATAGCTACGGCACATGTGTTGTCGCACAACAAGCTTATCGGATTAGACGCTTGCGGCGTTGCATCTAATCCGATCAGAAAGCTTCTAATACATATGACCTCTTTAGCTGCTTTTGTTGCAGCTATATACTCAGCCTCCGTTGTAGAGTTGACAATATTGGCTTGCTTAAAGCTTATCCAGCTGAAAGCGCCACCACTCAAAACAAAATATATCCTGTCTGAATTTTGAAGTCATCTGGATATGTCTGAAAACTAGCATCTACTTGTCCTTTGACTGCTAGTTCTCTATCTACATCCCCATACACTAGGAATGCATCATTGGTCCTCCTCAAATAGTTAAGGATGACCTTTGACAACAATCTAGTGTAATTGGTCGGGGTTAGATTGGAATCTGCTGGTACAGCTTAGTGCAAACGAGACTTCCAGTCTCGTGCACATCCTGGCATACATGATGGACCCGACAGCCGAAGCATAATGGATCTTACTCATCCTGCTCAGCTTATCAGGAGTACTAGGACTCTGTAGCTTGCTGAGCTTAATGCCATGACGCATGGTTATGTATCCTTTCTTAGATTCAAGCATTGAGAGTCTTCTCAACACTTTACCTATGTACATGTTCTGACTTAGGCCCAAAATCCTTTTGGAATGATCTGTAGAGATCCTGATGCCTACAATATATGTAGTATCACTTAAGTCCTTCATCGATAAGTACTTCCCTAACCAAGCTTTGGTGGCAAGGTCAGAATGTCATTCCCGATGAATAAATACCAAGAATACAATATTACTCCCACTCACTTTCTTATGTACGCAAGGCTCACTTTCGTTTTTGATGAAGCCGAGTTCCCTTACAACTTTATCAAAATGAAGGTTCCAACTCCCTGAAGCTTGCTTCAATCCATAAATGGATCTTTGTAACTTACATATCTTTCTGGGATTCTTTGGATCTACAAAACCCACAGGCCGTGTGACATACACACCCTCTAGTAAGTTCCTGCTAAAGAAGGGGTTTTGACATCCATCTGCCATAGTTATGGCTAATCCGGATCAAACTGACCATTGCTACTGGTGAAAAGGTGTCATCATAATTCATGCATTGAATCTGACGATAACCTTTTACAACCATCCTAGCTTTATTGGTCTGAGGATTTCCATCCATGTCGGTCTTGATCCTATAGACCCACTCAGAACCGATGTGTTTTATCCCAGGGGTTTGATCAACCAAGCACCAGACTTGGTTGTCATACATGGATTTCATTTCCTCACTCATGGCGTTCTGCCATTGTTTCGGAGTCTGGACTGGTCAAAGCTTGTCTGAAGGTTTCTGCATCATCCTGATCCACCAATATCAAGTCATTTCCCTCAGTGGCTGTGAAGCCATATCTGTTTAGAACATGACGAGATCCTTCATACCTCCTTGGACCATATGAAATTTCTGTAGGGATTGATTCTTCATCTACGACCATCTAAGGCTCCAGTACTTCTACATCTTGCATAGCAGGCTCCAGAATTACTTCAGGCTGTTCCGTACCCTCTAGAATTTCTTCGAGATGCACGAGACTCACACTAGCTATTTTGGAAATAAATTCTTGTTGTGTTTTGGAGCGTTCTAGATCATCGAGATAGCGGAAGCATTAACAAAATCAACTCCAAACCTTGTCCAAGAACATGAACCATAAAATCCCAAAGCAAAATCTATTCCACAAGAAATTTACCTTTTGGTCTTTGTTGTATCAATAAAGAAGAACAATGAGGTCTTCTTCTCTAGAGCAAGTCCACACCAAGGGGATGATCTTCAAGATCCTTCACTTAATGCCTACTAGAACAATTAAGTGAAGAGCAAGAGAGCAAGAAGAGAGAGCAAGGGGAAGTGGCCGTGGCCAAGGAGAGAGAGAGAGGCTTGTGAGTGAGTGATTAATCCCTTAGATATTTCTCTACTTCATCAACTCATAAGCATGGGTCTAAAAAGTGAAAGCATGGGTTTAAAGGTGTCATTACGCATACCCCTTAAATCACTCACCTCTTAATCAACAATCACCAACTAAGCATGGTGTGTGTGGCCCCACCCTTGGACCAACCAAGGTGGCCGGCCACTTGGGCTTGTTGGGCCTAATAGGGGCCCTTGTTGGGCCGGCTAGGTGACCTCATGGGCTGAGCCCAATGGGCTCGCCCATGTGGTCGCGTGCCGTGTCTAAAAGTTGTCCGACCCAAAATGTGGTCGCGGGTCGCGTGCCAACCCAAAATGGGCCCTTGTTGGGCCGGTCACGTGACCTCATGGGCCGAGCCCAATGGGCTCGCCCATGTGGTTTGTGCCGTGTCTAAAAGTTGCCCGACCCTATTTGTCGTTACTTATCAAACAAAGTCCGACGCGACATCGACGGAACATCTCAGTTTTCTTGATCTGCTAATTATTCTCTCAAACCGAACCCATGGCCCAAAACCTTCAGTTTTGTCCATGTATTGCTCCTCAAGAAACGTTAAGGTTTCCTTGTCTCAAGTTATCCTTCTTGTATGTGTGTGACCCTCTAGGCTCATGCCACCGTTGGCAGATCGGCGCAAAAGATCTCTCTTGTCCGATCCATCATAAGTGGTCTCTAGTAAGACGTAATGATTACCCAAGGTGCATGATGATTGATGATTCGATTTAACCTTGTGCGTACAAGTCACTATCCTATTATCTCTAGCTATCCCGATTTGATCACAAGGCATAGAGTCGTCCTCCTTGTTTAATCACTCATTGTTACTTGATATGTGAGATGGCTGAGAACTTGATAACCCGTATCACTGGCATGGCCATGCTCTTTCTCTCAGTCACTCTCGATCAAGAGGCCTTTAACGGATATCTTTCCCATACCGTAGTACGAGGGATAAATCCCTTAGCCGTTTTTCGTGTCACTCATGCAATCCGTTCCGCCACCCAATCATGCCCGTTATTGCAATCCTGTTACAGAAAGCGTTAGGCGCAAGTTAAAGTCGTACGTCGACTGCATAGCGATCACAAAGACTCCTTGGTCTGAGGATATCATGACAAGCTATCGCATTTGAATATGTTCATTTCTTAATCTACGAAACACTATTCAGAACGGGTCGTCCAATATCAATCACCTCATGATATGTATGATATGATTCCGGGATCCCACATCCCTATGATAAGCAGAACTACATCATTGAGAACCATTCTAATACTGGTCGCTTCAATTGAAGCGTATATTGACCAGGGACTCGTTAAGTGTGATCCGTAAAGATTTATGGTTCTACTACTTTAGTGGTCATAAATCAGATCATGCTTAGCATATTACTTCAACACATAAGTAATACAAAGCCGTTTTATTTATTACAAATGATGATAATTATACATAGACATTTATAGACTACTAGCAATTGGACTAGGGCACAAAAATGTTACCAATCTCCCACTTATCATGTTTAAGTCCCAGTATATACCCATTGACCTAACATGTTTATCATGTTTCGCTTGAGAAAGAGCCTTGGTCAAGGGGTCGGCTGTGTTATCATAAGATGCAACATAGTAGATCTTCACGTCACCTCTAGCAATTATGTCGCGGATGATGTGATACTTCCTGAGTACATGTTTGGATCTGTCAAGTGCCCTGGGTTCCTTAGCTTGCGCAATGGCCCCGGTGTTGTCACAATATAAGTCTACTGGGTTAGATAGGTTTTGAATTACACCTAACCCAGCCATGAAATTCCTGATCCATACAGCCTCCTTTGCTTCTTCCGACGCAACAATGTACTCAGCTTCCGTCGTAGAGTCGGCAATGGTGTTCTGCTTCTTGCTTTTCCAGCTGAATGCTCCACCGTTCAACGTAAACACATATCCCAACTAACTCTTAAAGTCATCGGGGTATGTCTAGAAACTAGCGTCGACATATCCTTTGACGACTAGATCATCATCATTTCTTCCCCCGTATACAAGAAAATCGTCTTTGGTTTTTCTCAAATATTTGAGAATCGCCTTGACTGCAATCCAGTGTTCCTTACCGGGTTTGGATTGATGTCTACTGGTACAGCTTGGGGCAAACGAGACAACCGGTCTCGTACATATCATGGCATACATTATGGACCCTATAGCCGAAGCATATGGGATCTTATTCGTTCTTTTTAAATTTGCAGGTGTCTCAGCACACTTTTTCTTACTAAGCTTTATGCTATGACACATGGACAACAGTCCTTTCTTTGAATTATGCATTAAGAATCTTCTCAGCACTTTGTCTACATAGGTGCTTTGACTCAAGCCCAAGACCCGCTTGGCACGGTCTCTATATATCTTGATCCCCAAGATGTAAGAAGCCTCGCCTAAGTCCTTCATTGCGAAACACTCACCTAACCAAGTCTTTGTTAAGAGCAAGGTAGGGACGTCGTTTCTAATGAGAAATATGTCATCGACATAGAGCACCAAAAAGATTACTTTGCTCCCATCTGCCTTTTTATACACGCAAGGTTCATCATCGTTCTTGATGAAGCCAAACTGTTTCACTACATCAAAACGCTGATTCCAACTCCGAGATGCTTGCTTCAAACCATAAATTGATTTGAGCAACTTCCAAATCTTTTCCTTATTTTCATGGATCCTCAAAACCCTCAGGCTGGGAATATAAACGTCTTCAGCTAACCTCCCATTAAGGAAAGCGGTTTTGACATCCATTTGCCATATCTCATAATTATGATAAGCTGCTGCAGCAAGTAGAATGCGGATAGATTTGACCATAGCAAGCGGAGAAAATGTTTCTTCATAGTCAATTCTGTTGACTCGCCTATAACCTTTTGCTACTAGTCTTGCTTTATAGGTTTGAGATTTTCCATCCATGTCTATCTTTATTTTAAAGATCCATTTACACCCAATCACTTTTACGCCAAGGGTTTAATCCACCAAGTCCCACACTTGATTATCTGACATGGATTGCATTTCTTCCCTCATGGCTTCTAACCATTTCTCATAGTCGGTTCCGTCCAGGGCCTCTCGAAAGGTAGCTGGATCATTGTCCACTAACACCAAATCATCACCTCCAGTTACTAGAAAACCGCATCTTATAGGTGCATGACTTGTCCTTTCAGACCGCCTTGGACCGTCCCCATTAACTGTAGCTATTGGTTCTTGCTCAACGACCACATCTGGCTCTACTTCTTTTGAGGGGTCGTCCAGTGGTTCCTGAGTGACTATCTCATGTAGACCTTCATCAAGATGAATAGTCCTCCCACTGACTGTCTTGAAAATAAATTCCTTTTCCAAGAATATCCTACCTTGGGCGACGAATGATAGCATTTTTGTGCCCTAGTCCAGTTGCTAGTAGTCTGTAAATGTCTATGTATATTTATCATCGTTTCTAATAAATTAAACGGCTTTTTATTACTTATGTGTTGAAGTAATATGTTAAGCATGATCTGATTTATGACCACTAAAGTAGTAGAACCATAAATCTGTACGGATCACACTTAACGAGTCCCTGGTCAATATACGCTTCAATAGAAGCGACCATTATGAGGATGGTTCTCAATGACGTAGTTCTACTTGTCATTGTAGGGTTTTGGAGCTTCAACATCGAGATAGCGGAAGCATTTAACAAATCAACTCCAAACCTTGTCCAAGAACATTGAACCATTAAATCCCAAGGCAAAATCTATTCCACAAGAAAATTACCTTTAAGTCTTTGTTAAATCAATAAAGAAGAACTTTGTGATCCTCTTCTCTAGAGCAAGTCCACACCAAGGGGATGATCTTCAAGATCCTTCACTTAATGCCTACTAGAACAATTAAATGAAGAACAAGAGAGCAAGAAGAGGGAGCAAATGGAGGTGGCCGGCCAAGGAGAGAGAGAGTGCTTGTGAGAGAGTGAAATTGTGTAATTAACTCATTTGGTATTTCTCTACTTCATCAATCTCATAAGCATGGGTCAAAAGGTGATTTGTATGGGCTTAAAGGTGTCTAACCCATACCCCTTAAATCACTACCCTCTTAATCAACATTCACCAACTAAGCATGGTGTGTTGTGGCCCCCACCTTTGGGCCCACCAAAGAGGCCGGCCATGTAGGGCTTATTGGGCCTAAATGAGCCCTTGTTGGGCCGGCCATGTAACCTCATGGGCCGAGCCCAATGGGCTCGCCCATATGGTTTCGTGCCGTGTCTAAAAGTCGCCCGACCCTTTTTGTCGTAACTTATCAAACAAAGTCCGACGCGACATCGACGAAAAATCTCAGTTTTCTCGATTCGCTAATTCTTCTCTCAGACCGATCCTATGGCCCAAAACCTTCAGTTTTGTCCATGTATTGCTCCTCAAGAAACGTTAAGGTTTCCTTGTCTCAAGTTATCCGTCTTGAATGTGTGTGACCCTCCAGGCTCATGCCACCGTTGGAAGATCGGCACAAAAGATCTCTCTTGTTCGATCCATCATAAGTGGTCTCTATTAAGACGTTATGATTACCCAAGGTGCATGATGATCGATGATTCGATTTAACCTTTGTGCGTTCAAGTCACTATCCAATTATCTCTAGATATCCCGATTGATCACAAGGTATAGAGTCGTCATCCTTGTTTAATCAATCATTGTTACTTGATATGTGAGATGGCTGAAAACTGATAACCCGTATCACTGGCATGGCCATGCTCTTTCTCTCAGTCATTCTCGATCAAAAGGCCTTTAACGGATATCTTTCCCATACCATAGTACGAGGGATAAATCCCTTTGCCGTCTTTCGTGTCACTCATGCAATCCGTTCCGCCACCCAATCATTCCCGTTATTGCAATCCTGTTACGGAAAGCGTTAGGCGCAAGTTAAAGCTGCACGTACATTGCATAGCGATCATAAAGACTCCTTGGTCTAAGGATATTGTGACAAGCTATCGCATTTGAATATGTTCATGGCTTGATCTATGAAACACTATTCAAAACGGGTCGTCCGATATTAATCACCTCATGATATGCATGATATGATTCCGGGATCCCACATCCCTATGACAAGTAGAACTACGTCATTGAGAACCATCCTAATACTGGTCGCTTCTATTGAAGCGTTTATTGACCAGGGAACCGATAAGTGATCTGTACAGATTTATGGTTCTACTACTTTAGTGGTCATAAATCAGATCATGCTTAACATATTACTTCAACACATAAGTAATACAAAATTGTTTTATTTATTACAAACGATGATAATTGTATGTAGACATTTACAGACCATTAGCAATTGGACTAGGGCACAAAAATGCTATCAATCTCCCACATGGCCTTAGCTCCAATCTAAGTCCCAATCTATACCCATTGACCTAACATGTTTATCATGTTTCGCTTGAGGAAGAGCCTTGGTGAAGGGGTTGGCTGTGTTATCATCAGATGTAACGTAGTGGATCTTCACGTCACCTCTAGCAACAATGTCGCAGATGATGTGATACTCCCTAAGTACATGTTTGGATTTTTCATGTGCCCTGGGTTCCTTCGCTTGCGAAATGGCCCGAGGTGTTGTCACAATATAAGTCTACTGGGTTAGATGGGTTTTGAATTACACCTAACCCAGCCATGAAACTCCTGATCCATACAGCCTCTTTTGCCGTTTCCTATGCTGCAATGTACTCAGCTTCCGTCGTAGAGTCGGCAATGGTGTCCTGCTTCTTGCTTTTCCAGCTGAATGCTCCACCGTTCAACGTAAACACATATCCCAACTGACTCTTAAAGTCACCGGGGTCTGTCTGGAAACTAGCGTCGACATATCCTTTGACGACTAGATCATCATCATTTCTTCCCCCGTATACAAGAAAAGCGTCTTTGGTTTTTCTCAAATATTTGAGAATCGCCTTGATGGCAATCTAGTGTTCCTCACCGGGTTTGGATTGATGTCTACTGGTACAGCTTAGGGCAAACGAGACATCCGGTCTTGTACATATAATGGCATACATTATGGACCCTATAGCCGAAGCATATGGGATCTCATTCATTCTTGCTAGCTCTGCAGGTCTCTCAGCATACTGCTTCTTGCTAAGCTTTATGCCATGACACATGGGCAGCAGTTCTTTCTTTGAATTATGCATTGGGAATCTTCTCAGCACTTTGTCTATATAGGTACTGTGACTTAAGCCCAAGACCCGCTTGGCACAGTCTCTATATATCTTGATCCCCAAGATGTAAGAGGCCTCGCCTAAGTCCTTCATTGTGAAACACTCACCTAACCAAGTCTTTGTTAAGAGCAAGGTAGGGACGTCGTTTCCAATGAGCAGTATGTCATCAACATAGAGCACCAAGAAGATTACTTTGCTCCCATCTGCCTTTTTATATACGCAAGGTTCATCATCGTTCTTGATGAAGCCAAACTGTTTCACAACTTCATCAAAACGCTGATTCCAACTCCGAGATGCTTGCTTCAAACCATAAATTGATTTGAGCAACTTGCAAATCTTTCCCTTATTCTTAGGATCCTCAAAACCCTCAGGCTGGGACATATAAATGTCCTCAGCTAACCTCCCGTTGAGGAAGGCGGTTTTGACGTCCATTTGCCATATCTCATAGTTATGATACGTTGCTACGGCAAGTAGAATGCGGATAGATTTGACCATAGCTACTGGAGAAAAGGTATCTTCATAGTCAATTCCGTGGACTTGCCTATAACCTTTTGCTACTAGTCTTGCTTTATAGGTATGAGGTTTGCCATCCATGTCTATCTTTATTTTAAAGATCCATTTACACCCAATGACTTTTACGTCAGGGGTTTGATCCACCAAGTCCCACACTTGATTATCTGACATGGATTGCATTTCTTCCCTCATGGCTTCCAGCCGTTTCTCAGAGTCGGTTCCGTCCAAGGCCTCTCGAAAGGTAGCTGGATCATTGTCCACTAACACTAAATCATCACCTCCAGTTACTAGGAAACCGTATCCGATAGGTGCATGACTTATCCTTTCAGACCGCCTTGGACCCTCATCATTAACTATAGCTATTGGTTCTTGCTCAACGACCACATCTGGTTCTACTTCTTACAGTGGGTCGTCTAGTGGTTCCCGAGTGACTATCTAATCTAGAACTTCATCAAGATGAACAACCCTTCCACTGACTGTCTTGGAAATAAATTCCTTTTCCAAGATTGTCCCACCTCGAGCGACAAAAACTTTATTTTCGTTCGGTTTGTAGAAGTAGTATCATTTTGTTTCTTTTGGATATCCGACAAAAGTGCACTTATCTTATCTCGGTTCGAGCTTGGTTGCAAGCAACCGGTTTACAAAAGCCTCGCAACCCCAGATTTTTAGGAAGGACAAAACGGGTTCCTTCCTGTACTATTTCTCGAATGATGTCCCTTCCACTACTTTTGACGGAGCCCTGTTTATTATGAATGCGGCCGTTTGCAGAGCGTAACCCCAGAAGGAGATCAGGAGATCAGTGAGACTTAACATCGATCGAACCATATCCAACAATGTTCGATTCCTTCACTCGGTCACAACATTAAGTTGCGGTGTTCCTGGCGGAGTCCACTGATATAGTATTCCACTTTCAGTAAGATGACTAAGAAACTCCTCGGATAAGTATTCTCCACCCCGATCAGAACAGAGTGCCTTGATACTCTTTTCGAGTTGGTTTTCTACTTCAGTCCTAAACTCCTTGAATTTATCAAAGGCTTCGGACTTATGTCTCATGAGATAGACATAACCATATCTACTGAAACTGAAATCATCAGTAAATGTGATAAAGTAGCCTAAACCACCTCTGGCTGGTGTACTCATTGGTCCACATACGTCTAAATGTATTAGACCCAATAGATCACCTGCCCTCTGACCTAAACCAGTGAAGGGCGCTTTAGTCATCTTGCCTATTAAACAAGCTTCGCATCTATCAATCGTTTGGAATTCGAATTGACTTAGAAGTCCGCGCTTATGAAGCGCTGAGATGCGTTTCTCATTTATGTGATCTAGACGACAATGCCAGATTAGAGTTTGGTCTAAATCATTAGCTTCAAACCTCTTAGCATTTATATTATAGAGCATGTTGGATCTCGAGTTTTGCATATTTAATATGTCTAAACCTCCAACAGTGTGAGCATTTCCATAAAACATGTTGTTGCGCATAATATTAAAAAACCCGTTCTTAATATCAAAATAATAACCTTCTTTTTCAAGAAGAGATATTGATACAATATTCCTACTGAAAGCAGGTATACAAAACACATCAAAAAGTTCAATTACAAGCCCACTGGGCCAAACAAGGTTAACAGAACCCACGACATTTGCGGTAACTCTCACGTTGTTCCCAACTTATAGGTCCACCTCGTTTTCCCCCATATCTCTTCTACTATACAACACCTGCACATCCCCACAGACATGAGACTCAGCTCCAGTGTCTAGTACCCCAAGCATTTATAGTAGAAAGATTTAGTTCTAATGGAATACCTGACGAAGTAGCGGCCCCACCGCCCTTCATTTGATCATCCTTCAACTGCTAACAGTCTTTCTTCCAGTGACCAGGCTTTTGGCAGTAGAAACAGACCGACTCTTTTTCCTTCCCATTTCCCTTTATGGGCATGGAAGGTTTAGTGATGAAAGGTCGTCTGTTCTTCCCCGTCTGGTGCATTAGGCCTTTGCCCTTACCACCACCAGCTTTGAAGCCAGATCCCTTCTTGACCATTAGAACACTTTTGGGCGTACTGCCCCTTATGCTCTTCTAGGCACTTACCAACATGTTGTGCAACTCCGATGCGGTCTTGTTCATGTCATGCATGTGATAGTTCATGGCGAACCCACCATATGCATGACGAAGGGATTGCAGAATGAAATCCGCAGCCATCTCTTTCTCCATAGTCATTCCGAGACTAGTCATATGATCGAGATGTCCCTTCATACGTAGGACGTGTGGACCTACGGAGCTGCCTGCTGACATCTTGCAGGCAATGAGTTCTCGGAGAATAGTGTATTTTTCAATACGTACTTTCTCTTTGAACATATCCTTAATCTGTGCAAACATTGCAAACGAATCATGGGATAGCTCCATAAACTGCTTCTGGAGGTCCGCCTCTATGCAGCCCAGCATGACACACGCAACGTCAATAGTGTCGCTAAGGTGTTTCTGGTACACATTCTTAACGACCCTCGTTGCGTTGGCAGCTGGCTCCATTGGGATAGCCTTGTCAAGGACGTACTCCCTGCGTTCCAACTTTAACACAAGTCGTAAATTCCTGTCCCAGTCCAGATAATTTGTCCCATTGAGTTTACACTTTTCAAGTATAGTCCTTAACAACAAATTAGATGAGTTTGTTGAATTACTAGCCATTTCTACACGAAGAAAGTAAATTTAATCAGAAAAGTTGAATAAATTTACGAAGATCCTAATTAAACACCAACCATCCGATTCTAAGGTTTAGAATCTTTAAACCAAGATCCCTTATTTGTCAATTGAAGTACGCTAAGGCGCACCGCTCCAATTGACTCATTTAGGTAGGACGTCCATCCAATTACAGCCCGTGTAACTCTTGGTCAGGGTATGTTCAAAAGCACACGGCTTACCCTTCCGATGCCCCAGCTCGACCTCAGGCCAAGAATCATGGTCGAGTCAACCAACCTTCACTAACGTGTTAACTTTGTGCAGATGCTCCGCTAAGGCGCACAACACCGATAAAATGTTTCTACATGGGTGTGAATTTGGGTGGCATCTCACTTGACTCAAATTATATTGTGATTTGGTTGTGTTTAATAATTCGAAAGTATCTTGGTACAATTACGAACCCGTCATCAACAACCCGTGTTGTGACGTTTCTAAATGTATCATATACAATCTTCTTTTGAAGTCGTCATTTGCAACCCGTGCAAACACGTTTCAAAATTGAACTCATCCATCACAACCCGTGCGATGATGGTTCACAACGCTTTAAACATTCAAACAATTAAAATTGATTTTAATCTTTGCATGTGAGGTGATGGCTTATAAACTTATAAGCTAAGCATGCAAGCATGTAATTATTTAAATAATTCAAGCAAGCAAACATAAAGCGTTAAATATGCATCAATAGCCCATCCTAATCTTAGGATTCTACGAGTCACCACATCTTCTCGTCTTTCTCATTTGGGCTCCCACTAGCTCTTGGACTTCTTCCAAGACCGTCATTGTGCTCGATTTTCCATCCTTCTCGTCTTTGACTAGTAATTACAATTAATACTCGGTTCGTAGACCAGATAAAAAATAATTACACTTTATGGGATCAAATGAAAGAATAATTACACACTAACACTAACGGTATGCAAACTGTGAAAGCGATAAAATCAAATGGGCTACTATTGCATCATACATCTCATCACATCATCCAACATGTTATCACACAAACATGTTATCAAATAATAGGCAATTATTCCGGTTTTAATTTTGCCAAGTTGCTTGGTCTGGTTTATCGAAACTAGACCTTTTCGAAAAAACGGTTTATCGAAACCGATCAAATTTAAAAGTTTTCGAAATATTGGATCGCGGGTTCATCCACGGACATAATCAACGTGCACGAACCAAGTCGGGCCAAGCCAATGGGCCGAGGCCAACATCACGGCTTGGTTTGGGCCTAGAAAAGCCCAAACCGAGCTTGCCTCTCCTCTCGGCCTCGGCCAAGAGGAGGGACGGCCCCGGTCACCGCCGGCCTCTCCCGGCCTCCGATGACCTCCGTCCGGTACCTCCGATCCGGCTCCCCGAGAGTCTCTTCTCAGACCAGACAAATCCAATAACTTCCGAAAAATTCCAAATTTAATATATTTTCCAAAAATAACATATTTCATGCAATTATCCATAAAAGCATTAAAAACATGTTATCAACAATTTTGGCATGCAAATAATCATAAAACCGAAACAAGTTCAACAAGACAAAGATTAAGAGGGTTAACCATGCTCTGATACCACTGTAGGGTTTTGGAGCGTTCTTTAACATCGAGATAGCGGAAGCATTTAACAAATCAACTCCAAACCTTGTCCAAGAACATTGAACCATTAAATCCCAAGGCAAAATCTATTCCACAAGAAAATTACCTTTAAGTCTTTGTTGAAACGATAAAGAAGAAGTTTGTGATCTTCTTCTCTAGAGCAAGTCCACACCAAGGGGATGATCTTGAAGATCCTTCACTTAATGCCTACTAGAACAATTAAATGAAGAACAAGAGAGCAAGAAGAGGGAGCCAATGGAGGTGGCCGGCCAAGAAGAGAGAGAGTGCTTGTGAGAGAGTGAAGTTGTGTAATTAATTCATTTGGTATTTCTCTACTTCATCAATCTCATAAGCATGGGTCAAACGGTGATTTGTATGGGCTTAAAGGTGTCTAACCCATACCCCTTAAATCACTCACCTCTTAATCAACATTCACCAACTAAGCATGGTTTCGTGCCGTGTCAAAAAGTCACCCGACCCTTTTTGTCGTTACTTATCAAACAAAGTTCGACGCGACATCGATGAAAAATCTCAGTTTTCTCGATTCGCTAATTATTCTCTCATACCGAACCTATGGCCCAAAACCTTCAGTTTTGTCCATGTATTGCTCCTCAAGAAACGTTAAGGTTTCCTTGTCTCAAGTTATCCGTCTTGAATGTGTGTGACCCTCCAGGCTCATGCCACCGTTGGAAGATCGGCACAAAAGATCTCTCTTGTTCGATCCATCATAAGTGGTCTCTATTAAGACGTTATGATTACCCAAGGTGCATGATGATCGATGATTCGATTTAACCTTTGTGCGTTCAAGTCACTATCCTATTATCTCTAGATATCGCGATTGATCATAAGGCATAGAGTCGTCATCCTTGTTTAATCAATCATTGTTACTTGATATGTGAGATGGCTGAGAACTGATAACCCGTATCACTGGCATGGCCATACTCTTTCTCTCAGTCACTCTCGATCAAAAGGCCTTTAATGGATATCTTTCCCATACAGTAGTACGAGGGATAAATCCCTTTGTCGTCTTTCATGTCACTCATGCAATCCGTTCAGCCACCCAATCATGCCTGTTATTGCAATCCTGTTACGGAAAGCGTTAGGCGCAAGTTAAAGCCGCACGTAGATTACATAGTGATCACAAAGACTCCTTGGTCTAAGGATATCGTGACAAGCTATCGCATTTGAATATGTTCATGGCTTGATCTATGAAACACTATTCAAAGTGGGTCGTCCGATATCAATCTCCTCATGATATCTATGATATGATTCTGGGATCCCTCATCCCTATGACAAGTAGAACTACGTCATTGAGAACCATCCTAATACTGGTCGCTTCTATTGAAGCGTATATTGACCAGGGACTCGTTAAGTGTGATCCGTACAGATTTATGGTTCTACTACTTTAGTGGTCATAAATTAGATCATGCTTAACATATTACTTCAACACATAAGTAATACAAAACCGTTTTATTTATTACAAACGATGATAATTGTACATAGACATTTACAGACCATTAGCAATTGGACTAGGGCACAAAAATGCTATCAGTCATAGGGATGAGGGATTCAGGAATCATATCATAGATATCATGAGGTGATTGATATCGGACGACCCGTTTTGAATAGTGTTTCGTAATTAAGCCATGAACATATTCAAATGCGATAGCTTGTCACGATATCCTTAGACCAAGGAGTCTTTGTGATCGCTATGCAATGTACGTGCGGCTTTAACTTGAGCCTAATGCTTTCCATAACAGGATTGCAATAACGGGCATGATTGGGTGGCGGAACGGATTGCATGAGTGACACGAAAGACGGCTAAGGGATTTATCCCTCCTACTACGGTATGGGAAAAATATCCGTTAAAGGCCTTTTGATCGAGAGTGACTGAGAGAAAGGGCATGGCCATGCCAGTGATACGGGTTATCAGTTCTCAGCCATCTCACATATCAAGTAACAATGATTGATTGAACAAGGATGATGACTCTATGCCATGTGATCAATCGGGATATCTAGAGATAATTGGATAGTGACTTGTACGCACAAGGTTAAATCGAATCATCGATCATCATGCACCTTGGGTAATCAAAACGTCTTACTAGAGACCACTTATGATGGATCGAACAAGAGAGATCTTTTGTGCCGATCTGCCAACGGTGGCATGAGCCTGGAGGGTCACATACATACAAGACGGATAACTTGAGATAAGGAAACCTTAACGTTTCTTGAGTAGTAATACATGGACAAAACTGAAGGTTTTGGGCCATAGGTTCAATATGAGAGAATAATTAGCGAATCGAGAAAACTGAGATTTTTCGTCAATGTCGCGTCAGACTTTGTTTGATAAGTAACGACAAAAAGGGTCGGGCGACTTTCGGACACGGCACGAAACCACATGGGCGAGCCCATTGAGCTCGGCCCATGAGGTCACGTGACCGGCCCAACAAGGGCCCATTTTGGGCCCAATAAGCCCTACATGGCCGGCCACTTCGGTGGGCCCAAAGGTGGGGGCCACACACACCATGCTTAGTTGGTGATTGTTAATTAAGAGGTGAGTGATTTAAGAGGTATGGGTAATGACACCTTTAAGCCCATACCAATCACCTTTTGACCCATGCTTATGAGATTGATGAAGTAGAGAAATATGAAGTGAATTAATTACACAACACACTCTCACAATCTCACATTCTCTCTCCTTGGACGGCCACCCCATAGCTCTCTCTCTTCTTGCTCTCTTGTTCTTCACTTAATTGTTCTAGTAGGCATTAAGTGTAGGATCTTGAAGATCATCCCCTTGGTGTGGACTTGCTCTAGAGAAGATCACAAAGTTCCTCTTTATCGATTCAACAAAGACTCAAAGGTAAATTTCTTGTGGAATAGATTTTGCCTTGGGATTTAATGGTTCATGTTCTTGGACAAGGTTTGGAGTTGCTTTTGTTAAATGCTTCCACTATCTCGATGTTAAAGAACACTCCAAAACCTTAAAACGAATACTTTGTTGTCGCTCGAATTGTAGAAGTAGTATCCTTTTGTCTCTTTTGGATATCCGATGAAAATGTACTTATCTGATCTCGATTCGAGCTTGGTTGCAAGCAACCGTTTTACAAAAGCCTCGCAACCCCAGATTTTTTGGAAGGACAAAACGGGTTCCTTCCCGTACAATTCCTCGAATGATGTCCCTTCCACTGCTTTCGACGGAGCCCTATTTATTATGAATGCGGCTGTTTGTAGAGCGTAACCCCGAAAGAGATTGGGAGATCAGTGTGACTTTACATCGATCGAACCATCTCCAACAATGTCTGATTCCTTCGCTCAGATACACCATTAAGTTGCGGTGTTCCTGGCGGAGTCCACTGAGATAGTATTCCACTTTCTGTAAGATGACTAAGAAACTCTTCGGATAAGTATTCCCCACCCCGATCAGAACGGAGTGCTTTGATACTTTTTCCGAGTTGGTTTTCTACTTCAGTCCTAAACTCCTTGAATTTATCAAAGGCTTCGGACTTATGTCTCATGAGATTGACATAACCATATCTACTGAAATCATTAGTAAATGTGATAAAGTAGCCTAAACCACCTCTTGCTGGTGTACTCATTGGTCCACATACATTTGAATGTATTAGACCCAATAGATTACCTGCCCTCTCACCTATACCAGTGAAGGGCGCTTTAGTCATCTTGCCCATTAAACAAGCCTCGCATCTATCAATCATTTGGAATTCGAATTGATTTAGAAGTCCGCGCTTATGAACGCTGAGATGCGTTTCTCATATATGTGACCTAGACGACAATGCCAGATTAGAATTTGGTCTAAATCATTAGCTTTAAACCTCTTAGCATTAACATTATAGAGCATTTGGATCTCGAGTTTTGCATATTTAATATGTAGAAACCTCCAACAGTGTGAGCATTTCCATAAAACATGTTATTGCGCATAATATTGAAAAACCTGTTCTTAATATCAAAATAATAACCTTCTTTTTCAAGAAGGGATATCAATACAATATTCATGTTGAAAGCAGGTACGCAAAACACATCATGAAGTTCTATTACAAGCTCACTGGGCAAAACAAGATCAACCGAACCCACAGCAGTTGCGGCAACACACACGTTGTTCCCAACTCATAGGTCCACTTCGTTTTCCCCCACATCTCTTCTACTACGCAGTATATGCACATCCGCACAGAAATGAGACTCAGCTCCAGTGTCTAGTACCCAAGCATTTATAGTAGAATGATTTAGCTCTAGTGGAATACCTGACAAAGTAGCGGCCCCACCGCCCTTCTTCTGATCTTCCTTCAGCTGCTGACAGTCCTTCTTCCAATGAACAGGCTTTTGGCAGTAGAAAAAGACTGACTCCTTTGCCTTCCCCTTGCCCTTCATAGGTATGGAAGGTTTAGAAATAAAAGGACATCTTTTCTTCCCTGCCATGTGCATTAAGCCTTTGCCCTTATCACCACCAGCTTTGAACCCGGATCCCTTCTTGACCACTAGAACACCTTTAGGCGTACTGCCCCTTATGCTCTTCTCGTCAGTCAGTAACATGTTGTGCAACTCCAATGCGGTCTTGTCCATGTCATGCATGTGATAGTTCATGACAAACCCACAATATGCATGAGGAAGGGATTGCAGAATAAAATCCGTAGCCATCTCCTTTTCCATAGTCACTCCGAGACTAGTCATATGATCGAGATGTCCCTTCATGCATAGAACGTGTGGACCTACGGAGCTGCCTACTGACATTTTGCAGGCAATGAGTTCTCGGAGAATAGTGTATTTTTCAATACGTACTTTCTCTTTGAACATACCCTTGATCTGTGCAAACATTGCAAACGAATCATGAGATAGCTCCATAAACTGCTTCTGGAGGTCCGCCTCCATGTAGCCCAGCATGACACACGCAACGTCGATAGAGTCGCTAAGGTGTTTCTGGTACGCATCCGTAACGACCCTCGTTGCGTTGGCAGCTGGCTTCACCGGGATAGCCTTGTCTAGGACGTACTCCATGCGTTCCAACTTTAACACAAGTCGTAAATTTCTGTCCCAGTCCTGATAATTTGTTCCATTGAGTTTACACTTTTCAAGTATAGTCCTCAATGACAAATTAGACGAGTTTGTTGAATTTCTAGCCATTTCTACATGAAGAAAGGAAATTTAATCAGAAAAGTTGAATAAATTTACGAAGATCCGAATTAAACACCAACCATTTGATTCTAAGGTTTAGAATCTTTAAATCTAGATCCCTTATTTGTCAATTGAAGTACGCTAAGGTGCACCGCTCCAATTGACCCATTTGGGTAGGACGTCCATCCAATTACAACCCGTGTAACTCTTGGTCAGGGTATATGCAAAAGCACACGGCTTACCCTTCCGATGCCCCAGCTCGACCTCAGGCCAAGAATCGTGGTCGAGTCAACCAACCTTCACATAGCATCAGTTTTGTGCAGATGCTCCGCTAAGGCGCACAACATCCCACAAGTTTGATCATTCCATATAGAATCCATTCTATCGATACTCTGCTAAGGCGCACGACACCGAGAGAATGTTTCTACATGGGTGTGAATTTGGGTGGCATCTCACTTGACTCAAATTATGTTGTGATTTGGTTGTGTTTATCAATTCGAAAGTATTTTGGTACAATTACGAACCCGTCATCAAAAACCCGTGTTGTGACGTTTCTAATTGTATCATATACAAACTTCATTTAAAGTCGTCAGTTGCAACCCGTGCAAACACGTTTCAAAACTGAACTCATCCATCACAACCCGTGCGATGATGGTTCATAACGATTTAATCAAGCAAACGATTAAATCGATTTTAATCTTTGCATGTGAGGTGATGGCTTATAAACTTTTAAGCTAAGCATGCAAGCATACAATTATTATCTAATAATTCAAGCAAGCATCATAAAGCCTTTAAATATGCATCAATAGCCCATCCTATTCTTAAGATTCTACGAGACATCACATCTTCTCGTCTTTCTCATTCGGGCTCCCACTAGCTCTTAGACTTCCTCCAAGACCGTCATTGTGCTCGATTTTCCATCATTCTCGACTTCGAGTAGCAATTACAATTAATACTCGGTTCGTAGACCGGACAAAAAATAATTACACTTTAAGGGCTCGAATGAAAGAATAATTACACGCTAGCACTAACGGTATGCAAACCGTGAAAGCGATAAAAATTTAATGGGCTACTAATGCATCATACGTCTCATCACACCATCCAACATGTTATCACACAAATATGTTATCAAATAATATGCAATTATTCCGATTTTAATTTTGCCAAGTTGCTTGGTCGGGTTTATCGAAACTAGACCTTTTCGAAAAACGATTTATCGAAACCGATCAAATTTTAAAGTTTTCGAAATATTGGATCGCGGGTTCATGCCACAGACAAAAAATCAACGTGCACAAACTAAGTCGGGCCCAAGCTCAATGGGCCGAAGCCCATTGTGCCGAGCCCAACGCCATAGCTCGGTTTGGGCCTAGGAAACCCAAACCGAGCTTGCGTCCCTTCTCGGCATCGGCCTAGAAGGGGGATGGCCCAGGTAACCGCCGGCCTCCCCCGCCCTTCGGTGACCTCCGTCCGGTACCTCCAATCCGGCTCCCTGAGAGTCCCTTCTCGAACCCGAAAAATCCAATAAAATCCGAAAAATTCCAAATTCAATATATATTTCAAAAATAACATATTTCATGAAATTTACCGAAAAAGGCATTAAATATGGCATGCAAATCATCATAAAACCGAAACAAGTTCAACAAGAAGAAGATTAAGTGGGTTAACCACCCTCTGATACCACTGTAGGTTTTTGGAGCGTTCAAGATCATCGAGATAGCGGAAGCATAAACAAAAGCAGCTCCAAACCTTGTCCAAGAACATGAATCATTAAATCTCAAGGCAAAATCTATTCCACAAGAAATTTACCTTTTAGTCTTGGTTGAATCAAGAAAGAAGAACTATATGATCTTCTTCTCTAGAGCAAGTCCACACCAAGAGGATGATCTTCAAGATCCTTCACAAAGAGCCTACTAGAACAATTATGTAAAGAACAAGAGAGAAAGAAGAGAGGAGAAAGACTATGTGGCCGCCCAAGAGAGAGAGAATGTGAGTTGTGAGTGAGTGATTAATTGTTTTGATATTTGTCTACTTCATCAACTCGTATGCATGGGTTACTAAAGTGACAAATGATGAAAGCATGGGTTTAAGGCAAGTCATTACCCATACCCCTCAAATAACTCACCTCTTAATCACCAATCACCAACTAAGCATGATGTATGGCCCCCACCCATGGACCCACTAAGGTGGCCGACCACTTGGGCTTGTTGGGCCGGCTAGGTGACCTCATGGGACGAGCCCAATGGGCTCGCCCATGTGGTTTTGTGCCGTGTCCAAAAGTTGTCCGACCCTTTTGTCGTTACTTATCAAACAAAGTCCGACGCGACATCGACAAAAATCTCAGTTTTCTCGATTCGCTAATTATTCTCTCAAACCGAACCCATGGCCCAAAACCTTCAATTTTTTCCATGTATTGCTCCTCAAGAAACGTTAAGGTTTCCTTGTCTCAAGTTAACCGTCTTGTATGTGTGTGACCTTCCAGGCTCATGTCACCGTTGGCAGATCGGCGCAAGAGATCTATCTTGCCTGATCCATCATAAGTGGTCTCTAGTAAGATGTTATGATTACCCAAGGTGCATGATGATCGATGATTCAATTTAACCTTTTGCGTACAAGTCACTATCCTATTATCTTTATACATCCCGATTGATCACAAGGCATAGAGTCATCATGCTTGTTTAATCAATCATTGTTACTTGATATGTGAGATTGCTGAGAACTGATAACCCGTATCACTGGCATGGCCATGCTCTTTCTCTCAGTCACTCTCGATCAAGCGGCCTTAACGGATATCTTTCCCATACCGTAGTACGAGGGATAAATCCCTTAGCCGTCTTTCGTGTCACTCATGCAATCCGTTCCGCCACCCAATCATACCCGTTATTGCAATCCTGTTACGGAGAGCGTTAGGCACAAGTTAAAGCCGTACGTCGACTGCATAGCGATCAAAAAGACTCCTTGGTTTAAGGATATCGTGTCACGCTATCGCATTTGAATATGTTCATGGCTTAATCTACGAAACACTATTCAAAACGGGTCGTCCGATATCAATCACCTCATGATATCTATGATATGATTTTAGGATCCCACATCCATATGATAAGCAGAACTACATCATTGAGAACCATCCTCAACTGGTCGCTTCAATTGAAGCGTATATTGACCAGGGACTCGTTAAGTGTGATCCGTACAGATTTATGGTTCTACTACTTTAGTGGTCATAAATCAGATCATGCTTAACATATTACTTCAACACATAAGTAATACAAAGCCGTTTTATTTTTTACAAACGATGATAAATATACATAGACATTTATAGACTACTTGCAATTGGACTAGGGGACGAAAATGCTATCAGTCCTTGTGCGGGATTTCCTGGTTAAAATTCTAATTTTCCGCTCTGCATAGATCCCGGGAATCCCCAACACAACTCAGCGTCTTGAGGATCTATCTCTACGACCACGTCGAGGAGAACGAGAGGTTCCGAGAAGACATGACCATGAAGGTAGACCACCTCACCAAAATTATCGACCACATAGTCGAGAGAGTCGACTACACTACTGCATAGGTCCATGACATTGCCGAGCTTATTCGTTTAAAGTTTCCTCAGCATGGTCGATCCTCTTCCTCGGGGCACGGGCATCAATAAGGATCATCCTATTCATATGGAGGTAATCCTCCCATCTCTTTATATTAAAGTAACACACTGCCTTGTATATATGTGTTTAGATAGAATTGCATGACCGCTTAGGTTAATTTGCATTATTATCTGTGAGCTTGCTGATGACAGGCTAAAGGCTTGAGTAGTTTATAACTTGAGCAATTACCTTTGAGATTTCACTGTATCTGAGAATTTCATAAAAGCTTTTGGGCTAGTGTTTGGAAAGGTGGAATGTCTAGTTGTCAATGCTAAACTAAGGTTAACTAGTGGAAGTTAGGTATTGAAAAAAATATTGTCAAAAGATATGAAATCATATGTTTGGTTTTACGATAAAAAAATACACACGAACTCAGGTGGACCCGGGTTAAGTGAGGCTGGATTGGTGAAGCCGAAAAATTGAAGAGCGGGAAAAAGAAAGTAAAGTAATGAGAAAAAGGCAACATCAAAAAAAATTATCATATTTATTCACTCGGAAAAACCCAAGCCTTGTAAAGGGGGGGGGGGGGGGGGGGGTAGCATTGAATGGAGTGTGCAAGAAATGTAAAAAAAAAAAAATTGCTTCCATAGTCCTAGAAAAGATGATTCTCTCGATACTAATCCCAAAATATCTCTTATGGTCGATATGATAGCATTTTTGTGCCCTAGTCCAATTGCTAGTAGTGTAAATGTCTATGTATATTAATCATCATTTGTAAATAATAAAATGGCTTTGTGTTACTTATTTGTTGAAGTAATATGTTGAGCATGTACAAAACACACTTAACAAGTCCTTGGTCAATATACATTTCAATTGAAGCGACCGGTATGAGGATGGTTCTCAATGATGTAGTTCTGCTTATCATAGGGATGTGGGATCCCGGAATCATATCATAGATATCATGAGGTGATTGGTATTGGATGACCCGCTTTGAATAGTGTTTCATCATAGATTAAGCCATGAACATATTCAAATGCGATAGCTTGTCACAATATCCTTAGACCAAGGAGTCTTTGTGAGGAAGTGCATGGCCATGCCAGTGATACGAGTTATCAGTTCTCAGTCGTCTCGCATATCAAGTAACGATGATTGATTAAACAAAGATGACGACTCTATGCCTTGTGATCAATCAGGATGTCTAGAGATAATAGGATAGTGACTTGTACGCACAAGGTTAAATTGAATCATTGATCAACATGCACCATGGGTATTCATAATGTCTTACTAGAGACCACTCATGATGGATCAGGTAAGAGATGTCTCTTACGCCGATCTGCCAATAGTGGCATGAGCCTAGAGGGTCACATAGATACAATATGGATTACTTGAGACAAGGAAACATTGGCATTTCTCATGGAGCAAGACATGGCCAAAACTGAGGGTTTTAGGCCATGGGTTCGATTTTGTGAGAATGATTAGCGAATCGAGAAAACTGAGTTTGTCGTCGATATCGCGTCAGACTTTGTTTGATAAGTAACAACAAAGGGTTGGATAATTTTTGGACACGGCACGCGACCGCATGGGCGAGCCCATTGGGCTCAGCCCATGAGGTCACTAGGCCAGCCCAACAAGGCCCAATAAGCACAAGGTGGCCGGCCACTTGGTGGGTCCAAGTGTGGGGGCCACACACCATGCTCAGTTGGTGTTGTTAATTATGATGAAGAGTGATTTGTGGGATTAGGTGATGACTTACCTTTTAACCTATGCCTTCATCATTTGTTACTTTAATCAATCAACTTTATTAGATGATGAAGTAGACAAGAATCACACAATAATTGAAACAACTCATTCTCTCTCTTCTAGCAAGGCGGTCGGCCACTCTCCACCTCCCTCTTCCTTTGCTCTCTTGTTCTTCACACTCTAGTTCTAGTAGGCTAAGTGTGTTGGATCATAACGATCATCCTCTTGGTGTGGACTTGCTCTAGAGAAGAAGATCATCTTGTTCTTCTTTCTTGATTCAACAAAACTAAAAGGTAAACTCTTGTGGAATAGTTTTTGCCTTTAGATTTAATGGTTTATGTTCTTGGACAGATTTTGGAGTTTGTATTGTTATTGCTTCTGCTATTTTGATCATCTTGAACGCTCCAAAACCTAACAGTGGTATCAGAGGGTGGTTAACTCTCTTAATCTTCGTTTTGTTGAACTTGTTTCGGTTTTATAATGATTTACATGCCATATTTGTTGATAACATGATTTTAATACTTTTTGGGTTAATTGCATGAAATATGTTAATATTAAAAAATATATTGAATTTGGAATTTTTCGGATTTTTATTGGATTTGTCGGGCCGAGACGGGACTCTCGAGAAGCCGAATTGGAGGATACCGGATGGAGGTCACCGGATGCCTAGGTTGGCCGGTGGTGACCGGGGCCGTCCCCCCTCTTGGCCGAGGCCGAGATAGTAGGGAAGCCCGGTTTAGGTTTTCCAAAGCCCATTCCGGGACGTGGGTTTGGGCTCGGCCCAATGGGCTTCAGCCGATTGGGCTTGGGCCCAACATGGTTTGTGCACGGTGATTTTTTATCCATGGCACGAACCCGCGATCCAATATTTCAAAAACTTTCAAATTTGATCGGTTTCGATAAACTATTTTTCGGAAAGGTCTAGTTTCGATAAACCCGACCAAGCAACTTGGTAAAAGTAAAACTGGAATATTGCATATTATTTGATGACATGTTCGTGTGATAACATGTTGGATGATGTGATGAAATTTATGATGCATTAGTAGCCCATTAGCATTTTATCGCTTTCACGGTTTGCACACTGTTAATATTAGCGTGTAATTATTCTTTCATTCGAGGCCTTAAAGTGTAATTATTTTTTATCCGGTCTACGAACCGAGTATTAATTGTAAATTCTACTCAAAGTCGAGAAGGATGAAAAATCGAGAATGATGACGGTCTTGGAGGAAGTCCAAGAGCTAGTGGGAGCCTGAATGAGGAAGAAGAGAAGATGTTATGTCTCGTAGAATCTTAAGGATAGGATGGGCTATTTATGCATATTTAAACGCTTTAAAATGCTTGCTTGAATTATTATATGATAATTTATATGCTAGCATGCTTAGCTTATTAGATTAGAAGCCATCACCTGACATGCAAAGATTAAAAAAGATTTTATTTATTTGCATGTTTAAAGCGTTGTGAACCATCATTGCACGGGTTGTGATGAATGAGTTCAATTTGAAACGTTTTTGCACGGGTTGCAAATGACGGCTTCAAAAGAAGAAGTATGTGATACAATTGGAAACATCACAACACGAGTTGTTAATGACAGGTTCATAATTGTACCAAAATACTTTCGAATTATTAAAAACAACCAATCACACCTTAATTTGAGTCATGTGAGATGCCACCCAAATTCACACCCATGTAGGGACATTCTGTCGGTGTCGTGCGCCTTAGCGGAGCACCGATAGAATGGGTTCTATATGGAATGGTCAACCTTGTGGGATGTCATGCGCCTTAGCGCAGCATCTGCACAAAACTGATGCATATGTGAAGGTTGGTTGACACGACCATGATTCTCGGCCTGAGGTCGAGCTAGGGCATCAGAAGGGTAAGTCGTGTGCTTTTGCACATACCCTGACCAAGAATTACACAGGTTGTAATTGGATGAACGTCCTACCCAAATGGGTCAATTGGAGCGGTGCGCCTTAGCGTACTTCAATTGACAAATCAGGGATCTAGGTTTAAAGATACTAATCCTTAGAATCAAATGGTTGATGTTTAATTCGGATCTTCATAAATTTATTCAACTTCTTTTGATTAAATTTACTTTCTTCGCCTAATTCAACAAACTCGTCTAATTTGTCACTGAGGGCTATACTTGATAAGTGTAGGCTCAATGGAACAAATTATCTGGACTGGGACAGAAATTTGCGACTTGTGTTAAAGTTGGAACGCAGGGAGTACGTCCTAGACAAGGTTATCCCGGTGAAGCCAGCTGCCAACGTAACGAGGGTCGTTAAGTTTGTGTACCAGAAACACGTTAGCGACTCTAACGACGTTGCGTGTGTCATGCTGGGCTGTATGGACGCGGACCTCCAGAAACAGTTTATGGAGCTATCCCATGATCCTTTTGCTATGTTTGCACAGATCAAGGATATGTTCAAGGAGAAAGTACGTATTGAAACATACACTGTTCTCCGAGAACTCATTGCCTGCAAAATGTCAGCAGGCAGCTCCGTAGGTCCACACGTCCTACGAATGAAGGGATATCTCGATCATCTAACTAGTCTCGGAATGACTATGGAAAAGGAGATGGCTGCAGATTTCATTCTGCAATCCCTTCCTCATGCATATGGTGGATTTGTCATGAACTATCACATGCATGACATGGACAAAACCGCATCGGAGTTGCATAGCATGCTCGTGACTACCGAGAAGAGCATAAGGGGCAATGCGCCCAAAGGTGTTCTTATGGCGAAGAAGGGGTCCGGTTTCAAAGCTGGTGGTGAGAAGGGTAAAGGCCTAGTGCACCTGGCAGGGAAGAACAAACGACCTTTTGTTCCTAAACCTTCCAAGCCCATGAAGGGCAAGGGGAAGGTAAAGGAGTTGGTCTTTTTCTACTGCCAAAAGCCTGGTCATTGGAAAAAGTTCTGTCAGCAGCTGAAGGAAGATCAGAAGAAGGGCGGTGGGGCCGCTACTTCGTCAGGTATTCCATTAGAGCTAAATCTTTCTACTAAAAATACTTGGGTGTTGGACACTGGAGCTGAGTCTCATGTCTGTGCGGATGTGCAGGTACTGCATAGTAGAAGAGATGTGGGCGAAAACGAGGTTGACCTAAGAGTTGGGAACAACGTGCGTGTTGCCGCAACTGTTGTGGGTTCGGTTGCCCAGTGGGCTAGTAATAGAAGTCCTAGATGTGTTTTGTGTACCTGCTTTTAGCAGGAATATTGTATCTATATCTTTTCTTGAAAAAGAAGGTTATTATTTTGATATTAAGAACAGGTTTTTTAATATTATGCGCAATAACATATATTATGGAAATGCTCACACAGTTAGAGGTTTATACATATTGAATATGCAAAACTCGAAATCCAACATGCTCTATAATGTTCATGCTAAGAGGTTTAAAACTGATGATTTAGACCAAACTCTAGTATGGCATTGTCGTCTAAGTCACATAAACGAGAAACACATCTCAGCGCTGCATAAGCGCGGACATTTAAGTCAATTTGAATTCCAGACGATTGAAAGGTGCGAGACTTGTTTAATGGGCAAGATGACTAAAGCACCCTTCACCGGTACAGGTGAAAGGGCAGGTGATCTATTGGGTCTAATACATTCAAACGTATGTGGACCAATACGTACACCAGCCAGAGGTGGTTTAGGCTACTTTATCACATTTACTGATTATTTCAGTAGATATGGTTATGTCTATCTCATGAGACATAAGTCCGAAGCTTTTTATAAATTCAAAGAGTTTAGGACTGAAGTAGAAAACCAACTCGGAAAAAGTATTAAGGCACTCCGTTCTGATCGGGGTGGAGAATACTTATCCGAAGAGTTTCTTAGTCATCTTACATAATGTGGAATACTATCTCAGTGGACTCCGCCAGGAACACCGCAACTGAATGGTGTGTCCGAGCGAAAGAATCGGACATTGTTGGATATGGTTCGATCAATGTTAAGTCACACAGATCTCCCGATCTCTTTCTGGGTTACGCTCTACAAACGGCCGCGTTCATAATAAATAGGGCTCCGTCGAAAGCAGTGAAAGGGACATCATTCGAGAAATGGTACAGGAGGGAACCTATTTTGTATTTCCTAAAAATCTGGGGTTGCGAGGCTTTTGTAAAACGGTTGCTAGCAATCAAGCTCGAACCAAGGTCAGATAAGTGCATTTTCGTCGGATATCCCAAAGAAACAAAGGGATACTACTTCTATAAACCAAGTGAGAACAAAGTATTCGTCGCCCGAGGTGGGATATTCTTGGAAAAGGAATTTGTTTCCAAGACAGTCAGTGGGAGGACTATTCATCTTGATGAAGTTCTAGATGAGATAGTCACTCAAGAACCGATGGACGACCCCTTAGAAGAAGTAGAGCCAGAAATGGTCGTTGAGCAAGAACCAATAGCTGCAGTTATTGAGGACGGTCCAAGAACTGGAGGTGATGACTTAGTGTTAGTGTACAATGATCCAGCTACCTTTCGAGAAGCCATGGACGGACCTGACTCTGAGAAATGGCTGGAAGCCATGAGGGAAGAAATGTAATCCATGTCGGATAATCAAGTGTGGGACTTGGTAAATCAAACCCCTGGCGTAAAAGTCATTGGGTGTAAATGAATCTTTAAAATAAAGATAGACATGGATGGTAAACCTCAGACCTATAAAGCACGACTGGTAGCAAAAGGTTATAGACAAGTCCACAGAATTGACTATGAGGAAACCTTTTCTCCAGTAGCTATGGTCAAATCTATTGGCATTCTACTTACCATAGCAGCTTATCATAATTATGAAATATGGCAAATGGATGTCAAAACCGCTTTCCTTAATGGGAGGTTAGCTGAGAAAGTTTATATGTCCCAGCCTGAAGGTTTTGAGGATCCAAAAAAGAAGGGAAAGATTTGTAAGTTGCTCAAATCAATTTACGGTTTGAAGCAAGCATTTCGGAGTTGGAACCAACGTTTTGATGAAGCTGTGAAACAAACAGTTTGGCTTCATCATGAACGGTGATGAACCTTGCGTATATAAAAAGGCAGATGGGAGTAAGGTAGTCTTTTTGGTGCTCTATGTCGATGACGTATTGCTCATTGGAAACGACGTCCCTACCTTGCTTTTGACAAAGGCTTGGTTAGGTGAATGTTTCGCAATGAAAGACTTAGGCGAGGTTTCTTACATCTTAGGGATCAAGATATATAGAGATCATGCCAAGCGGGTCTTAGGCTTAAGTCAGAGCACCTATATAGACAAAGTGTTGAGAATATTCTCAATGCAAAATTTCAAGAAGGGACTGCTACTCATGCGTCATGGCATAAAGCTTAGTAAGAGTCAGTGTGCTGAGACACCTGAAGAGCTAAAAAGAATGAATGAGATCCCATATGCGTCGGCAATAGGCGACATAGTTGCTAGAGGTGACGTGAAGATCCACTATGTTGCATCTGATGATAACACAGCCAACCCCTTGACCAAAGCTCTTCCTCAAGCAAAACATGATAAACATATTAGGTCAATGGGGATAGACTTGGACTTAGATTGAAACTAGGGGCAAGTGGGAGATTGATAGCATTTTTGTGTCCTAGTCCAATTGCTAGTAGTCTATAAATGTCTATGTATATTTATCATCGTTTGTAATAAATAAAACGGCTTTGTATTACTTATGTGTTGAAGTAATATGTTAAGCATGATCTGATTTATGACCACTAAAGTAGTAGAACCATAAATCTGTACGGATCACACTTAACGAGTCTCTGGTCAATATATGCGTCAATCGAAGCGACCAGTATGAGGATGGTTCTCAATGATGTAGTTCTGCTTATCATAGGGATGTGGGATCCCGGAAAGATATCCGTTTAGGCCACTTGATCAAGAGTGATTAAGAGGAAGTGCATGACCATGCCAGTGATACAAGTTATCAGTTCTCAATCGTCTCGCATATCAAGTAATGTTTATTAATTAAACAAGGATGACAACTTTATGCCTTGTGATCAATAAGGATGTCTAGAGATAATAGGATAGTGACTTGTACGCACAAGGTTAAATCGAATCATCGATCATCATGCATCTTGGGTAATCATAATGTCTAACTAGAGACCACTTATGATGAATCGGGCAAGAGAGGTCTCTTACGCCGATCTGCCAGCGGTGGCATGAGCCTAGAGGGTCACACACATACAATATGGATAACTTGAGAGAAGGAAACATTGGCGTTTCTTGAGGAGCAAGACATGGCCAAAACTGAGGGTTTTAGGCCATGGGTTTGATTTTGTGAGAATGATTAGCGAATCGAGAAAATTTAGTTTGTCGTCGATATCGCGTCGGACTTTGTTTGATAGGTAACGATAAAGGGTCGGATAATTTTTGGACACGGCACGCGACCGCATGGGAGAGCCCATTGGGCTAGGCCCATGAGGTCACTAGGTTTTCCCAACAAGGCCCAATAAGCAGGTGGCCGGCCACTTGGTGGGCCCAAGTGTGGGAGCCACACACAATGCTTAGTTGGTGTTGTTGATTATGATGAAGAGTGATTTGTGGGATTAGGTGATGACTTACCTTTTAACCCATGCCTTCATCATTTGTTACTTTAATCAATCAACTTTATTAGATGATGAAGTAGACAAAAATCACACAACAATTGAAACAACTCATTCTCTCTCTCTTCTAGCAAGGTGGTCGGCCACTCTCCATCTCCCTCTTCCTTTGCTCTCTTGTTCTTCACGCTCTAGTTCTAGTAGGCTAAGTGTGTTGGATTATAAGGATCATCCTCTTGGTGTGGACTTGCTCTAGAGAAGAAGATCATCTTGTTCTTCTTTCTTGATTCAACAAAACTAAAAGGTAAGCTCTTGTGGAATAGTTTTTGCCTTGAGATTTAATGGTTTATGTTCTTGGACAGATTTTGGAGTTTGTATTGTTATTGCTTTCGCTATTTTGATCATCTTGAACGCTCCAAAACCCAACACGATACACATCAAATTTTACACGAGTCTCATCGAAAACTGTTGCTAAGTTGATGTAATTCTCTTGACAATGTATATAAATTGAAGAAAATACCTTAACTGACAAGCCTAATATTTGTGTTCCTAAACTAGACATTTGGTTTGAGTTTGTGTCGGTTGAAAGTAATTTTTTTTGAGATTTGGAGGATCCAAATCATATTGCGCAACGGAAATAAAAAAAATTAAATAATCCCGAACCCGTCAGGATGTTATTTACGCGATAGATCTACAAGCTACGAAATCATGTATCTATTCTGTTTGCAGATCAGTCAGGTTGCGGGACAGATAGCGCCCAAATCTGACCTCTAATGGAAAAAGCTATTTCACAAGATATTGAAGAGATTTGAATTTTCTTTAATCTACTGCTTGTTTTGTATCAATCGGACTTCAGACCTAGGATATATGCGTCTCGCAAGTTTTGTCGCCAGAACTGGAAAAACAAAGAGTTTGTTTAGTAAAACAAAAACAATTGTATATTCGAACCACGGAAAGAAAATAAAGTGTTCTGCTCTCTAAGGTATCCACACGAATACACAAGATCACCACATTTAAGCTCAGATTCCCCTACTAGAAAGAAAATAAACTCAGTTAGTAAATCCGCCAGAGTAACTGTATGGAAAAATCAAATTATGACTTTTCAGCTCACGATGCCACTATTTATAGAGATTCGCTAGGATTTTGGGAGCATGAACCAACCCATAAAATGGGCTAGGTTTGGCTCTCTCCAAACCCTAGTCGCCGGCCACCTTGGGCGGCTTGGGCTTCATGGGCCGAACCCATTAGGGTTTCGACCATGAGGCCTTGGCCTTGCCCAATTTGGCAGCCCATGAGGTATGGTAACTCATAGGTTTTGGACCCATTTCTCTGTAGGGTTTTGGAGCATTCAAGATCATCGAGATAGCGGAAGCATAAACAAAAGCAACTCCAAACCTTGTCCAAGAACATGAACCATTAAATCTCAAGGCAAAAGTTATTCCACAAGAAATTTACCTTTTAGTCTTTGTTGAATCAAGAAAGAAGAACTATATGATCTTCTTCTCTAGAGCAAGTCCACACCAAGAGGATGATCCTTAAGATCCTTCACAAAGAGCCTACTAGAACTAATATGTGAAGAATAAGAGAGCAAGAAGAGAGGAGAGAGAGGGGTGGCCGGCCACAAGAGAGAGAGAGTGTGAGTGAGAGTGCAATTGAATTCAATTGATATTTGTCTATTTCATCAACTCATAAGCATGAGTCATTAAAGTAACAAATGATGAAAGCATGGGTAAAAGGCAAGTAATCACCTAAACCCCTTAAATCACTCTCCTCTTAATCAACAACACCAACTAAGCATGGTGTGTGGCCCCCACCCTTGGACCCACCAAGGTGGCCGGCCACTTGGGCTTATTGGGCCTTATTTGGGCCATTGTTGGGCCGGCTAGGTGACCTCATGGGCCGAGCCCAATGAGCTCGCCCATGTGGTCTCGCGCCGTGTCCAAAATTTATCCGACCCTTTTGGTCGTTACTTATCAAACAAAATCCGACGCAACATCAACGAAAATCTCAGTTTTCTCGATTCACTAATTATTCTCTCAAACCGAACCCATGGCCCAAAACCTTCAATTTTTTCCATGTATTGCTCCTCAAGAAACGTTAATGTTTCCTTGTCTCAAATTATCCATCTTGTATGTGTGTGATCCTCCAGGCTCATGCCACCGTTGGCAGATCGGCGCAAAAGATCTCTCTTGCCCGATCCATCATAAGTGGTCTCTAGTAATACATTATGATTACCCAAGGTACATGATGATCGATGATTCGATTTAAACTTGTGCGTACAAGTTACTATCCTATTATCTCTAGACATCCCGATTAATCACAAGGCATAGAGTCGTCATCCTTGTTTAATCAATCATTGTAACTTGATATGTGAGATGGCTGAGAACTGATAACCCGTATCACTGGCATGACCATGCTCTTTCTCTCAGTCACTCTCGATCAAGCGGCCTTAACGGATATATTTCCCATACCGTAGTAGGAGGGATAAATCCCTTAGCCGTCTTTTGTGTCACTCGTGCAATCCGTTCCGCCACCCAAGCATGCCCGTTATAGCAATCCTATTACGGAAAGCGTTAGGCACAAGTTAAAGCCGTACATCGACCGCATAGCGATCACAAAGACTCCTTGGTCTAAGGATATCGTGACAAGCTATCGCATTTGAATATGTTCATGGCTTAATATATGAAACATTATTCAAAGCGGATCGTCCGGTATCAATCACCTCATGATATCTATGATATGATTCCGTGATCCCATTAGACTTTACAAGTCACTCAGCTTTCACATAAACCTGTGAAAGGTCCCTTTGTCATTTTGTCCATTAGGCGAGACTTGCATCTTTGAGTTTGAGTGAATTCAAACGAACTTAAAAGTCCACACTTGTGAAGTGTTGAAATCCGTTTCTCCTCATTAGGCAAGACTTGAATCTTTCAGTTTGAGTGAATTCAAACGGACTTAAAGTCCACACTTGTGAAGTGTTGAAATGCGTTCCTCGCCTATGTGCCTTAAATGACAATCCCAGATTATAACTTGGTTTAAATCTTCAGATTTAAGCCTTTTCTTATTTACGTTACAGCGATTAAGCTTACAAACGTAAATATCTGATCCTGAAGACGTGGATACCCACTCTTCTTCACATGATCTTTGTATTGCTTATAATCCCTTATTCTTGTGTCCTGGCTCATTGCAGTGATAGCAGACCTCCTTCATTTTGTCCTTAGTCTTCACAGCAGCTTTAGGAGCTGCTTGAACCTTTGGACGCTAGGGGTGTCGGATCTGCTCTGCAAGGTGCTCAAGAGTGGCTCAGCAGGAGGTTCCTTGGTAAGGATATACTATTTGCGTTCATGCTTGAGTACAAGCCTCAAGTTTCTATTCCAATCTGAGTAATTCACGCTCTTGAGTCTGTTCTCAATCTGGACTCTCAGTGCGCTATTACTCCTTTATGTTGTGTTTGCCTATTAGTTCTACATGGTAAAATTAATTAAAATTCAAGTTGGAGATTCAGTTATAAAACACTTGTCTGATTCTAACATTAGAACTTGAACCAGGATCCTATCATACCCTCAATTGAAGTGAACGGAGGCTTACTGCTCTAATAAAGAGCATCAAGGTAGGAATACATCCATCTACAAGACTATGTAGTTCTTGGCTAGGGTCTGTACTAAAAGTACACGGCATATCCTATACTGATACCCAAGGTCAGCCCTAGCTGACAATCGTAGACAAGTCTACAAAGCTTGAACTATGAACAGAACTAATGTGGCTACTACGCGGAGGCGCACGCACCCACATAGAACTGCCCATCTCATCCAGACTTCTCCTCTATGAATGTCAAGCGGAGGCGTACCGACATCCATAGGCTCAAAGCCCTTTTGAGTGCCCAAACCTGGATGGTATCACGCTTGACTTGTAATTATTTGCGTTTAAGTGAACTATTACTGTCTGATTGTATATCGATACAATCTTAATCTGGAGTCATCAATTGCAAATCCATGCAAAGATGATCCCTTAGCAGGTTACATGCGAGTCTGATTAAATGTCAGTTTTTAATCTTTGCATGTGGGTGATAGCAAATCATACATGAACTTGTATATTTAAACTATCATACATTCATACATTCAAACATACAAATGTAAAGGTAAATATATGCATAACTAAGCCCATCTTAAGTTCCTATGAATCTAGCAATACTGATCCTAAAGACTTGATCTTCAAGATCCAGACTTGCTCCATTCTTGTGAACTCCCACTGGCTTCGAGCCTCTCCAAATTTTGAGTCTTCCTCTTGATTTGCTTCTTGCGTCGGTCTTCGTGATTAAAAGTTTAAATACAAATCATGACACGCATGCCGTATTTACTACAACCCAAAATCAAGCAACACGCAGGTTGCAAAACCGAAATTAAAATGCAAGTCTAGAGGGCTTAGTTATGCATCATGTGGAAAACATCATGTTATCAAAAATCATGTGAACACTCAACATGCTTATCAAACAACCAAATTTCCAAATTTTATCTTTCTTACGTGTGGAAAAAAATTCGGTTTATCAAAACCGGACGGTTTAACTTAATAATTGAATTTTTAACCAGTTCTCGCTGGTTTATTGAAACCGAACCAAATCTGAAAATTAAATTTTAAGGGCTTCAAATTATTCTTGCGAACCGGCCGGTTCAGCTCAAATCTGGTCGAGCCGAACCGGCCCAACCGAGGTTGCCCGCGGAGGCAACCACGGTAGCCGCGAGTGCTGCCATGGTCACCCGCGGGGCTGACCGTGGTCGCCCACGGGAGCAACCATGGTGGCCCATGAGGGCTGCCATGGTCGCTCCCAGGGCAGACCATGGTCGCCCGCGAGGCAACCATAGTGGCCCGCGAGGGCTCCCATGGTCGCCCGCGTGGGCAGACCGTGCTCGCCCGAGGCAGCGACCATCGTCCCCCGTAGGCGACCTGGTCGGCCCTTGGTGCCGATCATGGTCTGCCCTAGGGCATTCCATGATCCACCAAGGGTCTCGACCCTGGTTAGCCATGGCTAACCTGAAACAGCCCAAAAAAAAATTATTTTCCAATTTTTCAAAATCAATTAAATCTGAATTTTTTTTCAATTGCATGCATACTCAACTGATGAACACATAAACAAAAATAAAATTCCAAAATTAAACATGTTGAATAAAATTCATAACAACCATCCTCTGATACCACTGGATCACCATGGGTTTCAAACGTTAATTTCATGCAGCGGAGCCTTATGTAATCAAGGGATCGAAAGAGACGAAGATCTTAATGAAAAATTCAGCATGTTCTTAAGCTTTTCAAATCTGAAAATTACCTTTGTCAATCGATCAAAACACAATGTAGTGTTTCTCTATTGAGTCCACAAAAGCACAACAACCACGAATCGGTTTTCTCTCACTTTTGCTATGAATGTTTTGAGAATTATGTGACAAAAACAATAGAGGAATCATTGAAGAGGGAGAATAGGGGGAGGTTTCCAAAATTAGAGAGAAAAATAGGGAGAAAATATTTTGTAATTATTTGAAATTAAAACCAAAAATCTGATTTGAATTTCAAAATAAAATAATTACATATTTTACCCTCTTAAACTCTTAATTGCACTTTTCCCCATTCATCACTTAAAACCCTAAATGGGCTTTAAGCACATTTAACTAAAACCCAAATTAAACCCATTAAAATGAGTTCTTATTTCGGTTTAGATAAATCGGTTAAATTACCCAACGTTCGTGATTATCGATTATTCGACTTAACCTGTTATCGTACATGTTAAATCCCTCATACCGGAGTATGAGTGATAAATCCCTCATACGTCTTTCGAGTTCACCAATGTAATTCATAACCAAGCCAATCACAGCCGTTATGGCTACCCTTTTACAGGTAACGTTAGACTAGGTCAAACTTGGAGATTCAGTACACAGTGCACATAAAGAATCCTTGGTCTTAGGATATAATGACAAGCTACGATCTGTGAGTATCTCATGACGGTATCTATGTTGCATACTCACAATCGGGTTGTCCGATATCATCGACCTGATGATATCTGTGATATAACTCCGGCACATACTTTGCCATGATCAGTAGAGCGTGATCACAAGGAGTTGGTCTCATACTAATCGCTTCATAAAGAAGCTTAGCTGATCAGGGACTCATCAAATGTAATTCTTTCTGATCTACAGTTCTACTATTAGTGGTTACACACGTAATGAAATAGATCAAATTACATTTGATATATTACTACAACACATCAGTAATATATGCCGATTTATTTATTCGTAAAGATGATAAAACATTACATCTGTAGATCACTATTATATTGGGTTGGGACATAACTCTAACACTTAAAAATCTGAGGAGAACTAAAGACACATTCCTAGTGTATGGTGGGAAGGATGGAGAACTAGCAGTCAAAGGATATGTTGATGCTACTTTTCAGACAGATCCTGATGATTTCAAGTCTCAGGCAGGATTTGTATTCGTGTTAAATGGTGGAGCATTTAGCTGGAAGAGCTTCAAGGAAGTCACAACTGCCAATTCTACAACAGAGGCTGAATACATAGATGCAGCAGAAGCAGTTAAGGAAGCCGTATGAGTTAGAAGCTTTGTAACCGGATTAGATTTAATACCGCGAGCGTCTTATCCGGTAAGCTTGTTGTGTGAAAACACGGGGGCCATAGCATTAGCTCAAGAGCCCAGTTTCCACAACAGAACTAAACACATACAGAGGAAGTATCACATTATCAGAGAATATATCGATAAAAGTGATGTGGAGATTACTTATGTACCGACTGATGACAACGCTGTTGATCCCTTGACGAAGGCTTTACCGCAGCCCAAGCATGAGGCACATGTGAAGTCTATGGGGGTAGATTGGAACTTAGGTTGGAACTAGGGGCAAGTGGAAGATTGTTAGGATTATGCCCTAGTCCAATGTAATTCCTCAATCTATATTGTAACGGACATCATTTTTTGATATAATAAAAGGCATTATATTACTAATGTGTTGTAGTAGTATATCTAATGTGATTTGATCTATTATCATTATGTGTACAACCACTTATAGTAGAACTATAGATCATAAAGAATTGCATTCGATAAGTCCCTGATCAGCTAAGCTTCTTCTGAAGCGATCAGTATGAGACTACCTCCTTGTGATCATGCTCTACTGATCATGGAAAAGTGCGTGCCGGAGTTTTATCATAGATATCATCAGGTCGATGATATCGGACAAACCGATTGTGAGCATGCAACATAGATCCAGTCATGAGATACTCACATATCGTAGCTTGTCATTATACCATAAGTCCAAAGAGTCTTTGTGTACACTATGTAACGAATACCTAAGTTTGACCTAGTCTAACGTTACCTGTAAAAGGGTAGCTATAACGGCTTTAATTGGCTTGGATATTAATTGCATTTGTGAACTCGAAAGGCATCTGAGGGATTTATCACTCATACTCCGGTATGAGAAAGATATCTATTTAGGCCACTTGATGAGTATGATTGAAGGAATAGCACGGCCGTGCAGGTGATACCTTAGTATGAATTTACAGTCATCTCAGATATCAAGAAACAGTGATTGATAAATTAGGATGACGATTCTATGCCTATTGATCAATCTGGTTATCGGTTTGAAAAAAGGACAGTGACATGTACAATAACAGGTTAAGTCGAATAATCGATAATCACGAACATTGGGTTATCATAATGTCTTGCTAGAGGCCACTTATGATGGAAATGGTAAAATAGTAATTTTATCAGTCTGCCAATGGGTCGTGAGCCTAGAGGGTCACAGGCATTAAGCACAATACGTGACAAATAAGTATGGATGGAAATTGGGAGAATTCGGTTTTCAGTTTAGTCAAAGTGAAAACGATTCAGTTGATTTCTGGCCTAGGTTTTTAAACAGACGGTTGACGGAATCGAGTTGGGGAATTTGAACCAGTTTAGCTAAACCATGATTAGAACTTAATTATATGGGTTTTAATTTGGATTTAGTTAAACGGGCTTGAAGCCCATTTAGGGTTTTAATTCATGAATGGGGCAAGAGTGCAATTATGAGTTTAAAGGGGTAAGATGTGTAATTATTTATTTGAATTTTAAAATCATATTTTTTGATATAATTATGCAATAATTACACAATATCTTACTTTCCTTTTTAGTTCATATTTTCGGCAAACCTCTCCCCAATTCCCCTCCTTCATTGCCGACCCTCTCAAGACCATTCCTCCATAGCTTTTTGTTCAATTCTCTTTTCATCCATTAGCAAGTATGTGAGAGAAAACCGACAGTGGTTTTTGTGCTTGTGTGGACTCAATAGAGAAACACGACTTTGTGTTTTTGATCGATTAACAAGGTAAAATTTCATATTATAAAAGTTTATAACATGTTGAATTTTTCATTAAGATTCATGTTTGCATTCGATTCTCATGGTTCGATTAAGCTTCGGTATATGAAATTATTGTTTGGGACCCATGGGAATCCCTTTGAAAATTGTCCAACTCATCTGGCCCTCTCTCCTGTGAATGCTACGCGTAGGCACACCCACTCACAAGTTCAAATGCTTCCGAGTGTTGAGGTTTGGGTGGTATCTCACTTGACTTGTAATTATTTGTGAATTAAGTGCTTTGAGTTCTCTGATTATATATCGATACAATCTTAATTGGAATCATCAACTACATATCGATGCAAAGATGATTCCAAGTCCAATTACATGCAAATCTGATTAAATTCCGGTTTTAATCTTTCACATGTGGGTGATAGTTTAAGTACAGTAAATCATGCAATTAAACTAACCATACACTCCAGCATAAATGTAAATAAACATGCACAGTCTAACCCGTCAAAAACTAAGAAAAACAAAGAACAAATCCTAAAGACTAAATCTTCAGATTCGTGCTCGTTTCTTCATTATGGACTCCCACTGGCTTCGAGCCTCCTTAGGAACTTCACCAACTCCGTCTTGATTTCTTTCTTGCGTTGGTCTTCATAATTACATTAATAAGTGAAATTACAAAGAGAAACAATGACACGCAGGTCGTAATTAAATTACAAAACAAAGCAAATATACTAGTTGCAAAAAAAATGAAATCAAGACGGGCTAAGCTACACATATCATGTTTTCACACACTATGTTATCAAACAATATATTATTAAACAACAAAATAATTCCAAATTTTATCTTGCTTAAATGTGGAAAAAAATCCGGTTTATCAAAACTAGACGGTTTAAATCAATTAGTTCAAATTGAACTGGCTTACCCCGATTTATCGAAACCGGACCGGGTCTCAAAAACTGAATTTTTGAGAAATTCCCGGGACGTGACATGGGACAAAGACCGTTCCATGACCCCCGGGGCTGATCGGCCAATCCCCGGCTCGCCCACAAGTCGCCCGCAGGCAATCATGGGCGTGACCGTGGGCCACCGATCTTGTCGGCCAATGGCTTGACCATGGGCGCCAGAGGGCCTCCCATGGGCGAGCCATTGGTCTCGACCCCAGTCGCCCGAAGCGACCTAGTCGGCCCTTGGTGCTGACCATGGTCGGCCTGAGGGCTCTCCATGGTCCACCAAGGAGCTCGACCCTGGTTAACCATGGTTTAGCCATGGCTAACCCAAAAAAGTCCTAAAAATTCAAAAAATCTGGATTTTTTCATGTTCATGCAAAATAAACCCATAAATAAACATGAATATCTCTAGAATTGAAAACTAATTCTAGTATGCTCCAAATCAATTCACATATCAACACATGCTCTGATACCACTGAAAGAATTCATGGGGTCCAAATCAATAAACCTCATGCATAGCGAAAGCAATATAAACATGGATTCGATAATAAAACAATTAAAAATCATCATGTGACAAATAATTTCAGCATATAAACATGGATATAATCTGAAAATTATACCTTTCCAATGAATCAAATCACCAATTATAGAGATCTATATCCTCTAGTTGTATCCACAGAAGAAAGTGTAGGGTTTTGGAGCGTTCTAGATCGTCGAGACAGCGGAAGCATTAAAAGATAATCTACTCCAAACCTTGTCCAAGAACATTAAACCATTCAATCCCAAAGCAAAATCTATTCCACAAGATGTTTACCTTTAAGTCTTGTATGAATCGATAAAGAAGAACGTTCGGATCTTCTTCTCTAAAGCAAGTCCACACCAAGAGGATGATCTTGTTGATCCTTCACTTAATTGCCTACTAGAACAATTAAATGAAGAACAAGAGAGCAAGATTATGAAGAGGAGAAGGGTGGCCGGCCACTATGAGAGAGAGAGAGGATATTTTGTGAGTTTTGTGACTTAATGAATTAATGAATTAAAGTCTTGTATTTGAATTCATCATCCAACTCACAAGTATGGGTTAAAAGTGATTGGTATGGGCTTAAAGGTGCTTTAACCCATACCCCTTAAATCACTCACCTCTTAATCCACAATCACCAACTAAGCATGGTGTTGTGTGGCCCCCACAATGGCCCCACCATGTGGGCCGGCCATATGGTCTTATTGGGCCCTTAATGGGCCGGCCATGAGGCTTCATGGGCCGAGCCCAATGGGCCCTCCCGTGTTGTCTCATGCCGTGTCCAAAAGTTGCCCGACCCTTTTGTCGTTACTTATCAAACAAAGTCCGACGCGATATCGACGAAAAACTCAATTTTTCTCGATTCGCTAATTATTCTCTCAAACCGAACCTATGGCACAAAACCTCCAGTTATGTCCATATATAACTCCTCAAGAAACATCAATGTTTCCTTGTCACAAGTTATCCGTCTTGTATGTGTGTGACCCTCTAGGCTCATGCCACCGTTGGCAGATCGGCGCAAAAGATCGCTCTTGCCCGATCCATCATAAGTGGTCTCTAGTAAAACATTATGATTACCCAAAGTGCACGATGATCGATGATTCGACTTAACCTTTGTGCGTACAAGTCACCATCCTGTTATCTCTAAATATCCCGATTGATCTCAAGGCATAGAGTCGTCTCCCTTGTTAATCAATCATTGTTACTTGATATGCGAGATGCCTGAGAAATGATAAACCGTATCATTTGCATGGCCATGCCTTTTCTCTCAGTCAGTCTCCATCAAGAGGTCTTCTAACGGATATCTTTCCCATACCATAGTATGAGGGATAAATCCCTTAGCCGTCTTTCGTGTCACTCATGCAACCCGTTCCGCCACCCAATCATGCCCTTTATAGCAATCCTTTTACAAAAAGCGTTTGGCGCAAGTTAAAGTCGTACGTTCATTGCATAGTGATCACAAAGACTCCTTGGTCTAAGGATGTCGTGACAAGCTATCGCATTTGAATATGTTTATGGCTCAATCTATGAAAACACTATTCAAAGCGGGTCGTCCGATATCAATCACCTTTTGATATCTATGATATGGTTCCAGGATCCCACATCCTTATGACAAGTAGAACTACGTCATTAAGAACCATCCTCATACTGGTCGCTTTTAGGGAAGCATGGGTTGACCAGGGACTCGTTAAGTGTGATCCGTACAGATTTATGGTTCTACTACTTTAGTAGTCATAAATCAGATCATGCTTAACATATTACTTCAACACATAAGTAATATAAAGTCGTTTATATGTATACATTACAAACGATGATATTTGTACATAGACGTTTACAGGCTAATACCAATTGGACTAGGGCACAAATGCTATCAGAAAGCTCTCTCAAAAACTAGAGTTCTTCAACACTTTTACTAGAAGATGATGAAGAAGAAAGCAAAATGAGAAGGAAGAAGAAGAGAGGAGAGGGACGGCAAGAGGGAGAGAAAATTCGGGAAAATTAGGGGAAAATATTAACTAACAAATCTATTTTTATTTTTTTATATTTTCAAATAATATAATTTCCACAATTTTAAAACCATTATCAATATAATTAATAAATTATTATTATTAATAATGGCGTAAAAGCCCACTTAGCTAAACCTTAAATAAACTCATTTATATTGGGTTCTATTAAAAAGTTTAACTAAATCGATTCAATTCCTTTAACCCGATTTCTGATTTAAACCAATTCGCTTCGATTTAACTGAAGCAAAAGGCGAATTATTCCCAACCCTCATAATTCTCACATAATGATTTATCCAAGTCCCTTTTTCTATACCTTGCTTAAAATGTATGACCCTTTAGGCTCACGACCTGTTGGCAGACTGGCAAAATTACCATTTTGCCATTTCCATCATAAGTGGCCTCCAACAAGACATTATGATTACCCAACGTCCATGAATATCGATGATTCGATTTAACCTCTTATCGTCCATGTCACTATCCTTTTATCACCCGATATCCAGATTGACCATTAAGCATAGAACTGTCATCCTTATTCAATCAATCACTGTTTCTCGATGTCTGAGATAACTGAAACCTGATACAAAGTATCTCCCGCGTGGCCATGCAATTGATAGCATTTGTGCCCTAGTCCAATTGTTATTAGCCTGTAAACGTCTATGTACATTATCATCGTTTGTAACATATATATAAAACGGCTTTGTATTACTTATGTGTTGAAGTAATATGTTAAGCATGATCTGATTTATGACCACTAAAGTAGTAGAACCATAAATCTATACGGATCACACTTAACGAGTCCCTGGTCAAAATATGCTTCCTTAGAAGCGACCAGTATGAGGATGGTTCGTAATGATGTAGTTCTACTTTTCATAAGGATGAGGGATCCCAGAATCATATCATAGATATCATAAGGTGATTGATATCGAACGACCCGCTTTGAATAGTGTTTTCATAGATTAAGCCATGAACATATTCAAATGTGATAGCTTGTCACGACATCCTTAGACCAAGGAGTCTGTGTGATCACTATGCAATGAACGTGCGGCTTTAACTTGCGCCTAATGCTTTCTGTGACAGGATTGCTATAAAGGGCATGATTGGGTGGCGGAACGAGTTGCATGAGTGACACGAAAGACGGCTAAGGGATTTATCCCTCATACTACGGTATGGGAAAGATATCCGTTAAAAGGGCCTCTTGATGGAGATTGACTAAGAGTAAGAGCATGGCCATGCCGATGATACGGGTTATCAGTTCTCAGCCATCTCGCATATCAAGTAACAATGATTGATTAAACAAGGGTGACGACTCTATGCATTGTGATCAATCGGGATATCTAGAGATAATAGGATAGTGACTTGTACGCACAAGGTTAAGTCAAATCATCGATCATCATGCACCTTGGGTAATCATAACGTCTTACTAGAGACCACTTATGATGGATCGGGCAAGAGCGATCTTTTGCGCCGATCTGCCAACGGTGGCATGAGCCTAGAGGGTCACACACATTCAAGACGGATAACTTGAGACAAGGAAACCTTAACGTTTCTTGAGGAGCAATACATGGACAAAACTGGAGGTTTTGTGCCATGGGTTCGGTTTGAGAGAATAATTAGCGAATCGAGAAAACTGATTTTTTTCGTCGATGTCGCGTCGGACTTTGTTTGATAAGTAACGACAAAAGGGGTCGGGCGACTTTTGGACACGGCACGAGACCACACGGGCGAGCCCATTGGTCTCAGCACATGAGGTCTCATGGCCGGCCCAAACAAGGGCCCATTAAGGGCCCAATAAGCCCTCTTGGCCGGCCCACATGGTGGGTCCATGTGTGGGGGCCACACAACACCATGCTTAGTTGGTGATAGTGGATAAAGAGGTGAGTGATTTAAGGGGTATGGGTTAAAGCACCTTTAAGCCCATACCAATCACCTTTTGACCCATGCTCATGAGATTGATGAAGTAGAGAAATATCAAATGAGATTCAATACACTCTCATCAATCCTACAACTCTCACAACTCTCTCTCTCCTCTCTTTGCTCTCTTGTTCTTCATTTAATTGTTCTAGTAGGCAATTAAGTGAAGGATCTTCAAGATCATCCCCTTGGTATCGATTCAACGAAGACTAAATGCAAAATGGAGAAACTGTCCAGATTGTCCAGTTCTGGTGACCGACAATGCGTGAGCCACAGCCGCTTCGTCCGAGCTCCGATTGACCTGAAACCGGCGGAGTTTGAAAGATAAGTCCACGGGCTACAACTTTTGTGAAATACTGATATTTCAAAAGAGCGCTGGTTTGGGAGATACAAGGCCGAGAAGCAGACTGGTCCGCAGAGTCTGTCCAGCGAGACGGGAAAAATGTTTTGCTCCAGACGGAATTCTTCTCGTCCGAACTGGGTTCGGAGCAATACACACAAGATGTAGGAAATTGGCTGAGGTTTAATCTCCAAAAAGAACTGAAGCAATTGGAGATCTGTAGCTCGAGATATAGAGCTTCAAAGTCTCGGTTTTCTGCCGGGCAGATTCTTGTAAAACCCGAAAACTCGATTTCCTAAGGATCTAACTTTGTAGTCGATCTTGCGCAGGTTAGGGGCGGTTTATAGGTTGCTTCCGCTGCCATGAACGTAATTAGGATGCCCCGGAACCCAACAGTGGTATCAGAGCCGGTCTACCACTCCGAGATCCTTGTTTGTTATTTCGGTTTTGTAATGATATAAATGCCATAATTGTTGATAACATGATTTTAATGTTTTTTGGGATAATTGCATGAAATATGTTATTTTTGGAAAATATATTGAATTTGGAATTTTTTGGAAAATATTGGATTTGTCGGGTCCGAGAAGAGACTCTCGGGGAGCCGGATCGGGGGTACCGGACGGAGGTCACCAGAGGCCGGGGAGGCCGGCGGTGACCGGACCCGTCCCCACTCTTGGCCGAGGCCGAGAGTGGAGGCAAGCTCGGCTTGGGCCTTCCAAGGCCCAAACCGAGCCGTGGTGTTTGGCTCGGCCAAATGGGCTTCGGCCCATTGGCTTGGCCCGACTTGGTTCGTGCACGTTGATTATGTCCGTGGATGAACCCGCGATCCAATATTTCGAAAACTTTCAAATTTTAATCGATTTCGATAAACCGTTTTTCGAAAAGGTCTAGTTTCGATAAACCCGACCAAGCAACTTGGCAAAAATTAAAACCGGAATTATTGCCTATCATTTGATCCCATAAAGTGTAATTATTTTTTATCCGGTCTACGAACTGAGTATTAATTGTAATTATTACTCTAAGACGAGAAGGATGGAAAATCGAGCACAATGACGGTCTTGGAGGAAGTCCAAGAGCTAGTGGGAGCCCGAATGAGAAAGACGAGAAAATGTGAAGACTCGTAGAATCCTAAGATTAGGATGGGATATAAAATGCATATTTAACGCTTTATGAATGCTTGCTTGAATTATTTAATTAATAACATGCTTGCATGATTAGCTTATATGTTTATAAGCCATCACCTCACATGCAAAGATTAAAATCGACTTTAATTGTTTGCATGTTTCAAGCGTTGTGAACTATCATCGCACGGGTTGTGATGGATGAGTTCAAATTTGAAACGTGTTTGCACGGGTTGCAAATGACGGTTTCTAATGAAGATAGTATGTGATACAATTAGAAACGTCACAACACGGGTTGTTGATGACGGGTTCGTAATTGTGCCAAATACTTTCGAATTATTAAGCACAACCAATTTACAAGATAATTTGATTCAAGTGAGATGCCACCCAAATTCACACCCATGTAGAAACATTTTATCGATGTCGTGCGCCTTAGCGGAGCATCGATCGAATGGGTTCTAGATGGGAATGGTAAACTTTGTGGGATGTCGTGCGCCTTAGCGGAGCATCTGCACAAAGTTAACTCGTTAGTGAAGGTTGGTTGACTCGACCACGATTCTTGGCCTGAGGTCAAGCTGGGGCATCGGAAGGGTAAGCCGTGTGTTTTATGCACATACCCTGACCAAGAGTTACACGGGTTGTAATTGGACGGACGTCCTACCTAAATAAGTCAATTGGAGCGGTGCGCCTTAGCGTACTTCAAATGACGAATAAGGGATCTTGGTTTAAGATTCTAAAACCTTAGAATCATATGGTTGGTGTTTAATTCGGATCTTCGTAAATTTATTCAACTTTTCTGATTAAATTTACTTTCTTCGTGTAGAAATGGCTAGTAATTCAACAAACTCGTCTAATTTGTCATTGAGGACTATACTCGAAAAGTGTAAACTCAATGGGACAAATTATCTGGACTGGGACAGAAATTTACGACTTGTGTTAAAGTTGGAACGCATGGAGTACGTCCTTGATAAGGCTATCCCGGTGGAGCCAGCTGCCAACGCAACGAGGGTCGTTAAGGATGCGTACCAGAAACACCTTAGCGACTCTATCGATGTTGCGTGTGTCATGCTGGGCTGCATGGAGGCGGACCTCCAGAAGCAGTATATGGAGCTATCCCATGATCCGTTTGCAATGTTTGCGCAGATCAAGGATATGTTCAAAGAGAAAGTACGTATTGAAAAATACACTGTTCTCCGAGAACTCATTGCCTGCAAGATGTCAGCAGGCAGCTCCGTAGGTCCACACGTCCTACGTATGAAGGGATCCAGCTTCAAAGCTGGCGGTGGCAAGGGTAAAGGCCCAATGCACCTGGCAAGGAAGATCAGACCATTTGTTCCTAAACCTTCCATGCCCGTAAAAGGCAAGGGGAAGGCAAAGGAGTCGGTCTGTTTGTACTGCCAAAAGCCTGGTCACTGGAAGAAAGACTGTTAGCAGCTAAAGGATGATCAGAGGAAGGGCGGTGGGGCCGCTACTTCGTCAGGTATTTCATTAGAGCTAAATCTTTCTACTATAAATGCTTGGGTACTAGACACCGGAGCTGAGTCTCATGTCTGTGCGGATATACAGGTGTTGAATAGTAGAAAAGATATGAGGAAAAGCCAGGTGGACCTAAGAGTTGGGAACAACGTGAGAGTTGCCGCAACTGCCATGGGTTCTGTTAACCTTGTTTTGCCCAGTGGGCTTGTAATTGAACCTTTTGATGTGTTTTGCGTACCTGTTTTCATCAGGAATCTTATTTCAATATCTCTTCTTGAAAAGGAAGGTTATTATTTTAATATTAAGAACGGGTTTTTTAATATTATGCGCAACAACATGTTTTATGCCAATGCTCACACTGTTGGAGGTTTATACATATTAAATATGCAAAACTCGAGATCCAACATGCTCTATAATATAATTGCTAAGAGGTTTAAAGCTAATGATTTAGACCAAACTCTAATCTGGCATTGTCGTCTAGGTCACATAAATGAGAAACGCATCTCAACGCTTCATAAGCGCGGACTTCTAAGTCAATTCGAATACCAAACGATTTATAGATGCGAAGCTTGTTTAATGGGCAAGATGACTGAAACGCCCTTCACTGGTTTAGGTGAGAGGGCAGGTGATCTATTAGGTCTAATACATTCAAGCGTATGTGGACCAAATGAGTACACCAGTCAGAGGTGGTTTAGGCTACTTTATCACATTTACTGATGATTTCTGTAGATATGATTATGTCTATCTTATAAGACATAAGTCCAAAGCCTTTGATAAATTCAAGGAGTCTAGGACTGAAGTAGAAAACCAACTCGGAAAAAGTGTCAAGGCACTCCATTCTGATCGGGGTGGAGAATACTTATCCGAAGAGTTTCTTACAGAAAGTGGAATACTATCTCAGTGGACTCCGCCAAGAACACCGCAACTCAATGATGTGTCTGAGCGAAGAAATCGGACATTGTTGGATATGGTTCGATCGATGTTATGTCTCATTGATCTCCCGATCTCCTTCTGGGGTTACGCTCTGCAAACGGCCGCATTCATAATCGAGGTGGGACATTCTTGGAAAAGGAATTTATTTCCAAGACAGTCAGTGGGAGGGTTGTTCATCTTAATGAATTTATAGATGAGATGGTCACTCGGGGACCACTGGACGACCCACCAGAAGTAGTCGTTGAACAAGAACCAATAGCTACAGTTAATAAGGACCGAACCGACTCTAAGAAATGGCTGGAAGCCATGAGGGAAGAAATGCAATCCATGTCGGATAATCAAGTGTGGGACTTGGTGGAACAAACCCCTGACGCAAAGTCATTGGGTGTAAATGGATCTTTAAAATAAAGATGGACATGGATGGCAAACCTCAGACCTATAAAGTAAGACTGGTAGCAAAAGGTTATAGGCAAGTCCAAAGAATTGACTATGAAGAGACCTTTTTCTCCAGTAGCTATGGTCAAATCTATCCGCATTCTACTTGCCGTAACAACTATGAGATATGGCAAATGGACGTCAAAACCACCTTCTTCAACGGGAGGTTAGCTGAGGACTTTTATATGTCTCAGCCTGAGGGTTTTGAGGATCCTCAGAATAAGGGAAAGATTTGCAAGTTGCTCAAATCAATTTATGGTTTGAAGCAAACATCTCGGAGTTGGAATCAACGTTTTGATGAAGTTGTGAAACAGTTTGGCTTCATCAAGAACGATGATGAACCTTGCGTATATAAAAGGGCAGATGGGAGCAAAGTAGTCTTCTTGGTGCTTTATGTTGATGACATACTGCTCATTGGAAACAACGTCCCTACCTTGCTCTTAACAAAGACTTGGTTAGGTGAGTGTTTCACAATAAAGGACTTAGGCGAGGCCTCTTACATCTTGGGGATCAAGATATATAGAGACCGTGCCAAGCAGGTCTTGGGCTTAAGTCAAAGCACCTACATAGACAAAGTGTTGAGAAGATTCTCGATGCAAGATTCAAAGAAAGGACTGCTTGCCCATGCGTCATGGCATGAAGCTAAGCAAGAAGTAGTGTGCTGAGACACCTGCAGAGCTAGCAAGAATGAATGAGATCCCATATGCTTCGGCTATAGGGTCCATAATGTATGCCATGATATATACGAGACCGGATGTCTCGTCTGCCCTAAGCTGTACCAGTAGACATCAGTCCAAACCCGGTAAGGAACATTGGATTGCCGTCAAGGCGATTCTCAATTTTGAGAAAAACCAAAGACGCTTTTCTTGTATACGGGGGAAGAAATGATGATCTAGTCGTCAAACGATATGTCGACGCTAGTTTTTCCAAACAGACCCCGATGACTTTAAAAGTCAGTTGGGTTATATGTTTATGTTGAACGGTGGAGCTTTCAGCTGAAAAGCAAGAAGCAGGACACCATTGCCGACTCTACGACAGAAGCTGAGTATATTGCCGCATCTGAAGCGGCAAAAGAGGCTGTATGGATCAGGAGTTTCATGGCTGGGTTAGGTGTAATTAAAAACCCATCTAACCCAGTAGGCTTATATTGTGACAACACCGGGGCCATTGCGCAAAGCTAAGGCACCCAGGGCACATGACAGATCCAAACATGTACTCAGGAAGTATCACATCATCCGCGACATTGTTGCTAGAGGTGACGTGAAGATCCACTACGTTGCATCTGATGATAACACAGCCGACCCCTTGACCAAGGCTCTTCCTCGAGCAAAACATGATAAACATGTTAGGTCAATGGGTATAGACTGGGACTTAGATTGGAACTAGGGGCAAGTGGGAGATTGATAGCATTTGTGCCCTAGTCCAATTGCTATTAGCCTGTAAACGTATATGTACATTATCATCGTTTGTAACATATATATAAAACGGCTTTGTATTACTTATGTGTTGAAGTAATATGTTAAGCATGATCTGATTTATGACCACTAAAGTAGTAGAACCATAAATCTGTACGGATCACACTTAACGAGTCCCTGGTCAAAATATACTTCCTTAGAAGCGACCAGTATGAGGATGGTTCTTAATGACGTAGTTCTACTTGTCATAGGGATGAGGGATCCCAGAATCATATCATAGATATCATGAGGTGATTGATATCGGATGACCCGCTTTGAATAGTGTTTTCATAGATTAAGCCATGAACATATTCAAATGCGATAGCTTGTCACGACATCCTTAGACCAAGGAGTCTTTGTGATCACTATGCAATGAACGTGCGGCTTTAACTTGCGCCTAACGCTTTCTGTGACAGGATTGCTATAGAGGGCATGATTGGGAGGCGGAACGAGTTGCATGAGTGACACGAAAGACGGCTAAGGGATTTATCCCTCATACTACGGTATGGGAAAGATATCCGTTAAAAGGGCCTCTTGATGGAGACTGACTAAGAGTAAGAGCATGGCCATGCCGATGATACGGGTTATCAGTTCTCAGTCATCTCACATATCAAGTAACAATGATTGATTAAACAAGGGTGACGACTCTATTCCTTGTGATCAATCGGGATATCTAGAGATAATAGGATAGTGACTTGTACGCACAAGGTTAAGTCGAATCATCAATCATCATGCACCTTGGGTAATCATAACGTCTTACTAGAGACCACTTATGATGGATCGGGCAAGAGCGATCTTTTGAGCCGATCTGCCAACAGTGGCATGAGCCTAGAGGGTCACACACATTCAAGACGGATAACTTGAGACAAGGAAACCTTAACGTTTCTTGAGGAGCAATACATGGACAAAACTGGAGGTTTTGTGCCATGGGTTCGGTTTGAGAGAATAATTAGCGAATCGAGAAAACTGAGTTTTTTCGTCGATGTCGCGTCGGACTTTGTTTGATAAGTAACGACAAAAGGGGTCGGGCGACTTTTGGACACGGCACGAGACCACACGGGCGAGCCCATTGGGCTCGGCCCATGAGGTCTCATGGCCGGCCCAAACAAGGGCCCATTAAGGGCCCAATAAGCCCTCTTGGCCGGCCCACATGGTGGGTCCATGTGTGGGGGCCACACAACACCATGCTTAGTTGGTGTTTGTGGATTAAGAGGTGAGTGATTTAAGGGGTATGGGTTAAAGCACCTTTAAGCCCATACCAATCACCTTTTGACCCATGCTCATGAGATTGATGAAGTAGAGAAATATCAAATGAGATTCAATACACTCTCATCAATCCTACAACTCTCACAACTCTCTCTCTCCTCTCTTTGCTCTCTTGTTCTTCATTTAATTGTTCTAGTAGGCAATTAAGTGAAGGATCTTCAAGATCATCCCCTTGGTGTGGACTTGCTCTAGAGAAGAAGATCCGAAAGTTCTTCTTTATCGATTCAACGAAGACTAAATGCAAAATGGAGAAACTGTCCAGATTGTCCAGTTCCGGCGACCGACAATGCGTGAGCCACAGCCGCTTCTTCCGAGCTCTGATTGACTTGAAACCGGCGGCGTTTGAAAGATAAGTCCAAGGGCTACAACCTATTTGAAATACTGATTTTCCAAAAGAGCGCTGGTTTGGGAGATACAAGGCCGAGAAGCAGACTGGTCCGCAGAGTCTGTGCAGCGAGACGGGAAAAATGTTTTGCTCCAGACGGAGGTCTTCTCGTCCGAACTGGGTTCGGAGCAAAACACACAAGATGTAGGGAATTGGCTGAGGTTTAATCTCCAAAAACAACCGAAGCAATTGGAGATATTTAGCTCGAGATATAGAGCTTCAAAGTCTCGGTTTTCTGCCGGGCAGATTCTGGTAAAACCCAAAAACTCGATTTCCTAAGGATCTAACTTGGTAGTCGATCTTGCGCAGGTTAGGGGCGGTTTATAGGTTGCTTCCGCTGCCATGAACGTTATTAGGATGCCCCGGAACCTAACAACAATATCTTTCAATCATACTCATCAAGTGGCCTGAACATATATCAATCTCATACTGAAGTATGAGGGATAAATCCCTTAGTCGTCTTTCGAGTTCACTCATGTAACTTATACCTAAGCCAATCAAAGCTCTTATGGCTACCCTTTTACAGGTAAAGTTAGACAAGGTCAAACTTAGATACTTATTATATAGTGATCACAAAGACTCCTCAGTCTAAGGACACAATGACAAATTACGATATGTGAGTATGCTCATGACAGCATCTATGCTACATATTCACCATCGGGCCGTCCAATATCATCTCCCCGATGATATCTATGATCTAACTCCGGCAATACCTTGCCATGATCAGTATAGTGTGATCATGAAGAGTTAGCCTCATACTGTTAGCTTCTTAATGAAGCTTAACTGATTAGGGACTCATTAAATGTAATTCTTTCTGATATACAGTTTTACTATTAGTAATGACACACATAATGATATTGATCAAATTACATCTAATATATTACTACAACACATTAGTAATATAATGCTGTTTTATTTATTCGAAAAATGATAAATCATTACATACAGATGAACTTATTATACTGGACTAGGGCACAAATCTAACACTTTTTCGAGGCATCTCATTCGAGACATCTTTTTCTATGCATCTTATTCGGAACATCATTTTTTACAGGGCATCTTTTTTCGGGTCATATCATTCGAGCATCTTTTTTTCGAGTCATCTCATTAGGGCATCTCTCTTTTCCAAGACATCGTTTGGGCTATCTCATTCAGGACATTCATTCGGAACATCTTTTTTTCGTCTTGACATTTTTTTCAAGGCATCTTACTTAGAACATCATTTTTTTCGAAACATGTTGTTCGAGCCATCTTATTATGAACATTTTTTTCTAGCCATCTCATTCGAGACTTTTCATTTCGAGGCATCGCATTCGGGACATCTTTTTTTAAGGTGATCTAAGGCATTAATTTGTACATCTTTTTTGAGGCATCTTCTTTTTTAGGGATATCGTTAGGCCATCTCATACAGGAAATTCGAGGCATTCATTTGAGACACCATTTTTTTTCGGGTCATCTCATTCAAGACATTCAAGACATCTCATTCGGGAACATCTTTTTTGGGACATTCGAGTAATTGATTCGGTACATCTTCGAGGTATCTTATTCAGAACATCATTTTTTTCAAGGCATATCGTTCGGGTCATCTTATTGGGGATATTTTATTTCGAGTCATCTCATTCGTGACATCTTTTTTATCAGGTCATCTCATTTGAGACATTTGAGGCATCTTTTTTTTTCGGTCATCTAATTGGGAATCTTTTTTTTTCGAGGCATCTCGTTCGGGTATCAGACATCTTCTTTCAAGGCACCTCATTCGGGGCATCTTTTTCTCATAGGCATCTCATTCAGGCATCTTTTTTTTCGAGGCATCTATTCGGGCACCTTTTTTTTCAAGGCATCTCACTTGAGCTTTTTTTTTAGACATCTTATTCAGACATCTATGTTTAGAGGCATCTCATTCGAGCTTTTTTTTCGAGGCACCTCATTCGAGCTTCTTATTTTTCAAGGCATCTTATTCGGACATCTTATTCGGACTTTTTTTAGGCGTCTCGATTGGGCATCTTTTTTTTCGAGGCACCTCATTCGAGCATAATTTCGTTCAAGACATCTCATTCATGCATCTTTTTTTTCGAGTCATCTTATTTGGTCGTATTTTTGTGAGGCGTCACATTTGGGCATTTTTTCGAGCAATCTTATTAGGGCATCTTCTTTTTTAAGTATCTTATTCGAGCATTTTTTTTCGAGGCATCTCATTCAAGCATCTTTTTTTTTCGAGGCATCTCATACATGCAACAATTATTTCGAGGCGTCTCATTCGGGTATTTTTGTTTGAGGCGTCTCATTCAGGCATCTTGTTTTTAGAAGAATCTCATTCATGACATCTTTTTGTTGAGGCATCTCATTCGAGACAACTATTTTTTTAGGCATCTCATTCGGACATTTTTCTTCGAGACATCTCATTCGGGCATTTTTTTTGAGGCATCTCATTCGAACACCAATTTTTTTGAGGCATCTCAGTTGGAGACCTTTTTCGAGACATCTCACTCGAGCATCTTTTTTTCCGAGGTATCTCGTTAAGGCGTCTACTATTTTCGGCATCTTATTCGGGCATCTTTTTTTCTACTTTTTTAGTCATCTTATTCGAGCATTTTTTTCGGGGCATTTTCTTTTCTTAGTCATCTTATTTTAACATCGTTTTTCAATGCACGTCGGTCGAGACTGTGTTCGATGGTAAGTTTGGCAGTTCTTGTTGTAACGACATTGTATATCAGACCTAGTATTTGTTTTTGTTTTTGTTACTGGTGGCATTTCATACATTTAAATATCGGTTGTTATACAATGCATGGGGTTGTACACATGTGGGGTTACGTTTTGTGTGTCGTGGACCACATCTCTTCTAGGTGTACACTGCATGTGTAATTGTTGTACAAACAGATGGTGTTTGTTATACAGTATAGTTGTATATGTAGATGCCCAGTCTACCTAGAATTCCCTTGCCAGGAATGTCCCTCTGGCAGGCTATATGGGGAGGACGATGGCAGAACGTCTGACGAGGGTCCGTAACAGGAATCTTGCGCGTGAGGTGAAAAGGAAACGTATGGAAATTGGTAAGTTTTTCTTCTTCTTATTGTGCAGGTTACAGCACATGTGGGCACGTGGCATGGTTGTGAGATAATGTCTGATGCATTTAGTTTTTTGTGGATTTTTGTATGTGTTTAGGCCCCGAGGCAGAAGGGGGTTGGTCGTGTCGCGAGAAGGATTGCGGCACAACGGAGTATGTATCCAAATTTAATAATTGTGTTTTCGGATGTATTCCATTTTTTGATATTATTTGTAAATTTTGTGAGGACGGTATTATACGGAATGAGTATGCCTCTCCCGCAGCTGAACCAGACGATGTCCATAGTGGGATGAGGCGGAGGAGACCAAGGAGAGGAGTTGTCGCAAGTGAAGGAACGGTTGGTGGCCATTGTAGAATCAAGGCATCGACCAAGGAGTTTGTCCATGCTATGAGTAGTTTTAGTTCTGCACAGAAGCACGATGTCCAAGAAATGTGGTTTGGTGCTTTACTGGATTATCAGATTACAAGATATCTGCACGACCTTGCTCATGGCTTATCAGGTCATGGGTCACTATCAGGCATGCACTCATATTGGACGACAGACGTCAGATTGAGGTGGACAATGTTGATGTGGTGTATACGTTGGGGCTACCCCGCAGCAGTGGTGTCATATCACTTGAATGCGCTTCAACCCCTTCTCCCAGCCTTAGAGCTTTTGTTGCTCGAGGTGGGTTTTTCTTGAATAGATAATTCTTATCCAAGAATCCTAGTGGGAGTCTTATGCTTCTTGAAGAAATTCGAGAAGACACCGAACAGCCTACAGAGGATGTAGAGTTATCTGATGAGGTAAATGATCCAAGTCTTATTCCAACAGAAACTCATGTAGGACCAAGGAGGTTTGAAAGATCTCGTCAAAACCCAGTCAGATATGGCTTCTTAGCCACATAGGGTAATGACTTGATCGTTGTGGATCAGGATGATTCCACAACAGTTCAGCAAGCCTTGTCCAGTCCCAACTCCAAAAAATGGCAGAATGCCATGGATGAGGAAATGAAGTCCATGAAAGACAATCATGTCAGGAACTTAGTAGACAGCACACCTGGGATAAAACCCATATGGTCCAAGTGGATATTTAAGTTCAAGACAGATATGGACGAAAAGCCTCAGACTTACAAGGCCAGACTGGTTGCAAAAGGTTATCGTCAAGTCCAAGGCATGGACTATGATGAGACCTTTTCGCCAGTAGCCATGATTAAGTCAATGCGGATGATATTAGCCATTGCAGCATATTTCGATTACGAGATATGGAAAATGGACGTCAAAACCGCGCTCCTTAGTGGGAATTTGCAGAAGGATGTCTATATGACTCATCCAGAAGGTTTTGTCGATCCAGATCATCCCGAAAAGGTGTGTAAGCTGCAACGATCCATTTATGGATTGAAGCAAGCTTTCAGGAGTTGGAACTTACGGTCCGATGAAGCCGTAAAAGAGTTCGGGTTTATCAGGAATCCAGATGAACCCTTTGAAAGAGATCACCACGGGTTCCATTCGATGAATATCATGCAGCGGACGTTATGTAACCGTGGTGATCGAAACATGCTTAGATCTTAATGCAATTTCAACATGTTATATATATAAATATAAATCTGAAAGTTACCTCTTCTAATCGATGAAAACACAAGTATAGTGTTTCTCTATCAAGTCCACACAAGCACCACAACTGAAGAGGTTTTCACTCAATAATTTTGCTACTAATTATGAGAGAAACTTGACAACAATGGAGGATGAAGAGAGAGAGAGAGAGTTCAGCCCAAAGGGAGGAGGAAGAAGAGGGAAGTGGTCACCAATAGTTGGAGAAAATTATGGGAGATATTTTGGAATTTTTAATTTGAAATAAAATTGAATTTCAAATTAATAATTGCATATCTACCCTTCTTAAACTCCTATTTGCACATCTTCCCTATTCATCATTTGAATCCCTAAATGGGCATCAAGCCCGTTTAGCTAGAACCCAAATTAAACCCATTAACATGAGTTATAATTTCGGTTTAGACAAAACGGTTCAATTTCCTCGAATTGATTTCTTCAACCGTCTGGTTCAAACCTTAGGCCAGAAAACTACTGAATCGTTCTCAATTCTCATCCATAATTATTTGTCATGTATCGTGCTTAATGCGTGTGACCCTCTAGGCTCACGAACAATTGGTAGACTGGTAAAATTACTATTTTACCCTTTCCATCATAAGTGGCCTCTAGCAAGACATTATGATTATCCAATGTTCGTGATTATCGATTATTCGACTTAACCTGTTATCGTACATGTCACTGTCCTTTTATCAAACCAATATCCAGATTGATCAATAGGCATAGAATGGTCATCCTAATTTATCAATCACTGTTTCTTGATATCTGAGATGACTGAAAACTGATACTAAGGTATCACCTGCACGGCCGTGCTCTTTCTTCAGTCATACTCATCAAGTGGCCTAAACGGATATCTTTCTCATACCGAAGTATGAGTGATAAATCCCTCAGACGCCGTTCGAGTTCACTAGTGCAACAAATGCCAAAGCCAATCGAAGCCGTTATAGCTACCCTTTTACAGATAACGTTAGACTAGGTCAAACTTAGGTATTCGTTACATAGTGTACACAAAGACTCCTTGGTCTTAGGATATAATGACAAGTTACGATATGTGAGTATCTCATGACTGGATCTATGCAGCATACTCACAATCGGGTTGTCCGATATCATCGACCTGATGGTATCTATGGTATAACTCCGGCACGCACTTTGCCATGATCAGTAGAGCATGATCACAAGGAGTTAGTCTCATACTGATCGCTTCATAAAGAAGCTTAGCTGATCAGGGACTCATCAAATGTAATTCTTTCTTATCTATAGTTCTACTATTAGTGGTTACACACATAATGACATAGATCAAATTACATTCGATATATTACTACAACACATTAGTAATATATGCCGATTTATTTATTCGGAAAGATGATAAAACATTACATCTGTAGATCACTTTTATATTGGACTGGGGCATAACTCTAACTGATTTCACAACAGGACCAAGCACGTCGAGAGAAATTATTACATCATCAGAGAGATGGTTGATAAAGACAAAGTAGAGATAAGCTACATTTCAACGCGTGATAATCTTGCTGACCCCTTAACTAAGACACTACCACAGCCTAAGCATGAGGAACATGTCTGGGAATGGGTTTAGATTGGAATACAAATTGGGTCTAGGGAAAGTGGGAGACTGTTGGGATTTTGTGCCCTAGCACAATGTATTTTCAATCTACTCATGTAATAAGATTATTAGTTGAAATAAAATCGGCATTCATATTACTAAGTGTTGTAGTAATATATCTTAAGTATGATTTGATTTGTATCATTGATGTGTCAACACATAATAGTAGATCTACAGATCAGATAAAATCTTACTTAAGCAGTCCCCGATTAGAATAGCTTCATAAGAAGCGATCGGTATGAGGCTAACTATAAATGATCACGCTCTACTGATCATGGCTAGAAGGGGGCCGGAATTAGGTCATAGTATCACCAGACAGGGGTGATATAGGACGACCCGATCTTGAGTATGCTACATAGACACAGTCATGAACATACTCATATGTCGGCACATGAAATCACATCCTCAGACGGAAGGATCATTTAGGTCACTATGTAATGAGTGACGAGTTTGACTCAGTCTAACGTCTCCTGTAAAAAGGTTACAATAACGACTGTGATTGGCTTGATCACGAGATACATGAGTTCACTCAGTAGATCGCTGAAGGATTTATCCCTCATATGGACGTATGAGCAGACATATGTTTAGGCCACTTGATGAGTACAACTGAAATACAATAGCATGGCCATGCAGTCGATACAGAGTATCAGATACAACTCAGTTAACTCAGATCAAGAAACAGAACAATTGAACGAGGATGACTTGTCTATGCCTCGTGGTTGTCAAAGATGTCAAGAAGATAAAAGGATAGATTCATGAACGACAAGGTTAAGTCGAAATCTCGATAATCACAAGCGTTGGGTAATCATGATGTCTTGCTAGAGGCCACTCATGATGGAAAGGGTAAAGTGGTAATTTTACCAGTCCGTCAACGTGTCGTGAGCCTAGAGGGTCACACGCTAAAGGTTGAATAAAACGGATGGAATCAGATTGGGCTAACCCAAAATGGGCTTCTCTACATTAATTAATTAAAAACTTTGGGCTTTAAGCCCATTAAGGCCTTTAATTAATTATTGCCTAAAAAGAGTTGTAAAAGGGAAATTTTCAGATTTAATGAAAAAAGGAAAACTTTTCCGAAACCCTAATCTCTCTCTCTCTCTCTCTCTCTCTCTCTCTCTCTCTCTCTCTCTCTCTCCTCTCTCTCTCTCTCTCTCTCTCTCTCTCTCTCTCTCTTGGCCGACCAGCCCCTCTCCCTCTCTCCTCCCCGTTTTGCTTGCTTCGATCTTCTAGTAAGGATCGTTGTGAGTATCTTCGGATTGCTCTTCCTGTGTGGACGTTCTTTAGAAGTCACTAAATCTTACTTAGTGACAAAGAGATTTTTAATCATGGTAAAATATAAATTTTATTGGGATTTTGTGCCCTAGCACAATGTAATTTCAATCTACTTATGTAATAACATCATTAGTTGAAATAAAATCAGCATTCATATTACCAAGTATTGTAGTAATTATAGGGTTTTGGAGCGTTCTAGATCGTCGAGATAGCGGAAGCATTATAAGAAAATCTACTCCAAACCTTGTCCAAGAACATAAACCATTAAATCCCAAAGCAAAATCTATTCCACAAGATGTTTATCTTTAAGTCTTGTTGAATCGATAAAGAAGAACTTTCGGATCTTCTTCTCTAAAGCAAGTCCACACCAATAGGATGATCTTGATGATCCTTCACTTAATTGCCTACTAGAACAATTAAATGAAGAACAAGAGAGCAACTTAGAGGAGAGAGAAAGAGGTGGCCGGCCACTAGAGAGAGAAGAGAGAGTCTTGTGAGTTCTTGTGATATTTTTGCGTAATGAATCAATTAATCATATTTGAATTCATCACCCAACTCATAAGCATGGGTCTTAAAGTGATTGGTATGGGCTTAAAGGTGCTTTAACCAATACCCCTTAAATCACTCACCTCTTAATCCACAATCACCAACTAAGCATGGTGTTGTGTGGCCCCCACACATGGACCCACCATGTGGGCCGGCCAAGAGGGCTTGTTGGGCCCTTGTTTGGGCCGGCCATGTGACCTCATGGGCCGAGCCCAATGGGCTCGCCCGTGTGGTCTCGTGTCGTCTCCAAAAGTCGCCCGACCCTTTTTGTCGTTACTTATCAAACAAATTCCGACGCGACATCGACGAAAAAACTCAGTTTTCTCGATTCGTTAATTGTTCTCTCAAACCTAACCCATGGCACAAAACCCCCAGTTTTGTCCATGTTGTAGTTACGACGGTTTTAGAGATTGGCTGATTTTTAAAGGAACTAAAGAACATGTTACAAAGAATGTCGAAGCATCTTCTACGACATCTTGTGTAACATTGTTGACGGCGTCTCGGCAAACATCCTAATTGACAGAAATCAGGAAAGTGCAGTTTCGGAAGAAAAGAAAGAAGGCGATTAGGAAACTGCAGAACGACTCCTAATTTGAAAAGGAGAAAGACGGCGCTTAAGAGGAAACCCATTAGGGTTAGTACTCATCCACGATTGCTATAAAAGCTTAGGCTACCCCCTTAGCAATCGTGTGGTTCTTTATTTGTTTCCTAGCACAATTTGCAAGGTTCTTAGACGTGAAGGTTTGCGGGCTGAGAAATTGCAGATTGAGCTAAGGATGTTGTGTATCACATAACCATAGAAAGTTAGGTGATTGAGGGTTTACTGAAGTCGTGAGTGTTGACTGCACGCAACCACCAAGCTTGAAGAAGACTTGAAGACGACAGAGCAAGGCGATTGCTCGAAGAGTGGAATCAAGACGTTCTTGGATTCAGGGGGAGACCCTGAATCCAAGAACGTCTTGATTCCACTCTTCGAGCAATCGCCTTGCTCTGTCGTCTTCAAGTCTTCTTCAAGCTTGGTGGTTGCCTGAGATAGATTGCACTGTAAGACGTAGCATAAAGTATAGATCTAGGAGTGATCACAGGTACTTGTATGTTCTGACGGATTACTGATAAGTGAAATCTTTCCACTAGGCTGAGAGCCCCCAGACGTAGGTGACGTTGCACCGAACTGGGTAAACAATCTGTTGTGTCATTACTTATAGCTTTATATTTACTGTCCTGCATTATCTACGCGAGAAGTCAGACACAACGTTGTAGCATCTTGCGTAACATTGTGTGTGGCATCTTGCACGACAAGCTGATCAGAATTTCAATTGGTATCAGAGGGGGCACCTATAGCTTTAGGTGAAGGTCCTAAACAAATATTTTGATCAAAGATGGACAATACCAGAGAAGGAGGATCCATAAATCGACCACATGTTCTAGATGGAAGCAACTATGGCTATTGGAAGGCTCGAATGTGTGCCTTCATGAAGTCACTAGACAACAAGACGTGGAAGGCTATAATCAATGGTTGGAATGCACCACAACTCAGTGACAGTGATGGCACTCCTATCGGCCCAAAACCAGAAAAAGACTGGACTGATGATGAAGATGAAGAATCACTGGGAAATTCTCGAGCTCTAAATGCTATCTTCAATGGTGTTGACAAAAACGTATTCAGACTGATCAACACATGCACAACTGCCAAATCAGCATGGGACATCCTGACTGTTGCATATGAAGGAACAACGAAGGTTCGAGAACAAAAACTGCAATACTTGACTACCAACTTCGAAGCCCTCATCATGAAAGAAGACGAATCAATTGCAGATTTCAATGTTCGTATTCGTGATCTAGCCAATGAATCCTACTCTCTGGGAGAACCAATGTCTGATGAAAAATTGGTAAGAAAAACACTGCGTGCTCTTAGCCCTAGGTTTAAGATGAAGATCACAGCAATTGAGGAAGTTCATGACCTCAAGGTCTTGAAATTTGATGAGCTGATGGGGTCTCTAATGACCTATGAGTTGTCTCTACCCAACATCGACAAAAGGAACAAAGGAGTTGCTTTCAAAAGCTCAACACTCAAGCACCCAGATCCTGAGGATTCCGATTCTGATGAAGACATTGATGCTACAATGGCCCTTCTCACAAAAAATTACAACAAAGCCATGAGAAGATTTAGTCGAATGGGTGGACGGAATGTCACAGCAAATGCCAGAAACAAAGCTCCACAAAAAGCTCAAGCTGGAGAAAGTCTTGACAGACCAAACAGGAGTGGGGAAGAAAACAAAAACAAAGGACTTCAATGTCATGAATGTGAAGGATTCGGCCACCTCCGTAGAGAATGTCCAAATTTCCTCAAACAACAAAAACGTGGATAAAATGCCACCTTATCAGATGATGACAATGAAGATAGCGGATCTGAAGAGGTAAGCAACTTTGTTGCATTCACTACTACTACTCCTGCATATAATGTTGATAATGCTGCCAATATCAATGATGATCCAACTCCAAATAAGAATTGGACTAAAGAGCAACTAGTCGAGGCATACAAAGGCTTGCATACCAGATGGATCAAGGAAACTCTGATACTTGATCAACAAGGTGAAAGGATTATTAGTCTTACCAGCGACAAGTCTAGATTTCTAGAGATGATCGTGGAGCTAAAACGAGAAATCACCAGACTCAATGGAGAAATTAGTCTCATGACTAAATCGGTAAAGATGATGAATCTTAGCACAGAAAGCCTTGACAAGATTCTATCAGTGGGAAAACAGTCCAAAGATACGACGGGACTAGGGTACACACACGCTGTCCCCTACACAGCAGTGACAAAGTTTATCCCACAACAAGCCTTGGCTGCCAAGAAACTACTGGATGCCCCAACTCATCCTACAGGACGACCTACAACAAAAGCCATAATATCGTCTACAACCTGTTCTTGTCAAGTAACTGTCAGAAGACATCCTCCACGCAGACAACAAAGCTACAGAAGACCAGCTTATCAATATCAATGGATATGTCATTACTGTGGTCAACCAGGTCACATCAGACCTCTTTGTTTTCAACTTCTTAAGAGGAAGCAAGCTCAGAAATATCAAAGGCATCTCTCATCTCCTCCGAAGACATCCCGCCTTGAATGGAGACCTAAGAACCTGGTCTATCGAGCTAATGTTGCATATACATCCTTAAGTGCTTCAACAAACAAGGACTGGTATCTCGACAGTGGATGTTCTCGACACATGAAGGTACTCCAGAGTTTCTCTCCAATCTTAAATTATATACAAACTGCTTTGTTACGTTTGGAGATGGGATTCGAGCTCGAATCATTGGAAAAGGAGTGCTCAAGAATCCAGGAGCCACTTGCCTGACTGAAGCATTACTTGTAGAAGGACTTAAGGCAAACCTGATCAGCATCAGTCAGATCTGTGATCAGGATTTAGAAGTGAAATTCACTAAAGAAACCTGTATAGTTAAAAACTTCGATCATGTCACTATTCTACAAGGAGTTCGCTCAGCAGATAATTGCTACATCTGGTCACCCGAGACACATATCGAAGCAACCAAGTGCCTTGTCTCCAAAGTAGAAGAAACCAAAATGTGGCACCGAAAGCTTGGACATCTAAATCTTAGAAGTATGCAGAAGACAATCTCAGAGCAGGCAATTACAGGAATCCCAAACCGGAAAATAGTAGAAGGAAAGATCTGCGGGGAATGTCAGATTGGAAAGCAAACCAAGATGTCACACAAGAAGCTTCAGCATATCACCACCTCTCGGGTACTTGAGCTGATACATGTTGACCTCATGGGACCAATGCAAGTTGAAAGTCTTGAAGGAAAACAATATGTCTTTGTGTGTGTAGACGATTACTCACGATACACTTGGGTTGACTTCCCTCGTGACAAATCAGACACCTTCTTGATCTTCAAAAATCTATGCATTCAGGTCCAACGAGAAAAAGGAGAGACAATTGGCAAAATCATCCGCCTTCGTAGTGATCATGGTCGAGAGTTCGAAAACAGCAAGTTTGCAGATTTCTGCAACTCAGAAGGGATAGCGCATGAATTCTCAGCACCAATCACTCCCCAACAGAATGGCATTGTTGAGCGCAAGAACAGGACTCTACAGGAGATGGCGAGAGTTATGATGCTGGCTAAGGACATACCAACTCACTTTTGGGCAGAAGCACTTAACACTGCTTGCCATATCCACAATCGAGTCACCCTCCGACCAGGTATGTCAGTAACTCATTATGAAATATGGAGGGGGAGAAAACCAAATGTTAAGTACTTCCATATCTTTGGCTCCACTTGCTATATTCTGGCTGATAGAGAGCCTCGTCGAAAGCTTGACCCAAAAAGTGATGAAGGCATCTTCCTTGGCTATTCAAGGAATAGTCGCGCATACCGAGTCTTCAACAAACGAACCAAAACCATGATGGAATCAATCAATGTTGTTGTTGATGATGACTGCGAAGATGCCTCAGAAGACGCGACAGACGAAGACGGAGTCTATCCTCCCAACAATGTCAGGAAGAATGTTATTACCGATGTCAGAGAAGATGCCAGTAGCAAACCAGAATATGATGATGCTGGTCCAAATATCGATCGTGACGAAGGAGTTCCTGAAACCCGCAACAAGAATCCCTCACGAAGAGTCCAGACTAATCATCCTATCTCTGGAGTAATTGGAGACCTGAATGAAGGCATACGGACTCGGTCAAAAGCTCCTGAAGACTACAACGAGATGATAGGCAATATTTGCTTCGTTTCAAAGACAGAACCCAAAAACATCAATGAAGCCATCAATGATGAGTATTGGGTCAATGCTATGCAAGAAGAGCTGATTCAATTTGAGAAAAGTCAGGTATGGGAACTAGTGCCCAAACCAAGTGAAGGAAACATCATAGGCACTAAATGGATCTTCAAGAACAAAACCGATGAGCTTGGCAACATCACTCGCATCAAAGCCAGGTTAGTTGCTCAAGGGTATACTCAAATTGAGGGAGTCGACTTCGATGAGACCTTTGCCCCTGTAGCAAGACTTGAAGCAATTCGTCTCCTACTAGGGATATCATGCCATCTACAGATAAAGCTCTACCAAATGGATGTCAAAAGTGCATTCTTGAATGGGGACCCCAATGAAGAAGTATATGTGTCACAACCCAAAGGATTTATTGATCCTCACTATCATGATCATGTGTATAAACTCAAGAAAGCTCTCTATGGGTTGAAACAAGCACCGAGGGCGTGGTATGAAAGGCTCACGAAATTCCTCATCCAAAGCGGCTACACTAGAGGGGGAGTCGACAAGACCCTATTTGTGAAGAATGAAGACGGGAATTTAATGATAGCTCAAATCTATGTTGATGACATTGTTTTTGGAGGGATGTCAAGCAAGATGGTAGAGATATTTATTCAACATATGCAATCAGAATTCGAGATGAGCATGGTGGGAGAGCTTACTTATTTTCTAGGCTTCCAAATCAAACAACAAAAGGATAGCATCTTCGTATCTCAGAGCAAATATGCGAAGAATATTGTTAAGAAGTTTGGGCTAGAGAAAGCCTCACATAAAAGGACACCAGCAGCTACACATGTCAAGCTAACTAAAGATGATCCAGGAGAAGCTGTCGACCAACACCTATACAGAAGCATCATCGGTAGTCTTCTCTACCTTACTGCAAGTCGACCAGATATTGCCTACTCTATAGGAGTATGTGCAAGATATCAAGCTAATCCTAAGGTTAGTCATCTCTCCCAAGCCAAAAGAATTATTAGATATATCTCTGGGACTACAGACTTGGGTTTGTTATACTCATTCGACACATCCTCTACCTTGATGGGGTATTGTGATGCCGATTGGGCTGGAAACACATCGGATAGGAAAAGCACATCTGGAGGATGCTTCTTCCTTGGCAACAACCTCATATCATGGTTTAGTAAGAAGCAAAACTGTGTTGCCCTTTCCACTGCTGAATCGGAGTATATTGCTGCTGGGAGTAGCTGTACACGGCTACTATGGATGAAGCAGATGTTAGTCGAATACAATGTCAGACAGGATGCCATGACTTTATATTGTGATAATGCCAGTGCTATCAACATCTCCAAAAATCTTGTCCAACACAGTAAGACCAAACACATTGATATTAGACACCACTTCATTCGAGAATTGGTCGAAGATAAGAAGATCATCCTAGAGCACATTCCTATAGAGAAGCAACTTGCTGATATTTTCACAAAGGCATTAGATGCGAGCAGATTCGAGGATCTCAGATCATCACTCGGTCTGTGCACCATCAGTGAACAATAAGAAGTTGCAGAAACGGTTGAGAGGAGTTAGTTGGTGCCTCTTCATGAACCGGTCCAAAATCCCAACAAATGCCATTAGGCCAAGCATACCAAAAGCCCATATAAAAGAAAGGGAAAGATACGCTCAGACGTTAAAAGATTTGAATCGATTTTTTTTTCAAAATCTAAACCTAGTCTGCCCCTTCTTGTGTTTGCTCTCATCTCCTTTACCATTCACTCTCTGCAAATCTCGCAACCTGCACAACAATGGTGAAAACACGAAGCACGATAGCTCCTAAGAAAGCCTCCGAATCAAAGAAAGAAGAAGCAAAAAGCTCCAAGAGCAGAAAAGCAAAAGCGAATAAGCATGGAGTTCGGATTAAAAGGCCAAAAACCCTGAAGAAGTCAGAAGAAATCCCCAAGGATGCTTCACCAGAGAAAGCCCCAATGCCAGTCTTTACTCGAGTTCCCAAAAAGTCTCGGACCGGAAGCTCTGCATTCTCCATATCTGACCTAACTGGGCCAGAAAGGGAGACTGATCTTGGCCAGGAAAGTCGAGAAGCCTCCATGCAAATCGTCGTAGTTCCAACACCAACAAATATCCCAGGTAACAATTTCTCTGCCGATACTTCTAGGAACAGTGATTTGTTGGAATCACTACTGGAAAACCAGGACCCACCTCAAGAAGGTGTGGTAGAGGAACTGATAAATCCGGAAGGAGAAAAGGAGGACTTGACCCCGGTCAGTCATGGGTTGGAACGCATTGCTGAAGGAGAAGGAGGAACAGATGTCATGCCGAAAGCCACTGAAAAGGTTGTAGTAGAGGAAGAAATCGCTGACTCGGAAGAAGCCGAGGAAGAAGAAGAGAAAGAAGAAACCACAAACGGAGAGACCAATCTGGAAGAAGCTGAGAAGGACAAGGATGTCACCAACAACAACACAGAAGAAAACCCTCTGGATGCCAGAGAAGATGTCACGGAAGAAGCTACTGAGACGGCACACACAGTGCTGTCAACTCTGAAGAAAAAAGTTCTAGAAGAAAATGAAAGTTTGGCTGTTATGGTTGGAAAACTAAAAGAGACGAGGAAAAGGAAGGAGGTCAAGGATGCTGGAGGTCCCAGCAACAAAAAGAAAAAGATGTATGCCAAAGAAAAAGGGAAGACAGTGATCTCCACAATGAGATTGATAGATGAAGCAACCGGTGATGAAGTAGAAGAGGTTCCTGCTAAGGAAGAAAAGAAGAAGAAGGCCCTGAAGACGGTCAAGAACACAGTGAGTGTCACTTACGACAATGTGTCGTTTCACTCAGCAGACGGTGCAAAAAGGTGGGAGTTTGTGTTTCAAAGAACGGCGTACCCGGAAAAGACACTGTCATCGGAGCTGCTTGGACTAGAGGCCATTGTACAGCTCCTGGAGAAGGCAGAATTAATGAGAACCGTCACAAACATTGGTAACCACTATCCCCTCCTGGTTAAAGAATTCATTGCAAATCTGCCTACTAGATTTGGAACTCCAGATGATCCGGAGTTTGAGATGGTATATGTCAGAGGCATTCGCTTCAACATCTCCTCTGACATTATCAATGACTTCCTGGGAAAGAAGATGGTTCGATCTATGCCACCACCCGACCTAAACAAAGTCCTCCGCGAGATTATCGGAGATAAAAGCAGAACATGGCCGACCAAAGGCATAGTGGCAGCATCAGATCTTACTTCCAAGTACTTCATTCTCTTCCGGATTGGAGTAGCAAATTGGGCTCCCTCGACCCATGCATCATCTATCAAACCCGAGCTGGCAATACTGATCTACCAAATAGGTACTGGATCTAAACTTGACTTTGGGCAATTTGTGATTCATCATCTTATTCGCCATGCTAGATCACTTGCTGTGAAAATTCCCATTGCCTTTCCATCCCTTATCTCTGAACTGCTTGTACATCAACACCCCGGATCGGATAAGGTTGGCAAAAGAGGAGGACTGATTGTGGTGAGCCACAAGTTGTTTGAGGGAAAGCATGCTCCTGATCTTGTCAGGCCAGAAGCCAAGGCAAAGAACAGTCGAGCTACAAGTGCCGCCCCTCTAACCAAGACCACCAGCAGGGATGCAGTTATCTTCAACGAGAGATAGTCGTGCTTGACGAGGACATTGTCAATTTGAAGACAGCCCTGAAACATCTCTCCCAGCGCCGAACACACTGTGCCAACCTGCTGAAATCCATGTCTCCTCCGGGCTCCGAAGATGATGACACAACCTCCCTGCCTAATGGTCCAGAAGAAGCTACCCAAGAAACCTCCACTGAAGCCACAGAAGAAGAAACTGCAAGTTCCAGCAGCAGCTCTATATAAATTTCATGAACTTTCTGACTCTCGAACTACTGAACAATTTTACTTTTGTAATATTTTGTTGAACACTGTATCACACTGACTCTCGACTACTGATTGAGAGTGAGTGTGAGTTATGTTTGGGTTTATTTTGCTTATTTCCCGGATTTGTTACAATATTTGTTTATATTTTGGCTCTTTTTGAGCCAGCAAGGGGGAGTAAGAGTTAGAGTATAGATATCGCGCGATGATACAAGAAAAGATAGAGACGACGCGACGACGCAGAGACGACGCGATGATACGCGCGACACAAGACTGCCGATCGACGAGACGACAAATGCGACGCAGAATACGACGAAGAATGTTGTCCTTAAAAATAGCCAAAGGGGGAGATTGTAGTTACGACGGTTTTAGAGATTGGCTGATTTTTAAAGGAACTGAAGAACATGTTACAAAGAATGTCGAAGCATCTTCTACGACATCTTGTGTAACATTGTTGACGGCGTCTCGGCAAACATCCTGATTGACAGAAATCAGGAAAGTGCAGTTTCGGCAGAAAAGAAAGAAGGCGATTAGGAAATTGCAGAACGACTCCTAATTTGAAAAGGAGAAAGACGGCGCTTAAGAGGAAACCCATTAGGGTTAGTACTCATCCACGATTGCTATAAAAGCTTATGCTACCCCCTTAGCAATCGTGTGGTTCTTTATTTGTTTCCTAGCAACAATTTGCAAGGTTCTTAGACGTGAAGGTTTGCGGGCTGAGAAATTGCAGATTGAGCTAAGGATGTTGTGTATCACATAACTATAGAAAGTTAGGTGATTGAGGGTTTACTGAAGTCGTGAGTGTTGACTGCACGCAACCACCAAGCTTGAAGAAGACTTGAAGACGACAGAGCAAGGCGATTGCTCGAAGAGTGGAATCAAGACGTTCTTGGATTCAGGGGGAGACCCTGAGATAGATTGCACTGTAAGACGTAGCATAAAGTATAGATCTAGGAGTGATCACAGGTACTTGTATGTTCTGACGGATTACTGATAAGTGAAATTTTTCCACTAGGCTGAGAGCCCCCAGACGTAGGTGACGTTGCACCGAACTGGGTAAACAATCTGCTGTGTCATTACTTATAGCTTTATATTTACTGTCCTCCATTATCTACGCGAGAAGTCAGACACAACGTTGTAGCATCTTGCGTAACATTGTGTGTGGCATCTTGCACGACAAGCTTATCAGAATTTCACATGTATTACTCCTCAACAAACGTTAAGGTTTCCTTGTCTCAAGTTATCCGTCTTGAATGTGTGTGACCCTCTAGGCTCATGCCACCGTTGGCAGATCGGCGCAAAAGATCGCTCTTGCCCGATCCATCATAAGTGGTCTCTAGTAAGACATTATGATTACCCAAGGTGCATGACGATCGATGATTCGACTTAACCTTGTGCGTACAAGTCACTATCCTATTATCTCTAGATATCCCGATTGATCACAAGGCATAGAGTCGTCACCCTTGTTTAATCAATCATTGTTACTTGATATGTGAGATGGCTGAGAATTGATAACCCGTATCACCGGCATGGCCATGCTGTTACTCTCAGTCAGTCTCGATCAAGAGGCCTTTTAACGGATATCTTTCTCATACCGTAGTATGAGGGATAAATCCCTTAGCCGTCTTTCGTGTCACTCGTGCAACCCGTTCCGCCACCATATCATGCCCATTATTGCAATCCTGTCACAGAAAGCGTTAGGCGCATGTTAAAGCCGCACGTTCATTGCATAGTGATCACAAAGACTCCTCGGTCTAAGGATGTCGTGACAAGCTATCACATTTGAATATGTTCATGGCTTAATCTATGAAAACACTATTCAAAGCGGGTCGTCCGATATCAATCACCTCATGATATCTATGATATGATTCCGGGATCCCTCATCCCTATGACAAGTAGAACTACGTCATTAAGAACCATCCTCATACTGGTCGCTTCTAAGGAAGCATGTTTTGACCAGGGACTCGTTAAGTGTGATCCGTACAGATTTATGGTTCTACTACTGTAGTAGTCATAAATCAGATCATGCTTAACATATTACTTCAACACATAAGTAATACAAAGCCGTTTTTTATATATATATATTACAAACGATGATAATGTACATAGACGTTTACAGGCTAATAGCAATTGGACTAGGGCACAAATGCTATCAGTAATATCTTAAGTATGATTTGATTTGTATCATTGATGTGTCAACACATAATAGTAGATCTACTGATCAGATAAAATCCTACTCAAGCAGTCCGCGATCAGAATAGCTTCACAAGAAGCGATCGGTATGAGGCTAACTCTAAATGATCACGCTCTACTGATCATGGCCAGAAGGGGGGCAGAGTTAGGTCATAGTATCACCAGACAGGGGTGATGTAGGACGACCCGATCATGAGTATGCTACATAGTCACAGTCATGAACATACTCATATGTCGGCACATGAAATCACATCCTCAGACGGAAGGATCATTGAGGTCATTATGTAATGAGTGAAGAGTTTGACTCAGTCTAACGTCTCCTATAAAAGGGTTACAATAACGACTGTGATTGGCTCGATCACGAGATACATGAGTTGACTCAATAGATCGCTGAAGGATTTATCCCTCATACGGACGTGTGAGCAGATATCAGTTTAGACCACTTAATGAGTACAACTGAAATACAATAGCATGGTCATGCAGTCGATACGGAGTATTAGTTACAATTTAGTTAACTCGGATCAAGAAACAAGACAATTGAACGAGGATGACTTGTCTATGCCTCGTGGTTGTCAAAGATATCAAGAGGATAAAAGGATATATTCATGTACGACAAGGTTAATTTGAAATCTCGATAATCACAAGCGTTGGGTAATCATGATGTCTTGCTAGAGGCCACTCATGATGGAAAGGGTAAAATAGTAATTTTACCAGTCCGCCGACGTGTCGTGAGCCTAGAGAGTCACACACTAAAGGTTGAGTAAAACGGATGGAATCATATAGAGGAATCATGAGAGAGACAAAATCCGATTTTAGATTAAACCGGATTAGACCGATTTCGGTTTAGAATTAAACCGGAAATCAAGAACAGTTTAGCTTGACCAATTAATTATAATCTAATTAAATAGATTTAATTAATTTATCTAAACATGGCCTAGCCAGATTGGGCTAAGCCAGAATAGGTTTCTCTACATTAATTAATTTAAAGCTTTTGGGCTTTAAGCTCATTAAGGCATTTAATTAATTAATGCCTAAAAGGAGCTATAAATGGAAATTTTCAGATCTGAAAATTAAGGAAAAATGTTCCAAAAACCCTAGCCCCCTTTCTTTCTCTCTCTCTCTCTCTCTCTCTCTCTCTCTCTCTCTCTCTCTCTCTCTCTCTCTCTCTCTCTCTCTCTCGGCCGAATTCGGCCACTCCCTCTCTCTACCCGTTTTGCTTGCTTCGATCTTCTAGTAAGGATCATTGTGAGTATCCCCGGATTGCTCTTCCTGTGTGGACGTTTTTTTGGAGGTCACTGAGTTCTGTTTAGTGACAAAGAGATTTGAAATCAAGGTAATATACAATTTTATTCTAGCCTAGATCTCATGATCAATTCATGATCATGTAAGATCCTTATTAAACATGGAACTTTGAGGTTAATTTCTTGTATGGGCATGAAATTAATTGATTGAAACCCTCAAATAATTCCTTCAAAACTGAACGAGATAATTACTTGATGTATCATATGATCCAAACATATACATACTTACTCCCACTGAACTCATGATATACATAAGCATCAACAACATACATCCCATAACCAAACGAGATAATTAGTTAATTTTCAGATCTGAAGTCATGGAGCATTTAATGCTATATGGCACTACATTACATTGATGTTGTCACATTAAGAGGAAAAAGGAGCCAAAAAGTTATTTTTATTGTTTTTGCTTTAAATCGCGAGAAACATGAAAAATGGAATGCTTTTGTTTTTCCGGTAAACGTGCTTGGAGATGATGTGATCAATAAAAAAGTTTTTGTACTGTTTCCCTTGAACTGTTCACGTCACCATTATCCTCGCCTATTTTGTGGGTGTCGTTGAATAGGAAAACAAGTGGTTTATTTCCTGGAGTAGAGGCCACCTGGTCATTTATTTTATATGCATTATGGTGAGGTTTTTCTTGAGCCTGGGATAAAATTGTTACAGTTATGGATCAATGGACCAATGTATTTACTGGGCTTTGAGGGAGAAAACTCCCTGTGAGGTAAATAATGAGGTAATTGTTGATGAACCTTTTTATGGGCTTTAACTAATTATAGTCTATGGCTTATAGTTTTTTAACTTTGTGGGCCCTTGAGGTTAATTAGTATGGCTTTAAATTTGTAATTTTCTGGACACTTTGGAGAGGGAAGGAGTGCTTGATTTACACCATTGGGCTTTGCTTAATTCTACACTTTACGAAGGACAGTGCATTATGTAATGCTCAAGTTTTGACACACATTGCAGGAGTCCAATTCAGTGTGTTTATCTGAGCTAAACGAATTACGCTCATAAGGTGAACACGTTCATCGGATCATATGTTGAAACCGGGTGAGTAAATTGGAGCTCATTGGACAAATCGTGCACTGGCATATGGGTTATGTCTGTTCTAGCAAGACATTCAGTCTTTTTCGATGTTAACTATTATTTTATAATATTTTTCACTTCAAAGATGCTTTGTGTAATTGGGTTTTGAGGATTTTTCAGTGTGACAAAGCAGTTTATGGGAGTTCCGTTGAGCATGTGAGGTCCGAAAACTGCAATCACAAACTGAAAATTGTGTGCACTCTTAGTGGACAAGTAAGTATGAATTATTCATGTGATAATTTCATAACATAATTCAAGTTTTGATTTTTTTGAAATTCATGCGTGTATTAATTAGTTCAAATGTGAATTAATTTTTGAGTGAGTTTCATAAAAATAGCGTGATAAACACGTGACAATTATGAGTCTTTTCTTAAGATTATTTGATGGATCTATTGTGTCATATGAAACACCATCAAGTTGGTGTTGATGGTTTTTAACATATTTGTGCTAGTCTTGTGATGTAAAGCAAACTAGTGTATACGTGATCCATCAGCAAATCATGCGAAAGATTAGTTTCGACGAACTGTTTTTGGCGACATATAAACTTGATTGCCTCGAGGTTGAAATAAACTAGTCAACGATCAAGTAAGTAATTATATAGGGATAATTCTATATGGGTACCCCTGGTTATGTCCCATTATCACATGACATACTCTAGAAATTTTTGTATCAGGGTGAATACCCTAGCATTTCATTTGTCTCACCGTTACTCATTCCGTCCAATTCTGTTAGTTTTTAACATTTTTGACATGTGAAATGACTAAAATACCCTTCAGAGTAAATAAATTGTTTGTAAATTGAATGAAATGATGCAAATACCCTTCACTATTCATTTAATTTTCAAAAATTTCCACTCCTTCCTCTTCAATCCCTAAGCCACAACTCGGCGTTGGAGTAGCGCCGGAGCAGTGCCGGAGCAGCCTCCTCCTCTTCGTCTCCGTCGGAATTGAATCGAAGGCTATCTCGGAGGTCCGACATCAACTCCAGCAGAGGCGCGCAGAACCGATAGAGCAAGGCTCGCGTCGCCGCCGGCGTGGTCGCAAGCTCCGCAGCGAGCTCCAATGAGCGAAACCGCGAACATCGAGGGCGCGAGCTCGCTGGAGCTGAGAGCTCGCTCTCGCCAGGACTTGCCGGAGCCGAGAGGGTCCAGATTTGAGCAACCGGAGGTTCTTGGCATCGGAACCAAACGCTCTTCATCACCAGAGCCGGAGGCTAGATCTCCGGAGGAGCGTGACATCGCCGGAGTTGGACGAGCGCTCTCGCTGTCGCAACGAGCTCCTCGTCGCCGGAACGAGCTTGGACTCAAGCTTTCAGAGTGAATCGTCGCCGGAACGAGCTTGGACTCAAGCTTTCAGAGTGAATCGGACGATCAGTGGAGGAGCTGGAAGCGGCAACGCCGGAGAAAACGATACTGCCGAGCAGAATCGCGGCCAGTCCGTCTCAAGTTCCGACTCTACCGGTCAAGTTTTCGAAGCTTGATGGCTTGGAACCGAGGAATTGGATCCAACTTGCTGACGAGAGAGAGAGAGAGAGAGAGAGAGAGAGAGAGAGAGAGAGAGAGAGAGAGAGAGAGAGAGAGTGTGTGGCATTTTTTTGAAAATTAAATGAATAGTGAAGGGTATTTGCGTCATTTCATTCAATTTACAAACACTTTATTTACTCTGAAGGGTATTTTAGTCATTTCACATGTCAAAAATGTTAAAAACTAATGGAATTGGACGGAATGAGTAACGGTGAGACAAATGAAATGTTTGGGTATTCACCCAGATACAAAAATTTCTAGGGTATGTCATGTGATAATGGGACATAACCAGGGGTACCCATCTGGAATTATCCCAATTATATATTACTTCTTGACTCTGTATTGTATTTCTTTGTCAAGTTTTGGTATGTGTGTGTCATTGGATTCTACGTGAACATTTAGAAAATCATGAAATCCATATATGATTATGTATGTGCAATACATGTGATTATTAATTTTCCCAAATATGCAAATTAATTTTTGGATGATATTCATATGACAATTGTTGAAATAAACATGTGAAAATCTTGAGTATACTCGCTTGTTTTTGACATGTCCAAAAGGTAAATGATAGTATGCTTTTAGTTAATCCATTCGTGATGAAATGTGGGGGTTATTGGTTGAACTCGAGAATTCTCGAAATGTGGGGGGTTGTTTGGCTAAAGTAGGCTTAACTAACCCTCGAGATAACTAATATTGGACTTGAAGCCTTTGACTGTGTGTTCATTGGTTATGCTCTTAATAATGTTTATTAGAATGATCCTCATCAATTGCTTAAATCCTTGAACGAGACAATTAATTTGTCCTTGCATACTAGTGTCTCTCAATGTGTTTGAAGAATTATGTAATGCAAGTTGGGATTCAAGTATTGGTGAAGCCAACTTGACTAGTAATCAATCATGTATACCACAGGTGGAGGTGTTATCTCGTATAAATGTCAAAAACATACTTGTATAACTCGCTCTACTGTGGAATATAAGTTCATTTCCCTTGAGTTAGGAGGGTAAGAAGCATATTGATTGAGAAACCTACTGACAGATTTGTCGGTTTGGGGTACGGTGTGGTAAGGTAACTCCTGAGTAGTGGAGTGATTTCTCCGAAGTTTGTCACATCCAAAAGAAATCTTACCAGCATTTATGTCTGATAAATCCATAGCCAATGTTTGGTGGTGCTAATGAAACACACCTGATGGGTTTTCACTTGATGTGAGGTTGGACTGTGTGTCCTTAATACCTCAAAACTTTGTGTTAGGTGCTTTTGAGACGCACCTGGAGAGCTACCTTATCAGTTGATGTGATGATGGACTATGTGTCCTTAATAGCTCAAAACTTTGTGTTAGGTGCTTGTAAGACGCACTTGGACAACTACTTATGTGAGTATGATGGTTTGGCCGCCATCTATGAAAGACACGAGTTAGTCTTTCTAGAGCATTCATTAAAACCCAAGGTGTACGCATGGCCTTAAAAATGTTTGTGGAAAAAATATCTCGGAACTTACATAACTTTGAAGGTATGATATGTGTTATTGGGTGTATCAACTGAAACTGAGCAAGTTCAAGATTCAATTCACTTGTTTTAAGTAAGTTGTTACCTTATTTCACTATGTGTCAATTCAAATCGAAAGATATTGATGCTTAAGTATCCAAACCTTCCTTTACCTAGGAATTCGTTCTTAAAGTCTTTATTGAGCCATTTGTGGGGGACTGTTGGAATTAATTGGCTACAAAGCCTTTTATTTCGGTTACAAAATGTTGTGACCATTACTCCCCTATTTATGGGTCATTATCACCTATTCTTAACCTCCATTCTCTTCTTATTTGGTGTATAAATAGTATGAGAAACTCAATCAAGTATGGTGGATTCTCTCTTATTTTCTCCCTTAAAGATTCATTTCCTATCAAGAATTCCTGGGTATTGAGTTGCGTAGTTTCAAAGTCTAGAGTTGCAAGTGCACGCATCTCTTGACTGTTGTGTTAACCTTGGGAAGCTACCGGCAACAAAGATTGTCACCGTGGCCGTGTTGAAAATAGCTTTTAAGGCAGTGGCTACTATATACCATGGCACAACGAAACTCTGTTCATCTGATAAGTTTCCTCATCCTCATTGTTATACTGATTTTTTCCAACAGTTTGTAATTCTAGAACAAATATCAAAACTTAAATTTGAAGTTGTTCAACATTTTCTTTTGAGATTCTAAATTCACTTCTCAAATAATGATAGGTGAAACCCTAAACATTGTCAAAAGTAATAGTAGGAATTGAATTATTTCTCAAATGAAATGTATCAAACCTTACTTCTCTTTCAAACTCAACATACTCAAAATTGTTATAATTCCTGTTTAAAAAAAAATTAACTTAATAGTGGGTTCACAATTTTTGTAGCCCTATATTGCTCTGAATAACCAATATAGTAGTTGCCTAAGACTTTTGAAGTCTAATATCATTTTAATGGCCTATTAGGTTATAATTAAGTTTGACATCCTCAGATATCAAAGTGTTCTAGACTAGTATTCAAGCAATAAAATTTCTAAATTAGTTTGCAACTAATTTAGTCGATATTTGAAACCATAATAAAAGTTATATTCCTTAATGCTTTTGCTTAGAGAGGCTCGTGATAAGACTGAATGAGCAAACATGCTCCTTACCATATTCTCAAGAGTCGTTATTTTATCTCTAAGAGACTCTTTAGTGTTGTGTTACATATTATAAACCTAAAATTTATAGGGATTTCACCTCTCAAAATCCTAATTCAACATTAGGGTGCATTCCGCCGTGAGAGTTGCATATAATTCTTTCTTTAAATGCATAGTCTATTCATTCCTACTCCTTGACATTTCATCTCATTAAAGATAATTACATAATTGATATTAGCCGATAAGCAGCATAAAGTAGAACAAAAAAAATTATAGCAAGCTCACATCATAAGTAAACAATAAATTCAAAACTAAAGGCATATTCATGTTTCTAATCAAACTCTAAAAATATATAAAAGAACTCATGTTGATATTTAGAGAATCGATGGAGCAAAAGCGTACATGGATCGTGTCCGTGTTCATTGTTTGACAACTATAGTGATTTCCATATAGCCACACCCTTATTGCTACGTCTCATGTATTCTCCTCTGAAGGGATGAGAAAGAATAACCGTATGCAGCTCGTGTGTTATATGGGACCATAGCCCTAGTTATAATTGGTTAATATAACTAGTTATGATATTTATGATTTGGCCCCTCATCAAATCATAAATACAGCTAAAACATACACATATATCCCCATGACAATTATATCTATAGACCAAAAACTTAATTATTTAAGTAGATCACTTTAATTCGGGCCAACTTAGATGATAGCGTAACACACATATTTTACATGTGTGGCCCCATATTGGAATTTTTCCAACACTTTCCACTCTCCCTTTCTCTAGTCATTCCGGGTCGAGGGCGTTGTAGAACATTCTAAGGTTGGCATCCCATCCAGCTTTCCCTAGGGTGTTTGGGAGCGGGTGCATCAGGTAGAAGTTGGGCGATGGGAGACGGATCAGGTTATAAGATGATTGATAGCTGGGTGATTTTTGCCTCAGGACCAGATTCCAGAGGTTGTACAGATGCGTGAGTAACCCATACCACACAGTCAGAGAGACATGGGAGATGGGTGGTTGGTTGATTCTCACTCTTGGGGTACTTACTTCGAGACCAACAGAAGAGCTTGCAGAGTTACTGATAGTCTTAGACACTAGCCGGCCAGTGGAGGATAGAGAAGTCTCCATTTTTTGGGTTCACGACGAATTGAAAAAAAAAAGAAAGGAAAATTAGTCCCAAAAAAATAGTCATGGAAGTAAAGTGTGAATTGACTATATTTAAGTGTAGTATACTGTCATTTTCCCTACAGACTAATAATTTTATACGACATAAATGTACAAAAATTTAGAACCATATGAGATTTAAAAATTCTAACAAAGAAAAATTTACATCGACCTTTCCCTTGTTACATTCGTGGATTTATCAGTTTATATTGGATGAAGAATTAGCTTTAGCTTTGCATCAAGTGCTGCTCCAAAAGGGCCAACTTAATGGTCTCCGAGAAAATACCTTCTGCATAGACACTTGTATCTTTTTTTTTTACCGCGACCGACACTTATAAATCTGCATTCAATCACATTTGATCATGTAAAACCTATAGTTATTCAACATTTGAACTACTTTATGATCAAAATGTTGAATTCATTTTCCCTTATAAAAATATGTTCTAAATGGTGAACATGAGCTAAATGGGTGTAACAATGAGCTACATAGATGTAATTGGGATAAATTAATGTAAGCAATGAAATTCAATGATATATACTCTAATTTGGGTAGGTGAACTTTATCACATATTTATGTAACTGGAGGCTAAAATGATGTAATGAGGGGGTAAAATAGATAGGTATAATTTGCATCTAAAATATGTATATCTACTCCTAATAAAATTTTAATACACGGTTATCTCAAAATTGAACAAGATAGCTACTAGATGTTGTTGGTTTTATGTCCTAGCCCAAACGTTCAACTTATGTGTAAATGTTTTATCATCATTGCAATAAATCTGGCATTGTATTACCAATGTGTTGTGATAATATGTTATTTGTTATCTGATGTATGTCATCGAGTGTGTCATCACTGATAGTAGATTTATATGTCCTTAAGGATAACACGTAACGGGTCCCTGGTCAAGAAATCTTATGTGAAGCGACCAGTATGAAGAGAACTCTTGATGGTTAGGCTCTACTGACCATTGACAGTGTTTGCCGGAGTCAAATCATAGATATCATCTGGGTGATGATATTGGACGGCCCGATCTGAGTATGCAACATAGATACAGTCATGAACATACTCAGTTGTCGTGGTATGACATGTATCCTAAGCACCGAGGGGTCTTTGTCACTACTGTGCAGTCATCAAACGAGTTTGACTACGCCCAACGCTAGTATGTAATTGGTTAGCCATAACTGATATGATTGGCTCGGGGAGGAACTGCACGAGCCAATCAAAGAACCTCCGAAGGATTTGTCCCTCATGCGACGGTATGAGAATTATATTCGTTCAGGCCACTTGATGAGATGGACTGAGAGAAAATGCATGGTCATGCTATTGATACTATGTATCGTTTCTCAGTTATCTCGGAGATCAAGTAATAGTGATTGATTAGATATGGATGTCGGCTCTATGCCTTATAATCAATTAGGATATTTATGACAAAGGGATAGTGTTATAGATGATAGCATTTGTGCCCTAGTCCAATTGCTATTAGCCTGTAAACGTTTATGTACATTATCATCGTTTGTAATATATATATAAAACGGCTTTGTATTACTTATGTGTTGAAGTAATATGTTAAGCATGATCTGATTTATGACCACTAAAGTAGTAGAACCATAAATCTATACGGATCACACTTAACGAGTCCCTGGTCAAAACATGCTTCCTTAGAAGCGACCAGTATGAGGATGGTTCTTAATGACGTAGTTCTACTTGTCATAGGGATGAGGGATCCCGGAATCATATCATAGATATCATGAGGTGATTGATATCGGACGACCCGCTTTGAATAGTGTTTTCATAGATTAAGCCATGAACATATTCAAATGCGATAGCTTGTCACGACATCCTTAGACCGAGGAGTCTTTGTGATCACTATGCAATGAACGTGCGGCTTTAACATGCGCCTAACGCTTTCTGTGACAGGATTGCAATAACGGGCATGATTGGGTGGCGGAACGGGTTGCATGAGTGACGCGAAAGACGGCTAAGGGAATTATCCCTCATACTACGGTATGGGAAAGATATCCGTTAAAAGGCCTCTTGATCGAGACTGACTGAGAGTAAGAGCATGGCCATGCCGGTGATACGGGTTATCAGTTCTCAGTCATCTCACATATCAAGTAATAATGATTGATTAAACAAGGGTGACGACTCTATGCCTTGTGATCAATCGAGATATCTAGAGATAATAGGATAGTGACTTGTACGCACAAGGTTAAGTCGAATCATCGATCGTCATGCACCTTGGGTAATCATAACGTCTTACTAGAGACCACTTATGATGGATCAGGCAAGAGCGATCTTTTGCGCCGATCTGCCAACGGTGGCATGAGCCTAGAGTGTCACACACATTCAAGACGGATAACTTGAGACAAGGAAACCTTGACGTTTCTTGAGGAGCAATACATGGACAAAACCGGGGGTTTTGTGCCATGGGTTCGGTTTGAGAGAATAATTAGCGAATCGAGAAAACTGAGTTTTTCGTCGATGTCGCGTCGGACTTTGTTTGATAAGTAACGACAAAAGGGTCGGGCGACTTTTGGACACAACACGAGACCACACGGGCGAGCCCATTGGGCTCGGCCCATGAGGTCTCATGGCCGGCCCAAACAAGGGCCCAACAAGCCCTCTTGGCCGGCCTACATGGTGGGTCCATGTGTGGGGGCCACACAACACCATGCTTAGTTGGTGATTGTGGATTAAGAGGTGAGTGATTTAAGGGGTATGGGTTAAAGCACCTTTAAGCCCATACCAATCACTTGAAGTCCCATGCTTATGAGTTGGGTGATGAATTCAAATATAATTAATTGATTCATTACACAAAATATCACAAGAACTCACAAGCTCTCTCTTCTCTCTCTAGTGGCCGGCCACCTCTCTCTCTCTCCTCAATCTTGCTCTCTTGTTCTTAAGTGAAGGATCGTCAAGATCATCCCCTTGGTGTGGACTTGCTTTAGAGAAGAAGATCTGAAAGTTCTTCTTTATCGATTCAACAAGACTTAAAGGTAAACATCTTGTGGAATAGATTTTGCTTTGGGATTTAATGGTTTATGTTCTTGGACAAGGTTTGGAGTAGATTTTCTTATAATGCTTCCGCTATCTCGACGATCTAGAACGCTCCAAAACCCTACAATAGACGACATAAGGCTAAGTTGAATCATCGATCATCATGTACGTGGGTAATCATAATGTCTTACTAGACACCACTTATGATGGATAGGTGAAATTGAACTTCACGCCGTTCCGCCAACGGGACATGAGCCTATAGGGTCACACGCAATGGGTTAGGACCTGAGGCAATTATGGAAAAAGGTAGAAGAGTGAAAAATGGAGGTTTTGGGTCGTGGCCAAAATTGGATTTTGGGCCAATGGCCCAAGCTTGGGTTGGTCCGGCCTATTAGGGGCCCAAATCGCACCTAGGGTTCCCTCTCCTTATGAGGGAGCCGGCCCTAGGGCGTGGCCCCCCTCCTTTTGGGGACTTTCTTGTAATTTTTCCCAAGACTTTAGATTGTTCCCAAGAGCCTCCTATAAATAGAGACTCTCCCTTCTTGTATTTCATCATCTTGAAACCTTAGGGAACCTCTGTCAAAATTACTCAGGAATCTCCAACTTGTTCTAGTAGGCATTTGGAGATCGGTATTACACATCTCCTAGCTCGCGTGGATTACCTATAGAGTGCTAGCCTTGCGGGGATAGCTTGAAGACAATCCTCTTGATTCTCTACACCTTCTTGTTCATCATATTTCTAGAGAAGTAGGAATTTCGAAATTCCTACTCTCTTGCCATGCTTCTTCTTCTACATTAATTCTAGTTCAAGTGCAAATCGATTCATGCTTGGGGTGATATAAAGTTCTGATTTTTAATACTTCCGCTATACTTGTATGATTATATCATTCCCCAACAGATGTATCACCTGATCTCAAAATATACATATTTACTGTTATTAAACCTACGATACACATAAGTATCCACAAATTTCATCTCAAACTTAATGAGATAATTAGTTGATGAAACTTAAGGTATCACTTACGAGATAATTAGTCTCATCCAACTCAAGGTTTTTAGGTTGAACTACATGCATTATTTTGTAATATTACCATTGAGAAACATAACATCCATCTTGCATGACTTAAGACTAATAGGAGCAACACATGTCATGATTTTTTCGAAAGTTTCTATAAAATTAATATCTTCTTTATGGTATAACACTTAGATAGAAGACAAGATTTATAGCTCTCTAATAATACCATTTGGATCCACTTTCGTTTTTCAAAAATCATATACAACCAATTGGTTTTGCGCCTTGATGCGAGTAGATTTTGAATTTCACTTCGTACCAAATCTTCTCACTTTGAACACGATTTTGGAAAATTCTTGTTTGTTATTGCAATATGGTTTGAGTTTCAGGTACAAAGGTCGGATACAGAATACAAAATAGGCAAAAAGAGCAAAGTGGACTTTTAGAGCTTGGAACAGAGGGAGGCCGCTTGGGTTTACACATTGCTTTCACTTGATTTTATGTTCACATATTATTTTGTGTTTGGGACTTTGGCAAAAATAAAGAAAAGAAAAAGTTTCAAGGAAAAAAGGAGAAATGAAATAAAAAGCCAAGTCCCAAAGCAGGGAGCTAGAATGTTTATTTAAAAATTTGAGCTATATTTTGAAAAAAGGCCAAAATTGCAAAGTATTTGAAAGCATGTTAGGAAGAAATAAGAGCAATGTTTTGAAAATGTAAAGGGAGGATTTTCAGTGCTGTGAGTTAGGAAAAGCTTTAATTAGGGATTGTGAAGATTCATCACAATGTAGCGGTGGTGCACTGCTTACTTAACTGTATTTATCTCTCTAAATTTCCAACCTTACCCAAAGCTTAAAGATACAAGCCATGACAAAGCTCTACGCACGAATTCACCAAGGCACTAAGTTTTCTACAATTAGTGGAGAAAAAGTCAGAATCAATAGCTTATAAACTCTAATTTTAAGTGAAAATGATCAATGTGTGTTGCCCACAGACCGTGCTCCATGGGCGCCCGATTAACGCGGAAGCGCACACGATCATTATAAGTAATAAAATTGGTAAGACCGGGTCGAATCCACATGAACCAATGAGATTAAACTCATTTTTTGTTATTGAAGAATTACATCAAATTCCTAATCTACCCAAAATACCTCACCATCCTATGAGCCCAGCAGAGTTCGAGCGCACGACTTCTTCAAAGGAAGTGTGTGCCTCAAACCGCCGGCGTGTCCCATTGGAGACGAGTTTACTCAATTTAATTCAAGTTATCGTGAATAAATTAAAATATGTAGTAATGAAGATGTATACATATCGGTTAATAGGAAATCAGTAAATGAGACTAGCAAAAAATACAAGCTGGAAATGATTTTGAAACAACCAAGATAAAAACAGTCACTGGTGCTAGGCACCCTAGCTCTAAAAATCAACGGTTACGAATCAATCAATCATGCAATTAGAGAAAATCCTATGTCCGCAATTATACCAACTTCACTTCTCGGTATCAGAGTCGGCCTAGACTCGAGATGTCTACTATCCTTCTCAGGCTAGAGCACATTTCGATTATGCAAGAAGCATGAATCAATCAATCGGGGAGACGAGACACTGTCTTTGTAAGTGAGTTTTTGTGTGGCTGACTACGACATATGAAGACTAAAGACGTTTTGATTAATTTTTGGGATAATGACACTTTGTTACACCTAAATATCTTGAAATGACAGTATCATACCCTGACTAATGAATTCTCTTTTTTAGTACACTGCCAATTTTTTTGTGACAACCTAACTCTAAAATTCCTAAAATACCGAAAATACCCTGTTTAAGGAACCATAAACCAACCGGTTCAATTTAATTTATTTATGATTTATTTTTAATATACAATTACAATTATACCCCCAAATCTAAAATTAAATTTAAGGGCTTAATAGTAATTACATAAATTTGTTTAATTTTAATTAGGGAAAATTGCAGGTCACTACCATGTACTATGCAACTTTTGCATGTCACTACCATATACTTTTTTTAGTTGCATGTCACTACTATAAGGTTTCATTTAATTGCACCGTACATCATAGAGTTAAGTTTGATGTAAAAAAATCTATAATGCCCTTATATTAATAAAATTAAAAAAAATATATTTTGAAACTTTTTTTGAAAAAAATATTTTTTATCAGATAAATAATAAAATACTGAATTCAAAATTATTATTTTTTTCAAAAAAATATTTAAAATAAAAAACCACTTTTAACAATGTTTTTTTTTATTTTTAATATATATTTTAAAATTATTATTTAAAAAAAAATAATATTCAAATAAGTTTTTTTATTATTTATTCCATAATTTTTTTTTAAAAATAAGTTAAACAAATGTTTTTTTTTCATTTTTATTTTTTTTAAATATAAGGGTGTTTTAATCATTTAATAAAATTTGAAACTGAAATATTTAAATGACTAAAATACCCTTGTATTTAAAAAATGAAAAAATAATTTGTTTAACTTATTTTTTTAAATTTTTTTATGGAATAAATAATAAAAAAACTGATTTGAAATGGGTGTTCGTACTGATTTTTTTTTAAAAATATATTTTTTTAAAATATTAAAAATAAAAAAAACGTTGTTAAAAGTTGTTTTTTATATTAAATATTTTTTGAAAAAAGTTATTTTGAATTCAGTATTTTATTCTTTATCTGATAAAAAATATTTTTCTAAAAATTTTTGAATTTTTTTTAATATAAGTGTATTATTGACTTTTTACATCAAACTTAACTCTATGATGGACAGTGCAACTAAATGAAACCTTACAGTGGTGACATGCAACTAAAAAAAGTAGAGGGTAGTAACATGCAAAAATTGCATAGTATAGGGTAGTGACCTGCAATTTTCCTTTTTAATTAATTAAAATTAAACAAATTTATGTAATGACTATTATTAAGCCCTTAAATTTAATTTTAGATTCGGGAATATAATTGTAATGGCATATTAAGAATAAACCAGAAATAGTCATTACATAAATTTGTTTAATTTTAATTAATTAAAAATAAACAAATTTATGTAATGACTATTAAGCCCTTAGCCATTAGAGGGCATTTCAGACACTTTGTAATGTAAACTGGTTTAGTTTGAATTGGTTCAATTTTAGGTCTTAATTTAAACCGGTTCACTGTTTATAATAATTTTTGAAATCTATAAAGTCATTAGAGGATATTTTAGTCATTTTACCGTAGGCTGTTATAAAAAAATTGTCAATGTACTAAAAATAAAGAGTTGATTAGTTAAGACACGAGACTGCCATTTCACGATAGTTGTGTGTAAGAAAATGTCAATATCCCTTAATTTGTCGACTTCATGTATGGGTTGGGGCTCGGGGTAAATACCTATAGAAATAGCAGTCACCCGAACGATTACCCATTCACTTTTGAATATATACGGTCTAACGGTATCCTCCGAGTTGCATTTATTACGCAAACAGTAAAAAGGAAGTAAAACCCATGTATGTATGACCTAGCATAGGCTGGTTGGGGCCCGACTCGAGCTAAGGATCTGGCCCATCTCTATCCAGATACGGATTCAGGTCGACCCGCCCATAAACTGGAGTTTAAAATCTCAGTTATGAAAGCATTTGATTGGATTTGGATAATGCCCAAAAACCCTGACCTTTCTTCCTCCTAAAACCCTATCCTTGTCTCCGACTCTCTCTACTCCCTCCTTCAAATATAAATGCTGAACAAATTAGAACCCTAAACCATTGGTGATTCAATTCCAGCGGAGCCTGTTATCGCTCAATTCTCCACCCGCGACCTTCGCAACACCATCTTCTTCATGCATGGCCAAGGTTGTTGTTTCTCTTAATTTTCCACACCAATTTGAGCAAATTAGCTGTTTTATCTGCATCTCTGAATTATATTGAATTGCTTTCTTTCCCTGTTCTAGTTGCAGAACAGGATGTTCCATACCTGCACCGGTTCGTACTTGGCATGTTCGCGTTATCAGCTCCTGAATTGCTCACACCACCTGAAATTGAGAAAAACATGTTGCACCATTAACACCACCCATTTGAAGGTTGGAAGGAATTGTGGGGGGTCGTTCGGGTTAGGTTCGGCTATTAGGCTTGGCAGTGGCGTTTTCAGCTATTCTTCAGTACATGTCAATGTTTACAATTATGGGTCTCTGGTTAATGCCATTAGATATTGTTCTTCACCCAATTATGGAGCTGTTTCGGGGAGGTTCTTTTCGAAACCCGCCAGGGTTGTGGGTGAAAGTGACAATGTGGGTTTTGAGGTTGGAACAAGTAGTGGTAAGGATAGCTTGAGCACAAAGTATGATAAGCTTTTGCGCCAGGCAAAGGCATTGGCCATTCCAAATAGAAATATTGCTATTAATGCAAGGCCATTGGCCACTAAAGGCCAGGATATGGTCACTTCTAGTGACCAAGTTATAAAAGGTAGGAAGAAGAAGGCTGTTAGCGCCAACAATGAAGAATCTAAAGCTAAACAGGCAAGCAAGAAAGTTGCGTCAGGTTCTAAAGTAGCTCCGCAAGCAAAGAAGTCAAAGGCAACTAAAACTGGCAAGACCAAGGAGGTTTCAAAGGTTAGTACATGGCACTTCCCACTTGATTTAATTTTAGAGGAATACTAAAATTTAGCTTGTAACCCCATTGTAAGACTATTAGCTAACACTGAATTGCTGTATTTTTTTTTTCTTCTCTTTTATTGATTTTCAATGAAGAATGCCGCTGATAAGGTGCCCAATGGTTCTGCTACCTTAAACTCCAAGCTCAATAGCAAAAGTAAGAAATCTAGTGGAAAAGTAAAGTCTGTTGAAGAAAGTAATGGATCACTGCAGAAACAGAAGCCTCAAGAGAAGGAGAAAACTAAATCCTCAAGAACTGTACGAGCAACCAAGGCTAAGAAAGTCAAATCTGTTGAAGAAGGTGATAAATCACTTGATGAACAAAGGCCTGGAGAGATAGGAAAAAATAAACCCTGGACCGAAAAGCCACTGAAGCCGCTTTATCCTCCCAGTGGGAAATCTGTTGTCGTGGTGGAGTCTCTTACAAAGGCAAAGGTTATCCAAGGTTACCTTGGTGATGGGTTTATAGTCTTAGCTAGCCATGGTCATGTAAGGGATTTGGCTTCAAGGACAGGATCTGTGAGGACCAATGATAATTTTAGTATGGTATGGGAAGTTCCAACTGGTGCTTGGACACATCTGAAGAGCATTGAGGCTGCACTTGGCAGGTTTTGTTTGTTATGAGTTTTATCTAATATATTGCAAGACAACTTATAACTTCCGGGATCATTTATACCTTATTTGAATTTGCTAATAGAATATGGGGCAAGAGTGTTTTTGTTGATAATTCTCATAATTCAGTTTGATCTGCGCTTGTATATAATGCTCTGACTGTCACTTTTCATTTAAAGAAAATTTTCCATTCAGTTATGCTTACGGGCAATTCTGATTTTCTTCCTTTTGGCGTTTCTCAGAGCGGAAAATCTTATTCTTGCATCAGATCCTGATCGTGAAGGAGAGGCTATTGCTTGGCACATCTTTGAGATGTTGCAACTACGGGATGCCTTACACGAAGATGTAACTGTTGCAAGGGTTGTTTTTCATGAAATAACTGAGGCATCCATCAAAAGAGCTCTTCAGGCTCCAAGAAAAATTGATGAGAATTTGGTTCATGCTTATCTTGCTCGACGTGCACTAGATTATCTAATTGGTTTCAATATTTCACCGTTATTATGGAAAAAATTACCTGGTTGCCGGTCAGCTGGTCGAGTCCAGTCTGCTGCCTTGTCACTTATATGTGACAGAGAAATGGAAATTGACTTGTTTAATCCTCAGGAGTTTTGGACAGTTGATGTTGAGTTCAAACACAAGGGACTGGGTTCCTCAATTCCATCACGGTTGACCCATTTTGGTTCAGAAAAGTTAAGGCAGTTCTCAATTTGCTCCCAAACTGAGGCAGTGAATGTTGAACAGCAGATCAACTCAACAAATTTTAGAGTGGTCAAGTCAAAAACAAGCCAAATGCGAAAACAACCGCCTGCACCGTTTATTACCTCAACACTTCAGCAGGAAGCTGCCAGCAAATTAGATTTTAGTGCTACATACACAATGAAGGTTTGGTGTAATTCCATTTTCTTCTTAATTTAGTTCAGCTTTCATTTGTTTTGTGCTTAGATTTTGGTTGCATTCATGCTGTATAGCAGGCAGCAATGATATTTTGAATGGACACTGCTCTGAAAAGTTTGTATTTGGATTGTGATGACTATGTACAGCTAAAATACTTTTAAATGATTTGTGTTTAGCCTAGATCAACCGAAATTCCTAATCCTATTTGGTAGAAGTGCTGTCTAGTCCTACCCTTAGTTTATCAGATAGGGCTATCTAATTGTCTTTATATTTCCCAGTCTAAGTTTATTTCATGTTCTTCTTTCGTACTTAAATTTGTTTTGTGTTATATTCCTACTGTAGTCCAACGTGTATATCTATGGTCAATTTTCGTTAATGACGAATAAGTCCATTAAGGGGCAAATTGATTTCCTGACGATATTTTAGCTGAACTGTTGAAGTTATGATGTTTCTTCTTCATGGTTATAGAGTGGTTTTTCTCACTTATTTTAGTGTTGATCACTCTACCCTGCCGGATATGTAATGAAGAATTATAAAATTTCTCCATTTATCTGAGTGTCAACCAACTAAATTAAAACACATTATACTGGCGTAGTAGTCTCAGGATCATTGCATAACATCTATGGGCTCATTCAGCAGTCCATTTATAATTTCAGCTAGGATTTTTTTCATCCAGCGCACACACAGGAAATCACCCTTTTATCTGTTATAGGATTGTATCCAACTATTGAGGTGGAAGATTTATGCTTCTTTTGCCAACTTGGATATTTGTTACATTTTTACGTGGCGTTGATTTGATAATGAGCTAAGCCAACAACTTCTAATGCAAGGCAAACATAAGAACATGGAATGTTCATCAATGTCTATTGTCAGGCAAATTTTACAGTCATTTTCAAATTGCACTTAAGGCTCAGCTAGTTGTTTGGCCGTATTGTTTAGCTTTTTTTTAACTTTAAATATTATTATTATTACTTTCTTGCTTATTTATAATATTATTAAATTATTTTCATATGACTTTAGCTTGCTCAGAAACTCTACGAGGGAGTGCAACTTTCAGATGGCAAGGCAGCGGGCTTAATAACATATATCAGAACAGATGGATTGCATGTGAGTTTCACCTTCTAGCTGCAGTATTTTTTTTATGTTCTGCAAGCTCGCAATGGTCATTTGAATGTTTCTTACAGAATTAGTATATATTTTTAATTCACATTTTCTTTCCTCTAAAAACCCTTAATGCATTCGTGCCTTATGCAAAGTTCACTATAGCTCAAATTAAGCAAGGATTGATTTGGCTGCAAACATTCTCAGAACTTTCTGCTTATATGTCGCACCCATACTTCTGCTTACACATAGTATAAATGATGTGATATTTGTTGAGAGATTTTTGCTTCCTATACATTTCCTTTATTACCTACAGGGTATATGGCACTGCTTTTAAGAATGTCGACTTAGAGAAACTACTGAAATTATTCCCTACCAACCTAAATTGGTATATAGATGTTAGCACTGGATGGAGTCAAGAAGAATAAGTTATATAATTCATCTACATTTGAAGTCCATGGCAGATGTCAAATGCTTTGCAATATTGAATGTGGAACATTAAACTAAAAAATAACAGATAACACAACATGATATATTTTAGATTAAGCTTAAGCTTTTTTTTTGTATATAAACATGGGTTAAATTAAACCATCCCGTTTTTTTTCCAATGCTACACGGTTTGTTGCAAATAAATTACATTTGTTGCATTCTTATACTGAAATGGAAAAATTGACACCTTAGTGTAAAACATTTTGATTTTATATTTGAGAGGCTAAAAAGCTCATGCTGCGTGTTCTTTAAAGTTTAGAAAACTTAATATGGTATCACTTCACTTGTCATGGTACTAATGTGATTCATTTGCAAGTAAGCATGAGAAAATGATGTGTTTATATGAGCTTTATTTTGCTTTTAAGTATTCGATTGATTTAAAAAAAATATCCAATATAATATTTCCCCATCAAGTGCATTGTGTAAGTATAAATAATTATACCTTAAAAGGTTAAATCCGGTACATACTATCCCATTGAATACATTGTGCAAGTTCATGAATAATTATAGCTTAAGATTGAAATGGGACCATTACAAGCAAAACTTTATTTATTACATAGAACAGAACAGATGCTTCCTTGGAATTCATCAAGCTAGTTTGGTTCTGGCTCAGAGAACCTTGAACCAACTCTCATAGGGTAACTAAGATTGGTACTTATAGACCCATGTTTTACCCTTAATGTGGAGATACTGGTTCGGTTCTGGCACAGAACCTTGACCATAGGCAGTTATGTTTGGTACTGTCTGGCCCATGTTTAACAATTAGGTTCAGGTTTACTCATGTGCTCATCTGTTTTAAAAAATGAAAGAACTTCTGTAATTGTTTATTAATAATAGCCGTAAGCTCAAGTATCTTAATATTATTCATCTGGTATGGTACTAAATTATTTAAATGCAGTATCTTTTTCCATTCGTTGTTATCTAAAGGCATTTCTTAATTTCTTATTCTTCACTGTTATTTCAATTTCAGATTTCTGACGAAGCTGTGAAAGACATACGCTACTTAGTCACTGAAAGGTTATATGGACGAACACTTGCACTTCTGTTTGCATCTTTGCTTTTAGCTGAAGTAATATGGTTGCTTGTGTGATTTTCTTCTCCATTGGTGACCATTTATCTTTCTAATGAATACATTTGTTAATCTGGATTTGTATATTTGTCATATTACAACATTTGTTCATGTTATTAAACACAAATACTATTCCAGCACCTTGTCCTTTTGAATCTGGTCTATACTTTTGCCCGTGAAACTAGTTTTTAGAATATAAGTGTTAAAGCCCAACCCACCTAAAAGCTCAAGCTAATAGGTGGAGGCCTCAAGATGTTTATCAAGTGGTTGATGAATCCACACTCTTTAGATGTGGGACTTCAACACTCCCCCTCACGTGCGGGCCTCACACATGGATCACACCAGGGATCGGGGATGCAACACAAACAAATCACACCCGGATCATCACAACAGGCCCAAACCAAGCTCATGTTAAAGCCCTCCCACCTAAAAGCTCAAGCTGATAGGTGGAGGCCTCAAGATGTTTATCAAGTGGTTAATCAATACACTCTTTAGATGTGGGACTTCAACACTTTTGCTTTATAACCTTCTAAATCTCACTGGCAACTTTCTGGAATTTAGGATATTGTAGACTTGATTTTGAAGGAACCTTGTGCATGAGGTAATGCCACTCACCACTTCCACAATTGGAGGGTATGCTTCAGAAAAGGGTAGTTTCCTTAGAATGTACTATTAGAAGTTTCTGTATAGTGTTCTGCTGTACTAACAAATCAGTTTAAGGAAATGGAACACAGAGGGAAAAAATTGGGCTAATAATGAACTGGTAGTAAACCGTAGACTTCGTGACAACTAGTCAGTAACAAACTGATGATTGTTTGATCTTTGTAATCCATGTACAAGTGTGGTACCTATCATAATTAGCTGTTTTGAATTGAGGAATATTCCCTTTTGGTATCTTCAGTTGAGCAATTACCAAAACCAAACAAAACAACTTCAATAGAAATACGCTGCTTCTGAAACTGGTTAAGTCTCCTCATTGGCTTGTGAGGTGCTTATAATGTGAGTTCATAGTGAGGATCTACATGTCTTGTTACATGAGCTCAAATGAGCTTTCTATTACATTCCTTTGCATGGGTTTGCTTTGATTTAGTCTTGAGTTATTTTTTTCTTACTCCTTGAATAATTTAAGTTTTACATAGTATTGTTTTGCTGCTCTTGTATGGATACACATGCATGCTCATGTATGAATTCGTAAGAGATGCTTGTTTCTTCAATGACAAGTTAACTTAGGCTTGTAAGGAAGCTTATTAATCTGCAGATGGGAACATGCTTACTATCAATGTAAGACATGCTTACTAAAGATGAATCAGCCGAGAGATGCTTTCAGATATGATAAAAAGTTGCAAAGAAAACTATCTGGCCATATTATTGATGCCATATGGCTATTATTAGTTGCTACTTACATATTTCGTTGAATTGTGCTCTTCCTTATAAAGGTATCTACTTTTGATTAACTTTCTACATTATTACTGCTGATAGACAAAAATTTCATGTAGGTATGGGCCAAATTTTGTAGCAGAAGGAGCACGTAAATATTTTAAGAAAGTAAAAAATGCTCAGGAGGCCCATGAAGCTATTAGACCCACTGATATAAGGAGGTTACCAAGTAAAAAGATAACTTTACTGGCTATATGGTGCATTATATGAATATATTTTTTGGTTGAACTCATGCCACCTTTAATAATGGAAGTTTTGTGTCATCATTTAGAAATGCTAACGGAAATACTCGATGAAGATTCCCTAAGGCTGTACACTCTTGTTTGGGCTCGGACTTTGGCATGCCAAATGGAAGCTGCTGTCTCTGATCAGGTTTGTAAAAGTTCTATAAGCTATTTTCCAGTTTCTTATTCTGTATGTTCGAGACATTAATATCCAGCAAAAAATTGTTGTATGTATGGAAATTGGTCATCTTTACGTTATCATATGTGCATTCTCTAACAACTTTTTTGACCAATCCAGATCCAACTTGATATTGGGAGTGCTAATGGGTCAATTAATTTTCGATCTAGTTGCTCAAAACTCGGGTTTCCTGGGTACCAAGCAATTTACAAGGTATGGGTCACATCTTGTCCTATTAACATTGTATTTTTGGACCGACTCTGAATAGGCCCTCGTCCCCTTAACAAGAATCTCAAGTTTTTCAATCACACATCAATGGATGTCTCATTTTCAAGTTCTTAGATATCTTTTATTGTACTTCCCTAGCTTCGTTTCCCATCTCGAAAACTGTTGCTAGTGTTCTCTTTTTCAATAAATTTTCCCTTTGCTGATAAAAAAACAATGTATTGTATGCTAATGTTTTGATATTAAAATTTTATTTTGGGTTTGGATTTGGATTTGGTAAATGTCGTTGGTGTGCCATGCTAATTAATATTGGGGAACCTATATGTTGAATTTTATTAATGATGGTTTCTCATCATTTTGATACGAATGCCTTCATTGGAAAGTATTATAGAAAGGAAAGGGAAAAGTTGACATGTAACACCACCTAAATAAATAGGAAAAATAGTATTTCCTAAATATATGTTTCCTTATTCTGAAACTTTCTAGTTACATGTTTTCTTATTCTTATTATGTTACCATATAGGAATATATTCTTGGGTATACCTAATGTAACCTATAAATAGGCCTTCGTTAATGATAATAAAATATCATATTTTATTCTCATAAATTAGTTCAAGGAAGAGGCTCTGTTAAGGATGAGTTTGCTATTGTCACTATCGGTTCCAAGGAGAGTTCTAGGGTGTTTAGACCCATAACTAGACCTTACGCGTAGGCACATAACATCGTGGTATCAGAGGCTCCTTTCTCGCAACCTGTGGAAGAGATGGCTTCGAATTTGCGGATTGATCGGATGGAAATTGAGATTGAAGCTCTTGGGAGGAAACAAATTGATCTATTGCTACATTTGGAGGACAAGAAAGCAGAGTTGTATGACTACTATAATGCCTTTCCCTGTTGGCAAGACACAATTTATCGCAAGACAGAGATGTACGCGATGATGGATCAAGTGGACAATTGACGTCGTTCGGAGTATGAGCTGAGAAGCTAGCTTTGGAGATCTAGAAACAAGAGCAGGTAGCGAAGTTATTTAATGAGATAGCAAAGATTCGAACTTCAATAGAGAAACATCATCAAGTTGATCTTGTTGTCGCGAAAGAGAAGGAGCATCAAGCTAAACTCAAAGAGGCAAGAAAAAAGCTAGAAGTCGAGCTACAAGAAATGGAGACGATCATTTGGAATGTTCGAAACTTGTTTGTAGCTAAACCCAACAACAGTGGCTACGAACAATTCTTGGGGGGACTCAACAACTTAATTGAAGAAGAAGAATCTGAGGAGAAGAAATTGTGGTCCCAAGAAGCACATTCAACATCTACTTTAAGTTTTGTGTGGGAGATTCGATCACGACGGATTGAGATATTCTTATTTGATGGCGACTATTCAAACATATGGATCTTAAAATTTGTACTTGATGGCCACTACAATCCCGATGTAGGAGATATGAAGACGTCAAGTCTATTTCTCTTTGATATGATATTGGTAAGGGACATTAAGACCCAACTCAAGGATCGACCTCCGCCATATTTGGGTGTAGGAAAATGATGTATGGGAATTGGCAACTCTTTGCAAGTTAGTCGTCTTGAGGACAAGATGTTTATTTCCGAAATTTTTCCATGTCAGTGGTATTCTCCCGGCGATGCCACGTGGGAACCCCTTGAACATGAGCTTGAGGACAAACTCATCTCCGAGATGGGAAGTGATGATACAGATGCCTTCATTGGAAAGTATTATAGAAAAGAAAGGGAAAAGTCAACATGCAACACCACTTAAATAAATAGGAAAAATAGCATTTCCTAAATATATGTTTCCTTACTCTAAAACTTTCATAGTTACATGTTTTCTTTTTCTTATTATGTTACCATATAGGAATATATTCTAGGGCATATCTAATGTAGCTTATAAATATGCCTTCATTAATAATAATAACAATAAAATATTATCTTTTATTCTCATAAATTAGTTCAAGGAGGAGGCTCTGTCAAGACGAGTATGCTATTGTCACTATCGGTTTCAAGGAAAGTTCTAGGGTGTCTAGACCCATAACTAGATCTTACACGGAGACACATAACACATTTATACTCTTAGTTTGTAATATGAGGCATAAGCCTCGGTACACGAGTGTGAGGTATAACCTCAAAGGTGATTTTTCACTGCCTCGAGGGAAATTTTAAACCACGGGGATGATGCATCAATGATGAATCTACTTGTATGCAGAAAAGGCTTTGTTGTTGCCAACAAGAAACGCCATGGCTAGACGATTGAAAGCTTCCCACCTATAGTGTGATCTTGATACAAGTTACCCATGTCCTTGTTGGCCATATGAGATGTTGATGGAGGTTTTTGTAGCTGTTGTTATTCTAGAATTAAATTCATTCCCTTCCAAGTTCAAAGGGTTAAGATATTAGTGTTGGCTTCTTGATTTTATAAAATTTATGAATTTTATGATGATCGTAGTGCATGAAGGAGCAATTTTAAGCCATTTACCTTTGTCTAATAATTTGACGAGCTTGCACGACATCTTTAGGCTGAATCCCCCTGGTGCGTTGTTTCCAAGTGGTATCGTCTTAGTTGATGAGAAAAAATGAGGGCTTTAGTATCAAGTTAGATATGAGAAGAAAAATATGGAATTTGAATTGAGGTATGTATATGTGAGGTTGTACAACTAATAGGTCAACTTGGGTGACCAATAATGAGGGAGAGCGAGAGAGGGCGCCCCTCGACCCACGAGGGGCGACATCAATTCTGCTTAACAAATCAGAACTGCCTCGTCCCAACGTTGATGTAGGCGACAACCAATCCTGCAACGACCATCAACCATTGGTGAACCTCTCACAGATCCCGACCAAAGGGTTCGGTCTTGGACACTCGTGCCACCCACCAACATTGATAGAGCCGCAAACAATGCTGTCTAGTGCTTTTGACAGACACAGCTCTAGGACATACCCTCGCCAATCCTCATTGACGATACAATCTCGTACAAACCTAGGTCGTGTAAGAAATTGGTAACATGTATGCCTGATTAACCTCTTTCGTATACGCCTTTAACTTAATGGCAGTATTTTCGGTGGCATAACTACAAGCTCTGTTTTCATCCTCCAGGGCCATTTTGGGCATCAATCTCCCGAGATATCCCGATTCAAGGGGGGCCTTTTTTGCCTTCATCCATTTTGTGGAAGACGAGACAACAACTGCTACAATCTCTTAGCTCAATGGTCTCTGTTTGATGGGGGACCCGTCTCTTAGTATCATACTCGGACAAGGTGACGTTTGAGACTTTATCTGATCCTCTCAAACCCGAACCTTTCAAAGCAAATCTCCAAGCATGCGAAGGCATGCCCAACCGGATTCTTAAGGAGCACGTCTTTGGTTCAATGCTCGTTGTGACAAGGAAGAATTGGTCTATTCAGGAAGTTAGGAGTAAATTGGTAAATGACGAATTGTAGGAGATTGTGGTTATCAGTGGGTAGTCATGCCTTTATGTTGTGTTTCAAGGATACAGTCACACGCTCCTTGCTCAGGGAGCAAGGATTGGAATGACATTTACAATGGTTTTTTTGCATATAGTGAATGCACATATCGACTAATCTAGGGTGACCGACTCGAATGGCTTCAGATTCGTGGTCTGCCTAAAGCGAGATGGACCCCAGATAACATTGCAAATATTGCGAACTAAGCGGGACAGCTTATTGCAGTTCATCGAGACTCGCTGGTTGAGGGTATTGCTCTTAGACCTTGGCCTTTTTACATCTGCTTGAGAACGGTGAATTAGAATGGCGATTTCCCAAGTCTGAGTGAGAACTCTTGATCATGTTGTCCCCAATATGAAGACGGACTCCCCAACATTAGGCTACATAAATCTACTGGGAGTGATACTATGAGAATCTTATTTTAAAGTCTTTTCTTCACGACCAAGTAATGTTTGAGAGTTTTAAGTGATAAGGAGCAAGAAATGCATATTTTTGTGTTAAAAGAAATATATGCTTTACTTACTGATAGAGACAGAGAACTTAGGGGATAAACTGTGTGCTGCTCTCATACCACCTAGTATGTAACTTACAAAGGGTATCTATTTGAATATCCAAAGAAATATAGAATACTAGTGGGCAAACAGAACTACCTTAAGGTAACGGGTCATGATATTGCATATTCTGTAAGTATTATAAGTCAGTTCATGTCACCAACAATTGGGAGTAAGATAGTTGAACATTTTGGTTTGGATCTAGTCGTAATAAAAGAATTGGAATATACAATATAGAAGTAAGAAATTAGCAATCAAGCTAGTTCATTGGTAATGTGGCCGCACTCTATATGAAAGAACACAGTTCGAATCTGGCTTGCTGCAGATTTTTTGAATTTTTCAGTTTAGCCTAAAATTTGAGAACGGTGTTGTGCACACTTTGAGAGCAACTGACGAGCAAAAATGGGTAAGTAAATGGTGTCATACGCCAAAAGAGAAAGTGACGCGCAAAATTTATGATTTTAGGGTTGTCAACCTCCAGCGCGCCTGAATTTATGAGTTTCGGGTTGTCAGTAATTGACCATATCTTTGTCTACAAAATTCTGATTTTAGAAATTTAAAACCCAAAAAGTTCAACTTTTAATTACCAATGTGCTAATATCATTTTACGGCCAAATATGAAACAAATATAAAAAGAACAAAAATGATATTCAAATATTTAGTTGTTTCAAGTTGTCTGCTAGAAAGTTTTCTCTATTCGCTGGCATCTGAGTAAGAGGGCTAATTTCAAGGACGAAGATGTTGTACTTGTATGGGATTAATAGCTTGATGGATTTGGAGGAGTCGACGTATTAAGGTTGATGATGTAACGAAGCCATTTGCAGGTGGTCTGGAAGAGGGAGGTTTGGAGTTTACTTTGCAATGACACTGCTTGAAGTGCTTCTGGGTCTCTTTACAATAAAGCTAATTCTGTTAGTGGAGGGATTTTTTGGCAACTTGGGTGCGCTGAAACGCCACATTAATATTTGGATGTCTCAAAGTTAGAAGTATATTCTCATGAGTGTACTAATTTGTAATTTCTCCTTGATTGATTCTAGTTTATCTTGTAGATATATTCCTTATTAGGATCCTTCTATTTTACCTATAAATATGTATCTCTAGTACACAATGAAATTCTCAAATCATTTCTTCTATAAAGATTAAATACCCACATGGCTTAGATGGAGTTTTAGTATGTGCATTAGATCCCTTGTTCGTTGAAAATTGTGCACATGTCTAACCACCATGAAAAAGATATGAAGTGAGGTTCTTAGGGAGTATTAAAAGTTAAACACTCATATGGCTTGGAGAAAAACAAAGCTATACCTGAAGGTAAGAGACCATTGGATCCCTTATATGCAGCCAGACATTAAATAAAAGTCAACGATAACGAACAAAATGTTTATTGTTATTTAAATTTTGCAGCTCTAGCATCTGCTTTTTTGTGATGTCCATTAAACCTTTTTCTTTATCCTTTATGTACTTTTTATATTAATTGTTTCAGCACATGAGTAATTTCATCAGATAAAAAATATCAGAGCACCTAAGATTTGAATGTGTCCATGTCTTGTTGTCAGAAAATGTGATTTATCCTCATTTTACTCTACAACATCTGTTGTTCTTGTTAAACTTGCCTTTTTACGGTGGGTGTGGCTTCACCTTTTTTATTTGAGTTGGGTAAATAATATATAACTGTTTGGTCTGATGCGAGATTTCTTATATCTAGCTTGTCTGTTTTTTAGGATATGGAGACGGAGACCATCAGATATAAAGAGGATGATGATAATGACCGTGTTGAGGCTTTTGAAATCCTCAATTCTTTGAAGGTGATGATCTGGCATATGATATACTATAGTTATGCGTGAAAGGATTAAGTTAAGTCTAACTTGTATGGACATTTCTTTCTTGTTCCTCTTCTTGAGCTTGAACATATTTATGCTAGTTATGCTGCTCCTATGTTACTCAAGCTTTGTGTAGAATATTTAGAAGGCAATAGGTTGTTACTTTTAGAGGATTATGACTTGGACATCATTGGACTGGGAGAGTTATTCCCTGCCTATACTTTTCTAGTATCATAAAGTTGACTCCAAATAGGAAGATCATTGATATGTATAATGCAGTTTTACTCACTCGCTGTTTTGTAGCCAGAAGATCCTCTATATATCCGTGCAGTGGAACTCAAAGAGCACAAGACACAACCTCCGGGACGCTACTCTGAGTCGTCAATGGTATACTTACATATTCATTGTTTTGATACTATTTTTACAACAATTATTCTTGGGATGAGTGTTTTATTATTCAATCTTGTTCACACTTAGTAGAGGTAATATAACTTTCTGACCTGAAAGTAATGAATTCAGGGCAGAATGTGATATGAATTCAATACAAATATGTTTTTTAGTCTTGGAATAGAAGGATTGTGTCAATCAGGGTAAATTAGGGCTAGTATTATGTTAAACCCTATTCCTAGCTGTGAGAATATCAAACACGGGAGCAACAGGGAGAAAACCAACCCATTCAAAAGCTTTCTCCCGCTGGCGGGTAAAATATTAACATACTTGGAGGCCATAAGGAACCCCAAGAAGCACATTGTAAAGACCCTTTGCAATGGGCATCACAGCAATTTTGATAGACCCAAGCAAGGACTCTCCCTCACTTCACTTGCTGTCATCAAAACCCTCTCCACCATTGCTCCTGCTCTCTCCTCCGCCCGGTCTGATACTCCCTGTACGCAGACCAGACAGATTCTACAGAATCGTTCTGGTTACACTTCTTCTTCTTCCTCCTCCGTGTTGGATCGTTCTCAGCTGACCTCTCTCTACTGATTCTCAGGCAACGCTTCCGCTGCGCCACTCTGATTGACAGATTGCATGTTCAGACGAAAACGATAATATTGTATTATTCACAAGTTTAAAGTAAAGACTGTACATAAAGGTGTGTGAATGTATACAATTATGCTTCAATACTCTGTACAGTTATGTGCTTGGTTCCAATGTTCCACCAATTAGAGAAAGAAAGAAAAAAGAAACAAAATAATGTCATTACCCAATAAAATTAATTAGTATAAAACATATAAAATAGTTCACGCGTAATGTTGATGTTGATGAAGCAAATTGATATAAAAAGCGTGAAACAGCAGTAGTATATTATTATTTATTGATAGTCTACACCGTGCCACCGACAATGAAATAGATTGGACGCAATTTGGAGTGTATATTAATATTTATTTTGAATAATCAAGTAGATCTTACCAGACAGACTCAAACGAACTCAGACGGCGGCGCGAGAGAATCAACCTCATAGCTCCTGAGTCCTGAGACAAGAGAAGTCGAGAAATCTCAGTCACTGAGAGATGATCGCGATTACTGATTAGCAACAAATAAGTTTAGGGTTTACCGGTTTAGAGTCTTTATAATTTCTATTTGATATAAATATTTTATTATAAATATAATATTTATATAAATTAATATTTTTTAATTCATTCGGGTTCGGGTCGAGATCGGGGCGGGTTAATTGGGTGCCCGTCGGCTTCGGATTTTTTTGCCATCCCTAAAAGTTAGGGTCTTATTCTTGTTTTGTTTTGAAACACACTTCTACTGCAACATTAACTTATTTGAGTTGGTTAACTTTAGAAACTCCGTATTTAATCTTTTCCGGCCGAACAATCTGGCTACTTTAGTTTGAGCATGTGTAGCAGCATAGGTTACTATAGTTCTATTAATTTGCACTGTGGCTTCTTATAGGTTAAAAAGCTGGAGGAGCTTGGGATTGGGAGACCTTCGACATATGCATCCACATTGAAAGTTTTACAGGTAAAGTGATTGAGGGCTTGGGTTCAAACCTTCTAGGTCATGGAACTATAGTAATAAAAAGAACTACTATGATGCAAAAGTTCAGAACTATTTTGTATTGATATATAGATATCCTCTCATTGCAGGGCAATGGAAAATTTCCATTTTTGTTAGTGTACCATTGGTGTTATTGTTGACTTTGATCATATTGTGCTGTTGCCTGGGAATGAGTATTGAAATAACTTAGATGTGCAAAAGACTTGTTTGAAGTGGTTTCCTTTCATCTGCCATATTTCAATATGGCATATGCACTATAATTACTTTTCCAGGAGCCCTTGTATACTTCCCTGAATGCAGATTTATGTCTCAGAATTGCCTAAATAAATCAAATGTTTAGCATCAAAGCCCAGATTTAAGTGATAGGGAACATAATTAATGAAGGTTGGCTGAAGTGGAGGAGGGCTGTGAGGTTCTTTGTTAAAATAATCCCTCTGAAGGTAAAAATGGGATAGGGGTAGGCATTTAGCATAGGCAGTAGTTGCAAGGAAAGACATGATAACACATGATTGAACAAGGGACATTGGGGGAGGTGGAGCTGAATTTGAGTATACAGATACAATGTGATTTCCCAACAAGTCATTTTGCCGACTTGCAAAAGTAGAACAAAATATCCAAGTCATGTTAAAATAGATTATGTTTAGTAGATAGTTATCTGTTGCTTTTATACTATGGTGAATGTTTTGTCATTATTTATATCAGTTTTGCAGTTCTTAACTTTGGTTGATGTGTGATTTCAGGATAGAAAGTATGTGACAGTAAAAAGCCGTGTATTATACCCTGAATTTCGGGGCCGTATGGTATGTCTTGTCCTTCATGATACTTCGGATTTTGAATTCAGTTGAGGGTTCAACCATCATATACTATATTAGCTTTACTATGCCAATATGTTTCCAAACAACAAGGTCTTTATTTTAAAGTTTATTGTTTCAAATTAATCTTTATTTTTTCGTGTCCCTTATTATGGTGGCACTATACTGGTAGATCGCCAATACTATTAAGATTTCTTTGCAGGCTGAGATTCTCAAATAACATTTGGTTACTTACTAATCCAAATGCCAATTTTGTGAAGAGTTGAGAGTAACAAGTATTATGGTTGTTTTGCTAGAGAGGATGCTTATGTAATCACAAAAGTCGAGTTTGAATTGTTAATTATATATCTTAGAGTTTATTCATCATCACTTTTGCAAAAGATTAATCTTCAGCCGTATAAATCCCTTATATTAAAAAATATATTCCTTTATGGTGGGAACATGCTCATAGAAATGAAATAGAAAAGATCAAGGCGTGCAAGGAAATTGCCGATAAAAAAAAGGCGTGCAAGGAAATTGGGCATGCCAAATTATCAGTCTTCATCCTAAAAATAAGAAATAACATTTTGAGTGGTATTTTCATTCTTATATTCATGTTGTTAGACTATCTAGCATTTTATGCTGTCTCCTTTTATTTGAATTTTTGTGGTGATGTTTCAGGTGTCAGCATTCATATCTCATCTTTTTTCTGAGATATCAGACTACAGTTTTACTGCTGATATGGAGGCTGAGGTGATTTGGTTAAATTAGCAGTGATCTTTTCATTATAAAACTCTTGATTTGGGTGTGCTGAGATATAGTTTCCTCGTTTAAATGTTAATTTCTCTCTTCATAATAGTTACTTATTGTACTTGCAATTTCTTTCATAGATTGGTTTCAATCGCCATATGATGTTCAATTAGCTTTCTCGTGTCATTTCTCACTGATTTCTCTTTCATTCCTCTCTCTTCCGTCAGCTTGATAATGTTTCGGCTGGCTTAACCGAATGGAAAAGCCTCCTCGGTAATTATTGGACCCGATTCAGTACATATTGTGCCCAAGCTAATGATGTTCCCATCCATCAGGTATCATTCGTTTTTCGTTGAAGTAAATTCCTGCATAAGCTGTCCCTTGAAAAAATCCTGCCTTGTTTTTCTCAAGATATTTAATTTTTGAACCACATGCATGATGTGTAGGTGGAGAAGATGTTAGAGAAGAAATTTAGTGGAGTTGTATTTACTTCTTTGGGTAGGGAATGTCCAAGGTATGTTCATTCTTAATATGAAGTCATATATATATATATTGGGATGCATTCCACTACAAATTAGTGATTTTTTACAAACTAAAGGTAAGTGTCCAAATCAATCACCAACAATTCACAATCGTTGCTTTATGGAAGCTGCGCGCACGATTTCCTAGCGTGTCCATAATAGCTGTCACGCAGTGACTTTTGGAGTCGCAAAGAGTTCCACACTCAACGCAAAAGTTCAACATGCACCCAAAAGTTTCATTTCAAGTGCAAACGGTTCCCAAAAGTTTCACCTCCAGCGCAAACACAACCAAAAGCTCATCTGGAATTTTTGCTCTGAGTGTGGTTTTTTTTGCGACTACAAAAGCCACTGCGTGCCAGCTTTCATACACGTTCCAACTTTCATACACGTGCATGGACACGTGTCCCACAGTGGGAAAGCGTGCACACGGATTTTCATAAAAGAACATTTGTGATTAGTTGGCTATTGGTTTGGACACTTACCTTTAGTTTGTAAATAAGCAAAAGTTTGTATGTGATTTAAATCCTATATATATATTATGTTATAAACGGAGAGATTGGATCAATTAAGCATGGGGTCTAAATGCGTATTCACTTAAGCCATTGATTGGGGTGATCCAAAGGCTAAACATGACCAAAATTGAGGAAAAAATTGTGAAGGCATAGCTGGAAATACATTAAATTTAAGGACATTTTGGGGTCTTTCAATTTGGGAAACATACATTTTTAAGTCTGTAATGTACTTATTAAGTATATCTAAAAAGTTGAAATTTAGTGTGTTATATGCGAGTAGACTACTTAAAATCATAAAATGTATTTTATCGAGGGAAATGGCACTTTAATACACCTAAGTATCAACCATTTTCACTTTAGTATACCTAATTTTCATTTTAGCCTGTGTGGTGCCCTAACTATCAACGTTTTTCACTTTACTACTATCCATCCAATTTCGTTAAATTTTTCGTTGAAAAGACAAAATTGCCCTCTTTGCCCATCTCCATTCATTACAAATTATTAATAATTTTTTATTTATTAATATTATTAATTTATAATTAGTTGATTAATATATATATATATATATATATATATATATATCAGTTAATTTATTATAATTAGTTAATAATCAGTTAATTTAATTATAAATTTATTATAATTAGTTTATAATCATAATTTAAAAATTAAAAAAAGCTTCGTCTTCTTCATTGTGTACCGACCCCCTTCGACCACCACCACCTCCGCGCTTGCCGCCGGCCACCACCATCGCGCTCGCTGCCTATTACGGTTACTTGTGCATATTACAATAACAAAATTGCCAAAAACTGTGATTGGTAACAATCAGATGATTCTTATCCTTGTACATGTGATTTCTTTTGCATAGTCTCTCCAAGTTAGCCATTGACTGCTACATGGCATTTAGTTTTGTATCCATAAACAGCCCCTGCAAAAATCAGCCAATTTAAGATAAGCACCGATCCACAAGTCAGGAAGAGAAAATAGTAACAAAGAGCTTTTATCCAATTCATAACCCATTTATGAACATAGTAGCAACCTTGAAGAAAAGATAGCCCTGACCTTAAATAATGCTAAAAAACAAAACCAGTTAGGGATACTTTCTTGTTTCAGCCATTACAATTTGACATTATCATGATCTTTTTCCAGGTGTGCAGAGGGTACCTTGATTTTCAAAGTAAGCAAACATGCTGATGGCTTTTTTATAGGTTGTGATCAACACCCTCTATGCAGGTGAGTATGAAATAAAAATATTAGAATATGTATATCTGCATTTTGTATTATATTCCTACATGAACTCTCTCTCAAACACACAGATACATTCACATGTGCTATTTACATTATTAAGCAGAGTTTTTACTTTTTGGCTTTGCTTGTAACTCATAAGATTTTAGTTGATAACTGTAGTTGTTCAAAGCATATTAAAGCTTACTTTTTAAAGGAAGCTCCTAACCAGAAAAGGGAAAACCCAACTTCAAAATGAGTAATAATTGACAAACAATTATTCTTTGATGCAATAAAACTACATCGTAATGCAAGTGTCAAATTTCTTCTGAAATAGGTGAGGATGGCAACAGTATGGTTTAAGTGATCTCCGCCCCCGTCCCGCTCCCCCTCCCCTGCTCAAATTGCTGACGGGGACGGAGATTCCCCGATACCCTATCAAGCCCCAAAAATTGTAAATAGTTAAATAAATAAATCAAGGGGTCTTGCTTGAACTCTTGACCATCTTGTGGCTCAAAACAAAATGTCATTGCAGATCAGTTTTTCCTTGGTAGAGAGCATAATGATTCAAAACATTGCACACAACCAATCAAATTGTCCTAAAAACAAATACATAAACAAGCAAAATTAAAAGCAAATTAAGATTGGCAGTTTGACACAATTTCGCCATAAATATGAAATTTGGAGATGGTGCCTATGGAGCTTCTAAAGAGCAACAAACGAAGAACAGATTTAGGGAGAGAGAGGCAGACGAAGACAGGTACCGGCAGAGTCTGGTCTCAAGAGGAAAAATGGAATAGGGAGAGATGGAGAGTCTTAGAGAGGCGAGACTTCTGAGAGAGATTAGTGATTATGCGGCATTGCCGCTCTGTTTTGTTTTAGGTTTTTTCTTAAAAGTACATAATCTAATAGGTATAATTCTTTTTTAATGTATTGGGTACTGGATGTCACCCAACCCTGCCTTTGCGAAAATCCATGCAGGAAATTTTCTAACCCGCCCTGTAACTCGTACATTTTCGGGTATCCCGGTCTGATCTGAGTGGTTAAAGGGTCCCCGGTCCGGTTAGTTTTTTTGTCTTCCCTAGAAATATGATCACAACAAATTGGATCTGTACATAATCCATCTACTTCATAATTGATCAAGATATCTTACGGCTGGGCAAATTTTCCTTCTTTACCAGCCATTTGGATGTTCCCTCCTAAGGTTTCCTTTTATATGTTTCCAATGTGGGCAACAATTAGTATATTGATAGTCAGTCCTCTGAATACCTTTTCTGAACGATATTTGTTCCCTTTGCAGCTTTTGGCTTATTTAGTATTTTTTGAGGGTTAGTTGCACATGCATACATAGATGAATTGCCTACTTTCAAATGCATACAAACTAAACATCTCGTTTCAATGAAACATATTTGATTCCTCATGGTTCCCTCACCCCCAAAAAATCACCTGTATCAACAAAAATATATAAATGTTATTTTTGGGGGATTAATTACAGGTATACTGCTAATAGAGACGAGGGAGCGGATGATGTGGTAGTAAATGTTGATGAGCCAAAACTGCTAGGCTCTAAACCAAATTCTGATGAGAAGGTTTGCTTCTAACTTTTCAGTCTATGTCTTTGTACATTGCTCAATGAGTGCCTTGTTTGTTCTGGTGCATAAGCTGGTAATGCGTCATTTTCTCCTTACAGATTTTTTTGAAGAAAGGCCCTTATGGACTCTATGTACAGCTAGGGGAAAACAAGAAAGGATTCACACCCCAGAGGGCTTCTATACCCCAGGTATTCAATCTAATGTTGACTTTGGGACACTACTTCCTTCTATTTCTAGTGTAAGAGAGAAGTGAGAATTCTCCAAAATGCATCAAAATCTAGAATTCTAAAATGTTGTTAAGAAAAAGAATAATATTTTAGGTTTTTCTGGGTTGTTTTGCGTCCATATTGTTTCATCTTAGTTTTGCTTGGTCCGGGACTTCTTACTTTCTTCATAGTTATGATTGGTTAAAAAATTATACTTAATTCATGAACAGCAGTAAGGATAATTTAGTAACTAATTTGTTATGGATGTGTTCAGAATAAGGATGTGAATGAACTTACTCTTGAAGATGCTGTTACATTGTTGAGTTACCCTAAAAAACTTGTAAGTTTGTCTCTTGCAAAATTTAACATTTTCTGCCATAGTTTCTATTTGTATTGGATATCATTTTGTTAAATTGTCAGGGGAACCATCCAGTAGATGGGCAGCCTGTTGTGATCAAGCTTTCAAAGAATGGATTTATTAGTGTCAAGCATAGACGAAACATTGTCGAAATTCCAAAGGTATATGTTTTCATCCTTTTAGCATTTCTATGTTGAATGGTAGTTATGAAAGAGCATGCTGGGTTGAATGTTATTTCAACCATGATTCTATTTTCCCAAGAACATAAGAGTCAGAAGTAACAAATGCTCCCCAAATTATTCATAGAATATGTAAAACACGCATCCTGAATGTTCTTTCAAACATAATTCTGTTTTACCAGAACATAAAAGTCAGAAGTAATAAATGTCCCCTAAACAAATTATTCATAGAATATGTAAAACACGGATCCTGAATGTTATTTCAAACATGATTCTGTTTTACCAGAACATGAAAGTCAGAAGTAATAAATGTCCCCTAAACAAATCATTCATAGAATATGTAAAACAGGGATCCTGATTAGTGGGCAAAAATGCAAGTAAGAAGATAAAAGAACCGGCAAGCCACTTTCTATTTTCCTTCTTAAAATTTCCATGTAGTTATAATATTTGGCATTCACCTGCATGATTTAACTACTATAAATTAGGATTATTAAGTTATTCAACTCCTCAAAAGAGAAATTTATTCTTCAATTGATCGTTAGAAATAGACGACCTGCTTCTGCAAAGTGTTGTTGGAAAAGTATGTTGTAATTCCTCATGGACAATTTGCACATCATTCAAAAGCAATCAAACCCTTCGCATGATTTATTGGGATATATTCCTAATATTATATGAGACATCATATTGTTTGTGAAATAATAGTTATATTAGAATTGAGAATTGCACATCATTCAAAAGCAATCAAACCCTTCGCATGGTTTATTGGGATATATTCCTAAAGTTATATGAGACATCATACTGTGTGTGCAATAATAGTTATATTAGAATTGAGAACTAATACTAATTTCTCTGTTTTATTTGAATCGATCAAAGTGAGTTATTCAAATTGTTCATGCAGGACTTGAACCCGGATGATATCGCGATGGAGAAAGCAGTGCAACTCTTAGCTAGTCGGGAGGGAAAACGACGTAAACAGAAAGATAAGCTCAAAGTGGCGGTTGAGGCCATGTAGCTGTCGAATACACAACTTTTTTGGCTAAAGGCTAGATAGTTAGGTCTGCATTTCAGATTATTTTTGGCACTCGTATATAATAAATAGAGCAGAGCATTTGTTTTCGTGTAATATAGATAGATATATGCTAATACTACATTCAAATTCTCTGATTCTGAGTTGTAATTCTACTGTTTTATTCTTTAAAGAAAGTCAGATTTTTTTTTATTAGGGTTTAGGCAATGATAGCTATAATTAATTTCTTTGACATTGCAAATGAATTTTCAAGTTAAAGTTGGAAAAAAAGAAAATATCCTAGAAACTGTAATTTCTTTAACACCTTTAGTAGGATGCCAAATATCTTAGCCTAAGATTCTTGGGGTAAATGTAATCCGCACTTCTTTAACAATACACTGTTTACATTTATACTCTAACTAAACTTGATTTTTACTTAGCTAACTCTGTTGGATTAGTAGCAAAATCAATGCACGTGAGTTGCACATAACATGCTAAAATTTGAAATACTTGAAATTGCCCTTGAAAGAGGAAGGGGGCTACTGATTGTGAGGAAGAGTGATTGCGCGATAACGGTGACTTCTCTTTCGTTTGAAGCATAGGGAGACTGCCGATTTTAAAAGACATTTCATAAGCCATGGAATAACTTGTTTCATCTGTAGTGCTTTGATATTCTATTTTCATTGTTTCTTTTTTGTTTCAAGTTATATCCTTACATTTTGGGTTAGATATATTTTTTGCTGAAGAAAAGTAAGTTTGTAGTCACGCCATGGAGATTCTTACTAAAAGTCTTCTCAAGTGTGGCCAACGAACTCTCACCAAAGCAACAAAACAATGATGTAAGTGATCAAAATAGTTTTTGAAAAATAAAAACGAAAGGCACATTAGCTTGTAATATAGGGTTTCATGAAAAAGTTTTTTTTAGGCTCAGACAAACAATAACAACATTAATGTCATTCTAGGTAGTCATCTAGCCAAACAATCATAAAAAATTATGTGATCGTGCAAACATTCAAAATTCTAGGTTCTATTATGTAAGCAATCAACGACCCTACATATCGATAACTACCAACACGACAAATCTCAGGAGAAAGCAAGATAGAATATACAAAAATATAAAATAAAAATAAAAATAACTGTACGATAAATGCAAAATAAATACACACTTAGGGCTCAACAAAGCCAAAGACTCAAAAACTCGATTGTCGTGTGTACCTTGGGTACACACCACACTTAGGACTTGCAATAGGACCTAAGTACAAAAACAAGGAAAAAGACACAACTGTGGTGTGTACCCTTTGGACTCAAGAAAGTCCTGATACAACGACTCAAGAAAAAGAAATATATATATCCTAAATGCAACCTAATATATACACATCCTGAGGGTCAGGGTGAGGGGGAGGGACAGATGGTGAAGGGTGGCTGGGTGAGGCAAGGTTTGGACATGGGTCATGTTCGTGTCTGAGTACACGAATACCTCAGGTGGAGACACATCGGTCTCGTCTGCCCTAGGTACTCCTCTAGACGAGGAGGGTGGAAGAGGAGAGGGGCGAGAAGCTGCTGGAGTCGAAGACTCCGGAGGAATAGGAGACTGGGAAGGTTTTTTTTCCAAGAAACCTCTATCCTAACTTTCTCCTCACGACTAAGATGTCTAGATGATGTAGTACATACCTCGCCCGTGTCTTCATCAAGGAGGGTGGTTCCTCTTGCTCGGGGGCCCTTGTTCCTTGGTGGCCCCCTCTTGAACTGCCATGCCCTTCTCCGTTCGGGACGGAGGGGCTTTCCTAACTGGTGCATTACTTCTTCCCATTGCACTTGAAAATTATATAACATCACAAGTTAGTAAATAATTATACAAAATAAAAACTAATAAAAAAAAACAAGCTAACTTGAATATTTCTCAAGATTTTGCTCTAGGATCTCCATCCCGAGATCACTTATTAGCATATAATTAGTTTATAATACAATTACAAGCATGCATCTCACTATGTCAGTTATTCACAAAATCGAGAAATAAAAATAAAAAGTCTAGCATGCAATTGTACAATTATGTACACAAGAATAAGCCTATATACACTATACACAAGCATGCCCAACTTATATACAAGATCTATGTTAGCTTATTATACAAAAATTATCAAAAAAATAAATTCTAAAAATCGAAAATAAATCTCTAAAAGCTAAGCATGCAAGCATATAATAATCCTAAGCTAAGTCAGTACCAAAAAGTATTCACAAGAATAAGAATATACATAAATTTAAAAATATATTCTTTTACAAAAATTGCAAAAATTCGAGAAGAACACTTACTTGAGCTCCTTAATGTGTTAGATGAACAAATTCAAGCTCTTGTGCTCCAAACAAGCTTTAATGGAGGTTTTGAGACGTGGGTAAGAATTTGAAAATTTTGAAATCTCAGTTTTGGGGGTGAAAAATTGGTGGGTTTTGTAGAGGAGGGCGTGAGAAATCCGAATATCTAAAAATATTTAGATTTGCGTGAGTTTTGAGTGAGATATGGAAGGTCTAAGTTTTGGTGGCTATAGAGGTTATGGTAAGAAGAGTAGTAGAAGAAGAAGAAACGGGGAAGGAGAAGAGGGTAGGGTCGGTTAAATAGAAAGAGGGGAGGGGGTCCGAGACATGTGGCTAGAGGGGAGTGGAAGAGAAAACTAAAAAAAAAAAAAAAAAAAAAAAAATTTTTTTTCGTACCTGGAATCGCGCCTGCCGGGTTGGAGCCGGCAGGTGCACCCGACACCTTACCTTGGTGCCGCTTCCGTCCTCCCGTCCTCTCGGGTTGCCAGGTTGGACCCGACAGGTGCCACCCGGCACCCATCTTTTTTTCTTTCATTGCTCGCTTTCCGACCTCAGCCATGGGTTGCCAGGTCTAGCAGACCTGCTGGGTTGGACCCGGCAGGTTGACATGGCAACCTGCTGATTCCTTGCGTTTTCACCCTTTTTCGGTCTCGAGCTTCTCCACTTTTTCCAGTCTTCTCGAATCTGCACAATATACAAATGTAGAGCATTAGGCAAGCCAAAAATACTCTAAACTACAACACTCTAAAAAACCATTCAAGTAGATAAAATCGTGCTCATACCCGTTTCAGTTTACGAACCATCCTTACCAAAATAAATATAAAACATATAAAATTCATGGCATAGGCATTAAAATTTAACAAGTACTTGCACTAAAATAAAAACCGAAAATAAGTTTCATATTCACAAAACTTATGGGGTGCCTCCCAATGGGCGGGGTTTCTTTAACGTTTTTAGCTAGACGGGACTAAGCCTCTCGAGACTCAATCCGAGGAGGCCTCACCTCCTCCTTGCTCACCAACCAGCAAAATTAAGCATTTTAAGTCCTGACCAAGTCGGGAGAAAGCATGTTGCATAACATTCACATGGTTAAGCATAAAAATGTTTATGTCAAAATTACATGACCCACGCTCGAAAGCGCTTATCAAGTCAGCTCCGTACACGCAGGTATTTATCAATTTATTATCATTAAATTGTGCCCCTTTCGGGCATGATGCTAGAAGTAGAGATTCTCCGACTTCCTTATTCTGCTTCAGGATTGCCAAGATGTAACCCATTCCTTTTAGAGTTCTTTTTTATTCTTTAAGTGAATCCATCATCACTTGTACATGTGAATTAAACAAAAATTGAGTTAGGATGCATGGCAAATCATCATCTTTTTTAATTAAATTATAAGGCACATTAGTAATAACACCAATATTAGGCTTAAAAGCCTTTCCACACTTAGCATCACCCATCACATTATCATCATAAGCAACATCAATCAACCCATTTCCATCAAAACTCATGTTCTCATCATTAAAATCCGACCCCAAATCATAATTGGTTTCCTCCCCAATTTTGAAACAAGAACCAAACCCACTTGCACTACTAGTTCGATCAAACACACAAAATGTGATTTTCTAATCCCTGCATCTTATCGTTACATATCCTATTTCAACATCAATAAGCACACGAGTCATTCTTAGAAACGGTCTACCAAGAATAATAGACATGTTACGATCTTCCTCCATGTCCAAGATAATAAAGTCCATCGGAAAAATAAATTTCCCGACTATAATTTAGATATCCTCCATGACCCCACGAGGTCTAATAACGGAACGGTCCGCTAATTGGAGGGTGACATTTGTCGTAGGTGTTTCGGACCCTAAATCGAGTTTCTTATAAAAGGATTATGGCATCAAATTAATGTTTTCTCCTAAGTCACGAAGGGCTTTCGGTATGGGTAACTTTCCAATTTGACAAGGAATTGAACAATTACCCTGGTCTCGATACTTTTGGGGCAATTTGTTGAGAAATACTGCAGAGCACTCCTCGGCCAAGTGAATGGTTTCATTTTTCCCAATTTTTCTTTTTTTTTTTAGAAATTAAACTTTTCAAGAATTTACCATATGCAGACATTTCACGAATCACATCAAGAAAAGGAATATTAATTTCTCATTTTGCAAAAATATCCAAAAATCTTTTAAATTGTTCATCATGTTTATTTTACAAAGGCATGTGAAAGGGAGGTGTCGGAGTCCAAGCTTTTACCTCAACTTTGGACTTCTTTACATGTTTTGGAATTTTGGGGGTCTCTTTATCATGTAGGGTCTCTTGATGCTTTTCCTCGTCAACTTTCTTTTTTTCCTCATTCTTTTCAACTTTTCCTTCAGCCTTGGAGTCATCTTTATCTTCAAGAGGTTGCTCGACTCCTTCAGCTTCATCATTTCTAGTCACCCAAGATGGTGACTCCACAACTTTACCACTCCTAGTGGTAATCATACTCACATTATGCACATCAATAAAACGATCAACAAGTTCAGTAGGATAAACAACAATATTATTAACCTCAAAGTTGGATATGACATTAGCACTCTCTCTCATGTTCCTTTTAGTGTTGCTAGGAAGGGTCCTGGGAGCTCGAATGCTAGAGGATGACATATTGGTGAGAGTCCTTTTTAAGTTCTCAACATCTGCATCTCGCCTTAGGTTTTCCTCCTTCAGCTTCCGGGTATTTTCTCGTGATTCCCTCATGAATTGAACCAACATTTCTTCAAGGTTCACTTTCTTCTCTTATGGAGGATACAAGTTTTGTTGCCTTTGCTGAAAATTTCCTTGACCTTGTACTCCATTAGCTCGAGCATTGAACCCGGGAGGTGGCTGATCCTGATTCGCCCACCTAAAATTTGGGTGCATCGTCCTTGCATCTGGATGATAAAAATTGGAGTTAGGGTTATAAGGTCTTCTATTATTATTATTAATAAAATTTACTTCCTCTTGTTGTGCATTTTGATCATAGAAATGATCCACATGTCCTCTTTCCTCTGGCATGACCCGGGATGGTTGGGCAGTCAACTTCTCTAGCTGCTTGCTCATGACCTCCATTTGTTAGGATTGTGCTCTAGTCCAATGTAATAAGTTAATCTACATGTAATGTTTTATCATTTTTTGAATTAATAAAACAACATTATATTACTAATGTGTTGTAGTAATATATTAGATGTAATTTGATATATATCATTATGTATGTCATCACTAATAGTAGAACTAGCTATTAATGATGGTAATTTGATATGAGAATTTGGAAATTCGCAAGTTGATTTAATTAAATCAATTACGAATTAGCTAAACCAGTAATCGGTTTAGAGTAATTGGGACGGTCTAGCTAAGCCATTTAATTATAACCCAATCTAAATGAGTTTAATTAATGGACTCACCTAAGTGGGATTTAAGCCCATTTTTATTACAATTATAACTATAATTTAAATAAGAGGTTAATTAGGATTTGGAAAGTGGAAGATATTTGCATAAATCATATATTTGATTTCAGGAATAATCCTACACAAGTTTTCAACCCTAATTTTCGGCCACCACCCCTATTGCCACACCTCCCTCCCTCCCTCTCTCTCTCTCTCTCTCTCTCTCTCTCTCTCTCTCTCTCTCTCTCTCTCTCTCTCTCTCTCTCTCTCTCTCTCTCTCACTTGTTCTTCAATTGATTTTGCTATTTTCTCAAAACTAACTAGTAATTGGTTTTGTAGAAATCCTTCTAAAGGTGCGTTGCTTGTGTGGATACAACTAGAGATCACAAACAAAGCATATGTGATATTGGATTCGATTTTACAAGGTAAAATTCCAGATTTTAATTATATTATACTTGCTGAAAATTTTCACATGATGATCCATTCAAAGTTTTCTTGAATCCATGGTTAAACTCGCTTCCGCTATGCATGAGTTTAATTGTTTTGGACCCCATGGATTCCTTCACCATTTTGGCCGTCAATTTAGAAAGGCCGGTATTGTCACTACAAACACCTTTCTCATAGATTCGACCTAGTCAGAATGCCATTGAGCCGAATTTGACGCCATCTCGTTGATCACGTTGTAGCTCATCAGGGCTCTTGTTCAAGAAGTAGCCTTCAGCTGAGGCATCCAATAGAGCTTTATCCGCAAACCAGAGTAAAACAATTGTAAAATTTCCTAATTCTCAAAACCATGATGTGGAAAATTTCTCAAAATGTCATGTAACCGTTCCCAAGCTTTCACCATAGTCTCCAAGTCATCCTGCAAAAAATTGTAAGAGCTTGTTGTTGGGGTTCCCAATATCTCAAGGGCTGCGGAAACAAAAAAAATGAGAACCCACCACATGATCGCTTGCATAACAATAGATGAATCGAGAGGGAGTAGAAATTGAATCTTTTACCTCTCGTAGTCTCTACAGAATACTCCTGAACCGATCCAAGACAAGTCTTCCAACCCGTCCACTACGGATGCGCACACACCGAGCTCGACCTTCTTGAAACACGGATCTTCACGGAACTACTAGACCCTGAGAAAACCCGAAACCCGATTCTCTAGTTCCCGATGAGAGAAGCTAGAGAGAATATGGAGAAAGGTAGCAAATGTGCTCAAGAAGCTCAGCCATTTCCTCTCACGCGTCTTCAATTTATAGACTTGGGAAAAAAAGTTGGTCACTCCGCCACGGACCCCGCCACGGACCCGTGGTGTCACCGTGGCCACTCACAGACCCTGCCACGGTCTCGTGGCCACTTCCCGTGTCAATTTCTAGGGCGACCCAAGCCCGCCACAGCCACCGTCACGGCCCCGTGGCGAGAATTGTTCGTCGCCCGTGGCTAATGCTTGGCCACCACGGGCCCGTGTCCAAACCTAAGGGTTTGGCCACGGTCTGTGGCCCCTTTTGCCATTGACTCGGGCCCGTGGACCCTTGGACACGGTCTGAGGCTTTGGCCACGGTCCCATTGCCAAAACCACATGTTTTTTTCACGGACCGTGGCCCCTTTGCTATCCTAACCCATTTGGACCTCTTGAGTCCGATCGAGATGCTTCGGTCTTGCTACTGGTGTGTGACCCTGTAGGCCCATGACCCGCTGGCAGATCGGCGTTAGAACCCATCTCACCCGATCCATCACCACTGGTCTCTAGTAAGACATAGTGATTACCCAATGTCCACGAGTGTATCGATCGGTTCGATATCTCCTGTCTGTCATCTGTATCACTAACCATTTGTTTGCTTTAAGGCGTATGAGATCGTATGAGGCATAGTATTGTCATCCTCATCTATTCTATCTAGTTCATCGAATTTCGAGTTGACTGATACGTATTGGTGCGGCTGCATACTTCATCAGTCACACTCATCAAGGGGCCCTGAACCATACCCTTCACCACGTCTCACTGTGGGGAAACAAATCCCTTCGGACGCAACATGCGCTCACACTACAGTCCGTCCAATGGCCAACGATGTCCGTTATGGCTGCTCTGTTACAGACAACGTTGGGACATGTCAAACCAATGGAGTGACGTGCATGTGAGCCACTCGCTCCAAGGTATTAAGGCAGTGATCACACGACGACAAATTATGCTTTGGTGACTTAATCTATGCGCCATACTCCTCCGCGGGTCATCCGATATCGTCTCCCAGACGATATCCGTATTATGACTCTATATCTTGATCAGCAGAGCGTGATCGTAAGTTATCCTCACGCTAGTCACTTATGTATAAGTATTCGACTAGGGATCCATCAAGCATAACTTCATAATATCTAAAGGTTCTGATGTCCTCGTGTAAACACTGACGAATTTAGATGAAATTATCGCTTGATACATTATTACAACACAATAATAATGTAAATGCCTCTTTTATTGCTTACAAGAAGATAAAATATTACATGGTAAAGACTTGGACTAGGGAACTGGATCCTACAATCTCCCACTTGCCCTTACCTCCAATCTAAAACCCATCGTAAACACGTTGACCTTACATGGTCAATGGATCGGCTGCATCATCTTTTGTCGCAATCTTACAAATCCTCATTTCATCTTGATCGATGAATTCTCAAATATCGACGAACTCTCAAATCAAGTGAAACCGCCGCAGTGCATATTTGGATCGTGCATGCGCCCTAGGCTCATCAGCATGTGCTATGGCCCTAGTGTTGGCGTAGTACAAGTTCACCGGTGTGGACGGGTTTTTAATTACATCCAGTCCGGCCATGAACTTTCGGATCCTTATAGCCCCTTTCGCCGCCTCTTAAGTAGCTATTTACTTAGCTTCTGCTGTAGAACCAACAACGGTTGGCTACTTTCAACTCTTCCAATTAGGTAAAGCCCCACCGTTAAGCAGAAACACATACCCAGACTGACCTCGCGTGTCATCCAGATCAGTCTGAGAACTGGCGTCAACGTATCCCGTCACCTCCAGTTTCTCATTTCCAACCCTGTAGACCAGCAATGTGTCCTATGTCCTCTTTAGGTACATCAAGATCGTCTATACTGCTGTCCAGTGGCTCACGTCAGGGTTAGACTATAATCTGCCTACGTAGAATAGGGCATACGAGATATCATATCTAATGCAGATGCATAGGGGATCTCACTCATGTACTGCAACTCATCAGCCGTCGTGCGACGCTGAGTCTTGCTGAGGTTTATGCCATCTCAAATGGAAAGAATCCCTTCTTGGATTTGTGCATCGCAAATCTCTAAGTGCTTTGACTTTACCCAAGTATCCTCCTCGAGCGATCTCGATAAACTCTTGATCCCCAGGATATACGCGGCCTCGTATCGGTCCTTCATCACGAAACACTTCCCCAGGCAAGTGTGAGGTTTTGGAGCGTTCTAGATCGTCGAGATAGCGGAAGCAATATAACAAAATCTACTCCAAACCTTATCCAAGAACATAAACCATTAAATCCCAAAGCAAAATCTATTCCGCAAGATGTTTACCTTTAAGTCTTTGTTGAATCGATTAAAGAAGAACTTTCAGATCTTCTTCTCTAAAGCAAGTCCACACCAAGGGGATGATCTTGATGATCCTTCACTTAATTGCCTACTAGAACAATTAAATGAAGAACAAGAGAGCAAGGTGGCCGGCCAAGCAAGAGAGAGAAAGAGAGAGAATTGTGAGTTGTGTGATTATTTGATTAATGAATTAATGTCTTGTGTTTCAATTCATCATCCAACTCACAAGTATGGGTCAAAAGTGATTGGTATGGGCTTAAAGGTGCTTTAACCCATACCCCTTAAATCACTCACCTCTTAATCCACAATCCCCAACTAAGCATGGTGTTGTGTGGCCCCCACACATGGACCCACCATGTGGGCCGACCAAGAGGGCTTATTGGGCCCTTGTTTGGGCCGGCCATGAGACCTCATGGGCCGAGCCCAAAGGGCTCGCCCATGTGGTTTCGTGCCGTGTCCAAAAGTCGCCCGACCCTTTTTGTCGTTACTTATCAAATAAAGTCCGACGCGACATCGACGAAAAAAACTCAGTTTACTCGATTCGCTAATTATTCTCTCAAACCGAACCCATGGCACAAAACCTCCAGTTTTGTCCATGTATTTCTCCTCATGAAACGTTAAGGTTTCCTTGTCTCAAGTTATCCATCTTGAATGTGTGTGACCCTCTAGGCTCATGCCACCGTTGGCAGATCGGCGCAAAAGATCGCTCTTGTCCGATCCATCATAAGTGGTCTCTAGTAAGACGTTATGATTACCCAAGGTGCATGATGATCGATGATTTTACTTAACCTTGTGCGTACAAGTCACTATCCTATTATCTCTAGATATCCCGATTGATCACAAGGCATAGAGTCGTCACCCTTGTTTAATCAATCATTGTTACTTGATATGTGAGATGGCTGAGAACTGATAACCCGTATAACCGGCATGGCCATGCTCTTACTCTCAGTCAGTCTCGATGAAGAGGCCTTTTAACGGATATCTTTCCCTTACCGTAGTATGAGGGATAAATCCCTTAGCCGTCTTTCGTGTCAATCATGCAACCCGTTCCGCCACCCAATCATGCCCGTTATTGCAATCCTGTTACAGAAAGCGTTAGGCGCAAGTTAAAGCCGCACGTTCATTGCATAGTGATCACAAAGACTCCTCGGTCTAAGGATATCGTGACAAGCTATCGCATTTGAATATGTTCATGGCTTAATCTATGAAAACCCTATTCAAAGCGGGTCGTCCGATATCAATCACCTCATGATATCTATGATATGATTCCGGGATCCCTCATCCCTATGACAAGTAGAACTACGTCATTAAGAACCATCCTCATACTGGTCGCTAAGCATATTTTGACCAGGGACTTGTTAAGTGTGATCCGTACAGATTTATGGTTCTACTACTTTAGTGGTCATAAATCAGATCATGCTTAACATATTACTTCAACACATAAGTAATACAAAGCCGTTTTATATATATTACAATTATGATAATGTACATAGACGTTTAAAGGCTAATAGCAATTGGACTAGGGCACAAAATGTGATCAATCTCCCACTTGCCCCTAGTTCCAATCTAAGTCCTAGTCTATACCCATTGACCTAACATGTTTATCATGTTTTGCTTGTGGAAGAGCCTTGGTCAAGGGGTCGATTGTGTTATCATCAGTTGCAACGTAGTGGATCTTCACGTCACCTCTAGCAACAATGTCGCAGATGATGTGATACTTTCTAAGTACATGTTTGGATCTGTCATGTGCCATGGGTTCCTTAGCTTGCGCAATAGCCCCGGTGTTGTCACAATATAAGTCTACTGGGTTAGATGGGTTTTTAATTACACCTAACCCAGTCATGAAACTCCTGATCCATACAGCCTCTTTTGCCGCTTCAGATGCGGCAATGTACTCAGCTTCGGTCGTAGAGTCGGCAATGGTGTCCTGCTTCTTGCTTTTCCAGCTGAATGCTCCACCGTTCAACGTAAACACATATCCGAACTGACTCTTAAAGTCATTGGGGTCTGTCTGGAAACTAGCGTTGACATATCCCTTGACGACTAGATTATCATTTCTTCCCCCGTATACAAGAAAAGCGTTTTTGGTTTTTCTCAAATATTTGAGAATCGCCTTAACGGCCATCCAGTGTGCCTCACCGGATTTGGATTGATGTCTACTGGTACAGCTTAGGGCAAACGAGACATCCGGTCTCGTACATATCATGGCATACATTATGGACCCTATAGCCCAAGCATATGGGATCTCATTCATTCTTGCTAGCTCTGCAGGTGTCTCAGCACACTGCTTCTTGCTAAGCTTCACGCCATGACGCATGGGCAGCAATCCTTTCTTTGAATCTTGCATTGAGAATCGTCTCAACACTTTGTCTATGTAGGTGCTTTGACTTAAGCCCAAGACCCGCTTGGCACGGTCTCTATATATCTTGATCCCCAAGATGTAAGAGGCCTCGCCTAAGTCCTTCATTGCGAAACACTCACCTAACCAAGTCTTCATTAAGAGCAAGGTAGGGATGTCGTTTCCAATGAGCAGTATGTCATCAACATAAAGCACCAAGAAGACTACATTGCTCCCATCTGCCTTTTTATATACGCAAAGTTCATCATCGTTCTTGACGAAGCCAAACTGTTTCACAACTTCATCAAAACGCTGATTCCAACTCCGAGATGCTTGCTTCAAATAATAGATTGATTTGAGCAACTTGCAATATCTCCCGTTGAGGAACCCTCATGCTGGGATATATAAACGTCCTCAGCTAACCTCCCATTGAGGAAGGCGGTTTTGACGTCCATTTGCCATATCTCATAGTTATGATACGCTGCTACGGCAAGTAGAATGCGGATAGATTTGACCATAGCTACTGGAGAAAAGGTCTCTTCATAGTCAATTCCGTGGATTTGCCTATAACCTTTTGCTACCAGTCTTGCTTTATAGGTCTGAGGTTTGCCATCCATGTCTATCTTTATTTTAAAGATCCATTTACACCATATGACTTTTACGTCAGGGGTATGTTCCACCAAGTCCCACACTTGATTATCTGACATGGATTTCATTTCTTCCCTCATGGCTTCCAGCCATCTCTTAGAGTCGGTTCCGTCCTAGGCCTCTCGAAAGGTAGCCGGATCATTGTCCACTAATACTAAATCATCACCTCCAGTTACTAGGAAACCGTATCTGACAGGTGCATGACTTATCATTTCAGACCGCCTCGGACCGTCCTCATTAACTGTAGCTATTTGTTCTTGCTCAACCACCACTTCTGGCTCTACTTCTTCTAGTGGGTCGTCTAGTGGTTCCCGAGTCACCATCTCATCTAGAACTTCATCAAGATGAACAGCCATCCCACTGAATGTCTTGGAAATGAATTCCTTTTCCAAGAATGTCCCACCTCGAGCGACAAAAACTTTATTTTCGCTCGGTTTGTAGAAGTAGTATCCTTTTGTTTCTTTTGGATATTAGACGAAAGTGCACTTATCTGATCTCGGTTCGAGCTTGGTTGAAGGCAACCGTTTTACATAAGCCTCGCAACCCCAGATTTTTAGGAAGGACAAAACGGGTTCATTCCCGTACCATTTCTCGAATGATGTCCCTTCCACTGCTTTCGACGGAGCCCTGTTAATTATGAATGCGGCCGTTTGCAGAGCATAACGCCAGAAGGAGATCGGGAGATCAGTGAGACTTAACATCGATTTAACCATATCCAACAATGTCCGATTCCTCCGCTCGGACACACCATTAAGTTGTGGTGTTCCTGGCGGAGTCCACTAAGATAGTATTCCACCTTCAGTAAGATAACTAAGAAACTCCTCGGATAAGTACTCTCCACCCCGATCAGAACGGAGTGCCTTGATACTCTTTCCGAGTTGGTTCTCTACTTCAGTCCTAAACTCCTTGAATTTATCAAAGGCTTCGGATTTATGTCTCATGAGATAGACTTAACCATATCTACTGAAATCGTCAGTAAATGTGACAAAGTAGCCTAAACCACCTCTGGCTGGTGTACTCATTGGTCCACATACGTCTGAATGTATTAGACCCAATAGATCATCTGCCCTTTCACCTAAACCAGTGAAGGGCGCTTTAGTCATCTTGCCCATTAAACAAGCTTCGCATCTATCAATCGTTTGGAATTCGAATTGACTTAGAAGTCCGCGCTTATGAAGCGCTGAGATGCGTTTCTCATTTATGTGACCTAGACAACAATGCCATATTAGAGTTTGGTCTAAATCATTAGCTTTAAACCTTTTAGCATTTATATTATAGAGCATGTTGGATCTCGAGTTGTGTATATTCAATATGTATAAACCTCCAACAGTGTGAGCATTGCCATAAAACATGTTGTTGCTCATAATATTAAAAAACTCGTTCTTAATATTAAAATAATAACCTTCCTTTTCAAGAAGAGAAATTGAAATAATATTCCTGCTGAAAGCAGGTACGCAAAACACATCATGAAGTTCAATTACAAGCCTACTGGGCAAAACAAGGTTAACAGAACCCACGGCAGTTGCGGCAACTCTGACGTTGTTCCCAACTCTTAGGTCCACCTCGCTTTCCCCCATATCTCTTCTACTGTGTAACACCTGTATATCCGCACAGACATGAGACTCAGCTCCAGTGTCTAGTACCCAAGTATTTATCGTAGAAAGATATAGCTCTAATGGAATACCTGATGAAGTAGCGGCCCCACCGCCCTTCTTCTGATCCTCCTTCAGCTGCTGACAGTCTTTCTTCCAATGACCAGGCTTTTGACAGTAGAAACAGACCGACTCCTTTGCCTTCCCCTTGCCTTTTACGTTCATGGAAGGTCTAGGAACAAATGGTCGTCTGGTCTTTCCTGCTAGGTGCATTGGGGTTTTACCCTTTCCACCACCAGCTTTGAAGCTGGATGCCTTCTTGACCATAAGAACACTTTTGGGCGAACTGCCCCTTATGCTCTTCTCGGCAGTCACTAGCATGCTGTGCAACTCTGACGCGGTCTTGTCCATGTCATGCACGTGATAGTTCATGACGAACCCACCATATGCATGAGGAAGGGATTGCAGAATAAAATTTGCAGCCATTTCCTTTTCCATAGACATACCGATACTAGTCATATGGTCGAAATATCCCTTCATATGTAGGACGTGTAGACCTACGGAGCTGCCTGCTGACATATTGCAGGCAATGAGTTCTCGGAGAACAGTGTATTTTTCAATACGTACTTTCTCTTTGAATATATCCTTGATCTGTGCAAACGTTGCAAACGGATCATGGGATAGCTCCATAAACTGCTTCTGGAGGTCCGCCTCCATGCAGCCTAGCATGACACACGCAACGTCGATAGAGTCGCTAAGGTGTTTCTGGTACGCATCCTTAATTACCCTCGTTGCGTTGGCAGCTGGCTCCACCGGGATAGCCTTATCAAGGACGTACTCCCTGCGTTCCAACTTTAACACAAGTCGTAAATTCCTGTCCCAGTCCAGATAATTTGTCCCATTGAGTTTACACTTTTCGAGTCTAGTCCTCAACGACAAATTAGACGAGTTTGTTGAATTACTAGCCATTTCTACACGAAGAAAATAAATTTAATTAGAAAAGTTGAATAAATTTACGAAGATCCAAATTAAACACCAACCATCCGACTCTAAGGTTTAGAATCTTTAAACCAAGATCCCTTACTTCATTTGAAGTATGCTAAGGCGCACCGCTCCAATTGACTTATTTAGGTAGGACGTCCGTCCAATTACAACCCGTGTAACTCTTGGTCAAGGTATGTGTATAAAACACATGGCTTACCCTTCCGATGCCCCAGCTCGACCTCAGGCCAAGAATCGTGGTCGAGTCAACAAACCTTCACTAACGAGTTAACTTTGTGCAGATGCTCCGCTAAGGCGCACGACATACCACAAAGTTTACCATTCCCATATATAACCCATTCGATCGATGCTCCACTAAGGCGCACGACACTGATAAAATGTTTTTACATGGGTTTGAATTTGGGTGGCATCTTACTTGACTCAAGTTATGTTGTAATTTGGTTGTGTTTAATAATTCGAAAGTATTTGGCACAATTACGAACCCGTCATCAACAACCCGTGTTGTGACGTTTTCTAATTGTATCACATACTATCTTCATTCGAACCCGTCATTTGCAACCCGTGCAAACACGTTTCAAATTTGAACTCATCCATCACAACCCGTGCGATGATGGTTCACAACGCTTTAAACATGCAAATAATTAAAGTCGATTTTAATCTTTGCAAGTGAGGTGATGGCTTATGAACTTATAAGCTAATCATGCAAGCATGTTATTAATTTAAATAATTCAAGCAAGCATTCATAAAGCGTTAAATATGCATTTTATAGCCAATCCTAATCTTAGGATTCTACGAGTCTTCACATCTTCTCGTCTTTCTCATTCGGGCTCCCACTAGTTCTTGGATTTCCTCCAAGACCGTCATTGTGCTCGATTTTCCATCCTTCTCGTCTTTGAGTAATAATTACAATTAATACTCGGTTCGTAGACCGGATAAAAAATAATTACACTTTATGGGCTACTAATGCATCATACATCTCTTCACATCATCCAACAAGTTATCACACAAACATGTTATCAAATAATATGCAATAATTCTGGTTTTAATTTTACCAAGTTGCTTGGTCGGGTTTATCGAAACTAGACCTTTTAAAAAAAAACGGTTTATCGAAACCGATTAAATTTTGAAAGTTTTCGAAATAATGGATCGCGGGTTCGTGCCATGGATCAAACACCATTCACGAACCAAGTCGGGCCAAGCCAATGGGCCGAGCCCAACATGACACGGCTCGGTTTGGGCCTTGGAAGGCCCAAACCGAGCTTTCCTCCACTCTCGGCCTCGGCCCAGAGTGAGGACGGCCCCGGTCACCGTCGGCCTCCCCGGCCTCCGGTGACCTCCGTCCGGTACCTTCGATCCGGCTCCCCAAGAGTCTCTTCTCGGACCCGACAAATCCAATAATATCCGAAAAATTCCAAATTCAATATATTTTTAAAAATAACATATTTCATGCAAATATCCCAAAAAGCATTAAAATCATATTATCAACAATTTTGGCATGCAAATATTCACAAAACCGAAACAAATTCAACAAGACAAAGATTAAGAGGGTAACCACGCTCTGATACCACTATGAGGTTTTGGAGCGTTCTAGATCGTTGAGATAGCGGAAGCATTATAACAAAATCTACTCCAAACCTTGTCCAAGAACATAAACCATTAAATCCTAAAGCAAAATCTATTCCACAAGATGTTTACCTTTAAGTCTTTGTTGAATCGATTTAAGAAGAACTTTCGGATCTTCTTCTCTAAAGCAAGTCCACACCAAGGGGATGATCTTGATGATCCTTCACTTAATTGCCTACTAGAACAATTAAATGAAGAACAAGAGAGCAAGATGAAGAGGAGGAGCAAGGTGGCCGGCCAAGCAAGAGAGAGAGAGAGAATTGTGAGTTGTGTGATTATTTGATTAATGAATTAATGTCTTGTGTTTCAATTCATCATCCAACTCACAAGTATGGGTCAAAAGTGATTGGTATGGGCTTAAAGGTGCTTTAACCCATATCCCTTAAATCACTCACCTCTTAATCCACAATCACCAACTAAGCATGGTGTTGTGTGGCCCCCACACATGGACCCACCATGTGGGCCGGCCAAGAGGGCTTATTGGGCCCTTATTGGGCCGGCCATGAGACCTCATGTGCCGAGCCCAAAGGGCTCGCCCATGTGGTTTCGTGCCGTGTCCAAAAGTCGCTCGACCCTTTTTGTCGTTACTTATCAAACCGACGCGACATCGACGAAAAAACTCAGTTTTCTCGATTCGTTAATTATTCTCTCAAACCGAACCCATGGCACAAAACCTCTAGTTTTTTCCAGGTATTGCTCCTCAAGAAACGTTAAGGTTTCCTTGTCTCAAGTTATCCATCTTGAATGTGTGTGACCCTCTAGGCTCATGCCACCGTTGGCAGATCGGCGCAAAAGATCGCTCTTGTCCGATCCATCATAAGTGGTCTCTAGTAAGACGTTATGATTACCCAAGGTGCATGACGATCGATGATTCAACTTAACCTTGTGCGTACAAGTCACTATCCTATTATCTCTAGATATCTCGATTGATCACAAGGCATAGAGTCGACACCCTTGTTTAATCAATCATTGTTACTTGATATGTGAGATGGCTGAGAATTGATAACCCGTATCACCGGCATGGCCATGCTCTTACTCTCAGTCAGTCTCGATCAAGAGGCCTTTTAACGTATATCTTTCCCATACCGTAGTATGAGGGATAAATCCCTTAGCCGTCTTTCGTGTCACTCATGCAACCCGTTCCGCCACCCAATCATGCCCGTTACTGCAATCATGTTACAGAAAGCGTTAGGCGCAAGTTAAAGCTGCACGTTCATTGCATAGTGATCACAAAGACTCCTCGGTCTAAGGATATCGTGACAAGCTATCGCATTTGAATATGTTCATGGCTTAATCTATGAAAACACTATTCAAAGCGGGTCGTCCGATATCAATCACCTCATGATATCTATGATATGATTCTGGGATCCCTCATCCCTATGAAAAGTAGAACTACGTCATTAAGAACTGTCCTCATACTGGTCGCTAAGCATATTTTGACCAGGGACTTGTTCAGTGTGATCCGTACAGATTTATGGTTCTACTACTTTAGTGGTCATAAATCAGATCATGCTTAACATATTACTTCAACACATAAGTAATACAAAGCCGTTTTATATATATTACAAACGATGATAATGTACATAGACGTTTATCGGCTAATAGCAATTGGACTAGGGCACAAAATGCTATCAGCAAGCTTTTGTGGCTTCAGGGGATGTCGTTTCTGATAAGGAGTATGTCATCAACATATAGCACTAGGAATACGACTACACTTCCATTTGCCCTCTTGTACACACAAGGTTCATCTTCATTTTGCATGAAACCAATGGTTTCATCGAAATGAAGATTTCAACTCTGAGAAGCCTACTTCAATCCACGAATGGACTTCTGCAGCTTACAAATCGTTCCAGCATTCTTTGGTTCGACAAAACCTTGAGGCTACGTTACACAAACGTACTCATCTAACTTCCCGTCAAGGGATGTGGTTTTGACATCCAAATGCCACATCACTCAGATATGCAGATGCAGTGAGTAGAATGTGGATTGATTTGACCAGGGCCACTGGCTAGACAATCCCATCACAATCCATACCTTGGATTTGAATGAAACTTTTCGCACCCAGTCTAGCCTTACTGGTCTGAGGAACTCCATCCATGTCATGTTTGTTGGCGTGCGGACCAGAACTTGTTTGGAGAGAGCTGATGCTTCTGCGCCCCAAATAAGAACTGTCCACCTCTTCTAACTTCACTACCACGAACGCGCTACTAAGGCACATGAAGATCGTGGTAACAAAAGTTTCGTCGACTGTCATTCTTGATCTTAAAGATCCATTTGCAACCGATGATCTTAACACCAAGGGTTGTAACCACCAAGTTCCTAACTTGGTTGTCATGCATGGACTTCATCTCCTCCTTCATGGCGCTTAACCACTTCTCAGAATTAGAACTCTCTATGGCTTCTCGAAAGGATGTCGGATCTTCAAAATCCACAATCTCCAAGTCACCACCCTCAGTTACCATAACTTATCTGACGGGTGTCTGACGAGGCCTTTTAGAACGCCGTGGGGATTCAGGAAGTATGTTGGGCACCGCATGTGCCTCTTGTTCCAGCTCAGGCTCTACCTTTACATTGTCAAGTGGTGAATTCCGAATTTCTTCAGGATTTCTCAGTACTCTTGCCATAGCTTGAACTTCTTCGAGATGCACATTTCTCCCACTTTCTATTTTGGAGAGTAATTCCATCTCTAAACAGACACCTTTTCGAGCAACAAATACTTTGTTCTCGTCGGGTTGTAGGGGTAGTATCCAATAGTCTCTTTTGGATATCCTACGAAGATACTTTTGGCAAATCGTGGTTCGAGCTTGTCCGTCACAAAGCGCTTGACATAAGCCTCGCAACCCCATATCTCCATGAATGACAACTTGGGATTTATGAGTCCATCAATTCTTGACATGTGGACCAGAACTTGAATGGAGAGAGCCAATGCTTCAACGCCCCAAAAAAAACTGTCTACCCCACAACTGACACTGGAAATGAGCTCGTCAAGTACACATTCCTTCCTCTCGTGTTACACTCCCAGTCGAGGAAGTTCGTTCCACTAAGTTTCTCCTTTACCAGGATCGACCTTAGTGACAATGTGTGTGTTTGGCTTGTTGCCTTTGTCTACACAGATGGATAAATTCAAGTTAGACTCTGAATTTATCTATGAAGATTTGTTGCAAAACCTTGACCATTTTGATTCTTGGCAAGAATCAAGAACCAAGACCCTTGATTCACCCTCTTGAAGTGAGCATGAGCTCAACGCTTCAATTAGGTTATGTAGGTAGGATCACTTTCTAATCACATAAAATGTGACTCTCTGCCAGAACACATGTACAAAGTACATCAGCATTGTTCTGTCTAATGCTCTGGGTCGACGCAGTCGAAGACATGTGGACCAGAACTTGATTGGAGAGTGCGTGGGCACTTCGCCCCAATAAAAAATCTCCACACTCTACGATTGCTTCCACGAACACTCTGGGAGGGCAGATCAACGTTCGTGGCCCAATTGAGTCTACCAAAATTTGACATGTGATCCAGAACTTGAATGGAGAGTGCGTGGGCACTTCGCTCCAAACACAATTGTCCACCTCTTCTAGCTTTGCTTCCACGAACGCTTTGCTTAAGCACACGTCGTTCGCGGTCTCGCAGTTTCGTTGAGTGTCAAAATTGGATAGCATCATCGCATGACTCAATTTCATTGCAATATGTTCAATTTTTGCGAGACATGCACCTAATACATTCTCTACATGACAACTGTCCATCCGTACTTGGTACGATGATAAGTTTCACTTAGTTTTGTATGTCCGAGTTTACGTTATTTGACCAATTTCAGACATGCAAAACATATGTCTGTTTAAACTAATCATGCTCTTATGCATATAAATCAAAAATACAGTACTAATCATGCAATTCTAAAAAACATAATATAAACATGTATAGCCTAGGCCCATATCTAGGTTCGATCTTTAAGGGGCCGGTCCATAAAGATCGGGGTCACATCCTAAGAGTGAAGATTACAACTATACAAGTCTTCTTCATCCTTGGCGACACTCCCACTGGCTCCTTGACGTCTCCACGACTCAACCCCAGCTCCAAGACTCCCAACGTGCCATCTCCGGGAAGTGTGTATACATAAAATATCAACGGCTCACAGGTCGGGTATAAATATAATACAATCCAAAACTTTAAGATGGCACAAACCGCCATTTTATATTTACAAATCAAATGCAATATAAACGGTCTAGTCTTGACGGGATTTAGCTATACATCATGTGATCTAAATTATGCATGTTGCATTATATCATGTTATCAAACATATATGTTGTCACACAATACATGTTATCAATCACATCAAATCATATTTTAATCTTTATGATTTTAGTGTATCGTTCTCACTTGGCACTCGAAAGTCTCGATCTCGAAATCCTAAACCGAGACTCCCGCGTTTTCCCATGAAAACTGGGAATCGATCCTTCGATCCAATCGCAAGGACCCGGCCCTGCCGCCGGTCGATGTAATCACTTCATCAACCGGTATGTTGAAACTCTAGTATATCGAGCAAAACCCTAATAGGTCATTGGGCGATACAAAAAGTTCAACATAATGTGCCAACGACGCACCGAAGTATGTTGAACGACACAACTGTGCGGTCCTACGGTTTTTCTGGTCATCAATCCCGTGGAAACACGAGACCGTACTTTGTCTCGAAGGAAAAATAGTTTTCGATATTATATATACTCGATGAAAACAAATTTAACTATATCGATGATCGAGTATATTCATGGCATTAAAGCAATAAAATAACCCAACTCGAAATCTTGATTTTCCTTAGGTCGAAATTTTGATTCGGCGAGAAAATTTTGCGTTTCCCGAGACCGATTCATGACCCGATCCATCACCAGTGGCCTCTAGTAAGACATAGTGATTACCCAATGTCCACGAGTGTATCGATCGGTTCGATATCTCCTGTCTGTCATCTGTATCACTAACCCTTTGTTTGCTTTAAGGTGTATGAGATCGTATGAGTCATGGTATTGTCATCCTCATGTATTCGATCTAGTTCTTCGAATTCCAAGTTGACTGATACGTATTGGTACAGCCGCACACTTCATCAGTTACACTCATCAAGGGGCCCTGAACGATACCCTTCACCACATCTCACCGTGGGGAAACAAATCCCTTCGGACGCAACGTGCGCTCCCACTACAGTCCGTCCAATGGCCAACTATGTCCGTTATGGCTGCCCTGTTACAGACAGCGTTGGGACTTGTCAAATCAATGGAGTGACGTACACGTGGGCCACTCGCTCCAAGGTATTAAGGCAGTGATCACACGATGACGGAGTATACGTTGGTGGCTTAATCTATGCTCCATACTCCTCCGCGGGTCATCCGATATCATCTCCCAGACGATATCCGTAATATGACTCTACATCTTGATCAGCAGAGCATGATCGTTAGTCATCCTCACGCTAGTCACTTATGTATAAGTATTCGACTAGGGATTCATCAAGCATAACTTCATAATATCTAAAGGTTCTGCCGTCCTCATGTAAACACTGACAACTTTAGATTAAATTATCGCTTGATACATTATTACAACACAATAATAATGTAAGTGTCTGTTTTATTGCTTAATAGAAGATAAGAGATACATGGTAAAGACCTTGACTAGGGCACTGGATCCTACACTTGTGCCCTAGTCCAAGTCTTTTCTATGTAATCTTCTGTTTAGCAATGTATGGCATTTACATTATTATTATGTTGTAGTAATGTGTCAAGCGATGATTTCTTCTAAAGTCATTAGTGTGTCATCACAGATAGTAGAGCCTTTAGATACTATGAAATCATGCTTGACGGATCCTAGTCGAATACTTATACATAAGTGACTAGCGTGAGGATGACTTACGATCATGTTTTGCTGATAAAGATGTAGAGTCATATCACGGATATCGTCTGCGAGACAAGATCAGATGACCCGACTTGGAGTGGATGAATGGTTGGCTTGCTCTCTAAGATGCCTACATGATCTTTGATAACATGATGTTTTCCACATGATGTATAGCTAAGCCCTCTAGACTTGTATTTTAATTTCGGTTTTGCAACCTGCGTGTTGCTAAGTTTTAGGTTGTAGTAAATACGGCATGCGTGTCGTGATTTGTAATTTAATTATTTTATTTAAATTTGTAATCACAAAGACCGACGCAAGAAACAAGTCAAGAGGAAGACTGGAAGTTTGGAGGAGGCTCGAAGCCAGTGGGAGTCCACAAGAATGGAGAAAGTCTGGACCTTGAAGACCAAGTGTTTAGGATCAGTTTTGCTAGATTTTTAAGAACTTAAGATGGGCTTAGTTATGCATAATTTACTGTTACATTTATATGTATGAATGTATGATAATTTAATGTAATAAACCGGTATGCAAAGATTAAAAAAACCGGTATTTAATCAGAATTGCATGTAACCTGCTAAGGGACCATCTTTGCATGAATTTACAATTGGTGATACCAGATTAAGATTGTATCGATATACAATCAGACAGTAATAATTCACCTAAACGCAAATAATTACATGTCAAGCGTGATACCATCCAGGTTTGGGTACTCAAAAGGGCTTTGAGCCTATGGATGTCGATAAGCCTCCGCGTAACATTCATAGAGGAGAAGTCTGGATGAGATGGGCAGTTCTATGTGGGTACGTGCGCCTCCGTGTAGTAGCCACATTAGTTCTGTTCATAATTCAAGCTTGGTAGACTTGTCTACGATTGTCAGTTAGGGCTGACCTAGGGTATCAGTATAGGGTATGTTGTGTACTTTTAGTACAAACCCTAGCCAGGAACTACATAGTCTTGTAGATGGATGTATTCCTACTTTGATACTCTCAATTGGAGCAGTGAGCCTCCGTTCACTTCAATTGAGGGTATGATAGGATACTGGTTCAGATTCTAATGTTAGAATCAGACAAGTCTTTTATAAATGAATCTCCAACTTGAATTTTAATTAATTTTACCATGTAGAACTAAAAGGAAAACACAACATAAAGGAGTAATAGCGCACTGAGAGTCCAGATTGAGGACAGACTCAAGGGTATGAATTACTCAGATTGGAATAGAAACTTGAGGCTTGTACTCAAGCATGAATGCAAGTAATATATCCTTACCAAGGAACCTCCTGCTGAGCCACCGATGAACACCGTTAGGGCACTAAGGATACTTATCAAAGTTCCTTAGTAACCAAATCGACGTGTCATGCATTATGGTGGGCAGTAGGATGCCAGAGTTGCAGAAGCAGTTCAAGAACGTTTCAGATGACCCTCATACCTATAAGGCAGAGGTCAAGGAAATGTTCAAGGAGAAAGCCCGTGTCGAAAGATATGATACTTTCAGAGAACTTAACTCCTGTAAGCTTAAGGCTGAAGCCCTGTTAGTCTCCATGTCACGAAGATGAAATATCTTCAGGAACATCTAACCAGACTCGGTTTTGATGATCAAGTGAAAATGGCTGCGAAATTTATGTTGCAGTCACTTCCAGATACATTTAGTGATTTCGTAGCAAATTACTAAAACCCTTAATGGGCTTTAAGCCCGTTTAACTAAAACCAAATTAAACCCTTAATGGGCTTTAAGCCCGTTTAACTAAAACCAAATTAAACCCATTAAATTGATTCTAATTTCGGTTTAGATAAATCGGTTTAATTTCCTCAACTTGATTTCTTCAACCGTCTGGATAAAAACCATAAGCCAGAAATAAACCGAATCGTTTTCAATTTGACCAAATTGAAAACCTGATTCTCCCAATTTTCATCCATAATTATTTGTCATGTATCGTGCTTAATGCGTGTGACCCTCTAGGCTCACGAACAGTTGGCAGACTGGTAAAATTACTATTTTACCCTTTCCATCATAAGTGGTCTCTAACAAGACATTATGATTACCCAATGTTCGTGATTATCGATTATTCGACTTAACCTGTTATCGTACATGTCACTGTCCTTTTATCAAACCGATATCCAGATTGATCAATAGGAATAGAATGGTCATCCTAATTTATCAATCACTGTTTCTTGATATCTGAGATGACTGAAAACAGATACTAAGGTATCACCTGCACGGCCGTGCTATTCCTTCAGTCATAAACGGATATCTTTCTCATACCGAAGTATGAGTGATATATCCCTCAGTCGCCTTTCGAGTTCACTAGTGCAATAAATATCAAAGCCAATCGAAGCCGTTATATTTACCCTTTTACAGATAACGTTAGACTAGGTCAAAGTTAGGTATTCGTTACATAGTGTACACAAAGACTCCTTGGTCTTAGGATATAATGACAAGCTACGATTTGTGAGTATCTCATGACTGGATCTATGCAGCATACTGACAATCGGGTTGTCCGACATCATCGACCTGATGGTATTTATGATATAACTCCGGCACACACTTTGCCATGATCAGTAGCGCATGCTCACAAGAAGTTAGTCTCATACTGATCGCTTCAGAATAAGCTTAGCTGATCAGGGACTCATCAAATGTAATTCTTTCTGATCTACAGTTCTACTATTAGTGGTTACACACGTAATGACATAGATCAAATTACATTCGATATATTACTACAACACATTAGTAATATATGCTGATTTATTTATTCGGAAAGATGATAAAACATTACATCTGTAGATCACCAGTTGATCAAAGCCTCTATCGAAGCATAATAGGAAGTCTTCTCTATCTAACCGCAAGTCGACCCGACATTGCTTTCTCTGTGGGAGTCTGTGCTCGATATCAAGCCAATCCAAAAGTCAGTCACTTAGTTCAAGCCAAGAGGATCATAAGGTACATCTCGGGAACCTCTGAATTGGGTTTGCTATATTCCTTTGATACCTCTCCTACTCTTGTTGGATATTGTGATGCTGACTGGGCGGGAAGCACACCCGAACGAAGAAGTACCTCTGGAGGTTGTTTCTACTTGGGGAACAATCTTGTGTCTTGGTTCAGCAAAAAGTAAAATTGTATTGCTTTGTCTACAGCTGAGTCTGAATATATCGCAGCCGGAAGTAGCTGTACTCAGCTTCTTTGGATGAAACAAATGTTGGCAGAGTATGGAGTCAAGCAAGAAGTCATGACTTTGTTCTGTGACAACATCAGTGCAATCAATATCTCGAAAACCCAGTTCTACACAGCAAGACAAAGCATATTGATATCATGCATCACTTTATTCGAGAACTTGTAGAAGACAAGAAGATAAAGCTCGAGTACCTACCCACTAAGAAACAAGTCCCTGACATCTTCACAAAGGCGTTAGATGCTAACATGTTTGAAAGTCTAAGGTCATCCCTTGGACTTTGCTGTCTGGAGTAACCAGAATTCAAGACAGAAGAGAGGGAGCTTTTAGTTGATTTTGACTCTCTCTCTATCAGGACCAACCAGGGTCCACAAAATCAAGCCGGGCCCAAAATTCCTTTGTCAAAAGCCCAGTTGAATTTTTTTTAAAATTAAAAAAGGGAATGATTGAAAACTGACAACGAACCAATCAGCTCTCAATCCATTCAACTTCCACGCAGAAAAGGCTCTGCACATCCCCTCCACCTTCCCAAAACCGCTAGGGCACCACAAAAACCAAAAACAAATCTGCAAACTATAGCAGTTGTTTATTCTCTTAAAATCAATTCCGATCAAGCCCTCTGTCAAATGGTCAGTACCCGAAGTGGACGTGTACCATCTACCTCCAAGAAACTACGAGCAAAGATGAGGGCGAAAGTGATTGCCAAGAAGTTATCGGCCTCACAATCAACTACGAACAGATATGGAGTGAAGATTCGTGGAAGAAATCTCTCGGGGGAAGGTTCGGCGAGACCTCAGGATGCACCTATGGAGACAATCCTCACTGAAGAAAAGGACAACAGTGCACCCAAATCTGCTAACCTAGAGGAGGAAGGTTCTCACTCTTCTACGCCCTTACAAGGTAATCCTACTGCCTCTTCTGAAGTAGACCCTAATATGTCTGAAGAAGCTCGAGGAACTTCAGTTCCTGAGATTCATGTTGCTAGCTATGAGGATCGATCCAGCCCCCCAAGATCAACACCCGCACCAGAGAAGTCCCCACTAAACGAAACCACACAGAAAGCCGACAGTCCACTTGTCACCCAAGACAGTGATCCAAGGATGAATGAAGATACGGAAGTTATCCCAGAAGTTCCTCAACTTGTAGACGATCTTGTCAATGTAGAAGAAATAGATACCGCAGAGACCATGGAAGAAGAAGTTGTGCCTAAAAGGCTTGAGAAAAGGAGACAACCGAAGAGAAGGTTGATTGATGAAGAATAAGAACCACCAGTACCAAAAAGAAAAACCTTAGAGAAAGGAGGAGCATCTGCTCCTAAACCACTGAAGAAGTCTAGACGGAAGTCATTGACTTCGGTAACAACCTCTGTCCCAGAAGAAGAGGATTTAGAAGAAGAAGAAACTCGTGTCATACTTCCACGGGTCAAGAAATCGATGGGAGGTCTGAAATTTCCCAAAAATGTTCCAAAGGCTCCTACAGACAATGTCTCATTTCACTCAGTAGACAATGCCGTCAAGTTGCAATATGTGTACCAGCGCAACATCTACCCGGAGAGAGAGCTATCTACCGAAGCCCATGGAATCAACGCAATCGTAGAACTCCTCCGTGGCTCAGGCCTGACCAACACGGTCATCAACATCGGGCCGTTCTACCCAGTGCTGGTCAAGGAGTTCATTGTCAACCTCTCAAGCGAGTTTAATGACCCGGAAGATGCGGAGTACAGGAAGGTCTTTGTTCGGGGAGAATGCTTTGAGATATCTGCCACGACTATTAATGCTTATCTAGGCAGAGAGGACCCAGAAGTCACTCCAGAAGTCCCGCACTTGAACAAGTTGGCTTTTGAGATCACTGGAGGACGGAAGAAGGTCTGGCCCTTCAAGGACACCATTGCGGCCGCAGAGCTCACTGCCAAATATTCAATTCTGTACATCATTGGCCTGGCAAACTGGGCGCCCTCCACTCACGGGTCGAGCATCAAAACTGAACTAGCAAAGCTAATATACCAAATAGGTACGCAATCCCCTCTTGATTTTGGCTCATATGTCATTGAACATCTTGTCAAACATGCCAAATCATGTGCTGTCAAGCTGCCTATATTTGATAACTCTCACGAGGTCAAGCCTGCTGAGTATATGTTTGGATCTGTTTTGGAATCTGGGCTCTTGAGTAATAGCTACGGCACTTGTGTTGTCCCACAACATGCTTATCGGATCAGACGCTCGCGGCGTTGCATCTAATCCGATTAGAAAGCTTCTAATCCATACGGCCTCTTTAGTTGCTTTTGTTGCAATTATATACTCAGCCTCCGTTGTAGAGTTGGCAATTTTGGCTTGCTTAAAGCTTATCCAGCTGAAAGCGCCACAACTCAACACAAAATATATCCTGACAGAATTTTGAAGTCAACTGGATATGTCTGAAAACTAGCATCGATTTGTCCTTTGACTGCTAGTTCTCTATCTGTATCCCCATACACTAGGAATGCATCCTTGCTCCTCCTCAATTATTTGAGTATTGTTTCTACGTTTAAGTGTTGGCATAATTTTTTAGTGCAAAAGAAAGAAGTCAGTGCAACATGTTACACGACATGTGGAGCGACTGATTACGCCCCAGATTAGGAAAGTCTGAAGCTTTCCTATTTTAAACGCCGCTTGGAGCGAAAGAAGAATGACGTCACGAAGACTTGGAGCGCAAAAGAATGACGTCGACAAGCCAGGCGACTTCCAGCTGTCACTAACACGTCAGCAAAAGGTGGCAACTCTGCTTGCCTAATTTGTTCAGGAAGTCTGAAACTTCCTATTCCTAATCCGAGAAAGATTAGGAATGTGAGATGGTATAAAAAGCGTGAAGCTTCCCCATTAGCAGTCATCCGTTCTTGTTCTAAATTAGCTAAATTTCCCAGAGCTCTTAACCGTGCACCATTGGCGTGTTGAGAGGCTGATTAAGTTTGCTAGAACGGCTTTGCTCCGATCAAACATCAAGTCGCGAAGATTGAGTGCTTGATCGGTTAGGGTTCTTGTGTTCGTGATTGAAGATTCACAAATCCGTCAAAGAAGACTACGACACCGAGCATAGGCGCTTGCTCGAAGGGTGGAATTGAGAGGATCTCAAAGACATGGGGAGAGGACCTTGGTCGAGGTTGTTCACGGTGAGATCTATAGTAGCTTAGGAAAATAGCTTGTGTGATAGCTAGTTGGTGCTTGAAGTTGTACTATTGACTACCTTATAGTGAAAACCTTTCCACTGGCAAAGTACCCCCAGACGTAGGTGCGGAGTCACCGAACTGGATAATCATCTCTGGTGTCGTTATTATTGCTTGGTTGTTATTTACCACAATCTGCAATTTAGGCAAGTAGTCAATACACAAGTTACGACTTTGTGTTCGACTTCTTGACTCAACTACAATTCAGAATTTCAAGTATGACCTTTGACAGCAATCTAGTGTAATTGGCCGAAGTTAGATTGGAATCTGCTGGTATAGATTAGTGCAAACGAGACTTCCAGTCTCGTGCACATCCTAGCATACATGATGGATCTCACAGCCGAAGCATAAGGGATCTTACTCATCCTGCTCAGCTTATCAGGAGTTCTAGGACTCTGTAGCTCGCTGAGCTTAATGCCATGGCGCATGGGTATGTATCCTTTCTTAGAATCAAGCATTGAGAGTCTTCTCAACACTTTACCTATGTACATGTTCTGACTTAGCAACATGTTTTGACTTAGGCCCAAAATCCTTTTGGATTGATCTGTAGAGATCCTAATGCCTACATTAAATGTAGCATCACCTAAGTCCTTCATCGATAAGTACTTCCTTAACCAAGCTTTGGTGGCAAGGTCGGATGTCATTCCCGATGAATAAATACTAAGAATACAATATTACTGCCACTCGCTTTCTCATGTACGCAAGGCTCACATTTGTTTTTGATAAAGCCGAGTTCCCTTACAACTTTATCAAAATGAAGGTTCCAACTCCCTGAAGCTTGCTTCAATCCATAAATGGATCTTTGCAGCTTACATATCTTTCCGGGATTCTTTGGATCTACAAAACCCACAGTGGCTGTGAAGCCATATTCTGTCTGGAATATGACGAGATTTGTCAGACCTCCTTGGACCATCTGGAATTTCTTTAGGGACTGATTCTTCATCGGCGACCATCTGAGGCTCCAGAACTTCTACATCTTGCATAGCAGGCTCCTGAATTACTTCAGGCTGTTCTGTATCCTCTCGAATTTCTTCGAGATGCACGGGACTCCCACTAGCTTTTTTGGAAATAAAATATTTCTCCAAAAATACCCCTCCTCGAGCAACAAAGACTTTGTACTCGCTGGGTATGTAGAAGTTGTATCTCTTAGTTTCTTAAGGATACCTTACAAAGACACATTTGTCTGATTTGGATGCTTGCATCTCTGCTACCCAAATCTTTTAGGAAAAACATACTAGGATGTTTCCCACACCATATATGACTATGGTCCATTTCTTATTTGGCTACTACGCGAAGGCGCACACATCCAAATAGAACTGACCATCTCATCCCACTCCCTTTCCAATGAATACTACGAAGAGGCGCACACATCCACAATAATGGGAGACGTAATGAGTGTCATGTGGTGTACCTTCTATGACTCTAGTCCAGCTCTAATTTGGCTACTACGCGGAGGCGCACACATCCAAATAGAATTGATTACCTTATTCAGCTCGCATCCCAATGAATACTACGCGGAGGCGCACACATCCACAGTAATGGGAGACAGAATGATTGTCACAAGGTGTACTATCGTTGTCTTCATCGGAGCCCGATTCAAAATGAATGCGGCCGTTTCCAGAGTCAATTATTAGTTCAACTCTCCTCTGGCCTTAGTACTCATAGGTCCACATACGTCGGAATGTATTAGACTTAATAAGTCACTCGCCTTTCACATAAACCTGTGAAAGGTGCCTTTGTCGTTTTGCCCATTAGGCGAGACTTGCATCTTTCAGTTTGAGTGAATTCAAACGGACTTAAAAGTCCACACTTGTGAAGTGTAGAAATGCGTTTCTCGCTCATTAGGCAGGACTTGCATCTTTCAGTTTGAGTGAATTCAAACAGACATAAAGTCCACACTTGTGAAGTGTTGAAATGCGTTTCTTGCCTATGTGTCTTAAATGAGAATGCCAGATTATAACTTGGTTTAAATCATCAAATTTAAGGCTTTTCTTATTTCTGTCATAGCGATTAATCTTACCAACATAAATATCTAATCCTGAAGACGTGGATACCCACTCTTCTTCACATGATCCTTGTATTGCTTACAATCCCTTATTCCTGTGTACTGGCTCATTGCACTGATGGCAGATCTCCTCCATTTTGTCCTTAATCTTCACAGCAGCTTTGGGAGCTGCTTGAACTTTTTGACGCTTAGGGTGTCTAAACTGCCCTGCAAGGTGCTCAGGAGCCTTACCCTTACCCTGATCAGCTTTCTTGAAGCTGACCTTCTTGTTGACCATAAGGACCTCCTTGGTCTTGCCCTTGAGGTTCTTTTCAGTGGTCACAAGTATCCCATGAAGCTCTGTTAAGGACTTGTCCATGTCATGCATATTGTAATTTACTATGAAATCACTATATGTCTGGAAGTGACTGCAACATAAAATCTGCAGCCATTTCCACCTGATCATCAAAACCGAGTCTGGTTAGATGTTCCTGAAGACATTAAATCTTCGTGACATGGGGGCTAACAGGGCTCCATCCTTAAGTTTGCAGGAGTTAAGTTCTATGAAAGTATCATATCTTTCGACACGAGTTTTGTCCTTGAACATTTCCTTGACCTCTGCCTTACAGGTATGAGGGTCATCTGAAACGTTCCTGAACTGCTTCTGCAACTCTGGCATCCTACTGCCCACCATAATGCATGACATGTCGATTTGGTTACTAAGGAACTTTGATAAGTATCCTTAGTGCCCTAGCGGCGTTTAGCTGTGGCTCAGTAGGAGGTTCCTTGGTAAGGATATACTACTTGCGTTCATGCTTGAGAACAAGCCTCAAGTTTCTATTCCAATCTGAGTAATTCACGCCCTTGAGTCTGTCCTCAATCTGGACTCTCAGTACGCTATTACTCCTTTGTGTTGTGTTTGCCTTTTAGTTCTACATGGTAAAATTAATTAAAATTCAAGTTGGAGATTTAGTTATAAAACACTTGTCTGATTATAACATTAGAATCTGAACCAGGATCCTATCATACCCTCAATTGAAGTGAACGGAGGCTTACTGCTCCAATTGAGAGCATCAAGGTAGGAATACATCCATTTACAAAACCATGTAATTCCTGGCTAGGGTCTGTACTAAAAGTACACGACATACCCTATACTGATACCCTAGGTCAGCCCTAGCTGACAGTCGTAGACAAGTCTACCAAGCTTGAACTATGGATAGAACTAATGTGGCTACTACGCGGAGGCGCACGCACCCACACAGAACTACCCATCTCATCCAGACCTTTTCTCTATGAATGTTACGCGGAGGCGTACCGACATCCATAGGGTCAAAGCGCTTTTGAGTGCCCAAACTTGGACGCTATCACGCTTGACTTGTAATTATTTGCGTTTAAGTGAATTATAAAAGTCTGATTGCATATCGATACAATCTTAATCTGGAATCATCAATTGCAAATCCATGCAAAGATGATCCCTTAGCAGGTTACATGCGAGTTTGATTAAATTTCGATTTTAATCTCTGCATGTGGATGATAGCAAATCATACATAAACTTGTATATTTAAACTATCATAAATTCATATATTCAAACATATAAATGTAACGATAAAATATATGCATAGCTAAGCCCATCTTAAGTTCCTAAGAAACTAGCAAAATTGATCCTAAAGACATGGTCTTCAAGATCCAAACTTGCTTCATTCCCGTGAACTCCCACTGGCTTCGAGCCTCCTCCGATCCGAGTCTTCCTCTTGACTTGCTTCTTGTGTCGGTCTTCGTGATTACAAATTTAAATAAATAAAATGAAATACAAATCACGACATGCAGGCCGTATTTACTACAACCCAAAATTAAGCAATGCGCAGGTTGCTAAACCGAAATTAAAATGCAAATCTAGAGGGCTTAGCTAGCATCATGTGGAAAACACCATATTGTCAAAGATCATGTGAACATTCAACATGCTTATCAAACACACAAATTTTCCAAATTTTATCTTTCTTAAGTGTGGAAAAATTCTGGTTTATCGAAACCGGACGATTTAACTAATTAATTGAATTTTGAACTGGTTCTCGCTGGTTTATCGAAATCGAACCAAATCTGAAAATTATATTTTTTAGGGTTTCAAATTATTCTAGCGAACCAGCCGGCTCAGCTAGAATATGGTCCAGCCGAACCGGCTCAACCGAGGTCGCCCGCGAAGGCAACCATGGTGGCCCGTAAGGGCTGCCGAGGTCGCCCGCGGGGCTGACCTTGGTCGACCACGGGAACGACCATGGTAGCCCGCGAGGGCAGCCATGTTTGCCCCTAGGGCAGACCCTGGTCGCCCGCGAGGCAACCATGGTGGCCTGCGAGGGCTGCCATGGTCACCCGCATGGACAGACCGTGGTCGCCAGCGGCAGCGACCATGGTCGCCCGCTTGGGCTGCCATGGTCACCCGTAGGCGACCCTTGTCGGCCCTTGGTGCTGACCATGGTTTGCCCTAGGGCATTCCATGGTCCACCAAGGGTCTCGTCCCTGGTAAGCCATGGCTCGGCCATGGCTAACCCGAAACACCAAAAATAAACAATGGAGGAAAATGGAGGAAAAGAGGATCGGTCAAGTGAGGGAGAGAATGAGGGGGAGTTGTTGCCAATAGTTGCAGAAAAAGATGAAAGATATTTTGGAATTTTAATTTGAAAAAAAAAATTGAATTTCAAATTAATAATTGCATATCTATCCTTCATAAACTCCTATTTGCATTTGTTCCCATTCATAACTTAAATCCCTAAATGGGCTTTAAGCCCGTTTAACTAAAACCCAAATTAAACCCATTAACTTGAGTTCTAATTTCAGTTTAGACAAAACGGCTCAATTTCCTCGAATTGATTTCTTCAACAGTCTGGTTAAAACCTTAGGCCAGAAAACTACTGAATCGTTCTCAATTTTCATCCATAATTGTTGTCATGTATCGTGCTTAATGCGTGTGACCCTCTAGGCTCACGAACAATTGGCAGACTGGTAAAATTACTATTTTACCCTTTCCATCATAAGTGGTCTCTAGCAAGACATTATGATTATCCAATGTTCGTGATTATCAATTATTCGACTTAACCTGTTATCGTACATGTCACTGTCCTTTTATCAAACTGATATCCAGATTGATCAATAGGCATAGAATGGTCATCCTAATTTATCAATCACTGTTTCTTGATATGTGAGATGACTGAAAACTGATACTAAGGTATCACCTGCACAGCCATGCTATTCCTTCAGTCATACTCATCAAGTGGCCTAAACGGATATCTTTCTCATACCGAAGTATGAGTGATATATCCCTTAGACGCCTCTCAAGTTACTAGTGCAATAAATATCAAAGCCAATCAAAGCCTGTTATAGTTACCCTTTTACAGATAACGTTAGACTAGGTCAAACTTAGGTATTCGTTACATAGTGTACACAAAGACTCCTTGGTCTTAGGATATAATGACAAGCTACGATATGCGAGTATCTCATGACTGGATCTATGCAGCATACGCACTTTGCCATGATCAGTGGAGCATGATCACAAGGAGTTAGTCTCATACTGATCGCTTCAGAAGATGCTTAGCTGATCAGGGACTCATCAAATGTAATTCTTTCTGATCTACAGTTCTACTATTAGTGGTTACACACGTAATGTCATAGATCAAATTACATTCGATATATTACTACAACACATTAGTCATATATGCCGATTTATTTATTCGGAAAGATGATAAAACATTACATCTGTAGATCCCTTTTATATTGGACTGGCGCATAACTCTAACAATTAACGTTTGGAACCCATGGTGATCTCTTTCAGTTATATCAGAGCATGGTTGTTATGAATTTTATTCAACATGTTTAATTCTGGAATTTTTATTTTATTTATGTGTTCATCACTTGAGTATGCATGTATTTGAAAAAAAATTCAGATTTAATTAATTTTGAAAAATTGGAAAATAATTTTTTTTTTTGGGCTGTTTCGGGTTAGCCATTGCTAACCAGAGTCGAGACCCTTGGTGAACCATGGAATGCTCTAGGGCAGACCATGATCGGCACCAAGGGCCGACCAGGTCACCTACGGGCGACCATGGCAGCCCTAGCGGGCGCCATGGTCGCTGCCGCGGGCGACCACGGTCTGCCCACGCAGGCGACCATAAGAGCCCTCGCAGGCCACTATGGTTGCCTCGCGGGCGACCACGGTCTGTCCAAGGGGCGACCATGGCAGCCCTCGCTGGCAACCGTGGTTGCCTCCGCGGGCAACCTCGGTCGGGCCGGTACGGCTCGACCAGATTCGAGCTGAACCGGCCGGTTCGCGGGAATAATTTGAAGCCCTTAAAATTTAATTTTTAGATTTGGTTCGGTTTCGATAAACCAGAAAGAACCGATTCAAAATTAAATTATTAAGTTAAACCGTCCGGTTTCGATAAACCAGATTTTTCAACACTTAAGAAAGATAAAATTTGGAAAACTTTGTTGTTTGATAAGCATGTTAAGTGTTCACATGATCTTTGATAACATGATGTTTTCCACATGATACATAGCTAAGCCCTCTAGATAACATGATCATTTTAATTTTGATTTGTATTTATTTATTTTATTTAAATTTGTAATCACGAAGACCAACGCAAGAAGCAAGTCAAGAGGAAGACTCGAAATTTGGAGGACGCTCGAAGCCAGTGGGAGTTCACAAGAATGGAGCAAGTCTGGATCATGAAGACCAAGTCTTTAGGATCAGTATTGCTAGATTCTTTATAGCATTTTTGTGCCCTAGTCCAATTGCTAGTAGTCTATAAATGTCTATGTATAATTATCATCGTTTGTAATAAATAAAACGGCTTTGTATTACTTATGTGTTGAAGTAATATGTTAAGCATGATCTGAATTATGACCACTAAAGCAGTAGAACCATAAATCTGTGCGGATCAGACTTAACGAGTCCCTGGTCAATATACGTTTCAATAGAAGCGACCAGTATGAGGATGGTTCTAAATGGCGTAGTTCTGCTTGTCATAGGGATGAGGGATCCCAGAATCATATAATAGATATCAGGAGGAGATTGATATCGGACGACCCGCTTTGAATAGTGTTTCGTAGATTAAGCCATGAACATATTCAAATGCGATAGCTTGTCACGATATCCTTAGACCAAAGAGTCTTTGTAATCGCTATGCAATGTACATGCGGCTTTAACTTGCGCCTAACGCTTTCCGTAACAGGATTGCAATAACGGGCATGATTGGGTGGCGGAACGGATTGCATGAGTGACTCGAAAGACGGCTAAGGGATTTATCCCTCGTACTACGGTATGGGAAAGATATCCGTTAAAGGCCTCTTGATCGAGAGTGACTAAGAGAAAGAGTATGGCCATGCCACTGATACGGGTTATTAGTTCTCAGCCATCTCACATATCAAGTAACAATGATTGATTAAACAAGGATGATAACTCTATGCCTTGTGATCAATCGGGATATCTAGAGATAATAGGATAGTGACTTGTACACACAAGGTTAAATCGAATCATCGATCATCACGCACCTTGGGTAATCATAACGTCTTACTATAGACCACTTATGATGGATCGGACAAGAGAGATCTTTTGCGCCGATCTTCCAACGCTGGCATGAGCCTGGAGGGTCACACACATACAAGACGGATAACTTGAGATAAGGAAATCTTAACGTTTCTTGAGGAGCAATACATGGACAAAACTGAAGGTTTTGGGCCATGGGTTCGGTTTGAGAGAATAATTAACGAATCGAGAAAACTGAGATTTTATGTTGATGTCGCGTCAGACTTTGTTTGATAAGTAATGACAAAAAGGGTCGGGCAACTTTTGGATACGACACGAAACCACATGGGTGAGCCCATTGGGCTCGGTCCATGAGGTCATGTGACCGGCCCAACAAGGGCCCATTTTGGGCCCAATAAGCCCAACATGGCCGTGTAGGGTTTTGGAGCGTTCTAGATCGTCATCGTGATAGCGGAAGCAATAAAAAGATAATCTACTCCAAACCTTGTCCAAGAACATTTAAACCATTAAATCCCAAAGCAAAATCTATTCCACAAGATGTTTACATTTAAGTCTTGTTTGAATCGATCAAGAAGAACGTGCGGATCTTCTTCTCTAAAGCAAGTCCACACCAAGAGGATGATCTTCAAGATCCTTCACTTAATTGCCTACTAGAACAATTAAATGAAGAACAAGAGAGCAAGATGGAGGAGAAGAACAAGGGGTGGCCGGCCACACTAGAGAGAGAGAGAGGTTTTGTGAGTGTTTTGTGATTAAAATGATTAATGAATCAAAGTCTTGCATTTAATCCATCATCCAACTCACAAGTATGGGTTTAAAGTGATTGGTATGGGCTTAAAGGTGTTTTAACCCATACCCCTTAAATCACTCACCTCTTAATCCACAACCACCAACTAAGCATGGTGTTGTGTGGCCCCCACAATGGCCCCACCAAGTGGGCCGACAATATGGCCTTATTGGGCCGGCCATGAAGCTTCATGGGCCGAGCCCAATGGGCCCTCCCGTGTTGTCTCATGCCGCGTCCAAAAGTTTCCCGACCTTTTTGTCGTTACTTATCAAACAAAGTCCAACGCGATATCGACGAAAAACTCAATTTTTCTCGATTCGCTAATTATTCTCTCAAACCGAACCTATGGCACAAAACCTCCAGTTTTGTCCATATACTTCTCCTTAAGAAACATCCATGTTTCCTTGTCTCAAGTTATCCGTCTTGTATGTGTGTGACCCTCTAGGCTCATGCCACCGTTGGCAGATCGGCGCAAGACTCGCTCTTGCCCGATCCATCATAAGTGGTCTCTAGTAAGACATTATGATTACCCAAGGTGCACGATGATCGATGATTCGACTTAACCTTTGTGCGTACAAGTCACCATCCTTTTATCTCTAGATATCCCGATTGATCTCAAGGCATAGAGTCGTCTCCCTTGTTCAATCAATCATTGTTACTTGATATGCGAGATGACTGAGGACTGATAACCCGTATCATTTGCATGGCCATGCTTTTCCTCTCAGTCAGTCTCCATCAAGAGGCCTTCTAACGGATATCTTTCCCATACCGTAGTATGAGGGATAAATCCCTTAGCCGTCTTTCTTGTCACTCATGCAACCCGTTCCGCCACCCAATCATGCCCTTCATAGCAATCCTTTTACAGAAAGCGTTTGGCGCAAGTTAAAGCCGTACGTTCATTGCACAGTGATCACAAAGACTCCTTGGTCTAAGGACGTCGTGACAAGCTATCGCATCTGAATATGTTTATGGCTTAATCTATGAAAACACTATTCAATGCGGGTCGTCCGATATCAATCACCTCATGATATCTATGATGTGGTTCCAGGATCCCACATCCTTATGACAAGTAGAACTACGTCATTAAGAACCATCCTCATACTGGTCGCTTTCAAGGAAGCATAGGTTGACCAGGGACTCGTTAAGTGTGATCCGTACAGATTTATGGTTCTACTACTTTAGTGGTCATAAATCAGATCATGCATAACATATTACTTCAACACATATGTAATATAAAGCCGTTTATATTTATACATTACAAACGATGACATTTGTACATAGACGTTTACAGGCTAATACCAATTGGACTAGGGCACGAATGCTATCAATCTCCCACTTGCCCTTAGTTCCAATCTAAGTCCCAGTCTATACCCATTGACCTAACATGTTTTTCATGTTTATCTTGAGGAAGAGCCTTGGTCAATGGGTCGGCTGTGTTATCATCAGTTGCAACGTATTGGATCTTCACGTCACCTCCAGCAACTATGTCGCGGATGATGTGATACTTTCTGAGTACATGTTTGGATCTGTTATGTGCCCTGGGTTCCTTAGCTTGCGCAATAGCCCCGGTGTTGTCACAATATAAGTCTACTGGGTTAGACGGGTTTTTAATTACACCTAACCCAGCCATGAAACTCCTGATCCATACAGCCTCTTTCGCCGCCTCACATGCGGCAATGTACTCAGCTTCCGTTGTAGAGTCGGCAATGGTATCTTGCTTCTTGCTTTTCCAGCTGAATGCTCCACCGTTCAACATAAACACATATCCCAACTGACTCTTAAAGTCATCGGGGTCTGTCTGGAAACTAGCGTCGACATATCCTTTGACGACGAGATCATCATTTCTGCCCCCGTATACAAGAAAGGCGTCCTTAGTTTTTCTCAAATATTTGAGAATCGCCTTGACAGCCATCCAGTGTGCCTCACCGGGTTTGGATTGATGTCTACTGGTACAGCTTAGGGCAAACGAGACATCCGGTCTCGTGCATATCATGGCATACATTATGGACCCTATAGCCGAAGCATATGGGATCTCATTCATTCTTGCTAGCTCTGCAGGTGTCTCAGCACCCTTCTTCTTGCTAAGCTTTACGCCATGACGCATGGGCAACAATCCTTTCTTTGAATCTTGCATTGAGAATCATCTCAACACCTTGTCTATATAAGTGCTTTGACTTAAGCCCAAGACCCGCTTGGCACGGTCTCTATATATCTTGATTCCCAAGATGTAAGAGGCCTCGCCTAAGTCCTTCATTGCGAAACACTCACCTAACCAAGTCTTCGTTAAGAGCAAGGTAGGGACGTCGTTTCCAATGAGCAGTATGTCATCAACATAAAGCACTAAAAAGATTATATTGCTCCCACTTGCCTTTTATATACGCAAGGTTCATCATCGTTCTTGACGAAGCCAAACCGTTTCACTACTTCATCAAAACGCTGATTCCAACTCCGAGATGCTTGCTTCAAACCGTAGATTGATTTGAGCAACTTGCAAATCTTTCCCTTATTCTTTGGATCCTCAAAACCCTCAGGCTGAGACATATAAACGTCCTCAGCTAAGCTCCCGTTGAGGAAGGCGGTTTTGACATCCATTTGCCATATCTCATAGTTGTGATATGCTGCTATGTATGGCAAGAATAATGCAGATAGATTTGACCATAGCTACTGGAGAAAAGGTCTCTTCATAGTCAATTCCGTGGATTTGTCTATAACCTTTTGCTACCAGTCTCGCTTTATAGGTCTGAGGTTTGCCATCCATGTCAGTCTTTATTTTAAAGATCCATTTACACCCTATGACCTTAACATCAGGGGTATGATCTACCAAGTCCCACACTTGATTATCTGACATGGATTGCATTTCTTCCCTCATGGCTTCCAGCCATTTCTCAGAGTCGGTTCCGTCCAAAGCCTCTCGAAAGGTAGCTGGATCATTGTCCACTAGTACTAAACCATCACCTTCAGTTACTAAGAAACCGTATCTGACAGGTGCATGACTTATCCTTTCATAGCGCCTCGGACCGTCCTCATTAACTGTAGCTATTGGTTCTTGCTCAATGACCACTTCTGGCTCTACCTCTTCTAGTGGGTCTTCTCGTGGTTCCCGAGTGACCATCTCATCTAGAACTTCATCAAGATGAATAGCCCTCCCACTGAATGTCTTGGAAATGAACTCTTTTTCCAAGAACGTCCCACCTCGAGCGACAAAAACTTTATTTTCGCTCGGTTTGTAGAAGTAGTATCCTTTTGTTTCTTTTGGATATCCGACGAAAGTGCATTTATCTGATCTTGGTTCGAGCTTGGTTGCAAGCAACCTTTTAACATAAGCCTCGCAACCCCAGATTTTAAGGAAGGACAAAACGGGTTCCTTCCCGTACCATTTTTCAAATGATGTCCCTTCCACTGCTTTCGACGGAGCCCTATTTATTATGAAAGCGGCCGTTTGCAGAGCATAACCCCAGAAGGAGATCGGGAGATCAGTGAGACTTAACATTGATCGAACCATATCTAACAATGTTCGATTCCTCCGTTCGGACACACCATTAAGTTGCGGTGTTCCTGGCGTAGTCCACTGAGATAGTATTCCACCTTCAGTAAGATAACTAAGAAACTCCTCGGATAAGTATTCTCCACCCCGATCAGAACGGAGTGCCTTGATACTCTTTCCGAGTTGGTTTTCTACTTCAGTCCTAAACTCTTTGAATTTATCAAAAGCTTCGGACTTTTGTCTCATGAGATAGACATAACCATATCTACTGAAATCGTCAGTAAATGTGATAAAGTAGCCTAAACCACCTCTGGCATGCGTACTCATTGGTCCACATACGTCTGAATGTATTAGACCCAATAAGTCACCTGCCCTCTCACCTAAACCAGTGAAGGGCGCTTTAGTCATCTTGCCCATCAAACAAGCTTCGCATCTTTCAATCGCTTGGAATTCGAATTGACTTAGAAGTCCGCGCTTATGAAGCGCTGAGATGCGTTTCTCATTTATGTGATCTAGACGACAATGCCAGATAAGAGTTTGGTCTAAATCATTAGTTTTAAACCTCTTAGCATTTACATTATAGAGCATGTTGGATTTCGAGTTTTGCATATTCAATATGTATAATCCTCCAACACTGCGAGCATTTCCATAATATATGTTGCTGCGCATAATATCAAAAAACCCGTTCTTAATATTGAAATAATAACCTTCTTTCTCAAGAAGAGAAATTGAGATAATATTCCTGCTGAAAGCAGGTACGCAAAAAACATCATTAAGTTCAATTACAAGCCCACTGGGCAAAGCAAGGTTCACAGAACCCACGGCAGTTGCGGCAACTCTGGTATTGTTCCCAACTCTTAGGTCCACCTCGCTTTCCCCCATATCTCTTCTACTGTGTAACACCTGCACATTGGCACAGATATGAGACTCAGCTCCAGTATCTAGTACCCAGGTATTTATTGTAGAAAGATATAGCTCTAATGGGATACCTGATGAAGTGGCGGCCCCACCGCCCTTCTTCTGATCCTCCTTCAGCTGCTGACAGTCTTTCTTCCAATGACCAGGCTTTTGACAGTAGAAACAGACCGACTCCTTTGCCTTCCCTTTGCCTTGTACGGGCATGTGAGGTTTAGGAATAAATGGTCGTCTGTTCCTCCCTGCGAGGTGTCTTGGGCCTTTACCCTTGCCACCAACAGCTTTGAAGCTAGGTCCCTTCTTGACCATGAAGACATTTTTGGACGAACTACCCCTTATGCTCTTCTCGGCAGTTACTAGCATGCTGTGCAACTCCGACACGGTCTTGTCCATATCATGCATGTGATAGTTCATGACGAACCCACCATATGCATGAGGAAGGGATTGCAGAACAAAATCCGCAGCCATTTCCTTTTCCATAGACATACCGATACTAGTCATATGGTCAAAATGCCCCTTCATCTGTAGGACATGAGGACCTACGGAGCTGCCTGCTGACATCTTGCAGGCTATGAGTTCTCGGAGAACAGTGTATTTTTCAATACGTACTTTCTCCTTGAACATATCCTTGATCTGTGCAAATATTGCAAACGGATCATGGGATAGCTCCATAAACTGCTTTTGGAGGTCCGCCTCCATGCAGCCCAGCATGACACACGCAACGTTGATAGAGTCGCTAAGGTGTTTCTGGTACGCATCCTTAACGACCCTCGTTGCGTTGGCAGCTGGCTCCTCAGGGATAGCCTTATCAAGGACGTACTCCCTGCGTTCCATTTTTAACACAAGTCGTAAATTTCTGTCCTAGTCTAGATAATTTGTCCCGTTGAGTTTACACTTCTCGAGTATAGTCCTCAATGACAAATTAGACGAGTTTGTTGAATTACTAGCCATTTCTACACGAAGAAAGTAAATTTAATCAGAATGGTTGAATAAATTTACGAAGATCCGAATTAAACACCAACCATTAGATTCTAAAATTTAGAATCTTTAAACCAAGATCCCTTATTCGTCATTTGAAGTGCGCTAAGGCGCACCGCTCCAATTGACTTATTTAGGTAGGACATCCTGTCCAATTACAACCCGTGTAACTCTTAGTCAGGGTATGTGTATAACACACGGCTTACCCTTCCGATGCCCCAGCTCGACCTCAGGCCAAGAATCGTGGTTGAGTCAACCAACTTTCACTAACGAGTTAACTTTGTGCAGATGCTCCGCTAAGGCGCACGACATCCCACAAAGTTTACCATTCCCATCTAGAACCCATTCGATCGATGCTCCACTAAGGCGCACGACACCGATAAAATGTTTCTACATGGGTGTGAATTTGGGTGGCATCTTACTTGACTCAAATTAACTTGTAATTTGGTTGTGTTTAATAATTCGAAAGTATTTGGCACAATTACGAACCCATCATCAACAACCCGTGTTGTGACGTTTCTAATTGTATCACATACTATCTTCATTTGAATCCGTCATTTGCAACCCGTGCAAACACGTTTCAAATTTGAACTCATCCATCACAACCCGTGTGATGATAGTTCACAACGCTTTAAACATGCAAACAATTAAAGTTGATTTTAATCTTTGCATGTGAGGTGATCGCTTATAAACTTATAAACTAATCATGCAAGCATACAATTAATTAAATAATTCAAGCTAGCATCCATAAAGCGTTAAATATGCATTTTATAGCCCATCCTAATCTTAGGATTCTACGAGTCTTCATATCTTCTCGTCTTTCTCATTTGGGCTCCCACTAGCTCTTGGACTTCCTCAAAGACCGTCATCGTGCTCGATTTTCCATCCTTCTTGTCTTTGAGTAATAATTACAATTAATACTCGGTTCGTAGACCAGATAAAAAATAATTACACTTTATGGGCTCGAATAAAAGAATAATTACACGCTAACACTAACGGTATGCAAACCGTGAAAGCGATAAATCTAATGGGCTACTAATGCATCATATATTTCATCACATCATCCAACATGTTATCACACAAACATGTTATCAAATAATATGCAATAATTCCGGTTTTAATTTTGCCAAGTTGCTTGGTCGGGTTTATCGAAACTAGACCTTTTCGAAAAACGGTTTATCGAAACCGATCAAATTTTGAAAGTTTTCGAAATATTGGATCGCGGGTTCGTGACATGGATCAAACACCACACACAAACCAAATCGAGCCAAGCCAATGGGCCGAGGGCCCATTGGGCCGAGCCCAACTATGCACGGCCCGGTTTGGGCCTTGGAAGGCCCAAACCCGGCTTGCCGCCACTCTCGGCCTCGGCCAAGAGTGGGGATGGGCCCGGTCACCGCCGGCCTCACCGGCCTCCGGTGACCTCCGTCCGGTACCTCCGATCCGGCTCCCCAAGAGTCTCTTCTCGGACCAAATTTAATATATTTTTCAAAAATAACATATTTCATGCAAATTTCCCAAAAAGCATTAAAATCATGTTATCAACATTTGGCATGCATATAATCACAAAACCGAAATAAATTCAACAAGACAAAGATTAAGAGGGTAACCAACCCTCTGATACCACTGTAGGGTTTTGGAGCGTTCTAGATCGTCATCGTGATAGCGGAAGCAATAAAAAGATAATCTACTCCAAACCTTGTCCAAGAACATTTAAACCATTAAATCCCAAAGCAAAATCTATTCCACAAGATGTTCTTTAAGTCTTGTTTGAATCGATAAAGAAGAACGTTCGGATCTTCTTCTCTAAAGCAAGTCCACACCAAGAGGATGATCTTCAAGATCCTTCACTTAATTGCCTACTAGAACAATTAAATGAAGAACAAGAGAGCAAGATGGAGGAGAAGAACAAGGGGTGGCCGGCCACACTAGAGAGAGAGAGAGGTTTCGTGATTAAAATGATTAATGAATCAAAGTCTTGCATTTAATCCATCATCCAACTCACAAGTATGGGTTTAAAGTGATTGGTATGGGCTTAAAGGTGCTTTAACCCATACCCCTTAAATCACTCACCTCTTAATCCACAACCACCAACTAAGCATGGTGTTGTGTGGCCCCCACAATGGCCCCACCAAGTGGGCCGGCCATATGGCCTTATTGGGCCCTTATTGGGCCGGCCATGAAGCTTCATGGGCCGAGCCCAATGGGCCTTCCCGTGTTGTCTCATGCCGCGTCCAAAAGTTTCCCGACCTTTTTGTCATTACTTATCAAACAAAGTCCGACGCGATATCGACGAAAAACTCAATTTTTCTCGATTCGCTAATTATTCTCTCAAACCGAACCTATGGCACAAAACCTCCAGTTTTGTCCATATACTTCTCCTTAAGAAACATCCATGTTTCCTTGTCTCAAGTTATCCGTCTTGTATGTGGGTGACCCTCTAGGTTCATGCCACCGTTGGCAGATCGGCGCAAGACTCGCTCTTGCCCGATCCATCATAAGTGGTCTCTAGTAAAACATTATGATTACCCAAGGTGCACGATGATCGATGATTCGACTTAACCTTTGTGCGTACAAGTCACCATCCTTTTATCTCTAGATATCCCGATTGATCTCAAGGCATAGAGTCGTCTCCCTTGTTCAATCAATCATTGTTACTTGATATGCGAGATGACTGAGGACTGATAACCCGTATCATTTGCATGGCCATGCTTTTCCTCTCAGTCAGTCTCCATCAAGAGGCCTTCTAACGGATATCTTTCCCATACCGTAGTATGAGGGATAAATCCCTTAGCCGTCTTTCGTGTCACTCATGCAACCCGTTCCGCCACCCAATCATGCCCTTCATAGCAATCCTTTTACAGAAAGCGTTTGGCGCAAGTTAAAGCCATACGTTCATTGCACAGTGATCACAAAGACTCCTTGGTCTAAGGACGTCGTGACAAGCTATCGCATCTGAATATGTTTATGGCTTAATCTATGAAAACACTATTCAATGCGGGTCATCCGATATCAATCACCTCATGATATCTATGATATGGTTCCAGGATCCCACATCCTTATGACAAGTAGAACTACGTCATTAAGAACCATCCTCATACTGGTCGCTTTCAAGGAAGCATAGGTTGACCAGGGACTCGTTAAGTGTGATCCGTACAGATTTATGGTTCTACTACTTTAGTGGTCATAAATCAGATCATGCTTAACATATTACTTCAACACATAAGTAATATAAAGCCGTTTATATTTATACATTACAAACGATGACATTTGTACATAGACGTTTACAGGCTAATACCAATTGGACTAGGGCACAAATGCTATCAGGCCGGTCACCTTGGTGGGTCCAAGGGTGGGGCCACACACACCATGCTTAATTGGTGATTGTTGATTAAGAGGTGAGTGATTTAAGGGGTATGGGTAATGACACCTTTAAACCCATGCTTTCACCTTTTAGACCCATGCTTATGAGTCGATGAAGTAGAGAAATATCTTGGGAGTTAATTCACTCACTCACAAGCCCTCTCTCTCTCCTTTGGCCGGCCACTCCTATCTCTCCTCTCTTCTTGCTGTCTTGCTCTTCACTTAATTGTTCTAGTAGGCATTAAGTGAAGGATCTTGAAGATCATCCCCTTGGTGTGGACTTGCTCTAGAGAAGAAGACATCATAGTTCTTCTTTATTGATTCAACAAAGACCAAAAGGTAAATTTCTTGTGGAATAGATTTTGCTTTGAGATTTAATGGTTCATGTTCTTGGACAAGGTTTGGCGTTGCTTTTTTTAATGCTTCCGCTATCTCGATGATCTAGAACGCTCCAAAACCCTCTTAATCTTTGTCTTGTTGAACTTGTTTCGGTTTTATGATGATTTGCATGCCATATTTGTTGATAACATGTTTTTAATGGTTTTTGGGTAAATTGCATGAAATATGTTATTTTTGAAAAATATATTGAATTTTTTTTCGAATTTTATTGGATTTGTCGGGTCCGAGAAGAGACTCTCGGGGAGCCGGATCGGAGGTACCGAACGGAGGTCAACGGAGGCCGGGAGAGGTCGGCGGTGACCAGGGCCGTCCCCCTTCTTGGCCGAGGCCGAGAGGGGAGGCATGCTCGGTTTGGGCTTTTCTAGGCCCAAACCGAGCCGTGGTGTTGGCTCTGCCCAATGGGCTTCGGCCCATTGAGCGTGGGCCCGACTTGGTTCGTGCACGTTGATTATGTCCGTGGCATGAACCCGCAATCCAATATTTCGAAAACTTTTTAATTTGATCGGTTTCGATAAACCGTTTTTCGAAAAGGTTTAGTTTCTATAAACCCGACCAAGCAACTTGGCAAAAATTAAAACCGGAATAATTGCATATTATTTGATAACATGTTTGTGTGATAACATGTTGGATGATGTGATGAGATGTATGATGCATTAGTAGCCCATTAGAATTTTTATCGCTTTCACGGTTTGCATACTGTTAGTGTTAGCGTGTAACTATTCTTTCATTCGAGCCCTTAAAGTGTAATTATTTTTTGTCCGGTCTACGAACCGAGTATTAATTGTAATTACTACTCAAAGACGAGAAGGATGGAAAATCGAGCACAATGACGGTCTTGGAGGAAGTCCAAGAGCTAGTGGGAGCCCGAATGTTTAAACGCTTTATGCTTGCTTGCTTGAATTATTAGAAATAATTGTATGCTTGCATGCTTAGCTTATAAGTTTATAAGCCATCACCTCACATGCAAAGATTAAAATCGATTTTAATTGTTTGCATGATTAAAGCGTTGTGAACCATCATCGCACGGGTTGTGATGGATGAGTTCGATTTTGAAACTCGTTTGCACGGGTTGCAAATGACGACTTCAAAAGAAGATTGTATATGATACAATTAGAAACGTCACAACACGGGTTGTTGATGACGGGTTCGTAATTGTACCAAAATACTTTCGAATTATTAAACACAACCAAATCACAACATAATTTGAGTCAAGTGAGATGCCACCCAAATTCACACCCATGTAGAAACATTTTATCGGTGTCGTGCGCCTTAGCGGAGCATCGATAAAATGGGTTCTATATGGAATGGTCAACTTTGTGGAATGTCGTGTGCCTTAGCGGAGCATCTGCACAAAATTGACGCATAAGTGAAGGTTGGTTGACTCGACCACGATTCTTGGCCTGAGGTCGAGCTGGGGCATCGAAAGGGTAAACCGTGTGCTTTTGTGAAAGAGATCACCACGGGTTCCAATCGATAAATATCATGCAGCGGACGTTATGTAACCGTGGTGATCGATGCAAGCTATGATCTTAATGCAAATTCAACATGTTATATATATAAATATAAATCTGAAAGTTACCTCTTCGAATCGATGAAAACACAAGTATAGTGTTTCTCTATCAAGTCCACACAAGCACCACTCAGTTTTCACTCAATAATTTTGCTATTAATTTTTTTGAGAGAAACTTGAAAACAATGGAGGATGAGAGGGAGAGAGAATTCAGCCATGAGAGGGAGAGAATGAGGGAATTAGTTGCTGAAAAATTAGAGAAAATAATGGAAGATATTATGTGATTTTAATTTGAAAATTAAAATTGAATTTCAAATTAAAATTGCATATCTATCCTTCATAAACTCTTATTTGCATTTGTTCCCATTCATAACTTAAATCCCTAAATGGGCTTTAAGCCCGTTTAACTAAAACCCAAATTAAACCCATTAACTTGAGTTCTAATTTCGGTTTAGACAAAATGACTCAATTTCCTCGAATTGATTTCTTCAACCATCTGGTTAAAACCTTAGGCTAGAAAACTACTGAATCGTTCTCAATTTTCATCCATAATTGTTGTCATGTATCGTGTTTAATGCGTGTGACCCTCTAGTGTGACCCTCTAGGCTCACGAACAATTGGCAGACTGGTAAAATTACTATTTTACCCTTTCCATCATAAGTGGCCTCTAGCAAGACATTATGATTATCCAATATTTGTGATTATCGATTATTCGACTTAACCTGTTATCGTACATGTCAATGTTCTTTTATCAAACCGATATCCTGATTGATCAATAGGCATAGAATGGTCATCCTAATTTATCAATCACTGTTTCTTGATATCTGAGATGACTGAAAACCGGTACTAAGGTATCACCTGCACGGCCGTGCTCTTTCTTCAGTCATGCTCATCAAGTGGCCTAAACGGATATCTTTCTCATACCAAAGTATAAGTGATAAATTCCTCAGACGCCTTTCGAGTGCACTAGTGCAATAAATACCAAAGCCAATTGAAGCCGTTATAGTTACCCTTTTACAGATAACGTTAGACTAGGTCAAAATTAGGTATTCGTTAGATAGTGTACACAAGACTCCTTGGTCTTAGGATATAATGACAAGTTACGATATGTGAGTATCTCATGACTGGATCTATGCAGCATACTCACAATCGGGTTGTCCGATATCATCGACCTGATGATATCTATGATATAACTCCGGCACATACTTTGCCATGATCAGTAGAGCGTGATCACAAGGAGTTGGTCTCATACTGATCGCTTCTTAAAGAAGCTTAGCTGATCAGGGACTCATCAAATGTAATTCTTTCTGATCTATAGATCTACTATTAGTGGTTACACACATAATGACATAGATCAAATTACATTCGATATATTACTACAACACATTAGTAATATATGCCGATTTATTTATTCGGAAAGATGATAAAACATTACAGCTGTAGATCACTTATATATTGGACTGGGGCATAACTCTAACAATCTCCCACTTGCCCCTAGTTCCAATTTAAGTTCTGATCTACTCTCATAGACCCCACACGTTACTCATGCCTAGGCTGCGGCTGAGCCTTTGTCAAGGGATCGGCCATATAATCATCAGTCGAATAGTGTTTAATCTCCACATCACCTGTATATGTGATAACTCTCACGAGGTGATTCCTGCTGAGTATATGTTTGGATCTGTTGTGGAATCTGGGCTCTTGAGCAATAACTACGGCACCTGTGTTGTCCCACAACAAGCTTAACGGATCAGACGCTCGCGGCGTTGCATCTAATCCGATCAGAAAGCTTCTAATCCATACGGCCTCTTTAGCTACTTTTGTTGCAGCTATATACTCAGCCTCCGTTGTAGAGTTGGCAATTTTGGCTTGCTTAAACCTTATCCAGCTGAAAGCGCCACCACTCAACACAAAATATATCCTGACTGAATTTTGAAGTCATCTGGATATGTCTGAAAACTAGCATCGACTTGTCCTTTGACTGCTAGTTCTCTATCTTCATCCCTGTTGCTACGTTTAATAGCTGGCATGATTTTTTAGCGCAAATGTAAGAAGTCGTGTAACATGTTACATGACATCTGGAGCGACTTGTTACGAGCAGAAGATTAGGAAAGTCTGAAGCTTTCCTATTTCGACGAAGCTTGGAGCGAAAGAAGGAGGGTGCCACGAAGACTTGGAGCGCAAGAGAGTGACGTCGACAAGTCAGGCGACTTCCAGCTGGCAGTTACACGTCAGCAATAGGCGGCAACTCGACATGCCTGATTTCATCAGGAAGTCAGAACAGGCAATACGACATCCAGCTGTCATGGAAGGCGGCAACAACTTGCCTGACTTTCCTGTTCCTGGTCCGAGAAGGATTAGGAATGTGAGCTGCTATAAAAAGCCCTTGGCTTCCCATTAGCAGACAATCCGTTCTTGTTCTAACAATTGCAAGTTTTCTCAGAGCACTTAACCGTGCACTATCAGCGTGTTGAGAGGCTGATGAATATTCGCTAGAACGGACCTTTTGCTTCGATCAAACCATGAGTCGCGAAGACTAAGTGTTTGGATCGGTTAGGGTTTTTGTTTGTGATTGAAGACTCAAAACTCCGTCCAAGAAGACAACGACACCGAGCATAGGCTTGCTCGAAGGGTGGAATTGAGGGAATCTCAAAGACAGGGGGAGAGGCTCCTGGTGAAGATCACCACTATCGAAGAAGTTCATGACTTGAAGACACTGAAGTTTGATGAGCTCATGGGCTCACTAATGACTTTCGAGCTCTCCCTACCTCCTATCGAGAAGAAACATAAAGGTGTTGCTTTCAAAAGTTCTAATCAGAAGAACTCAACACACTCTGAGTCGGATAGTGACATTGAGGAAACTATCGACATGCTGGCCAAAAACTACAACAAAGTCATGAAAAGATTTGGCCAGATGACAGGAAGAAAAGTCACCCGAGAAGTCAGAGATAAGCCACAGCACAAGTTTTTGAAGCTCGAAAACACAGCCAACGATGGAGGACGAGGAGAACGATCAGGTAAAGGAGCTCAGTGCTTTGAATGTGAGGGGTATGGACACATACAGAGAGAATGTCCCAACTTCTTAAAGAAAAAGAAGAAGGGATTCAATGCCTCTCTAACTGACGATGAAGATGAGGAAGACAGTGACCTTGAGCATACAAGTAACTATGTTGCTTTCACTTCCTCTACAATAGATCAACCTGCTGAAAGCTCAAAGAAGTATGACTATGATGATGAGCTATCCGATAAGACTCTCAACAACGCTTACAACGAATGGTATGTCAAGTGGCTTGAAGACTCTCAGGTAATCGAGACGACTATTGATCTCAAAAGGGAAGTTGCTCGACTGAAAGGTGAGTTAGAGCAGGTCACGAAGTAAGTGAAGATGATGAATCCAAGCACGGACACTCTAGATCAAATCCTGTCAATCGGGAAACCAACCAGGAATATGGAAGGACTTGGTTATTCAAAAGATGCCTCATCATCACACACCATCTTCGTTCCTCAGAAGTCTGTCGCCCAGAAGCCCCGTCAGAAGTCACCTAACTTCACGGCTGACCAAGCGACCAAAAAGCATCTTACTCTGGCCGCTTCAAAAACTCAGACCAAAATACACAACTGGGTTTGTCATCACTGTGGACGAAGAGGACATATTCGACCCTTGTGCTATCAGCTATATGGGAAGAGCTTGGTCAAGAAAAGGACCACCATCAAGAAAAGCCAACCACGGAAGGAATGGCGAGTCAAAGAGGTCAACTATCGAGCTAACATTGCGTACACCGCTTTAAAGGCCTCAACCAGCAACGATTGGTACTTCGATAGTGGATCCTCTCGACATATGACGGGTAATAGCTCTCTCTTGGTAACTTTAATACCATGCACAAATAGCTTCGTCACTTTTGGAGATGGAGTAAAAGCTAGAGTGCTCGGGAAAGGAAAACTCAATCTTCCCAACTCTCCATGTCTGAAAGAAGCTCTACTAGTAGAAGGTCTTACAGCCAATCTCATCAGCATAAGCCAAATATGTGATTTAAATCTGGATGTCCACTTCACTCGTGACAAGTGCTCGGTCAAAGACGAACAACAGAAGGAATGCATGACGGCCACAGGTCCCTTGACAACTGCTATCTATGGTCTCCAACAGTCAGTACCTTGCCAACCAAGTGCCTTTTATCCAAAGCTCAAGAGACAAATCGATGGCATCAAAAACTTGGTCACATTAATTTGAGGAGTATGCAAAAGATTCTCTCTGAAAAGGCGATCATTGGAGTTCCCAACCTCAAGATCATTGAAGGAAAAATCTGTGGAGAATGCCAGACTGGGAAACAAGTCAGACGTCACACAAGAAGGTACAACATCTTACTACTTCTCGTGTTCTAGAACTTCTTCATGTTGACCTTATGGGACCCATGCAAGTAGAAAGTCTAGGAGGGAAGAAGTACATATTTGTATGTGTAGACGACTTCTCAAGGTACACATGGGTAGACTTTATTCGAGAGAAGTCAGATACCTTCTCAGTCTTTGAAGCCTTATGTCGAAGAGTTCAACGAAAAAAGGGAGAAGTCATTGGGAAAGTCGTCCGACTTCGGAGCGATCATGGAAAGGAGTTTGAGAACATCAGCTTCGCAAACTTTTGTGATGCTGAAGGAATTGCCCACGAATTTTCTGCTCCCATCACTCCTTAGCAAAATGGGATCGTTGAAAGAAAGAATCGCACTCTTCAAGAGATGGCAAGAGTCATGATGTTAGCTAAAGACATCCCGCAGCACTTTTGGGCTGAAGCTTTGAATACGGCATGCCATATTCATAATAGAGTGACTCTTCGCCCTGGAACTTCGCTCACTCTTTATGAAATATGGAGGGGGAGAAAGCCGAATGTAAAATACTTCCATGTCTTTGGATCGGTCTGCTACATACTCGCAGATTGGGAACCTCGACGCAAGTTGGATCCTAAAAGCGACGAAGGCATCTTCCTTGGATACTCCAGAAATAGTTGAGCTTTTCGGGTATTCAACAAACGCACCCGGACTATCATGGAATCCATCAATGTCGTGATTGATGACAATAACGAGCAATCAAGTGACGAGGACGAAGAAGTCCTGAATCTCTCAGGAGAAGTCAGACCAGAGGTCAGAAGAGAAGTCAGACCAGAAGTCAAGGACGATGAGCACAACAAAGAGTCTGAAGACGAAAGCGAAATCATCTGGGATGAAGAGGCAACTCCTACAAGGCAAAGAGCTCCGTCAAGAAGAATTCAGAAGTATCATCCACCCCAGGATGTGATTGGAGACATTAATGAGGGAGTTCGGACTCGACAAAAGGCATCTCTTGACCACCAATAGATGATAGGTAACATGTGCTTTATTTCCAAAACTGAGCCAAAGAATATACAAGAGGCCATCAATGATGAAAACCGGGTCTGCGCGATGCAAGAAGAGTTGGTTCAGTTTGCAAGGAATGAAGTCTGGGAACTTGTACCCAAACCTGACAATGTCAATGTCATCGGGACAAAATGGATATTAAAAAACAAGTCTGACGAGCAAGGAAACATCACTCGAAACAAAGCGAGACTGGTGGCTCAAGGGTACACACAAGTCGAAGGAGTCGACTTTGAAGAAACCTTTGCTCCGGTAGTAAGACTGGAAGCCATACGACTTGTTCTCGGCATCGCATGTCATCTGCGCTTCAAACTCTACCAGATGGATGTAAAGAGTGCCTTTCTCAATGGAAATCTGAACGAAGAAGTCTATGTAGCCCAACCAAAGGGATTCGAAGACCATGACTCTCCGCACCATGTCTACAAGCTAAAGAAAGCTCTCTACGGTCTCAAACAAGCTCCACGAGCATGGTATGAACGTCTTACCCAATTCCTTGTACAGAATGGCTATATTCGAGGGGGAGTAGACAAAACTCTCTTTGTGAAGAAGGAAGGAAGGGACATCATGATTGCTCAAATATATGTCGACGACATTGTATTCGGAGGGAAGTCAGACAAGATGGTGGAATGTTTCGTCCAACATATGCAGTCTGAATTTGAGATGAGTATGGTCGGTGAGCTCACATACTTCCTAGGCTTCCAGATCAAGCAGATGTCAGATGGAATATTTATCTCCCAGAGCAAATATGCAAAGAACATTGTCAAGAAGTTCGGGTTAGAAAAGGCTTCGCAAAAAAGGACTCCTATTGCCACACATGACAAGTGCACAAAGGACGAGATGGGAGAACCAGTCGATCAAAGTCTTTATCGAAGTATAATAGGAAGTCTCCTCTATCTAACAGCAAGTCGACCCGACATTGCTTATTCTGTGGGAGTCTGTGCTAGATATCAAGCCAATCCAAAAGTCAGTCACTTGGCTCATGCAAAGAGGATCATAAGGTACATCTCGGGAACCTCTGAATTGGGTTTGCTATATTTCTTTGATACCTCTCCTACTCTGGTTGGATATTGTGATGCTGACTGGGCGGGAAGCACACCAGATCGAAGAAGCACTTCTGGAGGTTGTTTCTACCTGGGGAACAACCTTGTATCATGGTTTAGCAAAAAGCAAAATTGTATTGCTTTATCTACTGCCGAGTCCGAATATATTGCAGCTGGAAGTAGCTGTACTCAACTTCTTTGGATGAAACAAATGTTGGCAGAGTATGGAGTCAAGCAAGAAGTCATGACTTTGTTCTGTGACAACATTAGTGCAATCAACATCTCGAAGAACCCAGTGCAACATAGCAAGACAAAGCATATTGACATCAGGCACCACTTTATTCAAGAGCTTGTAGAAGACAAGAAGATAAAGCTCGAGTACCTACCCACTGAGAAACAAGTCGCAGACATCTTTACAAAAGCATTAGATGCTAAAAGGTTTGAAAGTCTGAGGTCAACCCTTGGACTTTGCTGTCTATAATAGTCAGAAGTCAAGCAAGAAGAGGGAGAGCTTTTAGTTGATTTTACTCTCTCTCTCGATCAAGACCAACCAGGGTCCACAAAATCAAGCCGGGCCCAAATTCTTTTATCAAGAGCCCGTTAGTCTTATTTGAATTTTAAGAATGATTACACTCTGACAATCCACCTATCAGAAATCATTCTGTTCAACTCCCACGCAGAAAAAAACTCTGCACCTCCTCCACCATTTGAAATCGCTAGGGTTCCAGAAATCAAAATTTCAGGAAAAATCTGCTCACTCCTCTCAAAGAACAAATCCTAACTAAATGGTTGGTACTCGAAGTGGACGAATACCATCTGCCTCAAAAGCGCTACGAGCAAAAATGAGGGCAAAAGTTATTGCCAAGAAATTATCAGCCTCCAAATCAACGAGAAACAAGCATGGAGTGAGGATCCGAGGAGGAAAAGTCTTAGGGGAAAGTTCGGCAGCACCCCAGGAAGTAACAAGTTCACCCCAAACGATCACACCTGAAGACGCAACTCCCGTCGTTGAAAAGGACGATACCTTAGCCGGTTCTGCGAACATTGAAGAAGAAGCTTCTCTCTCTACTCCGACTCCAACACTAGGTAAATCTGCTATCCTCCCTAACGAAAACATCGAAGATAAAAGCCTGCCTGTAGAGGGTTTAGAAACCCTTGTTCTTGAAGCCCACGACACTAGCACCAAGGACCAATCTAGCCCCTCTAAGTCGACGCCTGCACCAGAGAAATCTCCTCTAAACGAGGACTTACAGAAAGAAGGAAGTTCCCATGTCGCCCCGAACAGTGATTCAGGGCTTAATGAAAATCCTGAAGCCATTCCAGAAGTCACTCAACCTTTAGAGGAACTTGTCAACATCGAAGAAAGTGTCGACATTGAAACCATGGAAAAGGAAGAAGCTGTGCCCACAAGGGCTGAGAGAAGGAAGCTACCAACACGAAGGTTGGCTGATGAAGAAGAAGAACCTCAACTACCGAGGAGATTGACCCAAAAGAGGAAAGCCGCAGAGAAAGGAGGAGCTTCGACGTCCAAACAGCCGAAGAAGTCAAGAAAGAAGTCACTGACTACTGCAGTAACCTCTGCTCCTGAAGAAAAGGAATCTGAAGAAGAAGACACCCAAATTATGCTACCACGTGTCAAAAAGGCGATGGGAGGGCAGAAACTCCCCAAGTATGTACCTAAAGCGCCTACAGACAATGTCTCTTTCCACTCTGTAGGCCGTTAAGTGGCAGTATGTCTATCAACGCAAGATCTATCCATAAAGAGAACTCTCCACAGAAGCACAAGGGATAAATTCGATTGTTGAGCTTATCCGAAGAGCAGGCCTGACCAACACCGTCATAAATATTGGACCATTCTACCCAGCTTTGGTCAAGGAGTTTATTGTCAACCTGTCAAGCGAGTTTGATGAACCTGAAGACGCTGAATACAGAAAGGTGTTTGTTCGGGGAGAATGCTTCGAAATCTCTACCTCAACCATCAACACCTACCTTGGCAGAGAAGACCCAGAAGTCACTCCAGAAGTACCGCACTTAAAAAAAGTAGCGGTCGAAATAACTGGAGGACGTAAGAAGGGCTGGCCAGTCAAAGACACCATTGCGGCTACCGAGCTTACAGCAAAGTATTCAATCCTCTACCGCATCGGTCTGGCTAATTGGGCACCCTCTACGTATGGGTCAAGCATCAAACCGAGCTGGCGAAACTCATTTACCAAATAGGTACGCAGTCTTCTATTGACTTTGGCGCTTACGTTATTGAACATCTAGTCAAGTACGCCAAATCATGTGCTATCAAACTTCCGATCGGGTTTCCTTCCTTGATCACGGGTATCCTTCTCCAACAATGTCCTCACATTGTTCGAGAATCGGATATTCCGGGCAAGAAGCCACTGCACCTTGCTATCAACCTCAAGAACTTCGAAGGGAAGCAGTTGAAGGACCTCAGACTTCCTATAGCCAAAGCATCAGGAGCTGGATCAAGCTCTCGACCCTCAGGACAAATTGGCTCTAGGATGGAGGAAGAATTTGTTGAGATGATCGCTGATCTGGAGTAGTCAATTGCGATGCTCTCAACCCGCAAAGTCGCCTGTGAAGCCCTTCTAGAAGACCTCCGCTCTGCTGCCCCTGCTGAAGAAGATGTTGACGACTCCACGTCGTTTTAGTAATTCTCTGAATTTGCTATGATAACTCTGTTCCACAACACTCTTAAATCCTCGGGGTTTGTCCGAGTTATTTTCCGCACAATATGACTGTTTTTTTGGATATTTGCTCATGGTTTGAGCTGGATTTGTGCTCATGTTTGAGCTGTTTATTTCGCTCATGGTGTGAGTTGGTTTTTTTTTCCCTGCTGTTTAGTCGAATTTGATTATGCGATTGCCTTTGGCAATTTTAATAGACAAACAGGGGGAGATAAATGTGATACGACGCCGGAAGTCGCGCCGAATGATGTGCATAGAAGTCGCCGCTCAAGAAGTTAAGTTCTAGAAGCTGCTTCAGAAGCCGCTCAGGAAGTTACGTTCCAGAAGTCGCTCAAGAAGTTAAGCTCCAGAAGATAAACTAGAAGCCGCACAAGAAGTCGCATCGGAAGTCACGAAACTTGCTGTGTGCGTAACTGCCTCAAGGTGACGATGATGTGCCTGCTTGGAGTAAAGAAGTCACATCACTTGTTGTGCGTAACTGCCACAAGATAAATCACTTGCTGTGCATAACTGCCACAAGATGACGATGGGCTTAAAAAGGTGTTTGCCTAAAAAATTGCCAAAGGGGGAGATTGTTGCTACGTTTAATAGTTGGCATGATTTTTGAGCGCAAATGTAAGAAGTCGTGTAACATGTTACATGACATGTGGAGCGACTTGTTACGAGCAGAAGATTAGGAAAGTCTGAAGCTTTCCTATTTCGACGAAGCTTGGAGCGAAAGAAGGAAGGCGCCACGAAGACTTGGAGCGCAAGAGAGTGACGTCGACAAGTCAGGCGACTTCCAGCTGGCAGTTACACGTCAGCAATAGGCGGCAACTCGACTTGCCTGATTTCATCATGAAGTCAGAACAGGCAAGACGACTTCCAACTGTCATGGAAGGCGGCAACAACTTGCCTGACTTTCCTTTTCCTGGTCCAAGAAGGATTAGGAATGTGAGCTGCTATAAAAAGCCCTTGGCTTCCCATTAGCAGACAATCCGTTCTTGTTCTAACAATTGCAAGTTTTCTCAGAGCTCTTAACCGTGCACCATCGACGTGTTGAGAGGCTGATGAATATTCGCTAGAACGGACCTTTTGCTCCGATCAAACCTTGAGTCGCGAAGACTAAGTGTTTGGATCAGTTAGGGTTTTTGTTTGTGATTGAAGACTCACAACTCCGTCCAAGAAGACAACGACACCGAGCATAGGCTTGCTCGAAGGGTGGAATTGAGGGAATCTCAAAGACAGGGGGAGAGGCTCCTGGTCAAGGCGATTCACGGTGAGATCTATAGTAGCTTAGGACAATAGCTTGTGTGATAGCTAGTTGGTGCTTGAAGTTGTACTATTGACTACCTATAGTGAAAAACCTTTCCACTGGCAAAGTGCCCCCAGACGTAGGTGCGGAGTCACCGAACTGGGTAATCATCTCTGGTGTCGTGATTATTATCTGTCTATTACTTTGCTTACGGTTTCAACAAGAAGTCGATACACAAGTTAAAGACTTTGTGTTCGACTTCCTGACTTGGCTACGATTTAGAATTTCAATCCCCATTCACCCAAATGCATCCTCGATCCTCCTCAAATATTTGAGGATGGCCTTTGACAGCAATCCAGTGTAATTGGTCGGGGTTAGATTGGAATCTGCTGGTAGAGCTTAGTGCAACCGAGACTTCCAGTCTCGATGGATCCCACAGCCGAAGCATAAGGGATCTTACTCATCCTTCTCAGCTTATCAGGAGTTCTAGGACTCTGTAGCTTGCTGAGCTTGATGCCATGACGCGTGGGTATGTATCCTTTCTTAGAATCAAGCACTGAAAGTCTTTTCAACACTTTACCTATGTACATGTTCTGACTTAGCAACATGTTCTGACTTAGGCCCAAAATCCTTTTCGAATGATCTGTAGAGATCCTGATGCCTATATTAAATTTAGCATCACCTAAGTCCTTCATCGATAAGTACTTCCCTAACCAAGCTTTGGTGGCAAGGTCGGGATGTCATTCCCGATGAATAAATATCAAAAATACAATATTACTCCCACTCGCTTTCTTATGTACGCAAAGCTCACTTTTGTTTTTGATGAAGCCGAGTTCCCTTACAGGTTTATCAAAATGACGGTTCCAACGCCCTGATGCTTGCTTAAATCCATAACTGGATCTTTGCAGCTTACATATCTTTCCGGGATTCTTTGGATCAACAAAACCCTCGGGCTGTGTCATATACACATCCTCTTTTAAGTTCCTGCTAAGGAAGGGGTTTTGACATCCATCTGCCATAACTATGGCTAAAAGTAATCCGGATTAAACTGAATATTGCTACTGGTGAAGAGGTGTCGTCATAATCCATTTATTGAATCTGACGATAACCTTTTACAACAATCCTAGCCATATTGATATGAGGAATTCCATCCATGTCGGTCTTGATCATATAGACCCACTCAGAACCGATGGGTTTTATCCCAGGGGTTTGATCCACCAAGCACCAGACTTGGTGGTCTTACATGGACTTAATTTCCTCATTCATGGTGTTCTTCCATCTTTCGGAGTCTGGACTGGTGAAAGCTTGTCTGTAAGTTTCTGCATCATCCTGATCCACCAACATCAAGTCATTTCCTTCAGTGGCTGTGAAGCCATATCTGTCTGGAACATGACGAGATTTTTCAGACCTCCTTGGACCATCTGGAATTTCTGTAGGGACTGATTCTTCATCTACGACCATATGAGGCTCCAGTACTTCTATATCTTGCATAGCAGGCTCCTGAATTGCTTCAGGCTGTTCCGTATCCTCATGAATTTCTTCGAGATGCACGGGATTCCCACTAGCTATTTTGGAAAAACATTTCTCCAAAAATACCCCTCCTCGAGCAACAAAGACTTTGTACTCACTGGGTATATAGAAGTTGTAGCTCTTAGTTTCATAAGGATACCTTACGAAGACACATTTTGTCTGATTTGGATGCCTGCATCTCTGCTACCCAAATCTTTTTAGGAAAAACATACTAGGATGTTTCCCACACCATATATGACTATGGTCCATTTCGTATTTGGCTACTACGCGAAGGCGCACGCATCCAAATAGAACTGACCATCTCATCCCGCTCCCATCCCAATGTATACTACGCGGAGGCGCACGCATCCACAGTAACGGGAGACGTAATGAGTTTCATGTGGTGAACCTTCTGTGACTCTGGTCCAGCTCTTATTTGGCTACTACGCGGAGGCACACACATCCAAATAGAACTGATTACCTTATTCAGCTCGCATCCCAATGAATACTACGCGGAGGCGCACGCATCCACAGTAATGGGAGACAGAAAGACTGTCACAAGGTGTACCAACGTTGTCTTCATCGGAGTCCGATTAAAAATGAATGTGGCCATTTCCTGAGTCAAGTATAAGTTGAGCTCTCTTCTGGCCTGAGTACTCATAGGTCCACATACGTCAGAATGTATTAGACTTAACAAGTCACTCGCCTTTCACATAAACCTGTGAAAAGTGCCTTTGTCATTTTGCCCATTAGGGGAAACTTGCGTCTTTCAGTTTGAGTAAATTCAAACGGACTTAAAAGTCTACACTTGTGAAGTGTAGAAATGTGTTTCTCACTCATTAGGCAAGACTTGCATCTTTCAGTTTGAGTGAATTCAAACGGACTTAAAGTCCACACTTGTGAAGTTTTGAAATGCGTTTCTTGCCTATGTGCCTTAAATGACAATGCTAGATTATAACTTGGTTTAAATCATCAGATTTAAGCCTATTCTTATTTACGTTATACCGATTAAGATTACCAACGTAAATATTTGATCCTGAAGACGTGGATACCCACTCTTCTTCACGTGTTCCTTGTATTTGTTTACAATCCCTTATTCCTGTGTCCTGGCTCATTGCAGTGATGGCAGATCTCCTCCATTTTGTCCTTAATCTTCATAGCAGCGTTGGGAGCTGCTTGAACTTTTGGACGCTTGGGGTGTCTAAACTGCCCTGCAAGGTGCTCAGGAGCCTTACCCTTACCCTGATCAGCTTTCTTGAAGCTGACCTTCTTGTTGACCATAAGGACCTCCTTGGTCTTGCCCTTGAGGTTCTTTTCAGTGGTCACAAGTATCCCATGAAGCTCTGTTAAGGACTTGTCCATGTCATGCATATTGTAATTTACTATGAAATCACTATATGTATCTGGAAGTGACTACAACATAAAATCTGCAGCCGTTTCCACCTGATCATCAAAATCGAGTTTGGTTAGATGCTCCTGAAGACATTAAATCTTCGTGACATGGGGACTAACAGGGCTCCAGCCTTGAGTTTGCAGGAGTTAAGTTCTATGAAAGTATCATATCTTTCGACACGAGCTTTCTCCTTGAACATTTCCTTGACCTCTGCCTTACAGGTATGAGGGTCATCTGAAACGTTCCTGAACTGCTTCTGCAACTCTGGCATCCTACTGCCCGCCATAATGCATGACTCGTCGATTTGGTTACTAAGAAACTTTGATAAGTATCCTTAGTGCCCTAGCGGCGTTCAGCAGTGGCTCGGCAGGAGGTTCCTTGGTAAGGATATTCTACTTGCGTTCATGCTTGAGTACAAGCCTCAAGTTTCTATTCCAATCTGAGTAATTCACGCCCTTGAGTCTGTCCTCAATCTGGACTCTCGGTGCGGTATTACTCCTTTGTGTTGTGTTTGCCTTTTAGTTCTACATGGTAAAATTATATAAGATTCAAGTTGGAGATTAAGTTACAAAACTCTTGTCTGATTCTAACATTAGAATCTGAACCAGGATCCTATCATACCCTCAATTGAAGTGAACGGAGGCTCACTGCTCCAATTGAGAGCATCAAGGTAGGAATACATCCATTTACAAAACCATGTAATTCCTGGCTAGGGTCTGTGCTAAAAGTACACGGCATACCCTATACTGATACCCTAGGTCAGCCCTAGCTGACAATCGTAGACAAGTCTACCAAGCCTGAACTATGGATAGAACTAATGTGACTACTACGCGGAGGCGCACGCAGCTAGACTTTTTCTCTAGACTACCCATCTCATCTAGACTTTTTCTCTATGAATGTTACGCGGAGGCGTACCGACATCCATAGGGTCAAAGCCCTTTTGAGTGCCTAAACTTGGATGGTATCACGCTTGACTTGTAATTATTTGCGTTTAAGTGAATTATAAAAGTCTGATTGTATATCGATACAATCTTAATCTGGAATCATCAATTACAAATCCATGCAAAGATGATCCCTTAGCCGGTTACATGCGAGTCTGATTAAATTCCGATTTTAATCTTTGCATGTGGGTTATAGCAAATCATACATAAACTTGTATATTTAAACTATCATACTTTCATACATTGAAACATATAAATGTAACGATAAAATATGCATAGCTAAGCCCATCTTAAGTTCCTAAGAGTCTAGCAATACTGATCCTAAAGACATGGTCTTCAAGATCCAAACTTGCTCCATTCTTGTGAACTCCCACTGGCTTCGAGCCTCCTCCAATCCGAGTCTTCCTCTTGACTTGATTCTTGTGTCGGTCTTCGTGATTACAAATTAAAATAAATAAAATGAAATACAAATCACGACACGTAGGCCGTATTTACTACAACCCAAAATTAAGCAACACGCAGGTTGCAAAACCGAAATTAAAATGCAAATCTAATGGGCTTAGATAGCATCATGTGGAAAACATCATGTTATCAAAGATCATGTATACAATCAACATGCTTATCAAACAAATAAATTTTCCAAATTTTATCTTTCTTAAGTGTGGAAAAATTCCGGTTTATCGAAACTGGACGTTTTAACTGATTAATTGAATTTTGGACCGGTTCTCGCTGGTTTATCGAAAACGAACCAAATCTGAAAATTAAATTTTTAGGGTTTCCAAATATTCTCGCGAACCAACCGGTTCAGCTCGAATCTGGTCGAGCCGAACCGGCTCTACCGAGGTCGCCCGCGGAGGCAACCACGGTGGCCCGTGAGGGCTGCCGAAGTCGCCCGCGGGGCTGACCGTTGTCGGCCACGGGATCGACCCTGGTAGCCCGCGAGGGCAGCCATGGTCGCCCCTAGGGCAGACCCTGGTCGCCCGCGAGGTAACCATGGTGGCGCGCGAGGGCTGCCATGGTCGCCCACAAGGGCAGACCGTGGTCGCCCGCGGCAGCAACCATGGTCGCCCGCGAGGGCTGCCATGGTCGCCCGTAGGCGACCCTCGTCGGCCCTGAGTGCTGACCATGGTCTGCCCTAGGGCATTCCATGGTCCACCAAGGGTCTCGACCTGGTCGGCCATGGCTAACCCGAAACACCCAAAAAAAAAATTAATTTCCAATTTTCCAAAATTAATCAAATCTGAAATTTTTTTCGATTTACATGCATGCTAAGGTGATGAACACATATAAACTCAAAAAAAAATCAGAATTAAACATGTAGAAGAATACCTAACAACCATGCCTCTGATACCACTGAAAGAGATCACCACGGGTTCCAATCGATAAATATCATGCAACGGACGTTATGTAACCGTGGTGATCGATGCAAGCTATGATCTTAATGCAAATTCAACATGTTATATATATAAATATAAATCTGAAAGTTACCTCTTCTAATCGATGAAAACACAAGTATAGTGGGTCTCTATCAAGTCCACACAAGCACCACAACCGAAGAGGATTTCACTCAATAATTTTGCTATTAATTTTTTTGAGAGAAACTTGACAACAAGTGATTATGATTATACAATATTCGTGATTATCGATTATTCGACTTAACCTGTTATCGTACATGTCACTGTCTTTTTATTAAACCGATATCCATATTGATCAATAGGCATAGAATGGTCATCCTAATTTATTAATCACTGTTTCTTGATATCTGAGATGACTGAAAACTGATACTAAGGTATCACCTGCACGGCCGTGCTCTTTCTTCAGTCATACTCATCAAGTGGCCTAAACGGATATCTTTCTCATACTGAAGTATGAGTGATAAATCCCTCAGACGCCTTTCGAGTTCACTAATGCAATAAATGCCAAAGCCAATCGAAGCCGTTATAGCTACCCTTTTACATATAACGTTAAACTTGGTCAAACTTAGGTATTCGTTACATAGTGTACACAAAGACTCCTTGGTCTTAGGATATAATGACAAGTTACGATATGTGAGTATCTCATGACTGGATCTATGCAGCGTACTCACAATCGGGTTGTCTGATATCATCGACCTGATGATATCTATGATATAACTCCGGCACATACTTTGCCATGATCAGTAGAGCGTGATCACAAGGAGTTGGTCTCATACTGATCGCTTCTTAAAGAAGCTTAGCTGATCAGGGACTCATCAAATGTAATTCTTTCTGATCTATAGATCTACTATTAGTGGTTACACAAATAATGACATAGATCAAATTACATTCGATATATTACTACAACACATTAGTAATATATGCCGATTTATTTATTCGGAAAGATGATAAAACATTACATCTGTAGATCACTTATATATTGGACTGGGGCATAACTCTAACAATTGCACATACCCTGACCAAGAGTCACACGGGTTGTAATTGGATGGACGTCCTACCCAAATGAGTTAATTGGAGCGGTGCGCCTTAGCGTACTTCAGTTGACAAATAAGGGATCTTGGTTTAAAGATTCTAAACCTTAGAATCAGATGGTTGGTGTTTAATTCAGATCTTCGTAAATTTATTCAACTTTTCTGATTAAATTTACTTTCTTCGTGTAGAAATGGCTAGTAATTCAACATACTCGTCTAATTTGTCGTTGAGGACTATACTTGACAAGTGTAAACTCAATGGAACAAATTATCTGGACTGGGACAGAAATTTACGACTTGTGTTAAAGTTGGAACGCAGGGAGTACGTCCTTGAGAAGGCTATCCCGATGGAGCCAGCTGCCAACGCAACGAGGGTCGTTAAGGATGCGTACCAGAAACACCTTAGCGACTGTATCGACGTTGCGTGTGTCATGCTGGGCTGCATGGAGGCAGACCTCCAGTAGCAGTTTATGGAGCTATCCCATGATCTGTTTGCAATGTTTGCACAGATCAATGACATGTTCAAAGAAAAAGTACGTATTGAAAATACACTGTTCTCCAAGAACTCATTGCCTGCAAAATGTCAGCAGGCAGCTCCGTAGGTCCACACGTCCTACGAATGAAGGGACATCTCGATCATATGACTAGTCTCGGGATGACTATGGAAAAAGAGATGACAGCGGATTTTATTCTGCAATCCCTTCCTCATGCAGATGGTGGGTTCGTCATGAACTATAACATGCATGACATCGACAAGACCGCATCAGAGTTGCACAACATGTTAGTGACTGCCGAGAAGAGCATAAGGGGCAATACGCCCAAAGGTGTTCTAATGGTCAAGAGGGGATCTGGCTTCAAAGCTGGTGGTGATAAAGGCAAAGGCCTAATGCACCAGACGGGGAAGAACAGACAACATTTCATTCCTAAACCTTCCATACCCATGAAGGGCAAGGGGAAGGAAAAGGAGTCGGTCTGTTTCTACTGCCGAAAGCCTGGTCGTTGGAAGAAAGACTGTCAACAGCTGAAGGAAAATCAGAAGAAGGGCGGTGGGGCCACTACTTCGTCAGGTATTCCATTAGAGCTAAATCTTTCTACTATAAATGCTTGGGTACTAGACACTGGAGCTGAGTCTCATGTCTATGCGGATGTGCAGGTACTGCATAGTAGAAGAGATATGGGGGAAAACAAGGTGGATCTAAGGGTTGGGAACAACGTGCGAGTTACCGCAACTGTTGTGGGTTCAGTTGACCTTGTTTTGCCTAGTGGGTTTGTAATAGAACTTTTGGATGTGTTTTGCGTACCTGCTTTCAGTAGGAATATTGTATCAATATCCCTTCTTTAAAAAGAAGGCTATTATTTTGATATTAAGAATGGGTTTTTTAATATTATGCGCAATAACATGTTTTATGGAAATACTCACACTGTTGGAGGTTTATACATATTAAATATGCAAAACTCGAGATCCAACATGCTCTATAATGTTAATACTAAGAGGTTTAAAGCTAATGGTTTAGACCAAACTCTAATCTGGCATTGTCGTCTAAGTCACATAAATGAGAAACGCATCTCAGCGCTTCACAAGTGCAGACTTCTAAGTCAATTCGAATTCCAAACGATTGATAGATACGAAGCTTGTTTAATGGGCAAGATGACTAAAGCGCCCTTCACTGGTTTAGGTGAGAGGGCAGGTGATCTATTGGTTCTAATACATTCAGACGTATGTGGACCTATGAGTACACCAGCCAAAGGTGGTTTAAGCTACTTTATCACATTTACTGATGATTTCAGTAGATATGGTTATGTCTATCTCATGAGACATAAGTCCGAAGCCTTTGATAAATTCAAGGAGTTTAGGACTGAAGTAGATAACCAACTCGGAAAGAGTATCAAGGCACTCCGTTTTGATCGGGGTGGAGAATACTTATCCGAGGAGTTTCTTAGTCATCTTACTAAAAGTGGAATACTATATCAGTGGACTCCGCCAGGAACACCGCAACTCAATGGTGTGTCCGAGCGAAGGAATCGGACATTGTTTGATATGGTTAGATCGATGTTAAGTCTCACTGATCTCCTGATCTCCTTCTGGGGTTACGCTCTACAAACGGCCGCATTCATAATAAATAGGGCTCCGTCGAAAGCAGTGGAAGGGACATCATTCGAGAAATGGTACGGGAAGAAACCCGTTTTGTCCTTCCTAAAAATCTGGGGTTGCGAGGCTTATGTAAAACGGTTGCTTGCAACCAAGCTCGAACCGATATCAGATAACTGCACTTTCATCGAATATCCAAAAGAAACAAAAGGATACTACTTCTACAAATCGAGCGAAAACAAAGTTTTTGTCGCCCGAGGTGGGACATTCTTGTAAAAGGAATTTATTTTCAAGACAGTCAGTGGGAGGGCTATTCATCTTGATGAAGTTCTAGATGAGATAGTCACTTAGGAACCACTAGACGACCCATTGGAAGAAGTAGAGCCAGAAGTGGTCGTTGAGCAAGAACCAATAGCTACAGTTAATGAGGACGGTCTAAGGCGGTCTGAAAGGACAAGTCATACACCTATCAGATATGGTTTCCTAGTAACTGGAGGTGATGATTTGGTGTTAGTGGACAATGATCCAGCTACCTTTTGAGAGGCCCTGGACGGAACCGTCTCTGAGAAATGGGTGGAAGCCATGAGGGAAGAAATGCATGAGTGACACGAAAGACGGCTAAGGGATTTATCCCTCGTACTACGGTATGGGAAAGATATCCGTTAAAGGCCTCTTGAGATAGAGTGACTGAGAGAAAGAGCATGGCCATGCCAGTGATACGGGTTATCAGTTCTCAGCCATCTCACATATCAAGTAACAATGATTGATTAAACAAGGATAACGACTCTATGCCTTGTGATCAATCAGGATGTCTAGAAATAATAGGATAGTGACTTGTACGCACAAGGTTAAATCGAATCATCGATCATCATGCACCTTGGGTAATCATAACGTCTTACTATAGACCACTTATGATGGATCGGACAAAATAGATCTTTTGCGCCGATCTGCCAACGGTGGCATGAGCCTGGATGGCCACACACATACAAGACGGATAACTTGAGACAAGGAAACCTTTACGTTTCTTGAGGAGCAATACATGGACAAAATTGAAGCTTTTGAACCATGTGTTCGGTTTGAGAGAATAATTAGCGAATCGAGAAAACTGAGATTTTTCTTCGATGTCGTGTCAGATTTTGTTTGATAAGTAACGACAAATAGGGTCGGGAAACTTTTGGACACGACACGAAACCACATGGGCGAGCCCATTGGGCTCGGCCCATGAGGTCACTTGACCGGCCCAACAAGGGCCCATTTTGGGCCCAATAAGCCCAACATGGCTGGCCACCTTGGTGGGTACAAGGGTGGGGCCACACACACCATGCTTAGTTGGTGATTGTTGATTAAGAGGTGAGTGATTTAAGGGGTATGGGTAATGACACCCTTAAACCCATGCTTATGAGTTGATGAAGTAGAGAAATATCTTGGGAATTAATTCACTCACTCCCAAGCCCTCTCTCTCTCCTTTGGCCGGCCACTCCCATCTCTCCTCTCTTCTTGCTCTCTTGTTCTTCACTTAATTGTTCTAGTAGGCATTAAGTGAAGGATCTTGAAGATCATCCCCTTGGTGTGGACTTGCTTTAGAGAAGAAGACCTCATAGTTCTTCTTTATTGATTCAACAAAGACCAAAATGTAAATTTCTTGTGGAATAGATTTTGCTTTGAGATTTAATGGTTCATGTTCTTGGACAAGGTTTGGAGTTGCTTTCATTAATTCTTCCGCTATCTCGATGATCTAGAACGCTCCAAAACCCTACAATTCTTAGGAACTTAAGATGGGCTTAGTTATGCATATATTTACCGTTACATTTGTATGATTGAATGTATGAATGTATGATAGTTTAAATATACAAGTACATGTATGATTTGCTATCACCCACATGCAAAGATTAATAACTAACATTTAATCAGACTCTCATGTAACCTGCTAAGGGATCATCCTTGCATTAATTTGCAATTGATGATTACAGATTAAGATTGTATCGATATGTAATCAGACTTTTATAATTCACTTAAACGCAAATAATTACAAGTCAAACGTGATACCATCCAAGTTTGGCACTTAAAAGGGCTTTGACCCTATGGATGTCGGTACGCCTCCGCGTAACATTTATAGAGAAAGAGTCTGGATGAGATGGGTAGTACTATGTGGGTGCGTGCGCCTTCGCATAGTAGCCATATTAGTTCGATCCATAGTCCAAGCTTGGTAGACTTGTCTACGATTGTCAGCTAGGGCTGACCTAGGGTATCAGTATAGGGTATGCCACGTACTTTCAAGTACAGACCCTAGCCAGGAACTACATGGTCTTGTAGATGGATGTATTTCTACCTTGATGCTTTCAATTGGAGCAGTGAGCCTCCGTTCACTTCAATTGAGAGTATGATAGGATCCTGGTTCAGATTCTAAAGTTAGAATCAGAAAGTGTTTTATAATTAAATCTCCAACTTCAATTTTAATTAATATTGATTAAAATTTGTTTACTGTATAGATATAAAATGGCAAACACGAATCATTATGGTAACAGCGTGCTTAGGTCACTAATCGAGCATGATAAGCTTAACGGCGTAAAATTTCTCGATTGGGACCGGAACTTGAGACTCGTTCTCAAACATGAACGTAAGGATTATATCCTTACCCAGGAACCACCTATTTAGCCAGCACTGAACGCCGCAAGGGTGCTAAGGGATGCCTACCAGAAATTCCTTAGCGACCGGATCGACATGCAGTGCATCATGATGGGCAGTATGGTGCTTGACTTGCAAAACCAGTTCATGGACATTTCCGATGATCCCAAAGCCTGTATGGCAGAGATCGAGAAAACGTTCAAAGAGAAAGCACGTGTCGAAAGATACGACACTTTCAGTGAACTGATGTCTTGCAAGCTGAAGGCTGGAGCTCGTGTCAGTCCCCATGTCTTTAAGATGAAATGTCTTTTGGAACACTTGACCAGACTCGGTCATCTTGTGGATAAGGAAATGTCTGCAGACTTTGTGCTGCATTCACTTCCAGAGATATATCGTGATTTCGTTGGAAATTACGATATGCATGATATGGATAAGATTGTGATAGAGCTTCATGGTATGCTCGTGACTGCTGAAAAGAATCTTAAGGGCAAGACCAAGGAGGTTCTTATGGTGAACAAGCAAGTGAGCTTCAAGAAAGCCAGCCTGGGCAAGGATAAGCCCCTATTCACCTAGCAAGGAAGATTCGACAACCTAATAGTCCAACAGCTCCAAAGGCCGTTGAGAATCCTAAGAAGGATGTCATCTGCTTCTATTGGCAAGGACAGGGGCACTGAAAAAAAGATTGTAAGAAACACAAGCTGTTTCGTAGGAAGAGTGGAGCTTCCACATCTTCAGGATTAGGTATTTTTATTATTGAGCTCAATCTCAGTTTATCTACTTCATATTCTTGGGTACTTGATACTGGTGCAGAATCTCACATTTGTGTTAATGTTCAGGCTCTGTGAAGTAGAAGAGAAGTGGGCAGGGGCGAGGCGGACCTATGAGTTTGTGACGGCAATCAAGTCTTGACGACTGTAGTAGGAGATATTAGTCTCATTTTTCCCAGTGGGCTAGTTTTGTTATTAAACAATGTTCATTGTGTACCTGCGTTTCGCAGGAATATTATTTCTATTTCCTTGCTAGACAAGGAAGGATATTGATTTTCTATTGATGATGGAATTTTCAATATTTTCAAGAATAATATATTTTATTGCAATGCTTCATTGGTTGGTGGTTTATATATTCTTAATATTCAAAACACTGACACTAGCTCAATTTATAATATAAGTAACAAAAGGGTTAAATCCGATGATTTAAACCAGACTGTGATATGGCACTACCGCTTAGGCCATATAGGCCAGAAACGCATCTCACTTCACAAGTGTGGAGTTCTAAGTCCGTTTGAATTCACTTCAATTGAGAGATGCGAGTCATGCCTTATTGGAAAAATGACAAAGGCACCTTTTGCCGGTTTAGGTGAAAGGGCTAGTGACTTATTGGGTCTCATACATTCCGATGTGTGTGGGCCTATGAGCACTCACGCCAGAAGAGGTTTTCACTACTTCGTTACATTTACTGATGACTTCAGTAGATATGGGTATGTCTATCTTATGAGAGATAAATCGGAAACCTTTGACAAGTTCAAAGAGTTCCGGAACGAAGCAAAAAACCAGCTTGGTAAAAGTATAAAGGCACTTTGATCTGACCAAGGCGGTGAGTACTTGGACCATGAATGGATCCTCTCTGAATTGACTCCGCCTGGAACACCTCAAATGAATGGTGTATCCGAACGGAGAAATCGGAACCTGCTTCACATGGTTCGATCAATGATGAGTCAGGCTGACCTCCCTATCTCCTTCTGGGGCTATGCCCTAGAGACGGCCGCATTCATATTGAATCAGGCTCCTATAAAGGCAGTGGAAAGCACTCCATACAAAGAATAGAACGGGAAGAAACCCTTATTAGCTTTCCTTTAGATTTGGGGATGTGAAGCTTACGTCAAGTGTCTGCTGGACGATAAGCTCGAACCCAAATCAGATAAATGTGTCTTTGTGAGGTACCCCTAATAAACAAGGGGGTACTATTTCTACAAACCTAGCGAGAACAAAGTTTTTGTTGCTCGAGGAGGGGTATTTTTGGAAAAGAAATTTATTTCCAAAAGTGCTAGTGGGAGTGCCGTGCATCTTGAAGAAATTAAAGATAATATGGAACAACCCACTATGCCGGATGTAGAAATACAGGAGCCAGAAGAGGTCATTGATAAAGAACCAATCCCCACACCTATTCCAGATGGTCCAAGAAGGTCTGAGAGATCTCGTCAAGCTCCTATCAGATATGGCTTTCTAGCCACTGAAGGAAATGACTCGATGTTGGTGGATCACGATGATCCAGAAACCTACAGACAAGCTTTGGCCAGTCCAGACTCCTAAAAATGGCAAAACGCCATGAATAAGGAAATGAAATCCATGTCCGACAACCAAGTCACTTGGTGGATCAAACCCCTGGGATAAAACCCATCAGTTGTAAATGGGTCTATAAACTTAAGACCGACATGGATGGAAAACCTCATACCTATAAAGCTAGACTGGTTGCGAAAGGTTATCGCCATATCGAAGGTATCGATTATGACGAGACCTTTTCACCTGTAGCTATGGTCAAATCTATCCGGATCATTCTAGCCATAGCAGCATACTACGACTATGAGATATGGCAGATGGATGTCAAAACCGCCTTCCTTAACGGGAACTTAAAAGAGGATGTGTATATGACACAGCCTGAGGGTTTGGTTGATCCAGAGAATCCCCGAAAGATTTGTAAGCTGCTTAGATCCATTTAGGCATTAAAGCAAGCTTCACGGAGTTGGAACCTTCGTTTTGATGAAGCCGTAAGGGAATTCGGTTTTATCAAAAACGAAAGTGTGGGTGTAAAATTGTATTCCTAGTGCTATATGTCGATGACATACTGATCATCAGGAATGGCATCCCAACCTTGCTTGAGGTTAAAGCTTGGTTAGGGAAATGCTTCTCGATAAAGGACTTAGGTGATGCTGCTTTCATTCTGGGCATCAAGATCTACAGAGATCGACCCAAAACAATATTGGGCCTAAGTCAGAGCACTTACATAGATAAGGTTTTGAGAAGATTCTTAATGCTTGATTCTAAGAAGGGATACATACCCATGCGGCATGGCATTAAGCTCAGCAAACAACAGAGTCCTAAGACTCCTGATGAGCTAAGAAAGATGAGTAAGATCACATATGCTTTGACTGTGGGATCCATAATGTATGCCATGATTTGCACGAGACCAGACATCTCGTTTGCATTAAGCTGTACCAGCAGATATCAATCTAACCCAGGCCAGGAGCACTGGATTGTTGTCAAGAGTATCCTTAAATATCTAAGGAGAACTAAAGATGCATTCCTAGTGTATAGTGGAAAGGATGGAGAATTAGCAGTCAAAGGATATGTTGATGCTAGTTTTCATACAGATCCTGATCATTTCAAATCTAAGGAAGGATTTGTATTCGTGTTAAATGGCGGAGCATTCAGCTGGAAGAGCTTCAAGGAAGCCACAACCGCCGATTCTACAACAGAGGCTGAATACATAGCTGCAACAGAAGCACCTAGGAGGTCGAATGGGTTAGAAGCTTTCTAACCGGATTAGATGTAATGCCGCGAGCATCTGATCTGGTAAGCTTGTTGTGTGACAACACGGGGGCCATAGCATTAGCTCAAGAGCCCAGATTCCACAACAGAACTAAATACATACAATGGTGTCTGTTGTGTTGGTGATTGTGTATATGAATTGATGTGTATTGGGTTATGGGAAAGAATTGATGTGTATTGTGACCTCCTATAATCACACTTACCCAACAAGATTAGGATAATGTGTATCTAGTCATCATCCACTTGACTAAAGTTAGTGGATAAAGAGACCCGCCCTTGGCTCCACTATTGGGCCTTTGTTGGGCCGACCACTTAGGGCCTCGTGGCACGAAGCCCAATGCTTCGGCCATGAGGTCATGTGCCACGTCCAACTAACCCCCGAACTTATCGTACAAAGTCTGACGCGACATCGACGAAAGATATAGTCTTTCTCGGTTCGCATGTCACATTCAATTACACATATCCATGGCCCGAAACGTCAAGTTTTGCCCATGCCTCTCTCTCAAGTATCGCTAACCTTTCCTTGAACTCATAATCCATATCCTACGTGTGTGACCCTCTAGGCTCATGACGACGTCGGCGTTTCGGCGTAAAATTTCATTTTACCCGATCCATCATAAGTGGCCTCTAGTAAGACGTTATGATTACTCGACGTGCATGATGATCGATGATTCGATTCAACCTCATGTAGTACATGTCGCTATCCTTTTATCACCCGGTATCTAGATAGCTCATAAGGCATAGAGACATCACCCTTATTTAATCAATCTCAGTTTGTCGATCTGTGAGATTATTGAATACTGATAACCCGTATCGTTGGCATGGCCATGCTCTCCCTTTAGTTAATCTCTATCGAGTGGCCTAAATAGATACCTCTCTCATACCGTAGTATGAGGGATAAATCCCTTAGCCGCCTTTCGTATGACTCATACAATCCGTCCCCGTGCCAATCATGTCTGCTATGGTTCTCTTGTTATGGACAACGTTAGGAGAAGTCAAATGAGGTTCTTTACTGTATAGCGATCACAAAGACTCCTTGGTCTAAGGATACGACGACAAGCTACCACAATTGAATGTGTTCATGACTGTATCTATGCAACACAATTTAGTGCGGGTCATCCAATATTACTCACCCGAGTGACATATATGATCTGATACCGGGGGCCCTTTCCAATGGCAAATAGAACTATACCATAAAAAATCATCCTCATACTTGGTCGCTTCATTGAAGTATATTTGACCAGGGACCCGTTAAGTGTGATCCGTACAGATATATGGTTCTACTACTTTGGTGGACATATATCCGATCAGACTTAACCTACTACTTCAACACATAAGTAATATAATGCCGATTTTATATATTGCAAACGATGATTAATATATACAGACATTTACAGACTAATACAATTGGACTAGGGCACAAAAATGCTTACACGACGGTCCGCCCCGAGCCTGGACAGTATGGCCGCGCCGCTTCAGTCATCAAATTACCAAGGCTCCGGCTCGGCTCTGACAACCAGAGCCATTGTCCGGTCACCGGTCCGGCTCCCCGAGAGTCCTGGTCCGGTGACCTGAAAAATCCAAAATTTTCAAAAATTTCAAATTTGAATAATTTTCCAAAAATTACATTTTCATGTTAATTAAATCAAAAGTAATAAATTTACACATGTTATCAAACAATATGCCAAAATCATGAAAAACCCGAAATTAAACATAGAAAACCTTTGTGAATCTTGGAGGCAGCCACACTCGAATACCACTGTTGGGTCTTGGAATGAGAAAAACAAGCAAGCAAGTAGAATCAAAAGAACAACCTATCCAAGACTACACAAGAACTCTACCAAGTTAGATTCACAAGACGAAACTAAAATCACCATTTCCTTACCAAGAACAAGATTAAAAGGAGGAATGGATGGTTGCCTTGCTCGCTAAGATGCCTACATATCCTCCAAGGAATCAATGCCTTATGTAGTTCTTGTATGAAAGCTCAAGAGAACAAGACTGGGAGAAGAAATTGAAGCTCCTTGGCTTCTTGGTGGTCTCGGCCGAGAGGAGCAAGAGGGAGTGGCTTTTCCTTTTTGTGTTATGTGTGGAGTGAGAAGAAGAGTGGGATTATTAGGAGATATTATCATCTAATATTTTAATCCCACTTACTAATATTATAATAATATATTGAGGTTAGGATGAGATAAAGTAGGTTTAGTTGGTGAAAAGGTGAGAGGTGTTAACCACTAACAAACCAACTACACTAACCAAGTAGTTGCCAAGCAACCGGGTGGTTACTTGGGCCAATTCTTGTTTGGGCAGGCCTTGGCCTTGTGGGCCGTGGCCCTAGGCCACGCCCTCAAGGTCTCGTGTCGTGCCATTTCATCCTGGGTATGTCCAACATCACCAGACGCAATCGTTCCCAAGACCCTCAACCTTGTCTCGACCCGCCAACTTCTCATTCCTCACAGGCCCATGGCCCAAAACTCTGTTTTGGCCATGTCTTGTTTCAATCTCCTCTTTACCGATCTCCGCCATATCGTTCCTTGAGTATTTTCTTCGATGTGACCCTCTTAGACTCATATATGTCAGTAGATCGGCATAAAATCCTACTTTATCCGATCCTACATCAGTGGAGACTAGCGAGACTATAGAATCGCCTGACTGTGCATGATAAATCGACCTTTGTCAATTTTAACTTTTCTGTCGTTTATGTCACTATCCTCTTATCTCCAGAAAAATCCTGATCGAGAAAAGGCACAGAGTCGTCATCCTTATTATTCTCAGTCACTGTTCCTTGATATGTGAGATGACTGAAAATTGATGCCTAGTATCATGTGTATGGCCATACGTTGTTTTCAGTCACTCTCGATCAAGTGGCTTATGTAGGATTTGTGCCCTAGTACAATACGAAGTAAGTCTGTAATAGTTTTATCATCGTATGCAACGAAATAAATTCGGCATTATATTACTATTGTGTTGTAGTAATATGTTAACTATACATCAATCTTTATCATTGAGTGTGTCATCACTAATAGTAGAACTATGGATCTGCATGATTTATACTTAACGAGTCCCTGGTTAGTGAAGATTCATCTAAAGCGACCAATATGAGTACGACTCTTTATGATCATGCTCTACTGATCATGGCAATAGGTTTTGCCGGAGTCAGATCATGGATAAGTATTCTCCACCCCGATCAGAACGGAGGGACTTAATACTTTTTCCGAGTTGGTTTTCTGCTACAGTCTTAAACTCTTTGAATTTATCAAAAGCTTCGGACTTATGTCTCATGAGATAGACATAACCATATCTACTGAAATCATCAGTAAATGTGATAAAGTAGCCTAAACCACCCCTGGCTGGTGTACTCATTGGTCCATATACGTCTGAATGTATTAGACCCAATAGATCACCTGCCCTTTCACTTGTACCGGTGAACGGTGCTTTAGTCATCTTGCCCATTAAACAAGCCTCGCACCTTTCAATCGTTTGCAATTCGAATTGACTTAAAAGTCCGCGCTTATGAAGCGTTGAGATGCGTTTCTCGTTTATATGACCTAAATGACAATGCCATATTAGAGTTCGGTCTAAATCATCAGTTTTAAACCTCTTAGCATTAACATTATAGAGCATGCTGGATTTTGAGTTTTGCATATTCAATATGTATAAACCTCCAACTGTGTGAGCATTTCCATAATACATGTTACTGCGCATAATATTAAAAAACCCGTTCTTAATATCAAAATAATAATCTTCTTTTTCAAGCAGAGATATAGATACAGTATTCGTATTGAAAGCAGGTACGCAAAACACATTAAGGAGTTCTATTACAAGCCCACTGGGCAAAAGAAGATCGACCGAACCCACAGCAGTTGCAGCAACACGCACGTTGTTCCCAACTCCTAGGTCCACCTCGTTTTTGCCCACATCTCTTCTACTGCGCGGTACCTGCACATCCGCACAGACATGAGACTCAACTCCAATGTCTAGTACCCAAGTATTTTTAGTAGAAAGATTTAGCTCTAAGGGAATACCTGACGAAGTAGCGGCCCCACCGCCCTTCTTCTGATCTTCCTTTAGCTGCTGAAAATCATTTTTCCAATGACCAAGCTTTTGGCAGTAGAAACAGACCGACTCCTTTACCTTCTCCTTGCCCTTCATGGGATTGGAAGGTTTAGGAAAAAAAGGTCGTCTGTTCTTTCTTGCCAGGTGCATTAGGCCTTTACCCTTCTCACCACCAGCTTTGAAGTCGGATCCCTTCTTCACCATAAGAACACCTTTGGGCGCATTGCCCCTTATGCTCTTCTCGACAGTCACGAGCATGCTGTGCAACTCCGATGCAGTTTTGTCCATGTCATGCATGTGATAGTTCATGACGAAACCACCATATGCATGAAGAAGGGATTGTAGAATGAAATATGCCGCCATCTCCTTTTCCATAGTCAACCCGAGACTAGTTAGGCGATAGAGATGTCCCTTCATTCGTAGGACGTGTGGACCTACGGAGTTGCCTGCTGACATTTTGCAGGCAATGAGTTCTCGGAGAAAAGTGTATTTTTCAATACGTACTTTCTCCTTGAACATATCCTTGATCTGTGTAAACATAGCAAACGGATCATGGGATAGCTCCATAAACTGTTTCTGGAGGTCCGCCTCAATACAGCCCAGCAAGACACACACAACGTCGATAGAGTCGCTAAGGTGTTTCCGGTACGCATCCTTAACGACCCTCGTTGCATTGGAAACTGGCTCCACCGGGATAGCCTTGTATAGGACGTACTCCCTACGTTCCAACTTTAACACAAGTCGCAAATTTCTGTCCCATTCCAGATAATTAGACGAGTTTAGACGAGTTTGTTGAATTACTAGCCATTTTCTACACGAAGAAAGTAAATTTAATCAGAAAAGTTGAATAAATTTACGAAGATCCGAATTCAACATCAACCATTTGATTCTAAGGTAGAATCTTTAAACCAAGATCCCTGATTTTTCAATTGAAGTACGCTAAGGCGCACCGCTCCAATTGACCCATTTGGGTAGGACGTTCATCCAATTACAACCTGTGTAATTCTTGGTCAAGGTATGTGCAAAAGTACACGACTTACCCTTCTGATGCCCCAGCTTGACCTCAGGCCGAGAATCGTGGTCGAGTCAACCAACCTTCACCTATGCATCAGTTTTGTGCAGATGCTCTGCTAAGGCCCACAACATCCCACAAGGTTGACCATTCCATATACAACCCATTCTATCGATGCTCCGCTAAGGCGCACGACACCGAGAGAATGTCCCTACATGGGTGTGAATTTGGGTGGCATCTCACATGACTTAAATTAAGGTGTGATTGGTTGTGTTTAATAATTCGAAAGTATTTTGGTACGATTACGAACCCGTCATTAACAACCCGTGTTGTGACTTTTCTAATTGCATCACAAACTATCTTCTTTTGAAGCCGTCATTTGCAACCCGTGCAAACAGGTTTCAAATTGAACTCATCCATCACAACCCGTGCGATGATGGTTCACAACACTTTAAAAATGCAAATAAATAATATTGTTTTCAATCTTTACATGTGAGGTGATGGCTTATAATCTCATAAGCTAAGAATGTTAGCATATAAATTATCATCTAATAATTCAAGCAAGCTTTTTAAAGCGTTTAAATATGCATCAATAGCCCATCCTATCCTTAAGAGTCTACGAGACATAACATATTCTCGTCTTCCCCATTCGGGCTCCCACTAGCTCTTGGACTTCCTCCAAGACCGTCATCAATCTCGATTTTCCATCCTTCTCGACTTTGAATAGAATTTACAATTAATACTCGGTTCGTAGACCGGATAAAAAATAATTACACTTTAAGGGCTAGAATAATAGAATAATTACACGCTAATATTAACTTGTGCAAACCGTGAAAGCGATAAAATTCGGATGGGCTATTAATGCTGTTAGGTTTGTGCCCTAGTCCAATATAATTCCTCAATCTATATTGTAACGGACATCATTATTCTACATAATAAAACACATAATATTACTAATGTGCTGTAGTAATATATCTAATGTGATTAGATCTATGTCATAATGTGTGTAACCACTTATCGTAGAACTGTAGATCAGAAAGAATTGCATTCGATAAAGTCCCTGATCAGTATGACACTAACTCATTGTGATCATGCTCTACTGATCATGGCAAAGTGCGTGCCGGAGTTATATCATAGATACCATCAGGACGATGATATCAGACAACCCGATTGTGAGTATGCTGCATAGATCAAGTCATGAGATACTCACATATTGTAGCTTGTCATTATATCCTAAGACCAAGGAGTCTTTGTGTACACTATGTAACAAATACCTAAGTTTGACCTAGTCTAACGTTATCTGTAAAAGGGTAACTATAACGGCTTTGATTGGCTTTGATATTTGTTGCACTAGTGAACTCGAAAGGCGTCTGAGGGATTCATCAATTCGAGGAAATTGAGCCGTTTTGTCTAAACCGAAATTAGAACTCAAGTTAATGGGTTTAATTTGGGTTTTTGTTAAACGGGCTTAAAGCCCATTTAGGGATTTAAGTTATGAATGGGAACAAATGCAAATAAGAGTTTATGAAGGATAGATATGCAATTTTAATTTGAAATTCAATTTTATTTTTCAAATTAAAATTACAATATATCTTCCATTATCTTCTCTAATTTTCAGCAACTAATTCCCTCATCCTCTCTCCCTCATTGCTGAATTCTCTCTCCCCTCTCATCTTCCATTGTTGTCAAGCTTCTCTCAAAATTTATAGCATAAAGTTTGAGTGAAAACCTTCTTCGGTTGTGGTTCTTGTGTGCACCTAATAGAGAAACACTAAACTTGTGTTTTCAGCGATTAAAAGAGGTAATTTTCATATTCAAAAGGTATATATAACATGTTGAATTTACATTAAGATCAAAGCTTGTATCGATCACCACGGTTACATAACGTCCCCTGCATGATATTTATCGATTGGAACCCGTGGTGATCTCTTTCAAATGCATCATACATTTCATCACATCATCCAACATGTTATCACACAAACATGTCATCATATAATATGCAATATACCGGTTTTAATTTTGTCAAGTTGCTTGGTCGAGTTTATCGAAACTAGACCTTTTCGAAAAACGGTTTATCGAAACCGATCAAAATTGAAAGTTTTCGAAATATTGGATCGCGGGTTCGTGCCACGGATCAGAAATCACCGTGCACCAACCATATCGGGCCCAAGCCCAATGGGCCGAAATCCAATTGGCCGAGCCCAATATCACGGCCCAGTTTGGGCTTTGGAAAACCCAAACCGGGCTTGCCTCCTCTCTCGGCCTCGGCCAAGAGTGGGGACGGCCCCAGTCACCGCCGGCCAACCACGGCCTCCTCCGTTCGGTATCACCAATTTGGCTCCCCGAGAGTCTTGTCTCGGACCCGACAAATCCAATAAAAATCTAAAAAATTCCAAATTCAATATATTTTTCAAAAATAACATATTTCATGCAATTAACCCATAAAAGCATTAAAATCATGTTTCAACAAATATGGCATGTAAATCATCATAAAGCCGAAATAAGTTCAACAAAACGAAGATTAAGAGAGTTAACCACCCTCTGATACCACTGTTGGGTTTTGGAGCGTTCAAGATGATCAAAATAGCGGAAGCATTAACAATACAAACTCCAAAATCTGTCCAAGAAGATAAACCATTAAATCTCAAGGAAAAAACTATTCCATAAGAGTTTACCTTTTAGTTTTGTTGAATCAAGAAAGAAGAACAAGATGATCCCCTTCCCTAGAGCAAGTCAACACCAAGAGGATGATCATTTTGATCCAACACACTTAGCCTACTAGAACTAGAGTGTGAAGAACAAGAGAGCAAAAGATGGGAGAGGGAGAGAGGAGTGGCCGGCCACCTTGTGAAGGAGAGAGAGAATAATAACTTCTAATGTTCTGTGATATTTTGTATACTTCATCATCTAATAAAGTTGATTGATAAAGTAACAAATGATGAAGGCCTGGGTTAAAAGGTAAGTCATCACCTAATCCCACAAATCACTCTTCATCATAATCAACAACACCAACTAAGCATGGTGTGTGGCTCGCACACTTGGACCCACCAAGTGGCCGGCCATAACAAGCTTATTGGGCCTTTGTTGGGCCTGCCTAGTGACCTCATAGGCCGAGCTCAATGGGCTCGCCCATGCGGTCGCGTGCCGTGTCCAAAAATTATCCAACCCTTTGTCGTCGCTTATCAAACAAAGTCCAACGCGATATCGACGACAAACTCAGTTTTCTCGATTCGCTAATCATTCTCACAAAACCGAACCCATGGCCTAAAACCCTCAGTTTTGGCCATGTCTTGCTCCTCAGGAAACGCCAATCGTTCCTTGTCTCAAGTTATCCATATTGTATGTGTGTGACCTTGTAGGCTCATGCTACCATTGGCAGATCGGCACAAGAGATCTCTCTTGCCCGATCCATCATAAGTGGTCTCTAGTAAGACATTATGATTACCCAAGGTGCATGGTGATCGATGATTCGATTTAGCCTTGTATGTACAAGTCACTATCCTATTATCTCTAGACATCCTGATTGATCACAAGGCATAGAGTCGTCATCCTTTTTTAATCAATCATCGTTACTTGATATTCGAGACGACTGAGAAATGATAACTCGTATCACTGGCATGGCCATGCACTTCCTCTCAGTCACTCTCGATCAAGCGGCCTAAACGGATATCTTTCCCATACCGTAGTACGAGGGATAAATCACTTAGTTGTCTTTCGTGTCACTCATGCAATCCGTTCCGCCACCTAATCATGCCCGTTATTGCAATCCTGTTAAGAAAAGCGTTAGGCACAACTCAAAGCCGTACGTCGACCGCATAGCGATCACAAAGACTCCTTGGTCTAAGGATATTGTGACAAGCTATCGCATTTGAATATGTTCATGGCTTAATCTATGAAACACTATTCAAAGCGGGTCGTCTGATACCAATCACCTCATCATTATGTCTATGATATGATTCCAGGATCCCACATCCCTATGATAAGCAGAACTACATCATTAAGAATCATCCTCATACCGGTCGCTTCAATGGAAGCGCATTTGACCAGGGACTTGTTAAGTGTGATCCGTACAGATTTATGGTTCTACTACTTTAGTGGTCATAAATCAGATCATGCTCAACATATTACTTCAACACATAAGTAATTAAAAGCCGTTTTATTTATTACAAACGATGATTTATATACATAGACATTTATAGACTACTAGCAATTGGACCAGGGCACAAAAATGCTATCAGTTAAGTCCATTCGAATTCCATTCGATTGAGAGATGCGAGGCTTGTTTGATGGGCAAGATGACTAGAGCGCCCTTTATCGGGAGAGGTGAGAGGGCGGGTGACCTATTGGCCCTAATACACACTAATGTGTGTGGACCTATGAGTTCACTTGCCAGGAGCAGTTATAGTTACTTCATCACTATTACTAACGATTTCTGTAGATTTGGTTATGTCTATTTAATGAGACATAAGTCTTATGCTTTTGATAAATTCAAAGAGTTCAAGACTGAACTGCAGAACCAGCTCGGAAAAAGTATAAAAGCACTTCGTTCGGATCGAGGTGGAGGATACTTATCCCCAGACTTTTGGTCACTTGTTATTGAACATCTAACAAAACATGCAAGATCATATGCTATCAAATTGCCCATTGGATTTCCCTCTCTCATAACAGACATAGTTCTTCAACAATGTCCTACCATTATTCGTGACAATGATGTTGCTGGCAAATGCTCGTTAGTGCTTCATATTAGCCCAAAGCTGTTTGAAGGTAAACACATCAAAAACCTTCCACGTCCGGCTACAAAAACCTTTGAAAGAGGAAGCATCACTAGCGCAACCAGGTCCATCAAAGATAGGACGGTACACAAGCTAATGGAGGGTATAGCTGATCTAGAGACCATCATCCACACTCTAGCAAGCCGGAAGGCCCCTTATGAGCAGCTCCTCAACGACATGTTAGCTATACCTGAGGAAGCCCCCACTGCTGAAGAAGAAGTTTCTACGTCCTCCTGAAAACAAACCAATTACTTATCTTGTTCCTACAAAACTCATTTATTTTTTGAACTTTTGATTCCCCGGGGACTGTCCGGGTTACTTTTCGTGAACAATGTTTTTGCTCCTTGGTGGAGCTGGTTATTTTCCTCGTGTTTAGAGACTGGATATTTTTTTTGCTTTATTTTCTCTGTGCTTACTGTAGGGTTTTTGAAGCATCTAGATCATCGAGATAGCAGAAGCGTTTAATAAAATCTACTCCAAACCTTGTCCAAGAACATAAACCGTTAAATCCAAGGGAAAATCTATTCCACAAGATGTTTACCTTTAAGTCTTTGTTGAATCGATAAAGAAGAACTTTCGGATATTCTTCTCTAAAGCAAGTCCACACCAAGGGGATGATCTTGAAGATCCTTCACTTAATTGCCTACTAGAACAATTAAATGAAGAACAAGAGAGCAAGATTGAGGAGAGAGAGAGGGCCGGCCACTGGAGTGAAAAAAAGGGTTTTTGTGAGTTGTGTGATAATTTTTGTAATGAATCAATATTAGATATTTCAGTTCATCATCCAACTCATAAGCATGGGTCAAAAGTGATTGGTATGGGCTTAGAGTGTCATCACCCATACCCCTTAAATCACTCACCTCTTAATCCACAATCACCAACCAAGCATGGTGTTGTGTGGCCCCCACCATTGGACCCACCAATGTGAGCCGGCCACAAGAGGCTTATTGGGCTCATAATGGGCCCTTGTTTGGGCCGGTCACGTGACCTTATGGGCCGAGCCCAATGGGCTCGCCCATGTGGTTTCGTGCCGTGTCCAAAAGTTTTCCCGACCCTTTTCGTCGTTACTTATCAAACAAAATCCGACGCGACATCGACGAAAAAACTCAGTTTTCTCGATTCGCTAATTATTCTCTCAAATCGAACCCATGGTCCAAAACCTTCAGTTTTGTCCATGCATTGCTCCTCAAGAAACGTTAAGGTTTCCTTGTCTCAAGTTATCCGTCTTGAATGCGTGTGACCCTTCAGGCTCATGCCACCGTTGGCAGATCGGCGCAAAAGATCTCTCTTGCCCAATCCATCATGAGGGGCCTCTAGTAAGACGTTATGATTATCCAAGGTGCATGACAATCGATGATTCGACTTAACCTTGTACGTACAAGTCACTATCCTATTATCTCTAGATATCCCGATTGATCACAAGGCATAGAGTCGTCACCCTTGTTTAATCAATCATTGTTACTTGATATGTGAGATGGCTGAGAACGGATAACCCGTATCACCGGCATGGCCATGCTCTTACTCTCAGTCAGTCTCGATCAAGAGGCCTTTAATGAATATCTTTCTCATACCGTAGTACGAGGGATAAATCCCTTAGCCGTCTTTCGTGTCACTCATGCAACCCGTTCCGCCACCCAATCATGCCCGTTATTGAAATCATGTTACGGAAAGCGTTAAGAGCAAGTTAAAGCCGCACGTACATTGCATAGTGATCACAAAGACTCCTTGGTCTAAGGATATCGTGACAAGCTATCGCATTTGAATATGTTCATGGCTTAATCTATGAAAACACTATTCAAAGCGGGTCGTCCGATATCAATCACCTCACGATATCTATGATATGATTCTGGGATCCCTCATCCCTATGACAAGTAGAACTACGTCATTAAGAACCATCCTCATACTGGTCGCTTCTATGGAAGCATATATTGACCAGGGACTCGTTAAGTGTGATCCGTACAGATTTATGGTTCTACTACTTTAGTGGTCATAAATCAGATCATGCTTAACAGATTACTTCAACACATAAGTAATACAAAGTCGTTTTATATATATTACAAACGATGATAATGTACATAGACGTTTACAGGCTACTAGCAATTGGACTAGGGCACAAAATGCTATCAATCTCCCACTTCCCTATAGTTCCAATCTAAGTCCCAGTCTATACCCATTGACCTAACATGTTTATCATGTTTTGCTTGAGGAAGAGCCTTGGTCAAGGGGTCGGCTGTGTTTTCATCAGATGCAACGTAGTGGATCTTCACGTCACCTCTAGCAACAATATCGCGGACGATGTGATACTTCTTGAGTACATGTTTGGATCTGTCATGTGCCCTGTGTTCCTTACCTTGCGCAATGGCCCCGGTGTTGTCACAATATAAGTCTACTGGGTTAGATGGGTTGTCACAGCCTCTTTTGCCGCTTCCGATGCAGCAATGTACTCAGCTTCGGTCGTAGAGTCGGCAATGGTGTCCTGCTTCTTGTTTTTCCAGCTGAATGCTCCACCGTTCAACGTAAACACATCTCTCAACTGACTCTTAAAGTCATCGGGGTCTGTCTGGAAACTAGCGTCGACATATCCTTTGATGACTAGATCATCATTTCTTCCCCCGTGTACAAGAAAAGCGTCTTTGGTTTTTCTCAAATATTTGAAAATCGCTTTGACGGCAATACAGTGTTCCTCACCGGGTTTGGATTGATGTCTACTGGTACAGCTCAAGGCAAACGAGACATCCGGTCTCGTACATATCATGGTATACATTATAGATCCTATAGCCGAAGCATATGGGATTTCATTCATTCTTGCTAGCTCTACAGGTGTCTTAGCGCACTGCTTCTTGTTAAGCTTCATGCCATAACGCATGGGCAGCAATCCTTTCTTTGAATCTTGCATTGAGAATCTTCTCAACACTTTGTCTATGTAGGTGCTTTGACTCAAGCCCAAGACCTGCTTGGCACGGTCTCTATATATCTTGATCCCCAAGATGTAAGAGGCCTCGCCTAAGTCCTGCATTGCGAAACACTCACCTAACCAAGTCTTTGTTAAGAGCAAAGTAGGGACGTCCTTTCCAATGAGCAGTATGTCATCAACATAAAGCACCTAGAAGACTACTTTGCTCCCATCTGCCTTTTTATATACGCAAGGTTCATCATCGTTCTTGATGAAGCCAAACTGTTTCACAACTGCATCAAAATGCTGATTCCAACTCCCAGATGCTTGCTTCAAACCATAGATTGGTTTGAGCAACTTGCAAATCTTTCCCTTATTCTTTGGATCCTCAAAACCCTCAGGCTGGGACATGTAAACGTCCTCAGCTAACCTCCTGTTGAGGAAGGCGGTTTTGACCTCCATTTGCCATATCTCATAGTTATGATACGCTGCTACGGAAAGTAGAATGCAGATAGATTTGACCATAGCTACTGGAGAAAAGGTCTGTTCATAGTCAATTCCGTGGACTTGCCCATAACCTTTTGCTACCACTCTTGCTTTATAGGTCTGAGGTTTTCCGTCCATGTTTATCTTTATTTCAAAGATCCATTTACACCCAATGACTTTTACGTTAAGGGTTTGATCCACTAAGTCCCACACTTGATTATCTGACATGGATTGCATTTCTTCCCTCATGGCTTCCAGCCATTTCTCAGAGTCGGTTCCGTCCAAGGCCTCTCGAAAGGTAGCTGGATCATTGTCCACTAATACTAAATCATCACCTCCAGTTACTAGGAAACCGTATCTGACAGGTGCATGACTTATCCTTTCAGACCGCCTCGGACCGTCCTCATTAACTGTAGCTATTGGTTCTTGCTCAACGACCACTTCTGGCTCTACTTCTTTTAGTGGGTCGTCTAGTGGTTGCCGAGTGACCATCTCATCTAGAACTTCCTCAAGATGAACAGCCCTCCCACTGACTATCTTGGAAATAAATTATTTTTCCAAGAATGTCCCACCTCGAGCGACAAAAACTTTATTTTTGCTTGGTTTGTAGAAGTAGTATCCTTTTGTTTCCTTTGGATATCCGACGAAAGTGCACTTATCTTATCTCGGTTTGAGCTTGGTTGCAAGCACCCGTTTTTCATAAGCCTCGCAACCCCAGATTTTTAGGAAGGACAAAACGGGTTCCTTCCCGTACCATTTCTCGAATGATGTCCCTTCCACTGCTTTCGACGGAGCCCTGTTCATTATGAATGCGGCCGTTTGCAGAGCATAACCCCAGAAGGAGATCGGGAGATCAGTGAGACTTACCATCGATCGAACCATATCCAACAATGTCTGATTCCTTCGCTCGGACACACCATTAAGTTGCGGTGTTCCTTGTGGAGTCCACTGATGTAACGCCCCAAAATCCGGTTTCCCGAATTAAAGTCGTTACCCGAAGAATTAAAAATCTTTAAAATAACACGATGCGATATAGTTATGAAATAACTCGAGCGTCCTCAAATTACAACATAACTATCCTCGCACGAGGCCATAACATTTTGATTTAGGCGTCCCTAGTTCAAAATGGGATTGCACGAGTCAAATAAAGAAACCTGTTTACAACAAATACATCAATACCATTTCTCCTTTTAAAATCGGTATTAAACCAACAAGTAACGCGTACAAAAGTGAGGCACGACATGGCCAGACAATCAAATATTTACATCAAAATATTTTAGACAAGTTGCAATACAGAAATATACATGGCAAATGACTCAGACCAGAGTCTACAAAAGTCAACAAAAAAAAAAACACAGTGCGTCGACACGACACATCCCCAAAAGCTCCCACCAAAAGTGTACTTAGGATCATTAACTTGCACAATTACAAGTAGGGGTGAACACGCTACCCAGAGACTAAAACAAACAGCAAGGATGAGAAAAACATACATGTAAGCACAAAGAAGTCAGTAAAGTACGAATCACAACACTTCCACTACTCATCCACCAACCACGTCACAACTCCCGAGGTAACCGATTACGACCGGCGAGGGGTACCACCCTTGGTCGGTTCAACCTCCGAACAGGAATCGATTATGGCCAAGAGGGGTACCACTCCTGCCTCGATTGCCCATCCAAACACAACCACACAATTGAGGTAACCGATCACGGCCAAGGGGTACCACCCTTGACTCGGTTCAACCCCCGAATGGAAATCGATCACGGCCAGGAGGGGTACCGCCCCTGACTCGATTATCCATCCAACCACACAGCCATACAATTGAGGTAACCGATCATGCCCAAGGTGTACCACCCTTGATTCGGTTCAACCTCCGAATGGAAATCGATCACGGCCAGGAGGGGTACCGCTCCTGACTCGATTATCCATCCAACCACACAGCCTCCCATCACCTTTCCACCCTTCCAAATCACAACACCCTTACCAACCACACCCCAACACCCTTCGATACATTCACAGAAAACAAACCAAGTGCAAGAAACTAGTTCACAGAGAGGCATTTACATCCACACAAACAAGACAAGTGCGAGACGGAATAAGTCATCGTCTGAAAAGCAATAATATAACCATGCACAACTAGGTGCTCACAAGCAGTTCAAGTTTGGTACTCAACTAATTCACAGAGAGGCATTTATATCAACACATCAACATGCTATTTAATTCACAACATCGAGCAAAAGGTGTTCAAACATTTCATTTTATCTCAACTAAATACTCAAATAAATTCAATCAATGCATCAAGAGAATGAGTCTAGGTAAGCCATGTCCCCCTACCTCAAATTTTCCAACGTAAGCTCCTAAGATTTTCGGGACGCCAAGCTATGCCTTTCTTTTCCCGCGGTCGTCAAAGGAATCTAAAAGTGACAAAATCACAAGTTTTAATAACTAACCGAAATCCAGATTTTCACGAAATTAAACCCAAGTGCCACCCCGACAAGTATCGCTCACTCCAACACTTCTTAATTAACCTAAGTTGTCAAAATGGGCCCGGAACGGCCCATTTTGCCCGTTAAGTCGAATCTGCCCGATTGTGTGAACTTGTCCCTCGGGACTCCGAAAATTCCCAAATTTGTGTCTAAATTCCTAATTATATTCGAGAGGACCAAAGCAATTGACGTAATCGAATTTCGACACCCGAGCGATTTAATCGCGTAATTAAAAGTTTCGACACACATTTTCCAATTTTCGTAATTTAAATCCAAAAATCACCAAGGGTGCCAACTATCGATTCGAGGGTTACTCGAGACCTCTCGAAACTCACAAACCCGAATTCCGGGCTCGTGGGACCACCCGGGCCACTCACGGCCCAAGAGGCCCAAACTGCCCACGGTCGCCCACAGGCTGCCACGGCCAGCCATGGCAGGGCGTTGGCCACTGCCGGACCACCTCTGGCGCACCACTACCCTGACCGGAGCTCCGGTGACCGGCCGGATCTCCGGCCGCCGTAAAATTCTAAAAACGTCCCAAAATGCTCCAAAACACCCCTACAACTCCAATCCATCATCATTTCACTCATTTCTCATTAAACCCACAACTCAAACTCATCACAATGAGAAAAAGTGAGTTGCTTACCGTAGCCAATGATGTGAGGAACCCGAATACGCAAGAAAGTGGTCGATCACGCGGCCGGATCGTCGGGAAATCGCCAAAATCTCTTCTCCTCTTCTTCCTTCTTCTTCTCTTGGCCAAGCACTCCTCTCTCTCTCCTTTTCTTTGTTTCTGCCGAATGTGGCTCCCTCCTCCCCCTCTTTATCACTTAAACTCTATTAATTAAACAATAAACTAATTAAATATTCCAATTTCCAATTTTTTTAAAATCTAAATGAACACATTTAATCTTAACCACTCATAAAGTCTCCCCCGCTCTAGAATCATGCCATGTGTAAAGTAGGGGGGTCCCACAATCTACTTTTGTCATTTCGGACCCGAAATCGTCAGAAACGGACACGTTTTTCGAAACCGTCGGAACCGTGACGTTTCGCTAAATTTTAGCTTCCATATGAACCTAATATCCATAACATTACAATTTCAACTTAAAATGGCTCAAATAGTAGTCTTTGGTGACTCTTGGGTCAAAATTTGGTCAAATCGCGAATTTTTAAATTTTTATCCATTTTTCACAAAATTGACCCAAATTGACCAGGAGCGGTCCTTACAACCTTCCCTCCTTAAAGAATTTCGTCCGCGAAATTAAAACGTACCTCAATTCTCGAAAAGGCGGGGATACTTTGCACGAATCTCATCTACCCCTCCCTCGTCGACTCTTCGACACCGTGATGTTGCCAAAGCACTCGCACTAGTGGGATGGTCCTGCCTCTCAATATCTGATCTCGTGAGTCTAAGATCTGAACTGGCCTTTCCTCATACGAGGCATCTGGGGTCAACTCCAACTCAGCCCACTCTATCACGTGCGACGGGTCAGGGTGATATTTTCTCAGCATCAATACATGGAATACGTTGTGAACCGCTGCAAGGGATGGCGGCAATGCGAGCCTGTAAGCCACTGCTCCAATCCTGGCGATGATTTCGAAGGGGCCAATGTACCTCGGGGCCAACTTACCGTCGCTTCTTGCCTTCTTAAACCTTATTAGCCCTTTCTTCGGGCTCACTCGTAAGAAGACGTGGTCGCCTACCTCAAACTCGAGAGGTCGACGTCTCCGGTCCGCATAACTCTTCTGTCTACTTTGCGCCATTTTCAGTCGCTCTCGAATCAAGGCTACCTTCTCAGTAGTCTCCCTTACCAGCTCGGGTCCCAGTAGGCTCTTATCTACCACCTCAGCCCAACAAACTGGTGATCGGCACGGTCTAGCATACAAAGCCTCAAATGGTGCCATCCCGATGCTAGCCTGGTAACTATTGTTATACGCAAACTCTGCTAACGGTAAATGATCCTCCCACGCTCCGTGGAAATCCAGTATACACGCTCGGAGCATGTCCTCTAATATCTGAATTACCCGCTCTGACTGACCGTCCGTCTGTGGATGGTAAGCCGTACTCAGACGAATATCCGTACCCAACGCGCCCTGTAGGCTATCCCAGAATCGGGATGTAAAGCGAGGATCTCGGTCTGATACTATCGACACCGGCACTCCGTGTAACCTCACGATCTCGCGTACATATAATCTGCTCAACTTATCTACCGAGTCTGTCATCCTCATTGGCAAGAAATGCGCGGACTTAGTCAGTCGATCAACTATCACCCACACCGCATCGTTACCCCTTGCTGACCTCGGCAGTCCGCATACGAAATCCATCGTAATATGCTCCCATTTCCACTCGGCTATCTCCAACGGTTGTAGAGGTCCCGCTGGTCTCTGGTGTTCTATCTTCACCTGCTGACAAGTGAGACATCGAGCTACGAACCCTGCTATCTCCCGCTTCATCCCATTCCACCAAAAATGGCGCCTGATGTCGTGATACATCTTAGTCCCACCAGGATGCACAATGAGTCGTGAGTTGTGTGACTCGCGTAGTACTTCCTCGCGGAGACTCTTGGGCACAAACAATCTGTTCCGGAAACGAAGGCCCTGATCGTTGCCCATCGACCACCCCTCGGACTGAACTCCGCTAGCCATTTTCATCCCGAACGTTGCTGTCTCTGAGTCATCAATCTGAGCCTCAATCACCCGACTCACCAGTGTAGGCTGCGCCACCAATGAACACAGTGCGACTCGTCCCGTAACTTCCTCCAACTCAACCCTGAACTCGCTGAGCTCTCCCATCATCTTCCATTCCCGAACTGCTACGGAGACAAGGCTATGGAGTGACTTTCTGCTGAGGGCATCGGCGACCATATTCGCCTTGCCCGGGTGGTATAGCAGATCGAAGTCATAATCCTCAATCAGCTCCATCCAGCGCCGTTGTCGCATGTTCAGGTCTTTCTGGGTAAAGAGATATTTCAGGCTCTTGTGATTCGAAAAGACCTGAAACTTCTAACCGTAGAGATAGTGACGCCAAAGCTTTAGTGCGAACATGACCGCTGCAAGTTCTAGATCGTGTGTCGGATAGTTTCCCTCGTGCACTTTAAGCTTTCGGGACCCAAAAGCCACCACCTTACTCTGCTGCATCAGAACACTCCCCAGTCCTTCGCCGGATGCGTCGCAGTAAACGTCATAGCCTATCCCTCGCTCAGGTACTATCAAAACCGGAGCCGTGGTCAACCGAGTCTTCAACTCCGCGAATGAGCGCTCGCAAGCCTCATCCCAATCGAACTTAACTCCCTTCCGCGTGAGGCGAGTCAAAGGTGCTGCGAGGCGCGCAAAGTCTTTGACGAACCTCTGATAGTACCCTGCCAATCCCAGGAAGCTGCGGATCTCGAAAACGCTCGTCGGTCGCGCCCATTTCGAGACCGCGTCGAACTTCGACGGATCGACAAACACGCCGTCACCAGATACGACATGTCCGAGGAATCTCACCTCGGTAAGCCAGTTGTCGCATTTTTCCAACTTCGCGTAAAGTTGGTGCGATCGCAGCAACTGGAGTACAGTCCTCAAATGCGCCTCATGAGTCCCCTCGTCCGGCGAGTAGATGAGAATATCGTCGAAAAATACGATGACGAATCGATCGAGGTAAGGTCGGAAGATGCGAGTCATAAGATCCATGAACGCCGCTGGGGCGTTGGTCAAGCCGAACGGCATCACTAGGAATTCGAAATGACCATACCGTGTTCGGAACGCAGTCTTCGGGATGTCTTCCTCCCGTACTCGCAACTGATGATATCCAGACCGCAAGTCGATCTTGGAGAAGCACCTCGATCCCCTGAGCTGATCAAAGAGATCGTCTATCCGCGGCATCGGATAACGATTCTTCACTGTCACCCTGTTCAGCTTCCGGTAATCTATGCACATCCAGAGCGAACCCTCTTTCTTCTTTACGAACAACGCCGGAGCGCCCCACGGCGAGGTGCTCAGCCGTATGAACCCCTTCTCCTACAGTTCCTGGAGTTGACTCTTCAACTCCTCGAGTTCCGCAGGGGTGATACGATATGGTGCCACAGAGATCGACGCGGTTCCCGGCCTCAACTCGATAGTGAACTCCACCTCGCGCACTATCGGTAATCCGCTAAGATCACCTAGAAAGACGTCTGGAAACTCATCGACAACACGTGGTAGCCCTCTGCCTCCGTCCTTCGGTCCGTCACCCGTAGCGGACAACGCCGCAAGAAGAACTCCACTCCGGCTACCCAATGAACATGAAATCATAGAGTCCCCACTCGATACGGTCACCCTCCTCCGATAACAATCGATGTTAGCCCTGTATCGCCTCAACCAGTCTATGGCGAGGATCACGTCGAAAGTAGTCATGTCTAGCACGATAAGGTCCCACAAAAATGGGTGGTCTGCTACTCTAACTTCGCAGGCCCTGCAGATTCTACTTAGAACAGTGTCGTCCCCTAAAGGCGTATCGACGCACAAGGGTAGACTCAGCGACTCGACTACCAACCCCAGTGCTCGTGCAAACTGTGCTGAGATAAAAGAGTTCGATGCACCCTTGTCGATAAGAATGGACGCCCACAAATTAAAAACAAGGAATGTACCCTGAACTACTCTCTGGTCCTCTGACTGTGGAGGCTCGGTATGACCCGACACTGCGTAGACCCGACCTTGGACCTGCTCTCCATCTGCTCTCGGCTGCCCCTGACTAGTACCTGGTCTCGTCGACTGGGCTGGTCCGGCCCCTTGTCGGGGTCGGGAATCCTGTCGTGCTGCTGACGACCGTGCAGATGGTGCAGAGTGCTGTCGTGAGCCCTGACTCCCGATTCTGCTAGAGTAACAATCCCGAGCGAGGTGTCTTAGACGTCCACACCCAAAGCACGTGGGTGGTCCAGAACTAGGCCTGCCTACCTGTCCTGGCCGACCGCTCGGTCTCTCTACTAGTGCTCTGAACTGACCGCTCTGAGCTCCCCCCGAAAGCTGCCTCGTAGGTGCTCGGTTTCGAGGGCAATCCCTGCAGAGGTGACCTGGCTGATGACACTCATAGCATACCGGTGGTGACCTTGGGCCTACTGGGCTGGATCCCACGGTATCCAGCGATGCTAGCGGTCTCTGCACCATTCTCCTCGACTACTACGGAGGAAAGCTCGAAACTCGAGGCCTCTTGAAGTCCCTTGACTCCGTCTGCCTAGTGAAGCTGATTGGCCTGAGTCTCTGTAGTGTCGACCATCACCGAGTACACCCTGATCCGGTGAGAGAGGATCCTGTCGAAGATCTCTGGTCGTAGTCCCCTCTCGAACCTCTTACATCGGCTCGCCTCGAACCTCACTAGGTCTGGCGCAAATCTCGACAGGGCTGTGAACTGTGCCTCATACTCTAGCACCGTCATCGCACCCTGTCGCAGTTCCAGGAACTGCTGCTGACGGTTATCCCGTGCCGACTCGGGAAAATAGCTCTCAAGGAAAATCTCCTTGAAATCCTCATAGTCCTCTCCCACTCTGGTCCGAACTCGCTCCCACCAGTAGTATGCATCGTCCCTGAGCTGATGGACGGCAAAGGTGATTCTGGTCCTCCCATCTGTAACCCCCGATGTATCAAGTTCGCGGGTGATCTGTCGCAGCCACTGCTCAGCTCGCGTAGGGTCTGGCTCTCCATGGAAAGCTGGGGGGTTCAGGCGCAGGAAGTCTCGGAGTGCGTGCACTATAGGTACCTCTGGCGGCACTAGTGATATCTCAGGAGCCGATGGCACGATCTCCCTCAGTCCCAACATGGCCGCTAACGACTGTATCGACCGTAGTATCTCGCCCACTACCTGATCACTGAGAGGAGTGGTAGTAGCCACAGCGGGGATCCCTGCAGTGGACGGGGGCACCTCAGCTGCGGTCCCTGCCTGTCCTGCGCTACCTGACGCAGTCTCTGTGGATAGCGTCTCCTGGGTGCGGCCCTGGGAGGCTTATGCGTCGCTCGATGTGCTCCTCTCCCCCTCAAGGCGCCACCTCGCCTAGTTCTCGGAGCCATGTGCACTACTGCACGAAAGACGGTTCATAATTAGGATTTCTTTTCAAAAGAACACCGCGCAAAAGGGCGACAAGAACTTCTCACATTCTCCACATTTACTCTACGTACTAACTGATTGTTATCCTAGTACAGTTCAATCCTAACAAACAAGATTCACACTAACGTGCCAACACTCATTTTCATGCCGCAACGTTTCACTATCAACATTTCACAACCTTAACACAGGTACTTCTCCACCTGCCAACATGTCATTTTATTGTCACCACACGCACACAAGTCGTCATTTAACTCACACTAACAACCAATTCACGCACCACAAGACCAAATTGACCAAAATCACGCAAACTTTCCTACAACTGACTCTACCCGACGTGTCGACGTAAGGCACAGGTGTTGAACCTGAGACCTTTGATACCAAACTGTAACGCCCCAAAATCCGGTTTCCCGAATTAAAGTCGTTACCCAAAGAATTAAAAACCTTTGAAATAACACGATGCGATATAGTTATGAAATAACTCGAGCGTCCTCAAATTACAACATAACTATCCTCGCACGAGGCCATCACATTTTGATTTAGGCGTCCCTAGTTCAAAATGGGATTGCACGAGTCAAATAAAGAAACCTGTTTACAACAAATACATCAATACCATTTCTCCTTTTAAAATCTGTATTAAACCAACAAGTAACGCGTACAAAAGTGAGGCACGACATGGCCAGACAATCAAATATTTACATCAAAATATTTTAGACAAGTTGCGATACAGAAATATACATGGAAAATGACTCAGACCAGAGTCTACAAAAGTCAACAACAACAAAAAAAACACAGTGCGTCGACACGACACATCCCCAAAAGCTCCCACCAAAAGTGTACTCAGGATCACCAACCTGCACAACTACAAGTAGGGGTGAACACGCTACCCAGAGACTAAAACAAACAGCAAGGATGAGAAAAAAATACATGTAAGCACAAAGAAGTCAGCAAAGTACGAATCACAACACTTCCACTACTCATCCACCAACCACGTCACAACTCCCGAGGTAACCGATTACGACCGGCGAGGGGTACCACCGTTGGTCGGTTCAACCTCCGAACGGGAATCGATTATGGCCAGGAGGGGTACCACTCCTGCCTCGATTGCCCATCCAAACACAACCACACAATTGAGGTAACCGATCACGGCCAAGGGGTACCACCCTTGACTCGGTTCAGCCCCCGAATGGAAATCGATCACGGCCAGGAGAGGTACCGCCCCTGACTCGATTATCCATCCAACCACACAGCCATACAATTGAGGTAACCGATCACGGCCAAGGTGTACCACCCTTGACTCGGTTCAACCTCCGAATGGAAATCGATCACGGCCAAGAGGGGTACCGCTCCTGACTCGATTATCCATCCAACCACACAGCCTCCCATCACCTTTCCACCCTTCCACATCACAACACCCTTACAAACCACACCCCAACACCCTTCGATACATTCACAGAAAACAAACCAAGTGCAAGAAACTAGTTCACAGAGAGGCATTTACATCCACACAAACAAGACAAGTGCGAGACGGAATAAGTCATCGTCTGAAAAGCAATAATATAACCATGCACAACTAGGTGCTCACAAGCAGTTCAAGTTTGGTACTCAACTAATTCACAGAGAGGCATTTATATCAACACATCAACATGCTAATTAATTCACAACATCGAGCAAAAGGTGTTCAAACATTTCATTTTATCTCAACTAAATACTCAAATAAATTCAATCAATGCATCAAGAGAATGAGTCTAGGTAAGCTATGTCCCCCTACCTCAAATTTTCCAACGTAAGCTCCTAAGATTTTCGCGACGCCAAGCTATGCCTTTCCTTTCCCGCGGTCGTCAAAGGAATCTAAAAGTGACAAAATCACAAGTTTTAATAACTAACCGAAATCCGGATTTTCACGAAATTAAACCCAAGTTCCACCCTGACAAGTATCGCTCACTCCAACACTTCTTAATTAACCTAAGTTGTCAAAATGGGCCCGGAACGGCCCATTTTGCCCGTTAAGTCGAATCTGCGCGATTGTGTGAACTTGTCCCTCGGGACTCTGAAAATTCCCAAATTTGTGTCTAAATTCCTAATTATATTCGCGAGGACCAAAGCAATTGACGGAATCGAATTCCGACACCCGAGCGATTTAATCGCGTAATTTAAAGTTTCGACACACATTTTCCAATTTTCGTAATTTAAATCCAAAAATCACCAAGGGTGCCAACTATCGATTCGAGGGTTACCCGAGACCTCCCGAAACTCACAAACCCGAATTCCGGGATCGTGGGACCGCCCTGGCCACTCACGGCCCGAGAGGCCCAAACTGCCCACGGTCGCCCACAGGCTGCCACGGCCAGCCATGGCAGGGCACTGGCCACTGCCGGACCACCTCCGACGCGCCACCACCCTGGCCGGAGCTCCGGTGACCGGCCGGAGCTCCGGCAAATCCTCCGGCCGCCGGAAAATTCTAAAAACGTCCCAAAATGCTCCAAAACACCCCTACAACTCCAATCCATCATCATTTCACTCATTTCTCATTAAACCCACAACTAAAACTCATCACAATGAGAAAAAGTGAGTTGCTTACCGTAGCCAATGATGTGAGGAACCCGAATACGCAACAAAGTGGTCGATCACGCGGCCGGATCGTCGGGAAATCGCCAAAATCTCTTCTCCTCTTCTTCCTTCTTCTTCTCTTGGCCAAGCACTCCTCTCTCTCTCCTTTTCTTTGTTTCTGCCGAATGTGGCTCCCTCCTCCCCCTCTTTATCACTTAAACTCTATTAATTAAACAATAAACTAATTAAATATTCCAATTTCCAATTTTTTTTTAAATCTAAATAAACACATTTAATCTTAACCACTCATAAAGTCTCCCCCCTCTAGAATCATGCCATGTGTAAAGTAGGGGGGTCCCACAATCCACTTTTGTCATTTCAAACCCGAAATCGTCAGAAACGGACACGTTTTTCGAAACCGTCGGAACCGTGACGTTTCGCTAAATTTTAGCTTCCATATGAACCTAATATCCATAACATTACAATTTCAACTTAAAATGGCCCAAATAGTAGTCTTTGGTCCTCGCGAATTTTTAAATTTTTATCCATTTTTCACAAAATTGACCCAAATTGACCGGGAGCGGTCCTTACAACTGAGATAGTATTCCACTTTCAATAAGATGACTATGAAACTCCTCAGATAAGTATTCTCCACCCCGATAAGAACGGAGTGCCTTGATACTCTTTCCGAGTTGGTTTTCTACTTCAGTCCTAAACTACTTGAATTTATCAAAGGCTTCGGACTTATGTCTCATGAGATAGACATAACCATATCTACTGAAATCATCAGTAAATGTGATAAAGTAGCCTAAACCACCTCTGGCTGGTGTACTCATTGGTCCACATACGTCTGAATGTATTAGACCCAATAGATCACCTGCCCTCTCACCTAAACCAGTGAAGGGCGCTTTAGTCATCTTGCCCATTAAACAAGCTTCGCATCTATCAATTGTTTAGAATTCGAATTGACTTATAAGTCCACGCTTATGAAGCGTTGAGATGCGTTTCTCATTTATGTGACCTAGACGACAATGCCAGATTAGAGTTTGGTCTAAATCATTAGCTTTTAACCTCTTAGCATTTATATTTGGGGTAATTCCATGTCAATACCCTAACTTTGCTTCATTTCGAAATCAGTACCCTGACTTTAAAACTTTTTTTGCCGGTACCTGAAGTTTACTTACGTTGCAGTTAAGGTAACGGCTGTTAAATATAACAGAATTTGTGTGCAAAATGTCTAAAATGCCCTCAATAGTTTTGGCCTGTTAAACTGGTCTGATTGGTTCAATTGATATGATTATAAAATTACTATTTTACCCCTAATTGAATACCAATTTAACTCATGGGTGAAGGGCAAATTGGACTTTTCACTTACACAAATAATAAATATAATTCTTTAATATTTAAATATTTATAATAATAATATTATTAATTATATATTATTATTATTAATCATTAATTAACCTAATTAACTCTAAATAACCCTAATTAACCCTAATTAACTCTAATTAACCCTAATTAACCCCTCCCCTCCCCACCACTCCCGTCACCAGTCCCGCTCCGGCCACCAGTCCCACTCCGGCCGCCACTCCCGTTTCCGGCCGTCTGCTCCGACCGCCTCCTCCGTGGCCGTCGAATCGGAGCCTCTCACGTTGTTCCCAACTCTTAGGTCCACCTCGCTTTCCCCCAAATCTCTTCTACTATGCAACACCTGCATATCCGCACAGACATGAGACTCAGCTCCAGTGGCTAGTACCCAAGAATTTATAGTAGAAAGATTTAGCTCTAAAGGAATACCCGATGAAGTAGCGGCCACACCGCTCTTCTTCTGATCCTCCTTCAGCTGCTGGCAGTCTTTCTTCCAATGACCAGACTTTTGACAGTAGAAACATACCGACTCCTTTGCCTTCCCCTTGCCTTTTACGGGCATGGAAGGTTTAGGAACAAATGGTCGTCTGATCTTTCCTGCCAGGTGCATTGGCCTTTACCCTTGCCACCTCCAGCTTTGAAGCTGGATCCCTTCTTGACCATAAGAACACTTTTGGGCGAACTGCCCCTTATGCTCTTCTCGGCAGTCGCTAGCATGATGTGCAATTCCGACGCGGTCTTGTCCATGTCATGCATGTTAGACTTATGCTCCAGTCCAATATATAAGTGATCTACAGATGTAATGTTTTATCCTCTTTCCGAATAAATAAATCGGCATATATTACTAATGTGTTGTAGTAATATATCGAATGTAATTTGATCTATGTCATTATGTGTGTAACCACTAATAGGAGAACTATAGATCAGAAAGAATTACATTTGATGAGTACCTGATCACCTAAGCTTCTTTAAGAGACCAACTCCTTGTGATCACGCTCTACTGATCATTGCAAAGTATGTGCCGGAGTTATATCATAGATATCATCAGGTCGATGATATTGGACAACCCGATTGTGAGTATGCTGCATAGATCCAGTCATGATATACTCACATATCGTAGCTTGTCATTATATCCTAGGACCAAGGAGTCTTTGTGTACACTATGTAACGAATACCTAAGTTTGACCTAGTCTAACGTTATCTGTAAAAGGGTAACTATAACGATTTCGATTGGCTTTGATATTGATTGCACTAGTGAACTCGAAAGGCGTCTGAGGGATTTATCACTCATACTTCGGTATGAGAAAGATATCTGTTTAGGCCACTTGATGAGTATGACTGAAGAAAGAGCACGGCCGTGCAGGTGATAACTTAGTATCAGTTTTCAGTCATCTCAAATATCAAGAAACAGTGATTGATAAATTAGGATGACCATTCTATGCCTATTGATCAATCTGGATATCGGTTTGATAAAAGGACAGTGACATATACGATAACAGGTTAAGTCGAATAATCGATAATCACGAACATTGGATAATCATAATGTGTTGCTAGAGACCACTTATGATGGAAAGGGTAAAATAGTAATTTTACCAGTCTGCCAATTGTTCGTGAGCCTAGAGGGTCACACGCATTAGGCACGATACATGACAACAATTATGGATGGGTTTAACCTAAGGTTTTAACCTGACGGTTGAAGAAATCAATTTGAGGAAATTGAGCCGTTTTGTCTAAACCGAAATTAGAACTCAAGTTAATGGGTTTAATTTGGGTTTTAGTTAAACGGGCTTAAAGCCCATTTAGGGATTTAAGTTATGAATGGGAAGAAATGCAAATAAGAGTTTATGAAGAATATATATGCAATTTTAATTTGAAATTCAATTTTAATTTTCAAATTAAAATTACAATATATCTTCCATTATCTTCTCTAATTTTCAGCAACTAATTCCCTCATCCTCTCTCCCTCATTGCTGAATTCTCTCTCCCCTCTCATCCTCCATTGTTGTCAAGCTTCTCTCAAAATTCATAGCAAAAATTTGAGTGAAAACCTTCTTCGGTTGTGGTGCTTGTGTGGACCTAATAGAGAAACACTAAGCTTGTGTTTTCATCGATTAGAAGAGGTAATTTACAGATTCGAAAAGGTATATATATAACATGTTTAATTTACATTAAGATCATAGCTTGCATCGATCACCACGGTTACATAACGTCCGCTGCGTGATATTTATCGTTTGGAACTCGTGGTGATTTCTTTTAGTGGTATCAGAGGCATGGTTGTTATGTATTCTTCTACATGTTTAATTCTGATTTTTTTTGAGTTTATATGTGTTCATCAACTTAGCATGCATTTAAATCGAAAAAAATTTCAGATTTGATTTATTTTGGAAAATTGAAAAATATTTTTTTTTGGGGTGTTTCGGGTTAGCCATGGCCGACCAGGTCGAGACCCTTGGTGGACCATGGAATGCCCTAGGGTAGACCATGGTCAACACCAAGGGCCGACGAGGGTCGCCTACGGGCGACCATAGTCGCTGCCGTGGGCGACCATGGCAGCCCTTGCGGGACACCATGGTTGCCTCGTGGGCGACCAGGGTCTGCCCTAGGGGTGACCATGGCTTCCCTCGCGGGCTACCATGGCCGTTCCTGTGGCCGACCATGGTCAGCCCCGCGGGCGACCTCGGTAGCCCTCACGGGCCACCGTGGTTGCCTCCGCGGGCGACCTCGGTTGAGCCGGTTCGGCTCGACCAGATTCGAGCTGAATCGGTTGGTTCACGAGAATATTTGGAAACCCTAAAAATATTTAATTTTCAGATTTGGTTTGGTTTCGATAAACCAGAGAGAATCGGTCCAAAATTTAATTAATTAGTTAAAACGTCCGGTTTCGATAAACCGGAATTTTTCCACACTTAAGAAAGATAAAATTTGGAAAATTTATTTGTTTGATAAGCATGTTGATTGTATACATGATCTTTGATAACATGATGTTTTCCACATGATGCTAGAGGCCCTTTAGATTTGCATTTTAACTTCGGTTTTGCAACCTGCGTGTTGCTTAATTTTGGGTTGTAGTAAATACGGGCTGCGTGTCGTTATTTGTATTTCATTTTATTTATTTTAATTTGTAATCACGAAGACCGACACAAGAATCAAGTCAAGAGGAAGACTTAGATTGGAGGAGGCTCGAAGCCAGTGGGAGTTCACAAGAATGGAGAAAGTTTCGATCTTGAAGACCATGTCTCTAGGATCAGTATTGCTAGATTCTTAGGAACTTAAGATGGGCTAAGCTATGCATATTTTATCGTTACATTTATATGTTTGAATGTATGAATGTATGATAGTTTAAATATACAAGTATATGTATGATTTGCTATCACCCACATGCAAAGATTAAAATCGGAATTTAATCAGACTCGCATGTAACCTGCTAAGGGATCATCTTTGCATGAATTTGCAATTGATGATTCCAGATTAAGATTGTATCGATATACAATCAGACTTTTATGATTCACTTAAACGCAAATAATTACAAGTCAAGCGTGATACCATCCAAGTTTGGGCACTCAAAAGGGCTTTGACCCTATGGATGTCGGTACGCCTCCGTGTAACATTCATAGAGAAAAGGTATGGATGAGATGGGTAGTTCTGTGTGGGTGCGTGCGCCTCCGTGTAGTAGCCACATTAGTTCTATCCATAGTTCAAGCTTGGTAGACTTGTCTACGATTGTCAGCTAGGGCTGTATTCCTACCTTGTTGCTCTCAATTGGAGTAGTGAGCCTCCGTTCACTTCAAATGAGGGTATGAGAGGATCCTGGTTCAGATTCTAATGTTAGAATCAGACAAGTGTTTTGTAACTTAATCTCCAACTTGAATTTTAATTAATTTTACCATGTAGAACTAAAAGGCAAACACAACACAAAGGAGTAATAGCGCACTGAGAGTCCAGATTGAGGACAGACTCAAGGGCGTGAATTACTCAGATTGGAATAGAAACTTGAGGCTTGTACTCAAGCATGAACGCAAGTAGTATAACCTTACTAAGGAACCTCCTGCTGAGCCACCGCTGAACGCCGCTAGGGCACTAAGGATACTTATCAAAGTTCCTTAGTAACCAAATCGTCGAGTCCTGCATTATGGCGGGTAGTAGGATGCCAGAGTTGCAGAAGCAGTTCAGGAACGTTTCAAATCACCCTCATACCTGTAAGGCAGAGGTCAAGGAAATGTTCAAGGAGAAAGCTCGTGTCGAAAGATATGATACTTTCAGATAACTCAACTCCTGCAAGCTTAAGGCTGAAACCCTGTTAGTTCCCATGTCACGAAGATGAAATGTCTTCAGGAACATCTAACTAGACTCGGTTTTGATGATCAGGTGGAAATGGCTGCGGATTTTATGTTGCAGTCACTTCCAGATACATATAGTGATTTCATAGTAAATTACAATATGCATGACATGGACAAGTCCTTAACACAGCTTCATGGGATGCTTGTGACCGCAGAAAAGAACCCCAAGGGCAAGACCAAGGAGGTCCTTATGGTCAACAAGAAGGTCAGCTTCAAGAAAGCTGATCTGGGTAAGGGTAAGGCTCCTGGGCACCTTGCAGGGCAGACACCCCAAGCGGCCAAAGGTTCAAGCAGCTCCCTAAACTGCTGTGAATTCTAAGAACAAATTGGAGGAGATCTGCTATCACTGCAATGAGCCAGGACACAGGAATAAGGGATTGTAAGCAATACAAGGATCATGTGAAGAAGAGTGGGTATCCACGTCTTCAGGATCAGATATTTACATTGGTAAGCTTAATCGCTATAACGTAAATAAGAAAAGGCTTAAATCTAATGATTTAAACCAAGTTATAATATGGCATTGTCATTTAAGGCACAAAGGCGAGAAACGCATTTCAACACTTCACAAGTGTGGACTTTTTAAGTCCGTTTGAATTCACTCAAACTGAAAGATGCAAGTCTCGCCTAATGGGCAAAATGACAAAGGCACCTTTCACATGTTTATGTGAAAGGCGAGTGACTTATTAAGTCTAATACATTCCGACGTATGTGGACCTATGAGTACTCAGGCCAGAAGAGAGTTGAACTAATACTTGACTCTGGAAACGGCCGCATTCATTTTGAATCGGGCTCCGATGAAGACAACGATAGTACACCTTGTGACAGTCATTCTGTCTTCCATTACTGTGGATGCGTGCGCCTCCGCGTAGCATTCATTGGGTTATGAGCTGAATAAGGTAATTAGTTCTATTTGGATGCGTTCGCCTCCGCGTAGTAGCCAAATAAGAGCTGGACCAGAGTCACAGAAGGTACACCACATGACACTCATTACGTCTCCAATTACTGTGGATGCGTGCGCCTCCGCGAAGTATTCACTGGGATGGGAGCGGGATGAGATGGTCAGTTCTAATTTGATGCGTGTGTCATCGCGTAGTAGCCAAATAAGAAATGGACCATAGTCATATATGGTGTGTGAAACATTCTAGTATGTTTTTCCTAAAAGATTTGAGTAGCAGCTCATTTAATGTAGGCATCAGGATCTCTACAGATCATTCCAAAAGGATTTTGCTAAGTCAGAACATGTACATAGGTAAAGTGTTGAGAAGACTCTCAGTGCTTGATTCTTAGAAAGGATAGGTACCCACACGTCATGGCATCAAGCTCAGCAAGCTACAGAGTCCTAGAACTCCTGATAAGCTGAGCAGGATGAGTAAAATCCCTTATGCTTCGGCTGTGGGATGCATCGAGACTGGAAGTCTCGGTTGCACTAAGCTGTACCAGCAGATTCCAATCTAACCCCGACCAATTACACTGGATTGCTGTCAAAGGTCATCCTCAAATATTTGAGGAGGACCAAGGATGCATTACTAGTGTATGGGGATATAGATAGAGAACTAGCAGTTAAATGACAAGCCGATGCTAGTTTTCAGACATATCCAAATGACTTCAAAAATTCAGTCAGGACATATTTTATGTTGAGTGGTGGCGTTTTCAGCTAGATAAGCTTTAAGCAAGCTAAAATTGCCAACTCTACAGCGGACGATAAGTATATAGCTGCAACAAAAGCAACTAAAGAGGCCGTATGGATTAGAAGCTTTATGATCGGATTAGATGCAACGCCGCGAGCGTCTGATCCGATAAGCTTGTTGTGGGGCAACACAGGTACCGTAGCTATTGCTCAAGAACCCAGATTCCACAACAGATCCAAACATATACTCAGCAGGCATCACCTCGTGAGAGTTATCACATATAGAGGTGATGTGGAGATTAAACACTATTCAACTGATGATAATATCGCCGATCCCTTGACAAAGGCTTAGTCGCAGCCTAGGCATGAGGACTATGCAGGGTCTATGGGAGTAGATCATAACTTAAATTGGAACCAGGGGCAAGTGGGAGATTGTTAGACTTATGCCCCAGTCCAATATATAAGTGATCTACAGATGTAATGTTTTATCATCTTTCCGAATAAATAAATCGGCATATATTACTAATGTGTTGTAGTAATATATCGAATGTAATTTGATCTATGTCATTATGTGTGTAACCACTAATAGTAGAACTATAGATCAGAAAGAATTACATTTGATGAGTACCTGATCAGCTAAGCTTCTTTAAGAAGCGATCAGTATAAGACCAACTCCTTGTGATCACGCTCTACTGATCATGGCAAAGTATGTGCCGGAATTATATCATAGATATCATCAGGTCGATGATATTGGACAACCCGATTGTGAGTATGCTGCATAGATCCAATCATGAGATACTAACATATCGTAGCTTGTCATTATATCCTAAGACCAAGGAGTCTTTGTGTACACTATGTAACGAATACCTAAGTTTGACCTAGCCTAACGTTATCTGTAAAAGGGTAACTATAACGGCTTCGATTGGCTTTGATATTGATTGCACTATTGAACTCGAAAGGCGTCTGAGGGATTTATCACTCATACTTCAGCATGAGAAAGATATCCGTTTAGGCCACTTGATGAGTATGACTGAAGAAAGAGCACGGCCGTGCAGGTGATACCTTAGTATCAGTTTTCAGTCATCTCAGATATCAAGAAACTGTGATTGATAAATTAGGATGACCATTCTATGCCTATTGATCAATCTGGATATCGGTTTGATAAAAGGACAGTGACATATACGATAGCAGGTTAAGTCGAATAATCGATAATCACGAACATTGGATAATCATAATGTCTTGCTAGAGACCACTTATGATGGAAAGGGTAAAATAGTAATTTTACCAGTCTGCCAATTGTTCGTGAGCCTAGAGGGTCACACGCATTAAGGACGATACATGACAACAATTATGGATGAAAATTGAGAACGATTTAGTAGTTTTCTGGCCTAAGGTTTTAACCATACGGTTGAAGAAATCAATTCGAGGAAATTGAGCCGTTTTGTCTAAACCGAAATTAGAACTCAAGTTCATGGGTTTAATTTGGGTTTTAGTTAAACGGTCTTAAAGCCCATTTAGGGATTTAAGTTACGAATGGGAACAAATGCAAATAAGAGTTTATGAATGATAGATATGCAATTTTAATTTGAAATTCAATTTTAATTTTCAAATTAAAATTACAGTATATCTTGCATTATCTTCTCTAATTTTCAGCAACTAATTCCCTCATCCTCTCTCCCTCATTGCTGAATTCTCTCTCCCCTCTCATCCTCCATTGTTGTCAAGATTCTCTCAAAATTCATAGCAAAAATTTGAGTGAAAACCTTCTTCGGTTGTGGTGCTTGTGTGGACCTAATAGAGAAACACTAAGCTTGTGTTTTCATCGATTAGAAGAGGTAATTTACAGATTCGAAAAGGTATATATATAACATGTTTAATTTACATTAAGATCATAGCTTGCATCGATCACCACGGTTACATAACGTCCGCTGCGTGATATTTATCGTTTGGAACTCGTGGTGATTTCTTTTAGTGGTATCAGAGGCATGGTTGTTATGTATTCTTCTACATGTTTAATTCTGATTTTTTTTGAGTTTATATGTGTTCATCAACTTAGCATGCATTTAAATCGAAAAAAATTTCAGATTTGATTTATTTTGGAAAATTGAAAAATATTTTTTTTTGGGGTGTTTCGGGTTAGCCATGGCCGACCAGGTCGAGACCCTTGGTGGACCATGGAATGCCCTAGGGTAGACCATGGTCAACACCAAGGGCCGACGAGGGTCGCCTACGGGCGACCATAGTCGCTGCCGTGGGCGACCATGGCAGCCCTTGCGGGACACCATGGTTGCCTCGTGGGCGACCAGGGTCTGCCCTAGGGGTGACCATGGCTTCCCTCGCGGGCTACCATGGCCGTTCCTGTGGCCGACCATGGTCAGCCCCGCGGGCGACCTCGGTAGCCCTCACGGGCCACCGTGGTTGCCTCCGCGGGCGACCTCGGTTGAGCCGGTTCGGCTCGACCAGATTCGAGCTGAATCGGTTGGTTCACGAGAATATTTGGAAACCCTAAAAATATTTAATTTTCAGATTTGGTTTGGTTTCGATAAACCAGAGAGAATCGGTCCAAAATTTAATTAATTAGTTAAAACGTCCGGTTTCGATAAACCGGAATTTTTCCACACTTAAGAAAGATAAAATTTGGAAAATTTATTTGTTTGATAAGCATGTTGATTGTATACATGATCTTTGATAACATGATGTTTTCCACATGATGCTAGAGGCCCTTTAGATTTGCATTTTAACTTCGGTTTTGCAACCTGCGTGTTGCTTAATTTTGGGTTGTAGTAAATACGGGCTGCGTGTCGTTATTTGTATTTCATTTTATTTATTTTAATTTGTAATCACGAAGACCGACACAAGAATCAAGTCAAGAGGAAGACTTAGATTGGAGGAGGCTCGAAGCCAGTGGGAGTTCACAAGAATGGAGAAAGTTTCGATCTTGAAGACCATGTCTCTAGGATCAGTATTGCTAGATTCTTAGGAACTTAAGATGGGCTAAGCTATGCATATTTTATCGTTACATTTATATGTTTGAATGTATGAATGTATGATAGTTTAAATATACAAGTATATGTATGATTTGCTATCACCCACATGCAAAGATTAAAATCGGAATTTAATCAGACTCGCATGTAACCTGCTAAGGGATCATCTTTGCATGAATTTGCAATTGATGATTCCAGATTAAGATTGTATCGATATACAATCAGACTTTTATGATTCACTTAAACGCAAATAATTACAAGTCAAGCGTGATACCATCCAAGTTTGGGCACTCAAAAGGGCTTTGACCCTATGGATGTCGGTACGCCTCCGTGTAACATTCATAGAGAAAAGGTATGGATGAGATGGGTAGTTCTGTGTGGGTGCGTGCGCCTCCGTGTAGTAGCCACATTAGTTCTATCCATAGTTCAAGCTTGGTAGACTTGTCTACGATTGTCAGCTAGGGCTGTATTCCTACCTTGTTGCTCTCAATTGGAGTAGTGAGCCTCCGTTCACTTCAAATGAGGGTATGAGAGGATCCTGGTTCAGATTCTAATGTTAGAATCAGACAAGTGTTTTGTAACTTAATCTCCAACTTGAATTTTAATTAATTTTACCATGTAGAACTAAAAGGCAAACACAACACAAAGGAGTAATAGCGCACTGAGAGTCCAGATTGAGGACAGACTCAAGGGCGTGAATTACTCAGATTGGAATAGAAACTTGAGGCTTGTACTCAAGCATGAACGCAAGTAGTATAACCTTACTAAGGAACCTCCTGCTGAGCCACCGCTGAACGCCGCTAGGGCACTAAGGATACTTATCAAAGTTCCTTAGTAACCAAATCGTCGAGTCCTGCATTATGGCGGGTAGTAGGATGCCAGAGTTGCAGAAGCAGTTCAGGAACGTTTCAAATCACCCTCATACCTGTAAGGCAGAGGTCAAGGAAATGTTCAAGGAGAAAGCTCGTGTCGAAAGATATGATACTTTCAGATAACTCAACTCCTGCAAGCTTAAGGCTGAAACCCTGTTAGTTCCCATGTCACGAAGATGAAATGTCTTCAGGAACATCTAACTAGACTCGGTTTTGATGATCAGGTGGAAATGGCTGCGGATTTTATGTTGCAGTCACTTCCAGATACATATAGTGATTTCATAGTAAATTACAATATGCATGACATGGACAAGTCCTTAACACAGCTTCATGGGATGCTTGTGACCGCAGAAAAGAACCCCAAGGGCAAGACCAAGGAGGTCCTTATGGTCAACAAGAAGGTCAGCTTCAAGAAAGCTGATCTGGGTAAGGGTAAGGCTCCTGGGCACCTTGCAGGGCAGACACCCCAAGCGGCCAAAGGTTCAAGCAGCTCCCTAAACTGCTGTGAATTCTAAGAACAAATTGGAGGAGATCTGCTATCACTGCAATGAGCCAGGACACAGGAATAAGGGATTGTAAGCAATACAAGGATCATGTGAAGAAGAGTGGGTATCCACGTCTTCAGGATCAGATATTTACATTGGTAAGCTTAATCGCTATAACGTAAATAAGAAAAGGCTTAAATCTAATGATTTAAACCAAGTTATAATATGGCATTGTCATTTAAGGCACAAAGGCGAGAAACGCATTTCAACACTTCACAAGTGTGGACTTTTTAAGTCCGTTTGAATTCACTCAAACTGAAAGATGCAAGTCTCGCCTAATGGGCAAAATGACAAAGGCACCTTTCACATGTTTATGTGAAAGGCGAGTGACTTATTAAGTCTAATACATTCCGACGTATGTGGACCTATGAGTACTCAGGCCAGAAGAGAGTTGAACTAATACTTGACTCTGGAAACGGCCGCATTCATTTTGAATCGGGCTCCGATGAAGACAACGATAGTACACCTTGTGACAGTCATTCTGTCTTCCATTACTGTGGATGCGTGCGCCTCCGCGTAGCATTCATTGGGTTATGAGCTGAATAAGGTAATTAGTTCTATTTGGATGCGTTCGCCTCCGCGTAGTAGCCAAATAAGAGCTGGACCAGAGTCACAGAAGGTACACCACATGACACTCATTACGTCTCCAATTACTGTGGATGCGTGCGCCTCCGCGAAGTATTCACTGGGATGGGAGCGGGATGAGATGGTCAGTTCTAATTTGATGCGTGTGTCATCGCGTAGTAGCCAAATAAGAAATGGACCATAGTCATATATGGTGTGTGAAACATTCTAGTATGTTTTTCCTAAAAGATTTGAGTAGCAGCTCATTTAATGTAGGCATCAGGATCTCTACAGATCATTCCAAAAGGATTTTGCTAAGTCAGAACATGTACATAGGTAAAGTGTTGAGAAGACTCTCAGTGCTTGATTCTTAGAAAGGATAGGTACCCACACGTCATGGCATCAAGCTCAGCAAGCTACAGAGTCCTAGAACTCCTGATAAGCTGAGCAGGATGAGTAAAATCCCTTATGCTTCGGCTGTGGGATGCATCGAGACTGGAAGTCTCGGTTGCACTAAGCTGTACCAGCAGATTCCAATCTAACCCCGACCAATTACACTGGATTGCTGTCAAAGGTCATCCTCAAATATTTGAGGAGGACCAAGGATGCATTACTAGTGTATGGGGATATAGATAGAGAACTAGCAGTTAAATGACAAGCCGATGCTAGTTTTCAGACATATCCAAATGACTTCAAAAATTCAGTCAGGACATATTTTATGTTGAGTGGTGGCGTTTTCAGCTAGATAAGCTTTAAGCAAGCTAAAATTGCCAACTCTACAGCGGACGATAAGTATATAGCTGCAACAAAAGCAACTAAAGAGGCCGTATGGATTAGAAGCTTTATGATCGGATTAGATGCAACGCCGCGAGCGTCTGATCCGATAAGCTTGTTGTGGGGCAACACAGGTACCGTAGCTATTGCTCAAGAACCCAGATTCCACAACAGATCCAAACATATACTCAGCAGGCATCACCTCGTGAGAGTTATCACATATAGAGGTGATGTGGAGATTAAACACTATTCAACTGATGATAATATCGCCGATCCCTTGACAAAGGCTTAGTCGCAGCCTAGGCATGAGGACTATGCAGGGTCTATGGGAGTAGATCATAACTTAAATTGGAACCAGGGGCAAGTGGGAGATTGTTAGACTTATGCCCCAGTCCAATATATAAGTGATCTACAGATGTAATGTTTTATCATCTTTCCGAATAAATAAATCGGCATATATTACTAATGTGTTGTAGTAATATATCGAATGTAATTTGATCTATGTCATTATGTGTGTAACCACTAATAGTAGAACTATAGATCAGAAAGAATTACATTTGATGAGTACCTGATCAGCTAAGCTTCTTTAAGAAGCGATCAGTATAAGACCAACTCCTTGTGATCACGCTCTACTGATCATGGCAAAGTATGTGCCGGAATTATATCATAGATATCATCAGGTCGATGATATTGGACAACCCGATTGTGAGTATGCTGCATAGATCCAATCATGAGATACTAACATATCGTAGCTTGTCATTATATCCTAAGACCAAGGAGTCTTTGTGTACACTATGGAACGAATACCTAAGTTTGACCTAGCCTAACGTTATCTGTAAAAGGGTAACTATAACGGCTTCGATTGGCTTTGATATTGATTGCACTATTGAACTCGAAAGGCGTCTGAGGGATTTATCACTCATACTTCAGCATGAGAAAGATATCCGTTTAGGCCACTTGATGAGTATGACTGAAGAAAGAGCACGGCCGTGCAGGTGATACCTTAGTATCAGTTTTCAGTCATCTCAGATATCAAGAAACTGTGATTGATAAATTAGGATGACCATTCTATGCCTATTGATCAATCTGGATATCGGTTTGATAAAAGGACAGTGACATATACGATAGCAGGTTAAGTCGAATAATCGATAATCACGAACATTGGATAATCATAATGTCTTGCTAGAGACCACTTATGATGGAAAGGGTAAAATAGTAATTTTACCAGTCTGCCAATTGTTCGTGAGCCTAGAGGGTCACACGCATTAAGGACGATACATGACAACAATTATGGATGAAAATTGAGAACGATTTAGTAGTTTTCTGGCCTAAGGTTTTAACCATACGGTTGAAGAAATCAATTCGAGGAAATTGAGCCGTTTTGTCTAAACCGAAATTAGAACTCAAGTTCATGGGTTTAATTTGGGTTTTAGTTAAACGGTCTTAAAGCCCATTTAGGGATTTAAGTTACGAATGGGAACAAATGCAAATAAGAGTTTATGAATGATAGATATGCAATTTTAATTTGAAATTCAATTTTAATTTTCAAATTAAAATTACAGTATATCTTGCATTATCTTCTCTAATTTTCAGCAACTAATTCCCTCATCCTCTCTCCCTCATTGCTGAATTCTCTCTCCCCTCTCATCCTCCATTGTTGTCAAGATTCTCTCAAAATTCATAGCAAAAATTTGAGTGAAAACCTTCTTCGGTTGTGGTGCTTGTGTGGACCTAATAGAGAAACACTAAGCTTGTGTTTTCATCGATTAGAAGAGGTAATTTACAGATTCAAAAAGGTATATATATAACATGTTGAATTTACATTAAGATCATAGCTTGCATCGATCACCACGGTTACATAACGTCCGCTGCATGATATTTATCGATTGGAACCCATGATGATTTCTTTCAATGCATGTGATAGTTCATGCGAACCCACCATATGCATGAGGAAGGGATTGCAGAATAAAATCCGCAGCCATTTCTTTCTCCATAGTCATTCCGAGACTAGTCATATGATAGAAATGTCCCTTTATACGTAGGTAGTGTGGACCTACGGAGCTGTCTGCTGACATCTTGCAGGCAATGAGTTTCTCTTTAATACAGAGAACAGTGTATTTTCAATACGTACTTTCTCTTTGAACATATCCTTGATCTATGCAAACATTGCAAACGGATCATGGGATAGCTCCATAAACTGCTTCTGGAGGTCCGCCTCCATGCAGCCCAGCATGACACACGCAACATCGATAGAGTCGCTAAGGTGTTTCTAGTACGCATCCTTAACGTTCCTCGTTGCGTTGGCAGCTGGCTCCACCGGGATAGCCTTATCAAGGACGTACTCCCTGCGTCCCAACTTTAACACAAGTCATAAATTCCTGTCCCAGTCCAGATAATTTGTCTCGTTGAGTTTACACTTTTCGAGTATAGTCCTCATTGACAAATTAGACGAGTTTATTGAATTACTAGCCATTTCTACAAGAAGAAGGTAAATTTAATCAGAAAAGTTGACTACATTTACGAAGATCCGAATTAAACACCAACCATCCGATTCTAAGGATTAGAATCTTTAAACCAAGATCCCTTACTTGCCAATTGAAGTACGCTACGGAGCACCGCTCCAATTGACTCATTTAGGTAGGACGTCCATCCAATTAAAACCCGTGTAACTCTTGGTCAGGGTATGTGCAAAAGCACACGGCTTACCCTTCCGATGCCCCAGCTCGACCTCAGGCCAAGAATCGTGGTCGAGTCAACCAACCTTCACTAACGAGTTAACTTTGTGCAGATGCTCCGCTAAGGCGCACGACATCCCACAAAATTTACCATTCCCATATAGAACCCATTCCATCGATGCTCCGCTAAGGCGCACGACACCGATAAAATGTTTCTACATGGGTGTGAATTTGGGTGGCATCTCACTTGACTCAAAATATGTTGTAATTTGGTTGTGCTCAATAATTCGAAAGTATTTGGCACAATTACGAATCCGTAATCAACAACCCGTGTTGTGACGTTTCTAACTGTATCACATACTATCTTCATTTGAAGCCGTCATTTGCAACCCGTGCAAACATGTTTCAAATTTGAACTCATCCATCACAACCCGTGCGATGATGGTTCACAACGCTTTAAACATGCAAACAATTAAAATCGTTTTTAATCTTTGCATGTGAGGTGATGGCTTATAAACTTATAAGCTAAACATGCAAGCATGTTATTATTTAAATAATACAAGCAAGCAAACATAAAGCGTTAAATATGCATTTTATAGCCCATCCTAATCTTAGGATTCTACGAGTTACCACATCTTCTCGTCTTTCTCATCCGGGCTCCCACTAGCTATTGGACTTCCTCCAAGACCGTCATAGTGCTCGATTTTCCATCCTTCTCGTCTTTGAGTAGTAATTACAATTAGTACTCGGTTCGTAGACCGGATAAAAAATAATTACACGCTAACACTAAAGGTATGCAAACCGTGAAAGCGATAAAATCTAATGGGCTACTAATGCATCATACATCTTATCACATCATCCAACATGTTATCACACAAACATGTTATCAAATAATATGCAATTAATCTAGTTTTAATTTTGCCAAGTTGCTTGGTCAGGTTTATCGAAACTAGACCTTTTCGAAAAACGGTTTATCGAAACCGATTAAATTTTGAAAGTTTTCGAAATATTGGATCGCGGGTTCATGCCACGGATCAAACACCGTGCACGAACCAAGTCGGGCCAAGCCAATGGGCCAAGCCCAACATCATGGCTCGGTTTGGGCTTTGGAAGGCCCAAACCAAGCTTGCCTCCACTCTCGGCCTTGGCCAAGAGTGGGGACGGCTCCGGTCACCGCCGGCCTCCCCGGCCACCGGTGACTTCCGTCCGGTATCCCCGATCCGGCTCCCCGAGAGTCTCTTCTCGGACCCGACAAATTTAATAATTTCTGAAAAATTCCAAATTCAATATATTTTCAAAAATAACATATTTCATGCGATTATCCCAAAAAGCATTAAAATCATGTTATCAACAATTTTGGCATGCAAATAATCATAAAACCGAAACAAGTTCAACAAGACAAAGATTAAGAGGGTTAACCACGCTCTGATACCACTGTATCAATTTTAGAGCATCTAGATCATCGAGATAGCGGAAGCGTTTAATAAAATCTACTCCAAACCTTGTCCAAGAACATAAACAATTAAATCCCAAGGCAAAATCTATTCCACAAGATGTTTACCTTTAAGTCTTTGTTGAATCGATAAAGAAGAACTTTCGGATCTTCTTCTCTAAAGCAAGTCCAGACCAAGGGGATGATCTTGAAGATCCTTCACTTAATTGCCTACTAGAACAATTAAATGAAGAACAAGAGAGCAAGATTGAGGAGAGAGAGAGGTTGGCCGGCCTCTAGAGAGAAAAAAAGGGTTTTTGTGAGTTGTGTGATAATTTTTGTAATGAATCAATATTAGATATTTCAATTCATCATCTAACTCATAAGCATGGGTCAAAAGTGATTGGTATGAGCTTAAAGTGTCATCACCCATACCCCTTAAATCACTCACCTCTTAATCCACAATCACCATCAAACATGGGGTTGTGTGGCCCCCACCATTGGACCCACCAATGTGGGCGGCCACAAGAAGCTTATTGTGCCCATAATGGGCCCTTGTTTGGGTCGGTCACGTGACCTCATGGGCCGAGCCCAATGGGCTCGCCCATGTGGTTTCGTGCCGTGTTCACAAGTTTTCCCGACCCTTTTTGTCGTTACTTATTAAACAAAGTTCGACGAAAAAACTCAGTTTTCTCGATTCTCTAATTATTCTCTCAAACCAAACCCATGGCCCAGAACCTTCAGTTTTTGCCATGCATTGCTCCTCAATAAACGTTAAGGTTTCCTTGTCTCAAGTTATCCGTCTTGAATGCGTGTGATGCTTCAGGCTCATGCCACCGTTGGCAGATCGGCGCAAAAGATTGATAGCATTTGTGCCCTAGTCCAATTGCTACTAGCCTGTAAACGTCTATGTACATTATCATTGTTTGTAATATATATATAAAACGGCTTTGTATTACTTATGTGTTGAAGTAATATGTTAAGCATGATCTGGTTTATGACCACTAAAGTAATAGAACCATAAATCTGTACGGATCACACTTAACGAGTCCATGGTCAAAATATGCTTCTTTAGAAGCGACCAATATGAGGATGGTTCTTAATGACGTAGTTCTACTTGTCATAGGGATGAGGGATCCCGGAATCATATCATAGATATCATGAGGTGATTGATATCGGACGACCCGCTTTGAATAGTGTTTTCATAGATTAAGCCAAGAACATATTCAAATGCGATAGCTTGTCACGACATCCTTAGACCAAGGAGTCTTTGTGATCACTATGCAATGAACGTGCGGCTTTAACTTGCGCCTAACGCTTTCTGTGACAGGATTGCAATAACGGGCATGATTGGGTGGCGGAACGGGTTGCATGAGTGACACGAAAGACGGCTAAGGGATTTATCCCTCATGCTACGGTATGGGCAAGATATCCGTTAAAAGGCCTCTTGATGGAGACTGACTAAGAGTAAGAGCATGGCCATGCCAGTGATACGGGTTATTAGTTCTCAGCCATCTCACATATTAAGTAGCAATGATTAATTAAACAAGGGTGACGACTCTATGCCTTGTGGTCAATCGGGATATCTAGAGATAATAGGATAGTGACTTATACGCACAAAGTTAAGTCGAATCATCGATCGTCATGCACCTTGGGTTATCATAACGTCTTACTAGAGACCACTTATGATGGATCGGGCATGAGCGATCTTTTGCGCCGATCTGCCAACGGTGGCATGAGCCTAGAGGGTCACACACATTCAAGACGGATAACTTGAGACAAGGAAACCTTAACACAAGTCATAACTGGAGGTTTTGTGCCATGGGTTCGGTTTGAGAGAATAATTAGCGAATCGAGAAAACTGAGTTTTTTCGTCGATGTCGCGTCGGATTTTGTTTGATAAGTAACGACAAAAAGGGTCGGGTGACTTTTGTACACGTCACGAGACCACACGAGCGAGCCCATTGGGCTCGGCCCATGAGGTCTCATGGCTGGCCCAAACAAGGGCCCATTAAGGGCCTAATAAGCCCTCTTGGCCGGCCCACATGGTGGGTCCATGTGTGGGGGCCACACAACACCATGCTTAGTTGGTGGTTGTGGATTAAGAGGTGAGTGATTTAAGGGGTATGGGTTAAAGCACCTTTAAGCCCATACCAATCACCTTTTGACTCATGCTCATGAGATTGATGAAGTAGAGAAATATCAAATGGGATTCAAGACAACTCTCACAAGCTCTCGCTTTCTCTCCTCTCTTTGCTCTCTTGTTCTTCATTTAATTGTTCTAGTAGGAAATTAAGTGAAAGATCTTCAAGATCATCCCCTTGGTGTGGACTTGCTCTAGAGAAGAAGATCCGAAAGTTCTTTCTTGATTCAACAAAGACCAAAAGCAAAATGGAGAAACTGTCCAGATTGTCCAGTTCCGGCGACTGACATTGTGTGAGCCGTAGCCGCTTTGTCCGAGCTCCGATCGATCTGAAACTGGCGGCGTTAGAAAGAAAAGTCAAAGGGCTACAACTTTTGTGAAATACTGATTTTCCAAAAGAGTGCTGGTTTGGGAGGTACCCGGCCGAGAAGCAGACTGGTCCGCAGAGTCTGTCCAGCGAGATGGGAAAAATATTTTGCTCCAGACGGAGGTCTTGTCGTTCGAACTGGGTTCGGAGCAAAACACAAAAGATGTAGTGAAATTGCTGAGGTTTAATATCCAAAAAGAACCGAAGTAATTGGAGATCTGTAGCTCGAGATATGGAGCTTCAAAGTATAGGTTATCTGCCGGGCAGATTCTGGTAAAATCCGAATACTCGATTTCCTAAGGATCTAACTTGGTAGTCGATCTTGCGCAGGTTAGGGGCGGTTTATAGGTTGCTTCCGCTGCCATGAACGTGATTAGGATGCCCCGAAACCCAACAGTGGTATCAGAGCCGGTCTACCACTACGAGATCCTTGTTTGTTGTTTTCGGTTTTATGGTAATTTGCATGCCATAATTGTTGATAACATGATTTTAATGCTTTTTGGGATATTTGCATGAAATATGTTATTTTTAAAAAATATATTGAATTTGGAATTTTTCGGAAATTATTGGATTTGTCGGGTCCGAGAAGAGACTCTCGGGGAGTCGGATCGGAGGTACTGGACGGAGGTCACCGGAGGCCGGGGAGGCCGGCGGTGACCGGGGCCGTCCCCACTCTTGGCCGAGGCCGAAAGTGGCTTTCGGCCCATTGGCTTGGCCCGACTTGGTTCATGCGTGGTGTTTGATCCGTGTTACGAACCCGCGATCCAATATTTCGAAAACTTTCAAAATTTAATCGGTTTCGATAAACCGTTTTTTTGAAAAGGTCTAGTTTCGATAAACCTGACCAAGCAACTTGGCAAAATTAAAACCGGAATTATTGCATATTATTTGATAACATGTTTGTGTGATAAGATATATGATGCATTAGTAGCCCATTAGATTTTATCGCTTTCACGGTTTGCATACTGTTAGTGTTAGCGTGTAATTATTCTTTTATTCGAGCCCATAAAGTGTAATTAATTTTTATCCGGTCTATGAACCGAGTATTAATTGTAATTATTACTCAAAGACGAGAATGATGGAAAATCGAGCACAATGACAGTCTTGGAGGAAGTCCAAGAGCTAGTGGGAGCCTGAATGAGAAAGACGAGGAGATATGAAGACTCGTAGAATCCTAAGATTAGGATGGGCTAGAAAATGAATATTTAACGCTTTATGAATGCTTGCTTGAATTATTTAATTAATAACATGCTTGCATGATTAGCTTATAAGTTTATAAGCCATCACCTCACATGCAAAGATTAAAATCGACTTAAATTGTTTGCATGTTTAAAGCGTTGTGAACTATCATCGCACGGGTTGTGATGGATGAGTTCAAATTTGAAACGTGTTTGCATGGGTTGCAAATGACGGTTTCAAATGAAGATAGTATGTGATACAATTAGAAACGTCACAACCCGGGTTGTTGATGACGGGTTCGTAATTGTGCCAAATACTTTCGAATTATTAAGCACAACCAATTTACAAGATAATTTGAGTCAAGTGAGATGCCTTAGCGGAGCATCGATCGAATGGGTTCTAGATGGGAATGGTAAACTTTGTGGGATGTCATGCGCCTTAGCGGAGCATCTGCACAAAGTTAATTCGTTATTTAAGGTTGGTTGACTCGACCACGATTCTTGGCCTAAGGTCGAGCTGGGGCATCGGAAGGTTAAGCCGTGTGTTTTATGCACATACCCTGACCAAGAGTTACACGGGTTGTAATTGGACGGACGTCCTACCTAAATAAGTCAATTGGAGCGGTGCGCCTTAGAGTTCTTCAAATGACGAATAAGGGATCTTGGTTTAAGATTCTAAAACCTTAGAATCGTATGGTTGGTGTTTAATTCGGATCTTCGTAAATTTATTCAACTTTTCTAATTAAATTTACTTTCTTCGTGTAGAAATGGCTAGTAATTCAACAAACTCGTCTAATTTGTTGTTGAGGACTATACTCGAAAAGTGTAAACTCAACGGGACAAATTATTTGGACTGGGACAGAAATTTACGACTTGTGTTAAAGTTGGAACGCAAGGAGTACGTCCTTGATAAGGTTATCCCGGTGGAGCCAGCTGCCAACGCAACGAGGGTCGTTAAGGATGCGTACCAGAAACACCTTAGCGACTCTATCGACGTTGCGTGTGTCATGTTGGGCTGCATGGAGGCGGACCTCCAGAAGCAGTTTATGAAGCTATCCCATGATCCGTTTGCAATGTTTGCACAGATAAAGAATTTGTTCAAGGAGAAAGTACGTATTGAAAAATACACTGTTCTCCGAGAACTCATTGCCAGCAAGATGTCAGCAGGCAGCTCCGTAGGTCCACACGTCCTACGTATGAAGGGACATTTTGACCATATGACTTGTATCGGTATGTCTATGGAAAAGGAAATGGCTGCGGATTTTATTATGCAATCCCTTCCTCTTGTATATGGTGGATTCGACATGAACTATCACATGCATGACATGGACAAGACCGCATCGGAGTTGCACAGCATGTTGGTAACTGCCGAGAAGAGCATAAGGGTCAGTTCGCCCAAAAGTGTTCTTATGGTCAGCACGGGATCCAGCTTCAAAGCTGGTGGTGGCAAGGGTAAAGGCCCAGTGCACCTGGCAAGAAAGATCAGACCATTTGTTCATAAACCTTCCATGCCCGTAAAAGGCAAGGGGAAGGCAAAGGAGTCGGTCTGTTTCTACTGCCAAAAGTCTGGTCACTGGAAGAAAGACTGTCAACAGCTGAAGGATGATCAGAGGAAGGGCGGTGGGGCCGCTACTTCGTCAGGTATTCCATTAGAGCTAAATCTTTCTACTATAAATGCTTGGGTACTAGACACGGGAGCTGAGTCTCATGTCTGTGCGGATATACAGGTGTGGAATAGTGGAAGAGATATGGGGAAAGCGAGGTAGACCTAAGAGTTGGGAACAACGTGAGAGTTACCGCAACTGCCGTGGGTTCTGTTAACCTTGTTCTGCCCAGTGGGCTTGTAATTGAACCTTTTGATGTGTTTTGCGTACCTGCTTTCATGAGGAATATTATTTCAATATCTCTTCTTGAAAAGGAAGGTTATTATTTTAATATTAAGAACGGATTTTTTAATATTATGCGCAACAACATGTTTTATGGAAATGCTCACACTGTTGGAGGTTTATACATATTGAATATGCAAAACTTGAGATCCAACATGCTCTATAATATAAATGCTAAGAGGTTTAAAGCTAATGATTTAGACCAAACTCTAATCTGGCATTGTCGTCTAGGTCACATAAATGAGAAACGCATCTCAGCGCTTCATAAGCGCAGATTTCTAAGTCAATTCGAATGCCAAACGATTGATAGATGCGAAGCTTGTTTAAATGGGCAAGATGACTAAAACGCCCTTCACTGGTTTAGGTGAGAGGGCATGTGATCTATTAGGTCTAATACATTCAAACGTTTGTGGACCAAATGAGTACACCAGCCAGAGGTGGTTTAGGCTACTTTATCATGTTTACTGATGATTTCAGTAGATATGATTATATCTATCTCATAAGACATAAGTCTAAAGCCTTTGATAAATTCAAGGAGTCTAGGACTGAAGTAGAAAACCAACTCGGAAAAAGTATCAAGGCACTCCGTTCTGATCGGAGTGGAGAATACTTATCCGAAGAGTTTCTTATAGAAAGTGGAATACTATCTCAGTGGACTCCGCCAGGAACACCGCAACTCAATGGTCTGTCCGAGCGAACATTGTTGGATATGGTTCGATCGATGTTAAGTCTCACTGATCTCCCGATCTCCTTCTGGGGTTACGCTCTACAAACGGCCGCATTCATAATCGAGGTGGGACATTCTTGGAAAAGGAATTTATTTCCAAGACAGTCAGTGGGAGGGCTGTTCATCTTAATGAATTTATAGATGAGATGGTCACTCGGGAACCACTGGACGACCCACCAGAAGTAGTCGTTGAGCAAGAACCAATAGCTACAGTTAATAAGGACGGAACCGACTCTGAGAAATGGCTGGAAGCCATGAGGGAAGAAATGCAATCCATGTCAGATAATCAAGTGTGGGACTTGGTGGATCAAACCCCTGACGTAAAAGTCATTGGGTGTAAATGGATCTTTAAAATAAAGATGGACATGGATGGCAAACCTCAGACCTATAAAGCAAGACTGGTAGAAAAAGGTTATAGGCAAGTCCACAGAATTGACTATGAAGAGACCTTTTTCTCTAGTAGCTATGGTCAAATCTATCCGCATTCTACTTGCCGTAGCAACTATACGATATGGCAAATGGACGTCAAAACCGCCTTCTTCAACGGGAGGTTAGCTGAGGACGTTTAAATGTCCCAGCCTGAGGGTTTTGAGGATCCTAAGAATAAAGGAAAGATTTGCAAGTTGCTCAAATCAATTTATGGTTTGAAGTAGGCATCTCAGAGTTGGAATCAATGTTTTGATGAAGTTGTGAAACAGTTTGGCTTCATCAAGAACAATGATGAACCTTGCGTATATAAAAGGGCAGATGGGAGCAAAGTAGTCTTCTTGGTGTTTTATGTTGATGACATACTGCTCATTGAAAACAACGTCCCTACCTTGCTCTTAACAAAGACTTGGTTAGGTGAGTGTTTTGCAATGAAGGACTTAGGCGAGGCCTCTTGCATCTTGGGGATCAAGATATATAGAGACCGTGCCAAGCGGGTCTTGGGCTTAAGTCAAAGCACCTACATAGACAAAGAGTTGAGAAGATTCTCGATGCAAGATTCAAAGAAAGGTCTGCTGCCCATGCGTCATGGCATGAAGCTAAGCAAGAAGTAGTGTGCTGAGACACCTACAGAGCTAGCAAGAATGAATGAGATCCCATATGCTTCGGCTATAGGGTCCATAATGTATGCATGATATATACGAGACCGGATGTCTCGTTTGCCCTATGCTGTACCAGTAGACATCAGTCCAAACCCAATAAGGAACATTGGATTGCCGTCAAGGCGATTCTCATTTTTGAGAAAAACCAAAGACGCTTTTCTTGTATACGGGGGAAGAAATGATGATCTAGTCGTGAAAGGATATGTCGACGCTAGTTTTTCCAGACAGACCCTGATGACTTTAAAAGTCAGTTGGGTTATATGTTTATGTTGAACGGTGGAGCTTTCAGCTGAAAAGCAAGAAGCAGGACACCATTGCCGATTCTACGACAGAAGCTGAGTACATTGCCGCATCTGAAGCGGCAAAAGAGGCTGTCTGGATCAGGAGTTTCATGGCTGGGCTAAGTGTAATTAAAAACCCATCTAACCCAGTAGACTTATATTGTGACAACACCGGGGCCATTGCGCAAGCTAAGGCACCGAGGCGACATGACAGATCCAAACATGTACTCAGGAAGTATCACATCATCCGCGACATTGTTGCTAGAGGTGACGTGAAGATCCACTACGTTGCATCTGATGATAACACAATCGACCCCTTGACCAAGGCTCTTCCTCGAGCAAAACATGATAAACATGTTAGGTCAATGGGTATAGACTGGGACTTAGATTGGAACTAGGGGCAAGTGGGAGATTGATAGCATTTGTGCCCTAGTCCAATTGCTATTAGCCTGTAAACGGCTATGTACATTATCATCGTTCGTAATATATATATAAAACGGCTTTGTATTACTTATGTGTTGAAGTAAGATGTTAAGCATGATCTGATTTATGACCACTAAAGTAGTAGAACCATAAATATGTACGTATCACACTTAACGAGTCCCTAGTCAAAATATGCTTCCTTAGAAGCGACCAGTATGAGGATGGTTCTTAATGACGTAGTTCTACTTGTCATAGGGATGAGGGATCCCGGAATCATATCATAGATATCATGAGGTGATTGATATCGGAGGACTCGCTTTGAATAGTGTTTTCATAGATTAAGCCATGAACATATTCAAATGCGATAGCTTGTCAAGACATCCTTAGACCGAGGAGTCTTTGTGATCACTATGCAATGAACGTGCGGCTTTAACTTGCGCCTAACGCTTTCTGTGACAGGATTGCAATAACGGGCATGATTGGGTGGCGTAACGGGTTGCATGAGTGACACGAAAGACGCTAAGGGATTTATCCCTCATACTACGGTATGGGAAAGATATCCTTTAAAAGACCTCTTGATGGAGACTGAGTGAGAGTAAGAGCATGGCCATGCCGGTGATACGGGTTATCAGTCCTCAGCCATCTCACATATCAAGTAACAATGATTATTTAAACAAGGGTGACGACTCTATGCCTTGTGATCAATCGGGATATCTAGAGATAATAGGATAGTGACTTGTACGCACAAGGTTAAGTTGAATCATCGATCTTCATGCACCTTGGGTAATCATAACGTCTTACTAGAGACCACTTATGATGGATCGGGCAAGAGCGATCTTTTGCGCTGATCTGCCAACGGTGGCATGAGCCTAGAGGGTCACACACATTCAAGACGGATAACTTGAGACAAGGAAACCTTAACGTTACTTGAGGAGCAATACATGGACAAAACTGGAGGTTTTGTGCCATGGGTTCGGTTTGAGAGAATAATTAGCGAATCGAGAAAACTGAGTTTTTTCGTCGATGTCGCGTCGGACTTTGTTTGATAAGTAACGAAAAAAAGGGTCGGGCGACTTTTGGACACGGCACGAGACCACACGGGCGAGCCCATTGGGCTCGGCCCATGAGGTCTCATGGCCGGCCCAAACAAGGGCCCATTAAGGGCCCAATAAGCCCTCTTGGCCGGCCCACATGGTGGGTCCATGTGTGGGGGCCACACAACACCATGCTTAGTTGGTGGTTGTCGATTAAGAGGTGAGTGATTTAAGGGGTATGGGTTAAAGCACCTTTAAGCCCATACCAATCACCTTTTGACCCATGCTCATGAGATTGATGAAGTAGAGAAATGTCAAATGGGATTCAACACAACTCTCACAAGCTCTCTCTCTCTCTCTCTCTCCTCTCTTTGCTCTCTTGTTCTTCGTTTAATTGTTCTAGTAGGCAATTAAGTGAAGGATCTTCAAGATCATCCCCTTGGTGTGGACTTGCTCTAGAGAAGAAGATTTGAAAGTTCTTCTGTCTTGATTCAACAAAGACCAAAAGCAAAATGGAGAAACTGTCCAGATTGTCCAGTTCCGGCGACCGACATTGCGTGAGCCATAGCCGCTTTGTCCGAACTCCGATCAACCTGACACTGGCAGCGTTAGAAAGATAAATCAAAGGGCTACCACTTTTGTGAAATACTGATTTTCCAAAAGAGCGCTGGTTTGGGAGGGACAAGGCCGAGAAGCAGACTGGTCCGGAAAGTTTGTCCAGCGAGATGGGAAAACTGTTTTGCTCCAGACGGAGGTCTTCTCGTCCGAACTGGGTTCGGAGCAAAACACAAAAAATGTAGAGAATTGGCTGAGGTTTAATCTCCAAAAATAACCGAAGTAATTGGAGATCTGTAGCTCGAGATATGGAGCTTCAAAGTCTCGGTTTTCTACCGGGCAGATTCTGGTAAAATCCGAAAACTCGATTTCCTTAGGATCTAACTTGGTAGTCAATCTTGCGCAGGTTAGGGGCAGTTTATAGGTTGCTTCCACTGCCATGAACGTGATTAGGATGACCCGAAACCCAACAAAGATCTCTCTTGCCCGATCCATCATTAGGGGCCTCTAGTAAGACGTTATGATTACCCAAGGTGCATGACGATCGATGATTCGACTTAACCTTGTGCGTACAAGTCACTATCCTATTATCTCTAGATATCCCGATTGATCACAAGGCATAGAGTCGTCACCCTTGTTTAATCAATCATTGTTACTTGATATGTGAGATTGCTGAGAACTGATAACCCGTATCACCGGCATGGCCATGCTCTTACTCTCAGTCAGTCTAGATCAAGAGGCCTTTAACAGATATCTTTCCCATACCGTAGTATGAGGCATAAATCCCTTAGCCGTCTTTCGTGTCACTCATGCAACCCGTTCCGCCACCCAATCATGCCCATTATTGCAATCCTGTTACGGAAAGCATTAGGAGCAAGTTAAAGCCGCACGTACATTGCATAGTGATCACAAAGACTCCTTGGTCTAAGGATATCGTGACAATCTATCGCATTTGAATATTTTCATGGCTTAATCTATGAAAACACTATTCAAAGCGGGCCGTCCGATATCAATCACCTCATGATATCTATTATATGATTCCGGGATCTCTTATCCCTATGACAAGTAGAACTACGTCATTAAGAACCATCCTCATACTGGTCGCTTCTATGGAAGCATATATTGACCAGGGACTCGTTAAGTGTGATCCGTACAGATTTATGGTTCTACTACTTTAGTGGTCATAAATCAGATCATGCTTAACATATTACTTCAACACATAAGTAATACAAAGCCGTTTTATATATATTACAAACGATGATAATGTACGTAGACGTTTACAGGCTACTAGCAATTGGACTAGGGCACAAAATGCTATCACTTACACTTTGCCATTTTTGAGGCAATCAGGGGGAGATGATTTGGACCTACATGGTCAACCTATGGTCATCAAATAATGGTGAGCTGTAACAGTGTTTGTTCTGGTTTATAATGTTAGGATTATGCCCTAGTCCAATGTAATTCCTCAATCTATATTATAACAGACATCATTTTTCGATATAACAAAAGGAATTATATTACTAATGTGTTGTATTAGTATATCTAATGTTATTTGATCTATATCATTGTGTGTATAACCACTTATAGTAGAACTATAGATGAGAAAAAATTGCATTCGATAAGTCTCTGATCAGCTAAGCTTCTTTTGAAGCGATCAGTATGAGACTAACTCCTTGTGATCATGCTCTACTGATCATGGCAAAGTGCGTGCCGGAGTTATATCATAGATACCATCAGGTCAATGATACAGGACAACTCGATTGTGAGTATGCTACATAGATCCAGTCATGAGATACTCACAGATTGTAGCTTGTCATTTTATTCTAAGACCAAATAGTCTTTGTGTACACTATGTAACGAATACCTAAGTTTGACCTAGTCTAACATTATCTGTAAAAGGGTAGCTATAACAGCATCGATTGGCTTGGATATTAATTGCATTTGTGAACTCGAAAGGCACCTGAGGAATTTATCACTCATACTCCGGTATGAGAAAAATATCTGTTTAGGCCACTTGATCAGTATGACTGAAAGAATAGCACCGCCGTGCAGGTGTTACCTTAGATATCAAGAAACAATGATCGATAAATTAGGATGACGATTATATGCCTATTGATCAATCTGGATATCGGTTTGATAAAAGGATAGTGACATGTACGATAACAAGTTAAGTCGAATAATCGATAATCACGAACGTTGGGTAATCATAATGTCTTGCTAGAGACCACTTATGATGGAAACGGTAAAATAGTAATTTCACAGTCTGCCAACTGTTCGTGAGCCTAGAGGGTCACACGCATTAAAGAACCATCCATTAAAAGTATAAAGGCGCTTCAGGAAAAAACCATGAATTTTACATTCATTTAAAGGTGTGTGGGATCCTCTCTGAATTGACTCCGCCTAGAACACCTCAAATGAATGGTGTATCCGAACGGAGAAATCGGACCTTGCTTGACATGGTTCGATCAATGATGAGTCAGGCTGACCTCCCTATCTCCTTCTGTGGTTGTGCCCTAGAGACGGCCGCATTCATATTGAATCGGGCTCCTACAAAGGAAGTGAAAAGCACTCCATACAAAGTATGCAATGGGAAGAAACCCTTATTAGCTTTCCTTAAGATTTAGGGATGTGAGGCTTACGTCAAGCGTCTGCTAGGCGATAAGCTCGAACCCAAATCAAATAAATGTGTCTTTGTGGGGTACCCCAAGGAAACAAGGCAGTGCTATTTCTACAAACTCAGCGAGAAAAAAGTTTTTGTTGCTCGAGGAGGGGTATTTTGGAAAAAGAATTTATTTCCAAAAGTGCTAGTGGGAGTCTCGTGCATCTTGAAGAAATTCAAGAAGATACAGAACAGCCCACTATGACGGATATAGAAATACAGGAGCCAGAAGAGGTCATTGATCAAGAACCAATCCCACACCTATTCCACAAGGTCCAAGAAGGTCTGAGAGATCTCGTCAAGCTCCTATCAGATATGGCTTTCTAGCCACTGAAGGAAATGACTTGATATTGGTGGATCAGGATGATTCAGAAACCTACAGACAAGCTTTGGCCAGTCCAGACTCCGGAAAATGGCAGGACACCATGAATGAGTAAATTAAATCCATGTCCGACAACCAAGTTTGGTGCTTGGTGGATCAAACCCCTGGGATAAAACCCATCGATTGCAAATGGGTCTATAAACTTAAGACCGACATGGATAGAAAACCTCAGACCTATAAAGCTAGACTGGTTCTAAAAGTTATCACCAGATCGAAGGTATTGATTATGACGAGACTTTTTCACCAGTAGCTATGGTCAAATCTATCCGGATCATTCTAACCATAGCAGCATACTACGACTATGAGATATAAAAGATGGATGTCAAAACCGCCTTCCTTAACGGGATCATTCTAGTAATGTTGCTTTCATTCTAGGCATCAAGATCTACAGTGACCGACCCACAAGAATATTGGGCCTAAGTCAGAGCACTTGCATAGATAAAGTGTTGAGAAAATTCTCATTGCTTGATTCTAAGAAGGGATACATACCCATGCGGCATGTCATTAAGCTTAGCAAAAAACAGAGTCCTAAGACTCCTGATGAGTTGAGTAAAATGAGTAAGATCCCATATGCTTCGGCTATGGGAACCATCATGTATGCCATGATTTGCACGAGACCGGACGTCTCGTTCGCACTAAGCTATACCAACAGATATCAATCTAACCCAGGCCAGGAGCACTGGATTGTTGTCAAGGGTATCCTTAAAAATCTGAGGAACTAAAGACGCATTCCTATTGTATGGTGGGAAGGATGGAGAACAAGCAGTCAAAGGATATGTTGATGCTAGTTTTAAGACAGATCCTGATGATTTCAAATCTAAGGCAAGATTTGTATTCGTTTTAAATGGTGGAGCATTCAGCTGGAAGAGCTTCGAGGAAGCCACAACTGCCGATTCTACAACAGAGGATGAATACATACCTGCAGAACAAGCAGATAAGGAAGCCGTATGGGTTAGAAGCTTTGCAACTGGATTAGATGTAATGCCGCGAGCGTCTGATCCGGTAAGCTTGTTGTGTGACAATGTTAGGATTATGCCCTAGTCCAATTAATTCCTTAATCTATATTACTAATGTACATCATTCTTCTACAGAATAAAAGGCATAATATTACTAATGTGTTGTAGTAGTATATCTAATGTGATTTGATCTATGTCATAATGTGTGTAACCACTTATAGTAGAACTATAGATCAGAAAGAATTGCATTCGATAAAGTCCCTGATCAGCTAAGTTTCTTCTAAAGCGATCAGTATGAGACTAACTCCTTGTGATCATGCTCTACATATCATGGCAAAGTGCGTGTCGGAGTTATACCATGGATACCATCAGGTCGATGATATCGGACAACCCGATTGTGAGTATGCTACATATATCTAGTCATGAGATACTCACAGATCGTAGCTTGTCATTATATCCTAAGACCAAGGAGTGTTTGTGTACACTATGTGATGAATACCTAAGTTTGACCTAGTCTAACGTTATCTGTAAAAGGGTAGCTATAACGGCTTCGATTTGCTTGGATATTTATTGCATTAGTGAACTCGAAAGGCGACTGAGGGATTTATCACTCATACTTCGGTATGATAAAGATATCCGTTTAGGCCACTTGATGAGTATGACTGAAGAAATAGCACGGCCGTGTAGGTGATACCTTAGTATCAATTTTCACTCATCTCAGATATCAAGATATAGTGATTGATAAATTAGAATGACGATTCTATACCTATTGATCAATCTTGATATCGGTTTGATAAAAGGACGGTGACATGTACGATAACAGGTTAAGTCGAATAATCGATAATCACGAACGTTGGGTAATCATAATGTCTTGCTAGAGACCACTTATGATGGAAAGGGTAAAATAGTAATTTTACCAGTCTGCCAACTGTTCGTGAGCCTAGAGGGTCACACGCTTTAAGTACAATATGTGACAAGTAAGCATGGATGGAGATTGGGAGAATCCGGTTTTAAATTTAGTCCAATTGAAAACGATTCGGTTTATTTCTAGCCAAGGGTTTTAAATTGACGGTTGAAGAAATCAAGTTGAGGAAATTGAACCGATTTATCTAAACAAAAATTAGAACTCAATTTTATGGGTTTTAATTTGGATTTAGTTAAACGGGCTTAAAGCCCATTTAGGGTGTTAATTGATGAATGGGGAAAGAGTGCAATTTAGAGTTTAAAGGGGTAAGATGTGTAATTATTTATTTGAAATTCAAAATCAGATTTTTTTTGCTTTAATTTCAAATTAATTACACTAATATTTTATTCCCTTTTTAGCTTATATTTTCGGCAACCTCCCCCCTGATTCCCTCTCTAATTGTCGACCCTCTCAAGTCAATTCCTCCATAGCTTTCTTGTCAAAATTATCAAAACATCCATTAGCAAGTGTGTGAGAGAAAACCATTCGTGGTTGTTGTGCTTGTGTGGACTCGATAGAGAAACACTGTCTTGTGTTTTAAATGATTGACAAAGGTAAATTTTCAGATTGAAAAGCTTTATAACATGCTGAATATTTCATTAAGATCCTTTATTCTTTGCGATCACCATGGTTAAACAAAGCTCCGCTACATGAAATTATTGATTGGAACCCATGGTGATCCCATTGAGACAACACAGGGGCCATAGCATTAGCTCAAGAGCCCAGATTCCACAACAGAACTAAATACATACAGAGGAAGTATCACATTATCAGAGAGTATATCAATAACGGTGATGGGGAGATTACTTATGTACCGACTGATGACAACGTTGTTGATCCCTTGACGAAGGCTTTACCGCAGCCTAAGCATGAGGCACATGTGAAGTCTATGGGGGTAGATTGAAACTTAGGTTGGAACTAGGGGCAAGTGGGAGATTGTTAGGATTATGCCCTAGTCCAATGTAATTCCTCAATCTATAATAAAAGTTACTATATTACTAATGTATTGTAGTAGGATATCTAATGTGATTTGATCAATATCATTATGTGTATAACTACTTATAGTAGAACTATAGATTAGAAAGAATTGCATTCGATAAGTCCCTGATCAGCTAAGCTTCTTCTGAAGTGATCAGTATGAGACTAAATCCTTGTGATCATGATCTACTGATCATGTGTGCACTGTGTAACGAATACCTAAGTTTGACCTAATCTAACATTATCTGTAAAATGGTAGCTATAACGGCTTCGATTTGCTTGGATATTAACTGTATTTGTGAACTCGAAAGGCGTCTGAGAGATTTATCACTCATACTTTGGTATGAGAAAGATCTCTGTTTAGAAATATAATAGCATTTTTGTGCCCTGGTCCAATTGCTAGTAGTCTATAAATGTCTATGTAAATTAATCATGGTTTGTAATAAATAAAATGGCTTTGTATTACTTATGTGTGGATGTAATATGTTAAGCATGATATGATTTATGACCACTAAAGTAAGAGAACCATAAATATGTACGGATCACACTTAATAAGTCCCTGGTCAATATACGCTTCAATCGAAGCGACTAGTATGAGGATGGTTCTCAATGATGTAGTTCTGCTTATCATAGGGATGTGGAATCCCGGAATCATATCACAGATATCATGAGGTGATTGATATCGGACGACCCGCTTTGAATAGTGTTTCATAGATTAAGCCATGAACATATTCAAATGCGATAGCTTGTCACGATATCCTTAGACCAAGGAGTCTTTGTGATCGCGATGCGGTCGACGTACGACTTTAACTTGCGCCTAACGCTTTCCGTAACAGGATTGCAATAACGGGCATGATTGGGTGGCGGAACCGATTGCATGAGTGACACGAAAGACGGCTAAGGGATTTATCCCTCATACTACGGTATGGGAAAGATATCCGTTAAGGCCGCTTGATCGAGAGTGACTGAGAGAAAGAGCATGGTCATGCCAGTGATACGAGTTATCAGTTCTCAGTCATCTCACATATCAAGTAACAATGATTGATTAAACAAGGATGACGACTCTATGCCTTGTGATCAATCGGGATGTCTAGAGATAATAGGATAGTGACTTGTACGCACAAGGTTAAATCGACTCATCGATCATCATGCACTTTGGGTAATCATAATGTCTTACTAGAGACCACTTATGATGGATCGGGCAAGAGAGATATCTTGCGCCGATCTGCCAATGGTGGCATGAGCCTGGGTGGTCACACAAATACAATATGGATAACTTGAGACAAGGAAACGTTGGCGTTTTCATGAGGAGCGAGGCATGGCCAAAATTGAGGGTTTTAGGCCATGGGTTCGGTTTTGTGAGAATGATTAGCGAATCGAGAAAACTGAGTTTTTCGTCAATGTCACCTCGGACTTTGTTTGATAAGTAACGACAAACGGGTCGGGTAATTTTTGGACACGGCACGCGGCCACATGGGCGAGCCTATTGGGCTCGTCCTATGAGGCCACCAAGCCGGCCCAACAAAGGCCCAAACAAGGCCCAATAAGGCATCATGGCCGGCCACAATGGTGGGTCCAATTGTGGTGGCCACACACCATTCTTAGTTGGTGTTGTTGATTAAGAAGAGGGTGATTTAAAGGGATTAGGTGATGACTTGCCTTTAACTCATGCTTTCATCATTTGTTACTTTAATCACCCATGCCTTATGAGTTCATGAAGTAGACAAAAGAAAAAACAATTCACTCACTCTCACACACTCTCTCACCTTGGCCGGCCACCCTTCCCTCTCTCCTCTCTTTGCTCTCTTATTCTTCACACATTAGTTCTAGCAGACTAATTGTGAAGGATCTTAAGGATCATCCTCTTGGTGTGGACTTCCTCTAGAGAAGAAGATCATCTAGTTCTTTCTTTATTCAACAAAGACTAGAAGGTAAATTCTTGGGAAATAGATTTTGCCTTGAGATTTAATGGTTCATGCTCTTGGACATTTTTTGGAGTTCTTAATGTTTATGCTTCCGCTATCTCGATGATCTTGAACGCTCCAAAACCTTACAGGTGATACCTTAGTACCAATTTTCAGTCATCTCAGATATCCGTTAAGACCACTTGATGAGTATGACTGAAGGAATAGCACGGCCGTGCAGGTGATACCTTAGTTGCAGTTTTCAGTCATCTCAGATATCAAGAAACAGTGATTGATAAATTAGGATGACGATTCTTTGCCTATTAATCAATCTGGATATCGGTTTGATAAAGGAACAGTGACATGTACGATAACAGGTTAAATCGAATAATCGATAATCACGAACATTGGGTAATCATAATGTCTTGCTAGAGACCACTTATGATGGAAAGGGTAACATAGTAATTTTACCAGTCTGCCAACTGTTCGTGAGCCTAGAGGGTCACATGCATTAAGCACAATACATGACAAATAAGCATGGATGGAAATTGGGAGAATCGGGTTTTCAGTTTAGTCAAATTGAAAACGATTCGGTTGATTTCCAGCCTAGGTTTTTAACTAGAAGGTTGAAGAAATCAAGTTGTGGAAATTGAACCGGTTTAGCTAAACCGAACTTAGAACTCAATTATATGGGTTTTAATTTGGATTTAGTTAAACGGGCTTGAAGCCCATTTAGGGTTTTAATTCATGAATGGGGCAAGAGTGCAATTATGAGTTTAAAGGGGTGATATGTGTAATTATTTATTTAAATTTTAAAATCAGATTTTTTTATATTATTTCACAATAATTACAAAATATTTCTTTCCCTTTTTACACTATAATTTCGGCCCCCTTCCCCTATTCCCTCTTCAATTGCCGACCCTCCCCAAAAGACGATTCCTCCATAGCTTTCTTGTTCAAAAATTCTCAAAACATCCATTAGCAAGTGTGTGAGAGTAAACCAACGGTGGTTGTTGTGCTTCTGTGGACTCGATAGAGAAACACTATCTTTTGTTCCTCCATAAAAGTTTATAGCATGCTGGATTTTTTATTAAGATCAAGTTTATTATTCGATTCCCATGGTTCGATTTAGCTCCGCTGCATGAAATTATTTATTAAAACCCATGGGAATCCCTTTCATATAATATGTGTAACAACATGTTAGAGACTGTGTCATCCGTCACTTTTAACGTGTGTAACAACATGTTAAAGTAGTGTTGGCTGATACATGTGTAACAACATGTTCAACTTACATTGCGACTTAAGGAACGACTTAGAACATGCGTAACAAACATGTTACAACTTGTCTGTACGTCATTGATTGGAACATGCGTCACAAACATGTTGCAACATGATGAACACTCCTTACTATGAAGTGACAGAAGAAGAATACTTGCACTATGAACCTTGCTGATAAAGGACGAGAAGACTTAACAAGAAGACGTGATCTGCTGCAGTACACAGAAGTAAAACATGAAGAACGACAACGACTAAAGAAGAGCGTCCTAGACTAGAGATAAAACTCGACCGGAGATTGCTAAGAACAGAAGACGTATAATAAAGATGTGCTTGCCTAAAAAATTGCCAAAGGGGGATATTGTTGCTACGTTCAATATTGGTAGATTTTTTAAGCACAAGATAAGATGTCAGTCAACATATCGCAACATATGTAGTATGACATTATGTGCGCATAATTATTCAAGTACCGCATCGTTCCTATTTAGACAGAGAACATCAGCGCGCGTGAGTCTTAGTCAACGACTAAATAAGGCAATCTCCAGCTAGCATCAAGACACGTTAGCAAGGCCTGTAGGAGGTAACGTCGACTTGCCAAACTTGCCAAGGACGACAAGGGTTTGGATTTTCTAATCGATATTGGAAACCGATTAGGCTACTCGAGTTGCTATAAAAGCAGGTGATTTACCCCTTAGCAACTCGTCGGCTTTTACGTCCTTTCCTGTGCTAAATACTCAGAGCTCGTGACCGTGTAAGACTAGTGGATCAGAGGCTATTTTATTTAGAAGGACATTGTCAATCACAAACATCAACTTGCAAGGATTTGAGTGTTTGTGATTTGAAGGTATTTGTTCGTGATTGAAGTCTCACGAAGAAGATTGTTGAAGACAACGCAGCCGAGCATAGGCTTACTCGAAGGGGGAATTGAAAGGATCTCAAAGACAGGGGGAGAGGCCCTTGGTCGAGGTTGTTCACGGTGCGATCTAAAGTAGCTTAGGACAATAGCTTGTGTGATAGCTAGTTGATGCTTGAAGTTGTACTATTGACTACCAGACAGTAAAAACCTTTCCACGGGCAGAGTGCCCCCAGACGTAGGTGAGGAGTCACCGAACTGGGTAAACATATTGTGTGTCTTTTATTTATTGTTCCATTATTTACTTATTTGTGATCAGACAAGTTGTCGAACTAATTGTCACAACATTGTGTTCGACATCTTGTTCCTCCAACAACTCAGAATTTCAATTGGTATCAGAGGAAGAACCTTATTTCTTAGGTGAGATTCTGCAAATATTCTGAGTAGCTAAGATTTTGTCAAAGGAAGGAGGATCAATCAATCGACCCCCCGTACTCGACAGAACAAATTATGGGTATTGGAAAGCAGGCACGGGTTGCATGAGTGACATGAAAGACAGCTAAGGGATTTATCCCTCATACTACGGTATGGGAAAGATATCCGTTAAAGGCCTCTTGATCCAGAATGACTGAGAGTAAGAGCATGGCCATGCCGGTGATACGGGTTATCAGTTCTCAGTCATCTCACATATCAAGTAACAATGATTAATTGAACAAGGGTGACAATTCTATGCCTTGTGATCAATCGGGATATCTAGAGATAATAGGATAGTCACTTGTACGCACAAGGTTAAGTCGAATTATCGATCGTCATGCACCTTGGGTAATCATAACGTCTTACTAGAGGCCCCTTATGATGGATCTGGCAAGAAAGATCTTTTGCGCCGATCTGCCAACGGTGGCATGAGCCTGGAGGGTCACACACATTCAAGACGGATAACTTGAGACAAGGAAACCTTAACGGTTCTTGAGGAGCAATGCATGGACAAAACTGAAGGTTTTGGGCCATGGGTTCGGTTTGACAGAATAATTAGCGAATCGAGAAAACTGAGTTTTTTCGTCAATGTCGCGTCGGACTTTGTTTGATAAGTAACGACAAAAAGGGTAGGACAAACTTTTGGACACGGCACAAAACCACATGTGCGAGCCCATTGGGCTCAGCCCATGAGGTCACGTGACCGGCCCAAACAAGGGCCCATTATGGATACAATAAGCCTCATATGGCCGGCCCACATTGGTGGGTCCAAGAGTGCGGGCCACACAACACCATGCTTTGTTGGTGATTGTGGATCAAGAGGTGAGTGATTTAAGGGGTATGGGTGATGACACTTTAAGCCCATACCAATCACTTTTAGACCCATGCTTATGAGTTGGATGATGAAGTTAAATATCTAATACTGATTCATTACACAAAATAATCACACAACTCTCACAAGCTCCCTCTCTCTCTCTAGTGGCCGGCCACCCTTTCTCTCTCCTCTAATATTGCTCTCTTGTTCTTCATTTAATTGTTCTAGTAGGCAATTAAGTGAAGGATCTTCAAGATCATCCCCTTGGTGTGGACTTGCTTTAGAGAAGAAGATCTGAAAGTTCTTCTTCATCGATTCAACAAGATTTAAAGGTAAATATCTTGTGGAATAGATTTTGCCTTGGGATTTAACGGTTCATGTTCTTGGACAATGTTTGGAGTAGAACGCTCCAAAACCCTACAGTGGTATCAGAGCGTGGTTAACCCTCTTAATCTTTGTCTTGTTGAACTTGTTTCGGTTTTATGATTATTTGCATGCCATAATTGTTGATAACATGATTTTAATGCTTTTTGGGATAATTGCATGAAATATGTTACTTTTGGAAAATATATTGAATTTGGACGTTTTCGGAAATTATTGGATTTGTCGGGTCCGAGAAGAGACTCTCGGGGAGCCGGATCGGGGGTACCGGACGGAGGTCACCGGAGGCCGGGGAGGAGGGCGGTGACCTGAGCCGTCCCCACTCTTGGTCGAGGCCGAGAGTGGAGGCAAGCTCGGTTTGGGCCTTCCAAGGCCCAAACCGAGCCGTGGTGTTGGGCTCGGCCCAATGGGCTTCGGCCCGTTGAGCTTGGGCCCGCCTTGGTTCGCGCACGATGTTTGATCCGTGGCATGAACCCACGATCCAATATTTCGAAAACTTTTAAAATTTAATCGGTTTCTATAAACCGTTTTCCGAAAAGGTCTAGTTTCGATAAACCCGACCAAGCAACATGGCGAAATTAAAACCGGAATAATTGCATATTATTTGATCATATGTTTGTGTGATAACATGTTGGATGATGTGATGAGATGTATGATGCATTAGTAGCCCATTATATTTTATCGCTTTCACGGTTTGCACACCGTTATTGTTAGCGTGTAATTATTCTTTCATTCGAGCCCATAACGTGTAATTATTTTTTATCCGGTCTACGAACCGAGTATTAATTGTAATTACTACTCAAGGACGAGAAGGATGGAAAATTGAGCACAATGACGGTCTTGGAGGAAGTCCAAGAGCTAGTGGTAGCCCGAATGAGAAAGACGAGAAGATGTGGTGACTCGTAGAATCCTAAGATTAGGATGGGCTATAAAATGCATATTTAACGCTTTATGTTTGCTTGCTTGAATTATTTAAATAATATCATGCTTGCATGCTTAGCTTATAAGTTTATAAGCCATCACCTCACATGCAAAGATTAAAATCGATTTTAATTGTTTGCATGTTTAAAGCGTTGTGAACCATCATCGCACGGGTTGTGATGGATGAGTTAAAATTTGAAACGTGTTTGCACGGGTTGCAAATGACGGCTTCAAATGAAGATAATATGTGATACAATTAGAAACGTCACAACACGGGTTGTTGATAACGGGTTCGTAATTGTGCCAAATACTTTCGAATTATTAAACACAACCAAATCACAACATAATTTGAGTCAAGTGAGATGGCACCCAAATTCACACCCATGTAGAAACATTTTCTCGGTGTCGTGCGCCTTAGCGGAGCACCGATGGAATGGGTTCTATATGGGAATGTTAAATTTTGTGGGATGTCGTGCGCCTTAGCGGAGCATCTGCACAAAGTTAATGCGTTAGTGAAGGTTGGTTGACTCGACCACGATTCTTGGCCTAAGGTCGAGCTGGGGCATCGGAAGGGTAAGCCAAGAGTTACACGGGTTGTAATTGGATGGACGTCCTACCTAAATGAGTCAATTGGAGCGGTGCGCCTTAGTGTACTTCAATTGAGAAATAAGGGATCTTGGTTTAAATATTCTAATCCTTAGAATCGGATGGTTGGTGTTTAATTCGGATCTTTGTAAATTTATTCAACTTTTCTGATTAAATTTACTTTCTTCGTGTAGAAATGGGTAGTAGTTCAACAAACTCGTCTAAATTGTAGTTGAGGACTATACTCGAAAAGTGTAAACTCAACCGGACAAAATATATGGACTGGGACAGGATTTTACAACTTGTGTTAAAGTTGGAACGCAGGGAGTACGTCCTTGACAAGACTATCCCGGTGGAGCCAGCTGCCAACGCAACGAGGGTCGTTAAGGATGCGTACCAGAAACACCTTAGCGACTCTATCGACGTTGCGTGTGTCATGCTGGGCTGCATGGAGGCGGACCTCCAGAAGCAGTTTATGGAGCTATCCCATGATCCGTTTGCAATGTTTGCATAGATCAAGGATATGCTTAAGGAGAAAGTACGTATTGAAAAATACACTGTTCTCCGAGAACTCATTGCCTGCAAGATGTCAGCAGGCAGCTCCGTAGGTCCACACGTCCTACGTATGAAGGGACATTTTGACCATATGACTAGTATCGGTATGTCTATGGAAAAGGAAATAGCTGCAAATTTTATTCTGCAATCCCTTCCTCATGCATATGGTGGGTTCGTCATGAACTATCACATGCATGATATGGACAAGACCGCGTCGGAGTTGCACAACATGCTAGTTACTGCCGAGAAGAGCATAAGGGGCAGTTCGCCCAAAAATGTTTTTATGGTCAAGAAGGGACCCAGCTTCAAAGCTGGTGGTGGCAAGGGTAAAGGCCAAAAGCACCTAGCAAGAAAGAACAGACGTTTATTTGTTCCTAGACCTTCCATGCCCGTAAAAGGCAAAGGGAAGGCAAAGGAGTCGGTCTGTTTCTACTGTCAAAAGCCTGGTCATTGGAAGAAAGACTGTCAGCAACTGAAGGAGGATCAGAAGAAGGGCGGTGGGGCCGCTACTTCATCAGGTATTCCATTAGAGCTATATCTTTCTACAATAAATACCTGGGTACTAGACACTGGAGCTGAGTCTCATGTCTGTGCGGATATGCAGGTGTTACACAGTAGAAGAGATATGGGGGAAAGCGAGGTGGACCTAAGAGTTGGGAACAATACCAGAGTTGCTGCAACTGCCGTGGGTTCTGTGAACCTTGTTTTGCCTAGTGGGCTTGTAATTGAACTTAATGATGTGTTTTGCGTACCTGCTTTCAGCAGGAATATTATCTCAATTTCTCTTCTTGAAAAAGAGGGTTATTATTTTAATATTAAGAACGGGTGTTTTAATATTATGCGCAAGAACATGTTTTATGGCAATGCTCACACTGTTGGAGGTTTATACATATTGAATATGCAAAACCCGAGATCCAACATGCTCTATAATATAAATGCTAAGAGGTTTAAAGCTAATGATTCAGACCAAACTCTTATCTGGCATTGTCGTCTAGGTCACATAAATGAGAAACGCATCTCAACGCTTCATAAGCGCGGACTTCTAAGTCAATTCGAATTCCAAATGATTCATAGATGCGAAGCTTGTTTAATGGGCAAGATGACTAAAGCGCCCTTCACTGGTTTAGGTGAAAGGGCAGGTGATCTATTTGGTCTAATACATTCAGACGTATGTGGACCAATGAGTACACCAGCCAGAGGTGGTTTAGGCTACTTTATCACATTTACTGACGATTTCAGTAGATATGGTTATGTCTATCTCATGAGACATAAGTCCGAAGCTTTTGATAAATTCGAAGAGTTTAGGACTGACGTACAAAACCAACTCGGAAAGAGTATCAAGGTACTCCGTTATGATCGGGGTGGAGAATACTTATCCGAGGAGTTTCTTAGTAATCTTACTGAAGGTGGAATACAATCTCAGTGGACTCCGTCAGGAACACCGCAACTTAATTGTGTGTCCGAGCGGAGAAATCGGACATTGTTGGATATGGTTCGATCGATGTTAAGTCTCACTGATCTCCCGATCTCCTTCTGGGGTTATGCTCTGCAAACGGCCACATTCATTATAAACAGGGCTCCGTCGAAAGCTGTGGAAGGGACATCATTCGAGAAATGGTACGGGAAGGAACCCGTTTTGTCCTTCCTAAAAATCTAGGGTTGCGAGGCTTATGTAAAACGGTTGCTTGCAACCAAGCTCGAACCGAGATCAGATAAATGCACTTTCGTCGGATATCCAAAAGAAACAAAAGGATACTACTTCTACAAACCGAGCGAAAATAAAGTTTTTGTCGCTCGAGGTGGGACATTCTTGGAAAAAGAGTTCATTTCCAAGACAGCCAGTGGGAGGGCTGTTCATCTTGATGAAGTTCTAGATGAGATAGTCACTCGAGAACCACTAGACGACCCACTAGAAGAAGTAGAGCTAGAAGTGGTCGTTGAGCAAGAACCAATAGCTACAGTTAATGAGGACGGTCCGAGGCGGTCTGAAAGGATAACTCATGCACCTGTCAGATACGGTTTCTTAGTAACTGAAGGTGATGGTTTAGTATTAGTGGACAATGATCCAGCTACCTTTCGAGAGGCCTTGGACGGAACCGACTCTGAGAAATGGCTTGAAGCCATGAGGGAAGAAATGCAATCCATGTCAGATAATCAAGTGTGAGACTTGGTGGATCATTCCCCTGACGTAAAAGTCATTGGGTGTAAATGGATCTTTAAAATAAAGATAGACATGGATGGCAAACCTCAGACCTATAAAGCAAGACTGGTAGCAAAAGGTTATAGGAAAATCCACGGAATTGACTATGAAGAGACCTTTTCACCAGTAGCCATGGTCAAATCTATCTGCATTCTACTTGCCGTAGCAGCGTATCATAACTATGAGATATGGAAAATGGACGTCAAAACCGCCTTCCTCAATGGGAGGTTAGCTGAGGACGTTTACATGTCCCAGCCTGAGGGTTTTGAGGATCCAAAGAATAAGGGAAAGATTTGCAAGTTGCTCAAATCAATCTATGGTTTGAAGCAAGCATCTCGGAGTTGGAATCAGCGTTTTGATGAAGTAGTGAAACAGCTTGGCTTCGTCAAAAACGATGATGAACCTTGCGTGTATAAAAAGGCAGATGGGAGCAATGTAGTCTTCTTGGTGCTTTATGTTGATGACATACTGCTCATTTGAAACGATGTCCCTACCTTGCTCTTGACAAAGACTTGGTTAGGTGAGTGTTTTGCAATGAAGGACTTAGGTGAGGCCTCTTACATCTTGCGAATCAAGATATATAGAGACCGTGCCAAGCGGGTCTTGGGCTTAAGTCAAAGCACCTACATAGACAAAGTGTTGAGACGATTCTCAATGCAAGATTCAAAGAAAGGGTTGCTACCCATGCGTCATGGCATGAAGCTTAGCAAGAAGCAGTGTGCTGAGACACCTACAGAGCTAGCAAGAATGAATGAGGTCCCATATGCTTCGGCTATAGGATCCATAATGTATGCCATGATATGTACGAGACCGGATGTCTCATTTGCCCTAAGTTGTACCAGTAGACATCGATCCAAACCCGGTGAGGCACACTGGATGGCCGTCAAGGCGATTCTCAAATATTTGAGAAAAACCAAAGACGCTTTTCTTGTATACGGGGGGAGAAATGATGATCTAGTCGTCAAAGGATATGTCGACGCTAGTTTCAGACAGACCCCCATGACTTTAAGAGTCAGTTGGGATATGTGTTTACGTTGAACGGTGGAGCATTCAGCTGGAAAAGCAAGAAGCAGGACACCATTGCCGACTCTATGACCGAAGCTAAGTACATTGCCGCATCTGAAGCGGCAAAAGAGGCTGTATGGATCAGGAGTTTCATGGCTGGGTTAGGTGTAATTAAAAACCCATCTAACCCAGTAGACTTATATTGTGACAACACCGGGGCTATTGCGCAAGCCAAGGAACCCAGGGCACATGACAGATCCAAACATGACTCAGAAAGTATCACATCATCCGCGACATAGTTGCTAGAGGTGACGTGAAGATCCACTACGTTGCAACTGATGATAACACAGCTGACCCCTTGACCAAGGCTCTTCCACAAGCAAAACATGATAAACATGTTAGGTCAATGAGTATAGACTAGGACTTAGATTGGAACTAGGGGCAAGTGGGAGATTGATAGCATTTGTGCCCTAGTCCAATTGCTATTAGCCTGTAAACGTCTATGTACAATATCATCGTTTGTAATATATATATATATATATATATATATATATATATATATATATATAAAACGGCTTTGTATTACGTATGTGTTGAAGTAATATGTTAAGCATGATCTGATTTATGACCACTAAAGTAGTAGAACCATAAATCTGTACGGATCACACTTAACGAGTCCCTGGTCAACCTATGCTTCCTTGAAGCGACCAGTATAAGGATGGTTCTTAATGACGTAGTTCTACTTGTCATAGGGATGAGGGATCCTGGAATCATATCATAGATATCATGAGGTGATTGATATCGGACGACCCGCTTTGAATAGTGTTTTCATAGATTAAGCCATGAACATATTCAAATGCGATAGCTTGTCACGACATCCTTAGACCAAGGAGTCTTTGTGATCACTATGCAATGAACTTGCGGCTTTAACTTGCGCCTAACGCTTTCTGTGACAGGATTGCTATAAAGGGCATGATTGGGTGGCGGAACGGGTTGCATGAGTGACACGAAAGACGGCTAAGGGATTTATCCCTCATACTACGGTATGGGAAAGATATCCGTTAAAAGGGCCTCTTGATGGAGACTGAGTGAGAGTAAGAGCATGGCCATGCCAATGATACGGGTTATCATTTCTCAGCCATCTCGCATTTCAAGTAACAATGATTGATTAAACAAGGGTGACGACTCTATGCCTTGTGATCAATCGGGATATCTAGAGATAATAGGATAGTGACTTGTACGCACAAGGTTAAGTCGAATCATCGATCGTCATGCACCTTGGGTAATCATAACGTCTTACTAGAGACCACTTATGATGGATCTGTTAGGTTTGTGCCCTAGTGCAAAATAATTCCTCAATCTATATTGTAACGGAGATCATTATTCTACATAATAAAAGGCATAATATTGTATTCCTAGTGTATGGTGGGAAGGATGGAGAACTAGCAGTCACAGGATATGTTGATGCTAGCTTTCAGAAAGATCCTGATGATTTCAAATCACAAGCAGGATTTGTGTTCGTGTTAAATGGCGGAGCATTCAGCTGGAAGAGCTTCAAGGAAGCCACAACTGCCGATTCTACAACAGAGGCTGAGTACATGGCTGCAGCAGAAGCAACTAAGGAAGCCGTATGGGTTAGAAGCTTTCTAACTGGATAAGATGTAATGCCGCGAGCATCTGATCCGGTAAGCTTGTTGTGTGACAACTCTGGGGCCATAGCATTAGCTCAAGAGCCCAGATTCCACAACAGAACTAAACACATACAGAGGAAGTATCACATTATCAGAGAGTATATTGATAACGGTGATGTGGAGATGGCTTATGTACCGACTGATGACAATGTTGCTGATCCCCTGACAAAGGCTTTACCGCAGCCTAAGCATGAGGCGCACGTGAAGTCTATGGGGGTAGATTGGAACTTAGGTTGGAACTAGGGGCAAGTGGGCGATTGTTAGGTTTGTGCCCTAGTCCAAAATAATTCCTCAATCTATATTTTAACGGACATCATTATTCTACATAATAAAAGGTATAATATTACTAACGTGTTGTAGTAATATATCTAATGTGATTTGATCTATGTCATAATGTGTGTAATCACTTATAGTAAAACTATAGATCAGAAAGAGTTCATTCGATAGAGTCCCTAATCAGCTAAGCTTCTTCTGAAGCGATCAGTATGAGACTAACTCCTTGTGATCACGCTCTACTGATCATGGCAAAGATGTGCCGGAGTTATATCATAGATATCATCAGGTCGATGATATCGGACAACCCGATTGTGAGTATGCTGCATAGATCCTGTCATGAGATACTCACATATCGTAACTTGTCATTATATCCTAAGACCAAGGAGTCTTTGTGTACACTATGTAACAAATACCTAAGTTTGACCTAGTCTAACGTTATCTGTAAAAGGGTAGCTATAACGGCTTCGATTGGCTTTGACATTTATTGCACTAGTGAACTCGAAAGGCGTCTGAGGGATTTATCACTCATACTTCGGTATGAGAAAGATATCCGTTTAGGCCACTTGATGAGTATGACTGAAGAAATAGCATGGCCATGCAGGTGATACCTTAGTATCAGTTTTCAGTTATATCAGATATCAAGAACAGTGATTGATAAATTAGGATGACCGTTCTATGCCTATTGATCAATCGGGATATCGGTTTGATAAAAGGACAGTGACATGTACGATAACAGGTTAAGTCGAATAATCGATAATCATGAATATTGGATAATCATAATGTCTTGCCAGAGGCCACTTATGATGGAAAGGGTAAAATGGTAGTTTTAGCAGTCTATCAATTATTCGTGAACCTAGAGGGTCATACGCATTAAGCACAATACATGACAATAATTATGGATGAGATTTGAGAACGATTCGGTAGTTTTCTGGCCTAAGGTTTTAACCAGACGGCTGAAGAAATCAATTCGAGGAAATTGAGCCGTTTTGACTAAACCGAAATTAGAACTCAAGTTAATGGGTTTAATTTGGGTTTTAGTTAAATGGGCTTAAAGCCCATTTAGGGTTTAAGTTGAGAGAGGGGTTAAATGCAAATAAGAAGGATTAAAAGGATGGATAATGCAATTTTATTTTGAAATTCAATTTAATTTCAAATTAAAAATCACATAATCTATTATTAACTTATCCTTTTGATTTTTTCAGCAACCAACTCCCACTTTCTCTCCCTCACCTTGCCGAAATCTCTCCTCTCTCTACCTCCATTATTGCTCAAGTTTTCCTTTGAATTTTCTAGCAAAAATTAGAGAGAAAAACAATTTCGGTTGTGTGCTTGTGTGGACTTGATAGAGAAGACACTACGCTTGTGTTCTTGTCGATTTCAAGAGGTAAATATCAGATTTTAATAATGTTCATAACATGTTCAAATAGCATTAAGATCAAGTTTTTATCGATCACCACGGTTACATATTGTCCGCTGCATGATTTTCAATCTCTGGAACCCGTGGTGATCTCTTTCAGTGGTATCAGAGGCATGGTTATTATGTTTATTTGTATATGTTTAAATCTGATTTTTTTTATGTTTATATGTGTTCTTCATCATTAGCATGCATGTAAATCAAAAAAAAATTTCATATTTGATTGATTTTGGAAATTTGAAAATTAATTATTTTTTTTGGGTTTTTCGGGGTTAGCCATGGCCGACCAGGTCGAGTCCCGTGGTGGACCATGGAATTCCCTAGGGCAGACCATGGTCAGCACCATGGGCCGACGAGGGTCGCCTACGGGCGACCATGGCAGCCCTCGCCGGCGACCCTGGCAGCCCGTGAGGGCTTCCATGGTTGCCTCGCGGGCGACAAGGGTCTGCCCTAGGGGCGACCATGGCTGCCCTCGCGGGCTACCATGGTCGTTCCCGTGGCCGACCACAGTCAGCCCCGCGGGCGACCTCGGTAGCCCTCACGGGCCACCGTGGTTGCCTTCGCGGGCGACCTTCGGTTGAGCCGGTTCGGCTCGACCAGATTCGAGCGAACCGGTTGGTTCGCAAAGATATTTGGAAACCCTAATAAAATTTAATTTTCAGATTTTGTTCGGTTTCGATAAACCAGCGAGAACCGGTCCAAAATTCAATTAATCGATTAAACCGTCCGGTTTCGATAAACCGGAATTTTTCCACACTCAAGAAAGATAAAATTTGGAAAAATTATTTGTTTGATCAGCATGTTGTTTGATAACATGATCTTTAATAACATGATATTTTCCACATGATGCTAGCTAAGCCCATTAGATTTGCATTTAATTTCGGTTTTGCAACCTGCGTGTTGCTTAATTTTGGGCTGTAGTAAATACGGCCTGCGTGTCGTGATTTGTATTTTATTTAATTTATTTTAATATGTAATCACGAAGACCGACACAAGAATCAAGTCAAGAAGGAGACTCGGATTGGAGGAGGCTCGAAGCCAGTGGGAGTTCAAAAGAATGGAGCAAGTTTGGATCTTGAAGACCTTGTCTTTAGGATCGGTTTTGCTAGATTCTTAGGAACTTTAGATGGGCTTAGCTATGCATATTTTATTGTTACATTTGTATATTTGAATGTATGAATGTATGATAGTTTAAATATACATGTTTATGTATGATTTGCTATCACCCACATGCAAAGATTAAAATTGGAATTTAATCAGACTCGCATGTAACCTGCTAAGGGATCATCTTTGCATGAATTTGCAATTGATGATTCCAGATTAAGATTGTATCGATATACAATCAGACTTTTATAATTCACTTAAACACAAATAATTACAAGTCAAGCGTGATACCATCCAAGTTTGGGCACTCAAAAGGGCTTTGACCCTATGGATGTCGGTACGCCTCCGCGTAACATTCATAGAGAAGATGTCTGGATGAGATGGGTAGTTCTGTGTGGGTGCGTGCGCCTCCGCGTAGTAGTCACATTAGTTCTATCCATAGTTCAAGCTTGGTAGACTTGTCTACGATTGTCAGCTAGGGCTGACCTAGGGTATCAGTATAGGGTATGCCACGTACTAACAAGTACAGACCCTAGCCAGGAACTACATGGTCTTGTAGATGGATTTACTCCTACCTTGATGCACTCAATTGGAGCAGTGAGCCTCCGTTCACTTCAATTGAGAGTATGATGGGATCCTGGTTCAGATTCTAAAGTTAGAATCAGAAAGTGTTTTATAATTAAATCTCCAACTTCAATTTTAATTAATACTAATTAAAAGTTGTTTACTGTGTAGATATAATATGGCAAACACGAATCACTCTGGTAGCGCGCTTAGGTCACTAATCGAGAATGATAAGCTTAACGGCGTAAACTTTCTCGATTGGGACCGGAATTTGAGACTCGTTCTCAAGCATGAACGTAAGGATTATATCCTTACCCAGGAACAAGCACCTACTGAACCAGCACTGAACGCCTCAAGGGCGCTAAGGGATACCTACCAGAAATTCCTTAGCGACCGGATTGACGTGCAGTGCATCATGATGGGCAGTATGGTGCCGGACTTGCAGCAACAGTTCTTGGACATTTCCGACGATCCCAAAGCCTGTATGGCTGAGATCGAGAAAATGTTCAAAGAAAAAGCGCGTGTCGAAAGATACGACACTTTCGTTGAACTGATGTCTTGCAAGCTAAAGGCTGGAGCTCCTGTCAGTCCTCATGTCCTTAAGATGAAACGTCTTTTGGAACATTTGACCAGGCTAGGTCATCCTGTGGACAAGGAAATGTCTGCAGACTTTGTGCTGCATTCACTTCCAGAAGCATATCGTGAATTCGTTGGAAATTACAATATGCATGACATGAACAAAACCGTGTCAGAGCTTCATGGTATGCTTGTGACTGCTGAAAAGAATCTCAAGGGGAAAACCAAGGAGGTTCTTATGGTCAACAAGCAAGTGAGCTTCAAGAAAGCCAGCCTGGGGAAGGGTAAGGCTCCTATGCACCTAGCAGGGAAGATTCGACAACCTAAGGGTCCAGCAGCTCCAAAGGCTGTTGAGAATCCTAAGAAGGATGTCGTCTGCTTCTATTGCCAAGGACTGGGGCACTGGAAGAAGGATTGCAATAAACACAAATTGTTTCTTAAGAAGAGTGGAGCTTCCACGTCTTCAGGATCAGGTATATTTGTTATTGAGCTCAATCTCAGTTTATCTACTTCAGATTCTTGGGTACTTGATACCGGTGCAGAATCTCACATTTGTGTTAATGTGCAGGCTCTGGGAAGTAGAAGAGAAGTGAGCAAGGGCGAGGCGGACCTACGAGTTGGCGATGGCAATCAAGTCTCGACAACTGCTGTAGGAGATATTAGTCTCAGTTTGCCCAGTGGGCTAGTTTTATTTTTAAATAATGTTCATTGTGTACCTGCGTTTCGCAGAAATATTATTTCAATTTCCTTGCTCGACAAGGAAGGATATCATTTTACAATTGATAATGGAGTTTTTAGTATTTTTCAAGAAAAACATATTTTATTGCAATGCTTCATTAGTTGGTGGTTTATATATTCTTAATATTCAAAACACTGACACTAGCTCGATTTATAATATCAGTAACAAAAGGGTTAAATCCGATGATTTAAACCAGACTATGATATGGCACTGCCGCTTAGGCCATATTGGCCAGAAACGCATCTCAACACTTCACAAGTGTGGGCTTCTAAGTCCGCTTGAATTCACTTCAATTGAGAGATGCGAGTCATGCCTTATGGGCAAAATGACAAAAGCACCTTTTGCCGGTTTAGGTGAAAGGGCGAGTGACTTACTAGGCCTCATGCATTCCGATGTTTGTGGGCCTATGAGCACTCAGGCCAGAAGAGGTTTTCACTACTTCGTTACATTCACTGATGACTTCAGTAGATATGGGTATGTCTATCTTATTAGAGATAAATCGGAAACCTTTGACAAGTTCAAAGAGTTCCAGAACGAAGCACAGACCAAGAACGAGGCGGTGAGTACTTAGACCAAGAATTTCACAGTCATTTAAAGGAGAGTGGGATCATCTCTGAATTGACTCCGCCTGGAACACCTCAGATGAATTGTGTATCCGAACGGAGAAATCGGACCTTGCTTGACATGGTTCGATCAATGATGAGTCAGGCTGATCTTCCTATCTCCTTCTTGGGCTATGCCCTAGAAACGGCTGCATTCATATTGAATCGGGATCCTACAAAGGCAGTGGAAAGCACTCCATACGAAGTGTGGAACGGGAAGAAACCCTTATTAGCTTTCCTTAAGATTTGGGGATGTGAAGCTTACGTCAAGCGTTTGCTAGGCGATAAGCTCGAACCCAAATCAGACAAATGTGTCTTTGTGGGGTACCCTAAAGAAACAAGAGGGTGCTATTTCTACAAACCCAGTGAGAACAAAGTTTTTGTTGCTCGAGGAGAGGTATTTTTGGAAAAGGAATTTATTTCCAAAAGCGCTAGTGGGAGTGCCGTGCATCTTGAAGAAATTCAAGAAGATACGGAGCAACCCACTACGCCGAATGTAGAAATAGAGGAGCCAGAAGAGGTCATTGATCAAGAAACAATCCCGACACCCATTCTAGATGGTCCAAGAAGGTCTGAGAGATCTCGTCAAGCTCCTATCAGATATGGCTTCCTAGCCACTGAAGGAAATGACTTGATATTGGTGGATCAGGATGATCCAGAAACCTACAGACAAGCTTTGGCCAGTCCAGACTCCGAAAAATGGCAGAACGCCATGAATGAGGAAATGAAATCCATGTCAGATAACCAAGTCTGGAACTTGGTGGATCAAACCCCTGGGATAAAACCCATCGGTTCTAAATGGTTCTATAAAATTAAGACCGACATGGATGGAAAACCTCAGACCTATAAAGATAGACTGGTTGCGAATGGTTATCGCCAAATCGAAGGTATCGATTATGACGAGACTTTTTCACCTGTGGCTATGGTCAAATCTATCCGGATCATTCTAGCCATAGCAGCATACTATGACTATGAGATATGGCAGATGGACGTCAAAACCGCCTTCCTTAACGGGAACTTACAAGAGGATGTGTATATGACACAGCCCGAGGGTTTTGTTGATCCAGAGAATCCCGGAAAGATTTGTAAGCTGCTTAGATCCATTTATGGATTAAAGCAAGCTTCACGGAGTTGGAACATTCGTTTTGATGAAGCCGTAAGGGAATTCGGTTTTATCAAAAACGAATGTGAGCCTTGCGTATATAAGAAAGCGAGTGGGAGTAAAATAGTATTCCTAGTGCTATATGTCGATGACATACTGATCATCGGGAATGACATCCCAACCTTGCTTGAAGTTAAAGCTTGGTTAGGGAAATGCTTCTCGATGAAGGACTTAGGTGATGCTGCTTTCATTTTGGGCATCAAGATCTACAGAGATCGACCTAAGAGAATATTGGGCCTAAGTCAGAGCACTTACATTGATAAGGTGTTGAGAAGATTCTCAATGCATGATTCTAAGAAGGGATACTTACCCATGCGACATGGCATTAAGCTTAGCAAACAACAGAGTCCTAAGACTCCTAATGAGCTAAGCAGAATGAGTAAGATCCCATATGCTTCGGCTGTGGGATCCATCATGTATGCTATGATTTGCACGAGACCAGACGTCTCGTTCGCGTTAAGCTGTACCAGCAGATATCAATCTAACCCAGGCCAGGAGCACTGGACTGCTGTCAAGAGTATCCTAAAGTATCTAAGGAGAACTAAAGACGCATTCCTAGTGTATGGTGGGAAGGATGGAGAACTAGCAGTCACAGGATATGTTGATGCTAGCTTTCAGACAGATCCTGATGATTTCAAATCACAAGCAGGATTTGTGTTCGTGTTAAATGGCGGAGCATTCAGCTGGAAGAGCTTCAAGGAAGCCACAACTGCCGATTCTACAACAGAGGCTGAGTACATGGCTGCAGCAGAAGCAACTAAGGAAGCCGTATGGGTTAGAAGCTTTCTAACTGGATAAGATGTAATGCCGCGAGCATCTGATCCGGTAAGCTTGTTGTGTGACAACTCTGGGGCCATAGCATTAGCTCAAGAGCCCAGATTCCACAACAGAACTAAACACATACAGAGGAAGTATCACATTATCAGAGAGTATATTGATAACGGTGATGTGGAGATGGCTTATGTACCGACTGATGACAATGTTGCTGATCCCCTGACAAAGGCTTTACCGCAGCCTAAGCATGAGGCGCACGTGAAGTCTATGGGGGTAGATGGGAACTTAGGTTGGAACTAGGGGCAAGTGGGAGATTGTTAGGTTTGTGCCCTAGTCCAAAATAATTCCTCAATCTATATTTTAACGGACATCATTATTCTACATAATAAAAGGTATAATATTACTAACGTGTTGTAGTAATATATCTAATGTGATTTGATCTATGTCATAATGTGTGTAATCACTTATAGTAAAACTATAGATCAGAAAGAGTTCATTCGATAGAGTCCCTAATCAGCTAAGCTTCTTCTGAAGCGATCAGTATGAGACTAACTCCTTGTGATCACGCTCTACTGATCATGGCAAAGATGTGCCGGAGTTATATCATAGATATCATCAGGTCGATGATATCGGACAACCCGATTGTGAGTATGCTGCATAGATCCAGTCATGAGATACTCACATATCGTAACTTGTCATTATATCTTAAGACCAAGGAGTCTTTGTGTGCACTATGTAACAAATACCTAAGTTTGACCTACTCTAACGTTATCTGTAAAAGGGTAGCTATAACGGCTTCGATTGACTTTGGCATTTATTGCACTAGTGAACTCGAAAGGCGTCTGAGGGATTTATCACTCATACTTCGGTATGAGAAAGATATCCGTTTAGGCCACTTGATGAGTATGACTGAAGAAATAGCATGGCCATGCAGGTGATACCTTAGTATCAGTTTTCAGTTATCTCAGATATCAAGAAACAGTGATTGATAAATTAGGATGACCGTTCTATGCTTATTGATCAATCTGGATATCGGTTTGATAAAAGGACAGTGACATGTACGATAACAGGTTAAGTCGAATAATCGATAATCATGAATATTGGATAATCATAATGTCTTGCGAGAGGCCACTTATGATGGAAAGGGTAAAATGGTAATTTTACCAGTCTGCCAATTATTCGTGAGCCTAGAGGGTCACACGCATTAAGCACAATACATGACAATAATTATGGATGAGATTTGAGAACGATTCGATAGTTTTCTGGCCTAAGGTTTTAACCAGACGGCTGAAGAAATCAATTCGAGGAAATTGAGCCGTTTTTACTAAACCGAAATTAGAACTCAAGTTAATGGGTTTAATTTGGGTTTTAGTTAAATGGGCTTAAAGCCCATTTAGGGTTTAAGTTGAGAGAGGGGTTAAATGCAAATAAGAAGGATTAAAAGGATGGATAATGCAATTTTTATTTTGAAATTCAATTTAATTTCAAATTAAAAATCACATAATCTATTATTAACTTAACCTTTTGATTTTTTCAGCAACCAACTCCCACTCTCTCTCCCTCACCTTGCCAAAATCTCTTCTCTCTCTACCTCCATTATTGCTCAAGTTTTCCTTTCAATTTTCTAGCAAAAATTAGAGAGAAAAACCATTTCGGTTGTGTGCTTGTGTGGACTTGATAGAGAGGACACTACGCTTGTGTTCTTGTCGATTTCAAGAGGTAAATATCAGATTTTAATAATGTTCATAACATGTTCAAATAGCATTAAGATCAAGTTTTTATCGATCACCACGGTTACATATTGTCCGCTGCATGATTTTCAATCTTTGGAACTCGTGGTGATCTCTTTCAGGATCGGGCAAGAGCGATCTTTTGCGCCGATCTGCCAACGGTGGCACGAGCCTAGAGGGTCACGCACATTCAAGACGGATAACTTGAGACAAGGAAACCTTAACGTTTCTTGAGGACCAATACATGGACAAAACTGGAGGTTTTGTGCCATAGGTTCGGTTTGAGAGAATAATTAGCGAATCGAGAAAGCTGAGTTTTTTCGTCGATGTCGCGTCGGACTTTGTTTGATAAGTAACGACAAAAGGGTCGGGCAACTTTTGGACACGGCATGAGACCACACGGGCGTGCCCATTGGGCTCGGCCCATGAAGCCTCATGGCCGGCCCACATAGACTGGGACTTAAATTGGAACTAGGGGCAAGTGGGAGATTGATAGCATTTTGTGCCCTAGTCCAATTGCTAGTAGCCTGTAAATGTCTATGTACATTATCATCGTTTGTAATATATATAAAAACGGCTTTGTATTACTTATGTGTTGAAGTAATATGTTAAGCATGATCTGATTTATGACCACTAAAGTAGTAGAACCATAAATCTGTACGGATCACACTTAACGAGTCCCTGGTCAATATATGCTTCCATAGAACCGACCAGTATGAGAATGGTTCTCAATGGCGTAGTTCTATTTGTCATAGGGATGAGGGATCCCGGAATCATATCATAGATATCATGAGGTTATTAATATTGGAAGACCCGCTTTGAATAGTGTTTTCATAGATTAAGCCATGAACATATTCAAATGCGATAGCTTGTCACGATATCCTTAGACCAAGGAGTCTTTGTGATCGCTATGCAATGTACGTGCGGCTTTAACTTGCGCCTAACGCTTTCCGTAACAGGATTGTAATAACGGGCATGATTGGGTGGCGGAACGAGTTGCATGAGTGACACGAAAGACGGCTAAGGAATTTATCCCTCATACTACGGTATGGGAAATATATCCGTTAAAGGCCGGTAATACGGGTTATCAGTTCTCAGCCATCTCACATATCAAGTAACAATGATTGACTGAACAAGGGTGACGACTCTATGCCTTGTGATCAATCGGGATATCTAGAGATAATAGGATAGTGACTTGTACGCACAAGGTTAAGTCGAATCATTGATCGTCATGCACCTTGGGTAATCATAACATCTTACTAGAGGCCCCTTATGATGGATTGGGCAAGAGAGATCTTTTGCGCCGATCTGCCAACGGTGGCATGAGCCTGGAGGGTCACACACATTCAAGACGGATAACTTGAGACAAGGAAACCTTAATGTTTCTTGAGGTGCAATGCATGGAAAAAACTGAAGGTTTTGGGCCATGGGTTCGGTTTGAGAGAATAATTAGCGAATCGAGAAAACTAAGTTTTTTCGTTGATGTCGCGTCGGACTTTGTTTGATAAGTAACGGCAAAAAGGGTCGGGCAAACTTTTGGACACGACACGAAACCAAACGGGCGAGCCCATTGGGCTCGGCCCATGAGGTCACGTGACCGGCCCAAACAAGGGCCCATTATGGCCCAATAAGCCTCATATGGCCGGCCCACATTGGCGGGTCCAAGAGTGGGGGCCACACAACACCATGCTTTGTTGGTGATTGTGGATTAAGAGGTGAGTGATTTAAGGGGTATGGGTGATGACACTTTAAGCCCATACCAATCACTTTTAGACCCATGCTTATGAGTTGGATGATGAAGGTAAATATCTAATGTTGATTCATTACACAAAATAATCACACAACTCTCACAAGCTCCCTCTCTCTCTCTAGTGGCCGCCTACCCTTTCTCTCTCCTCTAATCTTGCTCTGTTGTTCTTCATTTAATTGTTCTAGTAGGCAATTAAGTGAAGGATTATCAAGATCATCCCCTTGGTGTGGACTTGCTTTAGAGAAGAAGATCCGAACCGAAAGTTCTTCTTTATCGATTCAACAAGACTTAAAGGTAAATATCTTGTGGAATAGATTTTGCCTTGGGATTTAACGGTTCATGTTCTTGGACAAGGTTTGGAGTAAATTTTGTTAAACGCTTCCGCTATCTCGATGATCTAGAACGCTCCAACACCCTACACGCCCATCTGGGAAGAAGTGTAGCAAATGTCACGACAAGGCTCCCACCTATGGACCGCATCACTCTAAAAATCTTTGGAGGAAGAAAGAAGGTTTGGCCAACCAAAGGATCCATAGCCTCATCGGAACTCACGGTCAAGTACTCTATTCTCTACCGCATTGGGATAGCAAATTGCCTAATATTATTCGTGACAAGTACTCCATGTCCTAATATTATTCGTGACAATGATGTTGCTGGCAAACACCCGTTAGTGCTTCATATTAGCCCAAAATTTTTTGAAGGTACACATATCAAATGTTAGAGTTATGCCCCAGTCCAATATAAAAGTGATCTACAGATGTAATGTTTTATCATCTTTCCGAATAAATAAATCGGCATATATTACTAATGTGTTATAGTAATATATCGAATGTAATTTGATCTATGTCATTATGTGTGTAACCACTAATAGTAGATCTATAGATCAGAAAGAATTACATTTGATGAGTCCCTGATCAGCTAAGCTTCTTTCTGAAGCGATCAGTATGACACTAACTCCTTGTGATCATGCTCTACTGATCATGGCAAAGTATGTGCCGGAGTTATATCACAGATATCATCAGGTCGATGATATCGGACAACCCGATTGTGAGTATGCTGCATAGATCCAGTCATGAGATACTCACATATCGTTACTTGTCATTATATCCTAAGACCAAGGAGTCTTTGTGTACACTATGTAACAAATACCTAAGTTTGACCTAGTCTAACGTTATCTGTAAAAGGGTAACTATAACGGCTTCGATTGGCTTTGGCGTTTATTGCACTAGTGAACTCGAAAGGCGTCTAAGGGATTTATCAGTTATACTTCGGTATGAGAAAGATATCCGTTTAGGCCACTTAATGAGTATGACTGAAGAAAGAGCATGGCCATGCAGGTGATACCTTAGTATCAGTTTTCAGTCATCTCAGATATCAAGAAACAGTGATTGATGACAATTCTATGCCTATTGATCAATCTGGATATCGGTTTGATAAAAGGAAAGTGACATGTACGATAACAGGTTAAGTTGAATAATCGATAATCACGAATATTGAATAATCATAATGTCTTGCTAGAGGCCACTTATGATGGAAAGGGTAAAATAGTAATTTTACCAGTCTGCCAATTATTCGTGAGCCTAGAGGGTCACACGCATTAAGCACGATACATGACAACAATTATGGATGAGAATGGAGAACAATTCGGTAGTTTTCTGGCTTAAGGTTTTAACTAGACGTTTGAAGAAATCAATTCGAGGAAATTGAGCCGTTTTGACTAAACCGAAATTAGAACTCAAGTTAATGGGTTTAATTTGGGTTTTAGTTAAACGGGCTTAAAGCCCATTTACGGATTTAAGATAAGAGAGGGAACAAATGCAAATAAGAAAGAATAAAGGGATAGATAATGCAATTTTAATTTTGAAATTCAATTTAATTTCAAATTAAAATCACATAATATCTATTCATTTTATCCTTTGATTTTTTCAGCAACTTCCTCCCTCATTCTCTCCCTCTAATGGCTGAAAATTCTCTCCCTCTCTTCCTCCATTGTTGCTCTTGTTTTCTCTCAAAATTTCAAGCAAAAGATTGAGTGAAAAACCATTTCGGTTGTGTGGACTTGATAGAGAGAACACTACACTTGTGTTCTTGTCGATTACAAGAGATAAATATCAGATCTTTAATTATGTTTATAACATGTTCAAATGGCATTAAGATCAAGCTTTTTACGATCACCACGGTTACATAAAGTCCGATGCATGATATTCATTGTTTAGAACCCGTGGTGATCTCTTTCAGTGGTATCAGAGGCATGGTTGTTATGTTTATTTGTATATGTTTAAATCTGATAGTTTTTATGTTTATATGTGTTCTTCATCATTAGCATGCATGTAAATCAAAAAAAAAATTCAGATTTGATTGATTTTGAAATTGGAAAATTAATTATTTTTTTGGGGTTTTTCGGGTTAGCCATGGCCGACCAGGTCGAGTCCCTTGGTGGACCATGGAATGCCCTAGGGCAGACCATGGTCAGCACCATGGGCCGACGAGGGTCGCCTACGGGCGACCATGGCAGCCCTCACGGGCAACCATGGTCGTTCCCGTGGCCGACCACGGTCAGCCCCGCGGGCGACCTCGGCAGCCCTCACGGGCCACCGTGGTTGCCTCCGCGGGCGACCTTCGGTTGAGCCGGTTCGGCTCGACCAGATTCGAGCTGAACCGGTTGGTTCGGGAGGATATTTGGAAACCCTAAAAATTAAATTTTCAGATTTGGTTCGGTTTCGATAAACCAGCGAGAACCGGTCCAAAATTCAATTAATCGATTAAACCGTCCGGTTTCGATAAACCAGAATTTTTCCACACTTAAGAAAGATAAGATTTGGAAAAATTATTTGTTTGATCAGCATATTGATTGATAATATGATCTTTAATCACATGATGTTTTCCACATGATGCTAGCTAAGCCCATTAGATTTGCATTTTAATTTCGGTTTTGCAACCTGCGTGTTGCTTAATTTTGGGTTGTAGTAAATACGGTCTGCGTGTCGTGATTTGTATTTTATTTAATTTATTTTAATATGTAATCACGAAGACCGACATAAGAATCAAGCCAAGAGGGAGACTCGGATTGGAGGAGGCTCGAAGCTAGTGGGAGTTCACAAGAATGGAGCAAGTTTGGATCTTGAAGACCATGTCTTTAGGATCGGTTTTGCTAGATTCTTAGGAACTTAAGATGGGCTTAGCTATGCATATTTTATCGTTACATTTATATGTTTGAATGTATGAATGTATGATAGTTTAAATATACAAGTTTATGTATGATTCGCTATCACCCACATGCAAAGATTAAAATCGGAATTTAATCAGACTCGCATGTAACCGGCTAAGGGATCATCTTTGCATTGATTTGCAATTGATTATTCCAGATTAAGATTGTATCGATATACAATCAGACTTTTATAATTCACTTAAACGCAAATAATTACAAGTCAAGCGTGATACCATCCAAGTTTGGGCACTCAAAAGGGCTTTGACCCTATGGATGTCGGTACACCTCCGCGTAACATTCATAGAGAAAAAGTCTGGATGAGATGGGTAGTTCTGTGTGGGTGCGTGCGCCTCCGCGTAGTAGTCACATTAGTTCTATCCATAGTTCAAGCTTGGTAGACTTGTCTACGATTGTCAGCTAGGGCTGACCTAGGGTATCAGTATAGGGTATGCCGTGTACTTTTAGTACAGACCCTAGCCAGGAATTACATGGTTTTGTAAATGGATGTATTCCTACCTTGATGCTCTCAATTGGAGCAGTGAGCCTCCGTTAACTTCAATTGAGGGTATGATAGGATCCTGGTTCAGATTCTAATGTTAGAATCAGACAAGTGTTTTGTAACTTAATCTCCAACTTGAATTTTAATTAATTTTACCATGTAGAACTAAAAGGCAAACACAACACAAAGGAGTAATAGCGCACTGAGAGTCCAGATTGAGGACAGACTCAAGGGCGTGAATTACTCAGATTGGAATAGAAACTTGAGGCTTGTACTCAAGCATGAACGCAAGTAGTATAACCTTACTAAGGAACCTCCTGCTGAGCCACCGCTGAACGCCGCTAGGGCACTAAGGATACTTATCAAAGTTCCTTAGTAACCAAATTGTCGAGTCCTGGATTATGGCGGGTAGTAGGATGCCAGAGTTGCAGAAGCAGTTCAAGAACATTTCAAATCACCCTCATACCTGTAAGGCAGAGGTCAAGGAAATGTTCAAGGAGAAAGCTCGTGTCGAAAGATATGATACTTTCAGAAAACTCAACTCCTGCAAGCTTAAGGCTGAAACCCTGTTAGTTCCCATGTCACGAAGATGAAATGTCTTCAGGAACATCTAATTAGACTCGGTTTTGATGATCAGGTGGAAATGGCTGCGGATTTTATGTTGCAGTCACTTCCAGATACATATAGTGATTTCATAGTAAATTACAATATGCATGACATGGACAAGTCCTTAACACAGCTTCATGGGATGCTTGTGACCGCAGAAAAGAACCCCAAGGGCAAGACCAAGGAGGTCCTTATGGTCAACAAGAAGGTCAGCTTCAAGAAAGCTGATCTGGGTAAGGGTAAGGCTCCTGGGCACCTTGCAGGGCAGATTAGATACCCCAAGCGGCCAAAGGTTCAAGCAGCTCCCTAAACTGCTGTGAATTCTAAGTACAAATTGGAGGAGATCTGCTATCACTGCAATGAGCCAGAACACGGGAATAAGGGATTGTAAGCAATAAAAGGATCATGTGAAGAAGAGTGGGTATCCACGTCTTCAGGATCAGATATTTACGTTGGTAAGCTTAATCGCTATAACGTAAATAAGAAAAGGCTTAAATCTAATGATTTAAACCAAGTTATAATCTGGCATTGTCATTTAAGGCACATAGGCGAGAAACACACTTCCACACTTCACAAGTGTGGACTTTAAGTCCGTTTGGATTCACTCAAACTGAAAGATTCAAGTCTTGTCTAATGAGCGAGAAACGCATTTCAACACTTCACAAGTGTGGAATTTTTTAGTCCGTTTGAATTCACTCAAACTGAAAGATGCAAGTCTTGCCTAATGAGCGAGAAACGCATTTCAACACTTCACAAGTGTGGATTTTTAAGTCCGTTTGAATTCACTCAAACTGAAAGATGCAAGACTCGCCTAATGGGAAAAAAGACAAAGGCACCTTTCACAGGTTTATGTGAAAGGCGAGTGACTTATTAAGTCTAATACATTCCGACGTATGTGGACCTATGAGTACTCAGGCCAGAAGAGAGTTGAACTAATACTTGACTCTGGAAACGGCCGCATTCATTTTGAATCGGGCTCCGATAAAGACAACGATAGTACACCTGGTGACAGTCATTCTGTCTCCCATTACTGTGGATGCGTGCGCCTCCGCGTAGCATTCATTGGGATGTGAGCTGAATAAGGCAATCAATTCTATTTGGATGCGTGCGCCTCCGCGTAGTAGCCAAATAAGAGTTGGGCCAGAGTCACAGAAGGTATACCACATGAAACTCATTACGTCTCCCGTTACTGTGGATGCGTGCGCCTCCGCGTAGTATTCATTGGGATGGGAGCAGGATGAGATGGTCAGTTCTATTTGGATGCGTGCGCCTTCGCGTAGTAGCCAAATAAGAAATGGACTATAGTCATATATGGTGTGGGAAACAGTTTAGTATGTTTTTAATGAAAGATTTAGGTAGCAGAGATGCAGGCATCCAAATCAGACAAATGTGTCTTCGTAAGGTATCCTTAAGAAACTAAGAGATACAACTTCTATATACCCAGCGAGTACAAAGTCTTTGTTGCTCGAGGAGGGGTATTTTTGGAGAAATATTTTATTTCCAAAATAGCTAGTGGGAGTCTCGTGCATCTCGAAGAAATTCGAGAGGATACGGAACAGCCTGAAGCAATTCAGGAGCCAGCTATGCAAGATGTAGAAGTACTGGAGCCTTAGATGGTCGCCGATGAAGAATCAATCCCTACAAAAATTCCAAATGGTTTAAGGAGGTGTGAAAGATCTCGTCATGTTCCAGACAGATATGGCTTCACAGCTACTGAGGGAAATGACGTGATGTTGGTGGATCAGGATGATCCAGAAACCTGCAGACAAGCTTTAACCAGTCCAGACTCCGAAAAATGGTAGAATGCCATGAGTGAGGAAATGAAATCCATGTATGAAAACCAAGTCGGGTGCTTGATGGATCAAACCTCTGGGATAAAACCCATCGGTTCTGAGTGGGTCTATAGGATCAAGACCGACATAGATGGAAGTCCTCAGACCAATATTTGTAGGATGGTTGTAAAAGGTTATCGTCCGATTCAATACATGGATTATGATGACATCTTTTCACCAGTAGCAATTGTCAGATTGATCCGGATTATTCTTAGCCATAACTATGGCAGATGGATTTCAAAACCCCTTCCTTAGCAGGAACTTACTAGATGGCGTGTATATCACACGACCTGTGTGTTTTGTAGATCCAAAGAATCCCGGAAAGATTTGTTAGCTGCTTAGATCCATTTATGGATTAAAGCAAGCTTCACGGAATTGGAACATTCGTTTTGATGAAGCTGTAAGGAAACTCGACTTCATCAAAAACAAAAGTGAACCTTGCGCACATAAGAGTGCGAGTGGGAGTAATATTGTATTCTTGATATTTATTCATCGGGAATGACATCCCGACCTTGCCACCAAAGCTTGGTTAGGGAAGTACTTATCGATGAAGGACTTAGGTGATGCTACATTTAATGTAGGCATCGGGATCTCTACAGATCATTCCAAAAGGATTTTGGGCCTAAGTCAGAACATGTACATAGGTAAAGTGTTGAGAAGATCTCAATGCTTGATTTTAAGAAAGGATACATACCCATGCGTCATGGCATTAAGCTCAGCAAGCTATAGAGTCCTAGTACTTCTAATAAGCTGAGCAGGATGAGTAAGATCCCTTATGCTTCGGCTGTGGGATCCATCATGTATGCCAGGATGTGCACGAAACTGGAAGTCTCGTTTGCACTAAGCTATACCAGCAGATTCCAATCTAACCCCGGCCAATTACACTAGATTGCTGTCAAAGGTCATACTCAAATATTTGAGGAGGACCAAGGATGCATTCCTAGTGTATGGGGATATAGATAGAGAACTAGCACTCAAAGGACAAATCGATGCTAGTTTTCAGACATATCCAGTTGACTTCAAAATTCTGTCAGGATATATTTTGTGTTGAGTTGTGCCGCTTTCAGCTGGATAAGCTTTAAGCAAGCCAAAATTGCCAACTCTACAACGGAGGCTGAGTATATAGTTGCAACAAAAGCAGCTAAAGAGGCCGTATGGATTAGAAGCTTTCTAATTGGATTAGATGCAACGCCGCGAGCGTCTGATCCGATAAGCTTGTTTTGGGACAACACAGGTGCCGTAGCTATTGCTCAAAAGCCCAAATTCCACAACAGATCCAAACATATACTCAGCAGGAATCACCTCGTGAGAGTTATCACATATAGAGGTGATATGGAGAATAAACACTATTCAACTGATGATCATATGGCCGATCCCTTGACAGAGGCTCAGCCGTAGCCTAGGCATGAGGAACATGCAGGGTCTATGGGAGTAGATCAGAACTTCAAATTGGAACTAGGGGCAAGTGGGAGATTGTTAGAGTTATGCCCCAGTCCAATATATAAGTGATCTACAGATGTAATGTTTTATCATCTTTCCGAATAAATAAATCGGCATATATTACTAATGTGTTGTAGTAATATATCGAATGTAATTTGATCTATGTCATTATGTGTGTAACCACTAATAGTAGATCTATAGATCAGAAAGAATTACATTTGATGAGTCCCTGATAAGCTAAGCTTCTTTCTGAAGCGATCAGTATGAGACTAACTCCTTGTGATCATGCTCTACTCATCATGGCAAAGTATGTGCCGGAGTTATATCACAGATATCATCATGTCGATGATATCGGACAACCCGATTGTGAGTATGCTGCATAGATCCAGTCATGAGATACTCACATATCGTTACTTGTCATTATATCCTAAGACCAAGGAGTCTTTGTGTACACTATGTAACAAATACCTAATTTTGACCTAGTCTAACGTTATCTGTAAAAGGGTAACTATAACGGCTTCGATTGGCTTTGGCGTTTATTGCACTAGTGAACTCGAAAGGCGTCTAAGGGATTTATCACTTATACTTCGGTATGAGAAAGATATCCGTTTAGGCCACTTGATGAGTATGACTAAAGAAAGAGCATGGCCATGCAGGTGATACCTTAGTATCAGTTTTCAGTCATCTCAGATATCAAGAAACAGTGATTGATAAATTAGGATGACAATTCTATGTCTATTGATCAATCTAGATATCGGTTTGATAAAAGGACAGTGACATGTACGATAACAGGTTAAGTTGAATAATTGATAATCACGAATATTGGATAATCATAATGTCTTGCTAGAGGCCACTTATGATGGAAAGGGTAAAATAGTAATTTTACCAATCTGCCAATTATTCGTGAGCCTAGAGGGTCACACGCATTAAGCACGATACATGACAAAAATTATGGATGAGAATGGAGAACAATTCGGTAGTTTTCTGGCCTAAGGTTTTAACCAGACGGTTGAAGAAATCAATTCGAGGAAATTGAGCCGTTTTGACTAAACCAAAATTAGAACTCAAGTTAATGGGTTTAATTTGGGTTTTAGTTAAACGGGCTTAAAGCCCATTTAGGGATTTAAGATAAGAGAGGGAACAAATGCAAATAAGAAAGAATAAAGGGATAGATAATGCAATTTTAATTTTGAAATTCAATTTAATTTCAAATTAAAATCACATAATATCTATTCATTTTATCTTTGATTTTTTCAGCAACTTCCTCCCTCATTCTCTCCCTCTAATGGCTGAAAATTCTCTCCCTCTCTTCCTCCATTGTTGCTCTTGTTTTCTCTCAAAATTTCTAGCAAAAGATTGAGTGAATAACCATTTCGGTTGTGTGCTTGTGTGGACTTGATAGAAAGAACACTACACTTGTGTTCTTGTCGATTACAAGAGGTAAATATCAGATCTTTAATTATGTTTATAACATGTTCAAATGGCATTAAGATCAAGCTTTTTACGATCACCACGGTTACATAAAGTCCGCTGCAAGATATTCATTGTTTAGAACCCGTGGTGATCTCTTTCATCAAAGACCTTCCACGTCCAGCTACAAAAACCTTGGAAAGAGGAAGCAGCACTAGCGCAACTAGATCCATCAAAGATAGGACGGTACACGAGCTAATGGAGGGTATAGCTGATCTAGAGACCATCATCCACACTTTAGCAAGTCGAAAGGCCACTTATGAGCAGCTCCTTAACGACATGTTAGCTATGTTAGGATTATGCCCTAGTCCAATGTAATTCCTCAATCTATATTGTAACAAACATCATTTTTCGATATAATACAAGGCATTATATTACTAAGGGAAAATTTCACTTACCTCCCCCGTACTATACCCGATTTTCAGTTAACTCCCCTGAAAGATAAAAGTGGTCTGTAGAGCCCCTGAAGTTGTCGACTTTGGCACTTAGCCCTAACACCGTTAATTTTTGGTCACATGATTAGCACATGGGTGCTTTAGTTTATTGAAATGGCAGAAATGTCCTTCTCCAATCTTGCTCAATCAGAATTGGAGACGTAATCCAAAAGTTTGGAGAGGCTGACTCCAAACTTGGTGACGAGGGGGAGAAAGTGGTTGGACTGGGCAAAGTTGGTTGAAGAGTCTCCGATTAAGAGCTGAGTACCGCCGGCTGAGCGAGTAGCGAGCTCTTATCTGCTTTGAATCAAAGAAGGGCGCTCGATCATGCGAGATCGAGGTTAGAGATACAAAACTAGGCACTTTGATCTGCTCTGCCTCGACGGTGATGGTGAAATCGTGTTCTGGCCACAAATTCCAACCAGAATATTTTGTAAAAATTAGGAACGTAAATCAGGAACTCGAGCTAACAGATTGGGCTTGGCGATTTGATATTGTTGTGCATCACGTCAGATTTTCCCTCTTTTTCTGAACTCTTCATTCTCTGTTCGCCCCTCGTCAGCGAGCTTCTGACTTCTAGTCCTTGTCTCAATCACTGCAGGAGGATAATTTTTTCAATCTTGGAGCTTCTGGACGCTATCGACCATAATTTTCCCTTGTTTCTTCTTAGACTTCTAGTGCTCTGTTTCTCTGGATTTTTCCGGTAAGAATTCCGACGAGATTTTGGCTTGTATCAGGCCGAGAATGAGGTTTTTAGGTGAGTTATGATGCTTTAAGGATCTGATCTACCTTGGATTCGCAACACTTTTTTTCTGGTTTTGCTCGTGTTTTGTTTTTGGCAATTTTTTGGGGAGCTCTCTAGTGAGCTCCAGTCTTCTAGCTTATGTCTCAGCCTAACCTCGAGGTGCGCTCTGGAGGTCGAACGACTATTTCTAGTTGGGATTGTACTCGTTTTTTCCTTAGTCTTAAAGGCTCTGTTTTCTGGTTTTCTCTGGTCCTACCTCCGGTGAGCCTTCCGGCGATCTAGGGGCCTCTGTTTTTTGTCTCAGGTCGAGCTCCAATCTCTCTCTCCTCTCTCAAAATTTTTCTGACAACACTGACATGTTCCGACCTGTTCTGTCCCTCTACCTGCATCTGGTCGCGGCGGCTTGCTTGTCAACGGTGTGCCTTTCTGACATGGGAGATCAAAATCTTCAGAATGAGAAACTAAAAGTCGGTGGAATCGAGAACTCGATTCCACCAGCACTAAGAGCGCCATCTCGTCGGACTGAGTCAATAGGCGAACAAGAAATTTCAACGACCAGATCTGAAAGTACACCACGACTCTAACCAGATCACAGTCCCCTCCGCCTCTCGTGGCTCTCTCGGTTGAGATGGTGGCATTGTCTGGGGTCGACCACCTCCTCGCCGCCACGGCCAATCTTTCATTAATTGATTGGAGAATGAATGTCAATCTAAAATGGAAAAAGAATGAATGTCAATTTTTTGAAAATATAATTGTTAGTTGAGGGCATTTTAGACTATTTATTATTAACTTAACCGTGTTAGGGCTAAGTGCCAAAGTCGAAAACTTCAGGAGCTCCACATACCACTTTTATTTTTTAGGGGAGTTAAGTGAAAATCGGGTATAATATAGGGGAGCTAAGTGAAGTTTTCCCTATTCCTAATGTGTTGTAGTAGTATATCTAATGTAATTTGATCTACATTATTATGTGTATAACCACTTATAGTAGAACCATAGATTAGAACGAATTGCATTCAATAAGTCCATGATTAGTTAAGCTTCTTCAGAGGCGATCAGTATGAGACCAACTCCTTGTGATCATGCTCTACTGATCATGGCAGCGTGGCTAAGTTATATAATAGATATCCTCAGGTCGATGATATCGGACAACCCGATTGTGAGTATGCAACATAGATCCAGTCATAAGATACTCACATATCGTAGCTTGACATTATATCCTAAGACTAAAAAGTCTTTGTGTGCACTGTGTAACGAATACCTGAGTTTAACCTAGTCAAACGTTACCTATAAAAGGGTAGCTATAACGGCTTTGATTGGCTTGGATATTAATTGCATTTGTGAACTCAAAAGGCGTCTGAGGGATTTATCACTCATACTCCGGTATGAGAAAGATATCCGTTTAGGCCACTTGATGAGTATGACTGAAGGAATAGCACTGCCGTGCAGGTGATACCTTAGTATCAGTTTTCAGTCATCTTAGATATCAAGAAACAGTGACTGATAAATTAGGGTGACGATTCTATGCCTATTGATCAATCTGGATATCGGTTTGATAAAAGGATAGTGACATGTACGATAACAGGTTAAGTCGAATAATCCATAATCACGAACGTTGGGTAATCATAATGTCTTGCTAGAGACCACTTATAATGGAAAGGGTAAAATAGTAATTTTACCAGTCTGCCAACGGGTCGTGAGCCTAGAGGGTCACATGCTTTAAGTACACTATGTGACAAATAAGCATGGATGGAAATTGGGAGAATCCGCTTTTCAGTTTAGTAAAATTGAAAACAATTCGGTTGACTTCTGGCCTAAGTTTTTTAACCAGACGGTTGAAGAAATCGAGTTGGGGAAATTGGACCGGTTTAGCTAAACAATAATTAGAACTCTATTATATGAGTTTTCATTTGGATTTGGTTAAATGGGCTTGACGCCCATTTAGGGTTTTAATTCATGAATGGGGCAAGAAGTCAATTATGAGTTTAAATAGGTAAGTTGTGTAATTATTTATTTAAAATTCAAAATCAGATTTATTGTGATAAATTGTGATAATTACACAATATTTTATATCCTATTTTGGCTCATAATTTTCGGCACTCTCTCCCTAATTCCCCCCTCATTGCCGACCCTCTCTATCAATTCCTCCATAGCCATCTTTGTCTTATTCTTCTCATAATTCATTAGCAAGTGTGTGAGAGATTGTTGTGCTTGTGTGGACTTGATAGAGAAATACTCCTCTTGTGTTTTAATCGATTAAAAGGTAAATTTTCAGTTTTGAAAAGTTTAATTGCATGCTGAATTTCTCATCAAGATCATAGGTTTTATTCGATTCCCATGGTTCAATTTCGTACCGCTGCATGAAATTATTGTTTTTTCGTTGATGTCGCGTCGGACTTTGTTTGATAAGTAACGGCAAAAAGGGTCGGGCAAACTTTTGGACACGGCACGAAACCACACAGGCGAGCCCATTGGGCTTGGCCCATGAGGTCACGTGACCGGCCCAAACAAGGGCCCATTATGGGACCAATAAGCCTCATATGGCCGGCCCACATTGGTGGGTCCAAGAGTGGGGGCCACACAACACCATGCTTTGTTGGTAATTGTGGATTAAGAGGTGAGTTATTTAAGGGGTATGGGTGATGACACTTTAAGCCCATACCAATCACTTTTAGACCCATGCTTATGAGTTGGATGATGAAGGTAAATATCTAATATTGATTCATTACACAAAATAATCACACAACGCTCACAAGCTCCCTCTCTCTCTCTAGTGGCCGCCCATCCTTTCTCTCTCCTCTAATCTTGCTCTGTTGTTCTTCATTTAATTGTTCTAGTAGGCAATTAAGTGAAGGATCCTCAAGATCATCCCCTTGGTGTGGACTTGCTTTAGAGAAGAAGATCTGAAAGTTCTTCTTTATCGATTCAACAAGACTTAAAGGTAAATATCTTGTGGAATAGATTTTGCCTTGGGATTTAACGGTTCGTGTTCTTGGACAAGGTTTGGAGTAAATTTTGTTAACCGCTTCCGATATCTCGATGATCTAGAACGCTCCAACACCCTACACGCCCATCTGGGAAGAAGTGTAGCAAATGTCACGACAAGGCTCCCACCTATGGACCGCATCACTCTAAAAATCTTTGGAGGAAGAAAGAAGGTTTGGCCAACCAAAGGATCCATAGCCTCATCGGAACTCACGGTCAAGTACTCTATTCTTTACCGCATTGGGATAGCAAATTGGGTACCCTCCTCTAACGCCTCTAGCATCAACGCGGATCTGGCCAAACTCATCTACCAAATCGGTATGAATTTTCCTCTAGACTTTGGGTCACTTGTTATTGACCATCTAACAAAACATGCGAGATCATATGCTATCAAATTACCTATTGGATTACCCTCTCTTATAACTCGCATACTTCTTCAACAATGTCCTACTATTATTCGTGACAATGATGTTGCTGGCAAACACCCATTAGTGCTTCATATTAGCCCAAAATTTTTTGAAGGTACACATATCAAAGACCTTCCACGTCCAGCTACAAAAATCTTGGAAAGAGGAAGCAGCACTAGCGCAACTAGATCCATCAAAGATAGGACGGTACACGAGCTAATGGAGGGTATAGCTTATCTAGAGACCATCATCCACACTCTAGCAAGTCGAAAGGCCACTTATGAGCAGCTCCTTAACGACATGTTAGCTATGTTAGGATTATGCCCTAGTCCAATGTAATTCCTCAATCTATATTGTAACGAACATCATTTTTCGATATAATACAAGGCATTATATTACTAAGGGAAAACTTCACTTACCTCCCCCGTACTATACCCGATTTTCAGTTAACTCCCCTGAAAGATAAAAGTGGTCTGTAGAGCCCCTGAAGTTGTCGACTTTGGCACTTAGCCCTAACACCGTTAATTTTTGGTCACATGATTAATACATGGGTGCTTTTTTTTATTGAAATGGCAGAAATGTCCTTCTCCAATCTTGCTCAACCAGAATTGGAGACGTAATCCAAAAGTTTGGAGAGGCTGACTCCAAACTTGGTGACGAGGGGGAGAAGGTGGTTGGACTGGGCGAAGTTGGTTGAAGAGTCTCCGATTAAGAGCTGAGTACTGCCGGCTGAGCGAGTAGCGAGCTCTTATCTGCTTTGAATCAAAGACGGGCGCTCGATCATGCGAGATCGAGGTTAGAGATACAAAACTAGGCACTTTGATCTGCTCTGCCTCGACGGCGATGGTGAAATCGTGTTCTGGCCACAAGTTCCAACCAGAATATTTTGTAAAAATTAGGAACGTAAATCAGGAACTCGAGCTAACAGATTGGGCTTGGCGATTTGATATTGTTGTGCATCACGTCAGATTTTCCCTCTTTTTCTGAACTCTTCATTCTCTGTTTGCCCCTCGTCAGCGAGCTTCTAACTTCTAGTCCTTGTCTCAATCACTGCAGGAGGATAATTTTTTCAATCTTGGAGCTTCTTGACGCTATCGACCATAATTTTCCCTTGTTTCTTCTTAGACTTCTAGTGCACTGTTTCTCTGGATTTTTCCGGTAAGAATTCCGACGAGATTTTGGCTTGTATCAGGCTGAGAATGAGGTTTTTAGGTGAGTTATGATGCTTTAAGGATCTGATCTACCTTGGATTCGCAACACTTTTTTTCTGGTTTTGCTCGTGTTTTGTTTTTGGCAATTTTTTGGGGAGCTCTCTAGTGAGCTCCAGTCTTCTAGCTTATGTCTCAGCCTAACCATGAGGTGCGCTCTGGAGCTCGAACGACTATTTCAAGTTGGGATTGCACTCGTTTTTTCCTTAGTCTTAAAGGCTCTGTTTTCCGGTTTTCTCTTGTCCTACCTCCGGTGAGCCTTCCGGCGGTCTAGGGGCCTCTGTTTTTTGTCTCAGGTCGAGCTCCAGTCTCTCTCTCCTGTCTCCAAATTTTTTTGACAACACTGACATCTTCCGACCTGTTCTGTCCCTCTACCTGCATCTGGTCGCGGCGGCTTGCTTGTCAACGGTGTGCCTTTCTGACATGGGAGATCAAAATCGTCAGAATGAGAAACTAAAAGTCGGTGGAATCGAGAACTCGATTCCACCAGCACTAAGAGCGCCATCTCGTCGGACTGAGTCAATAGGCGAACAAGAAATTTCAACGACAAGATCTGAAAGTACGCCACGATTCTGACCAGATCACAGTCCCCTCCGCCTCTCCTGGCTCTCCCGATAGAGATGGTGGCGTTGTCCGGGGTCGACCACCTCCTCGCCGCCACGGCCAATCTCGGTTCCCTCTTTTACCTCCGCCTCCAGATACGAGAACAACGAGTTAATTGAAGAATCTTTCATTAATTGAATGGAGAATTGAGATTGAAAAGAGAAAGAAAAAAATCTAAAATGGAAAAAGAATGAATGGCAATTTTTTGAAAATATAATTGTTATTTGAGGGCATTTTAGACTTTTCATTATTAACTTAACGGTGTTAGGGCTAAGTGCCAAAGTCGAAAACTTCAGGAGCTCCACAGACCACTTTTATTTTTTTGGGGAGTTAAGTGAAAATCGGGTATAATATAGGGGAACTAAGTGAAGTTTTCCCTATTCCTAATGTGTTGTAGTAGTATATCTAATGTAATTTGATCTACAACATTATGTGTATAACCACTTATAGTAGAACTATAGATTAGAACGAATTGCATTCAATAAGTCCATGATTAGTTAAGCTTCTTCAGAGGCGATCAGTATGAGACCAACTCCTTGTGATCATGCTCTACTGATCATGGCAAAGTGCGTGCCTGAGTTATATCATAGATATCCTCAGGTCAATGATATAAGATACTCACATATCGTAGCTTGTCATTATATCCTTAGACTAAAAAGTCTTTGTGTGCACTGTGTAACAAATACCTGAGTTTGACCTAGTCTAACGTTACCTATAAAAGGGTAGCTATAACGGCTTTGATTGGCTTGGATATTAATTGCATTTGTGAACTCAAAAGGCGTCTGAGGGATTTATCACTCATACTCTAGTATGAGAAAGATATCCGTTTAGGCCGCTTGATGAGTATGACTGAAGGAATAGCACTGCCGTGCAGGTGATACCTTAGTATCAGTTTTTAGTCATCTTAGATATCAAGAAATAGTGACTGATAAATTAGGGTGACGATTCTATGCCTATTGATCAATCTGGATATCGGTTTGATAAAAGGATAGTGACATGTACGATAACAGGTTAAGTCGAATAATCCATAATCACGAACGTTGTGTAATTATAATGTCTTGCTAGAGACCACTTATGATGGAAAGGGTAAAATAGTAATTTTACCAGTCTGCCAACAGGTCGTGAGCCTAGAGGGTCACTATGTGACAAATAAGCATGGATGGAAATTGGGAGAATCCGCTTTTCAGTTTAGTAAAATTGAAAACAATTCGGTTGATTTCTGGCCTAAGTTTTTTAACCAGACGGTTGAAGAAATCGAGTTGAGGAAATTGGACCGGTTTAGCTAAACCATAATTAGAACTCTATTATATGAGTTTTAATTTGGATTTGGTTAAATGGGCTTGAAGCCCATTTAGGGTTTTAATTCATGAATGGGGCAAGAAGTCAATTATGAGTTTAAATAGGTAAGTTGTGTAATTATTTATTTAAAATTCAAAATCAGATTTATTGTGATAAATTGTGATAATTACACAATATTTTATATCCTATTTTGGCTCATAATATTCGGCACTCTCTCCCTAATTCCCCCCTCATTGCCGACCCTCTCTATCAATTCCTCCATAGCCATCTTTGTCTTATTCTTCTCATAATTCATTAGCAAGTGTGTGAGAGATTGTTGTGCTTGTGTGGACTTAATAGAGAAATACTCCTCTTGTGTTTTAATCGATTGAAAGGTAAATTATCAGTTTTGAAAAGTTTAATTGCATGCTGAATTTCTCATTAAGATCATAGGTTTTATTCAATTCCCATGGTTCAATTTCGTACCGCTGCATGAAATTATTGTTTGGAACCCATGGGAATCCCTTTCAAGCTATACTTGAGGAAGCCCCCACTGCTGAAGAAGAAGTTGCTACCTCCTCCTGAAAACAGACCAGTTACTTAACTTGTTCCTTCAAAACTCATTTATTTTTAAATCCCCAGGGACTGTCTGGGTTACTTTTTGTGAATAATGTTTTTGCTCCTTGGTAGAGCTGGATATTTGCCTTGTGTTTAGAAGCTGGATATTTTTTTTTGCTTTATTTTCTCTGTGCTTACACTTTGCTAATTCTGAGGTAATAAGGGGGAGATGATTTGGACGTACATGGTCAACCTATGGACATCAAATAATTGTGATCTGTAACAGTGTTTGGTATGGTCTATAGCATGTGTAACAACATGTTAGAGACTTGTGTCATCTGTCACCTTTAACGTGTGTAACAACATGTTAAAATAGTGTTGTCTGATACATGTGTAACAACATGTTCAACTTATTTTGTGACTTAAGGAACGACATGATTAGAGCATGTGTAACAAACATGTTACAACTTGTCGGTACTTCATTTATTGGAACATGCGTCACAAACATGTTGCAACATGATGAACACTCCTTACTACAAAGTGACAGAAGACGAAGACTTGCACTATGAACCTTGCTGATAAAGGACGAGAAGACTCAACAAGAAGACGCGATCTGCTACAGTACACAAAAGTCAAACATGAAGAATGACAACGATAGATGAAGAGCATCCTAAACTAGAGATAAAACTCGACAAGAGATTGCTAAGAACGGAAGACGTATAATCAAGATGTGCTTGCCTAAAAAATTGCCAAAGGGGGAGATTGTTGCTACGTTCAGTATTGGCAGATTTTTTAAGCACAAGATAAGATGTCAGTCAACATATCGCAACATATGTAGTATGACATTATCTGCGCAGAATTAATCAAGTACCGCATCATTCCTGTTTAGACAAAGAACACCAGCGCGCGTGAGTCTTAGGCAATGACTAAATAAGGCAAATCCAAATTAAAACCCATTTAATTGAGTTCTAATTATGGTTTAGCTAAACAGGTCTAATTTCCCTAACTCGATTTCTTCAACCGTCTGGTTAATAAACCTGGGCCAGAAATCAACCAATTTGTCACGTATTTGACTAAACTGAAAAGTGGATTCTTCCAATTTCCATCCATGCTTATTTGTCACGTATTGTACTTAAAGCGTGTGACCCTCTAGGCTCACGACTCGTAGGCAGACTGGTAAAATTACTATTTTATCCCTTCCATCATAAGTGGTCTCTAGCAAGACATTATGATTACCCAACGTTCGTAATTATCGATTATTCGACTTAACATGTTATCGTACATGTCAATGTCCTTTTATCAATCACTGTTTCTTGATATCTTAGATGACTAAAAACGGATACTAAGGTATCACCTGCACGGTCGTGCTATTCCTTCAGTCATAGTCATCAAGTGGCCTAAACGGATATATTTCTCATTCCAAAGTATGAGTGATAAATCCCTCAGACGTCTTTCGAGTTCACTAATGCAATTAATAACCAAATCAATCACAACGGTTATGTCTGAAAGAGATCACCACGGGTTCCAAACAATGAATATCATGCAGCGGACTTTATGTAACCGTGGTGATCGTAAAAAGCTTGATCTTAATGCCATTTGAACATGTTATAAACATAATTAAAGATCTGATATTTACCTCTTGTAATCGACAAGAACACGAGTGTAGTGTTCTCTCTATCAAGTCCACACAAGCACACAACCGAAATGGTTTTTCACTCAATCTTTTGCTAGAAATTTTGAGAGAAAACAAGAGCAACAATGGAGGAAGAGAGGGACAGAATTTTCAGCCATTAGAGGGAGAGAATGAGGGGGGAAGTTGCTGAAAAAATCAAGGATAAAATGAATAGATATTATGTGATTTTAATTGAAATTAAATTGAATTTCAAAATTAAAATTGCATTATCTATCCCTTTATTCTTTCTTATTTGCATTTGTTCCCTCTCTTATCTTAAACCCCTAAATGGGCTTTAAGCCCGTTTAACTAAAACCCAAATTAAACCCATTAACTTGAGTTCTAATTTCGGTTTAGTCAAAACGGCTCAATTTCCTCGAATTGATTTCTTCAACCGTCTGGTTAAACCCTTAGGCCAGAAAACTACCGAATTGTTCTCAATTCTCATCCATAATTGTTGTCATGTATCGTGCTTAATGCGTGTGACCCTCTAGGCTCACGAATAATTGGCAGACTGGTAAAATTACTATTTTACCCTTTCCATCATAAGTGGCCTCTAGCAAGACATTATGATTATCCAATATTCGTGATTATCGATTATTCGACTTAACCTGTTATCGTACATGTCACTGTCCTTTTATCAAACCGATATCCAGATTGATCAATAGGCATAGAATGGTCATCCTAATTTATCAATCACTGTTTCTTGATATCTAAGATGACTGAAAACTGATACTAAGGTATCACCTGCATGGCCATGCTCTTTCTTCAGTCATACTCATCAAGTGGCCTAAACAGATATCTTTCTCATACCGAAGTATAAGTGATAAATCCCTCAGACGCCTTTCGAGTTCACTAGTGCAATAAACGCCAAAGCCAATCGAAGCCGTTGTAGTTACCCTTTTACAGATAACGTTAGACTAGGTCAAACTTAGGTATTTGTTACATAGTGTACACAAAGACTCCTTGGTCTTAGGATATAATGACAAGTAACGATATGTGAGTATCTCATGACTGGATCTATGCAGCATACTCACAATCGGGTTGTCCGATATCATCGACCTGATGATATCTGTGATATAACTCCGGCACATACTTTGCCAAGATCAGTAGAGCGTGATCACAAGGAGTTAGTCTCAAACTGATCGCTTCAGAAAGAAGCTTAGCTGATCAGGGACTCATCAAATGTAATTCTTTCTGATCTATAGATCTACTATTAGTGGTTACACACATAATGACATAGATCAAATTACATTCAATATATTACTACAACACATTAGTACTATATGCCGATTTATTTATTCGGAAAGATAATAAAACATTACATCTGTAGATCACTTTTATATTGGACTGGGGCATAACTCTAACAATGTCTACCCTTTTACAAGTAATGTTAGACTAGTTCAAACTTAGAGATTCATTACACAGTGCACACAAAGACTCTTTGGTCTTGTGATATAATGATAAGCTACGATCTGTGAGTATCTCATGACAGTATCTATGTTGCATACTCTTAATCAGGTTGTCCGATATCATCGACCTGATGATATCTTTGATATAACTCCGACACATACTTTGCCATGATCAGTAGAGCTTGATCACAAGGAGTTGGTCTCATACTGATCGCTTCATAAAGAAGCTTAGCTGATATGTTCCTGAAGAAATTTCATATTCGTGACATGGGGACTAACAGGCTTCAACCTTAAGCTTGCAGGAGTTAAGTTCTCTGAAAGTATCATATCTTTGAATAGTTCCTAAACTGCTTCTGCCACTCTACTATCCTGCTGCCCTCCATAATGCATGACACGTCGATTTGGTTACTAAGTAACTTTGATAAGTATCTTTAGTACCCTAGCGGCGTTCAGAGGTGGCTAAGCAGGAGGTTCCTTGGTAAGGATATACTACTTGCGTTCATGCTTGAGTACAAGCCTCATGTTTTTATTCCAATCTGAGTAATTCACGCCCTTGAGTCTGTCCTCAATCTGTACTCTCAGTGCGCTATTACTCCTTTGTGTTGTGTTTTCGTTTTAGTTCTACATGGTAAAATTAATTAAAATTCAAGTTAGAGATTTAATTATAAAATACTTGTCTGATTCCAACATTAGAATCTGAACCAGTGTCCTATCATACCCTCAATTGAAGTGAACGGAGGCTCACTGCTCCAATTGAAAGGATCAAGGTAGGAATACCTCCATTTACAAAACCATGTAATTCTTAGCTAGGGTATGTACTAAGAGTACACGTCATACACTATACTGATACCCTAGGTCAGCCCTAGCTGACAATTGTAGAGAAGTCTACCAAGCTTGAACTATGAACAGAACTAATGTGGCTACTACGCGGAGGCGCACGCACCCACATAAAACTGCCCATCTCATCCAGACTTCTCCTCTAAGAATGTTACGCGGAGGCGTATCGACATCCATATGTTTAAAGCCCTTTTGAGTGCTCAAACTTGGATGGTATCACGCTTGACTTGTAGTTACTTGCGTTTAAGTGAATTATAACAGTCTGATTGTATATCGATACAATCTTAATCTGGAATCATCAATTGCAAATCCATGCAAATATGATCCCTTATCGGGTTACATGCAAGTCTGATTAAACACCGGTTTTTAATCTTTGCATGTGGGGGATAGCTAATCATACATAAACTTGTAAATTAAAACTATCATACATTCATAGATAGACAACATACAAATGTAACGGTAAATTATTCATAACTAAGCCCATCTTAAGTTCCTAAGAATCTAGCAAAACTGATCCTAAAGACTTGGTCTTCAAGGTCCAGACTTGCTCCATTCTTGATGACTCCCACTAGCTTCGAGCCTCCTCCAAACTTCGAGTCTTCCTCTTGATTTGTATTTTGTGTCGGTCTTCGTGATTACAAATTTAAATTAAATAAATAAATTACAAATCACGACACGCAGGCCGTATTTACTACAACCTAAAACTTAGCAACACCCAGGTTGCAAAACTGAAATTAAAATATACAAGTCTAGAGGGCTTAGCTATACATCATGTTATCAAAGATCATGTGATCAGTCAGCATGCTTATCAAACAACAATATTTTCCAAATTTTATCTTTCTTAAGTGTGGAAAAATTCCGGTTTATCGAAACCGGACAATTTAATTCATTAATTGAATTTTGAACCGGTTCACGCTGGTTTATCGAAACCGAACAAAATCTGAAAAATAAAATTTTAGGGCTTTAAATATTCTCGCGAACCGGCTGGTTTAGCTCGAATCTGGTCGAGCCGAACCGGCCCAACAAAGGTCGCCCGCGGAGGCAACCATGGTCGCCCGCGAGGGTAGACCTTGGTCACCCGCGGCAGCGACCATGGAGGCCCGCGATGGCTGCCATGGTCGCCCGTAGGCAACCTGATCGGCCCTTGGTGCCGACCATGGTCAGCCCTTGGGCATTCCATGGTCCACCAAGGGTCTCAACCATAGTTAGCCATGGCTCGGCCAAATTTTTCCAATTTTTCAAAAACAATTAAATCTGAATTTTTTTTTTCAACTTCATGCATTTTCATATGATGAACACAAGAACATAAAATAAAAAAAATCAGATTATGCACAAGGAGTTAAACTTAAAACAACCATGCTCTGATACCACTGAAAGGGATTGCCATGGGTTCCAGACAATAATTTCATGGAGCGGTATGAATTGAACCATGGGAATCGAAGAAAAAACTAATGATCTTAATGAGAAATTCAGATGCATTCAAAATTTTCAAAACTGAAAATTTACCTTTAATCGATTGAAAACACATGAGTAGTGTTTCTCTATCAAGTCCACACAAGCACAATAACCTTGATCGGTTTTCTCTCACTCTCTTGCTAATGAAAATTTAGAAGAAGAAGACAAAGTTGCAATGGTGGAATGGAGAGGGAGGGCCGGCAATGTGAGAGGGAATTGGGAGAGTGATTGCCAAAAATATGAGCCAAATAGGGTAACAAAATATTGTGTAATTATCATAAAATTCTGATTTTAAAATACAAATAAATAATTACACAACTTACCCATTTAATCTCATAATCACACTCTTGCCCCATTCATGAATTAAAACCCTAAATAGGCTTCAAGCCCATTTAACCAAATTAAAATTAAAACCCATTTAATTGAGTTCTAATTATGGTTTACTTAAACCGGTCCAATTTCCCTAACTCGATTTCTTCAACCATCTAGTTAATAAACCTAGGCCAGAAATCAAGCAAATCGTTTTCAATTTGACTTAACTGAAAAGCGGGTTCTCCCAATTTCCATCCATGCTTATTTGTCACGTATTGTACTTAAAGCGTGTGACCAGATTGATCAGATTACCCCTTCCATCATAAGTGATCTTAGGATATAATGACAAGCTACGATCTGTGAGTATCTCATAACAGTATCTATGTTGCATACTCACAATCAGGTTGCCCGATATCATCGACCTGATGATATCTATGATATAACTCTTGCACATATTTTGCCATGATCTATAGAGCGTGATCACAAGGAGTTGGTCTCATACCGATCGCTTCATAAAGAAGCTTAGTTGATCAGGGACTCATCAAATGTAATTCTTTCTGATCTACACTTCTACTATTAGTGGTTACACACATAATGACATAGATCAAATTACATTCGATATATTACTATAATACATTAGTAATATATGCCGATTTATATATTCGGAAAGATGATAAAACATTACATATGTAGATCACTTTTATATTGGACTTGGGCATAACTTTAATAAAGTCTATCCGCCGACGTCGGCATAAGCCTATAGGACCACACACATAGGATATGGATTATGAGAGACAAGGAAAGGTCGGCAATACTCGAGAGAGAGGCATGGACAAAACTGGACGTTTTAGGCCATGGATATGTGTAATTAAATGTGACACGCAAATCGAGAAAGACTAAATCTTTCGTCGATGCCGCGTCGAATTTTGTACGATAAGTTCGGGGATAAGTTGGACGCGGCACGGGACCTCATGGTCAAAGCATTGGGCTTCGTGCCACGAGGCTCTAGTGGCCGGCCCAACCAAGGCCAAAGCATTGGGCTTCGTTGAAGTTCTACGATCGAGTTTATCCCTTGCGCCTCTGTGGAAAGCTCTCTTTCTGGATAGATCTTGCGTTGGTATACATACTGCCACATACTGCCACTTAACCGCATTGTCTATAGAGTGGAAGGGCAAATTGTCCGTAGGAGCTTTCGGAACATTCTTGGGGAGTTTCTGCCCTCCCATTCCCTTTTTGACCCGTGGTAGCACAATCTGGGTGTCTTCTTCTTCAGATTCCTCTTCTTCATGAACAGATGTTGCTACAGAAGTTAGTGACTTCTTCATAGACTTCTTCGGCTGTTTAGAAGCAGATGCTCCTCCTTTCTCTGTGGCTTTCCTCTTTGGGTCAATCTCCTCGGTAGTTGAGGTTCTTCTTCTTCATCAACCAACCTTCTTGTTGGTAGCTTCCTTCTCTCAGCCCTTTTGGGCACAGCTTCTTCTTTTTCCATGGTCTCAGTGTCGACTGTGTCTTTGATATTAACAAGTTCCTCTATAGGTCGAGTGACTTCTGGAATAACTTCCGGATTTTCATTAAGCCCTGAATCACTGTCCGGGGCGACATGGGAACTTCCTTCTTTCTGCAAGTCCTCATTTAGAGGAGATTTCTCTGGTGCTGGTGTCTACTTAGAAGGGCTGGATTGGTCCTTGGTGCCAGTGCCTTGACTTTCAGGAACAAGGGTTTCTAGACCCTCTACAGGCAGGCTTACTTCTACTATGTTTTTTTCAGAGAGGATAGCAGATTTACCTTGTGTTGGAGTCGGAGTAGAGTGAGAAGCTTCCTCTTCTTTGTTCGCAGATTCCCCTTTTTGAATTTTTAACCAAATAATTCCACCTGGGCTTCTGATAATGAGATTTGGGCCCAGCTAGATTTTGTGGACCCTGCCTGGTCCAGATAGAGAGAGAGCAAAAATTCACCAAAAGCTCTCCTTCTTCTTTCTTGACATCTAGTTACTCCAGACAGCAAAGTCCAAGGGATGACCTTAAACTTTCAAACCTGTTAGCATCTAATGCTTTATTAAAGATGTCAGCGACTTGTTTCTCAGTGGGTAAATACTCGAGCTTTATCTTCTTGTCTTCTATAAGCTCTCGAATAAAGTGGTGCCTGATGTCAATATGCTTTGTCTTGCTATGTTGCACTGGGTTCTTCGAGATGTTGATTGCACTGATGTTGTCACAGAACAAAGTCATGACTTCTTGCTTGACTCCATACTCTGCCAACATTTGTTTCATCCAAAGAAGCTGAGTAAGTACAGCTACTTCCGGCTGCAATATATTCGGACTCAGCAGTAGATAAAGCAATACAATTTTGCTTTTTGCTTAACCACGATACAAGATTGCTCCCCAGGTAGAAACAACCTCCAGAGGTGCTTCTTCGATCTGGTGTGCTTCCCGCCCATTCAGCATCACAATATCCAACTAGAGTAGGAGAGGTATCAAAGGAATATAGTAAACCCAATTCAGAGGTTCCCGAGATGTACCTTATGATCCTCTTTGCATGAGCCAAGTGACTGACTTTTGGATTGGCTTGATATCGAGCACAAACTCCCACAGAGTAGGCGATGTCGGGTCGACTTGCTGTTAGATAGAGGAGACTTCCTATTATGCTTCGATAGAGGCTTTGATCAACTAATTCTCCCATCTCGTCCTTTGTGCATTTGTCATGTGTGGCAATGGGAGTTCTCTTATGTGAGGCCTTTTCTAACCCGAACTTCTTGACAATGTTCTTTGCGTATTTGCTTTGGGAGATAAATATTCCATCTGATATTTGCGCTATCTGGAAGCCTAGGAAGTATGTGAGATCACCGACCATACTCATTTCAAATTCAGACTGCATATGTTGGACGAAACGTTCCACCATCTTGTCTGACTTCCCTCCAAATACAATGTCGTCGACATATATTTGAGCAATCATGATGTCCCTTCCTTCCTTTTTCACAAAGAGAGTTTTGTCTACTCCCCCTCGAATATAGCCATTATGTACAAGGAATTGGGTAAGACGTTCATACCATGCTCGTGGAGCTTTTTTGAGTCCGTAGAGGGCTTTCTTTAGCTTGTAGACATGGTGCGGAGAGTCATGGTCTTCAAATCCCTTTGGTTGAGCCACATAGACTTCTTCGTTGAGGTTTCCATTAAGGAAGGCACTCTTTACATCCATTTGATAGAGTTTGAAATGCAGATGACATGCGATGCCGAGAAGAAGTCGTATGGCTTCCAGTCTGGCTACCGGAGCAAAAGTTTCTTCAAAGTCGACTCCTTCGACTTGTGTGTATCCTTGAGCCATCAGTCTCACTTTGTTTCGAGTGATCTTTCCTTGCTCGTCAGACTTGTTTTTGAATATCCACTTTGTCCCGATGACATTGACATTCTCAGGCTTGGGTACTAGTTCCCAGACTTCATTCCTTGCAAATTGAACCAATTCTTCTTGCATGGCGTAGACCCAGTACTCATCATTGATGGCCTCTTGTATATTCTTTGGCTCAATTTTGGAAATGATGCAAACGTTACCTATCATCTCGTTGTAGTCAAGAGATGCCTTTTGTCGAGTCCGCACTCCCTCATTAATGTCTCCAATCACATCCTGGGGTGGATGATCCTTCTGAATTCTTCTTGACGGAGCTCTTTGCCTTATAGGAGATGCCTCTTTATCTGGGATGATTGGGCTTTCGTCTTCAGACTTTTTGTTGCACTCATCGTCTTTGACTTCTGGTCTGACTTCTCCTCTGACTTCTGGTCTGACTTCTCCTGAGAGATTTAGGACTTCTTCGTCCTCGTCACTGGGTTGCTCGTTACAGTCATCGATCACGACATTGATGGATTCCATGATAGTCCAGGTGCGTTTGTTGAATACACGAATAGCCCGGCTATTTCTGGAGTACCCGAGGAAGATGCCTTCGTCGCTCTTAGGATCAAGTTTGCGTCGAGGTTCCCTATCTGCAAGTATGTAGCAGATCGATCCAAAGACATGGAAATATTTGACATTCGGCTTTCTCCCCCTCCATATTTCATAAAGAGTAAGCGACGTTCCAGGGCGGAGGGTCACTCTATTATGAATATGGCATGCCGTATTCAAAGCTTCAGCCCAGAAGTGCTGCGGGATGTCTTTGGCTAACATCATGACTCTTGCCGTTTCTTGAAGAATGCGATTTTTCCTTTCAACGATCCCGTTTTGCTGAGGAGTGATGGGAGCAGAAAATTCATGTGCTATTCCTTCAGTATCACAGAAATTTGCGAAGCTGATGTTCTCAAACTCCTTTCCATGATCATTCCGAAGTCGGACGACTTTTCCAATGACTTCTCCATTTTCTCGTTGAACTCTCCGACATAGGGCTTCAAAGACTGAGAAGGTGTCTGACTTTTCTCGAATAAAGTCTACCCAGGTGTACCTCGAGAAGTCGTCTACACATACAAATATGTACTTCTTCCCTCCTAGACTTTCTACTTGCATTGGTCCCATAAGGTCAACATGAAGAAGTTCTAGGACACAAGAAGTAGTAAGATGTTGTACCTTCTTGTGTGACGTCTTGACTTGTTTCCCAATCTGGCATTCTCCACTGATTTTTCCTTCAATGATCTTGAGGTTGGGAACTCCAATGATTGCCTCTTCAGAGAGAATCTTTTGCATGCTCCTCAAATTAATGTGACCAAGATTTTGATGCCATAGCTTTGTCTCTTGAGCTTTGGACAATAGGCACTTGGTTGGCAAAGTTGTGGCTGTTGGGGACCATAGATAACAATTATCAAGGGACCTGTGGCCTGTCATGACTTCCTTCTGCTGTTCGTTTTTGACCGAGCACTTGTCACGAGTGAAGTGGACATCCAAATTTAAATCGCATATTTGGCTTATGCTGATGAGATTTGCTGTGAGGCCTTCTACTAGTAGAGCTTCTTTCAGACATGGAAAGTTGGGAAGGTTGAGTTTTCCTTTCCCTAGCACTCTAGCTTTTACTCCATCTCCAAAAGTGACGAAGCTATTTGTGCAAGGTATTAAAGTGACCAAGAAAGAGCTATTACCCGTCATATGTCGAGAGGATCCACTATCAAAGTACCAATCGTTGCTGGTTGAAGCCTTTAGAGCGGTGTAAGCGATGTTAGCTCGATAGTTTACCTCCTTGACTCGCCATTCCTTCCGTGGTTGGCTTTTCTTGATGATGGTCCTTTTCTTGACCAAGCTCTTCCCATATAGCTGATAGCAGAAGGGTCGAATATGTCCTCTTCGTCCACAGTGGTGACATACCCAGTTATGTCTTTTGATCTGCGTCCTTGAAGCGACCAAGGTAAGAGGCTGTTTGGTTGCTTGGTCAGCCGTGAAGTTAGGAGAATTCTGACGTGACTTCTGGGAGACAGCCTTCTGAGGGACAAAGACGGTATGCGATGATAAGGCTTCTTTTGAATATCCAAGACCTTCCATATTTCTAGATGGTTTCCCGATCGAAAGTATTTGGTCCAGAGTGTCAGTGCTTGGATTCATCATCTTTACAGACTTGGTGACCTGCTCTAACTCGCCTTTTAGTCGAGCAACTTCCTTTTTGAGATCAACAGTCGTCTCGAGAAGTCTTGACTTGTCTTCATTAAGAGTAAGAATGAGAGCATTTTGTTTTTCGATTACCTAAGAGTCTTCAAGCCACTTGACATACCATTCGTTGTATGCATTGTTGAGAGTCTCATCGGATAGCTCATCATCAGAGTCATCCTTCTTTGAATTCTCGGAAGGTTGCTCTATTGTGGAGGAAGTAAAAGCAACATAGTTACTTGTATGCTCAACGTCACTGTCTTCCTCATCTTCATCGTCAGTTAGAGAGACATTGAATCCCTTCTTTTGTTTCTTTAAGAAGTTAGGACATTCTTTTTGCATGTGTCCATACCCTTCACATTCAAAGCACTGGACTCCTTTTCCTTATCGATTTCCTCGTCTTCCATCGCTATTTGAGTTTTCGAGCTTCTGGAACTTGAGTTGCGGCTTGTCTCTGACTTCTCGGGTGACATTCCTTCCTGTCATCTGGCTAAATCTTTTCATGACTTTATTGTAGTTTTTGGCCAGCATAGCGATAGTTTCCTCAATGTCACTATCTGAATCAGAGTGCGTCAAGTTCTTCTGCTTTTGGGTAGAACTCTTGAAGGCCACACCTTTATGCTTCTTCTCGATAAGAGGTAAAGAGAGCTCGAAGGTCATTAAAGATCCCATGAGTTCATCAAACTTCAGTGTCTTCAAGTCATGGACTTCTTCTATGGCAGTAATCTTCATCTTGAATCTGGGACTTAAGGCTCTCAGCGTTTTTCTGACCAAATTTTCATCGGTCATAGGCTTGCCAAGTGAATATTATTCATTGGCCAGATCCTTGATGCCCACATTAAACTCCGCAATAGTTTCGTCTTCATTCATGGTCAAGGCCTCAAAGTTAGTCGTGAGGTACTGTAACTTCTGCTCTTTGACTTTGGAAGTACCCTCATAAGCAACCGCAAGAGTATCCCAGGCAATTTTGGCACTTGTGCATGTGTTGATGAGTCGAAACACATTCTTGTCTACTCAATTAAAGATAGCATTGAGTGCACGAGAATTACCTAGGGCGGCTTCATCTTCTTCCACGCTCCACTCCTTTTCTGGTTTGATGCTCGTTTGATTTCCATGAGCATCAGCATAGTAAGGTTCCTCCCATCCATTGATAACAGACTTCCAGGTTTTGCTGTCGAGGGACTTCAAGAAGGCACACATCCGAGCTTTCCAATTCCATGAAATTCTGAATCCTAGCCGAGTGAAGAAGTCGAACACAAAGTCGTAACTTGTGTATCGACTACTTGCCTAAGGACGTAAACCGTCAGTAAAACAGTAAACAGATAATAACGACACCAAAGATGATTACCCAGTTCGGTGACTCCGCACCTACGTCTGGGGGCACTTTACCAGTGGAAAGGTTTTCACTATTAGGTAGTCAATAGTACAACTTCAAGCATCAACTAGCTATCACACAAGCTATTGTCCTCAGCTACTATAGATCTCACCGTGAACAACCTCGACCAAGAGCCTCTCCCCCTGTCTTTGAGATTCCCTGAATTCCACCCTTCGAGCAAGCCTATGCTCGGTGTCGTTGTCTTCTTGGACGGAGTTGTGAATCTTCAATCACAAACAAAAACCCTAACCGATCCAAACACTTAGTCTCCGCGACTTGATGTTTGATCGGAGCAAAGACCCGTTCTATCGAATCTTAATCAGCCTCTCAACACGCCGATGGTACACGGTTAAGAGCTCTGAGAAATCTTGCAATTTAGAACAAGAACGGATGATCTGCTAATGGGAAGCCAAGGGCTTTTTATAGCAGTTCACATTCCTAATACTTCTCGGATCAGGAACAGGAAAGTCTGGCAAGTTGTTGCCGCCTTCCATGACAGTTGGAAGTCGTCTTGCCTGTTCTGACTTCCTGAATAAATCAGGCAAGTAGAGTTGCCGCCTATTGCTGACGTGTAACTGCCAGCTGGAAGTCGCCTGACTTGTCGACGTCACTCTCTTGCGGTCCAAGTCTTCGTGGCGTCTTTCTTCTTTTGCTCCAAGCTTCGTTGGAATAGGAAAGCTTCAGACTTTCCTAATCTTCGGCTCGTAACAAGTCGCTCCACATGTCATGTAACATGTTGCACGACTTCTTATATTTGCGCTAAAAAATTATGCCAACAATTAAACGTAGCAACACTTTGGATCGACAAAACCCACATGATGTGTGATCTACACACCCTTTTGTATGTTCCCATTAAGGAAAGTGATTTTGACATCTATCTGCCATATCGAATAGTCATGGTATGCAGCTATGGCTAGAATAATCCGGATTGATCTAACCATTGCTACTGGTGAAAAGGTTTCATCATAATCCAGACCTTCAATCTGACGATAACCTTTTCCAACCAATCTACCCTTATAGGTCTGAGGATTTCCATCCATGTCGGTCTTGATCCTATAGACCCACTCAGAACCAATGTGTTTTATCTCAGGGGTTTGATCAATCAAATACATTTGGTTATCTCACATGTATTTCCTCACCTCTTTCTTGGCTTCCTGTCATTTATCGGAGTCAGTACTGGCCAAAACTTGTTGAAAGGTTGTTGGATCTTCCTGATCCACAACTATCAAGTCATTTCCTTCAGTGGCTAGAAAACCATATCTAACAGGAACATGACGAGATCTTTAAGACCTCCTTGGACCATCTGGAATTTTTGTAGGGATTGATTCTTCATCTACGACTATCTGAGACTCCTGTACTTCTACATCTTGCATAGCAGGCTCCTAAATTGCTTCAGGCTGTTCCGTACCCTCTCGAATTTCTTCGAGATGCACGGGACTTCCACTAGATGCTTTGGAAATAAATTATTTCTCCAAAATATCCCTCCTCGAGCAAAAAAGACTTTGTCCTCTCTAGGTTTGTAGAAGTTGTATCTCTTAGTTTCTTAAGGATACCTTATGAAGCCACACTTATTCGATTTGGATGCAAGCAACCCTGTAACCCAAATCATTAGGAAAAACATATTAGGATGTTTCCCACACCTTATATAACTATGGTCCATTTTTTATTTGGCTACTACGCGAAGGCGCACACATCCAAATAGAACTGAACATCTTATCTGACTCGCATCCCAATGAATACTACGCGAAGGCGAACGTATCCAAATGAGTGTCATGTGGTGTACCTTCCGTGACTCTGGGCCAGCTCTTATTTGGCTACTACGCAGAGGCGCGCGCATCCAAGTAAAACTGACCACCTCATTCAGCTCGCATCCTAATGAATACTACGCGGAGGCGCACACATCCATTGTAATGGGAGTCAGAATGACTGTCACAAGGTGTACTTTTGTTGTCTTCGTTGGAGCCCGATTCAAAATGAATGCGTCTGTTTCCAGGGTCAAGCAATTACCACCTCAATCATAATGAAGTATTTTGATACTTTACCCAGCCTGGTTCAGTACTTCATTCTTAAAGTCTTTGAACCCTCTTCGGGCCTTAGTACTCATAGGTCCACATACGTTGGAATGCATTAGACCTAACAAGTCACTCGCCCTTTCACCTAAATCCGTGAAAGGTACCTTTATCATTTTGTCCATTAGACAATACTTTCATCTTTCAAGCTGAGTGAACTCAAACAGACTTGAAAGTCCACACTTGTGAAGTGTTCAAATGCGCTTCTCACTTATGTGCCCTAAACGACAATGCTGATAATATTCTGGTTTAAATCATCATTTTTAAACTTTTTCTTATTTACGTTATGGAGATTAAGCTCAACAACGTATATACCTGACCTTGAAGACATGGATGTCCCATTCTTCTTCACATGATCTTTGTATTGCCTGCAATCCCTCTTCCAGTGTGCTGGCTCATTACAGTGATAGCAGACCTCCGCCACTTTTTCCTTAGCCTTCACAGCAGCTTTGGGAGCTGCTTGAACCTTTGAACCCTTAGGGTGTCTAATCAGCCCTGGAAGATGCTTAGGGGGCTTACCCTTACCCTTCTCAGCTTTCTTGAAGCTGACCTTCTTGTTGACTATAAGGACCTCCCTAGTCTTGCCCTTGAGGTTCTTTTCAGCAGTCACAAGCATCCCATGAAGCTCCGTCAAGGACTTGTCCATGTCATGCATATTGTAATTCACTACGAAATCACTATATGTATCTTGAAGTGACCGCAACATAAAATCCGCAGCCATTTCCTTGTGAACATCAAAACCGAGTCTGGTTAGGTGTTCCTGAAGACATTTCATCTTCAAGACATGGGGACTAACAGGGCTCCAGCCTTAAGCTTGCAGGAGATAAGTTCTATGAAAGTATCATATTTTTCGACACGAGCTTTCTCCTTGAACATTTCCTTTATCTCTGCCTTCCAGGTGCGAGGGTCATCAGAAATGTTCATGAACTGCTTCTGTAACTCTGGCACCATACTGCCCATCATAATGCATGACACGTCGATTTGCTCACTAAGAAACTTTTGATTAGTATCCTTAGTACCCTAGCGGCGTTCAGCGGTGGCTCAGCAGGTGGTTCCTAGGTAAGGATATACTACTTGTGTTCATGCTTGAGTACAAGCCTCAAGTTTCTATCCCAGTCTAAGTAATTCACGCCCTTGAGCATGTCCTTCTCAATCAGGACTCTTAATGCGCTATTACTTCCTTAATCAATCACTGTTTCTCGATATCTGAGATGACTGAAACCTGATACGAAGTATCTCCCACATGGCCATGCAATATCTTTCAGTCATACTCATCAAGTGGCCTAAACAGATACCATTCCCACACCGGAGTATGAGGGATAAATCCCTTAGCCGTCTTTCGAGTTCACTCATGTAACTTATACCTAAGCCGAGAAAGCCCTTATGGATACCCTTTAACAGGCAAAGTTAAACTAGGTCAAACTTATATATATATATATATATTACACTGTGATCACAAAGACTCCTCGGTCTAAGGATACAATGACAAACTACGATATGTGAGTATGCTCATGACAGCATGTATGCTACATACTCACCATCCAATATCATCTCCCTAATGATATCTATGATCTAACTCCGGCACTAACTTGCCATGATCAGTAGAGCGTGATCATAAAGAGTTAGCATCATACTTATCGCTTCTTAATGAAGCTTAACTGATCATGGACTCATTGAATGTCATTCTTTCTGATCTACAGTTCTATTAGTAATGATGACACACATAATGATATAGATCAAATTACATCTAATATATTACTACAACACATTAGTAATATAATGCTGTTTTATTTCTTCGAAAGATGACAAATCATTACATACAGATGAACTTATTACACTAGACTAGGGCACAACTCTAACAATTACAACTGTAGATTACTTTTACATTGGACTATGGCACAACTCCAACACTCGGGCCATTCGTGAGGTAAAGTAGCATTTTATTTACCAAAAACTAATAATTCGGGACAAAATAGGAATAAAAATGAGGAGATTTGACTAGGTTGGATACATAGTATCCGACCTCATCACATGGTATAAACAAGTTTGGAATTGTGAGTTGTGTGCGCGGTACGCACACAATAGAAACATGGTATAAACATAATATTAACATGATATAAACAAAGTGTGAAGACGGTATAAATAGAGTGTGAACATGGTGTAAAAGATTGTATTGGCATCCCCCATATGCTATATACATGGTTGAACATGGTATAAACAGACTCCCACGTGTCGCACGCTAGTATAATCTCGCCAAGATGAACAGTCCACAATCTGTTCGAACGTTTCACATTGTAACCTGGTTTGTAACCAAATGCGTTTATATATATATATATATATAGGGATACACTTAGCTACAAACCTATATAGAACGTCCAAACCATGTAGACACGTCGGATCTGAGACGCGCGTTATCTTAGAGTGCGACACGTGGCCGAGTTCAAAATGTTATACAACATTGTACTACATGTTCTACATGACTTCGATTTTGTACATGTCAAACATGTTATAGAACATTGCACTACATGTTCTACATGGTTATACAACATTGTACTCCATGTTATATAGTTTGGATGTTTGGACATTTTTTTTTGTAGTTGATATTTCCTCTATGTATATAAAGAAAATCCTCGCATGTAACTTGCCATCCCCTTTGAAAGAATTCCTACTATTTATATTTTTCTAAATTTTCTAAATTTTTCTATTTCACATTAATTATAATTTTTCAGAATTGCTACAAATATCAATTTTGATTTAGAAATTAATAAATTAAATGATAATAACAAAAAATTAATAATAATAACAAGGATTCTGTTGGGTTAAAATTATTTTACTAAACTAATTTGAATACCTAATGATAATAACAAATAAATTTAATATTAATTAAAATTGATAAATTAAAATGATGATAACTAAGAAATTTAAAATGAATTAGAATTTCGTTGGATTACATATCTTTTCCTAAACTAATTTGAATACATAATAACAAATAAGCTTAATTTTAATTAGAAATTGTTGGGGTATAATTGTTTTCCAAAACTAATTTCAATACATGTTAATCACACATCTCTATTTAAAATATGATTTATTAACTAAATAAAATGATCTCGGTTCTTATATGTCCCGTTCATTAGATTCCGATGAATTTTTTGACGTGTTTGATTATACGATGTAATATGTCGTGTTGATTTTCAGGGGAGAAATGATTGAGCTTCATCTACACAACACTCTTCTTGTCAGGATCAATGACAAGAACCCAAAACTACGTTTTTCTCTTTCACTAACATTTTTCAGCTCTAGTTTTAATTATTTCATTAGATATTATAAATAGTACCGTGCATCGCATGGGGTGCTACACCTAGTAAAGATAATGAATTATTCACTAAAACCCATTGTCATATTTTACAATAAATTAATTACCCCGAATGATAATTCATCATTTAACTATCGTCAAAATAAAAAAAATCATATCAATACAAATTGATTCACGCAATTATTTGGATGTGAAAGTGAGTTAGAACGTTTGGGTGGCAATTACCATTAATTTCTAATTTCATTTAGAAAAGTAATTGAGTTAAAAATAAATTATGATTCTACTGGCGGGAGAAGGAGAAGTCATCGTCGGTCAAGGCCCTTGAAGAGTAGACGTCGGCGTCGCTGGCAAAGGAATTGGAGAAATCGTCCCCGTCGGCATCTCTGTCGTTCAAGTCGGCGATCTTATGGACGGCCTCCCTGAGATCCCAGCGCCTGTCGTCAGTCCACTCGCAGCAGCACATCCCGATCTTGAGCAGCTTGAGCATCTGCCCCTCGCCGTTCCTGGTCCCCTTCATGTCCTTGTCAAACACCTCCCCCGTCCACTCCTCCCTCACCACCGAGTTCACCCACGCCGCCAGGTCCGCCTTCCCCTGCTTCGGCAACTTCCCCGTCAGCACCTCCAGGATCAGTATCCCCAGGCTCCACACGTCCGTCTTCCTCGTCGTCACTCCCCCGCTTGGCGACTTGTACGCCACCATGCACTCCCTCGCGTGCTCCTTGTTCACCACCGGCATCAGCGCGTAGTCCGTAAGCAGAGCCTCGTACTCGCTGCCTAACAGCACGTTGGATGATTTCAGATGACCGTGCGGTAAGGTTAGCTGCGGGAGCTCGACGTACAGATACGACAACCCACTGGCCACTCCTTTGATGATCTTCAGACGGGTTGGCCAGTCCAATCCCGGTTCGCCCGGACAGCGCTTTCCTGATTACCAAGATTTTGAATTCATAACGTCATAGATATAGATACATACATGTGCAGAATACAAGAGTGTTAAATACCATGGAGGTGAGTAGCTAGGCTGGCATTGTGAACAAAGTCAGAGACAAGAAGCTTCTCTTCCTTCCTGTAATAGAAGGCAACAAGAGGAAGCAAATTGGGGTGAGACAAGCTCCCAATCTTGGTCATATACTCGTGGAACTCTTGCCTTCCCACATCGCTCATCTGCCTGAACCTCTTCACCACCACCGCCGCCCCGTTCTCCAAGGACGCCTTGTACGAGGACCCGAAGCTCCCGCTGCCCAATACCTCAGCCGAGGCCCGAAGCAGATCCTGCAGCTCAAATCTTTCCCTGTTATCGCGCACGAATACCAGCTTCCCGTGCTCGCTGTTCTTGTAGGTGTGCGCTTGTGTGAGGGGTATTTGGGCGGGGGTGTGTTTGGGGGTGTCCTTGTTCCGGAGGCAGAAGAATGCGGCCAATATGATGGCTAACAAGAGGGCGAGACCGGCCACCAAGACTAATATTATCACGAGCTTCTTCTTGGAGGACTTGCATGGCCTCAGACGCCCTCCGCATAGATCATTGTTGCCTGTATATATAAATATTCTTCCTCATTTAGCATAACTCTATATATCTCTACGTATGATTCTTCTATTGATATATATGTCGCAAAACATTAATTGACACTAATTTTTAAGACTTACACAACATCATCTTGTAAAATTATCATAGAATATTAATATTCTGCCTTTTTCCATCAATGAATGCTGAAAAATAAGGTATTTGGCCTGTGCGAAGTTTGATGATTAAATGCACAACATACGTTAGTGAGTGTTACCTGCAAGCTCCGAGGGATCCTCGTCAGTAAGGCCACTGGGAACCGGACCCTCCAATTGATTATTGGAGAGATCGAGAAGAGTCCATTTCCGTTTGGCGAAATTGGGTATTTTTCCGGAAAATTGATTCCCCTCCATATCCAGGTCGGTGAGCTTGGGCAGTGTAGCAAGAGATGCAGGGATTTTGCCGAGAAAGGCATTCCTTGCGAGGTAGACTTTCCTCAACAAGGGCATGCCCTTAAAGGCGTCGTCGGGGATCTCCCCGGAGTAGTTGTTGTAGGAGAGGAAAAGCGCCCTGAGCTTGGTGAGCTTGGCGACGTCGGGGAAGGGCCCGTCGAAGGTGTTGTTCATGAAGCTGATGGACCTGAGGGCGGGGAGGGTCGCCAGCGAGTCCACGTCGATGAGGCCTCGGAGCCCCATGGCCTCCAGCCTCAGGCCCTGCACCTGCACCGACCCTTTGGTGCACAGCACGCCCACCCACTGGCTCGTCCCGTTCACATCACACGGCTCCACCTCCGACTCCCAGTTGTTGATGGCCGAGTCGTTGGAGAGGGACTTTTTAAAATTCAGCAGTGCCGAGACATCATCGTCCTCTGCACAAACAGACCATACCAGTAGCGTTAACGTTGTCGCTACAATAATTATATGGAGTGCAGCCATGAGGGAAGGGGTGTGTTTGGGTGGAGGGAATCACTGGGAAAATAAAAGGGAGAGATTAATGGTGTCTATTCTGTTGAGATTCACAATGTTCTTCAAATGATGAGTTGTTTTTCTTCTTGTTCAAAACAATTGAAGCCGGCTTTTCTCTTGTTCCCTTGCTTTTGTAACCAACTGTTGCCTGCTACAAGCTGTCTGCGATTCACCACTAAATCTTTTTAATTCCCGTCTAATCTTTTTTTATAAACTACCAAAGTTCCCAGCCCACTCGCCAAATCCTACCAGAATCAATTATGTACTATCAGAATTCAACATGTTCAATTTATCAAATTTAATTTTAGGGTAAACTACATATAGTTACACCAAACTAAGGTCAAAAAACACATAACTATCCTCATCTTTCAAACTGGACACCTAGCTACACCCAGAAATTGCAAATGGACACTTAACCCATACCGTTAGATTTTCTGTTAAAATTTTAAGTAATAGGACGAAAATGCCCTTGGTCAGACTTTAAATTTTCAAATCATGTCATTTCTGAGTTTTGGTGTGTTTTTTCGATCAAGCTTCTCCACAACCACCGTGTTCCTCGCCGTCCTCGTCTCCGACCGACTTCTCCGATCGTCTCCGACCAAATACGATGGTTGTGGAGAAGTTTGATCGAAAAAACACACCGAAACTCAGAAATGGCATGATTTGAAAATTTAAAGTTTGACCAAGGGCATTTTCGTCTTTTTACTTAAAATTTTAACAGAAAATCTAACGGTAGGGGTTAAGTGTTCATTTTCAATTTTTAGGTGTAGCTAGGTGTCCAGTTTGAAAGATGGGGAAAACTATGTGTCTTTGGGCCTTAGTTGGGTGTAGCTATGTGTAGTTTTCCCTTAATTTTATTATAACCAATTTTATTCACTTAACATCAAAATGCTTTTTTTTTCCTTTTCAAAATCCTAGAAATGGCATTTTTTGTTGGCCAATTTTATTCCAATTGAAGTGTTAATATTGTATTAGCATACAAGTAGTTTATAGGTGAAATTAAATTAATTAGTTTTCAAAATTCAAGGAGTAGCTTTTGGTAAGCCTTTTGCTTATTTATATGTCTTACTCCTTACTATAATATACAAATAAAGAACACAAATATACATGGTGAAACCTTGAAACTAGAACACTAATTTTAATCCATCCTAATTTTAGTAACAAAATTTTTCTAAAACTAATTGTGGAAATTTTCTGGGTGCTTTCATTGTCGTAAAAAAATGTTACTTTTGGTAAAATTTTAGTTATAATTTAACCATCGAACTAAAGATTAAAGTAATTAACTATTTAATGAAATGAATTCTACATGTATTATGTTTCTTAAAGACAAGATAAAAGTTATTCTTGATCGATGCATATTATGCATATTTGAGTGTGAAAATTTGATGAGTCACTGTCACATAAGCTAACATATAATATACACGTGCGACTCTTGTTGGTTAACGTCCCCAATCAGTATCTCATGCTCAGCAATCCAAGACTCATTGTATCTGTAAACTACTCACTATCTCGCTTTCTTGTTTATGCACCATGCATTGGGATTGGTCAACTAAACCTATTCAAGTTTAAAACATTATATTTTCTTAATTTTAATAAGATATTGCTGCAGCGTACGTTGTTAGGAAGAACTCTTTATCAAAATTCGTTAATTCTTGCTAATACCAAAGATGATAGAATTGACGGAAATCTCGATTTTTTTTATTAAACTTCAAAAATTAAATAACAAAAAAAGTATAAGAGTGCTTAAATAGTAAAAACCTAGTCAAACCCAAATTGTAGAAAAGAAAATCCTAAACTTATTGGAAAATAAAACAAATTATTAAAATTGTAAAAGTTGCCCGAAACTTAAAAAACTGCGATTTTGACTCTGTAGATGATATCCGATGGCCAAAATTTGTCGTACCTTATGAATAACCATAAGTTTGACTCAGATCTCCGTTTCTGCCCGAAAACACTAGTTTTTTTGTTCAAATCTGACACTTTCGCGATAACTTCAGGAGTTCCAGCTTCTGCATACTGGCTTCCTCGACCGCACCGCATCAGAAATGTAACGTGGCTAATGTGATCATGAATTCGATCTTGCAACTTATAATGTTGTGCATGTCCCAAAAATTCACTTTCAATTTTATATTGCCAGGCTTAAATAAAATTAAGCAATTTTGGCAATCAATCACCCGTTGTTATCTAATTTCAACATAATTCAAAAAATATATACCTTTTTTGATTCATTTCCAGAACTGGGCAAACCATTGTTTGGTAAGAAAGATAGGTAGCATACTAGATATAGCATTAGTAATGTGTTTGGGAAGTTCTAGAAGAGTTAAAGTTAGGCTGAGCTTATGGCATTGGCATACCTCAATTCTAATTTGAGCTCAGTTCTTTGTTATTTAGGTAGTCGATATGTCGGTTTCAAGCTTTTACCTGAACATCGAATCGAGGTGATCGGACTTGAACCTAAATCCCATTTGGGTGGCCTACGTATACCGTCCCATGAGAATCAAAGCCCACGTAGTTGTAGGGTTTTGGAGCGTTCAAGATCATCGAGATAGCGGAAGCATAAACATTAAGAACTCCAAAAAATGTCCAAGAACATGAACCATTAAATCTTAAGGCAAAATCTACTCCACAAGAATTTACCTTTTAGTTTTAGTTGAATCAAGAAAGAAGATCTAGATGATCTTCTTCTCTAGAGCAAGTCCACACCAAGAGGATGATCCTTTTGATCCTTCACAAAAAGCCTACTAGAACTAATACGTGAAGAACAAGAGAGCAAAGAGAGAGGAGAGTTGGGAGGTGGTCGGCCAAGCAATGAGAGAGTGAGGGAGTGAGTGAATTAATTTGTCATTTGTCTACTTCATCAACTTATAAAGCATGGGCCATTAAAGTAACAAATGATGAAAGCATAGGTTAAAGGCAAGTCACCACCTAATCCCCTTAAATTACTCTCCTCTTAATCAACAACACGAACTAAGCATGGTGTGTTGCCCCCACAAGTGGACCCACCAATGTGGCCGGCCATAAGAGGCTATTGGGCCCTTGTTGGGTCGGCATGGTGACCTCATGGGCCGAGCCCAATGGGCTCGTCCATGCGGTCGCGTGTCGTGTCCAAAAACTACCTAACCCTTTTGCCGTTACTTATCAAACAAAGTCCGACGCGACATCGACAAAAATATTAGTTTTCTTGATTCGTTAATTATTCTCACAAACCGAACCCATGTCCTAAAACCTTCCGTTTTGGCCATGTCTTTCTCCTCAAGAAACGTTAAGGTTTCCTTGTCTTAAGTTATCTATCTTGTATGTGTGTGACCCTCTAAGCTCATGCCACCGTTGGGAGATCGGCGCAAGAGATCTATCTTGCCCGATCCATCATAAGTGGTCTCTAGTAAGACATTATGACTACCCAAGTTGCATGATGATCGATGATTCGATTTAACCTTGTGCGTACAAGTCACTATCCTGTTATCTCTAGACATCCCGATTGATCACAAGGCATAGAGTCGTCATCCTTGTTTAATCAATCATTGTTACTTGATATGTGAGATGGATGAGAACTAATAACCCGTATCACTGGCATGGCCATGCTCTTTCTCTCAGTCACTCTCGATCGAGCGGCCTTAACGTATATCTTTCCCATACCGTAGTACGAGGGATAAATCCCTTAGCCGTCTTTCGTGTCACTCATGCAATCCGTTCCGCCACCCAATCATGCCCGTTATTGCAATCCTGTTACGGAAAACGTTAGGCGCAAGTTAAAGTCGTACGTCGACCGCATAGCAATCACAAAGAATCCTTGGTCTAAGGATATCGTGACAAGCTATCGCATTTGAATATGTTCATGGCTTAATCTATGAAACACTATTCAAAGCGGGTCGTTCGATATCAATCACCTCATGATATCTATGATATGATTCCGGGATCCCACATCCCTATGATAAGCAGAACTACATCATTGAGAACCATCCTCATACTGGTCACTTCGATTGAAGCATATATTGACTAGGGACTCGTTAAATGTGATCCGTACAGATTTATAGTTCTACTACTTTAGTGGTCATATATAAGATCATGCTTAGCACATTACTTCAACACATAAGTAATACAAAGCCGTTTTATTTATTACAAACGATGATAAATATACATAGACATTTATAGACTACTAGCAATTGGACTAGGGCAAAAAATGCTATCAAGTCCCAGTCTATCCCTATTGACCTAACATGTTTATCATGTTTTTCTTGAGGAAGTGCTTTGGTCAAGGGGTCGGCTGTGTTATCATCAGATGCAACGTAGTGGATCTTCACGTACCTCTAGCAACTATGTCGCGGATGATGTGATACTTCCTGAGTACATGCTTGGATCTGTCATATGCCCTGGGTTCCTTAGCTTGCGCAATGGCCCCAGTGTTGTCACAATATAAGTCTACTAGGTTAGATGGGTTTTAAATTACACCTAACCCAGCCATGAAACTCCTGATCCATACAACCTCCTTTGTTGCTTGCGATGCAGCAATATACTCAGCTTCCGTTGTAGAGTCGGTAATGGTGTCCTGCTTCTTGCTTTTCAAGCTGAATGCTCCACCGTTCAACGTAAACACATATCCCAACTGACTCTTAAAGTCATTAGGATCAGTCTGGAAACTAGCGTCGACATATCCTTTGACAACTAGATCATCATCATTTCTTCCCCCGTATACAAGAAAAGCGTCTTTGGTTTTTCTCAAATATTTGAGAATTTCCTTGACTGCAATCCAGTGTTCCTCACCGGGTTTGGATTGATGTCTACTGGTACAACTTAGGGCAAACGAGACATCCGGTCTCGTACATATCATGGCATACATTATGGACCCTATAGCCGAAGCATATGGGATCTCATTCATTCTTTTTAGCTCTTCAGGTGTCTCAGCACACTGATTCTTACTAAGCTTTATGCCATGACGCATGGGCATCATTCCTTTCTTTGAATTATGCATTGAGAATCTTCTCAACACTTTGTCTATATAGGTGCTCTGACTCAAGCCCAAGACCCGCTTGGCACGATCTCTATATATCTTGATCCCCAAGATGTAAGAAGCCTCGCCTAAGTTCTTCATTGCGAAACACTCACCTAACCAAGCCTTTGTTAAGAGCAAGGTAAGGATGTCGTTTCCAATGAGCAATATGTCATCGACATAGAGCACCAAAAAGACTACTTTACTTCCATCTGCCTTTTTATACACGCAAGATTCATCACCGTTCTTGATGAAGCCAAACTGTTTCACAGCTTCATCAAAACGTTGGTTCCAACTCCGAGATGCTTGCTTCAAACCATAAATTGATTTGAGTAACTTGCAAATCTTTCCCTTATTCTTTGGATCCTCAAAACCCTCAGGCTTGGACATATAAACGTCCTCAGCTAACCTCCCATTAAGGAAAGAGGTTTTGGCATCCATTTCCCATATCTCATAATTATGATAAGCTGCTACGGCAAGTAGAATACAAATAGATTTGACCATAGCTACTGGAGAAAAGGTTTCCTCATAGTCAATTCCGTGGACTTGTCTATAACCTTTTGCTACCATTCTTGCTTTATAGGTCTGAGGTTTGCCATCCATGTGTATCTTTATTTTAAAGATCCATTTACACCCAATGACTTTTACGCCAGGGGTTTGATCCACCAAGTCCCACACTTGATTATCTGACATGGATTGCATTTCTTCCCTCATGACTTGTCCTTTCAGACCGCCTTGGACCGTCCTCATTAATTGTAGCTATTGGTTCTTGCTCAACGACCACTTCTGGCTCTACTTCTTCGACGGGGTCGTCCAGTGGTTCCTGAGCGACTATCTCATCTAGAACTTTATCAAGATGAATAGTCCTCCCACTGACTGTCTTGGAAATAAATTCCTTTTCCAAGAATATCCCACCTCGGGCAACGAGTACTTTGTTTTCGCTCGGTTTATAGAAGTAGTATCCCTTTGTTTGTTTTGGATATCCAATGAAAGTGCACTTATCTGATCTTGGTTCGAGCTTGGTTGCAAGCAACAGTTTTACAAAAGCCTCGCAACCCCAGATTTTCAGGAAGGACAAAACGGGTTCCTTCCCGTACCATGTCTTGAATGATGTCCCTTCTACTGCTTTCGACGGAGCCCTATTTATTATGAACGCGGCCGTTTGTAGAGCATAACCCAGAAGGAGATCAGTGTGACTTAACATCGATCGAACCATATCCAACAATGTCTGATTCCTTCGCTCGGACACACCATTAAGTTGTGGTGTTCCTGGCGGAGTCCATTGAGATAGTATTCCACTTTCTGTAAGATGACTAAGAAACTCTTCGGATAAGTATTCTCCACCCCGATCAGAACGAAGTGTCTTGATACACTTTCCGAGTTGGTTTTCTACTTCAGTCTTAAACTCTTTAAATTTATCAAAAGCTTCGGACTTATGTCTCATGAGATAAACATAACCATATCTACTGAAATCATCAGTAAATGTGATAAAGTAGCCCAAATCACCTCTGGCTGGTGTACTCATTGGTCCACATACGTCTGAATGTATTAGACCCAATACATCACCTGCCCTCACACCTCTACCTGTGAAGGGCGCTTTAGTCATCTTGCCCATTAAACAAGCCTCGCATCTTTCAATCGTTTGGAATTCGAATTGACTTAGAAGTCTGCGCTTATGAAGCGCTGAGATGCGTTTCTCATTTATGTGACCTAGACGAGAATGTCAGATTAGAGTTTGGTGTAAATCATTAGCTTTAAACCTCTTAGCATTAACATTATAGAGCATGTTGGATCTCGAGTTTTGCATATTTAATATGTATAAATCTCCAACTGTGTGAGCATTTCCATAAAACATGTTATTGCGCATAATATTAAAAAACCCGTTATTAGTATCAAAATAATAACCTTCTTTTTCAAGAAGGGATATTGATACAAGATTCTTGCAGAAAGCAGGTACGCAAAACACATCAAGTAGTTCTATTACAAGCCCACTTGGCAAAACAAGATCAACCGAACCCACAACAGTTGCGGTAACACGCACGTTGTTCCCAACTCTTAGGTCCACCTCGTTTTCCCCCACATCTCTTCTACTACGCAGTACTTGCACATCCGCACAGACATGAGGGTCAGCTCCAGTGTCTAGTACCCAAGCATTTATAGTAGAAAGATTTAGCTCTAATGGAATACCTGACGAAGTAGCGGCCCCACCGCCCTTCTTCTGATCTTCCTTCAGCTGCTGACAGTCCTTTTTCCAATGACCAGGCTTTTGGCAGTAGAAACAGATCGAGTCCTTTACCTTCCCCTTGCCCTTCAGGGGCATGGAAGGTTTAGGAATAAAAGGTTGTATTTTCTTCCCTGTCAGGTGCATTGGGCCTTTACCCTTATCACCACCAGCTTTGAAACCGGATTCCTTCTTCACCATAAAAACACCTTTGGGCGTACTGCCCCTTATGCTCTTCTCGGCAGTCAGTAACATGCAACTCCGATGCGGTCTTGTCCATGTCATGCATGTGATAGTTCATGACGAACCCACCATATGCATGAGGAAGGGATTGCAGAATGAAATCCGCAGCCATCTCCTTTTCCATAGTCATTCCGAGACTAGTTAGATGATCGAGATGTCCCTTCATGCGTAGGACGTGTGGACCTACGAAGCTACCAACTGACATTTTGCAGGCAATGAGTTCTTGGAGAACATTGTATTTTTCAATACGTACTTTCTCCTTGAACATATCCTTGATCTGTGCAAACATTGCAAGAGGATCATGGGATAGCTCCATAAACTGCTTTTGGAGGTTCGCCTCCATGCAGCTTAGCATGACACACGCAACGTCTTTAGAGTCGCTAAGGTGTTTCTGGTACGCATCCCTAACGACCATCGTTGCGTTGGCAGCTGGCTCCACCGGGATAGCCTTGTCTAGGACGTACTCCTTACGTTCCAACTTTAATACAAGTCGCAAATTTCTGTCCCAGTCCAGATAATTTGTTCCATTGAGCTTACACTTATCAAGTATAGCCCTCAACGACAAATTAGACGAGTTTGTTGAATTACTAGCCATTTCTACACGAAGAAAGTAAATTTAATCAGAAAAGTTGAATAAATTTACGAAGATCCGAAGTAAACACCAACCATCCGATTCTAAGGTTTAGAATCTTTAAACCAAGATCACTGATTTGTCAATTGAAGTACGCTAAGGCGCACCGCTCCAATTGACCTTTTTATTGTAGGACGTCCATCCAATTACAACCCGTGTAATTCTTTGTCAGGGTATGTGCAAAAGCAGACGGCTTACCCTTCTGATGCCCTAGCTCGACCTCAAGCCGAGAATCTGTAGGGTTTTGGAGCGTTCAAGATCATCGAGATAGAGGAAGCATCAACAAAAGCAACTCCAAACCTTGTCCAAGAACATGAACCATTAAATCTCAAGGCAAAATCTATTCCACAAGAGATTTACCTTTTAGTCTTTGTTGAATCAATAAAGAAGAACTTTGTGATCTTCTTCTCTAGAGCAAGTCCACACCAAGAGGATGATCTTCAAGATCCTTCACTAAAAGCCTACTAGAACAATTAAGTGAAGAACAAGAGAGCAAAGAGAGAGAGCAAGGGGAAGTGGCCGGCCAAATGAGAGAGAAAAAGAGAGTGAGTGAGTTGTGATTAATTCAAATGATATTTGTCTATTTCATCAACTCATAAGAATGGGTCTAAAAAGGTGAAAGCATGGGTTTAAAGGTAAGTCATTACCCATACCCCTTAAATCACTAACCTCTTAATCAACAACACTAACTAAACATGGTGTGTGGCTCCCACCCTTGGACCCACCAAGGTGGCCGGCCATATGAGCTTATTGGGCCCAAAATGGGCCCTTGTTGAGTCGGCCATGTGACCTCATGGGCCGAGCCCAATGGGCTCGCCCATATGGTCGCGTGCCGTGTCCAAAAGTTGTCTGACCCTTTTTGTCGTTACTTATCAAACAAAGTCCGACGCGACATCAACGAAAAATCTCAGTTTTCTCGATTCGCTAATTATTCTCTCAAACCGAACCCATGGCCCAAAACCTTCAGTTTTGTCCATGTATTGCTCCTCAAGAAACGTTAAGGTTTCCTTGTCTCAAGTTATCCGTCTTGTATGTGTGTGACCCTCCAGGCTAATGCTATCGTTGGCAGATCGGCGCAAGAGATCTCTCTTGTCCGATCTATCATAAGTGGTCTCTAGTAAGACGTTATGATTACCCAAGGTGCATGATGATCAATAATTTAACCTTGTGCGTACAAGTCACTATCCTATTATCTCTAGATATCCCGATTGATCACGAGGCATAGAATCGTCATCCTTGTTCCATCAATCATTGTTACTTGATATGTGAGATGGCTGAGAACTGATAACCCGTATCACTGGCATGGCCATGCTCTTTCTCTCAGTCACTCTCGATCAAGAGGCCTTAACGGATATCTTTCCCATACCGTAGTACGAGGGATAAATCCCTTAGCCGTCTTTCGTGTCACTCATGCAATCCGTTCCGCCATCCAATCATGCGCGTTATTGCAATCCTGTTACGGAAAGCGTTAGGCGCAAGTTATAGCCGCACGTCGACTGCATAGCGATCACAAAGACTCCTTGGTCCAAGGATATCGTGACAAGATATCGTATATGAATATGTTCATGGCTTAACTACGAAACACTATTCAAAGCAGGTCGTCCGATATCAATCACCTCATGATACCTATGATATGATTCCGGGATCCCAGATCCCTATGACAAGCAGAACTACGTCATTGAGAACCATCCTCATACTGGTCGCTTCAAATGAAGCGTATATTGACCAGAGACTCGTTAAGTGTGATCCGTACAGATTTATGGTTCTACAACTTTAGTGGTCATAAATCAGATCATGCTTAACATATTACTTCAACACATAAGTAATACAAAGCCATTTTATTTATTACAAACGATGATAAATATACATAGACATTTATAGATTACTAGCAATTGGACTAGGGCACAAAAATGCTATCCGAATCGTGGTCGAGTCAACAAACCTTCACATATGCATCAGGTTTGTGCAGATGCTCCGCTAAGGAACAGGACATCCCACAAGGTTGACCATTCCATATAGAACCCATTCTATCGATGCTCCGCTAAGGCGCACGACACCGAGAGAATGTTTCTACATGGGTGTGAATTTGAGTGGCATCTCACATGACTCAAATTATGTTGTGATTTGGTTGTGTTTAATAATTCGAAAGTATTTTGGTACAATTACGAACCCGTCATTAATAACCCGTGTTGTGACGTTTCTAATTGTATCATATACTATCTTCTTTTGAAGTCGTCATTTGCAACCCGTGCAAACACGTTTCAAATTGAACTCATCCATCACAACGCTTTAAACATGCAAACAATTAAAATCGTTTTTAATCTTTGCATGTGAGGTGATGGCTTATAAACTCATAAGCTAAGCATGCAAGCATACAATTATTATCTAATAATTCAAGCAAGCATTATAAAGCGTTTAAATATGCATCAATAGCACATCTTATCCTTAAGATTCTACTAGACATCACATCTTCTCGTCTTTCTCATTCGGGCTCCCACTAGCTCTTGGACTTCCTCCAAGACCGTCATTGTGCTCGATTTTCCATCCTTCTCGACTTTGAGTAGCAATTACAATTAATACTCGGTTCGTAGACCGGATAAAAAAATAATTACACTTCAAGGGCTCGAATGAAAGAATAATTACACGCTAACACTAACGGTGTGCAAACCGTGAAAGCGATAAAATTCTAATGGGCTACTAATGCATCATACATCTCATCACATCATCCAACATGTTATCACACAAACATGTCATCAAATAATATGCAATATTCCGGTTTTAATTTTGCCAAGTTGCTTGGTCGGGTTTATCGAAACTAGACCTTTTCGAAAAACGGTTTGTCGAAACCTATCAAATTTGAAAGTTTTCGAAATATCAGATCGCGGGTTCATGCCACGGATCAAAAAATCACCGTGCACGAACCAAGTTAGGCCCAAGCACAATGGGCCGAGCACAACACCACGGCTCAGTTTGGGCTTTGGAAAGCCCAAAACCGAGCTTGCCTCCCATCTCGGCCTCGACCAAGAAGGGGGACGGCCCCAGTCACCGCCGGCCTTCCCCGGCCTCCGGTACCTCCAATCCGGCTCCCCGAGAGTCCCTCCTCGGACCCGACAAATCAAGTAAAAATCCGAAAAATTCCAAATTCAATATATTTTCCAAAAATAACATATTTCTTGCAATTTACCCAAAAAGCATTAAAATATGTTATCAACAAATATGGCATGCAAATCATCATAAAACCGAAACAAGTTCAACAAGACGAAGATTAAAAGGGTTAACCACCCTCTAATACCACTGTAGGGTTTTGGAGCGTTCAAGATCATCGAAATAGCGGAAGCATAAACATTACAAACTCCAAAAACTGTCCAAGAATATTAACCATTAAATCTCAAGGCAAAATCTATTCCACAAGAATTTACCTTTTAGTCTTAGTTGAAGCATATATTGACCAGGGACTCGTTAAGTGTGATCCGTACAGAATTATAGTTCTACTACTTTAGAGGTCATAAATCAGATCATGCTTAACATATTACTTCAACACATAAGTAATAAAAAACTGTTTTTTTATTACAAACGATGATAAATATACATAGACATTTATAGACTACTAGCAATTAGACTAGGGCACAAAAATGCTATCAATAGTTCGATTTGAGTATCCCGAATCGGTCTACTCCCCGAGGTATCCACACGAACAAGCGGTTTCCCAAACCGCTAAGAGAAGACCTACTAGAATTATCTACAACATTAGAGATGAAGAGAAAAGAAGAACTTGGAGAGAAAATGAGTGGATTCATTTTCCTTACTTTTTTCCCTCAGCTGGAGTCACATTTATAGCTTCGGGAAAAAGCTGCTGGCGCGTCGCCACGGACCCTGTCATGGTCTTGTGGCGCCCCTCGTGGCCCATGACACGTCAACCCTAGGTTGCCCTAGGTGGCCAAGGTGACCGCCACGGTCTCGTGGCCCTTGAGATCCGCCGCCCATGGCCAAAACCCTATGGTCACGGGCCCGTGGCCAAGTCCTAGACTTGATCACGGACCATGGCCAAGTCTTACCCGCCACGGCCCCGTGGCCAACTTACCACGATATCATGTTTCTCCTCCTTTCTTCCACTACTCCATACTTGCTCTTGGTGTGTGACCCTATAGGCTTATGTCACATTGGCAGACCGCGCGTAAAATCTCATTTCACCATATTCATCATAAGTGGCCTTGACGCGCTCGACAAGTGCACCAGTTGTTTCAAGTAATTTCAGGAGTATTACGTCCCGAATTTATCGATCCCATAGGGGGAGTGTTTGTCTAGAAGTCGTTAACGCTAGGAGCTTAGGACCACTGTGCGGGTCTGGTCGGTTTTGGAAAGGTGCTGGTGAGAGTAAAACCAAACACGCACATGCAAAGTACGAGATCGTCACAAATCACACAATGCAAGCTTAAAGAAATATGCAATTAACACTAGAGTAATCAAATATATAAAGGCGATCGGGGAGTCGGGATTGTGGGTGATATGTCATTTTACCAATTTTAGCGGATTTGATTATTAATTACTAGAAAGAAAATTTAAGAAAAGGAATTAAGTGTCGAGAATTCCAAACTTATCCCAAAACATATCTTTCGTTTGCAAGGGTTTCGTCCAATTAAAATATATTAGTATGGCCCGTACTAAAATACCTAATTAGGTTCGTCTTAAAGGTTGTGTAGGAATCTCCATCCTTCAGGTTGGTACCCTATTGATGTAAACCGTGCCCGCGACATCTATACCCCCGTCACAGGTTGCAATTACGAAGTCATCACAAATCAAATTACAACCCCAAGTTACACCGTGTAAGTCTGCTCCCTAAATGCTACGGTCCACCTAGGTCAATTGCTATCGCTTATCTTCCTAGATTTCATCTAAACTCTGGCCTACCCAGGAGAGCTAGCATTAAGATCACATTCAAAGTCTCAATCCATTCAACAAACCCAATAACTTTAACCATTAATCCCTTATTAATCAAATTAATATCATCGTTCATCCCTTTCCCCGACCTAAATATTTAGCTACGCATGATATTGAAAGCATATATAAACATACCCATATCATTCATCATCATTTCAATCATACAATCCAACACAAATATCATACAAAACACCTCAATTAATTCCCAATTCTCAATTACAATCCCAAACATACGAATCCCTAAACTAAACTCAATTACAATATGAAAATAACCCTAAAATAAACTACTACCAACCTCACGATGGTGTAAGAGATTGTGCCCTAGTCCAAGTCTTTTCTATGTAATCTTCTATTTAAGCAGTGAATGACATATAATTATTATTGTGTTGTGATAATGTGTCAAGTGATAACTTAATCTAAAGTCATTAGTGTTTACACAAGAACAGCAGAACCTTTAGATATTATCAAGTTATACTTGACGGATCCCTAGTCAGATACTTATCTATAAGTGACTAGTGTGATGATGACTTAAGATCAAGTCCTGCTGATCAATGTAGTAGGACTACCACAGCCATATCACGGATATCATCTCGAGAATGATATTGGATGACCCGAGGTGGAGTATGGCGCATAGTTTTAGTCGCCAACGCATACTCCGTCGTTGTGTGATCACTACCTTAATACCTTGGAGCGAGTGGCTCACATGCACTTCACTCCAGTGGTTTGACATGTCCTAACACTGCCTGTAACAGGGAAGCCATAATGGACATCGTTGGCCATTGGACGGACTGTAGTGGGAGCGCACGTTGCGTCCGAAGGGATTTGTTTCCTAACGATGAGACGTGGTGAAGGGTATGGTTCAGGGCCCCTTGATGAGCGTGACTGATGAAGTGTGCGGCTGCACCAATACGTATCAGTCATCTCAGAATTCAAGAAACTAGATCGAATAAATGAGGATGACAATTCTATGCCTCATACGATCTCATACGCCTTAAAGAAAACAAAGGGTTAGTGATACAGATGGTAGAAAGGAGATATCGAATCGATACCTCGTGGACATTGGGTAATCACAACATCTTACTAGAGACTGTTAGAGTTATGCCCCAGTCCAATATAAAAGTTATCTACATATGTAATGTTTTATCATGTTTCCGAATAGATAAATCGGCGTAAATTACTAATGTGTTGTAGTAATTTATTAGATGTAATTTGATCCGTATCATTATGTGTGTAATTACTAATAGTAGAACTACAGATCGGAAAGAATTACATTTAATGTGTCCCTGATTAGTTAAGCTTCTGTAGGAAGCGATCAATATGAGAATAACTTCTTGTGATCACGCTCTACTAATCATGGCAAAGTAAGTGTCGGAGTTATATCGTAGATAGCATCAGGGCGATGGTATTGGACGACCCGATGGTGAGTATGCAGCATAGATACTGTCATGAGATACTCACCGATCGTAGCTTATCATTATATCCTAAGACCAAAGAGTCTTTATGTGCACTATGTAATGAATCTCTAAGTTTGACCTAGTCTAACGTTACTTGTAAAAAGGTAGCCATAACGACATTGATTGGCTTGGTTATGAATTACATTAGTGAACTCAAAAGACGGTTAAGGGATTTATCACTCGTACTCCGGTATGGGAAAGATATCCGTTTAGGCCACTTGATGAGTATGACTGAAGGAATAGCATGGCCATGTAGGTGAGACCTCAGTATCAGTTTTCAGTCATCTTAGATATCAAGAAACAATGATTGAGAAATTAGGATCACGGTTCTATGCCTATTGATCAATCTGGATATCGGTTTGATAAAAGGATAGTGACATGTACGATGACAGGTTAAATCGAATCGTCGATAATCACGGACGTTGGGCAATCAGAATGTCTTGCTAGAGGTCACTTATGATGGAAAGGGTAAAATAGTAACTTTACCAGTCTGCCAACGGGTCGTGAGCCTAGAGGGTCACACACTTTAAGTACAGTATATAGCAAAACAGACTTGGAAGAAAATTGGGAGAATCCGCTTTTCAATTTAGTCAAATGGAAAATGATTCGGTTGATTTTTGGCCTAGGTTTAATAACCAAACGGTTGAGGAAATCAGATTAAAGGGATTGGACCGGTTAGCTAAACCATTTAATTAGAACCCAAATTAAATTAGTTTAATTAAACGTTAACTAATTGGGCTTCAAGCACATTCTTGATGTTAATTGAGATTAGGCTTAAGTTTAATTGAGGGTTTTTAAGGATTTAATTATGAGAAAAATAACGATAATAAAAGTCAGATTTTTCCATAATTTTAACCTATTCATAACTCGTATATTCGGCCCCTCTCTCTCTACCCTAGCAGAACCCTCCCCTCTCTCTTCCTTGTTAATTTTGCTTCTCTTATACACACAACACTAGTAAACTTGTGTGTAGAAACCTTTGGACGATCTAGAGAGCATATAAACTTTGTATTTGATCGATTTGCAAAAGGTATTTTTTCAGATCTGGCTTTATTATTTGCATGCTGAAATTTTCACATAAGATCTCTTTCTTCGAATTCAATGGTTATATTCAAGTCCGTTGCATGAATTTAATTGTTTGGAACCCATGAAATTTCATCAGTGGTATCTGAGGATGGTTGTTTGTGATAGATTTGAGCACGATTAGGGTTTATTTTTATTCCTTCATTTTTTCATGGGTTCATCGATTTTAACTATGCATGAAATTATGAAAAAAATCAGATTTTATTAATTGATTTGAAATTTAGAAAATTAATTTATTAGGCTAATTAGGGTTACAGGGTCGAGACCCTTGGCAGACCATGGAAATACCTAAGGCCGACCAGGTCGCTTGCGAGCGACCTTGGCAGCCCTCTCGGGCCACAATGGTCGCTGCCGCTGGCGACTAAGGTTTGCTCTGCGGGCGACCATGGCAGCCCTCGCGGGCAACCGTGGTTGCCTCGCGGGCAACCAGGGTATGCCCCGCGGTCGACCATGGCAGCCCTCGCAGGCCACCATGGTTGCACCCGTGGGCGACCATGGTAGCCCTCGTGGGCCACCGGGGTTGCCTCCACGGGCGACCTAGGTCAGGCCGGTTCGGCTCGACCAGTTTCAAGCTGAAACGGTCAGTTCGCGAGAATATTTAAAGCCCTAAAATTTTAATTTTTAGATTCGGTTCGGTTTTGATAAACCATGGTGAACCAGTTCAATTTCAATTAATTAACTTAAATCATCCAGTTTGGATAAACCGGAAATTTTTCCACACTTAAGAAAAATAAAATTTTGAATAAACTTGTTGTTTGATAAGCATGATGAGTGATCACATGATCTTTGACAACATATTGCTTTCCACATGATGTATAGCTAAGCCCTCTAGACTTGTATGATTTATTTTTGTTTTTGGAACCTGCGTGTTGCTAAGTTTTGGGTTGTCGTAAATACGACATGTGTGTCGTGATTTTTGCATTTATTTATTTACTTTAAATTTGTAATAACGAAGAACGACGCAAGATACAAGTCAAGAGGGAGATTCGGTGGCTGGAGGAGACTCGGAGCCAGTGGGAGTCCACAAGGATGGAGCAAGCCTGGATCTTGAAGACCTAGTCTTTAAGATCAGTTTTGCCAGAATCCTAGGATCCTTAGGACAGGCTTAGCTATGCATGTTTTATATTTACATTTATATATTGAGAATTTATGAATGTATGGATAGTTATTATATGCATCAGATTATGAATGTTTAGCTATCACCCACATGCAAAGATTAAAAACGGTATTTAATCAGACTTGCATGTAATTGGTTAAGGAATCATCTTTGCATGGATTTGCAATTGATGATTTCAGTTAAGATTGTATCGATATACAATCAGACAGTAATAATTTACTTCTACGCAAATAATTAAAAGTCAAACGTGATACCATCCAAGTTTGGTCATTGAAAAGGGCTTTGAGACTATGGATGTCGGTACGCCTCCACGTAACATTCATAGAGGAGAAGTCTAGATGAGATGGGCAGTTCTATGTGGGTGCGTGCGCCTCCTGTTAGATTTATGCCCCAGTCTAATATAACAGTGATCTACAAATGTAATGTTTTATCATCTTTCCGAATTAATAAATCGGCATATATTACTAATGTGCTATAGTAATATATCGAATGTAATTTGATCTATGTCATTACGTGTGTAACCACTGATAGTAGAACTGTAGATCAGAAAGAATTACATTTTATGAGTCCCTGATCAGCTAAGCTTCTTTATGAAGCGATCAGTATGAGACCAACTCCTCGTGAACACGCTCTACTGATCATGGCAAAGTATGTGCCGGAGTTATATCATAGATATCATCAGGTCTATGATATCGGACAACCCGATTGTGAGTATGCAACATAGATACCGTCATGAGATACTCACAGATCGTAGCTTGTCATTATATCCTAAGACCAAGGAGTCTTTGTGTGCACTGTGTAATGAATCTCCAAGTTTGACCTAGTCTAACGTTACCTGTAAGAAGGTATCGATAACGGCTGTGATTGGCTTAGTTATGAATTATATTGGTGAACTCGAAAGACGTATGAGGGATTTATCACTCATACTCCGGTATGAGAAAGATATCCGTTTAGGCCACTTGATGAGTATGACTGAAGGAATAGCATGATCATGCAGGTGATACCTTAGTATCAGTTTTCAGTCATCTCAAATATCAAGAAATAGTGATTGATAAATTAGGATGACAACTCTATGCCAATTGATCAATTTGGATATCGGTTTGATAAAAGGACAGTGACATGTACGATAACAAGTTAAGTCGAATAATCGATAATCACGAATGTTGGGTAATCATAATGTCTTGCTAGAGACCACTTATGATGGAAAGGGTAAAATAGTAATTTTACCAGTCTGCCAAATGTTCGTGGGCCTAGAGGGTCACACGCATTAAGCATAATACATGAGAAATAAGCATGGATGGAAATTGGAAGAATCTGGTTTTCAGTTTAGTCAAATTGAAAACGATTCGGTTGATTTCTGCCTAGGGTTTTACCTAGACGGTTGAAGAAATCAAGTTGAGGAAATTGAACCGGTTTATCTAGACCAAAATTAGAACAAAATTTTATTGGTTTTAATTTGGATTTAGTTAAACGTGCTTGAGGCCCATTTGGGGTTTCAATCCATGAAAGGGCAAGAGTGCAATGATGAAATTAAAGGGGTGTTATGTGTAATTATTTTATTTGAATTTAAAATTTAAAATCAGTTTTTTTTAATTAATAAAATCAGATTTTTTTTCTTTAATTTTCTCACATAATTACACATTATTCTCTTCCTTTATTTTCATATAATTTTTGCATCTTTTTTCCTTCTTCCTTCTTCATTTTGGCCGACCCTCCCTATAACATTCCGCCATTGTTTTTCTTTGTTCATACTTCTCAAAAACATCATTAGCAAGAGGTTGAGAGAAAATCATTCGGTGATTGTTGTGCTTGTGTGGACTCGATAGAGAAAGACTATCTTGTGTTTTAATCGATTAAACAAAGGTAATTTTTCAGATTATAAAGTTCATAAACATGCTGAATTTTTCATTAAGATCAAGTTTTCTTTTCGATCACCATGGTTACATAAAGCTCCGCTGCATGAAATTATTGATTGGAACCCTTGGTGATCCCTTTCACCTCCGTGTACTAGTCACATTAGTCCTGTCCATAGTTCAAACTTGGTAGACTTGTCTACGATTGTCAGCTAGGGCTGACCTAGGGTATCAGTATAGGGTGTGCAGTGTACTTTTAGTGCAAACCCTAGCCAGGAATTACATGGTTTTGTAAATGGATGTATTCCTACCTTGGTGCTCTCAATTGGAGCGGTGAGCCTCCGTTTACTTCAATTGAGGGTATGCGAGAATCCTGGTTTAGATTCTAATGTTAGAATCAGACAAATGTTTTATAACTGAATCTCCAACTTGAATTTTAATTAATTTTACCATTTAGAACTAAATGGCAAACACAACACAAAGTTGTAATAGCGCATTAAGAGTCCAGATTGAGAAGGACAGACTCAAGGGCGTGAATTAATCAGATTGGGATAGAAACTTGAGGCTTGTACTCAAGCATGAACGCAAGTAGTATATCCTTACCTAGGAACCACCTACCGAGCCACTGCTGAACGCCGCTAGGGCACTAAGGATACTTATCAAAATTCCTTAGTGACAAAATTGACGTGTCATGCATTATGGTTGGTAGTAGGATGCTAGATTTGCAGAAGCAGTTCATGAACATTTCAGATGACCCTCATACCTGTAAGGCAGAGGTCAAGGAAATGTTCAAGGAGAAAGCTCGTGTAGAAAGATATGATACTTTTAGAGAACTTAACTCCTGCAAGCTTGAGGCTGGAGACCTGTTAGTCCCCATGTTATGAAGATGAAATGTCTTTAGAAACATCTAACCAAACTTGGTTTTGATGATCAGTTGGAAATGGCTGCGGATTTTATGTTGTAGTCACTACCAGATACATAAAGTGATTTTGTAGTAAATTACAATATGCGTGACATGGATGCTTGTGACCGCTGAAAAGAACCTCAAGGGCAAGACCAAGGAGGTCCTTATGGTCAACAAGAAGGTCAGCTTCAACAAAGCTGATTAGGGTAAGGGTAAGGCTCCTGAGCACCTTGCAGGGCAGATCAGACACCCCAAGGACACAAAGGTTCAAGTAGCTTCCAAAGCTGCTGTGAAGGATACGGGCAAAATGGAGGAGGTCTGCTATCACTGCAATGAGCCAGGACACAAGAGTAAGGGATTGCAAGCAATACATGAAAGAGATCACCACGGGTTCCAAACGATGAATATCATGCAGCGGACTTTATGTAACCGTGGTGATCGAAACAAACTTAGATCTTAATGCCATTTGAACATGTTATAAACATAAATATAAATCTGATATTTACCTCTTGTAATCGACAAAAACACAAGTGTAGTGTTCTCTCTATCAAGTCCACACAAGCACCACAACCGAAATGATTTTTCACTCAATAATTTGCTAGAATTTTTGAGAGAAAACAAGACAACAATGGAGGAAGAGAGAGGGAGAGTTTTCGGCAATGAGGGAGAGAGAAAAGGAGGGGAAGTTGCTGAACAATTCAAGAGATAATTGAATAGATATTGTGTGATTTTAATTTGAAATTAAATTGAATTTCAAAATTAAAATTGCATTATCTATCCCTTTATTCTTTCTTATTTGCATTTGTTCCCTCTCTTATCTTAAATCCCTAAATGAGCTTTAAGCCCGTTTAACTAAAACCCAAATTAAACCCATTAACTTGAGTTCTAATTTCGGTTTAGTCAAAACGGCTCAATTTCCTCGAATTGATTTCTTCAACCGTCTAGTTAAAACCTTAGGCCAGAAAACTACCGAATTGTTCTGAATTCTCATCCATAATTGTTGTCATGTATCGTGCTTAATGCGTGTGACCCTCTAGGCTCACAAATAATTGGCAGACTGGTAAAATTACTATTTTACCCTTTCCATCATAAGTGGCCTCTAGCAAGACATTATGATTATCCAATATTCGTGATTATCGATTATTCGACTTGACCTGTTATCTTACATGTCACTGTCTTTTTATCAAACCGATATCCAGATTGATCAATAGGCATAGAATGGTCATCCTAATTTATCAATCATTGTTTCTTGATATATGAGATGACTGAAAACTGATACTAAGGTATCAACTGCATGGCCATGCTCTTTTTTCAGTCATACTCATCAAGTGGCCTAAACGGACATCTTTCTCATACCAAAGTATGAGTGATAAATCCCTCAGACGCCTTTCGAGTTCACTAGTGCAATAAATGCCAAAGCCAATCGAAGTCGTTATAGTTACCCTTTTACAGATAACGTTAGACTAGGTCTAACTTAGGTATTCGTTACATAGTGTACACAAAGACTCCTTGGTCTTAGGATATAATGACAAGCTACGATATGTGAGTATCTCATGACTGGATCTATGCAGCATACTCACAATTGGGTTGTCCGATATCATCGACCTGATGGTATCTATGATATAACTCCGGCACGCACTTTGCCATGATTAGTAGAGCATGATCACAAGGAGTTAGTCTCATACTGATCGCTTCATAAAGAAGCTTAGCTGATCAGGGACTCATCAAATGTAATTCTTTCTGATCTATAGTTCTACTATTAGTGGTTACACACATAATGACATGGATCAAATTACATTTGATATATTACTACAACTCATTAGTAATATATGCCGATTTATTTATTCGTAAAGATGATAAAACATTACATCTGTAGATCACTTTTATATTGGACTGGGGCATAACTCTAACAATACAAGGATCATGTGAAGAAGATTGGGCATCCACGTCTTCAGGATCAGATATTTATGTTGTTGAGCTTAATCGCTATAACGTAAATAAGAAAAGGCTTAAATCTTATGATTTAAACCAAATTATAATCTGGCATTGTCGTTTAAGGCACATAACAAGTGTGGACTTTTAAGTCAGTTTAAATTCAGTCAAACTGAAAGATGCAAGTCTTGCGTAATGAGCGAGAAACGCATTTCAACATTTCACAAGTGTGGACTTTTAAGTCCATTTGAATTCACTCAAATTGAAAGATGCAAGTCTTGCCTAATGGGCAAAATGACAAAGGCACCTTTCACAGGTTTAGCTGAAAGGGCGAGTGACTTGTTAAGTCTAATACATTCCGACGTATGTGGACCTATGAGTACTCAGGCCAGAAGAGGGTTCAACTAATACTTGACTCTGGAAACGGCCGCATTCATTTTGAATCGGGCTCTGATGAAGACAACGATAGTACACCTTGTGACAGTCATTCTGTCTCCCATTACCGTGGATGTGTGCGCCTTCGCGTAGTATTCATTGGGATGCGAGCTGAATGAGGTGATCAATTATATTTGGATGTGTGCGCCTCCGCGTAGTAGCCAAATAAGAACTGGACCAGAGTTACAGAAGGTACACCACATGACACTCATTACGACTCTCGTTACCGTGGATGCGTGCGCTTTCGCGTAGTATTAACTTGGATGGGAGCAGGATGAGATGGTCAGTTCTATTTGGATGCGTGCGCATTCACGTAGTAGCCAAATAAGAAATGGATCATAGTCATAAATGGTGTGGGAAACATCCCAATATGTTTTTCCTAAAATAGTTGTGTAGCAGAGATGCATGCATCTAAATCTGACAAGTGTGTCTTCGTAAGGTATCCTTAAGAAACTAAGAGCTACAATTTCTACATACCCAGCGAGAACAAAGTCTTTGTTGCTCGAGGAGGGGTATTTTTGGAGAAAGAATTTATTTCCAAAACAGCTAGGGGAAGTCCCGTACATCTCGAAGAAATTCGAGAGCGTACAGAACAGCCTGAAGCAATTCAGGAGCCTGCTATGCAAGATGTAGAAGTACTGGAGCCTCACATAGTCGTAGATGAAGAATCAATCCTTACAGAAATTCTAGATGGTCCAAGGAGGCCTGAAAGATCTCGTCATGTTCCCGTCAAATATGGCTTCACAGCCACTAAGGGAAATGACTTGATATTGGTGGATCAGGATGATCCAGAAACCTTCAGACAAGCTATGGCTAGTCCAGACTCCAAAATATGGCAGAATGCCATGAATGAGGAAATGAAATCCATGTATGACAACCAAGTATGGAGCTTGGTTGATCAAACCCCTGGGATAAAACCCATCAGTTCAGAGTGGGTTTATAGGATCAGGACCGACATGGATGGAAATCCTTAGACTAAAGGCTAGGATGGTTGTAAAAGATTATCGTCAGATTCAAGGCATGGATTATGATGACACATTTTAACCAGTAGCAATGGTCAGATCCATCCGGATTATTCTTAGCCATAGCTATGGCAGATGGATGTCAAAACCCCTTCCTCAATAGGAACTTACTAGAGGGTGTGTATATCACACGACCTGTGGGTTTTGTAGATTCAAAGAATCTCGGAAAGATGTGCAAGCTGCAAAGATCCATTTATGGATTGAAGCAAGTTTCACGGAGTTGGAACCTTCGTTTTGATGAAGCTGTAAGAGAATTCAGCTTCATTAAAAATGAAAGTGAGCGTTGCGTTTATAAGAAAGCGAGTGGGAGTAACGTTGTATTCCTAGTGCTGTATGTCGATGACATATTGATCATCGGGAATGACATCCAAACCTTGTTTGAGGTTAAAGCTTGGTTATGGAAGTACTTTTCGATGAAGGACTTAGGTGTTGCTACTTCTATTTTGGGCATCAATATCTGTAGAGATCGTCCCAAAGGGATATTGGGCATAAGTCAGAGCACTTGCATAGATAAAGTGTTGAGAAGATTCTCAATGCTTGATTATAAGAAGGGATACATACTAATGCGTCATGGCATTAAGCTTAGCAAGCTACTGAGTCCTAGTACTTCTGATGAGCTGAGCAGGATGAATAATATTCCATATGCTTCGGCAGTGGGATCCATCATATATGCCAAGATATGCACGAGACTGGAAGTCTTGTTCGCACTTAGCTGTACCAGAAGATTCCAATCTAACCCCGGCTAATTACACTTGATTGCTGTTAAAGGTCATCCTCAAATATTTGAGAAGGACTAAGGACGCATTCTTAGTGTATGGCGGGAAGAATGGAGAACTAGCAGTCAAGGGATATGTTGACACTAGTTTTCATACATATCCAGATGACTTCAAAACTTAGTTAGGATATATTTTGTTTTGAATGGTGGCGCTTTCAGCTAGATAAGCTTTAAGCAAGCCTGAATTGGCAACTCTACAAGGGAGGCTGGGTATATAGCTGCAACAAAAGTAGCTAAAGAGGTCGTATGGATTAGAAGCTTTCTGATCGGATTAGATGCAACACCGCGAGCGTTTGATCCGATAAGCTTGTTGTGGGACAGCACAGGTGCCGTAGCTATTGCTTAAAAGCCCAGATTCCGCAACAGATCCAAACATATACTCAGCAGACATCACCTCATCAGAGTTATCACAGATAATATGGCTGATATACAGTGATCTACAGAACTTAAATTGGAACCAGGGGCAAGTGGGAGATTGTTAGAGTTATGCCCCTGTCCAATGTAAAAGTGATCTACAGATGTAATGTTTTATCATCTTTCCAAATAAATAAATCGGCATAAATTACTAATGTGTTGTAGTAATTTATTAGATGTAATTTGATCTGTATCACTATGTGTGTAATCACTAACAGTAGAACTACATATCAGAAAGAATTACATTTAATGTGTCTCTGATCAGTTAAGCTTCTTTAAGAAGCGATTAGTATGAGACTAACTTCTTGTGATCACGCTCTACTAATCATGGCAAAGCAAGTGTCGGAGTTATATCATAGATATCATCAGGGTGATGGTATTGGATGACCCGATGGTGAGTATGCAGCATAGATACTGTCATGAGATATTCACCGATCGTTGCTTGTCGTTATATCCTAAGACTAAGGAGTCTTTATGTGCACTATGTATTAATTCTTTAAGTTTGACCTAGTATAACGTTACATGTAAAAGGGTAGCCATAACGGCTCTGATTGGCTTGGTTATGAATTACATTAGTGAACTCGAAAGACGGCTGAGAGATTTATCACTCGTACTCCGGTATGGAAAAGATATCCGTTTAGGCCACTTGATGAGTACGACTGAAGAAATAGCATGGCCATTCAGGTGATACCTTAGTATCAGGTTTCAGTCATCTCAGATATCAAGAAACAATGATTGATAAATTAAGATGACAATTCTATGCTTATTGATCAATCTGGATATTGGTTTGATAAAAGGATATTGACATGTACGATAACCAGTTAAGTCGAATCGTCGATAATCACGGACGTTGGGTAATCATAATGTCTTGCTAGAGGCCACTTATGATGGAAAGGTTAAAATAGTAATTTTACCAGTCTGCCAATGGGTCGCGAGCCTAGAGGGTTACACACTTTAAGTACAGTATATAGCAAAACAGACTTGGAAGAAAATTGTGAGAATCCGCTTTTCGATTTAGTCAAATGAAAAGCGATTCGGTTGATTTCTGGCCTAGGTTTAATAATTAGACGGTTGAGGAAGTCAAATTAAAGGGATATTACCGGTTTAGCTAAACCATTTAATTAGAACCCAAATTAAACGAGTTTAATTAAACTTTAGCTAATTGGGCTTCAAGCACATTCTTGATGTTAATTGAGATTGGGGTTAAGTTTAATTAAGGGTTTTTAAGGATTTAATTATGAGAAAAATAACGATAATAAAAACCAGATTTTTCCATAATTTTAACCTAATCATAACTCTCATATTCGGCCCCTCTCTCTCTTCCCTAGCCGAACCCTCCCCTCTCTCTTCCTTGATAACTTTGCTTCTCTTCAACACACAACACTAGTAAACTTGTGTGTAGAAACCTTTGTAGAGGTGCTTTACTTGTGTGGACGATCTAGGGAACACATAAACTTTATGTTTGATCAATTTGCAAAAGGTATTTTTGAGATCTGATTTTATTATTTGCATGCTGAAATTTTCACATAAGATCTCTTTCTTCGAATTCCATGGTTATATTCAAGTCCACTGCATGAATTTAATTGGTTAGAACCTTTGGAATTTCATCAGAAACTACTTGTGATGGATGTGGTGAAATGGAGTTTCACCCGATCTGCCAATGGGTCATGAGCCTACAGGGTCACACGCTAAGGCAAGAATCGAAGCTTCTCGATAGGACTTAAGAGGTCCAAAATGGATGGAATATAAGTGTTGCAGTGTGGGTGGTGATTGATACCTTATGGTGTCGATCGAACAGCCGACACGTGGGGGTGTCGATCGACATCTCTATTCTCAGAGGAGTGTCGATCGACACCATACGCGGACGGGCTGAGCCCTAGAGGCCCTCACCCATGCCTATAAATAGAGGCTTGGGGTGAGAGCCTAAAAAAAGCTCAATAGAGCACATTTGATATTCACCCAAAAGGTTTCTTCTAGCTGTCTCATTGAGAATAGAAGAACAATAGAGAAAGAGATGCCCACCAAGGAAGCTAGTGATTCTTGTGGAGGTATAAGCTTCGCAAGGTTCAAGCTCGGTTGTTTGTGCACACGTACAGACTGAGCTCGTTTGCTTGCTTGGGTTTCGAGAGGAGGATAAGCATGCTAGAGATTTCTAGAGGTAAAAGTGAAGGATTCCCATGGGTTCCATAGAAATAAATTTCATGCAGCAGACTGAAATTAACCATGGGAATCGGCCATTGGACTAGAGAGAGGGGGGGGGGGGGGGGGGGTCAGCCATTGGACTAGAGAGAGAGAGGAGGAGGGTGCCGAAAATATACCTAGGATTTTTAGGAAAATTATTGTGTAATTAATAAAAATATGATTTTTAATATCTTCTTTATAATTACACAATAAACCCCTTACAACTCTTAATTGCATTTAAGCTCCATTCTCAATTAAAACCAAGAATGGGCTTTAAGCCCACTTAGCTAAAACCTAATTAAAACTCATTTAATTGAGTTCTAATTATTTGGTTTAGCTAAACCGGTCCAATCTCTCTAACTTGATTTCTTCAACCGTCTAGTTAATGAACCTAGGCTAGAAATCAACCGAATCTTTTTCAATTTGACTACATTGAAAAGCGGATTCTCCCAATTACCATCCAAGCTTGTTTGTCACATATTGTACTTAATGTGTGTGACCCTCTAGGCTTAAAACCCGTTGGCAGACTGGTAAAATTATTATTTTACCCTTTCCATCATAAGTGGCCTCTAGCAAGACATTATGATTACCCAACGTCCATGATTATCAATTATTCAACTTAACCTGTTATCGTACATGTCACTGTCCTTTTATCAACCAGATTGATCTATAGGCATATAAGCGTCATCCTAATTTATCAATCATTGTTTCTTGATATCTGAGAAGACAGAAAACTGATACTAAGGTATCACTTGTATGGCAATGCTATTCCTTGAGTCATACTCATCAAGTGGCCTAAATGAATATCTTTCTCATACCGGAGTATGAGTGATAAATCCCTCAGAAGTCTTTCGAGTTCACTAATGTAATTAATAACCAAGCCAATCAAAGCCGTTATAGCTACCTTTTTAGGTAACGTTAGACTAGGTCAAACTCAAATATTCATTACAAAGTGCACACAAAGACTCCTTGGTCTTAGGATATAATGACAAGTTACGATCTGTGAGTATCTCATGACAGTATCTATGTCGCATACTCACAATCTGGTCGTCCGATATAATCAACCTGATGATATCTATGATATAAATCCGGCGCATACTTTGCCATGATCAGTAGGGCATGATCATAAGGAGTTGGTCTCACACTGATCGCTTCTTACAGAAGCTTAGCTGATGAGAGACTCATCGAATGTAACTCTTTCTGATCTACAATTCTACTATTAGTGGTTATACACATAATGACGTAGATCAAATCACATTTGATATATTACTAAAACACATTAGTAATATAATGTCTTTTTATTAGATCGAAAAATGATAAACATGACAATATAGATTAAGAAATTACATTGGACTAGGGCACAATCCTAACAATCTCCCACTTGCCTCTAGTTCCAACCTAATTTCCAATCTCTCAGACCCATTTACAACCGATGGGTTTTATCCCAAGGGTTTGATCCACCAAGCACCAGACTTGGTTGTCATACATGGATTTCATTTCCTCACTCATGGCGTTCTGCCATTTTTCGGAGTCTGGACAGGACAAAGTTTGTCTGAAGGTTTCTGGATCACCCTGATCCACCAATATCAGGTCATTTTCCTCAGTGGCTAGAAAGTCATATCTGATGGGAACTTGACGAGATCTCTCAGACCTTCTTGGACCCTCTAGAATAGGTGTAGGGATTGGCTCTTGATCAACGACCACTTCTGGCTCCAGTATTCCTACATCTGGCATAGTCGGTTGTTCTGTATCACCTTGAATTTCTTCAAGATGCACGGCACTCCCACTAGCACTTTTGGAAATAATTTTTTTTTCCAAAAATACCCCTCCCCACCCCGAGCAACAAAAATTTTGTTCTCACTGGGTATGTAGAAATAGTTCCCCCTTGTTTCCTTGGGGTACCCCACAAAGCCACACTTATGTGATTTGGGTTTGATTTTATCTTCTAGCAAACGCTTGACATAAGCTTCACATCCCCAAATCTTAAGGAAAGCTAAAAGGGGTTTCTTCCCGTTTCATACTTCGTATGGAGTGCTGTCAACTGCTTTTGTAGGAGCGATTCAAAATGAATGCGGCCTTCTCTAGGGTATAGCCCCATAAGGAGATAGGGAGGTCAGCTTGACTCATCATTGACCGAACCATGTCAAGTAAGGTTTGATTTCTCCGTTCAGATATACCATTCATCTGAGGTGTTCTTGGCGGAGTCAATTGAGAGAGGATCCCACACTCCTTTAAATGACTGTGAAATCTTGGTCCAAGTACTTACCGCCTCGGTGAGATCGAAGCACTTTTATACTTTTCCCAAACTTCTTTTGTGCTTCGTTCTGGAACTCTTTGAACTTGTCAAAAGTTTCCGATTTATGTCTCATAAGATAGACATACCCGTATCCACTGAAGTCATCAGTAAATGTAACGAAGTAGTGAAAACCCCTTCTGGCCTGAGTGCTCATAGGTCCACACACATCGAAATGTATGAGACCTAATAAGTCACTAGCCCTTTCACCTAAACCGGTGAAAGGTGCCTTTGTCATCTTGCCCATAAGGCATGACTCGCATCTCTCAATTGAAGTGAATTCAAACGGATTTAAAAGTCCACAGTTGTGAAGTGTTGAGATGCGTTTCTGGCCTATGTGGCCTAAACAGTAGTGTCATATCATAGTCTGGTTTAAATCATCGGATTGAAGCCTTTTATTACTTATGTTATAGATTGAACTCGTGACGGTGTTTTGATTATTAAGAATATATAAACCACCAACCAACAATGCATTGCAATAAAAAATATCATTCTTGAAAATATTGAATACTCCATTATCAATAGAAAAATAATATCCTTCCTTGTCAAGCAAGGAAACATAAATAATATTCCTGCGAAATGCAGGTACACAATGCACATTGTTTAATAATAAAACTAGCCCACTGGGAAAACTGAGACTAATGTTTCCTAATGCAGTTATTGAGACTTGATTGCCATCACCGACTCGTAGGTCCGCCTCGCCCCTGCCCACATCTCTTCTACTTCCTAGAGCCCGCAGATGAACACAAATGTGAGATTCTGCACCGGTATCAAGTACCAAAGAATCTGAAGTAGATAAACTGAGATTGAGCTCAATAACATATATACCTGATCCTGAAGATGTGGAAGCTCCACTCTTCCTAAGAAACTACTTGTGTTTCTTGCAATCCTTCTTCCAATGCCCTGCCCTTGGCAATAGAAGCAAAGTACATCCTTCTTAGGATTCTCAACAGCCTTGGGAGCTGCTGGACCCTTAGGTTGTCGAATCTTCTTCGCTAGGTGCATAGGGGCCTTATCCTTGCCCAGACTGGCTTTCTTGAAGCTCACTTGCTTTTGACCATAAAAACCTTCTTGGACTTGCCCTTGAGACTCTTTTCAGCAGTCACGAGCATACCATGGAGCTCTGTCACAGTCTTGTACATGTCGTGCATATTGTAATTTTCAACGAAATCACGATATGTCTCTGGAAGTGAGTGCAGCATAAAGTCTAGAGACATTTCCTTATCCACAGCATGATCGAGTCTGGTCAAGTGTTCCAAAAGACGTTTCATCTTAAGGACATGGGGACTGACGGGAGCTCCAGCCTTCAGCTTGCAAGACATCAGTTCACTGAGAGTGTCGTATCTTTTGACACACGCTTTCTCTTTGAACATTTTCTCGATCTCTGCCATTAAGGCCTTGGAATCATCGGAAATGTCCAAGAACTGCTTCTGCAAGTCAGGCACCATACTGCCCATCATGATGCACTACATGTCGATCTGGTCGCTAAGGAACTTCTAGTATGTATCCCTTAGCGCCCTTGCGGCGTTCAGTGCTGGCTCAACAGGTGGTTCCTGGGTAAGGATATAATCTTTACGTTCGTGCTTGAGAACTAGTCTCAATTTCTGGTACCAATCGAGGAAGTTAACGTCGTTAAGCTTATACTGCTCGATTAGCCACCTAAGCGCGCTGTTACCAGAATGATTCGTGTTTGCCATTTAATCTACACAGTAAACAAAATTTTAATCAGTATTAATTAAAATTGAAATTTGAGATTTAGTTATAAAACACTTTTATGATTCTAACATTAGAATCTGAACTAGGATCCTATCATACCCTCAATTGAAATGAACGGAGGCTCACTGCTCTAATTGAGAGCATCAAGGTAGGAATATATCCATATACAAGACCATGTAGTTCCTGGCTAGGGTTTGTACTTAAAATTACTTGGCACACCCTATACTGATACCCTCTGTCAGTCCTAGCAGACAATCGTAGACAAGTCTACCAAGCTTAAACTATGGACAGAATCAATGTGGCTATTACGCGGAGGCGCACGCGCCCACATAGAACTGCCCATCTCATCCAGACTTCTCCTCTATGAATGTTACGCAGAGGCGTACCGACATCCATAGGCTCAAAGTCCTTTTGAGTGCCCAAACTTGGATAGTATCACGCTTGACTTGTAATTAATTGCGTTTAAGTGAATTATTATTGTCTGATTGCATATCGATACAATCTTAATCTGGAATCATCAATTGCAAATCCATGCAAAGATGATACCTTATCTAGTTACATGCAAGTCTGATTAAATATTAGTTTTTAATCTTTGCATATGGGTGATAGCTAAACATACATAATCTTGTATATAAAAACTATCATATATTCATACATATTCAACATACAAATGTAAGAGTAAAACATGCATAGCTAAGCCCTTCCTAGGTTCCTAGGATTCTAGCAAAACTGATCCTAAAGACTTGGTCTTCAAGATCCAGACTTGCTCCATCCTTGTGCACTCCCACTTGACTTGTATCTTGCGTCGGTCTTCGTAATTACAAATTTAATAAAATAAAATAAATACAAATCACGACACGCATGTCGTTTTTACTACAACCCAAAACTTAGCAACATGCATGTTGCAAAACTAAAATTAGAAAACATACAAGTATAGAGTGCTTAGCTATACATCATGTTGAAAACAACATGTTGTCAAAGATCATGTGATCACTCATCATGCTTATCAAACAACAAATATTTTGCAAATTTTATTTTTCTCAAGTGTGGAAAAATTCCTATTTATCGAAACCGGACGGTTTAAATTAATTAATTGAATTTGAGTTGGTTCACGCTGGTTTATCGAAACCGAACCGAATTTGAAAATTAAAAATTTTAGGACTTCAAAATATTCTCGCGAACCGGCCGATTCAGCTCGAATCTGGTCGAGCCGAACCGGCAGAACCGAGGTCACCTGCAGAGGCAACGATAGTGGCCCGCGAGGGCTGCCATGGTCGCCCGCGGGACTGGCTGTGGTCGCCCACGGGAGCAACCATGGTTACCCGCGATGGATGCCATGGTCGCCCCTTGGGGAGACCCTGGTTGCTTGCGAGGCAATCATGGTGGCCCGCAAGGGCTGCCATTGTCGCCCGCAAGCGAGCTGGTCGGCCCTAGCGCTTTCCATGGTCCACCAAGGGTCTCGACCCTGGTTAGCCATGGCTAACCCTAAACAGCCCCAAAATAATTTTTTTTTCAATTTTTCAAATTAATTAAATATCTGATTTTTTTTTCAATTTTCATGCATATTCAAAACCGATGAACATATGAACAATTAAACAAAAAAAATCATATCTATACATGCTTAAATTAAACACAAAATAATCATACTCTAATACCACTGAAGGATTCCCTTGGGTTCCATAGAAATTAATTTCATGCAGGGGACTGAAATTACCAATGGGAATCGAGAAAAGCAAGATCTTATTGTTAAAATTTCAGTATTTAAAAATAATTTATAGATCCGAAATTATACCTATGAAAATCGATTAAACACAAAACTATGTGTTTCTCTAGGTAGTCCACACAAGCACAACACTTTGATGAGGTTTCTACACACACCCTTGTTAGAGTTGTGTGAAGAATTGAACAAATCAACAATGGAGGCGTAGAGAGAGGGAGGGTCGGCCATTGGACTAGAGAGAGAGACGAGGAGAGTGCCGAAAATATACCTAGGGTTTATAGGAAAAATATTGTGTAATTAATAAATATCTGATTTTTAATATCTTTTTTATAATTACAAAATAAACCCCTTAAAACTCTTAATTACACTTAAGCCCCATTCTCAATTAAAACAAGGAATGGGCTTTAAGCCCACTTAGCTAAAACCTAATTAAAACCCATTTAAATGAGTTATAATTATATGGTTTAGCTAAACCGGTCCAATCTCTCTAACTTTATTTCTTCAACTGTCTTATTAATGAACCTAGGCCAGAAATCAACTAAATCGTTTTCAATTTGACTAAATTGAAAAGCGGATTCTCCCAATTACCATCCAAGCTTGTTTGTCACATATTGTACTCAAACTGTGTGACCCTCTAGGCTCAAGACCCGTTGGCAGACTGGTAAAATTACTATTTTACCTTTTCCATCATAAGTGGCCTCTAGCAAGACATTATGATTACCCAACGTCCGTGATTATAAATTATTCGACTTAACCTGTTATCGTACATGTCACTGTCCTTTTATCAAACCGATATCCAGATTGATCAATAGGCGTAGAACCGTTATCCGAATTTATCAATCACGGTTTCTTAATATATGAGATGACAGAAAACTGATACTAAGGTATCACCTACATGGCCATGCTATTTCTTCAGTCATACTCATCAAGTGGCCTAAACGGTTATCTTTCAGAAGTCATAGTCATACCGGAGTATGAGTGATAAATCCCTCAGAAGTCTTTCGAGTTCACTAATGCAATTAATAACCAAGCCAATCAAATCCGTTATGGCTACCCTTTTACAGGTAACGTTAGACTAGGTCAAACTCAGATATTCATTACACAGTGCACACAAAGACTCCTTGGTCTTTGGATATAATGAAAAGCTACGATCTGTGAGTATCTCATGACATTATCTATGTCGCATACTCACAATCGGGTCGTCCGATATCATCGACCTGATGATATCTATGATATAACTCCGGCACATACTTTGCCATGATCAGTAGAGCATGATCATAAGGAGTTGGTCTCATACTGATCGTTTCCTACAGAAGCTTAGCTGATGAGGGACTCATTGAATGTAATTCTTTCTGATCTACAGTTCTACTATTAGTGGTTATACACATAATGACATAGATTAAATCACATTCGACATATTACTACAACACATTAGTATTATAATGCCTTTTTATTAGATCGAAAAATGATAAACATTACAATATAGATTAAGAAATTACATTGGACTAGGGCACAATTCTAACAAAAAGTTCTCATCTTTCTCATAGTTCACGATTCATCTAGCTTAAGCATAAAGATCCATGAGGGGTTCGGGTCACTCTTTCCAATTCCGCCGCGCTTGACCTGTAAGAGAACCCTAACAGTGGTATCAGAGGCTGGTTGCTTTCTAAATGAATCATATATGCATGATTTTGTGGTAAAGTTGATTAATTGATTGACCATATATGATTTTTGCCATGATTGATTGATGCATGAATCTCTACTTGGTTATTTTTGTTTAGCGTAAGGAATGATAAAATTCCGTTCTTTGATCATTTTACGGATAAAGGTTGGATTTTTATTCTGGGTGTTATTTTATCTCGGTATTCGTGCAATATATGTAGTGGATCCTTCTCGGGAGTCGGGTCTCGATCCAAGTAAAATCGGGTCGAGAATCAGTCTCGGGAAAAGCGGAAAAACGATCAAGTCGAGGAGGGTGTCGATCGACACCCTTCGGTTTCTCTGCCATAGAGGTAATGTCGATCGACACCCCTTAGACACGTGAGGTAGAGATCGACACCTCTCGGTCCTTAAAAGGTGGCGATCGACACCTAGAGTCAGTGAGGAATTTTGGCGCCGAATCGAAATTATAACCTAAGGCGAATCAAGATTTTGTGTGTGATTATTTTATCATTTTGATTCCATGAATGTACTATATCCACGATATGGTTAAATTGGTTTTTGTCGAGTATATAAAATATCGAAAACTGTTTTTCCGACGAGGCAAAGTACGGTCTCAAGTTTCCACGGGATTGATGACCCGAGAAACCGGAGGACCGCATTGTTGTGTCGTTCAATATACTTGATACATTGTTGACACATTATGTTGAACTTTTTGTATCGCCCAACGACCTATTAGGGTTTTGCTCGATACACTAGAGTTTCGACATAGCAGTTGATGAAGTGATTACATCGACCGGCGGCGGGGCCGGGTTCTTGCGATTAGATCGAAGGATTGATTTCCGGTTTTCATAGGGAAAACGCGGGAGTCTTGGTTTAGGATTTCGAGATCGGGACTTTCGAGTGCCAAGTGAGATCGATACACTAAAATCATAAAGATTAAAATATGATTTAATATGATTGATAACACGCATTGTGTGACAACATATATGTTTGATGACATGATATGATTGCAACATGCGTAAGTTAGATCACATGATGTATGGCTAAAGCCCATCAAGACAAGACCGTTTATATTGTATTTTATTTGTAAATATAAAATGGCGTTTTGTGCCATCATAAGATTTGGGTTGTATATTTTGCGACGAGATGCATCGTAGTTTAAATGTATTATATTTTACCCGACCTGCGAGCCGTTGATATTTTATGTAAACGCACTTCCTGGAGAAGGCACGTTGGGAGTCTTGGAGCTGGAAATGAGTCATGGAGACATCAAGGAGCCAGTGGGAGCGTCGCTAAGGATGAAGAAGCCTTGTATAGTTGTAATCTTCACCCTTAGGTTGTGACCCCGATCTTTATGGCCCGACCCCATAAAGATCGAACCTAGATATGGGCTTAGGCTATACATGTTTATATTGTGCCTTTTAGAATTGCATGATTAGTAATTTATGTTTATTTATATGCATGAGAGCATGATAAATTTAAATGTACATATATTTTGCATGTCTGAAATTTGTTAAATAACATAAACTCGGACATACGAAACTAAGTGAAGCATGAAACATATCATCGTACCCAGTATGGATTAACAGTTGTCATGTAGAGAATGTACTAGGTACATGTCTCGCAAAACTTGATCATATCGCAATGAAATTGAGTCATGCGATGATGCTATCCAATTTTGACACTCTACGAAACTGTATAACCACAGACGTCGTGTGCGTTAGGAGAAACTTAAAATTATTGATCAAGACTCTTGGTTCTTGATTCCTGCCAAGGATCAAAATGGTCAAGGTTTTGCAACAAATCTTCATAGATAAATTCAGAGTCTAACTTTAAATTATTGAAATGTGTAGATAATGGCAGCGAGCCAAGCACACACGTTGTCACTAAGGTCGATCCTGGACAAGGAGAAACTTAGTGGAACGAACTTCCTCGACTTGGAGCGTAACTTGAGAATTGTACTCAAACACGAGAGGAAGGAACATGTGCTTGACGAGCCCATACTGTTGGGTTTTGGAGCATTCTAGATCATCGAGATAACGGAAGAATTAACAAAAGCAACTCCAAACCTTGTCCAAGAACATGAACCATTAAATCCCAAAGAAAAATCTATTCCACAAGAAATTTACCTTTTGGTCTTTGTTGAATCAATAAAGAAGAACAATGAGGTCTTCTTCTCTAGAGCAAGTCCACACCAAGGGTATGATCTTCAAGATCCTTCACTTAATGCCTACTAGAACAATTAAGTGAAGAACAAGAGAGCAAGAACAGAGAGCAGGGGAAGTGACCGGCCAAGGAGAGAGAGAGAGGCTTGTGAGTGAGTGATTAATCCCTTAGATATTTCTCTACTTCATCAACTCATAAGCATAGGTCTAAAAGGTGAAAGCATGGGTTTAAAGGTGTCATTACCCATACCCCTTCAATCACTCACCTCTTAATCAACAATCACCTCTTAATCAACAATCACCAACTAAGCATGGTGTGTGTGGCACCACCCTTGGACCTACCAAGGTGGCCGACCATGTTGGGCTTATTGGGCCCAAAATGGGCCCTTGTTTGGTCGGTCATGTGACCTCATGGGCCGATCCCAATGGGCTCGCCCATGTGGTTGCCCGACCCTATTTGTTGTTACTTATCAAACAAAGTCCGACGCGACATCAACGAAAAATCTCAATTTTCTCGATCCGCTAATTATTCTCTCAAACCGAACCCATGGCCCAAAACCTTCAGTTTTGTCCATCTATTGCTCCTCAAGAAACGTTAAGGTTTCCTTGTCTCAAGTTATCCGTCTTGTATGTGTGTGACCCTCCAGGCTCATGCCACCGTTGGCAGATCGGCGCAAAAGATCTCTTTTGTCCGATCCATCATAAGTGGTCTCTAGTAAGACGTTATGATTACCCAAGGTGCATGATAATAGCTGATTCGATTTAACCTTGTGCGTACAAGTCACTATCCTATTATCTCTAGATATCCCGATTTGATCACAAGGCATAGAGTCGTCATCCTTGTTTAATCAATCATTGTTACTTGATATGTGGGATGGCTGAGAACTTGATAACCCGTATCACTGGCACGGCCATGCTCTTTCTCTCAGTCACTCTCGATCAAGAGGCCTTTAACAGATATCTTTTCCATACCGTAGTACGAGGGATAAATCTCTTAGCCGTCTTTCGTGTCACTCAGACAATCCGTTCCGCCACCCAATCATGTCCGTTATTGCAATCCTTTTACGGAAAGAGTTAGGCACAAGTTAAAGACGCACGTACACTGCATAGCAATCACAAAGACTCCTTGGTCTATGGATATCGTGACAAGCTATCGCATTTGAATATGTTCATGGCTTAATCTACAAAATACTATTCAGAGCGCGTCATCCAATATCAATCAGCTCATGATATCTATGATATGATTTCGGGATCCCTCATCCCTATGACAAGCAGAACTACGTCATTGAGAACCATCCTCATACTGGTCACTTCTATTGAAGCGTTTATTGACCAGGGACTCGTTAAGTGTGATCCGTACAGATTTATGATTCTACTACTTTAGTGGTCATAAATCAGATCATGCTTAACATATTACTTCAACACATAAGTAATACAAAGCCGTTTTATTTATTACAATCAACAATAAATATACATAGACATTTATAGACTACTAGCAATTGGACTAGGGTACAAAATTGCTATCAATCTCCCACTTGCCCCTAGTTCCAATGTAAGTCCCATTCTATACCCATTGACCTAACATGTTTATCATGTTTCGCTTGAGGAAGAGCCTTGGCCAAGGGGTCGGCTGTGTTATCATCAGATGCAACCTCTAGCAATAATGTCGCGGATGATGTGATACTTCATGAGTACATGTTTGGATCTATCATGTGCCCTGGGTTCCTTAGCTTGCGCAATGGCCCCGGTGTTGTGACAATATAAGTCTACTGGGTTAGATGGGTTTTGAATTACACCTAACCCAGCCATGAAACTCCTGATCCATACAGCCTCTTTTGCCGCTTCCGATGGAGCAATGTACTCAGCTTCCGTCGTAGAGTCGGTAATGGTGTCCTGCTTCTTGCTTTTCCATATGAATGCTCCCCCGTTCAATGTAAACACATATCCCAACTGACTCTTAAAGTCATCGGGATCTGTCTGGAAACTAGCGTCGACATATACTCTGACGACTAGATCATAATTTCATCCCCCGTACACAAGAAAAGCGTCTTTGGTTTTTCTCAAATATTTGAGAATCGCCTTGACGGCAATCCAGTGTTCCTCACCGGGTTTGGATTGATGTCTACTGGTACAGCTTAGGGCAAACAAGACATCCGGTCTCGTACATATCATGGCATACATTATGGACCCTATAGCCGAAGCATATGGGATCTCATTCATTCTTGCTAGCTCTGCAGGTGTCTCAGCACATTGTTTCTTGCTAAGCTTTATGCCATGACGCATGGGCAGTAGTCCTTTCTTTGAATTATGCATTGAGAATCTTCTCAGCACTTTGTCTATATAGGTGCTTTGACTTAAGCCCAAGACCCGCTTGGCACGGTCTCTATATATCTTGATCCCCAAGATGTAAGAGGCCTCGCCTAAGTCCTTCATTGCGAAACACTCACCTAACCAAGTCTTTGTTAAGAGCAAGGTAGGGACGTCGTTTCCAATGAGCAGTATGTCATCAACATAGAGCACCAAAAAGACTACTTTGCTCCCATCTGCCTTCTTATACACGCAAGGTTCATCATCGTTCTTGATGAAGCCAAACTGTTTCACAACTTCATCCAAACGCTGATTCCAACTCCGAGATGCTTTCTTCAAACAATAAATTGATTTGAGCAACTTTCAAATCTTTCCCTTATTCTTAGGATCCTTAAAACCCTCAGGCTAGGACATATAAACGTCCTCAACTAACCTCCCATTAAGGAAGGCGGTTTTGACCTCCATTTGCCATATCTCATAATTATGATAAGCTGCTACGACAAGTAGAATGCGGATAGATTTGACCATAGCTACTGGGGAAAAGGTTTCTTCATAGTCAATTCCGTGGACTTGCCTATAACCCTTTGCTACCAGTCTTGCTTTATAGGTCTGAGGTTTGCCATCCATGTCTATCTTTATTTTCAAGATCCATTCACACCCAATGACTTTTACGCCAGGGGTTTGATCCACCAAGTCCCACACTTGATTATCTGTCATGGATTGCATTTCTTCCCTCATGGCTTCCAGCCATTTCTCAGAGTCGGTTCCGTCCAGGGCTTCTCGAAATGTAGCTGGATCATTGTCCACTAACGCCAAATCATCACCTCCAGTTACTAAGAAACCGTATCTGATAGGTGCATGACTTGTCCTTTCAGACTGCCTTGAACCGTCCTCATTAAATGTAGCTATTGGTTCTTGCTCAACGACCACTTATGGCTTCTTCCAATGGGTCGTCCAGTGATTCCTGAGTGACTATCTAATCTAGAACTTCATCAAGATGAATAGCCCTCCCACTGAATGTCTTGGAAATAAATTCCTTTTCCAAGAATGTCCCACCTCAGGCGACAAAAACTTTGTTTTCGCTCGGTTTGTAGAAGTAGTATCCTTTTGTTTCTTTTGGATATCTAACGAAAGTGCACTTATATGATCTCGGTTCAAGTTTTGTTGCAAGCAACCGTTTTACATAAGTCTCGCAACCCCAGATTTTTAGGAAGGAGAAAACGGGTTCCTTCCCGTACCATTTCTCGAATGATGTCCCTTCCACATCTTTCGACGGAGCCCTATTTATTATGAATGTGGCCGTTTGTAGAGCGTAACCCAAGAAGGAGATCGGGAGATCGGTGAGACTTAACATCGATCGAACCATATCCAACAATGTCTGATTCCTTCGCTCAGACACACCATTGAGTTGCGGTGTTCCTAGCGGAGTGCACTGAGATAGTATTCCACTTTCAGTAAGATGACTAAGAAACTCCTCGGATAAGTATTCTCCACCCCGATCAAAACGGAGTGCCTTGATACTCTTTCCGAGTTGGTTTTCTTCTTCAGTCCTAAACTCCTTAAATTTATCAAAGGCTTCAGACTTATGTCTTATTAGATAGACATAACCATATCTACTGAAATTATCAGTAAATGTGATAAAGTAGCCTAAACCACCTCTGGCTGGTGTACTCATTGGTCCACATACGTCTGAATGCATTAAACCCAATAGATCACCTGCCCTCTCACCTAATCCAGTGAAGGGCGCTTTAGTTATCTTGCCCATTAAACAAGTTTCGCATCTATCAATTGTTTGGAATTCGAGTTGACTTAGAAGTCCACGCTTGTGAAGCGCTGAGATGCGTTTCTCATTTATGTGACCTAGACGACAATGCCAAATTAGAGTTTGGTCTAAATCATTAGCTTTAAACCTCTTAGTATTACCATTATAGAGCATGTTGGATCTCGAATTTTGCATTTTTAGTATGTATAAACCTCCAACAGTGTGATTTAGACCTCTTAGCTTTAAACCTCTTAGTATTACCATTATAGAGCATGTTGGATCTCGAATTTTGCATTTTTAGTATGTATAAACCTCCAACTGTGTGAGCATTTCCATAAAACATGTTATCGCGCATAATATTAAAAAACCTATTCTTAATATCAAAATAATAACCTTCTTTTTCAAGAAGGGATATTGATACAATATTCCTGCTGAAAGAAGGTACGCAAAACACATCCAAAAGTTCTTTTACAAGCCCACAGGGCAAAACAAGGTCAACTGAGATTTTGGGCTTACTGGGCCCAAAATGGGCCCTTGTTGGGCCGGTCACGTGACCTCATGGGCCGAGCCCAACGGGCTCGCCCATGTACTTTCGTGCCGTGTCCAAAAGTTGCCCGACCCTATTTGTCGTTACTTATCAAACAAAGTCCGACGCGACATCGACGAAAAATCTCAGTTTTCTCGATCTGCTGATTATTCTCTCGAACCAAACCCATGACCCAAAACCTTCAGTTTTGTCCATGTATTGCTCCTCAAGAAACGTTAATGTTTTCTTGTCTAAAGTTATCCGTCTTGTATGTGTGTGACCCTCCAAGCTCATGCCACCGTTGGCAGATCGGCGCAAAAGATCTCTCTTGTCCGATCCATCATAAGTGGTCTCTAGTAAGACGTTATGATTACCTAAGGTGCATGATGATCGATGATTCGAATTAACCTTGTGCGTACAAGTCACTATCCTATTATCTCTAGATATCCCGATTTGATCACAAGGCATAGAGTCGTCATCCTTGTTTAATCAATCATTGTTACTTGATATGTGAGATGGCTGAGAACTTGATAACCTGTATCACTGGCATGGCCATGCTCTTTTTCTCAGTCACTCTCGATCAAGAGGCCTTTAACAGATATCTTTCCCATACCGTAGTACGAGGGATAAATCTCTTAAGCGTCTTTCGTGTCACTCATGCACTCCGTTCCGCCACCCAATCATGCCCGTTATTGCAATCATGTTACGGAAAGCGTTAGGCACAAGTTAAAGCTGCACGTACACTGCATAGCGATCACAAAGACTCCTTGGTCTAAGGATATCGTGTCAAGCTATCGCATTTGAATATGTTCATGGCTTAATCTACGAAACACTATTCAAAGCGAGTCGTCCGATATCAATCAGCTCATGATATCTATGATATGATTCCGGAATCCCTCATCCCTATGACAAGCAGAACTACGTCATTGAGAACCATACTCATACTGGTCACTTCTATTGAAGCGTTTATTGACCAAGGACTCGTTAAGTGTGATCCGTACAGATTTATAGTTCTACTACTTTAGTGGTCATAAATCAGATCATGCTTAACATAGCCGTTTTATTTATTACAAACGATAATAAATATACATAGACATTTATAGACTACTAGAAATTGGACAAGGGCACAAAAATGCTATCACATACCCCCAGTACCAGATGCGGGTTTCACGAGGATTGTTAGGGACGCTCATCAAAAGCGCCTTAACGACTCGCTTGACGTGGGATGCCTCATGCTGAGCACGATGAAGGCTGATCTCCAGAAATTACTAATGGATCTTAGTGGGAACTCATTCGCCATAATGGAACAACTCAAGGAGATGTTCAAAGAGAAGGCTAGAACCAAAAGATTCAAGTCTGTCAAGGGCTTGATGTTCACCAAGATGACATCTGGAGAGTCAGTCAGCCGTCATGTGTTGAAAATTTAGAGTTAGTTCGAGAACCTAGCTAGGCTGGGTGTCGTATTCATTGATGAGTTGAAGGTGGATATGATGATGTCAACTCTCCCTTCCATGTATGATGGGTTCATCATGAACTACAACATGCATGACATGCACAAGACCATCACAAAGCTGCACGATATGCTTGTATCTTTTGAGATAAACTTCAAGGGTAAAACCAAAGAGGTGATGATGGTCAAAGGGGGCACAAGCTTCAAGAGAGCTGGTGGGGGCTCGGTCAAGTCTTCCAAACCGACTGACGGGAAAGGGAAGGGTTTTGAAGTTCATAAGGACAAGTCCACGCTCAAGGGAAAGGGCAAGGCCAAGTTGGACGTGAAGGACGCCATCTGTTTCTTCTGCGATCAACATGGTCACTGGAAGAGGGAATGCAAGAAGTTCATAGAGGAGCAGAAGAAGGCCAGTAGGACTGGCGCTTCAAGTATTTATTTTGTTGAAGTAAATCTGTCTACTAACTCTGGTTGGGTGCTAGATTCTAGATCATAATCTCACATTTGTGTTGATGTGCAAGTGCTGGAAAGTAGACGAGATTTGGCTATTGATGGAGCGTATATACAGGTTGCAGATGGCAAGAGAGTCGTGGCAACAGCCGTAGAGGTCGTTCGTCTTAGTCTCCCGTCCGGACTTCTTTTGATTTTGAACAATGTTTATATTAGAGTTATGCCCCAGTCCAATATAAAAGTGATCTACAGATGTAATGTTTTATCATCTTTCCAAATAAATAAATCGGCATATATTACTAATGTGTTGTAGTAATATATCGAATGTAATTTGATCTATATCATTATGTGTATAATCACTAATAGTAGAACTATAGATCAGAAAGAATTACATTTGATGTGTCCCTGATCAGCTAAGCTTCTCTCATACATATGGTAGCTTCGTAATGAACTATTATATGCATGATATAGACAAGACCGTCTCGGAGTTACATCAAATGCTTCTGACGGCCGAGAAGAACATCAAGGTCACTCCTGGCAAGGATGTCCTAATGGTTAGAAAGGGAACTAGCTTCAAAGCTGGAGGTGATAAGGGTAGAGCCCCTAATCACTTGGCAGGCAAGATGAGACTGCCTTTACTTCCTAGACCTCCTAAAGTCGGGGAGGCAAAGAAGAAAAAGGAAGCAGTTTGCTTTTAATACCAACAGTGCGGTCACTGGAAGAGAGACTGCAAGAAGTTCCATGATGATCAGAAGAAGGGTGGTGGGGCCGCGTCTTCCTCAGTTTTTTTCATTTTAGAGCTAAATCTCTTTATTTCAAATTCACGGGTTTCAGATTCATGGGTATTAGATATTGGAGCTGAATCTCATATCTGTACAAATGTGCAGGTGTTGGAAAATAGAAGGGATTTGGGCAAGAACGAGGTGGGCCTAAGAGTTGGGAACAAAGTTCGGGTTGCCGCAACTGCTGTAGGATCCGTTAGACTTGCTTTGCCTAGTGGCCTGGTTCTTGTATTGCATAATGTGTATTTTGTACATACTTTCAGCAGAAACATTATATCCATTTCCTTACTAGATAAGGAAGAATTTTCTTTTGTAATCGAAAATGGAAGTTTTAATATAAAACGTGATAACATACATTATGCAAGTGAAAGTACAGTTGGTGGTTTATATGTATTGAATATGGAAAGCCCCAACTCTAATAAGCTCTATAACGTTAATACGAAAAGGTTTAAATCCAATTGTTTGAGCCAAACTCTAATGTGGCACTATCTTCTAGGCCACATAAATGAGAGGCGCCTTTCAACACTTAACAAGTGCAGACTGTTAAGTCCATTCGAATTCCATTCGATTGAGAGATGTGAGGCTTGTTCGATGGGTAAGATGACTAGAGCGCCCTTCATCGGGAGAGGTGAAAGGGCGGGTGACCTATTGGCCCTAATACACACAGATGTGTGTGGACCTATGAGTTCACTTGCCAGGAGCGGTTATAGTTACTTCATCACTTTTACTCACGATTACAGTAGATTTGGTTATGTCTATTTAATGAGATATAAGTCTGATGCTTTTGATAAATTCAAAGAGTTCAAGACTGAAGTGCAGAACCAGCTCGGGAAAAGTATAAAAGCACTTCGTTTGGATCGAGGTGGAGAATACTTATCCCAAGAGTTTCTCGATCATCTTGTGGAAAGTGGAATATTATCAAAGTGGACTCCTCCAGAAACACCTCAGTTAAATGGAGTGTCTGAGCGAAGGAATCGAACATTGTTGGATATGGTTCGATCCATGATGAGTCACGATGATTTAACGATATCCTTTTGGGGCTATGCTCTTGAAACTGCCGCATTCATATTGAATAAGGCCCCGACGAAGATAGTGGAAGGTACACCTTTTGAGCAATAGTGCGGGAAGAATCCCGTTTCGTCCTTCCTCAAGATTTGGGGTTGCGAGGCTTTTGTGAAGCGTGTGCTCTCAAACATGCTTGAACAAAAACAAGACAAATGCATCTTCGTTGGGTATCCCAAAGAAACAACGGGATACTACTATAAACCAAGCGAGAAAAAAGTTTTCGTTGCTCGCGGTGGGGTGTTTTTGGAAAAGGAGTTCATTTCCAAAACAGACAGTGGGAGAACTATAGATCTGGATGAAATTCTAGAGAATGTAGCTTCTCAGGAACCACCTGAAAGCCTAATAAAAGATATAGAGCCAGAGCAGGTAGTATAGTAGGAACGATCACTGCAGTCCTTTAGGATGGTCCAAGGCGGTCTAAAAGGAACAGTCATCCACCTGTGAGATACGGATTCTGTGTGACTCCAGGTGATGAGCTGGTATTGGTAGATCAAGATAATGAACCCACCACCTTTCGAGAAGTCGTGGACAGTATCGACTCCGAGAAATGGTTGGGAGCCATGAAGGAGGAAATGCAATCCATGTACGATAATCAAGTCTTGAGCTTGATTGATCCAATCGCTGGTGTTAAAACCATTGGTTGTAAATGGGTCTTTAAAAAGAAGACAGACATGGATGGAAATCCTCAAACCTATAAAGCACGTCTGGTAGCAAAAGGTTATAGACAAATTCAAGGGATTGACTATGAGGAAAGCTTTTCTCTAGTGGCTATGGTTAAATCTATTCGAATTCTTCTCGCAATCGCAGCATATCATGACTACGAGATATGGCAGATGGATGTCAAAACTGCCTTCCTTAATGGGAACTTAACGGAGGAGATTTATATGACCCAACCTGAAGGTTTTGTAGATCCAAAGAATAAGGGAAAGATTTGTAAGTTGCTAAAGTCCATTTATGGATTGAAGCAAGCTTTGAGGAGTTGGAATCAACAATTTGATCAAGTTGTGAAACAGTTAGGCTTGATCAAGAACGATGATGAACCTTGCGTTTACAAAAGGAGGATGGAAGTAAGATAGTCTTTTTGGTGCTTTGTGTCGACGACATATTACTCATTGGAAACGACATCCCAACCTTGCACTCAACAAAGGCTTGGTTAGGTGAGTGTTTCGCAATGAAAGACGTAGGCGAAGCCTCTTACATCTTGGGTATTAAGATATAGAGAGATTGCACCAAGCGGGTCTTGGGTTTAAGTAAGAGGACCTACATAGACAAAGTGTGGAGGAGATTCTCAATGCTTGATGCCAAGAAAGGATTCTTACCCATCCGTCATGGCATAAGACTAAGCAAGACTCAACGTCCGGTGACGACTGATGAGCTGAAAAGAATGAGTGGAATTCCATACGCTTCGGCTATTGGATCCATCATGTATGCCATGATATGTACGAGACCGGACATCTCATTTTCCTTAAGCTGTAACAGTAGGCATCAATCCAACCCCGGTGAGGAACATTGGATTGTGGTCAAGGAAATCCTCAAATACTTGAGGAGAACCAAGGACACTTTTCTTCTTTATGGGGGAAGAGAAGATGATGAACTAGTCGTCAAAGGTTTTGTTGACGCTAGTTTCCAGACGGATCCGGGTGACTAAAAAAGTCAGTCTGAATATGTGTTCATGTTGAATGGAGGAGCTTTTAGCTGGAAAAGCAAGAAGCAGGGTTCCACAGCTGACTCTACAACAGAATCTGAGTACATCGATGCCTTAGAAGCAGCGAAAGAGGCTGTATGGATTAGGAGCTTCCTAACTGGATTAGGCGTAATGCCAAACGCGTCTGATCCAGTAAGCTTATTCTGTGACAACACTGAAAACGTCTATGTACATTATCATCGTTTGTAATATTTATAAAACAGCTTTGTATTAATTATGTGTTGAAGTAATATGTTAAGCATGGTCTGATTTATGACCACAAAAGTAGTAGAACCATAAATCTGTACGGATCACACTTAACGAGTCCCTGGTCAAAATATGCTTCCTTAGAAGCGACCGGTACGAGGATGGTTCTTAATGACGTAGTTCTACTTGTCATAGGGATGAGGGATGCCAGAATCATATCATAGATATCATAAGGTGATTGATATCGGACAACCCGCTTTGAATAGTGTTTTCATAGATTAAGCCATGAACATATTCAAATGCGATAGCTTGTCACGATATCCTTAGACCGAGGAGTCTTTGTTATCACTATGCAATGAACGTGCGGCTTTAACTTGCGCCCAACGCTTTCTGTAACAGGATTGCAATAACGGGCATGATTGGGTGGCGGAACGGGTTGCATGAGTGACACGAAAGACGGCTAAGGGATTTATCCCTCATACTACGGTATGGGAAAGATATCCGTTAAAAGGCCTCTTGATCGAGACTGACTGAGAGTAAGAGTATGGCCATGCCGGTGATACGGGTTATCAGTTCTCAGCCATCTCACATATCAAGTAACAATGATTGATTAAACAAGGGTGACGACTGTATGCCTTGTGATCAATCGGGATATCTAGAGATAATAGGATAGTGACTTGTACGCACAAGGTTAAGTCGAATCATCGATCGTCATGCACCTTGGGTAATCATAACGTCTTACTAGAGACCACTTATGATGGATCGGACAAGAGCGATCTTTTGCGCTGATCTGCCAACGGTGGCATGAGCCTAGAGGGTTACACACATTCAAGACGGATAACTTGAGACAAGGAAACCTTAACGTTTCTTGAGGAGCAATACATGGACAAAACTGGAGGTTTTGTGCCATGGGTTCGGTTTGAGAAAATAATTAGCGAATCGAGAAAACTGAGTGTTTTCGTCGATGTCGCGTCGGACTTTGTTTGATAAGTAACGACAAAAAGGGTCGGGCGACTTTTGGACACGGCACGAAACCACTTGGTGTGGACTTGTTTTAGAGAAGAAGATCCGAAAGTTCTTCTTTAATCGATTCAACAAAGACTTAAAGGTAAACATCTTGTGGAATAGATTTTGCTTTGGGATTTAATGGTTTATGTTCTTGGACAAGGTTTGGAGTAGATTTTGTTATAATGCTTCCGCTATCTCGACGATCTAGAACGCTCCAAAACCCTACAGTGGTATCAGAGGGTGGTTACCCTCTTAATCTTTGTCTTGTTGAATTTGTTTCGGTTTTCTGATTATTTGCATGCCAAAATTGTTGATAACATGATTTTAATGTTTTTTCGGATATTTGCATGAAATATGTTATTTTTTAAAAATATATTGAATTTGAAATTTTTCGGAAATTATTGGATTTGTCGGGTCCGAAAAGAGCCTCTCGGGGAGTCGGATCGGAGGTACCGGACGGAGGTCACCGGAGGCCGGGGAGGACGACGGTGACCGGGGCCGTCCCCACTCCTTGCCGAGGCCGAGAGTGGAGGCAAGCTCGGTTTGGGCCTTCCAAGGCCCAAACCGAGCCGTGACATGTTAGGCTCGGCCTAATGGGCTTTCGGCCCATTGGCTTGGCCCGACTTGGTTCGTGCACGGTGTTTGATCCGTGGCACGAACCCGCGATTCAATATTTCGAAAACTTTCAAAATTTAATCGGTTTCGATAAACCGTTTTTCGAAAAGGTCTAGTTTCGATAAACCCGACCAAGCAACTTGGCAAAATTAAAACCGGAGTATGGCATATTATTTGATGACTTGTTTGTGTGATAACATGTTGAATGATTTGATGAAATGTATGACGCATTAATAGCCCATTAGAATTTTATCGCTTTCACGGTTTGCACAACCAATTTACAAGATAATTTGAGTCAAGTGAGATGCCACCCAAATTCACACCCATGTTGAAACATTTTATCGGTGTCGTGCGCCTTAGCAGAGCATCGATCGAATGAGTTCTACATGGAAATGGTAAACTTTGTGGGATGTCGTGCGCCTTAGCGGAGCATCTGCACAAAGTTAACTCGTTAGTGAAGGTTGGTTGACTCGACCACGATTCTTGGCCTGAGGTCGAGCTGGGGCATCGGAAGGTTAAGCCGTGTGTTTTTGCATATACCCTGACCGAGAGTTACACGGGTTGTAATTGGACGGACGTCCTACCTAAATAAGTCAATTGGAGCGGTGCGCCTTAGCGTACTTCAAATCACGAATAAGGGATCTTGGTTTAAAGATTCTATACCTTAGAATCGGATGGTTGGTGTTTAATTCGGATCTCCGTAAATTTATTCAACTTTTCTGATTAAATTTACTTTCTTCGTGTAGAAATGGCTAGTAATTCAAAAAACTCGTTTAATTTGTCGTTGAGGACTATACTCGGAAAGTGTAAACTCAACGGGACAAATTATCTGGACTGGGACAGGAATTTACGACTTGTGTTAAAGTTGGAACGCAGGGAGTACGTCCTTGACAAGGCTATCCCAGTGGAGCCAGCTGCCAACGCAACGAGGGTCGTTAAGGATGCGTACCAGAAACACCTTAGCGACTCTATCAACGTTGCGTGTGTCATGCTGGGCTGCATGGAGGCGGACCTCCAGAAGCAGTTTATGGAGCTATCCCATGATCCGTTTGCAATGTTTGCACAGATCAAGGATATGTTCAAAGAGAAAGTACGTATTGAAACATACACTGTTCTCCGAGAACTCATTGCCTGCAAGATGTCAGCAGGCAGCTCCGTAGGTCCACACGTCCTACGTATGAAGGGACATTTCGACCATATGACTAGTATCGGTATGTCTATGGAAAAGGAAATGGCTACGGATTTTATTCTGCAATCCCTTCCTCATGCATATGGTGGGTTCGTCATGAACTATCCATTCATGACATGGACAAGACCGCGTCGGAGTTGCACAACATGCTAGTGACTGCCGAGAAGAGCATAAGGGGCAGTTCGCCCAAAAATGTTCTTATGGTCAAAAAGGGATCCAGCTTCAAAACTGGTGGTGGGAAAGGTAAAAGCCCAAAGCACCTGGCAGGAAAGAACAGACATCCATTTGTTCCTAGACCTTCCATGCCCGTACAAGGCAAAGGGAAGGCAAAGGAGTCGGTCTGTTTCTACTGTCAAAAGCCTGGTCATTTGAAGAAAGACTGTCAGCAACTGAAGGAGGATCAGAAGAAGGGCGGTGGGGCCGCTACTTCATCAGGTATTCCATTAGAGCTATATCTTTCTACGATAAATACTTGGGTACTAGACACTGGAGCTGAGTCTCATGTCTGTGCGGATATGTAGGTGTTACACAGTAGAAGAGATATGGGGGAAAGCGAGGTGGACCTAAGAGTTGGGAACCACGTGAGAGTTGCCGCAACTGCCGTGAGTTCTGTTAACCTTGTTTTGCCCAGTGGGCTTGTAATTGAACTTTGCAACGTAAACACATACCCCAACTGACTCTTAAGGTCATCGGGGTCTGTCTGGAAATTAACGTCGACATATCCTTTGACGACTAGATCATCATTTTTTCCCCCGTATACAAGAAAAGCGTCTTTGGTTTTTCTCAAATATTTGAGAATCGCCTTGACGGCAATCCCAAGTTCCTCACTGGGTTTGGATTGATGTCTACTGGTACAGCTTAGGGCAAACGAGACATCCGGTCTCGTACATATCATGGCATACATTATGGACCCTATAGCCGAAGCATATGGGATCTCATTTACTCTTGCTAGCTCTGCAGGTGTCTCAGCACACTGCTTCTTGCTAAGCTTCATGCCATGACGGATGGGCAACAATCCTTTCTTTGAATCTTGCATTGAGAATCGTCTCAACACTTTGTGTAAGGACCTCTCCCGGGCAGTTAGACTAAAATCTGGGAAAATTCAAAATTTTTGAATACTGACCAGATCGAGTCTGAACCTGACCCCGAGAGTTGTTTTGGACATAAGGTGACGTTATTTTCTACCAAGCTAAGTTCAGGGCGACTAAAGACCACTTCGTGACCCATTCGGGGAAAGTTGACTTAGGTTGACTTTTTGCTAGAAAAGTCAACCGAGGACGTTTTGGGTTATTCTGGACTCGTTAAGTCCCGAATCGCAAAACGGTCGATGCAGTATTCTTAGTTAGCCCATTTTAAGTCACTCGAGAGATTTTGCTGAAATCTCGATAAAAGTGCCCGTTCGGGGTCCGAAACGTCCGATTTTGGGAAATCTGATCCGATTTCGGTTGGTGGAAAAGGTGACCGATGTGATTGATGGATTAGTTATCAAGGGGACGAGGAAGTGACTTGTGTGTGGGGTTTGGTGATGTTGGGAAAGAGGAAAAAGGGTTGATTTTTGGGTTTTCATTTTATTTAATTAAGTAATTAATTAAATAAAATGTGTTGTTATAAGGAGGGGGAGCTCCCATTTCATCCGAGAACAACCAAGAGAAAGAGAGGGAGAAGAGAAGAAAGAAGGAGAGAGAAAGAGAAAGAGAAAGAGAAAGAGAAAGAGGGAAGGAGAAGGAGGGTCCGGCCAAGCAAGGAGGATTTCCCGTCAATCTGTCCGTCGTTTCTTCGAGATTTCTTCGTATTCGGAATCCCGGCATCGTGGACTACAAGAGGTATGGTTCTCTTTTGGATTTGGAGTAGTTTGGTTGGTGGGTTTTAAGTAGAAATGTGTTGTTTCAAGTTTAGTTAGACACTAGAGATGATTAGGCATGTTTTAAGACAAATTTGAACAAATTCCGGTGACCGGAGGGTCGCCGGAGCTCCGGCCACGTTGGTGGCTGATTCCGGTGGCCATGGAACGCTGACTCGAAGTGCTTCAACCTTCATCTTGTGAGTTTTTCCAAAGGAGCAACGGTTTGGGAGCTAGAAGCCCGGGAAGTGACTGAACCGCTGAATCTGTCCAGCCGGACGGACAATCTGTTTTGCTCCGGACGGAGCCGTTCCCGTTCGAACTTGGTTCCGAGCAAAACATGAAGTTTGTAGAGGACTGGCAGAGCTTAAACTTTCATGTTTACGTGTTGTCCAGAAGAGCTACGGATTTGGAGCTGCAAGTCCGGGAAGTGGACTGTTCTGCCGAATCTGTCTCTGGACAGATTCAAAGTAAATCCCGTAGCTCGATTTTGTTTCCCGAGAATTAATGTGGTGGCTTGTGTGGGGCCCACGAGCCCGGGGCTCGGGTTTTGTGAGTTCGGGTGGTCCCGGGTGACCCCCGAGTCGATAACTTGCGTATTTGATAATTTCCGGATTTAAATTGTGAAAGACGGTTTTTCCACCAATAACTTTAATTGAAGTATTTTAACGCTCGGGTGTCAGAATTCGATTCCGTTAATTGCATTGGTCTTAGAATATTAAATGAGGATTTTAGAAACAAGTTTCGTAATTTTCGGAGTCCCGAGGGTCAAGAACTCGTTTCCGGGCAGATTGGGTGTTTCGGGGAAAATGGGTCATTCCGGACCCATTTTGGCTACTTTGATTAATTTGAAGTGTGTCCAAGTGTTAGACACTTGTTGGAGTACACTTGTAAATTTATTGCATTCGTTTCGGAGTCTGTTTGAGTTTTTAATTATTGAATATAATTATTAGTTGATATTGACGCTCGCGGGAAAGGCAAGGCGTGAATAGCTCGAGCGGGAGGCTAGGAGCGTACGTGGAGCTTTCCTAAGGTAGGGGGACATAGCTACCTAGACTATATGGCTTGATGCCTTTGTTTGATTATATATGTGTGTATATATACGTGTGAGCATGATTTGGCACTATGGTAGTGGCGTGAATATGCTTGGTGTGATTATATGCGAATAGTGAGATTTGCATGATAATTTTGGGTGAATTAGTTTAGTATAACTCTGAACTGATTGTATGCACGAGATTGTGCCAGGTATTATATTATTTGCTTTTCAGACGATGATTTATTCCGTCTTGCACCTAGTATGTTTTCTGCATGAGTATGGTGTGATACTTGTGTTACAGGTGGTGTGTAAGGTAAACCGAGTTGAGGGTGGATTCCCTTGATCGAGATCGGTTACCTTTATTTGTGGTAAGGGTCAACCGAGCTGAGGGTGGACTCTCTTAGTTGTGATCGGTTACCTTTATTTAGGTGTAAGGTAAACCGAGTTGAGGGTGGATTCCCTTGATCGAGATCGGTTACCTTTATCTTTGTGGGAAAGGTCAACCGAGCTGAGGGTGGACTCCCTTAGTTGTGATCGGTTGCCTGTATTTAGGTGTAAGGTGAATCGAGTTGAGGGTGGACTCCCTTGATCGAGATCGGTTACCTTTACCTAAGGGAGGGTGAACCGAGGCAAGGGTGGATTCCCTGGGCTGAAATCGGTTACCCTAGGGTGTAGTTAATTATGTTATACAACTACTTTTGCATTGTTATCATCTTGTGTATGTGCGATGTTTGAGTCTTGGAGGTAGCGTGTTCACCCCTACAACTTGTGCAGGTTATGGATGCGTTTAGATCTTTTGACTGGGAGCTTGGGGGCGTGTCGTGTCGACGTGTCTTTGCCAGTGGTGTTTGGTCGGCTGTTGTAGACTCTGTTGAGTCGTAACCTGTTTTGTTACTGCTTTTCATTATCCGGTTTATTACTTTATTTTGTAAAACACTCGGTGAGGTGGCGTTATGCCTCACCATTATGGTATTTATTTATGAGTTACTTGCTTCATTTTCAAAGGATGTTTTGATGGAATTGTTTTAGAACTGGTTTACTTACTTGTGCAATCACCTTTAAGTTAGGGACGCCTAAACTAAAGGTGTTGACTTTGTGCGAGAATAGTTATGATACACTCGAGGACGCTCAAGGTGTTTCATAATTATTTCGTATATGTATCTTCGTATATGTATTATCGATACTTGTATTTTATCGCGTGACGACTAAGATTCGGAGAACCGGATCTTGGGGCGTTACAGTTTGGTATCAGAGGCTCAGGTTCAACACCTGTGTGCCTTGCGTCGACACGTCGGGTAGAGTCAGTAATAGGAGAGTATTACGTGGCTTTGGTCTTTGAGTTTTGTGGTGTTAAGTTGGTCAGTAGTGAGTTAGCCTGACAACTTATGTGCAGTGGTGTGACTGTATGACTTGAGAAATGATGGACAGGTTGTGGTACTGTGATAGTACATGAGGTTGCTTGTTAACGTGAGTATATTATTGACATGTTTGATTGATGACATGTGTTGACTGGTGGGCATGTTAGTAAGAACATTGGCGGTTGGTATTACTACGCTAGGATATTAGTACCTAGTATGATTAGTAATGGTAGAAAATCAGTGAAGTTCCATTGTCCTTTAGCGCGAAGTCCGCTTGATCGTGGATTCTGATTGTGATCTCATTTCCGTGCAGTAGTGCACATGGCGCCGAAGACTAGGCGAGGAGGTACCAGGGGGCGGGGAGCGTCGAGGGCGACTCAGGGAGCTCGAGTTGCCGAGCCCGCGGAGCAGACCACTGGTGTCGAGACACAGTCCGCGGAGACTGCCACCGGCAGTGCTGGGCAGGCAGGAACTCCCATGAGGATGCCCGCTGCCCCGACGACCGCTCCCGACAGGGTCCCGATGGGGGAAGAGCTGTTGAGGTCGATACAGTCCCTGACCGAGGTCATGGGGCGGAGGGCAGCTAGGTCCACCACACTTGAGGCAGCACCAGTTCGGGCTGCAGTACAGCCGTCGCATGCATTGCGAGACTTCCTACGACTGCACCCACCTGCTTTCCACGGAGAGCCTGATCCCTCGATAGCCGAGCAGTGGCTACAGCAGATCACTCGGGACCTGGACACCACAGGGGTCAACGAGGGGAGCATCCGCATCACTTTAGCTGTTCACCAGCTGAAGGGCGATGCCTACTACTGGTGGGAGCGGGTGAGGGCCCGGGTTGGGCAAGACTTTGAGGAGTTCCGGGAGGTCTTCCTCGAGAGCTACTTTCCAGAGTCGGCGTGGGATAGCCGGCAGCAGCAGTTCCTGGAACTGCGCCAGGAGACCCTGACGGTCACCGAGTACGAGGCCCGTTTCACGGCCTTGTCGAGATTTGCTCCGGATCTGGTGAGGTCCGATGCGAGCCGTTGCAAACGGTTCGAGCGGGGGCTGAGGCCCGAAATCTTCGACCGGATCCTTGCTCTTAGGATCCGAGTGTACTCGGTGATATTGGACACCGCCGCAGCCATCGAGGAGGGGATGGCAGAGACCCGACGTCTCCGTGCACAGAGGCCCCGACCGAGTGGCCCTTCGGAGTCTAGAGACTTCAAGAGGCCCCGTCATTCGGGCTTTTCGCCACAGCAGGCTGGACGGATGGAGCAGAGGCCGTTGGCTTCGCTAGACACAGCAGCTGCCAGCTCGGCAGGATCGAGACCACCAACCACTTGCTACATGTGCGGGCAGACGGGACATCTTTGTCGGGAGTGCCCACAGAGGCATGGGACTGCGAGGCAGAGTCAGGTCCATGCCCACAGAGGCATGGACCTGATGACACGGATCTTCCGGCCTTACCTTGACCAGTTCGTCATCGTGTTCGTAGACGACATCCTTATCTACTCTCTGGACGAGAGGACTCACGAGGCACATCTGAGGATCGTGCTTCAGCTACTCCTATCGCACCAGCTTTACGCGAAGTTGGAGAAGTGTGAGTTCTGGCTCACTGAGGTGAGGTTCCTCGGGCATGTAGTGTCCAGCGACGGTATCTTTGTTGACCCGGTGAAGATTGAGGCAGTCTCTAGATGGGCACAGCCGACGAGCGTGTTTGAGATTCGTAGTTTCCTGGGGTTAGCAGGTTATTACAGAAGGTTCGTGAAGGATTTCTCACGACTGGCAGCACCGATGACTCACCTTACACGGAAGGGAGTTAAGTTTGAGTGGGACGAGTCCTGTGAGAACTCATTCTTGGAGCTGAAGACTCTGTTGACCACGGCTCCAGTGCTGATAGTACCAGAGCGAGGCATAGGCTACGACGTCTACTGTGACGCGTCCGGCGAGGGACTGGGTATTGTGCTGATGCAACTGGGGAAGGTGGTAGTGTTCGGGTCCCGACAGTTGAGAGTGCACGAGAAGAACTATCCGACGCACGACCTGGAACTTGCGGCAATCGTATTTGCACTGAAGTTATGGCGTCACTACCTCTATGGCGAGAAATTTCAGGTCTTCTCTGATCACAAGAGCCTTAAGTACCTCTTTTCTCAGAAGGACCTCAACATGAGATAGCGGCGCTGGATGGAGCTAATTGAGGACTACGACTTTGACCTGCTTTACCACCCGGGCAAGGCAAATGTTGTTGCCGACGCCCTCAGCAGGAAGTCACTCCACAGTCTCGTTTCTGTAGCTGTACGGGAATGGAAGATGCTGGGAGAACTCGGCGAGTTCAAGATGGAGCTAGAGGAAGTCACAGGGCAGGTGGCTCTGTGTTACTTAGTAGCGCAGCCAGAATTGATCAGCAGGGTACTCGAGGCGCAGATCGAGGATGCGGAATCAGTGACATTCCGAGAAAGGTTGACCAGTAGAAGCGAGTCCGAAGGGTGGTCACTGGGCAACGATCAGGGTCTTCGCTTCCAGAGCAGACTGTTCGTGCCCCAGAGTCTCCGCGAGGCGGTACTACGTGAGTCGCACAGCTCGCGACTCACAGTACATCCCGGGGGGACTAAGATGTACCACGACATTAGACGCCACTTCTGGTGGAGCGGGATGAAGCGCGAGATAGCGGAATTTGTGGCGAGATGCCTTACTTGTCAGCAGGTGAAGATCGAGCACCAGAGACCAGCGGGTCCGCTACAGCCACTAGAGATCGCTGAGTGGAAATGGGAGCATATCACCATGGACTTCGTGTGCGGTTTGCAGAGGTCTACGAGGGGCAATGATGCTGTTTGGGTAGTGGTTGACAGACTGACGAAGTCCGCTCACTTCCTGCCTATGAAGATGACGGACCCAGTGGACAAGCTGAGCAGGCTGTATGTGCGCGAGATAGTCAGACTACACGGGGTGCCGGTGTCGATAGTGTCGGACCGAGACCCTCGCTTTACATCGCGATTCTGGGACAGCCTTCAGGGCGCTATGGGGACGAATATTCGGCTGAGTACTGCTTACCACCCGCAGACTTATGGTCAGTCAGAGCGAGTGATCCAGATCCTGGAGGACATGCTCCGGGCATGTATTTTGGACTTCCATGGAGCGTGGGAGGATCACTTGCCACTAGCAGAGTTCGCCTACAACAACAGCTACCAGGCCAGCATTCAGATGGCACCATTCGAGGCGTTGTATGGTAGGCCGTGTCGTTCACCCGTCTGTTGGGCGGAGGTAGGCGACAAGAGCCTGTTAGGACCTGATCTGGTTAGGGAGACTACCGAGAAGGTAGCCCTGATCCGAGAACGGTTGAAGACGGCGCAGAGCAGACAGAAGTGTTACGCGGACAGGAGGCGTCGACCGCTTGAGTTCGAAGTGGGCGACCATGTCTTCTTGAAGGTTTGCCCGAAGAAGGGGCTGATCAGGTTCAAGAAGGCAAGGAGCGACGGGAAGTTGTCGCCGAGGTACATTGGGCCCTTCGAGATCATTTCCAGAGTGGGAGCAGTGGCTTACCGGCTTGCTTTTCCACCATCCCTTGCGGCAGTGCATAACGTTTTCCATGTATCCATGCTGAGGAAGTACCACCACGACCCGTCACACGTGATAGCTTGGGCTGAGCTAGAGTTGACTCCGGATGCGACTTATGAGGAACGGCCAGTTCGGATCTTGGACTCTCGCGATCAGGTGCTGAGAGGCAAGACCATCCCGTTAGTGCGAGTGCTGTGGCAGCATCACGGGGAGGGGGAGTCGACGTGGGAGCGGGCGGACGAGATTCGCGCCAAGTATCCCCGACTCTTCGAGAATTGAGGTACGTCCTTAACTCTGTTTAATTTCGCGGACGAAATTCCTTTAAGGGGGGTAGGTTGTAAGGACCTCTCCCGGGCAGTTACACTAAAATCTGGGAAAATTCAAAATTTTTGAATAGTGACCAGATCGAGTCTGAACCTGACCCCGAGAGTTGTTTTGGACATAAGATGACGTTATTTTCGACCAAGCTAAGTTCAGGGCGACTAAAGACCACTTCGTGACCCATTCGGGGAAAGTTGACTTAGGTTAACTTTTTGCCGGAAAAGTCAACCGAGGACGTTTTGGGCAATTCTGGACTCGTTAAGTCCCGAATCGCAAAACGGTCGATGCAGTATTCTTAGTTAGCCCATTTTAAGTCACTCGGGAGATTTTGCTGAACTCTCGATAAAAGTGCCCGTTCGGGGTCCGAAACGTCCGATTTTGGGAAATCTGATCCGTTTTCGGTTGGTGGAAAAGGTGACCGATGTGATTGATGGGTTAGGTATCAAGGGGACGAGGAAGTGACTTGTTGTGTGTGGGGTTTGGTGATGTTGGGAAAGAGGAAAAAGGGTTGATTTTTGGGTTTTCATTTTATTTAATTAAGTAATTAATTAAATAAAATATGTTGTTATAAGGAGGGGGAGCTCCCATTTCATCCGAGAACAACCAAGAGAAAGAGAGGGAGAAGAGAAGAAAGAAGGAGAGAGAAAGAGAAAGAGAAAGAGAAAGAGAAAGAGGGAAGGAGAAGGAGGGTCCGGCCAAGCAAGGAGGATTTCCCGTCAATCCGTCCATCGTTTCTTCTAGATTTCTTCGTATTCGGAATCCCGGCATCGAGGACTACAAGAGGTATGGTTCTCTTTTCGATTTGGAGTAGTTTGGTTCGTGGGTTTTAAGTAGAAATGTGTTGTTTTAAGTTTAGTTAGACACTAGAGATGATTAGGCATGTTTTAACACAAATTTGAACAAATTCCGGTGACCGGAGGGTCGCCGGAGCTCCGGCCAAGTTGGTGGCTGATTCCGGTGGCCATGGAACGCTTACTCGAAGTGCTTCAACCTTCATCTTGTGAGTTTTTCCAAAGGAGCAACGGTTTGGGAGCTAGAAGCCCGGGAAGTGACTGAACCGCTGAATCTGTCCAGCCGGACGGACAATCTGTTTTGCTCCGGACGGAGCCGTTCCCGTTCGAACTTGGTTCCGAGCAAAACATGAAGTTTGTAGAGGACTGGCAGAGCTTAAACTTTCAAGTTTACGTGTTTTCCAGACGAGCTACGGATTTGGAGCTGCAAGTCCGGGAAGTGGACTGTTCTGCCGAATCTGTCTCTGGACAGATTTGAAGTAAATCCCGTAGCTCGATTTTGTTTCCCGAGAATTAATGTGGTGGCTTGTGTGGGGCCCACGAGCCCGGGGCTCGGGTTTTGTGAGTTCGGGTGGTCCCGGGTGACCCCCGAGTCGATAACTTGCGTATTTGATAATTTCCGGATTTAAATTGTGAAAGACGGTTTTTCCACCAATAACTTTAATTGAAGTATTTTAACGCTCGGGTGTCGGAATTCGATTCCGTTAATTGCATTGGTCTGAGAATATTAAATGAGGAGTTTAGAAACAAGTTTCGTAATTTTCGGAGTCCCGAGGGTCAAGAACTCGTTTCCGGGCAGATTGGGTGTTTCGGGGAAAATGGGTCATTCCGGACCCATTTTGGCTACTTTGATTAATTTGAAGTGTGTCCAAGTGTTAGGCACTTGTTGGAGTACACTTGTAAATTTATTGCATTCGTTTCGGAGTCTGTTTGAGTTTTTAATTATTGAATATAATTATTAGTTGATATTTACGCTCGCGGGAAAGGCAAGGCGTGAATAGCTCGAGCGGGAGGCTAGGAGCGTACGTGGAGCTTTCCTAAGGTAGGGGAACATAGCTACCTAGACTATATGGCTTGATGCCTTTGTTTGATTATATATGTGTGTATATATACGTGTGAGCATGATTTGGCACTATGGTAGTGGCGTGAATATGCTTGGTGTGATTATATGCGAATAGTGAGATTTGCATGATAATTTTGGGTGAATTAGTTTAGTATAACTCTGAACTGATTGTATGCACGAGATTGTGCCAGGTATTATATTATTTGCTTTTCAGACGATGATTTATTCCGTCTTGCACCTAGTATGTTTTCTGCATGAGTATGGTGTGATACTTGTGTTACAGGTGGTGTGTAAGGTAAACCGAGTTGAGGGTGGATTCCCTTTATCGAGATCGGTTACCTTTATTTGTGGTAAGGGTCAACCGAGCTGAGGGTGGACTCCCTTAGTTGTGATCGGTTACCTTTATTTAGGTGTAAGTTAAACCGAGTTGAGGGTGGATTCCCTTGATCGAGACCGGTTACCTTTATCTTTGTGGGAAAGGTCAACCGAGCTGAGGGTGGACTCCCTTAGTTGTGATCAGTTGCTTGTATTTAGGTGTAAGGTGAATCGAGTTGAGGGTGGACTCCCTTGATCGAGATCAGTTACCTTTACCTAAGGGAGGGTGAACCGAGGCAAGGGTGGATTCCCTGGCCTGAAATCGGTTACCCTAGGGTGTAGTTAATTATGTTATACAACTACTTTTGCATTGTTATCATCTTGTGTATGTGCGATGTTTGATTCTTGGAGGTAGCGTGTTCACCCCTACAACTTGTGCAGGTTATGGATGCGTTTAGATCTTTTGACTGGGAGCTTGGGGGCGTGTCGTGTCGACGTGTCTTTGCCAGTGGTGTTTGGTCGGCTGTTGTAGACTCTGTTGAGTCGTAACCTGTTTTGTTACTTTATTTTGTAAAACACTCGGTGAGGTGGCGTTATGCCTCACCATTATGGTATTTATTTATGAGTTACTTGCTTCATTTTCAAAGGATGTTTTGATGGAATTGTTTTAGAACTGGTTTACTTACTTGTGCAATCACCTTTAAGTTAGGGACGCCTAAACTAAAGGTGTTGACTTTGTGCGAGTATAGTTATGATGCACTCGAGGACGCTCGAGGTGTTTCATAACTATTTCGTATATGTATCTTCGTATATGTATTATCGATACTTGTATTTTATCGCGTGACGACTAAGATTCGGAGAACCGGATCTTGGGGCGTTACACTTTGTCTATGTAGGTGCTTTGACTTAAGCCCAAGACTCGCTTGGCACGGTCTCTATATATCTTGATCCCCAAGATGTAAGAGGCCTCGCCTAAGTCCTTCATTGCGAAACACTCACCTAACCAAGTCTTTGTTAAGAGCAAGGTAGGGACGTCTTTTCCAATGAGCAGTATGTCATCAACATAAAGCACCAAGAAGACTACTTTGCTCCCATCTGCCTTTTTATATACGCAAGGTTCATCATCGTTCTTGATGAAGCCAAACTGTTTCAAAACTTCATCAAAACGCTGATTCCAACTCCGAGATGCTTGCTTCAAACCATAGATTGATTTGAGCAACTTGCAAATCTTTCCTTTATTCTTTGGATCCTCAAAATCCTCAGGCTGGGACATATAAACGTCCTAGCTAACCTCCCGTTGAGGAAGGCGGTTTTGACGTCCATTTGCCATATCTCATAGTTATAATACGCTGCTACGGCAAGTAGAATGCGAATAGATTTGACCATAGCTACTGTAGAAAAGGTCTCTTCATAGTCAATTCCGTGAATTTTCCTATAACCTTTTCCTACCAGTCTTGCTTTATAGGTCTGAGGTTTGCCATCCATGTCTATCTTTATTTTAAAGATCCATTCACACCCAATGACTTTTACGTCAGGGGTTTGTTCCACCAAGTCCCACACTTGATTATCTGACATGGATTGCATTTCTTCCCTCATGGCTTTCAGCCATTTCTCAGAGTCGGTTCCGTCCAAGGCCTCTCGAAAGGTAGCTGGATCATTTTTCCACTAATACTAAATCATCACCTCTAGTTACTAGGAAACCGTATCTGACAGGTGCATGACTTATCCTTTCAGACCGCCTCGGACCGTCCTCATTAACTGTAGCTATTGGTTCTTGCTCAACGACCACTTCCGGCTCTACTTCTTCTAGTGGGTCGTCAAGTGGTTCCCAAGTGACCATCTCACCTAGAATTTCATCAAGATGAACAGCCCTCCCACAGACTATCTTGGAAATGAACTCCTTTTCCAAGATTGTCCCACCTTGAGCGACAAAAATTTTATTTTCGTTCGGTTTGTAGAAGTAGTATCCTTTTGTTTCTTTTGGATATCCGACAAAATTACACTTATCTGATCTCGGTTCGAGCTTGGTTGCAAGCAACCGTTTTACATAAGCCTCGCAACCCCAGATTTTTAGGAAGGACAAAACGGGTTCCTTCCCGTACCATTTCTCGAATGATGTCCCTCCCACTACTTTCGACGGAGCCCTGTTTATTATGAATGCGGCCGTTTGCAGAGCATAACCCCAGAAGGAGATTGGGAGATCAGTGAGACTTAACATCGATCAAACCATATCCAACAATGTCTGATTCCTCCGCTCGGACACACCATTAAGTAGCGGTGTTCCTGGCGGAGTCCACTGAGATAGTATTCCACCTTCAGTAAGATAACCAAGAAACTCCTCGGATAAGTATTCTCCACCCCGATCAGAACGGAGTGCCTTGATACTCTTTCCGAGTTGGTTTTCGACTTCAGTCCTAAACTCCTTGAATTTATCAAAGGCTTCGGACTTATGTCTCATGAGATAGACATAACCATATCTACTGAAATCGTCAGTAAACGTGATAAAGTAGCCTAAACCACCTCTGGCTGGTGTACTCATTGGTCCACATACGTCTGAATGTATTAGACCCAATAGATCACCTGCCCTTTCACTTAAACCAGTGAAGGGCGCTTTAGTCATCTTGCGCATTAAACAAGCTTCGCATCTATCAATCGTTTGGAATTCGAATTGACTTAGAAGTCCGCGCTTATGAAGCGCTGAGATGCGTTTCTCATTTATGTGACCTAGACGACAATGCCAGATTAGAGTTTCGTCTAAATCATTAGCTTTAAACCTCTTAGCATTTATATTATAGAGCATGTTGGATCTCGAGTTTTGCATATTCAATATGTATAAACCTCCAACAGTGTGAGAATTGCCATAAAACATGTTGTTGCGCATAATATTAAAAAACCCGTTCTTAATATTAAAACAATAACCTTCTTTTTCAAGAAGAGAAATTGAAATAATATTCCTTCTGAAAGCAGGTACGCAAAACACATCATGAAGTTCAATTACAAGCCCACTGGGCAAAACAAGGTTAACAGAACCCACGGCAGTTGCGGCAACTCTCACGTTGTTCCCAACTCTTAGGTCCACCTCGCTTTCCCCCATATCTCTTCTACTTTGTAACACCTGCATATCCGCACAGACATGAGACTCAGCTCCAGTGTCTAGTACCCAAGTATTTATCGTAGAAAGATATAGCTCTAATGGAATACCTGATGAAGTAGCAGCCCCACCGCCCTTCTTCTGATCCTCCTTCAGCTGCTGACAGTCTTTCTTCCAATGACCAGGCTTTTGACAGTAGAAACAGACCCACTCCTTTGCCTTCCCCTTGCCTTTTACGGGCATGGAAGGTCTAGGAACAAATGGTCGTCTGGTCTTTCCTGCCAGGTGCATTGGGGTTTTACCCTTTCCACCACCAGCTTTGAAGCTGGATCCCTTCTTGACCATAAGAACATTTTTGGGCGAACTGCCCCTTATGCTCTTCTCGGTAGTCACTAGCATGTTGTGCAACTCCGACGCGGTCTTGTCCATGTCATGAATGGATAGTTCATGACGAACCCACCATATGCATGAGGAAGGGATTGCAGAATAAAATCCGTAGCCATTTCCTTTTCCATAGACATACCGATACTAGTCATATGGTCGAAATGTCCCTTCATACGTAGGACGTGTGGACCTACGGAGCTGCCTGCTGACATCTTGCAGGCAATGAGTTCTCGGAAAACAGTGTCTGTTTCAATACGTACTTTCTCTTTGAACATATCCTTGATCTGTGCAAACATTGCAAACGGATCATGGGATAGCTCCATAAACTGCTTCTGGAGGTCCGCCTCCATGCAGCCCAGCATGACACACGCAACGTCGATAGAGTCGCTAAGGTGTTTCTGGTATGCATCCTTAACGACCCTCGTTGCGTTGGTAGCTGGCTCCACTGGGATAGCCTTGTCAAGGACGTACTCCCTGCGTTCCAACTTTAACACAAGTCGTAAATTCCTGTCCCAGTCCAGATAATTTGTCCCGTTGAGTTTACACTTTCCGAGTATAGTCCTCAACGACAAATTAAACGAGTTTTTTGAATTACTAGCCATTTCTACACGAAGAAAGTAAATTTAATCAGAAAAGTTGAATAAATTTACGGAGATCCGAATTAAACACCAACCATCCGATTCTAAGGTATAGAATCTTTAAACCAAGATCCCTTATTCGTGATTTGAAGTACGCTAAGGCGCACCGCTCCAATTGACTTATTTAGGTAGGACGTCCGTCCAATTACAACCCGTGTAACTCTCGGTCAGGGTATATGCAAAAACACACGGCTTAACCTTCCGATGCCCCAGCTCGACCCCAGGCCAAGAATCGTGGTCGAGTCAACCAACCTTCACTAACGAGTTAACTTTGTGCAGATGCTCCGCTAAGGCGCACGGCATCCCACAAAGTTTACCATTTCCATGTAGAACTCATTCGATCGATGCTCCGCTAAGGCGCACGACACCGATAAAATGTTTCAACATGGGTGTGAATTTGGGTGGCATCTAACTTGACTCAAATTATCTTGTAAATTGGTTGTGCTTAATAATTCGAAAGTATTTGGCACAATTACGAAACCCGTCATCAACAACCCGTGTCGTGACGTTTCTAATTGTATCACATACTATCTTCATTTGAAACCGTCATTTGCAACCCGTGCAAACACGTTTCAAAATTTGAACTCACCCATCACAACCCGTGCGATGATAGTTCACAACGCTTTAAACATGCAAACAATTAAAGTCGATTTTAATCTTTGCATGTGAGGTGATGGCTTATGAACTTATAAGCTAATCATGCAAGCATGTTATTAATTAAATAATTCAAGCAAGCATTCATAAAGCGTTAAATATGCATTTTATAGCCCATCCTAATCTTAGGATTCTACGAGTCTTCACATCTTCTCGTCTTTCTCATTCAGGCTCCCACTAGCTCTTGGACTTCCTCCAAGACCGTCATTGTGCTCGATTTTCCATCATTCTCGTCTTGGAGTATTAATTACAATTAATACTCAGCTCGTAGACCGGATAAAAAATAATTACACTTATGGGCTCGAATAAAAGAATAATTACGCGCTAACACTAACGGTATGCAAACCGTGAAAGCGATAAAATCTAATGGGCTACTAATGCATCATACATCTCATCACATCATCCAACATGTTATCACACAAACATGTTATCAAAAAATATGCAATAATTCCGGTTTCAATTTTGCCAAGTTGCTTGGTCGAGTTTATCGAAACTAGACCTTTTCAAAAAACGGTTTATCGAAACCGATTAAATTTTGAAAGTTTTCGAAATATTGGATCGCGGGTTTGTGCCACGGATCAAACACCGCGCACAAACTAAGTCGGGCCAAGCCAATGGGCCGAAAGCCCATTGGGCCGAGCCCAACATAACACGGCTCGGTTGGGGCCTTGGAAAGCCCAAACCGAGCTTGCCTCCACTCTCGGCCTCGGCCCAGAGTGGGGACGGCCCCGGTCACCGCCGGCCTCCCCGGCCTCCGGTGACCTCCGTCCGGTACCTCCGATCCGGCTCCCCGAGAGTCTCTTCTCGGACCCGACAAATCCAATAATTTCCAAAAAATTTCAAATTCAATATATTTTTCAAAAATAACATATTTCATGCAAATATCCCAAAAAGCATTAAAATTATGTTATCAACAATTTTGGCATGCAAATAATCACAAAACCGAAACAAATTCAACAAGACAAAGATTAAGAGGGTAACCACCCTCTGATACCACTGTAGGGTTTTGGAGCGTTCTAGATCGTCGAGATAGCGAAAGCATTATAAGAAAATCTATTCCAAACCTTGTCCAAGAACATAAACCATTAAATCCCAAAGCAAAATCTATTACACAAGATGTTTACCTTTAAGTCTTTGTTGAATCGATTAAAGAAGAACTTTCGGATCTTCTTCTCTAAAGCAAGTCCACACCAAGGGGATGATCTTGATGATCCTTCAATTAATTGCCTACTAGAACAATTAAATGAAGAACAAGAGAGCAAGATGAAGAGGAGAGCAAGGGTGTGGCCGACCACTATGAGTGAGAGAGAGAGATGTGTGAGTTGTTGTGTTTATTTTGTGTAATGAATGAATAATAGATATTTCAATTCATCATACAACTCATAAGCATGAGTCAAAAGTGATTGGTATGGGCTTAAAGGTGCTTTAACCCATACCCCTTGAATCACTCACCTCTTAATCCACAATTACCAACTAAGCATGGTGTTGTGTGGCCCCCACACATGGACCCACCATGTGGGCCGGCCAAGAGGGTTTATTGGGCCCTTAACGGGCCCTTGTTTGAGCCGGTCATGAGACCTCATGGGCCGAGCCCAATGGGCTCGCCCGTGTGGTCTTGTGCCGTGTCTAAAAGTCGCCCGACCCTTTTTTTCGTTACTTATCAAACAAAGTCCGACGCGACATCGACGAAAAAACTCAGTTTTCTCGATTCGCTAATTATTCTCTCAAACCGAACCCATGGCACAAAACCTCCAGTTTTGTCCACGTATTTCTCCTCAAGAAACGTTAAGGTTTCCTTGTCTCAAGTTATCCGTCTTGAATGTGTGTAACCCTCTAGGCTCATGCCACCGTTGGCAGATCGGTGCAAAAGATCGCTCTTGCCCGATCCATCATAAGTGGTCTCCAGTAAGACGTTATGATTACCCAAGGTGCGTGACGATCGATGATTCGACTTAACCTTGTGCGTACAAGTCACTATCCTATTATCTCTGGATATCCCGATTGATCACAAGGCATAGAGTCGTCACCCTTGTTTAATCAATCATTGTTACTTGATATGTGTGATGGTTGAGAACAGATAACCCGTATCACCGGCATGGCCATGCACTTACTCTCAGTCAGTCTCGATCAAGAGGCCTTTTAACGGATATCTTTCCCATACCGTAGTGTGAGGGATAAATCCCTTAGCCGTCTTTCGTGTCACTCATGCAACCCGTTCCGCCACCCAATCATGCCCGTTATTGCAATCATGTTACAGAAAGCGTTAGGCGCAAGTTAAAGCCGCACGTTCATTGCATAGTGATCACAAAGACTCCTCGGTCTAAGGATATCGTGACAAGCTATTGCATTTGAATATGTTCATGGCTTAATCTATGAAAACACTTTTCAAAGCGGGTCGTCTGATATCAATCACCTCATGATATCTATGATATGATTCCGGGATCCCTCATCCCTATGACAAGTAGAACTACGTCATTAAGAACCATCCTCATACTGATCGCTTCTAAGGAAGAATATTTTGACCAGGGACTCGTTAAGTGTGATCCGTACAGATTTATGGTTCTACTACTTTAGTGGTCATAAATCAGATCATGTTTAACATATTACTTCAACACATAAGTAATACAAAGTCGTTTTATATATATATATATATATATATATATATTACAAACGATGATAATGTACATAGACGTTTACAGTCTAATAGCAATTGGACTAGGGCACAAATGCTATCATGATTAAACAATGATGATGACTCTATGCCTTGTGATCAATCGGGATGTCTAGAGATAATAGGATAGTGACTTGTACGCACAAGGTTAAATCGAATAATCGAATATCGTAAACCTTGGGTAATCATAATGTCTTACTAGAGACCACTTGTGATGGATCGGGCAAGAGAGATCTCTTGCGCCGATCTGCAAACGGTGGCATGAGCCTGGAGGGTCACACACATACAATATGGATAACTTGAGACAAGGAAACATTGGCGTTTATTGAGGAGCAAGACATGGCCAAAACTGAGGGTTTTAGGCCATGGGTTCGGTTTTGTGAGAATGATTAGCGAATCGAGAAAACTGAGATTTTCATCGATGTTGCGTCGGAATTTGTTTGATAAGTAACGACAAAAGGGTCGAATAATTTTTGGATACGGCACGCGACCGCATGGGTGAGCCCATTGGGCTCGGCCCATGAGGTCACCAAGCCGGTCCAATAAGGCCCAATAAGCCTCTTATGGCCGGCCACTTTGGCGGGTCCAAGTGTGGGGATTAGGTGATGACTTTCCTTTAACCCATGCCTTCATCCTTTGTTACTTTAATCAACCATACCTTATGAGTTGAAGAGGTAGACAAATATCTAATTAATTTACTCACACACTCTCACTCACTCACCTTGGCCGGCCACCTCTCTCTCTCTCCTCTCTTTGCTCTCTTGTTCTTCACACATTAGTTGTAGTAGGCTAAGTGTGTTGGATCATAAGGATCATCCTCTCGGTGTGGACTTGCTCTAGAGAAGAAGATCATCTAGTTCTTCTTTCTTGATTCAACAAAGACTAAAAGGTAAACTCTTGTGGAAATGATTTTGCCTTGAGATTTAATGGTTCATGTTCTTCGACAGTTTTTGGAGTCCTTATTGTTTATGCTTCCGCTATCTCGATGATCTTGAACGCTCCAAAACCCTACAGTGGTATCAGATGGTGGTTAACCCTCTTCATCTTTGTTTTGTTGAACTTGTTTCGGTTTTATAATGATTTGCATGCCATATTTGTAGATAACATGTTTTTAATGTTTTTTGGGTAAATTGCATGAAATCTGTTATTTTTTGAAAATATATTGAATTTGGAATTTTTCGGATTTTTATTGGATTTGTCGGGTACGAGACGGAACTCTCGGGGAGCCGAATTGGAGGTACTAGACGGAGGACACTGGAGGCCGGGGTTGGCCGGCGGTGACCGGGGCCGTTTGATCCGTTTCGATAAACCGTTTTTCGAAAAGGTCTAGTTTCGATAAACCTGACCAAGCAACTTGGCAGAATTAAAACGGGAATATTGCATTTTATTTGATGACATGTTTGTGTGATAACATGTTGGATGATGTGATGAGATGTATGATGCAATAATAGCCCATTAGAATTTTATCGCTTTCACGGTTTGCACACCGTTAGTGTTAGCGTGTAATTATTCTTTCATTCGAGCCCTTAAAGTGTAATTATTTTTTATCCGGTCTACGAACCGAGTATTAATTGTAATTTCTACTCAAAGTCGAGAAGGATGGAAAATCGAGCACAATGACGGTCTTGGAGGAAGTCCAAGAGCTAGTGGGAGCCCGAATAGGGAAGACGAGAAGATGTTATGTCTCGTAGAATCTTAAGGATAGGATGGGCTATTGATGCATATTTAAATGCTTTATAATGCTTGCTTGAATTATTAGATGATAAATTATATGCTTGCATGCTTAGCTTATAAAATTATAAGCTATCACCTCACATGCTAAGATTAAAAACGATTTTAATTTGTTTTCATGTTTAAAGCGTTGTGAACCATCATCACACGGGTTGTGATGGATGAGTTCAATTTGAAACGTGTTTGCACGGGTTGCAAATGACGGCTTCAAAAGAATATAGTATGTGATACAATTAGAAACGTCACAACACGGGTCGTTAATGACGGGTTCGTAATCGTACCAAAATACTTTCGAATTATTAAACACAACCAATCACAACATAATTTGAGTCATGTGAGATTCCACCCAAATTCACACCCATGTAGATACATTTTCTTGGTGTCGTGCGCCTTAGCGGAGCACCAATAGAATGGGTTCTATATGGAATGGTCAACCTTGTGGGATGTCGTGAGCCTTAGCGAAGCATCTCCACAAAACTGATGCATATGTGAAGGTTGGTTGACTCGACCACGATTCTCGGCCTGAGGTCGAGCTAGGGCATCAGAAGGCTAAGCCGTGTGCCTTTGCACATACCCTGACCACGGATTACACAGGTTGTAATTGGATGAACGTCCTACCCAAATGGGTCAATTGGAGCGGCGCGCCTTAGCGTACTTTAATTGACAAATCAGGGATCTTGGTTTAAAGATTCTAAATCCTTAGAATCGGATGGTTGGTGTTCGATTTGGATCTTCGTAAATTTATTCAACTTTTCTGATTAAATTTACTTTCTTCGTGTAGAAAATGGCTAGTAATTCAACAAACTCGTCTAATTTTTCATTGAGGGCTATACATGATAAGTGTAAGCTCAATGGAACAAATTATCTGGACTGGGACAGAAATTTGCGACTTGTGTTAAAGTTGGAACGTAGGGAGTACGTCCTAGACAAGGCCATCCCGGTGGAGCTAGCTGCCAACGCAACGAGGGTCTTTAAGGATGCATACCAGAAACACCTTAGCGACTCTATCGACGTTGCGTGTGTCATGCTGGGTTGTATGGAGGCGGACCTCCAGAAACAATTTATGGAGCTATCCCATGATCCTTTTGCTATGTTTGCACAGATCAAGGATATGTTCAAGGAGAAAGTACGTATTGAAAAATACACTATTTTCCGAGAACTCATTGCCTGCAAAATGTCAGTAGGCAGCTCCGTAGGTCCACACGTCCTACGCATGAAGGGACATCTCGATCATCTAACTAGTCTCGGAATGACTATGGAAAAGGAGATGGCTGCAGATTTTATTCTACAATCCCTTCCTCATGCATATGGTGGATTCGTCATGAACTATCACATGCATGACATGGACAAGACCGCATCGGAGTTGCACAACATGTTAGTAACTACCGAGAAGAGCATAAGGGGCAGTGCGCCCAAAGGTGTTCATATGGTGAAAAAGGGATCCGAATTCAAAGCTGGTGGTGATAAGGGTAAAGGCCCAATGCACCTGGCAGGGAAAAACAGACGACCTTTTGTTCCTAAACCTTCCAAGCCCATGAAGGGCAAGGGGAAGGTAAAGGAGTCTGTCTGTTTCTACTGCCAAAAGCCTTCATAACCGCATCTCAGCGCTTCATAACCGCAAACTTATAAGTCAATTCGAATTCCAAACGATTGATTGATGCAAGGCTTGTTTAATGGGAAAGATGAATAAAGCGCCCTTCACCGGTACAGGTGAGAGGGCAGGTGAACTATTGGGTCTAATACATTCAGACGTATGTGGACCAATGAGTACACCAGCCAGAGGTCGTTTAGGCTACTTTATCGCATTTACTGATGATTTCAGTAGATATGGTTATGTCTATCTCATGACACATAAGTCCGAAGCTTGTGATAAATTCAAAGAGTTTAGGACAGAAGTAGAAAACCAACTCGGAAAAAGTATTAAGGCACTCCGTTTTGATCGGGGTGGAGAATACTTATCCGCCATGAATACCATGGAATACTATCTCAGTGGACTCCGCCATGAATACCACAATTTAATGGTGTGTCCGAGTGAAGGAATAGGATATTGTTAGATATGGTTGGATCAATGTTAAGACACACTGATCTCCCGATCTCCTTCTGGGGTTACGCTCTACACACGGCCGCGTTCATAATTAATAGGGCTCCGCCGAAAGCAGTGGAAGGGACATCATTCGAAAAATGGTACAGGAGAAAACCCGTTTTGTCTTTCCTGAAAATCTGTGGTTGCGAGGCTTTTGTAAAACGGTTGCTTTCAACCAAGCTCGAGCCAAGGTCAGATAAGTGCACTTTCGTCGGATATCCCAAAGAAACAAAGTGATACTACTTCTATAAACCGAGCGAGAACAAAGTATTCGTCGCCCGATATGGGATATTCTTGAAAAAGGAATTTATTTCCAAGACAGTCAGTGGGAGGTCTATTCATCTTGATGAAATTCTAGATGAGGTAGTCGCTAAAGAACCACTAGACGACCCCTTAGAAGAAGTAGAGCCAGAAGTGGTCGTTCAGCAAGAACCAATAGCTACAGTTAATGAGGACGGTCCAAGGGGTCTGAAAAGACCAATTGTGCACCTATCAGATACGGTTCTCTAGTAACTGGAGGTGATGAACCGGTGTTAGTGGACAATGATCCAGCTACCTTTCAAGAAGCCTTGGACAGAACCGACTCTGAGAAATGGCTGGAAGCCATGAGGGAAGAAATGCAATCCATGTCAGATAATCAAGTGTGGGACTTGGTAGATCAAACCCCTGGCGTAAAAATCATTGGGTGTAAATGGATCTTTAAAATAAAGATAGACATGGATGGTAAACCTCAGACCAATAAAGCACGACTGGTAACAAAAGGTTATAGACAAGTCCACAGAATTGACTATGAGGAAACCTTTTCTCCAGTAGCTATGGTCAAATCTATTCGCATTCTACTTGCCATAGCAGCTTATCATAATTATGAGATATGTCAAATGGATGTCAAAACCGCTTTCCCTAATGGGAGGTTAGCTGAGGACGTTTATATGTCCCAGCCTGAGGGTTTTGAGGATCCAAAGAATAAGGGAAAGATTTGCAAGTTAATCAAATCAATGTATGGTTTGAAGCAAGCATCTCGGAGTTGGAACCAACGTTTTGATGAAGTTGTGAAATAGTTTGGCTTCATCAAGAACGGTGATGAACCTTGCATGTACAAAAAGGCAGATGGGAATAAGGTAGTCTTTTTGGTGCTCTATGTCGATGACATATTGCTCATTGGAAACGACGTCCCTACCTTGCTCTTAAGAAAGGCTTGGTTAGGTGAGTGTTTGGCAATGAAGGACTTAGGCGAGGCTTCTTATATCTTGGGGATCAAGATATATAAGGATCGTGCCAAGCGGGTCTTGGGCTAAAGTCAAAGCACCTATATAGACAAAGTGTTGAGAAGATTCTCAATGCATAATTCCAAGAAAGGACTGCTGCCCATGCATCATGCCATAAAGCTTAGTAAGAATCAGTGTGCTGAGACACCTGAGGAGCTAAAAAGAATGAATGAGATCCATATTCTTCGGCAATAGGGTCCATAATGTATGTCATGATATGTACGAGACCGGATGTCTCGTTCGCCCTAAGTTGTACCAGTAGACATCAATCCAAACCCGGTGAAGAACACTAGATTGCAGTCAAGGAAATTCTCAAATATTTGAGAAAAACCAGGACGCTTTTCTTGTATACGGGGGAAGGAATGATGATGATCTAGTCGTCAAAGGATATGTTGACGCTAGTTTCTAGACAGACCCTAATGACTTTAAGAGTCAGTTGGGTTATCTGTTTACGTTAAACGGGGGAGCATTCAGCTGGAAAAGCAAGAAGCAAGACACCATCGCCGACTCTACAACAGAAGCTGAGTATATTGCTGCATCGGAAGCAGCAAAGGAGGCTGTATGGATCAGTAATTTCATGGCTAAGTTAGGTGTAATTCAAAACCCATCTAACCCAGTAGACTTATATTGTGACAACACTAGGGCCATTGCGCAAGCTAAGGAACCCAGGGCACATGACAGATCCAAGCATGTACTCAGGAAGTATCACATCATCCGGGACATAGTTGCTAGAGGTGACGTGAAGATCAACTACGTTGCATCTGATGATAACACAGCCGACCCCTTGACCAAGGCTCTTCCTCAAGCAAAACATGATAAACATGTTAGGTCAATGGGGATAGACTGGACTTAGATTTGAACTAGGGGCAAGTGGGAGATTAATAGTATTTTTGTGCCCTAGTCCAATTGCTAGTAGTCTATAAATGTCTATGTATATTAATCATCGTTTGTAATAAATAAAACGGCTTTGTATTACTTATGTGTTGAAGTACTATGCTAAGCATGATCTGATTTATGACCACTAAAGTAGTAGAACCATAAATCTGTACGGATCACACTTAACGAGTCCCTGGTCAATATACGCTTCAATCGAAGCGACCAGTATGAGGATGGTTCTCAATGATGTAGTTCTACTTATCATAGGGATGTGGGATCTCAGAATCATATCATAGATATCATGAGCTGATTGATATCGGACGACCCGCTTTGAATAGTGTTTCATAGATTAAGCCATGAACATATTCAGATGCGATAGCTTGTCACGATATCCTAAGACCAAGGAGTCTTTGTGATCGGTATGCGGTCGACGTACGACTTTGACTTGCGCCTAACGCTTTCCGTAACAGGATTGCAATATCGGGCATAATTAGGTGGCGGAACGGATTGCATGAGTGACACGAAAGACGGCTAAGGGATTTATCCCTCGTACTACGGTATGTGAAAGATATCCGTTTAGGCCGCTTGATCGAGAGTTACTTGAGATTTAATGGTTTATGTTCTTGGACAGTTTTTGGAGTTCTTATTGTTTATACTTCCACTATCTCGATGATCTTGAACGCTCCAAAACCCTACATGACGAGCCCATACCCCCTATGCCAGATGCAGGTTCAACGAGGAGTGTTAGGGACGCTCATCCAAAGCGACTTAACGACTCGCTCGACGTGGGGTGCCTCATGCTGAGCACGATGGAGGCTGATCTCCATAAACAACCAATGGATCTTAGTGGGAACTCATTCACCATAATGGAATAACTCAAGGAGATGTTCAAAGAGAAGGCTAGGACCGAAAGGTTAAAGTCTGTCAAGGGCTTGATGTTCACCAAGATACTGAAGGAATTTTTTAGGGTTCCAATCAATTAATTTCATGCCGATACAAGAAATTAACCTCAAAAATCCATATTAATTTACGGATCTGACATGATCATTAATTGATCATGAGATCTAGGCTAGAAAAATAAATCACAAGATTATCTTGAATCGAAATCCCTTTGTCACTGAATTGGATTCAGTGACCTCTAAAGAACGTCCACACAGGAAGAGCAATCCGAAGATACTCACACCGATCCTTGCTAGAAGATCGAAGCAACAAAACGGGGAAACAGAGGGAGGGGCCGAAATTGGCCAAGAGGGAGAGAGAGGGGCTAGGGTTTTTGGAAAAAAATTTATTATTAAAAATCTGAAAATTTCCCTTTTATATCTCTTTTTAAGAAGTAATTAATTAAGAGCCTTAATGGGCTTAAATCCCAAAGCTTATTAATTAATTAAGTAGAGAAGCCCATTATGGCTTAGCCCAATCTAGCTAGGCTTGTTTAACTAAAATTAATTAATTAAATCTATTAATTTAGATTCTAACTAATTGGTCCAGCTAAACCGTTCTTGATTTTCGGTTTAATCCTAAACCAAAATCGGTCTAATCGGGTCGTCCTATATCACCCCGTCTGGCGATACTATGACCTAACTCTAGCCCCCTTCTGGCCATGATAAATAGAGCGTGACCATTTAGAGTTAGCCTCATACCGATCGCGTCTTATGAAGCTGTTCTGATCGGGGACAGCTTAAATGTGAGTTTATCTGATTTGTAGATCTACTATTTGATAGCATTTTTGTGCCCTAGTCCAATTGCTAGTAGTCTATGTATATTTATCATCATTTGTAATGAATAAAACGGCTTTGTATTACTTATGTGTAGAAGTAATATGTTAAGCATGATCTGATTTATGACCACTAAAGTAGTAGAACCATAAATCTGTACGGATCACACTTAACGAGTCTCTGGTCAATATACGCTTCATTGAAGCGACCAGTATGAGGATGGTTCTCAATGATGTAGTTCTGCTTGTCATAGGGATGTGGGATCCCGGAATCATATCATAGATATCATGAGGTGATTGATATCGGACGACCCACTTTGAATAGTGTTTCGTAGATTAAGCCATGAACATATTCAAATGCGATAGCTTGTTACGATATACCAAGGAGTCTTTGTGATCGTTATGCAGTCGACGTGTGGCTTTAACTTGTGCCTAACACTTTCCGTAACGGGATTGCAATAACGGGCATGATTGGGTGGCGGAACGGATTGCATGAGTGACACGAAAGACGGCTAAGGGATTTATCCCTCGTACTACGGTATGGGAAAGATATTCGTTAAGGCCTCTTGATCAAGAGTGACTGAGAGAAAGAGCATGGCCATGCCAGTGATACAGGTCATGAGTTCTCAGCCATCTCACATATCAAGTAACAATGATTGATTGAACAAGGATGGCGACTCTAAGCCTTGTGATCAATCGGGATGTCTAGAGATAATAGGATAGTGACTTGGACGCACAAGGTTAAATCGAATCATCGATCATCATGCACCTTGGGTAATCATAATGTCTTACTAGAGACCACTTATGATGGATCAGGCAAGAGAGATCTCTTGCGCCGATCTGCCAACGGTGGCATGAGCCTGGAGGGTCACACACATACAAGACGGATAACTTGAGACAAGGAAACCTTAAACGTTTTTTGAGGAGAAATACATGGACAAAACTGAAGGTTTTGGGCCATGGGTTTGGGTTGAGAGAATAATTAGCGAATCGAGAAAATTGAGCTTTTCGTCGATGTCGCGTCGGACTTTGTTTGATAAGTAATGACAAAAAGAGTCGTACAACTTTTGGACACGGCACGCGACCACATGGGCGAGCCCATTGGGCTCGGCCCATGAGGTCAATGGACGGCCCAACAAGGGCTCATTTTGGCCCAATAAGCCTAAGTGGCCGACCACCTTGGTCGGTCCAAGGGTGGGGGCCACACACACCATGCTTAGTTGGTAATTGTTTTTTAAGAGGTGAGTGATTTAAGTGGTATGGGTAATGACACTTTAAACCCATGCTTATGAGTTGATGAAGTAGAAAAGATTAAGACAATTAATCACTCACTCACAACACTCTTCTCTCTCTCCTTGGCCGGCCACAATTCCCTCTCTCCTCTCTTCTTGCTCTCTTGTTCTTCACTTAATTGTTCTAGTAGGCTTTTAGTGAAGGATCTTGAAGATCATCCTCTTGGTGTGGACTTTCTCTAGAGAAGAAGATCACATAGTTCTTCTTTATTGATTCAACAAAGACTAAAAGATATATTTCTTGTGGAATAGATTTTGCCTTGCGATTTAATGGTTCATGTTCTTGGACAAGGTTTGGAGTTGCTGTTGTTAATGCTTCCGCTATCTCGATGATCTTGAACGCTCCAAAACCCTACAGTGGTATCAGAGGGTGGTTAACCCTCTTAATCTTCGTCTTGTTGAATTTGTTTCGGTTTTATGATGATTGGCATGCCATATTTGTTGATAACATGTTTTTAATGCTTTTTGGGTAAATTGCATGAAATATGTTATTTTTGAAAAAGATATTGAATTTGGAATTTTTCGGATTTTTATTGGATTTGTCGGGTCTGAGAAGAGAGTCTCGGGGAGCCGGATCGGAGGTACCGGACGGAGGTTACCGGAGGCCGGGGGAGACCGGCGGTGACCGGAACCGTCCCCCTTCTAGGCCTTGGCCTAGAAGGGAGGCAAGCTTGGTTTGGGCTTTTCTAGGCCCAAACCGAGCCGTGGTGTTGGGCTCGGCCCAATGGGCTTTGGCCCATTGAGCTTGGGTCCGACTTGGTTCGTGCACGTTGATTTTTTGTCCGTGGCATGAACCCGCGATCCAATATTTCGAAAACTTTCAAATTTGATCGGTTTGGTAAACCCAACCAAGCAACTTGGCAAAATTAAAACCGGAATAATTGCATATTATTTGGTAACATGTTGGATGATGTGATGAGATGTATGATGCATTAGTAGCCTATTAGAATTTTATCGCTTTCACGGTTTGCATACCGTTAGTATTAGCGTGTAATTATTCTTTCATTCGAGCCCTTCCGGTCTACGAACCGAGTATTAATTGTAATTGCTACTCGAAGACGAGAAGGATGGAAAATCGAGCACAATGACGGTCTTGGAGGAAGTCCAAGAGCTAGTGGGAGCCCGAATGAGAAAGACGAGAAGATGTGATGTCTCGTAGAATCTTAAGAATAGGATGGGCTATTGATGCATATTTAAACGCTTGAATTATTAGATATAATTGTATGCTTGAATGCTTAGCTTATAATTTTATAAGCCATCACCTCACATGCAAAGAATAAAAACGATTTTAATTGTTAGCATGATTAAAGCGTTGTGAACCATCATCACACAGGTTGTGATGGATGAGTTCAATTTTAAACGTGTTTGCACGGGTTGCAAATGACAATTTCAAAAGAAGATTGTATATGATACAATTAGAAGCGTCACAACACGGGTTGTTGGTGACGGGTTCATAATTGTACCAAAATACTATCGAATTATTAAACACAACCAAATCACAACATAATTTGAGTCAAGTGAGATGCCACCAAAATTCACACCCATGTAGAAACATTCTCTCGGTGTCGTGTGCCTTAGCGGAGCATCGATAGAATGGGTTCTATATGGAATGATCAACCTTGTGGGATGTCGTGCGCCTTAGCGGAGCATCTGCACAAAACCGATGCATAAGTTAAGGTTGGTTGACTCGACCACGATTCTCGGCCTGAGGTTGAGCTGGGGCATCGGAAGGGTAAGCCGTGTGCTTTTGCACATACCCTGACCAAGACTTACACGGGTTGTAATTGGATAGACGTCCTACCCAAATGGGTCAATTGGAGCGGTGCGCCTTACCGTACTTCAATTGACAAATAAAGGATATTGGTTTAAAGATTCTAAACCTTAGAATCGGATTATTGGTGTTTAATTCGGATCTTCGTAAATTTATTCAACTTTTCCTATTAAATTTACTTTCTTCGTGTAGAAATGGCTAGTAATTCAACAAACTCGTCTAATTTGTCATTGAGGACTATACTCGACAAGTGTAAACTCAATGGAACAAATTATCTGGACTGGGAGAGAAATCTACGACTTGTGTTAAAGTTGGAATGCATGGAGTACGTCGTAGACAAGGCTATCCCAATGGAGCCAACTGCCAAAGCAACGAAGGTCGTTAAGGATGCGTACCAGAAACACCTTAGCAACTCTATCGACGTTGCGTGTGTCATGCTGGACTGCATAGAGGCGGACCTCCAGAAGCAGTTTATGGAGCTATCCCATGATTCGTTTGCAATGTTTGCACAGATCAAGGATATGTTCGAAGAGAAAGTACGTATTGAAAAATACACTGTTCTCCGAGAACTCATTGCCTGCAAAAAGTCAGCAGGCATCTCCGTAGGTCCACACGTCCTACGCATGAAGGGACATCTCGATCATATGACTAGTCTCATAATGACTATGGAAAAAGAGATGGCTGCGGATTTTATTCTGCAATCCCTTCCTCATGCATATGGTGGGTTCGTCATGAACTATCACATGCATGAAATGTACAAGACCGCATCGGAGTTGCACAACATGTTAGTGACTGCCGAGAAGAGCATAAGGGGCAGTACGCCCAAAGGTGTTCTAATGATCAAGAAGGGATCCGGCTTTAAAGCTGGTGGTGATAAGGGCAAAGGCCTAATGCACCTTGTAGGGAAGAACATACGACCTTTCATTAATAAACCTTCCACGCCCATGAAGGACTGTCAGCAGCTGAAGGAAGATCAGAAGAAGGTCGGTGGGGCCGCTACTTCTTCAGGTATTCCACTAGAGCTAAATCTTCTTACTATAAATGCTTGGGTACTAGACACTGGAGCTGAGTCTCATGTCTGTGCGAATTTGCAGGTACTGCGTAGTAGAAAAGATGTCGGGGAAAACGAAGTGCACCTAAGAGTTGGGAACAACGTGCGAGTTACCGCAACTACTGTGGGTTCGGTTGACCTTGTTTTGCCCAGTGAGCTTCTAATAGAACTTTTGGATGTGTTTTGCGTACCTGCTTTCAGAAAGAATATTGTATCAATATCCCTTCTTGAAAAAGAAGGTTATTATTTTTGTATTAAGAACGGGTTTTTTAATATTATGCGCAATAACATGTTTTATGGAAATGCTCACACTGTTGGAGGTTTATACATATTAAATATGCAAAACTCGAGATCCAACATGCTCTGTAATGTTAATGCTAAGAGGTTTAAAGCTAATGATTTAGACCAAACTCTAATCTGGCATTGTCGTCTAGGTCACATAAATGAGAAACGCATCTCACCGCTTCAGAAGCGCGGACTTCTAAGTCAATTCGAACTCCAACGATTGATAGATGCGAGGCTTGTTTAATGGGTAAGATGACTAAAGCGCCCTTCACTGGTTTAGGTGAGAGGGCAGGTGATCTATTGGATCTAATACATTTAGACGTATGTGGACCAATGCGTACACCAGCCAGAGGTGGTTTAGGCTACTTTATCACATTTACTGATGATTTCAGTAGATATGGTTATGTCTATCTCATGAGACATAAGTCCGAAGCCTTTGATAAATTCAAGGAGTTTAGGACTGAAGTAGAAAACCAACTCGAATAGAGTATCTAGGCACTCCGTTCTGATCGGGGTGGAGAATACTTATCCGAAGAGTTTCTTAGTCATCTTACTGAAAGTGGAATACTATCTCAGTGGACTCCGCCAGGAACACCTCAACTCAATGGTCTGTCCGAGGCCTTTGATATGGTTATGATGATTTCAGTAGATATGGTTATGTCTATCTCATGAGACATAAGTCCGAAGCCTTTGATAAATTCAAGGAGTTTAGGACTGAAGTAGAAAACCAACTCGAATAGAGTATCTAGGCACTCCGTTCTGATCGGGGTGGAGAATACTTATCCGAAGAGTTTCTTAGTCATCTTACTGAAAGTGGAATACTATCTCAGTGGACTCCACCAGGAACACCTCAACTCAATGATCTGTCCGAGCGAAGGAATCAGACATTGTTGGATATGGTTCGATCGATGTTAAGTCACACTGATCTCCCGATCTCCATCTGGGGTTACGCTCTACAAACGGCCGCGTTCATAATAAATAGGGCTCCGTCAAAAGCAGTGGAAGGGACATCATTTGAGAAATGGTACGGGAAGGAACCAGTTTTGTCCTTCCTGAAAATCTGGGGTTGCAAGGCTTTTGTAAAACGGTTGCTTGCAACTAAGCTCGAACCGAGATCAAATAAGTGCACTTTCGTCGGATATCCAAAAGAAACAAAAGGATACTACTTCTACAAACCGAGCAAAAAAAGTTTTTTCCTGAGGTGGGGTATTCTTGGAAAAGGAACTTATTTCCAAGACAGTCAGTGAGAGCACTATTCATCTTGATGTAATTCTAGATGAGATAGTCACTCAGGAACCTCTGGACGACCCCTTAGAAGAAGTAGAGCAGAAGTAGTCGTTGAGAAAGAACCAATAGCTACAGTTAATGAAGACGGTCCAAGGTGGTCTGAAAGAACAAGTCATGCACCTATCATATACGGTTTCCTAGTAACTGGAGGTGATGATTTGGTGTTAGTGGACAATGATCCAACTACCCTCCGAGAGGCCATGGACGGAACCGACTCTGAGAAATGGCTGGAAGCCATGAGGGAAGAAATGCAATCCATGTCAGATAATCAAGTGTGGGACTTGGTGGATCAAACCCCTAGCGTAAAAGTCATTGGGTGTAAATGGATCTTTAAAATAAAGATAGACATGGATGGCAAACCTCAGACCTATAAAGCAAGACTGGTAGCAAAAGGTTATAGAAAAGTCCACGGAATTGACTATGAGGAAACCATTTCTCCAGTAGCTATGGTCAAATGTATTCGCATTCTACTTCCCATAGCAGCTTATCATAATTATGAGATATGTCAAATGGATGTCAAAACCGCTTTCCTTAATGGGAGGTTAGCTGAGGACGTTTATATGTCCCAGCCTGAGGGTTTTGAGGATCCAAAGAATAAGGGAAAGATTTTTAAGTTACTCAAATCAATTTATGGTTTGAAGCAAGCATCTCGGAGTTGGAACCAACGTTTTGATGAAGTTGTGAATAGTTTGGCTTTATCAAGAACGGTGATGAACCTTGCATGTACAAAAAGGCATATGGGAATAAGGTAGTCTTTTGTGTGCTCTATGTCGATGACATATTGCTCATTGGAAACGACGTCCCTACCTTTCTCTTAACAAAGGCTTGGTTAGGTGAGTGTTTCGCAATGAAGAACTTAGGCGAGGCTTCTTACATCTTGAGGATCAAGATATATAGAGATCGTGTCAAGCGGGTCTTGGGCTTGACTCAAAGCACCTATATAGACAAAGTGTTGAGAAGATTCTCAATGCATAATTCAAAGAAAGGAATGTTGCCCATGCGTCATGGCATAAAGCTTAGTAAGACTCAGTGTGCTGAGACACCTGAAGAGCTAAAAAGAATGAATGAGATCCCATATGCTTCGGCTATAGGGTCCATAATGTATGCCATGATATGTACGAGACCGGATGTCTCGTTTGCCCTAAGCTGTACCAGTAGACATCAATCCAAACCCGATGAGGAACACTGGATTGCAGTCAAGGCAATTCTCAAATATTTGAGAAAAACCAAAGACGCTTTTCTTGTATACGGGGGAAGAAATGATGATGATCTAGTCGCCAAAGGATATGTCAACGCTAGTTTCCAGACAGACCCTGATGACTTTAAGAGTCAGTTGGGATATGTGTTTACGTTGAACGGTGGAGCATTCAGCTGGAAAAGCAAGAAGCAGGACACCATTTCCGACTCTACAACGGAAGTTGAGGACGTTTATATGTCCCAGCCTGAGGGTTTTATGGATCCAAAGAATAAGGGAAAGATTTGCAAGTTGCTCAAATCAATTTATGGTTTGAAGCAAGCATCTCGGAGTTGGAATCAGCGTTTTGATGAAGTAGTGAAATAGTTTGGCTTCATCAAGAACGATGATGAACCTAGCGTGTATAAAAAGGCAGATGGGAGCAAAGTAGTTTTTTAGTGCTCTATGTCGATGACATATTGCTCATTGGAAACGACGTCCCTACCTTGCTCTTAACCAAAACTTGGTTAGGTGAGTGTTTCGCAATGAAGGACTTAGGCGAGGCTTCTTACATCTTGGGAATCAAGATATATAGAGAACGTGCCAAGCGGGTCTTGGGCTTAAGTCAAAGCACCTATATAGACAAAGTGCTGAAAAGATTCTCAATGCATAATTCAAAAAGAAAGGATTGTTGCCCATGCGCCATGGCATAAACCTTAGTAAGAAACAGTGTGCTGAGACGCCTGCAGAGCTAAAAAGAATGAATGAGATCACATATGCTTCGGCTATAGGGTCCATAATGTATGCCATGATATGTACGAGACCGGATGTCTCGTTTGCCTTGAGCTGTACAAGTAGACATCAATCCAAACCCGGTGAGGAACACTGGATTGCAGTCAAGGCGATTCTCAAATATTTGAGAAAAAACAAAGACGCTTTTCTTGTATACGGGGGAAGAAATGATGATGATCTAGTCGCCAAAGGATATGTCAACGCTAGTTTCCAGACAGACCCTGATGACTTTAAGAGTCAGTTGGGATATGTGTTTACGTTGAACGGTGGAGCATTCAGCTGGAAAAGCAAGAAGCAGGACACCATTTCCGACTCTACAACGGAAGTTGAGGACGTTTATATGTCCCAGCCTGAGGGTTTTATGGATCCAAAGAATAAGGGAAAGATTTGCAAGTTGCTCAAATCAATTTATGGTTTGAAGCAAGCATCTCGGAGTTGGAATCAGCGTTTTGATGAAGTAGTGAAATAGTTTGGCTTCATCAAGAACGATGATGAACCTAGCGTGTATAAAAAGGCAGATGGGAGCAAAGTAGTTTTTTGGTGCTCTATGTCGATGACATATTGCTCATTGGAAACGACGTCCCTACCTTGCTCTTAACCAAAACTTGGTTAGGTGAGTGTTTCGCAATGAAGGACTTAGGCGAGGCTTCTTACATCTTGGGAATCAAGATATATAGAGAACGTGCCAAGCGGGTCTTGGGCTTAAGTCAAAGCACCTATATAGACAAAGTGCTGAAAAGATTCTCAATGCATAATTCAAAAAGAAAGGATTGTTGCCCATGCGCCATGGCATAAACCTTAGTAAGAAACAGTGTGCTGAGACGCCTGCAGAGCTAAAAAGAATGAATGAGATCACATATGCTTCGGCTATAGGGTCCATAATGTATGCCATGATATGTACGAGACCGGATGTCTCGTTTGCCTTGAGCTGTACAAGTAGACATCAATCCAAACCCGGTGAGGAACACTGGATTGCAGTCAAGGCGATTCTCAAATATTTGAGAAAAAACAAAGACGCTTTTCTTGTATACGGGGGAAGAAATGATGATGATCTAGTCGCCAAAGGATATGTCAACGCTAGTTTCCAGACAGACCCTGATGACTTTAAGAGTCAGTTGGGATATGTGTTTACGTTGAACGGTGGAGCATTCAGCTGGAAAAGCAAGAAGCAGGACACCATTTCCGACTCTACAACGGAAGTTGAGGACGTTTATATGTCCCAGCCTGAGGGTTTTATGGATCCAAAGAATAAGGGAAAGATTTGCAAGTTGCTCAAATCAATTTATGGTTTGAAGCAAGCATCTCGGAGTTGGAATCAGCGTTTTGATGAAGTAGTGAAATAGTTTGGCTTCATCAAGAACGATGATGAACCTAGCGTGTATAAAAAGGCAGATGGGAGCAAAGTAGTTTTTTGGTGCTCTATGTCGATGACATATTGCTCATTGGAAACGACGTCCCTACCTTGCTCTTAACCAAAACTTGGTTAGGTGAGTGTTTCGCAATGAAGGACTTAGGCGAGGCTTCTTACATCTTGGGAATCAAGATATATAGAGAACGTGCCAAGCGGGTCTTGGGCTTAAGTCAAAGCACCTATATAGACAAAGTGCTGAAAAGATTCTCAATGCATAATTCAAAAAGAAAGGATTGTTGCCCATGCGCCATGGCATAAACCTTAGTAAGAAACAGTGTGCTGAGACGCCTGCAGAGCTAAAAAGAATGAATGAGATCACATATGTTTCGGCTATAGGGTCCATAATGTATGCCATGATATGTACGAGACCGGATGTCTCGTTTGCCTTGAGCTGTACAAGTAGACATCAATCCAAACCCGGTGAGGAACACTGGATTGCAGTCAAGGCGATTCTCAAATATTTGAGAAAAAACAAAGACGCTTTTCTTGTATACGGGGGAAAAATGATGATGATCTAGTCGTCAAAGAATATGTCGATTCTAGTTTCCAGACAGACCCCGATGACTTTAAGAGTCAGTTGGGATATGTGTTAACGTTGAACGGTGGAGCATTCAGCTGGAAAAGCAAGAAGCATGACACCATTGCCGACTCTTCGACGGAAGCTGAGTAGATTGTTGCATCGGAAGCGGCAAAGGAGGTTGTATGGATCAGGAGTTTCATGGTTGGGTTAGGTGTAATTCAAAACCCATCTAACCCGGTAGACTTATATTGTGACAACACCGGGGCCATTGCGCAAGCTAAGGAACCCAGGGCACATGACAGATCCAAACATGTACTCAGGAAGTATCACTTGACAGTTGACACCACCTCCTCTCTCCTTCACTCACCGTTCTCTACACCAATTTGGCTCCATCTCCTTCACTCATCTCTCTCTCTCTTCTCAGCATCTCCGACCCTCTCGCTCCCCTATCCTTCCTCTTCTGCTTCTTCTCCACCGACCCCTCCCTCTCACTCTCGCGCTTTACTTCCCTTGACTCGGACCTCTCACGCTACTCCTTCACCTGGTGTTGTCCTTGTTCTATCGGCGGCGTCCCGTCCTCCTAGCCCCATTCCCTCCCTCCACAGCCTCTCCTCACCCTTGTCTCTGCCGTCGTCTTCGTCGGGATCTTCCTCTCCGCCGCTGTCGAGATGTGCGACACCCTCCTCTACGCCGTAGTACCGGTTTCGGGTTCACTGGAAAACTGATGTAATTTTTCGATTAACTCGCTTCCCAATTACCGGTTAAATTCTGGTCGATTTCGGTTCCATTTTCTAGAAACCGACCATGCCCGGTCTGGTTGTCGATTGCCGGCGCCGGTTCCGGTTCCGGTTAACCGTTAATGAGCACCCCTAGTGACATGACTGGAATAAGGTTAAGTCGAATCATCGATAATCACTTGCGTTGGTTAATCATAATGTCTTACTACAGGCCACTTATGATGGAAAGGGTAAAATGGTAGTTTTACGCCGAACTGCCAATGGGATATGAGCCTAGAGGGTCACACAAAAAGGATACGTACTGTGGAATAATTTTGGTAAAATTAATTGGAACGGGTCGGGCAAAAACCTAGGGTTTTGGGCCACGGGCCCGATAGCACAAAATGGGGCCACGGACCGAGCCAAAGCATAGGCTTTTGGGCGCCAGCCGTGGCGGGCCTTAGAGGCCGAGTCCATGAGGGGCTACCATGAAATGGCAGCCCTCATGGGCTGCCACTTATTTGGCACGGCTGCCCATCGGCCCATGTGGCTCAAACCGGCCATAATAAGTGGCGACTAGGGGTTCTAGAATAGAACCGAAGGTTCTCGATCCAAAACCCTAGCAAATATCTGTAAATAGAGAGCCTTAAGTGCTGAAATTGTCACACCATTCCAAACCTTACCGAAACTATGCCAGAATTTGCACAGGAGCCTTTCTTCGTTCTAGTAGGTTATTTAGGGCTTTGATTTAAGTCTTGTGTGTTCGTTTGGATACTAAAAGAGTGAAGACCAAATTGGTGTTTCTATAATCCGGTGATTCGATCTACAAAAGGTAAAAGTTCTGAATCTCGAGGTTAATATGCCATAATCGTAGATCTATACTTAGATTCGATCCTGGGCAGGTTCGGGGTTTTATTTATTTAATTTTCCACTGCCAATATTTGTTTTAGACCTTTCGAACCTCAACAACATACTCAGGTCGGATCGTCCAATATCATTTCCCAAATGATATCTATGATCTGACTCCGGTAATCTGATTAACAATGATCAGTAGAACACGATCATAAAGAGTCATCCTCATACTGGTCGCTTCTGTGAAGCTTGTCTGACCAGGGACCCGTTAAATGTGATCCTTGCGGACCTATGGTTCTACTATCAGTGATGATGCACTCGATGATACAGATCAAATCACATTCAACATAATAAAACACAATGATAATATAATGTCGTTTTATTATCGGAATAATGATGTAACAATTACACATAATGCTAGCCTAGGGCACAATTCCTACCATTTTTCAATTTTCTTTATTCTTTGTTTAAGATTGTTATTAGAAATTTTAGATACTGAAATTTTGCTAATTGGTTCTAATCGCTATTCAATATTTTGCTAATTTTTACTAGTTTTCTAATTTATATTCACTGTTTTCTAGGTTTTAGGTAGGTGTTTATAAGTGACTTAAATAAAATATTATTCTCACTACTATATTTCATTTGCAATATAAAACTAGTTTCTCTATGGAGCTGAATATTTTATTTTTATTTGCAGTAGAATTTTGTTTCTCTTGAATTTTAAAGGGGCACGCCTAAGAGCCATTTTGTTCTGTTCTTGAATGATATTATAAGCAATTTTATCATTTTAATACAATTTTTCTTATTTTAATTTTGTTATTATATTCTTACAAAATTTACAATTGTTGCGAAGTTTTTTGTTTTGATCGAATTGCATACATCTAACGTGTTTCTTTTGTTTGGAATATCTTGTCAATTTTTGGTTTGCTTGGTTCTGGTCTATTGTTTTAAGTAGTATATGATGAAACACTAATAAAAGATTTTGCTTCTAGAATACTAGGAGCGCAAATTTCGTAAAAATAATTATCCATGATTGTGTTTTAATTTCATAGATTTTATGGAGATGTTGTGAATTTACCGGCATGCAATTGCACAAGGAAGATTGGACATAAAGAAGAGACTTCGGTTACCTAGTTGATATTGTATAATTAGTTGCATGTGTAATTGTGCATTATGTAGTGAAATTAAATGGGGGAAGAGGTGTTATGTCCCTTTGAGTATATGTTTTCATACATTATTAAATTTTCTGGAATTCTTGTTCCTTTTTTATAAGGAACAAAAGGCCCAATATGTACATTTTGGTTTTTGGCCCCAAAATATGTTGAGCCGGCCCTGTCCCTTTTGCTTCTCACTGAATCCATCTCCGCACTTTTTAAACCAAACGTCCTGTACTTTAGATTCTCCTTCTCTGCTTTCTCATTCAGTATAAATTCTGCATTTTCCCTCAGCTTCCACATCTTCTTTTTCTCCTCTTCTTCTTCTTCTGAACATTTCTTCTCCGAGATCATGTCTTTGTTGCTGGTGTCTTCGGTGGGGCATTTCTGAGGATTTTCTTGTACCCTCGCCTTTTTTGGTTTTTCTTCATTACTAGATTTTGTTTCTGCGTGACTTTTCTCATGGGTATTACATTTTGGAAGCTTTCCTTCCTTTGGAGGCCTTGAGCTAACCAAAATTGTAAAAATGTCACATACATACATGTTGCATTCATTTGCTTGTAACAATATACTGGCAAGTCGTTGTCAATAATCGTCAAACTATACAGTTAATGAAAAGCATACCTATTTCTTCAACGACATCAACTATAATAGCAATTCACTATCTGGTTTTGTATTTGATGCCAAGACCCTCCCCTAGTCAAGATCGGAGGTCGAGGTTGGTGTCGACACTCCTCCTAGCTCCATCTCCAATTCGACACTCCCTCCGACCTCCCCTCCTCTGACCACCTCCATAGCCAGACCTTCCTTCCTTCCGCCTCCCCTCCTCCGACCTCCTCCTCTGCAAAAGGAACGAAAAAGAGACAAAAGGGCACATTTTGAAAATTTAAAACACATGTAGGGGTATTTTAGTCTTTTCACCTCAAAATTTAACAGATTTTTGAAAAAAATGGACAGACGTTGCTTTGGGTACTAACGGTGACAATTTTGCAAATTTAGGGTACCCACAGTGCCAAAATATATTTTAGGGTACCTAAGTGAAAAAATGCCAACTTTATGTGTAGTTAGGTGACATTATTCCTAGTTTCAACGTTCAAGGGTTAAATTTGTTTTAGTTCAAGATTACAAAAGTTCAAATAGTTCAATGATTTTTTCTTAAAGTTATTCAGAATCCGTCGTCCAGATTCATCATCCAAAATTCCTCACTTAATCATCCGTCACCCATAATCTGTCATTCATCATCCGTCATCCAAAAAAAAGAAACGAAATAAAGAAAAGAAAGAGATAGTTTTCGAAAGGTTATCAAGCTCGTCTTCATCCATTAGTTCTAGCCAAGGGCTCACACTCTAAGTGTTCAAAGTTATCGGAGATCATCAAAACTCGTTTTCATACACTAGGCCCAAGCGCCCCACTCAAAGTATGCAAAGCTTATCGTAATTTAGAAACTAGCACGTGTACATGTAGTGTTTTGGAGCGTTCAAGATCATCAAGATAGCGGAAGCATAAACAATACAAACTCCAAAAACTGTCCAAGAACTGTCCAAGAACAAAAACAATTAAATCTCAAGGCAAAACTTATTCCACAAGAGTTTACCTTTTTGTTTAGTTGAATCAAGAAAGAAGAACAAGATGATCTTCTTCTCTAGAGCAAGTCCACACCAAGAGGATGATTCTTAAGATCCAACACACTTAGCCTACTAGAACTAAAGTGTGAAAAACAAGAGAGCAAAAAGAGAGGGGAGAGGGAGTGGCCGGCCAAGTGAGGAAAAAAAGAGAGAGTGATTTCTCTTGTGTGATATTTTTGTCTACTTCATCAATTCATAAAGATTGATTGATTAAAGTAACAAATGATAAAGGCATAGGTTAAAAGGCAAGTCATCACCTAATCCCCCAAATCACTCTTACTCATAATCCACAACACCAACTAAACATGGTGTGTGGCCCCCACACTTGGACCCACCAAGTGGCCAGCCACATCTAGCTTATTGGGCCTTGTTGGGCCGGCCTAGTGACCTCATGGGTTGAGCTCAATGGGCTCGCCCATGCGGTCGCGCGCCGTGTCCAAAAATTATCCGACCCTTTGTCGTCACTTATCAAACAAAGTCTAACGCGATATCGAAAAAAAACTCAGTCTTCTCGATTCGCTAATCATTCTCAGCAAACCGAGCCCATGGCCTAAAACCCTCAGTTTTGGCCATGTCTTGCTCCACAAGAAACGTCAATGTTTCCTTGTCTCAAGTTATCCATATTGTATGTCTGTGACCCTCTAGGCTCATGCCACCGTTGGCAGATCGGCGCAAGAGATCTCTCTTGCCCGATCCATCATAAATGGTCTCTAGTAAGACATTTTGATTACCCAAGGTGCATGATGATCGATGATTCGATTTAACCATGTGCGTACAAGTTGATAGAATTTGTGTGCCCTAGTCCAATTGCTAGTAGTCTATAATTGTCTATGTATATTAATCATCATTTGTAATAAATAAAACGGCTTTGTATTACTTATGTGTTGAAGTGATATGTTGAGCATGATCTGATTTATGACCAGTAAAGTAGTAGAACCATAAATCTGTACGGACCACACTTAACAAGTAACTGGTCAATATACGCTTAAATTGAAGCGACCAGTATGAGGATGGTTCTCAATGATGTAGTTCTGCTTATCATAGGGATGTGGGATCCCGGAATCATATCATAGATATCATGAGGTGATAGATATCGAACGACCCGATTTGAATAAGGTTTCATAGATTAAGCCATGAAAATATTCAAATGCGATAGCTTGTCACAGTATCCTTAAACCAATGAGTCTTTGTGATCGTTATGCGGTCGACGTACGACTTTGACTTGCGCCTAACGCTTTTTGTAACAGGATTGCAATAACGGGCATGATTGGGTGGCGGAACGGATTGCATGAATGACACGAAAGAAGGCTAAGGGATTTATCCCTCGTACTACAGTATAGGAAAGATATCCGTTTAGGCCGCTTGATTGAGAGTGACTGAGAGAAAGAGCATGATCATGCAAGTGATACGGGTTATCAGTTCCCAGTCGTCTCGCATATCAAGCAACAATGATTGATTAAAACAAGATGACGACTCTATCCTTGTGATCAATCAGGATGTCTATAGATAATAGGATAGTGACTTGTACGCGCAAGGTTAATTCGAATATCGATCATCATGCACCTTGGGTAATCATAATGTCTTACTAGAGACAACTTATGATGGATCGAGCAAGAAAGATCTCTTGCGCCGATCTGCCAACGCTGGCATGAGCCTAGAGGGTCACACACATACAGTATGGATAACTTGAGGCAAGGAAACATTAGCGTTTCTTGAGGAGCAAGACATGGCCAAAACTGAGGGTTTTAGGCCTTGGGTTCGGTTTTGTGAGAATGATTAGCGAATCGAGAAAACTGAGTTTTTCGTCGATGTCGCGTCGTACTTTGTTTGATAAATGACGACAAAAGGGTCGGATAATTTTTGGACACAGCACGCAACCACATGGGCGAGCCCATTGGGCTCGGCCCATGAGTTCACCAAGCCGGCCCAACAAGGCCCAATAAGCCTCTTATAGCCGGCTACTTGGCGGGTCCAAGTGTGGGGGCCACACACCATACTTAGTTGGTGTTGCTGATTAAGAGTAAAGTGATTTAAGGGGATTAGGTGATGACTTGCCTTCAACCCATGCCTTCATCATTTGTTACTTTAATCAATCATGCTTTATGAGTTGATGAAGTAGACAAAGATCAAAAAAAAGAATTCACTCACTCTCTCCCTCTCACTACTTGGCTGGCCACTCCCTCCTTTCTCCTCTCTTTGCTCTCTATTTCTTCACACATTAGTTCTAGTAGGCTAAGTGTGTTGGTTCATAAGGATCATCCTCTTGGTGTGGACTTGCTCTAGAGAAGAAATCATCTTGTTCTTCTTTCTTGATTCAACAAAACAAAAAGGTAAACTCTTGTGGAATAGATTTTGCCTTGAGATTTAATGGTTCATGTTCTTGGATAGTTTTTGGAGTTCTTATTGTTTATGCTTCCGCTATCTCGATGATCTTGAACGCTCCAAATCCCTACAGTGGTATCAGAGGGTGGTTAAACCTCTTAATCTTCGTTTTGTTGAACTTGTTTCGGTTTTATGATGATTTATATGCCATATTTGTTGATAACATGTTTTAATGCTTTTTGGGTTAATTGCATGAAATATGTTATTTTTTTAAAATAAATTGAATTTGGAATTTTTCGGATTTTTATTGGATTTGTCGGGTCCGAGACGGGACTCTCGGGGAGCCGAATTGGAGATACCTGACGGAGGTCACCGGAGGCCGGTGTTGGCCGGCGGTGACTGGGGCCGTCCCCCCTCTTGGCCGAGGCCGAGAGAGGAGGCAAGCCCGGGTTTGGGCTTTCTAAAGCCCAAACCGGGCCGTGGGCTTGGGCTTGGCCAAATGGGCTTCGGCCCATTGGGCTTCGGGCCGACATGGTTTTTGCACGGTATTTTTTGATCCGTGGCACGAACCCGCGATCCAATATTTCGAAAACTTTCAAATTTGATTGGTTTCGATAAACCCGACCAAGCAACTTGGCAAAATTAAAACCGGAATATGGCATATTATTTGATGACATGTTTGTGTGATAACATGTTGAATGATTTAATGAAATGTATGATGCATTAATAGCCCATTAGAATTTTATTGCTTTCACGGTTTGCACACCGTTAATGTTAGCGTGTAATTATTCTTTCATTCGAGCCCTTAAAGTGTAATTATTTTTTATCCGGTCTACGAACCGAGTATTAATTGTAATATCTACTCAAAGTCGAGAAGGATGGAAAATTGAGAATGATGACGGTCTAGGAGGAAGTCCAAGAGCTAGTGGGAGCCCGAATGGGGAAGACGAGAAGATGTTATGTCTCGTAGAATCTTAAGGATAGGATGGGCTATTGATGCATATTTAAACGCTTTAAAATGCTTGCTTGAACTATTAGATGATAATTTATATGCTAGCATGCTTAGCTTATGAGATTATAAGCCATCACCTCACATACAAAGATTAAAAACGATTTTAAAGCGTTGTGAACCATCGTCACACGGGTTGTGATGGATGAGTTCAATTTGAAACGGGTTTGCATGGATTGCAAATGACGGCTTCAAAAGAAGATAGTATGTGATACAATTATAAATATCACAACACGGGTTGTTAATGACAGGTTCGTAATTGTACCAAAATACTTTCGAATTATTGAACACAACCAATCACACCATTCGATACGGGACTCTCGGGGAGCCATATTGGAGATACCGAACGGAGGTCACCGGAGGCTGGGGTTGGCCGGCGGTGACCGGGGCCGTCCCCCCTCTTGGCCGAGGCCGAGAGAGGAGGCAAGCCCGGGTTTGGGCTTTCCAAAGCCCGAACCAGGCCGTGGGCTTGGGCTCGGCCCAGTGGGCTTCTGCTCATTGGGCTTGGGCCCAAATTGGTTCGTGCACGGTGATTTTTGATCCGTGGCACGAACCCGTAATCCAATATTTCAAAAACTTTCAAATTTGATCGTTTTCGATAAATCGTTTTTCAAAAAGGTCTAGTTTCGATAAACCCGACCAAGTAACTTGGCAAAATTAAAACCGGAATGTTGCATATTATTTGATGACATGTTTGTGCGATAACATGTTGAATGATGTGATGAAATAAATGTATGATGCATTAATAGCCCATTAGAATTTTATCGCTTTCACGGTTTGCACACCGTTAATGTTAGCGTGTAATTATTCTTTCATTCGAGCCCTTAAAGTGTAATTATTTTTTATCCGGTCTACGAACCGAGTATTAATTGTAATTTCTACTCAAAGTCGAGAAGGATGGAAAATTGAGAATGATGACGGTCTAGGAGGAAGTCCAAGAGCTAGTGGGAGCCCGAATGGGGAAGACGAGAAGATGTTATGTCTCGTAGAATCTTAAGGATAGGATGGGCTATTGATGCATATTTAAACGCTTTAAAATACTTGCTTGAACTATTAGATGATAATTTATATGCTAGCATGCTTAGCTTATGAGATTATAAGCCATCACCTCACATACAAATATTAAAAACGATTTTAAAGCTTTGTGAACCATCGTCACACGGGTTGTGATGGATGAGTTCAATTTGAAACGTGTTTGCACGGGTTGCAAATGACGGCTTCAAAAGAAGATAGTATGTGATACAATTATAAATATCACAACACGGGTTGTTAATGACGGGTTCGTAATTGTACCAAGATACTTTCGAATTATTGAACACAACCAATCACACCATTCGATACGGGACTCTCGGGGAGCCAGATTGGAGATACCGGACAAATGTCACCGGAGGCAGGGGTTGGCCGGCGGTGACCGGGGCCGTCCCCCCTCTAGGCCGAGGCCGAGAGGAGGCAAGCCCGGGTTTGGGCTTTCCAAAGCCCGAACCAGGCCGTGGGCTTGGGCTCGGCCCAATGGGCTTCGGCTCATTGGGCTTGGGCCCGAATTGGTTCGTGCACGGTGATTTTTGATCTGTGGCACGAACCCGTGATCCAATATTTCGAAAACTTTCAAATTTGATCGTTTTCGATAAACCGTTTTTCAAAAAGGTCTAGTTTCGATAAACCCGACCAAGTAACTTGGCAAAATTAAAACCGGAATGTTGCATATTATTTGATGACATGTTTGTGTGATAACATGTTGAATGATGTGATGAAATGTATGATTCATTGATAGCCCATTAGAATTGTATCGCTTTCACGGTTTGCACACCGTTAATGTTAGCGTGTAATTATTCTTTCATTCGAGCCCTTAAAGTGTAATAATTTTTTATCCGGTCTACGAACCGAGTATTAATTGTAATTTCTACTCAAAGTCGAGAAGGATGAAAAATCGAGCATAATGACAGTCTGGAAGGAAGTCCAAGTGCTAGTGGGAGCCCGAATGGGGAAGACGAGAAGATGTTATGTCTCGTAGAATCTTAAGGATAGGATTAGCTATTGATGCATATTTGAACGCTTTGAAATGCTTGCTTGAATTATTACATGATAATTTATATGCTTGCATGCTTTGCTTATGAGATTATAAGTCATCGCCTCACATGCAAAGGTTAAAAACGATTTCAATTTATTTGCATATTTAAAGCGTTGTGAACCATCATCGCATGGGTTGTGATGGATGAGTTCAATTTGAAACGTGTTTGCACGGGTTCCAAATGACGGCTTCAAAAGAAGATAGTATGTGATACAATTAGAAACGTCACAACACGGGTTGTTAATGACGGGTTCGTAATTGTACCAAAATACTTTCGAATTGTTAAACACAACCAATCTCAACATAATTTGAGTCATGTGAGATGCCATCCAAATTCACACCCATGTAGAAACATTCTCTCCGTGTCGTGCGCCTTGGCGGAGAACCGATAGAATGGGTTCTATATGGAATGGTCAACCTTTTGGAATGTCGTGCGCCTTAGTGGACCATCTGCACAAAACTGATGCATATGTAAAGGTTGGTTGACTCGACCACGATTCTCGGCCTGAGGTCGAGCTGGGGCATCAGAAGGGTAAGTCGTGTGCTTTTTTGCACATACCCTGACCAGGAATTACACAGGTTGTAATTGGATGAACGTCCTACCCAAATGGGTCAATTAGAGCGGTGCGCCTTAGCGTACTTCAATTAACAAATCAGGGATCTTGGTTTAAAGGTTCTAATCCTAAGAACTAGATGGTTGGTGTTTAATTCGGATCTTCGTAAATTTATTCAACTTTTCAGATTAAATTTACTTTCTTCATGTAGAAAATGGCTAGTAATTCAACAAACTCGTCTAATTTTTCATTGAGGGTCATACTTGATAAGTGTATGCTCAATGGAACAAATTATCTGGACTGGGACAGAAATTTGCAACTTGTGTTAAAGTTGGAACGCAGGGAGTACGTCCTTAACAAGAGTTTCCCGGTAGAGCCAGCTGCCAACGCAACGAGGGTTGTTAAGGATGCGTACCAGAAACACCTTAGCGACTCTATCGACGTTGCGTGTGTCATGCTGGGCTGTGTGGAGGCGGACCTCCAAAAACAGTTTATGGAGCTATCCCATGATCCTCTTGCTATGTTTGCACAGATCAAGGGTATGTTCAAAGAGAAAGTACGTATTGAAAAATACACTGTTCTCCGATAACTCATTGCCTGCAAAATGTCAGTAGGCAGCTCCGTATGTCCACACGTCCTAAGAATGAAGGGACGTCTCGATCATCTGACTATTCTCGGAATGACTATGGAAAAGGAGATGGCTGCAGATTTCATTTTGCAATCCCTTCCTCATGCATATGGTGGATTCGTCATGAACTATCACATGCATGACATGGACAAGACCGCATCGGAGTTGCACATCATGTTAGTGACTGCCGAGAAGAGCATAAGGGGAAGTGCGCCTAAAGGTGTTCTTATGGTGAAGAAGGGATCCGGCTTCAAAGCTGTGGGTGATAAGGGTAAAGGCCCAATGCACCTGGCAGGGAAGAACAAACGACCTTTTATTCCTAAACCTTCCAAGCCCATGAAGGGCAAGGAAAAGGTAAAGGAGTCGGTCTGTTTCTACTGCCAAAAGCCTGGTCATTGGAAAAAGGACTGTCAGCAGCTGAAGGAAGATCAGAAGAAGGGTGGTGGGGCCGCTACTTCGTCAGGTATTCCATTAGAGCTAAATCTTTCTACTATAAATACTTGGGTACTAGACACTGGAGCTGAGTCTCATGTCTGTGCGAATGTGCAGGTATTGCGTAGTAGAAGAGATGTGGGCGAAAACAAGGTGGACCTAAGAGTTGGGATCAACGTGCGTGTTTCCGCAACTGTTGTGGGTTCAGTCAATTTTGTTTTGCCCAGTGGGCTTGTAATAGAACTCCTAGATGTGTTTTGTGTACCTGCTTTCAGCATGAATATTGTATCAATATCCCTTCTTGAAAAAGAAGATTATTATTTTGATAATAAGAATGGATTTTTTAATATTATGCGCAATAACATATATTATGGAAACGCTCACACAGTTGGAGGTTTATACATATTAAATATGCAAAACTCGAAATCCAACATGCTCTATAATGTTAATGCTAAGAGGTTTAAAACGGATGATTTAAACTAAACTCTAATCTGGCATTGTCGTCTAGGTCACATAAATGAGAAACGCATCTCAACGCTTCATAAGTGCAGACTTTTAAGTCAATTCGAATTCCAAACGATTGAAAGGTGCGAGGCTTGTTTAATGGGCAAGATGACTAAAGCGCCTTTCACCGGTACAGGTTAAAGGGCAGGCGATCTATTGGGTCTAATACATTCAGACGTATATGGACCAATGAGTACACCAGCCAGAGGTGGTTTAGGCTACTTTATCACATTTACTGATGATTTCAGGAGATATGGTTATGTCTATCTCATTTGATATAAGTCTGAAGCTTTTGATAAATTCAAAGAGTTTAGGACTGAAGTAGAAAACCAACTCGGGAAAAGTATTAAGGCACTCCGTTCTTATCGGGGTGGAGAACACTTATCCGAAGAGTTTCTTAGTCATCTTACAAAATGCGGAATACTATCTCAGTGGGCTCCGCTAGGAACACCATAACTTAATGGTGTGTCCGAGCGAAGGAATCGGACATTATTGGATATGGTTCGACCAATGTTAAGTCACACTGATCTCCCGATCTCCTTCTGGGGTTCCACTCTACAAACGGCCGAGTTCATAATAAATAGGGCTCCGTCGAAAGCAGTGGAAGGGACATCATTCGAGAAATGGTACGGGAAGGAACCCGTTTTGTCTTTCCTGGAAGTCTGGGGTTGCGAGGCTTTTGTAAAACGGTTGCTAGCAACCAAGCTCGAACCAAGTCAAAGCACCTATATAGACAAAGTGTCGAGAAGATTCTCAATGTATAATTCCAAGAAAGGACTGCCTCCCATGCGTCATGGCATAAAGCTTAGTAAGAATCAGTGTGCTGAGACACTTGAAGAACTAAAAAGAATGAATGAGATCACATATGCTTCGGCAATAGGGTCCATAATGTATGTCATGATATGTACAAGACCGGATGTCTCGTTCGCCCTAAACTATACCAGTAGACATCAATCAGAACCCGGTGAGAAACACTAGATTGCAGTCAAGGAAATTCTAAAATATTTGAGAAAAACTAAGGACGCTTTTCTTGTATACGGGGGAAGGAGTGATGATGATCTAGTCGTCAAAAGATATGTTGACGCTAGTTTCCAGACAGACCCTGATGACTATAAGAGTAGTTAGGATATGTGTTTACGTTGAACGGTGGAGCATTCAGCTGGAAAACCAAGAAGCAGGCAACCATCGCCGACTCTACAACGGAAGCTGAGTATTATTCTGCATCGGAAGCATCAAAGAAGGCTGTATGGATCAGGAGTTTCATGGTTGGGTTAGGTGTAATTCAAAACCCATCTAACCCAGTAGACTCATTCATTCTTTTTAGTTCTTCAAGTGTCTCAGCACACTGATTCTTACTAAGCTTTATGACATGATGCATGGGCAGCAGTCCTTTCTTGGAATTTTGCATTGAGAATCTTCTCAGCAGTTTGTCTATATAGGAGCTTTACTCAAGCCCAAGACCCGCTTGGTACGATCTCTATATATCTTGATCCCAAGATATAAGAAGTCTCGCCTAAGTCCTTCATTGCGAAACACTCACCTAACCAAGCCTTGGTCAAAAGCAAGGGAGGGACGTTGTTTCCAATGAGAAATATGTCATCGACATTGAGCACCAAAAAGACTACCTTACTCCCTTCTGCCTTTTTATATACGCAAGGTTCATCACCGTTCTTGATGAAGCCAAACTGTTTCACAGCTTCATCAAAACGTTAGTTCCAACTCCGAGATGCTTGCTTCAAACCGTAAATTGATTTGAGCAACATACAAATCTTTCCCTTATTCTTTGGATCCTCAAAACCCTCAGGCTGAGACATATAAATGTCCTCAGCTAACCTCCCATTAAGGAAAGCTGTTTTGACATCCATTTGCCATATCTCATAATTATGATAAGCTGCTATGACAAGTAGAATGCGAATAGATTTGACGATAGCTACTGGAGAAAAGGTTTCCTCATAGTCAATTCCGTGGACTTGTCTATAACCTTTTGCTACCAATCGTGCTTTATAGGTCTGAGGTTTACCATCCATGTCTATCTTTATTATAAAGATCCATTTACACCCAATGACTTTTATGCTAGGGGTTTGATCTACCAAGTCCCACACTTGATTATCTGACATGGACTGCATTTCTTCTCTCATGGATTCCAACCATTTCTGAGAGTTAGTTCCGTCCATGGTTTCTCGAAACGTAGCTAGATCATTGTCCACTAACACCAATTCATCACCTCCAGTTACAAGAAAACCGTATCTGATAGGTGCATGACTGGTCCTTTCAGACCGCCTTGGACCGTCTTCATTAACTGCAGCTATTGGTTCTTGCTCAATGACCACTTCTAGCTCTACTTCTTCTAAGGGGTTGTCTAGTGGTTCCTGAGTGACTATCTCATCCAGAATTTCATCAAGAGGAATAGTCCTCCCACTGACTGTCTTGGAAATAAATTCATTTTATAAGAATACACCACCTCGGGCGACGAATACTTTGTTCTAGCTCGGTTTATAGAAGTATTATCCCTTTGTTTCTTTGGGATATCCGACGAAAGTGCACTTATATGACCTTGGTTCGAGCTTGGTTGCTAGCAACCGTTTTACAAAAGCCTCGCAACCCTAGATTTTCAAGAAAGACGAAACGGGTTCTCTCCCGTACCATTTCTCGAATGATGTCCCTTCCACTGCTTTCGACGGAGCCCTATTTATTATGAACGCGACCGTTTGTAGAGCGTAATCCCAGAAGGAGATCGGGAGATCAGTGTGACTTAACATTATTAAGTTGTGGTGTTCCTGGCGGAGTCCACTGAAATAGTATTCCACATTCTTTAAGATGGCTAAGAAACTCTTCGGATAAGTATTCTCCACCCCGACCAGAACGGAGTACCTTAATACTTTTTCCGAGTTTGTTTTCTACTTCAGTTCTAAACTCTTTGAATTTATCAAAAGCTTCAGACTTATGTCTCATGAGATAGACATACCCATATCTACTGAAATCATCAGTAAATGTGATAAAGTAGCCTAAACCACCTCTGGCTGGTGTACTCATTGGTCCACATACGTCTGAATGTATTAGACCCAATAGATCACCTGCCCTTTCACCTATACCGGTGAATGGCGCTTTAGTCATCTTGCCCATTAAACTGGCCTCGCACCTTTCAATCATTTGAAATTCGAATTGACTTAAAAGCCCGCGCTTATGAAGCGCTGAAATGCGTTTCTCGTTTATGTGACCTAGACGACAATGCCAGATTAGAGTTTGGTCTAAATCATCAGTTTTAAACCTCTTAGCATTAACATTATAGAGCATGTTGGATTTCGAGTTTTGCATATTTAAAATGTATAATGAAAGAGATCACCACGGGTTCCAAACGATGAATATCATGCAGCGGACTTTATGTAACCGTGGTGATCGAAACAAGCTTAGATCTTAATGCCATTTGAACATGTTATAAATATAAATATAAATCTGATATTTACCTCTTGTAATCGACAAAAACACAAGTGTAGTGTTTTCTCTACCAAGTCCACACAAACACCACAACCGAAATGATTTTTCACTCACAAATTTACTAGAATTTTTGAGAGAAAACAAGACAACAATGGTGGAAGAGAGGGTGAGGAATTTCGGCAATGAGGGAGAGAGAATGGAGGGGGAAGTTGCTGAAAAATAATTAAGGATAATGAGAAGATATTATGTGATTTTAATTTGAAATTAAATTGAATTTCAAAATTAAAATTGCATTATCTATCCCTTATTCTTTCTTATTTGCATTTGTTCCCTCTCTTATCTTAAATCCCTAAATGGGCTTTAAGCCCGTTTAACTAAAACCCAAATTAAACCCATTAACTTGAGTTCTAATTTCGGTTTAGTCAAAACGGCTCAATTTCCTCGAATTGATTTCTTCAACCGTCTGGTTAAAACCTTAGGCCAGAAAACTACTGAATTGTTCTCAATTCTCATCCATAATTGTTGTCATGTATCGTGCTTAATGCGTGTGACCCTCTAGGCTCATGAATAATTGGCAGACTGGTAAAATTAGTATTTTACCCTTTCCATCATAAGTGGCCTCTAGCAAGACATTATGATTATCCAATATTCGTGATTATCGATTATTTGACTTAACCTGTTATCATACATGTCACTTTCCTTTTATCAAACTGATATCCAGATTGATCAATAGGCATAGAATGGTCATCCTAATTTATCAATCACTATTTCTTGATATCTGAGATGACTGAAAACTGATACTAAGGTATCACCTGCATGGCCATGCTCTTTCTTCAGTCATACTCATCAAGTGGCCTAAACGGATATCTTTCTCATACCGAAGTTTGAGTGATAAATCCCTCAGACGCCTTTCGAGTTCACTAGTGCAATAAATGCCAAAGCCAATCGAAGTCGTTATAGTTACCCTTTTACAGATAACGTTAGACTAGGTCAAACTTAGATATTCGTTACATAGTGTACACAAAGACTCCTTGGTCTTAGGATATAATGACAAGTTACGATATGTGAGTATCTCATGACTGGATCTATGCAGCATACTCACAATCGGGTTGTCCGATATCATCGACCTGATGATATCTATGATATAACTCCGGCACATACTTTGCCATGATCAGTAGAGCGTGATCACAAGGAGTTAGTCTCATACTGATCGCTTCAGAAGAAGCTTAGCTGATCAGGGACTTTATCGAATGCAATTCTTTCTGATCTATAGTTCTACTATAAGTGGTTACACACATTATGACATAGATCAAATCACATTAGATATATTACTACAACACATTAGTAATATTATGCCTTTTAATATGTAGAATAATGATGTCCGTTATAATATAGATTGAGGAATTATTTTGGACTAGGGCACAAACCTAACAAACTCCCACTTACCCCTAGTTCCAACCTAAGTTCCAATCTACCCCCATAGACTTCACGTGTGGTTTATGCTTAGGCTGCGGTAAAGCCTTATCAATGTATTCTCTGATAATGTGATACTTCCTCTGTATGTGTTTAGTTCTGTTGTGGAATCTAGGCTCTTGAGCTAATGCTATGGCCCCAGTGTTGTCACACAACAAGCTTACCAGATCAGATGCTCGCGGCATTATATCTAACCCGGTTTAGAAAGTTCTAACCCATACGGCTTCCTTAGCTGCTTCTGCTACAGCTATGTATTCAGCCTCTGTTGTAGAATCAGCAGTTGTGGCTTCCTTGAAGCTCTTCCAGCTGAATGCTCCGCCATTTAACACGAATACAAATCCTGCTTGTCATTTGAAATCATCAGGATCTGTCTGAAAGCTAGCATCAACGTATCCTTTGACTGCTAGTTCTCCATCCTTCCCACCATACACTAGGAATGCATCTTTAGTTCTCCTTAGATACTTAAGGATACTCTTGACAGCAGTCCAGTGCTCCTGGCCTGGGTTAGATTGATATCTGCTGGTACAGCTTAACGCGAACGAGACGTCTGGTCTCGTGCAAATCATAGCATACATGATGGATCCCACAGCCGAAGCATATGGGATCTTGCTCATTTTGTTTAGCTCATCAGGAGTCTTAGGATTCTGTTGTTTGCTAAGCTTAATGCCATGCCGTATGGGTAGGTATCCCTTCTTAGAATCAAGCATTGAGAATCTTCTCAACACCTTATCTATGTAAGTGCTCTGACTTAGGCCCAATATTCTCTTGGGTCGATCTCAGTAGATCTTGATGCCCAGAATGAAAGCAGCATCACCTAAGTCCTTCATCGAGAAGCATTTCCCTAACCAAGCTTTAACTTCAAGCAAGGTTGGGATGTCATTCCCGATGATCAGTATGTCATCGACATATAGCACTAGGAATACTATTTTACTCCCACTCACTTTCTTATATACGCAAGGCTCACTTTCGTTTTTGATAAAACCGAATTCCCTTACGGCTTCATCAAAACGAATGTTCCAACTCCGTGAAGCTTGCTTTAATCCATAAATGGACCTAAGCAGCTTACAAATCTTTCCGGGATTCTCTGGATCAACAAAACCCTCGGGCTGTGTCATATACACATCCTCTTTTAAGTTCCCGTTAAGGAAGGCGGTTTTGACGTCCATCTGCCATATCTCATAGTCGTAGTATGCTGTTATGGCTAGAATGATCCGGATAGACTTGACCATAGCCACAGGTGAAAAAGTCTCGTCTTAATCGATACCTTCGATTTGGCGATAACCTTTCGCAACGAGTCTAGCTTTATAGGTCTGAGCTTTTCCATCCATGTCGGTCTTAATTTTATAGACCCATTTGCAACCGATGGGTTTTATCCCAGGGGTTTGATCCACCAAGTTCCAGACTTGGTTGTCGGACATGGATTTCATTTCCTCATTCATGGCGTTCTGCCATTTTTCGGAGTCTGGACTGGCCAAAGCTTGTTTGTAGGTTTCTGGATCATCCTGATCCACCAACATCAAGTCATTTCCTTCAGTGGCTAGGAAGCCAAATCTGATAGGAGCTTGACGAGATCTCTCAGACCTTCTTGTACCATCTGGAATGGGTGTCGGGATTGGTTCTTGATCAATGACCTCTTCTGGCTCCTGTATTTCTACATTCGGCGTAGTAGGTTGCTCCGTATCTTCTTGAATTTCTTCAAGATGCACAGCACTCCCACTAGCTCTTTTGGAAATAAATTCCTTTTCCAAAAATACCCCTCCTCGAGCAACAAAAATCTTGTTCTCGCTGGGTTTGTAGAAATAGTACCCCCTTGTTTCTTTAGGGTACCCCACAAAGACACATTTTTCTGATTTGGGTTCGAGCTTATCGCCTAGCAGACGCTTGACGTAAGCTTCGCATCCCCAAATCTTATGGAAAGCTAATAAGGGTTTCTTCCCGTTCCATACTTCGTATGGAGTGCTTTCCACTGCCTTTGTAGGAGTCCGATTCAATATGAATGCGGCTGTTTCTAGGGCATAGCCCCAGAAGGAGATAGGGAGGTCAGCCTGACTCATCATTGATCGAACCATGTCAAGCAAGGTCCGATTTCTCCGTTCGGATACACCATTCATTTGAGGTGTTCCAGACGGATTCAATTCAGAGATGATCCCACACTCCTTTAAATGACTGTGAAAATCTTAGTCCAAGTACTCACCGCATCGGTCAGATCGAAGCGCCTTTATACTTCTACCAAGCTGGTTCTGTGCTTCGTTCTGGAACTCTTTAAACTTGTCAAAGGCTTCCGATTTATGTCTCATAAGATAAACATACCCATATCTACTGAAGTCGTCAGTGAATGTAACGATGTAACGAAGTAGTGAAAATCTCTTCTGGCTTGAGTGCTCATGGGCCCACATACATCGGAATGTATGAGACCCAGTAAGTCACTCGCCCTTTCACCTAAACCGGCAAAAGGTGCTTTTGTCATTTTGCCCATAAGGCATGACTCGCATCTCTCAATTGAAGTGAATTCAAATGGACTTAGAAGCCCACACTTGTGAAGTGTTGAGATGCGTTTCTGGCCTATATGGCCTAAGCGGCAGTGCCATATCACAGTCTGGTTTAAATCATCGGATTTAACCCTTTTGTTACTGATATTATAAATCGAGCGAGTGCCAGTGTTTTGAATATTAAGAATATATAAACCACCAACTAGTGAAGCATTGCAATAAAACATGTTTTTCTTGAAAATATTGAAAATTCCATTATCAATAGAAAAATGATATCCTTCCTTGTCTAGCAAGGAAATAGAAATAATATTTCTGCGAAACGCAGGTACACAATGAACATTATTTAAAAACAAAATCAGCCCACTGGGCAAACTGAGACTAATATCTCCTACAGAAGTTGTCGAGACTTGATTGGCATCGCCAACTCGTAGGTCCGCCTCGCCCTTGCTCACTTCTCTTCTACTTCCCAGAGCATGCACATTAACACAAATGTGAGATTCTGCACCGGTATCAAGTACCCAAGAATCTAAAGTAGATAAACTGAGATTGAGCTCAATAACAAAAATACATGATCCTGAAGATGTGGAAGCTCCACTCTTCTTAAGAAACAACTTGTGTTTCTTGCAATCCTTCTTCCAGTGCCCCAGTCCTTGGCAATAGAAGCAGACGACATCCTTCTTAGGATTCTCAACAGCCTTTGGAGCTATTGGACCCTTAGGTTGTCGAATCTTCCCTGCTAGGTGCATAGAAGCCTTACCCTTGCCCAGGCTGGCTTTCTTGAAGCTCACTTGCTTGTTGACCATAAGAACCTCCTTGGTTTTCCCCTTGAGATTCTTTTCAGCAGTCACGAGCATACCATGAAGCTCTGTCACGGTCTTATTCATGTCATGCATATTGTAATTTCCAACGAATTCACGATATGCATCTGGAAGTGAATGCAGCACAAAGTCTGCAGACATTTCCTTGTCCACAGGATGACCTAGTCTGGTCAAATGTTCCAAAAGACGTTTCATCTTAAGGACATGTGGACTGACAGGAGCTCCAGCCTTTAGCCTGCAAGACATCAGTTCAACGAAAGTGTCGTATCTTTCGACACGCGCTTTCTCTTTGAACATTTTCTCGATCTCAGCCATACAGGCTTTGGGATCTTCGGAAATATCCAAGAACTGTTTCTGCAAGTCAGGCACCATACTGCCCATCATGATACACTGCACGTCGATCCGGTCGCTAAGAAATTTCTGGTAGGTATCCCTTAGCGCCCTTGAGGCGTTCAGTGCTGGTTCAGTAGGTGCTTGTTCCTGGGTAAGGATATAATCCTTACGTTCATGCTTGAGAACGAGTCTCAAATTTCGGTCCCATTCGAGATAGTTTACGCCGTTAAGCTTATCATGCTCGATTAGTGACCTAACGCGCTGCTACCAGAATGATTCGTGTTTGCCATTTTATATCTACACAGTAAACAATTTTTAATCAGTATTAATTAAAATTGAAGTCGGAGATTTAATTATAAAACACTTTCTGATTCTAACTTTAGAATCTGAACCAAGATCCCATCATACTCTCAATTGAAGTGAACGGAGGCTCACTGCTCCAATTGAGTGCATCAAGGTAGGAGTGAATCCTTCTACAAAACCATGTAGTTCCTGGCTAGGGTCTGTACTTGTTAGTACGTGGCATACCCTATACTGATACCCTAGGTCAGCCCTAGCTGACAATCGTAGACAAGTCTACCAAGCTTGAACTATGGATAGAACTAATGTGACTACCACGCGGAGGCGCACGCACCCACACAGAACTACCCATCTCATCCAGACTTCTTCTCTATGAATGTTACGCGGAGGCGTACCGACATCCATAGGGTCAAAACCCTTTTGAGTGCCCAAACTTGGATGGTATCACGCTTGACTTGTAATTATTTGCATTTAAGTGAATTATAAAAGTCTGATTGTATATCGATACAATCTTAATCTGGAATCATCAATTGCAAATTCATGCAAAGATGATCCCTTAGCAAGTTACATGCGAGTTTGATTAAATTACGATTTTAATCTTTGCATGTGGGTGATAGCAAATCATACATAAACTTGTATATTTAAACTATCATACATTCATACATTCAAACATACAAATGTAACGATAAAATATACATAGCTAAGCCCATCTTAAGTTCCTAAGAATCTAGCAAAACCGTTCCTAAAGACATGGTCTTCAAAATCCAAACTTGCTCCATTCTTGTGAACTCCCACTAGCTTCGAGCCTCCTCCAATCCGAGTCTCCCTCTTGACTTGATTCTTGTGTCGGTCTTCGTGATTACATATTAAAATAAATTAAATGAAATACAAATCACGACACGCAGGCCGTATTTACTACAACCCAAAATTAAGCAACACGCAGGTTGCAAAACCGAAATTAAAATGCAAATCTAATGGGCTTAGCTAGCATGATGTGGAAAACATCATGTGATCATAGATCATATTATCAAGTGTGGGAACGACCATGGTAGCCCGCGAGGGCAGCCATGGTCGCCCCTAGGTCAGACCCTGGTCGCCCGCGAGGCAACCATGTTGGCCCTCATAGGCTGCCATGGTCGCCCGCATGGGCAGACCGTGGTCGCCCGCGAGGGCTGCCATGGTCGCCCGTAGGCGACCCTCGTCGGCCCATGGTGTTGACCATGGTCTGCCCTAGGGCATTCCATGGTCCACCAAGGGACTCGACCTGGTCGGCCATGGCTAACCCGAAAAACCCCAAAAAAATTATTTTTCCAATTTCCAAAATCAATCAAATCTGAAAAAAATTTCAATTTACATGTATGCTAAGGTGATGAACACATATAAACATAAAAAAAAAAATCAGATTTAAACATGTAGAAATAAACATAACAACCATGCCTCTGATACCACTGAAAGAGATCACCACGGGTTCCAAACGATGAATATCATGCAGCGGACTTTATAGAACCGTGGTGATCGAAACAAGCTTAGATCTTAATGCCATTTGAACATGTTATAAATATAAATATAAATCTTATATTTACCTCTTGTAATCGACAAAAACACAAGTGTAGTGTTTTCTCTATCAAGTCCACACAAGCACCACAACCGAAATGATTTTACACTCACAAATTTACTAGAATTTTTGAGAGAAAACAAGACAACAATGGTGGAAGAGAGGGTGAGGAATTTCGGCAATGAGGGAGAGAGAATGGAGGGGGAAGTTGCTGAAAAATAATTAAGGATAATGAGAAGATATTATGTGATTTTAATTTGAAATTAAATTAAATTTCAAAATAAAAATTGCATTATCTATCCCTTATTCTTTCTTATTTGCATTTGTTCCCTCTCTTATCTTAAATCTCTAAATGGGCTTTAAGCCTGTTTAATAAAACCCAAATTAAACCTATTAACTTGAGTTTAAACTTCGGTTTAGTCAAAACGGCTCAATTTCCTCGAATTGATTTCGTCGACCGTCTGGTTAAAACCTTAGGCCAGAAAACTACTGAATTGTTCTCAATTCTCATCCATAATTGTTGTCATGTATCATGCTTAATGCGTGTGACCCTCTAGGCTCATGAATAATTGGCAGACTGGTAAAATTACTATTTTACCCTTTCCATCATAAGCGGCCTCTAGCAAGACATTATGATTATCCAATATTCGTTATTATCGATTATTCGACTTAACCTGTTATCGTACATGTCACTGTCCTTTTATCAAACCGATATCCAGATTGATCAATAGGCATAGAATGGTCATCCTAATTTATCAATCACTATTCCTTGATATCTGAGATGACTGAAAACTGATATTAAGGTATCACCTGCATGGCCATGCTCTTTCTTCAGTCATAATCATCAAGTGGCCTAAACGGATATCTTTCTCATACCGAAGTATGAGTGATAAATCCCTCAGACGCCTTTCGAGTTCACTAGTGCAATAAATGCCAAAGCCAATCGAAGTCGTTATAGTTACCCTTTTACAGATAACGTTAGACTAGGTCAAACTTAGATATTCGTTACATAGTGTACACAAAGACTCCTTGGTCTTAGGATATAATGACAAGTTACGATATGTGAGTATCTCATGACTGGATCTATGCAGCATACTCACATACTTTGCCATGATCAGTAGAGCTTGATCACAAGTAGTTAGTCTCATACTTATCGCTTCAGAAGAAGCTTAGCTGATCATGGACATTATCGAATGCAATTCTTTCTGATCTATAGTTCTACTATAAGTGGTTACACACATTATGACATAGATCAAATCACATTAGATATATTACTACAACACATTAGTAATATTATGCCTTTTATTATGTAGAATAATGATGTCTGTTACAATATAGATAGAGAAATTATTTTGGACTAGGGCACAACCTAACATATAAACCTCCAACTGTGTGAGCATTTCCATAATATATGTTATTGCGCATAATATTAAAAAACCTGTTCTTAATATCAAAATAATAACCTTCTTTTTCAAGAAGGGATATTGATACATAATTCCTGCTGAAAGCAAATACGCAAAACACATCTAGGAGTTCTATTACAAGCCCACTGGGCAGAACAAGATCAACTGAACCCACAACAGTTGCGGCAACACGCACGTTGTTCCCAACTCTTAGGTCCACCTCGTTTTCACCCACATCTCTTCTACTACGTAGTACATGCACATCCGCACAGACATGAGACTCAGCTCTAGTGTCCAGTACCCAAGTATTTATAGTAGAAAGATTTAGCTCTAATGGAATACCTGACGAAGTAACGGCCCCACCTCCCTTCTTCTGATCTTCCTTCAGCTGCTGACAGTCCTTTTTCCAATGACCAGGCTTTTAGCAGTAGAAGTAGACCAACTCCTTTACCTTCCCCTTGCCCTTCATGGGCTTGGAAGGTTTAGGAACAAAAGGTCGTTCATTCTTCCCTGCTAGGTGCATTGGGCCTTTACCCTTATCACCAGAACACCTTTGGGCGCACTGCCCCTTATGCTCTTCTTGGTAGTCACTAGCATGCTGTGCAAATCCGATTCGGTTTTGTCCATGTCATGCATGTGATAGTTCATGACGAATCCACCATATGCATGAGAAAGGGATTGCAGAATGAAATCTGCAACCATCTCCTTTTCCATAGTTATTCTGAGACTAGTTAGATGATCGAGATATCTCTTCATTCGTAGGACGTGTGGACCTACGGAGCTGCCTGCTGACATTTTGCAGGCAATGAGTTATCGGAGAACAGTGTATTTTTCAATACGCACTCTCTCCTTTAACATATCCTTGATCTGTGCAAACATAGCAAAAAGATCATGGGATAGCTCCATAAACTGTTTCTAGAGGTCCGCCTCCATACAGCCTAGCATGACACACGCAACGTCGATAGAGTCGCTAAGGTGTTTCTAGTACGCATCCTTAACGACCCTCGTTGCGTTGGCAGCTGGCTCCACCGGGATAGCCATGTCTAGGACGTACTCCCTATGTTCCAACTTTAACTTAAGTCGCTAATTTCTGTCCCAGACCAGATAATTTGTTCCATTGAGCTTACACTTATCAAGTATAGCCCTCAATGACAAATTAGACGAGTTTGTTGAATTACTAGCCATTTTCTACACGAAGAAAGTAAATTTAATCAGAATAGTTGAATAAATTTACGAACATCCAAATTAAACACCAACCATCTTATTCTAAGGATTATAATCTTTAAACCAAGATCCCTGATTTGTCAATTGAAGTACGCTAAGGCGCGCCGCTCCAATTGACCCATTTTGGTAGGACGTTCATCCAATTACAACCTGTGTAATTATTGGTCAGGGTATGTGCAAAAGCACACGGCTTACCCTTCTGATGCCCCAGCTCGACCTCAGGCTGAGAATCGTGGTCGAGTCAACCAACCTTCACATATGCATCAGTTTTGTGTAGATGCTCCGCTAAGGCGCACGACATCCCACAAGGTTGACCATTGCATATAAAACCCATTCTATCGGTGCTCCGCTAAGGCGCAGGACACCGAGAGAATGTTTCTACATGGGTGTGAATTTGGGTCGCATCTCACATGACTCAATATATGGTGTGATTGGTTGTGTTCAATAATTCGAAAGTATTTTGGTACAATTACGAACCCGTCATTAACAACCCGTGTTTGGATATTTATAATTGTATCACATACTATCTTCTTTTGAAGCCGTCATTTGCAACCCGTGCAAACACGTTTCAAATTGAACTCATCCATCACAACCCATGTGACGATGGTTCACAACGCTTTAAAATCGTTTTTAATCTTTGCATGTGAGGTGATGGCTTATAATCTCATAAGCTAAGCATGCTAGCATATAAATTATCATCTAATAGTTCAAGCAAGCATTTTAAAGCGTTTAAATATGCATCAATAGCCCATCCTATCCTTAAGATTCTACGAGACATAACATCTTCTCGTCTTCCCCATTCGGGCTCCCACTAGCTTTTGGACTTCCTCCTAGACCGTCATCATTCTCAATTTTCCATCCTTCTCGACTTTGAGTAGAAATTACAATTAATACTCGGTTCGTAGACCGGATAAAAAATAATTACACTTTAAGGGCTCGAATGAAAGAATAATTACACGCTAACATTAACGGTGTGCAAACCGTGAAAGCGATAAAATTCTAATGGGCTATTAATGCATCATACATTTCATCAAATCATTCAACATGTTATCACACAAACATGTCATCAAATAATATGCCATATTCTGGTTTTAATTTTGCCAAGTTGCTTGGTCGGGTTTATCGAAACTAGACCTTTTCGAAAAACGGTTTATCGAAACCAATCAAATTTGAAAGTTTTCGAAATATTGGATCGCGGGTTCGCGCCACAGATAAAAAAATACCGTGCAAAAACCATGTCGACCCGAAGCCCATTTGGCCGAGCCCAAGGCCACGGCCCGGTTTGGGCTTTAGAAAGCCCAAACCCGGGCTTGCCTCCTCTCTCGGCCTCGGCCTAGAGGGGGGACGGCCCCGGTCACCGCCGGCCAACCCCGGCCTCCGGTGACCTCCGTCAGGTATCTCCAATTCGGCTCCCCGAGAATCCCGTCTCGGACCCGACAAATCCAATAAAAATCCGAAAAATTCCAAATTCAATATATTTTCAAAAAATAACATATTTCATGCAATTAACCCAAAAAGCATTAAAACATGTTATCAACAAATATGGCATATAAATCATTATAAAACCGAAACAAGTTCAACAAAACGAAGATTAAGAGGGTTAACCACCCTCTGATACCACTGTAGGGATTTGGAGCGTTCAAGATCATCGAGATAGCGGAAGCATAAACAATAAGAACTCCAAAAATATCCAAGAACATGAACCATTAAATCTCAAGGCAAAATCTATTCCACAAGACTTTACCTTTTAGTTTTGTTGAATCAAGAAAGAAGAACAAGATGTTTTCTTCTCTAGAGCAAGTCCACACCAAGAGCATGATCCTTATGATCCAAACCACTTAGCCTACTAGAACTAATGTGTGAAGAAATAGAGAGCAAAGAGAGGAGAGAGGAGGGAGTGGCCGGCCAAGTAGTGAGAGGGAGAGTGAGTGAATTCTTTTTTTTGATCTTTGTCTACTTCATCAACTCATAAAGCATGATTGATTAAAGTAACAAATGATGAAGGCATGGGTTAAAGGCAAGTCATCACCTAATCCCCCAAATCACTCTTCATCATAATCAACAACACCAACTAAGCATGGTGTGTGGCCCCCACACTTGGACCCACCAAGTGGCCGGCCACATCCAGCTTATTGGGCCTTTGTTGGGCCGGCCTAGCGACCTCATGGGCCGAGCCCAATGGGCTCGCCCATGCGGTCGCGCGTCGTATCCAAATATTATCCGACCCTTTTTCGTCACTTATCAAACAAAGTCCGACGCGATATCGACGAAAAACTCAGTTTTCTCGATTCGCTAATCATTCTCACAAAACTAAAAGGATCCTATCGAGAAAACTAAAAGGATCCTTTGTCAAATATATGTATTAGGGTTTTCTATTAAGTTTGTTCTATATCCTATATAAAGGATCCTCCCCCTCTTATATTTGACATCAAGAATAATATTACAGTTTGATTTATTTGGTAGCTCTATAAATAGACGAGAACGATTATAATATTTATTTGTGTCGTTTGTTGTTTTATCTGATTTTTTCTAAATTTTATATATTAATCAATATTGATTATTTTATAAAATATTTTAAATAGCATCGCGTAGTGCTACAACTAATTAATTTTAAAGAAGGTTCAGTTGAGGGCATCTTGTAGCATACAAAAATATCGCCAAACCAAAATATTGGAAACTGCGATTAAATAAATAAAAGTAAAAACAGAAGTAGATGGATTTCATGCAAAGCATGTGGTGAGGATACATAGTTGGTGTAATTGAGGAGCATTTCTGACACTAATTAGTAGGCATGACTTCTTGCTCTGCTATACCTATTTCAATTAGGTGAAGGAGTAAACACTTGTTTCAATTCACCCTAAATACTGTCCAGGTTCATTGACTCATTCTACCGTTTTATTTATATCAATTTCTTAAATAACCGTTTTATTTGACAACACATACCAGTTGCTCAGTCTGAGTGTGTCCAGGTTCAATGTACCTCTTCTCCAACTTACCCATTACCCATCCATCCATATCGCTATGTGTGCCTGAACTATGGACATGACATGACATGAGGAACATACATAGCATTCAATTTGTCATCATAGATATACAGGTGGCAAATAGGACATCGGTTTATTTGTCCACCGATGTATAAAAGATCTCCTTCCCCAAATTGTACCGAGCCACACAGAAGCAGCTTATTATAGAGAGAGCGAGAGAGATTGCAAGTTACAGAGAGAGAGAGACAAGGCTGAGTTGACTGAGGTCGTTTCTCTCTTCATTCATCGTCTCGCTTTCTCTATCCTCATTCGCATTCAGATCAATAATAGCTATTTCTCTTTAAAGTAATCGTTCAGTGTAAGAACTCAATCTCTGCTTGCTGCTTTCTGTAATATTGCTTCTTTACCTGTGCATTGCTGTTTGTTATGTTTTTCAAATTTATCGCTTTCTTAGTTCAGAGATATTTCTAGCAAGTATGGTCAATTGATTCATACGTTTTTCTTTAGTAGAAAGAGCAATTCATTAAAGTCATTATTTGTAAATTGAAACTGAAACAGGGGGAAATTCTTAGATTCAATTAATATTTCAGTAGTTATTGGGATTACTATGGGTTCTTATTGTAGGTTGTACTCTTATTTCTGTGCTCCTATGTGAAATTAGTCTTATGCATACCCTTAATTGTGGGACAGCCATCTACAATGGAAGGTAACATAGTAAAACATTAGGTTTCAAGTAGATTGGGGATATCCCTCTTTGAATAAAGGAAGTTCATACACCCTCACAATGTATCAACTAGAGCAGAGAATATAAAAAAGATAAATAAATAACAACTAGAGCAGAGAATATAAAAAAAGATAAATAAATAACAATATATTATATTTATTAATAATATTTTAGGTAATTCGAGAAACCTAAAACTCAACAACAATATAATATGTTTCTCAATTCTATTCGATACGTTCTATATTGTCTCTACCATATTTTATAGATCTCAAACTGAAGCATTAGGGGAATAAAAATAAAAGAAAAGCTTGTCTTGCAAGAAGACTTATTTTGAAAGAGATATTTTCCTTACATGAACGGCCATGTGTAACATGAACGGCCATGCCAACCCAAAATCAACCATGTGTAACATAAACGGCCGCCCCACTTTCACTTTTTTCTCAAGGTGACCTGATTTGTATACAGAGATGTCAATTCCCGCGGCCCATTTTCCCACATCTATGTATAGTAGAGCTCGATTCTTGAGTTGAGTCTTGAGGTCCCTTACCAGTATTATTTCAAAGGGAAATTGACCATTCCACCTCGTCCTCCTCCTCGTCCTTCTCGTTGTCCTCCTCCTCGTCCTTCTCCTCCTCCTCGTCGTCCTCGTCCTCCTTCTTCTTCTTCCTTGTCTTCCAGTTGTTTCCTCCCGAGATTTTCAATCTCCATTTGCAGCATCTCCATCCAAGAAATCGAAGTCATCTCTTCCACAGGTTTCAGGAATGGTGATCTGATATCAACTAATACACTTGAGTAGTGTATCGACTAGAACATAGAAGAAATAAAAAGATAATAATATAATATTTTATTAATAAGATAATTGATAGTTCCATGTAGTTCGAGAAACCTGTTTGTTTCTAGCCTCGTGCTCAATACAAGACAATTCTCAATTTTACTCTATACTTTTTACATTGTCTCTACCCTATTTTATAGATCTCAAACTAGATGCAAGAAAACTTATTTTCCAAGAGGTATTTCACTTTCTTTTTTGCTGGCCCAAATATATCTCTTTCTTATTTGCTAACCCAGATATATATTTTTCTTATTTGCCGACCCAAAGTCAACCATGTGTAACAGAAGTTTCAACTTTCAATCTAATTTATTCTATTCTAATGTTCTCTTGGTTGTACTTCAAAAACCCAAATTGGGGTTTAGTATAATGAAGTGCCAGAGGCAACTTGCAGCATAGCTGCATAAATTTCTAGTTCAGTCAGCCAAATATTTTAGTGACTGGAACTGGACATTGATTGATTTTTGAATGTTACATGTTGAAGATTTTCGTGTTTGTTTTTGTTCTATATATTTAGTTTAGGGTGGTAATGAAATTTCTATGGGCAGTGATCATACAACCATGGTGTTTTGGGTTTTTGGCTATGGCTCTCTGATATGGAACCCAGGATTTGAGTATGACGAGAAGATTATAGGCTGCATCAAGAACTATAGGCGTGTTTTTGACCTTGGTAAGTTTTTTGCACAAAAATTTCTCCTTAGCTTTCACTAAAATATATCTGCACGAAAGCAAAAGATTTACTATTAATTTGCTATATGCCAGCATGCATTGACCACAGAGGTACACCTGAACACCCTGCCAGAACATGCACTATAGAAGAAAAGGAAGGAGCAATATGTGTAAGTAGAAAATATAATTATGCTATCTTGTGTATGTCACATGTTTATGAATACTTTTTAAGAACTTTCCAGTACAAGTTCATTTCTATTTTTTTCCTGATTCCTAAATCCTGTTACCAGTGGGGTGCTGCCTTTTGTGTCCGTGGAGGCCCTGAGAAGGAGAGACTAGCTATGGAGGTATGTGAAACCAACGTATTTTAGCGTAGCAGTTCTGGCCTCACTGTTTGTTACAAGCAGATCAGAAAACACTTGTCGTTTTAGAGGTGTTTTTCTTTCAATGCAAATATGATGGACTTGATCGTTTTGGACTGCTGTAGTGTTTTGGATGCAAGCTAGCAACTGTTACGTAGACCATCTATTGATCATCATGTTGGAAATTATAATGAGTTTGGTGTTATTTCTGTTATGCAGTATTTAGAGAAGAGAGAATGTGAATATGACACAAAGACACTAGTTGACTTTTACAAGGTGAGTTGATGATCTTATTTTAATAAAAAGGCTCATGTATGACATTGTTTTTATTCTATCTCCAGGTTCATGCTGTTAAATAACTGTTTATTGCACTGTTTACACAGGAAGGAGATCCTTCCCAGCCTGCACAAACAGGAGTCATAGCGTGAGTGTTGCTCTATTCATGGGAATCCATCCATCTGTTTGTTCTCCTCTCTTCTGTTTATACTTTATATTCTAATGTAGTCCATTACTTATTTTCAGTTTCACATCGACTCCAGACAAATCAAACATATACTACCTAGGGCCTGCACCATTGGAGGAAATGGCTAGGTATTACACATTCAGTCTCTTATTTCAGTGTCATTAATTAATAATATCAAATCTAATTTTTCTAATCTTATTTGTGTTTAGCCAAATTGCAACTGCTTTTGGGCCATGTGGGAACAATAGAGAATACCTTTTTAAGCTGGAAAAGGCAATGTTTGATATTGGTGAGTATATCCTCCTCCTAAACTTGAAGTATTTGTTTTTCATGAATATGAATATGATTGTATGAATATGATAGGTCATGAGGATGACATGGTGATAGAGCTGGCAAATGAGGTGAGGAGGGTACTTGAAATTATGGCAGGGCTCTCCAAGACAACAATCCCAATCACTTCCCATTTTTCAGCCCTTCAATTGCATCCCCTTTCAGAACCCATCGCCATGGATTCGTAACGTACTGTGATGCAAAAGATGGAGCAGTCTTTTTCTATGGAGAACAGCAGTTGTTTTCTTAGAGTTTTACAATTTGCGCTTGCAATTTTAGTTGCAAGCGGCCTAACCTTGCTTTTACCATATTCCAAACAAATCTGTATTTGAAATGGGCACCTGGGTCAAACAGATGTGTCTATGTGGTGTTGTAGTTCTTCAAATTGATCATGAATTAGAATTATTTATTTTCAACATAATATGAGTATGGTCCTTTCTCGATTCATTTGTTAAAACACAGAAGTCATAGATATAGCAGTTGAACAAACTGCTTTCAAGTAACACTGATGCATTTTATTCCTTAACTATGTAAGAAGTATGTTAGAAAATCTTATCAGATGAACATAAAATCGTTGTGCCGTGGTATAGAGAAGTCACTGCCAAAAGTTATTTCCGGCACGACTTCAGTGACAATCGTTGTTGTCGGTAGCTTCACAAGGTTGACAGAACAGTTAACAGATGTGGGCACTCGCAGGGCACTCGCAACTCTAGACTTTGGAACTACACAACTCAATACCCATGAATTTTTGAAGTAAAAAATCTTTAAACTTTAAAGGGGAGAAAAGATAAAAAAAAATCCCCTATACTCTATTGAGTTCTCATACTATTTATACAAGAAATAAGAAGAGAAATGAAGTTAGGAGTAAAAGATAATTACCCATAAATAGGGGAGTCATGGCCACAACATTTTGTGACCGAAATAAAAGGCTTTGTAGCCAATTAATTCCAACAATACCCACAAATGGCTCAACAAATACTTTAAGAACGAAATTCTGGGTAAAGGAAGGTTTGGATACCTAAGCATCAATATCTTTTGATTTGAATTGACACATAGTGAAATGAGGTAACAATTTACTTAGAACAAGTGAAGTGAATTGACGGATCGTCGAAGGGCCCGTTGATGTTGGCCGTAACCAACTTTTGGCGATGTCTCCAAGTCATCAAGTAACGGCTAGGGTTGAAGGGAAATGAGGGATCTCAAAGATAGTGCAGCGGAAGTAAATAATTAAATTAACCTCGTTTTCCTAGCAAAGATCTACTTCATGTTCAAGTCCAATTGATAAAATGGTTAGGAATTTTAATTACCTCTTGTAGTACCGGCTTTACAATACCTTTGAGAGTGCACATGGTCTTCAAAAACAAGGTTATGAAACTCAGAACTCGAGCAAAAACTCGACTCGCCAAAAAATACGAAGAACTCGAAACTCGAGCAAAACTCGACTAAACTCGGCGAACTCGAAAAAACTCGCTTTGTATTATAATAGACCAAAATATTGAATCTAAAATAAATCAACTACATTCATTATAATATTGATTCTAAATTAAATAATTGCATTTATTATAATACTGATTCTAAAATAAACCAATTACTTTTAGTATTGTTAAGAAATTGGTAATCAAAATTGCATTTATTAATTATTATCCGTGGAATAAAGAATTGTGAGTGAATCCTTTCCACTTCTAACATTAATAAAAAAATATGCAAAATTATCATATACAATAAAAGTATTTCCATTATTCCATATAATTTCATTACCAATAAAAATAAGCAAATCAATACAAATTAATAATTAAAGCATATCTAATTTTTCACAGAAATTGGGAAAACAGTAATGGCAAATTAATACAGAATAATAATAATAAAAGAATTTCTAATTTTCCACACAATTCAACTCTTTTTTTAAGAAGATAAGATAATGAAATAGAGTAATATGATAATATTATATGTATTTACTCAATGTATTAAAAGCTTAAAGCCATATCACCGAGCAAACAATAAAGAGTCAGAGAGTACGGAGAATTTCAAATTTGAAACTGGAAGATCCCCTATAATATATACGGAGACGACCTGCGTGTCTACGGAGTATGGAAATAACCGGCGTGTGCAACGCGAGACGGTGGCCGGAATGGAAATGGACAGGAGTTGGACGGGCACGAAACAGGACGAGACGGGAGCTGTTTGCACAACTTCATCTTCAACCTGATTATTGATTTGTGGTGAGTGACAGAACATAGAAGTCCTCTGTAAAACACGATTAATAATACTCAACTTTTCCCCCAAAATTAGACCGGTTTAAAATGGAATTGACCGATTTATTTTAGAATTGACTGGAAATAACCGAAATTGACCGAGTTTCAGCAAGATTTTGGCAAACTCATCTCGCTCAGGCAGGAAATCCCGGATTCCGGTTAGTTTCATAACACTGTTCACGAATCAATCGAAAACCTCTTCTTTGGGATGCGTTCTCTACCGGTATCCACACGAGCAAGCCTTGATCTAAGTTTTGACGAAAAGCAAACTATTAGAATTGTTCTTCTCAAATCAGATCTAATTAACTAATAATCATATCTGAAATTTTTTGGAGAAAAGCTAATGTTGCGAATCTCGCATTACGTTTAAACTAAACAGTTGCAACATATTTATAGGCTTAGGGTTAGATCTTGTTTCCAAAAAATTCTACCCATTTTCAGAGTTTGCAATCTTTGAAAATACCTAAATTTCGTGCTCCCCAATTGCCTTTTCCTTGTACGTTTCAGATTTCCAAAATGCAAACCGAAATAGGAAGTAGAGTCTGTCCAGAGGTAGGTGTCGATCACCACCGTATGGGTGTCGATTGACACCTCCCTGATATGCAATGGGTTCTCTTCCTTCTTTCCTATGGGATTTCAAAGTCCGTTTTGCTTCAGGTCTTGCTCTTTGTGTGTGACCCTATAGACTCATGACTCATTGGAAAATGGCCCAAATTCTCATTCGGTCTATTCATCGTAAGTGGTCTCTAGTAAGACATTATGATTACCCAATGATCACGATGATCGATGATTTGATTTAACCTTTGTCCTAATTATAATAATCCCTTTGTCGCGAGATATCTTGTTTGAAAATAAGGTATAGAATCGTCACCCTTATTTCGTTCAAACTTGTTTCTTGATCTCAAGAAGACTTGAGAATGATAAATCTAATTATCGTTGGTGCGGCCGCACACTTCAATTCAGTCAATCTTATCAAGTGGCCTAAACATATATCGTTCCCACTAGTTGTCCGGGACAAATCCCTTAACCGACAATTGCAATCCCTTATATGATTCATCACATAACCAATCATACCTCTTTTGTAGCCAGTTACGGACAACGTAGATGAGCATGTCAAACTATGTAGGTAGTCATATAGGAATGCACGAAGACTTCAAGGTTTGTAAGGATTCAATTATACTACGACAACTGAGTATGATCATGATCGGATCTATGTCACGTACTCAGGTTGGGTCGTCTATTATCACTTCCAAGTGATATCTATGATCTGACTTGGTAATCCCATACCTATTATCAGTAGAGCGTGATCAAGGGTCATCCTCATATTGGTCGCTTTATAAGCATTTGACCAGGGACCTGACAAGTGTAATTCCGTGCGTATCTAATGTATCTACTATCAGTGATGACATACTCGATGACATTAGATGAAATTGCGCTTGACTCATTATCACAACACGTTCATAATGAAATGCCGATTTATTGATTCTAATGATGATATAATATTACATGGAAATGTGATTCACCTAAGGCATATTTCCTTCAAGGGTAACGAGCCGTTAGGGTGCCTGTTCCCTAGCCCGGAGTGCTCCTTTGAGTCTTTTTTTCCCGTTTTCTGCACATGTGAACTCAAAAACCAGTGAAGGCATAAAACTGTAATAAGAAATCAATAATCATAAAATCTATAGGGTAAAATAACCAACTAATGTAGGAAACATTAGCCGAAATGTAAGCATGGTGCGACCGCATCAACACCCCATACTAGCGATTTTCTCGCCCTCGAGAAATACATGCTACAACATTTGTCGTTTTAAACCCCATGGTTCACCCTGATAGGGAGAGTTCAACATCTCCCAAGGGTTCTGAGGTCCAACCCACAATCCCATCATTGCAAATGGTTATGCAATACGAAAATGCTTACCATAATGTCCGTCTTCAGAGTCTTTTATTTATAACCAAACAATCAGTTCACAATTGAGCTCAAATCATCGCATGCTGACATATCACAAACCTACCCCTCCACCAATCAAACACAAACAAAATGTCGAACTAATCAATGTCTAAACAAAATTTCTAACTAATCAATATCTTTTTCTCACACTTTTAAAAATTAAATCAAGGGGAACTAGTCACACATTAGGCTTTTGTAAAAAGCGATGCGAACCAGGGGTAACATACCTGAATTGATGCCCCGAGACCACTTTTTTTTGGAGTTAGCTTCCTTATTTCTTTTCTCTCAACTTTGAGTTATTTTCCCTCCCCTTTTGAAGGTTTGGGACTTCACCGTGGTTACAGAAGCGCTTCTTCTTTGTTTGCTTTTTCTCATTTGTATTTGATTTGACTTGTATTTCTTCGGAGACTCTTCTTTGCTTTGCTTTATTGGCGTTCCTCTGGCACCTTAATTGTGTTAGAGCTGTGCCCTAGTCCAATGTAATAAGTCATCTCTATTGTAATGTTTTATCATTTTGGAATAAATAAAACCGACACAGTATTACTAGTGTGTTGTAGTAATATATTAAATGTGTCTTGATCTATATCATTATGTGTATCAACTATAGATCAGAGAGAGTCACATTTAATGTGTCCCTGGTCAAGCATGCTTCATCAGAATCGACCAGTATGAGGACAACTCTATATGATCACGCTCTACTGATCATGGCAAGGCGAGTGTCGGAGTTAGATCATAAATATCATTCGGAAATGATATTGGACGATCCGATGGTAAGTATTTAGCATAGATGCTGTCATGAGCATACTTATATATCGTAACTTGTTAACGTATCCTTATACCAAGGAGTTGTTAAAGTTACGCCCCAGTCCAATATAAAAGTGATCCATAGATGTAATGTTTTATCATCTTTCTAAATGAATAAATCGGCATTAAATTACTCATGTGTTGTAGTAATTTATTAGATGTAATTTGATCTGTATCATTATGTTTGTCATCACTAATAGTAGAACTACATATTAGAAAGAATTACGTTTAATGCGTCCCTGATCAGACAAGCTTCATTATGATCACGCTCTACTGATCATGGCAAACTTGTGCCGGAGTTAGATCATAGATATCATCAGGGAGATGGTAATGGACGACCCGATGGTGAGTATGCGACATAGATGATGTCATGAGCATACTCACATATCGTAGCTTGTCATTATATCCTAAGACCAAGGAGTTTTTGTGATTACTATGTGATGAATCTCTAAGTTTGACCTAGTCTAACGTTACCTGTAAAAGGGTAGCCATAAGGGCTCTGATTGGCTTAGTTATGAATTGCATGAGTGAACTCGAAAGATGGTTGAGGGAGTTATCACCCATACTCCGGTATGTGAATGATATCTGTTTAGACCACTTGATGAGTATGACTGAAGAAATAGCATGACCATGCAGGAGATACTTAATATCAGTTTTCAGTCATCTCAGATATAAAGAAACAATGGTTGATAAATTAGGATGACGATTCTATACCTTTTGATCAATCTAGATTTTGTTATGATAAAATGATAGTGACATGGATGATAATCGGTTAATCGAATCATCGATATTCACGAAAGCTAGATAATGTCTTACTAGAGGCCAATTATGATGGAAATGGCAAAATGGTAATTTTGCCAGTCTGCCAACAGGTCGTGAGCCTAGAGGGTCACACACTTTAAGAAAAGTATAGCAAAAGTTGACTACGAAAAGTCAGTATATGAAGAATATGAGAATTAGGAAATTCGCAATTTGATTTAATTAAATCAAGTACGAATTAGCTAAACCAGTAATCGGTTTACAGTAATTGGAATGGTCTAGCTAAACCATTTAATTAAAACCCAATCCAAATGAGTTTAAATAATGGACTTAGCTAAGTGGGCTTTAAGCCCATTCTTATTACAATTATAATTATAATTGAAATAAGAAGTTAATTAGGATTTGGAAAGTGAAAGGTAATTACAAATCATATATTTGATTTTGAGAATGGTCCCACATAATTTTCCACCCTAATTTTTGGCCAACACCACTTATTGCCGCGCCTCCCTCTCTCTCTTGTTCTTCAATTGATTTTGCTATTTTCTCAAAACTAACTAGTAATTGATTTTGTAGAAATCCTTCTAAAGGTGTTTTACTTGTGTGGATACAACTAGAGATCACAAATAAAGTATTTGTGATATTGGATGTCACGCCCCAAATTCGGTAGAGACCGAGCCCGGAACGCGAACGAGGAATCAGTGTCCGAAACAACTGAAACAATAATAGTAACCAAATAAAAAGAACACAAATACAATGAACCGCGAATTTTATAACTGCTCAAAAGAATATACAACACGAGTCAGAGACTCAAAGTATGATCAAGAAACAACAAAACGTCGACACTAAATTGTACGTCAACTAACACGCCCAAAACAACCCGGACTCTCCAGCTCCTCCAGCTTCGAGATATCCTCCTATCCACAATCACGATCCTCACCTGTCTGCAGGAAAAGTAGCAGGGGGTGAGCATTTACGCTCACCGCAACGGATACCCGACTGACAACGGCATACAAGTAATTGACAGGGTGATACATAAGCACAGTTCGAAAAAGATCAATAGTAAAACTCAACCATTATCCAAACATTTCGTCTCATTCTCAATACTCAAATCATCACACAATCAACCAAGCAACATCAATCAAACAAACCTTTCACTCAAGGAAAGGCAACAATCCGGGTACTTCGTCGAGTCCATCTTGCCAAACACGCACGGTGTTGGACAAGGTCTACACGACCAGGTGATGCAACCTATAACACGCCAGTTTACAGTCGCAAGCTGTCTGGGCCTGGTCTGCCTCCCACTTTTCGATAGCTAGTCGTAGGCGTGAAACCTCTTCGCGGCCGCCAGTTTACAGTGGCTAGCTGTCTGGGCCTGGTCTGCCCCCCACTTCTTCGATTGCTAATCGAAAGGCGTGGACGCCTCTTCGCGGCATGGATGGAGAAGCGCGGTAAGAGCGCAAATCTACCCCACCCGAACGGAGATCACGGACGTATCTTTCCCACCTGGGCGTCAACCAGCAACAAACACAAACCACCACGCACACTGGGCTCCCGCCCGTAACCAACATCCACACACACTGGGTTCCCGCCCGTAACCATCATCCACAAAACATTTCAACCACAGGAGAGAAATAATCAACTCAAGTCATTTCGATTTACATGTTAAGGCACAACATTTTCAACACATCAGATCGCATTTACCATTTACTCACAATACAGTTCAACCATAGTGAAGAATATACTCAACTCAAATCATTTCAATTTACATGTTAAGGCACGACATCTTCAAACACGTCAAATCACAATTTACCATTACTCACAATTGAACAAGCATAACACATTCAAACCAAACGCAACGAGTAAAGCGGTAACACCCCCAACAAAGCATACAGCGGAATGGCACGTCGCTGTAGTATAATCAACCTATAGACACAACCAGGTGCCCACATGCAATTCTACACATACATATACTAAGAACACAAAAGGTGCCCACATGCAATTACTAGTAACTTTCCCAAGTCATGTACGGATATACGGCTACTTTTCCCTACCTCGATAATTATCCAACGTTAGCTCCAAGTCTCTCGCGACACCACGTCTAAATCCTTCCCTTTCCACGAGCGATGGAAGAATCTAATAACGACAAACGCACAAACTTTAGCAATTGATCGAAGTCCGATTCTAACGAAACTAACGCCCAAGTACACCCCAATGAGTCCCGATCACTCCAATACTTCCTAATTACACCGAGTTGCCAAAAAGGACCCGGAACGGCCCAATTCGCGCACTTTTCCGAATCTGCCCGGAAACGCTAAAATGACCTCGGGACCCCGAAAAATTCCATTTTCGCATCAACAAATCATAATTATATTCAAGGGGTCCAACGCAATCGACGGAACCAAATTCCGACGCCCGAGCGACTCAATCCCGTCATTAAGGTTCCTCAAATAATAAATAATCTTTTCCCACAATTCAATTCCAACAATTCTCAAATTTATTCTACGCGCATAATTAAATTCGAGATCACCAATAAAATTGACGGAGTTACGTTCCGACCTCCGGGGGATTTAATCTCGACTTTAAAGTTTAGCGAAACAAACACATTTTAGCCAAATTAATTCAAATTTCTTCCAAAGTCACGAATTAGTGTTCTAGGGATTTTCCGGGATTGCATAACACGTAAAAACCCGAACTCCGGGCACGCGGGCCCCACCTCCGGTGACCGGCCGGAGCTCCGGCGAGCTCCCGGTCACCGGACAAACCTCCCGTTTGTCTCAAAACGCTCCAAATTACCCCCTTAACACTAATCCAACCTCAATCAAACCATATTCCACAACTCCATAAATCCAAACTCAAGGAAATGAGAATCCAAAACATACCTCTTGTAGCCCACGACGAGGAGAACCCGAATACGCAAAAATCAAGACGTTTGGACGGTCGGAACGTCGGGAAATCGCTACAATCTTTTCTCTTCTTCTTCCTTCTTTCTTCTTTCTCTTTCTCTTCCTCTTTCTCTTTCCTTGTGTTCTGCCGAGAATCAACTCCCTCCCCCTCTCTTATAACTTAAATATAATTATTTAAACATTAAACTAATAAAATAAACCTATTTTCCATTTTCTTTTAAATCTAAATTAAAACAATTAATATTTTTTAATCACTCAAAAGTCTCCCCCCCTCTAGATACATGACAAGTGTAAAGTAGAGGGGTCCCACAAGCCACTTTTGTCATTTTGGACCCGAAATCGTCCGAAACGGACACGTTTTTCGAAACCGTCGGAACCGTGATGTTTCGCTAAATTTTAGCTTCCATATGAACCTAATATCCATAATATTACAATTCCAACTTAAAATGGCTCAAATAGTAGTCCTCGGTGACTCTCGGGTCGAAATTTGGTCAAATCGCGAATTATTAAATTTTCATCCATTTTTCACAAAATTGACCCAAATTGACCCAAATTGACCGGGAGCGGTCCTTACATTGGATTTGATTTTACAAGGTAAAATTTCAGATTTTAGTTATATTATACTTGCTGAATTTTCACATGATGATCCATTCAAAGTTTCTTAGAATCCATGGTTAAATTCGCTTCCGCTATGCATGAGTTTAATTGTTTTAGACCCCATGGATTCCTACAGTGGTATCAGAGCCTTATTGATATGTTATTTATTTTGAGCATGTTAGGATTATATTTAAATCCTAGTAATATTCGTATGCGTTCATAAAATTGGAGCTGAAAATTAATTTTTGGGGCTGTTTGGATTAGCCATGGCTAATCGGGATCGAGTCCCTTGGTGGACCATGGAAAGTCCTCGGGGTGACCATGGTCGGTACAAAGGGCCGATCGGGTCACCTTGGGCAGACAATGGGGGCCCTCGGGCCGATCATGGCAGTGCCGCGGGCTACCAGGTCGAGTCAGTTAGGATTGTGCACTTGTTCAGTGTAATAAGTTAATCAACGTTGTAATGTTTATCATTTTTTGATCTAATAAAAACGGCGTTATATTACTAATGTGTTGTAGTAATATATCGAATGTAATTTGATCTATATCATTATGTGTATAACCACTAATAGTAGAAATGTAGATCAGAAAGAATTACATTTGATGAGTCCCTGACCAGCTAAGCTTCTTTAACAAGCGATTAGTATGAGGCCAACTCCTTGTGATCACGCTCTACTGATCATGGCAAAGTAAGTGCCGAAGTTATATCATAGATATCATCAGATCGATGGTTTTGGACGACCCGATGGTGAGTGTGCAACATAGATACTGTCATGAGATACTCACAGATCGTAGCTTGTCATTATATCCTAAGACCAAGGAGTCGTTGTGTACAGTATGTAATGAATCTCTAAGTTTGACCTAGTCTAACGTTACCTGTAAAAGGGTAGCCATAACGTCTCTGATTGGCTTGGTTATGAATTATATTAGTGAACTCGAAAGACGTTTGAGGGAATTATGACTCATAATCCGGTATGAGAAAGATATCCGTTTAGGCCACTTGATGAGTATGACTGAAGGAATAGCATGACCATGCAGGGGATACCTTTGTATCAGTTTTCAGTCATCTTAGATATCAAGAAACAAGTTAAGTCGGTTTTCAGTGATTGATAAATTAGGATGACGGTTCTATACCTATTGATAAATCTAGATATCGGTTTGATAAAATGAAAGTGACATGTACGATAACAGGTTAAGTTGAATCGTCGATAATCACGGACGTTTGGTAATCGTAATGTCTTGCTAGAGGCCACTTATGATGGAAAGGGTAAAATAGTAATTTACCAGTCTGCCAACGGGTCGTGAGCCTAGAGGGTCACACACTTTAAGTACAATATGTAGCAAAACAAGTTTGGATTGTAATTGGGAGAATCCGCTTTTCAATTTAATCAAATTGAAAACGATTCGGTTGATTTCTGGCCTAGGTTTATTAACCAGACGATTGAAGAAATCAAGTTAAAGAGATTGGACTAGTTTAGCTAAACCATATAATTAGAACTCAATTTAAATGGGTTTAATTAGGTTTAGCTAAGTGGGCTTAAAGCCCATTCTTAGTTTCAATTAAGAATGGGGCTCAAGTGTAAATAAGGGTTTTAAAGGTGTTTAATTGTGTGATTTAATAATTGATTAAAATCAGATTTTTAATCACATAATTTTATTCCTAAAAACCGTAATTTTTTCGGCCCTATTCCTCTCTCCTTGCCGCCCCTCCCTCTTCAACCTCTCTTGGTAATCTTGCTCGATTCTACACACAACGCTAGTAAGATTGTGTGTAGAAAACTTGGTTAAAGTGTCGTGCTTGTGTGAACAACCTAGAGAACACATATAATTTGAGTTTTAGTCAATATGCAAAGATAATTTTCAGATCTAATAATATAATATTTGTAACGCCCCAAAATCCGGCTTCCCGAATTAAAGTCGTTACCCGAAGAATTTAAAAACCTTTGAAATAACACGATGCGATATAGTTATGAAATAACTCGAGCGTCCTCAAATTACAACATAACTATTCTTGCACGAAGCCATCACATTTTGATTTAGGCGTCCCTAGTTCAAAATGGGATTGCACGAGTCAGATAAAGAAACCTGTTTACAACAAATACATCAATATCATTTCTCCTTTTAAAATCTGTATTAAACCAACAAGTAACGCGTACAAAAGTGAGGCACGACATGGCCAGTCAATCAAATATTTACGTCAAAATATTTTATACAAGTTGCGGTACAGAAATATACATGGCAAATGACTCAGACCAGAGTCTACAAAAGCCAACAACAACAAAAAAACACAGTGCGTCGACACGACACATCCCCAAAAGCTCCCACCAAAAGTGTGCTCAGAATCACCAACCTGCACAACTACAAGTAGGGGTGAACACGCTACCCAGAGACTAAAACAAACAGCAAGGATGAGGAAAAACATACATGTAAGCACAAAGAAGTCAGTAAAGTACGAATCACAACACTTCCACTACTCATCCACCAACCACGTCACAACTCCCGAGGTAACCGATTACGACCGGCGAGGGGTACCACCCTTGGTCGGTTCAACCTCCGAACGGGAATCGATTATGGCCAGGAGGGGTACCGCTCCTGCCTCGATTGCCCATCCAAACACAACCACATAATTGAGGTAACCGATCACGGCCAAGGGGTACCACCCTTGACTCGGTTCAACCCCCGAATGGAAATCGATCACGGCCAGAAGGGGTACCGCCCCTGACTCGATTATCCATCCAACCACACCGCCATACAATTGAGGTAACCGATCACGGCCAAGGGGTACCACCCTTGACTCGGTTCAACCCCCGAATGGAAATCGATCACAGCCAGGAGGGGTACCGCTCCTGACTCGATTATCCATCCAACCACACAGCCTCCCATCACCTTTCCACCCTTCCACATCACAACTCCCTTACCAACCACACCCCAACACCCTTTGATACATTCACAGAAAATAAACCAAGTGCAAGAAACTAGTTCACAGAGAGGCATTTACATCCACACAAACAAGACAAGTACGAGACGGAATAAGTCATCGTCTGAAAAGCAATAATATAACCATGTACAACTAGGTGCTCACAAGCAGTTCAAGTTTGGTACTCAACTAATTCACAGCGAGGCATCTATATCAACACATCAACATGCTACTTAATTCACAACATCGAGCAAAAGGTGTTCAAACATTTCATTTTATCTCAACTAAATACTCAAATAAATTCAATCAATGCATCAAGGGAATGAGTCTAGGTAAGCTATGTCCCCCTACCTCAAATTTCCAACGTAAGCTCCTAAGATTCTCGCGACGCCAAGCTATGCCTTTCCTTTCCCGCGGTCGTCAAAGGAATCTAAAAGTGACAAAATCACAAGTTTTAATAACTAACCGAAATCCGGATTTTCACGAAATTAAACCCAAGTGCCACCCCGACAAGTATCGCTCACTCCAACACTTCTTAATTAACCTAAGTTGTCAAAATGGGCCCGGAACGGCCCATTTTGCCCGTGAAGTCGAATCTGCCCGCTCGTGTGAAATTGTCCCTCGGGCCTCCGAAAATTCCCAAATTTGTGTCTAAATTCTTAATTATATTCGAGAGGACCAACGCAATTGACGGAATCGAATTCCGACACCCGAGCGATTTAATCGCGCAATTTAAAGTTTCGACACACATTTTCCAATTTTCGTAATTTAAATCCAAAAATCACCAAGGGTATCAACTATTGATTCGAGGGTTACCCGAGACCTCCCGAAACTCACAAACCCGAATTCCGGGCTCGTGGGACCACCCGGGCCACTCACGGCCCGAGAGGCCCAAACCGCCCACGGTCGTCCATAGGCCGCCACGGCCAGCCATGGCAGGGCGCTGGCCACTGCCGGGCCACCTCCGGCGCGCCACCACACTGGCCGGAGCTCCGGTGACCGGCCGGAGCTCCGGCGAACCCTCCGGCCGCCGGAAAATTTCAAAAACGTCCCAAAATGCTCCAAAACACCCCTACAACTCCACTCCATCATCATTTCACTCATTTCTCATCAACCCACAACTCAAACTCATCACGATGAGAAAAAAATGAGTTGCTTACCGTAGCCAATGATGTGAGGAACCCAAATACGCAAGAAAATGGTCGATCACGCGGCCGGATCGACGGGAAATCGCCAAAATCCCTTCTCCTCTTCTTCCTTCTTCTCCTCTTGGCCAGCCCTCCTTTCTCTCTCTCCTTCTCTTGGGTTCTGCCGAGTATGGCTTCCCCTCCCCCCTCTTTAACACTTAAACTATATTATTTAATCAATAAACTAATTAAATATTATAATTTCCAATTTTTTTCTAAATCTAAATTAACCCTCTTAACCTTAACCACTCAAAAAGTCTCCCCCCCTCTAGAATCATGCCATGTGTAAAGTAGGGGGGTCCCACAAGCCACTTTTGTCATTTCGGACCCGAAATCGTCCGAAACGGACACGTTTTTCGAAACCATGATGTTTCGCTAAATTTTAGCTTCCATATGAACCTAATATCCATAATATTACAATTTCAACTTAAAAAGGCTCAAATAGTAGTCCTCGGTGACTCTCGGGTCAAAATTTGGTCAAATAGCGAATTTTTAAATTTTTATCCATTTTTCACAAAATTGACCCAAATTGACCGGGAGCGGTCCTTACAACCTTCCCTCCTTAAAGAATTTCGTCCGCGAAATTAAAATGTACCTCAATTCTCGAAAAGGCGGGGATACTTAGCACGAATCTCATCTGCCCGCTCCCACGTCGACTCTTCGACACCGTGATGTTGCCAAAGCACTCGCACTAGTGGGATGGTCCTGCCCCTCAATATCTGATCTCGTGAGTCTAAGATCTGAACTGGCCTTTCCTCATACGAGGCATCTGGGGTCAACTCCAACTCATCCCACTCTATCACGTGCGACGGGTCAGGGTGATATTTTCTCAGCATCGATACATGGAATACGTTGTGAACCGCTACAAGGGATGGCGGCAATGCGAGCCTGTAAGCCACAGCTCCAATCCTGGCGATGATCTCGAAGGGCCAATGTACCTCGGGGCCAACTTACCGTCGCTTCTTGCCTTCTTAAACCTTATTAGCCCTTTCTTCGGGCTCACTCGCAAGAAGACGTGGTCGCCTACCTCAAACTCGAGAGGTCGACGTCTCCAGTCCGCATAACTCTTCTGTCTACTCTGCGCCGTTTTCAGTCGCTCTCGAATCAAGGCTACCTTCTTAGTAGTCTCCCTTACCAGCTCGGGTCCTAGTAGGCTCTTATCTCCCACCTCAGCCCAACAAACTGGTGATCGGCACGGTCTACCATACAAGGCCTCAAATGGTGCCATCCCGATGCTAGCCTGGTAACTGTTGTTATACGCAAACTCTGCCAACAGTAAATGATCCTCCCACGCTTCGTGGAAATCCAGTATACACGCTCGGAGCATGTCCTCTAATATCTGAATTACCCGCTCTGACTGACCGTCCGTCTGTGGGTGGTAAGCCGTACTCAGACGAATATCCGTACCCAACGCGCCCTGTAGGCTATCCCAGAATCGGGATGTAAAGCGAGGATCTCGGTCCGATACTATCGACACCGGCACTCCCTGTAACCTCACGATCTCGCGTACATATAGTCTGCTCAACTTATCTACCGAGTCTGTCATCCTCATTGGCAAGAAATGCGCGGACTTAGTCAGTCGATCAACTATCACCCACACCGCATCGTTACCCCTTGCTGACCTCGGCAGTCCACATACGAAATCCATCGTAATATGCTCCCATTTCCACTCGGCTATCTCCAACGGTTGTAGAGGTCCCGCTGGTCTCTGGTGTTCTATCTTCACCTGCTGACAAGTGAGACATCGAGCTACGAACCCTACTATCTCCCGCTTCATCCCATTCCACCAAAAATGGCGCCTGATGTCGTGATACATCTTAGTCCCACCAGGATGCACAACGAGTCGTGAGTTGTGTGACTCGCGTAGTACTTCCTCGCGGAGACTCTTGGGCACAAACAATCTGTTCCAGAAACGAAGGCCCTGATCGTTGCCCATCGACCACCCCTCGGACTCAACTCCGCTAGCCATTTTCATCCGGAACGTTGCTGTCTCTGAGTCATCACTCTGAGCCTCAATTACCCGACTCACCAGTGTAGGCTGCGCCACCAATGAACACAGTGCGACTCGTCCCGTAACTTCCTCCAACTCAACCTGAACTCGCTGAGCTCTCCCATCATCTTCCATTCCCGAACTGCTACGGAGACAAGGCTATGGAGTGACTTTCTGCTGAGGGCATCGGAGACCACATTCGCCTTGCCCGGGTGGTATAGCATAACGAAGTCATAATCCTCAATCAGCTCCATCCAGCGCCGTTGTCGCATGTTCAGGTCTTTCTGGGTAAAGAGATATTTCAGGCTCTTGTGATCCGAAAAGACTTGAAACTTCTCACCGTAGAGGTAGTGACGCCAAAGATTTAGTGCGAACACGACCGCTGCAAGTTCTAGATCGTGTGTCGGATAGTTTCTCTCGTGCACTTTAAGCTGTCGGGACCCAAAAGCCACCACCTTACTCTGCTGCATCTGAACACTCCCCAGTCCTTCTCCGGATGCGTCGTAGTAAACGTCATAGCCTATCCCTCTCTCAGGTACTATCAAAACCGGAGCCGTGGTCAACCGAGTCTTCAACTCCGCGAATGAGTGCTCGCAAGCCTCATCCCAATCGAACTTAACTCCTTTCCGCGTGAGGCGAGTCAAAGGTGTTGCGAGGTGCGCAAAGTCTTTGACGAACCTCCGATAGTACCCTGCCAATCCCAGGAAGCTGCGGATCTCGAAAACGCTCGTCGGTCGCGCCCATTTCGAGACCGCGTCGATCTTCGACGGATCGACAAACACGCCGTCACCAGATACGACATGTCCGAGAAATCTCACCTCGGTAAGCCAGAACTCGCATTTTTCCAACTTCGCGTAATGTTGGTGCGATCGCAGTAACTGGAGTACAGTCCTCAAATGCGTCTCATGAGTCCCCGCGTCCGGCGAGTAGATGAGAATATCGTCGACAAATACGATGAAGAATCGATCGAGGTAAGGTCGGAAGATGCGAGTCATAAGATCCATGAACGCCGCTGGGGCGTTGGTCAAGCCGAACGGCATTACTAGGAATTCGAAATGACCATACCGCGTTCGGAACGCAGTCTTCGGGATGTCTTCCTCCCGTACTCGCAACTGATGATATCCAGACCGCAAGTCGATCTTGGAGAAGCACCTCGATCCCCTGAGCTGATCAAAGAGATCGTCTATCCGCGGCATCGGATAACGATTCTTCACTGTCACCCTGTTCAGCTTCCGGTAATCTATGCACATCCGGAGCGAACCCTCTTTCTTCTTTACGAACAATGCCGGAGCGCCCCACGGCGAGGTGCTCGGCCGTATGAACCCCTTCTCCTGCAGTTCCTGGAGTTGACTCTTCAACTCCTCGAGTTCCGCGGGGGCGAAACGATATGGTGCCACAGAGATCGGCGAGGTTCCCGTCATCAACTCGATAGTGAACTCCACCTCGCGCACTGGCGGTAATCCGCTAAGATCACCTGGAAAGACGTCTGGAAACTCGTCGACAACTCGTGGTAGCTCTCTGCCTCCGTCCTTCGGTCCGTCAACCGTAGTGGACAACGCCGCAAGAAGAACTCCACTCTGGCTATCCAATGAACATGAAATCACCGAGTCCCCACTCGATACGGTCACCCTCCTCCGATAACAATCGATGTTAGCCCTGTATCGCCTCAACCAGTCCATGCCGAGGATCACGTCGAAAGTAGTCATGTCTAGCACGATAAGGTCCCACACAAGAGAGTGGTCTGCTACTCTAACTTTGCAGGCCCTGCAGATTCTACTTAGAACAGTGCCGTCCCCTAAAGGCGTATCGACGCACAAGGGCGGACTCCGCGACTCGACTACCAATCCCAGTGCTCGTGCAAACTGTGCGGAGATAAAAGAGTTCGATGCACCCGTGTCGATAAGAATGGACGCCCACAAATTAAAAACGAGGAACGTACCCTGAGCTGCTCTCTGGTCCTCTGACGGTGGAGGCTCGGTATGACCCGACACTGCATAGACCCGACCTTGGACCTGCTGTCCATCTGCTCTCGGCTGCCCCCGACTAGTACCTGGTCTCGTCGACTGGGCTGGTCCGGCCCCTTGTTGGGGTCGGGAATCCTGTCGTGCTGCTGACGACCGTGAAGATGGTGCAGAGTGTTGTCGTGAGCCCTGACTCCCGATTCTGCTAGAGTAACAATCCCGAGCGAGGTGTCCTGGACGTCCACACCCAAAGCACGTGAGTGGTCCAGAACTAGGCCTGCCTGCCTGTCCTGGCCGACCGCTCGGTCTCTCTACTGGTGCTCTGAACTGACCGCCCTGAGCTCCCCCCGAAAGCTGCCTCGTAGGTGCTCGGTTTCGAGGGCAATCCTTGCAGAGGTGACCGGGCTGATGACACTCATAGCATACCGGTGGTGACCTTGGGCCTACTGGGCTGGATCCCACGGTATCCAGCGATGCTAGCGGTCTCTGGACCATTCTCCCCGACGACTGCGGAGGAAAGCTCGAAACTCGAGGCCTCTTGAAGTCCCTTGACTCCGTCTGCCTAGTGAAGCTGCTCGGCCTGGGTCTCTGCTCCCTGAGCCTTTGTGCCTCTGCCATCCCTTCCTCGATGGCCGCTGCAGTGTCGACCATCACCGAGTACACCCTGATCCGGTGAGAAAGGATCCTGTCGAAGATCTCTGGTCGTAGTCCCCTCTCGAACCTCTTACATCGGCTCGCCTCGAACCTCACTAGGTCTGGCGCAGATCTCGACAGGGCTGTGAACTGTGCCTAATACTCTAGCACCGTCATCGCACACTGTCGCAGTTCCAGGAACTGCTGCTGACGGCTATCCCGTGCCGACTCGGGAAAATAGCTCTCAAGGAAAATCTCCTTGAAATCCTCATAGTCCTCTCCCACTCTGGTCCGAACTCGCTCCCACCAGTAGTATGCATCGTCCCTGAGTTGATGGACGGCAAAGGTGATTCTGGTCCTCCCATCTGTAACCCCCGACGTATCAAGGTCGCGGGTGATCTGTCGCAGCCACTGCTCAGCTCGCGTAGGGTCTGGCTCTCCATGGAAAGCTGGGGGGTTCAGGCGCAGGAAGTCTCGGAGTGCGTGCACTGTAAATACCTCTGGCGGCACTGGTGATATCTCAGGAGCCGTGGGCACGGTCTCCCTCTGTCCCAACATGGCCGCTAACGACTGTATCGACCGTAGTATCTCGCCCACTACCTGATCACTGGGAGGAGTGGTGGTAGCCACAGTTGGGATCCCTGCGGTGTACAGGGGCACCTCAGTCGCGGTCCCTGCCTGTCCTGCGCTACCTGACGCAGTCTCTGTGGATGGCGTCTCCACCCCTGTAGTCCTCTCCCCGGGTTCGGCCCTGGGAGGCTCACGTGTCGCTCGCTGTGCTCCTCTCCCCCTCAAGGCGCCACCTCGCCTAGTTCTCGGAGACATGTGCACTACTGCACGAAAGACGGTTCATAATTTAGGATTTCCTTTCAAAAGAACACCGCGCAAAAGGGCGACGAGAACTTCTCACATTCTCCACATTTACTCTACGTACTAACTGATTGTTATCCTAGTACAGTCCAATCCTAACAAACAAGATTCACATTAACGTGCCAATACTCATTTTCATGCCGCAACGTTTCACTATCAACATTTCACAACCTTAACACAGGTACTTCTCCACCCGTCACCATGTCATTTTATTGTCACCACACGCACACAAGTCGTCATTTAACTCACACTAACAACCAATTCACGCACCACAAGACCAAATTGACCAAAATCACGCAAACTTTCCTACAACTGACTCTACCCGACGTGTCGACGTAAGGCACAGGTGTTGAACCTGAGACCTCTGATACCAAACTGTAACGCCCCAAAATCCGGTTTCCCGAATTAAAGTCGTTACCCGAAGAATTTAAAAACCTTTGAAATAACACGATGCGATATAGTTATGAAATAACTCGAGCGTCCTCAAATTACAACATAACTATTCTGGCACGAAGCCATCACATTTTGATTTAGGCGTCCCTAGTTCAAAATGGGATTGCACGAGTCAGATAAAGAAACCTGTTTACAACAAATACATCAATATCATTTCTCCTTTTAAAATCTGTATTAAACCAACAAGTAACGCGTACAAAAGTGAGGCACGACATGGCCAGTCAATCAAATATTTACGTCAAAATATTTTATACAAGTTGCGGTACAGAAATATACATGGCAAATGACTCAGACCAGAGTCTACAAAAGCCAACAACAACAAAAAAACACAGTGCGTCGACACGACACATCCCCAAAAGCTCCCACCAAAAGTGTGCTCAGAATCACCAACCTGCACAACTACAAGTAGGGGTGAACACGCTACCCAGAGACTAAAACAAACAGCAAGGATGAGGAAAAACATACATGTAAGCACAAAGAAGCCAGTAAAGTATGAATCACAACACTTCCACTACTCATCCACCAACCACGTCACAACTCCCGAGGTACAAAGGGCCGATCGGGTCACCTTGGGCAGACAATGGGGGCCCTCGGGCCGATCATGGCAGTGCCGCGGGCTACCAGGTCGAGTCAGTTAGGATTGTGCACTTGTTCAGTGTAATAAGTTAATCTACGTTGTAATGTTTATCATTTTTTGATCTAATAAAAACGGCGTTATATTACTAATGTGTTGTAGTAATATATCGAATGTAATTTGATCTATATCATTATGTGTATAACCACTAATAGTAGAAATGTAGATCAGAAAGAATTACATTTGATGAGTCCCTGACCAGCTAAGCTTCTTTAACAAGCGATTAGTATGAGGCCAACTCCTTGTGATCACGCTCTACTGATCATGGCAAAGTAAGTGCCGAAGTTATATCATAGATATCATCAGATCGATGGTTTTGGACGACCCGATGGTGAGTGTGCAACATAGATACTGTCATGAGATACTCACAGATCGTAGCTTGTCATTATATCCTAAGACCAAGGAGTCGTTGTGTACAGTATGTAATGAATCTCTAAGTTTGACCTAGTCTAACGTTACCTGTAAAAGGGTAGCCATAACGTCTCTGATTGGCTTGGTTATGAATTATATTAGTGAACTCGAAAGACGTTTGAGGGAATTATGACTCATAATCCGGTATGAGAAAGATATCCGTTTAGGCCACTTGATGAGTATGACTGAAGGAATAGCATGACCATGCAGGGGATACCTTTGTATCAGTTTTCAGTCATCTTAGATATCAAGAAACAAGTTAAGTCGGTTTTCAGTGATTGATAAATTAGGATGACGGTTCTATACCTATTGATAAATCTAGATATCGGTTTGATAAAATGAAAGTGACATGTACGATAACAGGTTAAGTTGAATCGTCGATAATCACGGACGTTTGGTAATCGTAATGTCTTGCTAGAGGCCACTTATGATGGAAAGGGTAAAATAGTAATTTACCAGTCTGCCAACGGGTCGTGAGCCTAGAGGGTCACACACTTTAAGTACAATATGTAGCAAAACAAGTTTGGATTGTAATTGGGAGAATCCGCTTTTCAATTTAATCAAATTGAAAACGATTCGGTTGATTTCTGGCCTAGGTTTATTAACCAGACGATTGAAGAAATCAAGTTAAAGAGATTGGACTAGTTTAGCTAAACCATATAATTAGAACTCAATTTAAATGGGTTTAATTAGGTTTAGCTAAGTGGGCTTAAAGCCCATTCTTAGTTTCAATTAAGAATGGGGCTCAAGTGTAAATAAGGGTTTTAAAGGTGTTTAATTGTGTGATTTAATAATTGATTAAAATCAGATTTTTAATCACATAATTTTATTCCTAAAAACCGTAATTTTTTCGGCCCTATTCCTCTCTCCTTGCCGCCCCTCCCTCTTCAACCTCTCTTGGTAATCTTGCTCGATTCTACACACAACGCTAGTAAGATTGTGTGTAGAAAACTTGGTTAAAGTGTCGTGCTTGTGTGAACAACCTAGAGAACACATATAATTTGAGTTTTAGTCAATATGCAAAGATAATTTTCAGATCTAATAATATAATATTTGTAACGCCCCAAAATCCGGTTTCCCGAATTAAAGTCGTTACCCGAAGAATTTAAAAACCTTTGAAATAACACGATGCGATATAGTTATGAAATAACTCGAGCGTCCTCAAATTACAACATAACTATTCTTGCACGAAGCCATCACATTTTGATTTAGGCGTCCCTAGTTCAAAATGGGATTGCACGAGTCAGATAAAGAAACCTGTTTACAACAAATACATCAATATCATTTCTCCTTTTAAAATCTGTATTAAACCAACAAGTAACGCGTACAAAAGTGAGGCACGACATGGCCAGTCAATCAAATATTTACGTCAAAATATTTTATACAAGTTGCGGTACAGAAATATACATGGCAAATGACTCAGACCAGAGTCTACAAAAGCCAACAACAACAAAAAAACACAGTGCGTCGACACGACACATCCCCAAAAGCTCCCACCAAAAGTGTGCTCAGAATCACCAACCTGCACAACTACAAGTAGGGGTGAACACGCTACCCAGAGACTAAAACAAACAACAAGGATGAGGAAAAACATACATGTAAGCACAAAGAAGTCAGTAAAGTACGAATCACAACACTTCCACTACTCATCCACCAACCACGTCACAACTCCCGAGGTAACCGATTACGACCGGCGAGGGGTACCACCCTTGGTCAGTTCAACCTCCGAACGGGAATCGATTATGGCCAGGAGGGGTACCGCTCCTGCCTCGATTGCCCATCCAAACACAACCACACAATTGAGGTAACCGATCACGGCCAAGGGGTACCACCCTTGACTCGGTTCAACCCCCGAATGGAAATCGATCACGGCCAGGAGGGGTACCGCCCCTGACTCGATTATCCATCCAACCACACCGCCATACAATTGAGGTAACCGATCACGGCCAAGGGGTACCACCCTTGACTCGGTTCAACCCCCGAATGGAAATCGATCACGGCCAGGAGGGGTACCGCTCCTGACTCGATTATCCATCCAACCACACAGCCTCCCATCACCTTTCCACCCTTCCACATCACAACTCCCTTACCAACCACACCCCAACACCCTTTGATACATTCACAGAAAACAAACCAAGTGCAAGAAACTAGTTCACAGAGAGGCATTTACATCCACACAAACAAGACAAGTGCGAGACGGAATAAGTCATCGTCTGAAAAGCAATAATATAACCATGTACAACTAGGTGCTCACAAGCAGTTCAAGTTTGGTACTCAACTAATTCACAGCGAGGCATCTATATCAACACATCAACATGCTACTTAATTCACAACATCGAGCAAAAGGTGTTCAAACATTTCATTTTATCTCAACTAAATACTCAAATAAATTCAATCAATGCATCAAGGGAATGAGTCTAGGTAAGCTATGTCCCCCTACCTCAAATTTCCAACGTAAGCTCCTAAGATTCTCGCGACGCCAAGCTATGCCTTTCCTTTCCCGCGGTCGTCAAAGGAATCTAAAAGTGACAAAATCACAAGTTTTAATAACTAACCGAAATCCGGATTTTCACAAAATTAAACCCAAATGCCACCCCGACAAGTATCGCTCACTCCAACACTTCTTAATTAACCTAAGTTGTCAAAATGGGCCCGGAACGGCCCATTTTGCCCGTGAAGTCGAATCTGCCCGCTTGTGTGAAATTGTCCCTCGGGCCTCCGAAAATTCCCAAATTTGTGTGTAAATTCCTAATTATATTCGAGAGGACCAACGCAATTGACGGAATCGAATTCCGACACCCGAGCGATTTAATCGCGCAATTTAAAGTTTCGACACACATTTTCCAATTTTCGTAATTTAAATCCAAAAATCACCAAGGGTGTCAACTATTGATTCGAGGGTTACCCGAGACCTCCCGAAACTCACAAACCCGAATTCCGGGCTCGTGGGACCACCGGGGCCACTCACGGCCCGAGAGGCCCAAACGGCCCACGGTCGTCCATAGGCCGCCACGGCCAGCCATGGCAGGGCGCTGGCCACTGCCGGGCCACCTCCGGCGCGCCACCACATTGGCTGGAGCTCCGGTGACCGGCCGGAGCTCCGGCAAACCCTCCGGCCACCGGAAAATTCCAAAAACGTCCCAAAATGCTCCAAAACACCCCTACAACTCCACTCCATCATCATTTCACTCATTTCTCACCAACCCACAACTCAAACTCATCACGATGAGAAAAAAATGAGTTGCTTACCGTAGCCAATGATGTGAGGAACCCGAATACGCAAGAAAATGGTCGATCACGCGGTCGGATCGTCGGGAAATCGCCAAAATCCCTTCTCCTCTTCTTCCTTCTTCTCCTCTTGGCCAGCCCTCCTTTCTCTCTCTCCTTCTCTTGGGTTCTGCTGAGTATGGCTTCCCCTCCCCCCTCTTTAACACTTAAACTATATTATTTAATCAATAAACTAATTAAATATTATAATTTCCAATTTTTTTTTAAATCTAAATTAACCCTCTTAACCTTAACCACTCAAAAAGTCTCCCCCCCTCTAGAATCATGCCATGTGTAAAGTAGGGGGGTCCCACAAGCCACTTTTGTCATTTCGGACCCGAAATCGTCCGAAACGGACACGTTTTTCGAAACCGTCGGAACCGTGACGTTTCGCTAAATTTTAGCTTCCATATGAACCTAATATCCATAATATTACAATTTCAACTTAAAATGGCTCAAATAGTAGTCCTCGGTGACTCTCGGGTCAAAATTTGGTCAAATCGCGAATTTTTAAATTTTTATCCATTTTTCACAAAATTGACCCAAATTGACCGGGAGCGGTCCTTACAATATTCTTGCTGAATTTTTTCACAATAAGATCTTCAAATCGATTTCCATGGTTAATTTCAAGTCTGCTGCATGATATTAATTGTTTGGAACCCATGAAAATCCTTCAGAGCCGAGGGCACGTCCATGGGTGGCCCTCGGGCGCCCATGGCTGTGGCCTGTGCCCGACAAGGTCGAGACCGCCGGCACAACATGGGAGGCCCTCGGGCGCCCATGGTCGTGCCCTAGGCCGACCAGATCGGCGGCCCGTGGCCTCGCTAAGGATAGCCCGCGGGCCACTTTGGGCGTGCCATGGTTGGCCGATCAGACCGGGGGCATGAGCCGGTTTTGGCTCATGCCGATTCCCGGGGAATTTCACAAAATTTTCATAGTTTTTATACCTGGTCCGGTTTCGATAAACCGGGGGAACACCGGTTACATTTTAATTAATCAAGTTAAACCGATCGATTTCGATAAACAAGATTTTTCCCACAAAATAAGCAAGATAAAATTTGGAATAAATTTTTTTATCTAAGAGCATGGTGTTTGATAACATGATGTTTGACAACATGATTGTTTTCAATATGATGTGTAGCCTAGCCCGTCTAGATTTTGATATTTGATTTTTCAACCTACGAGTTGCTAGTTTTGGGATGTATTAAATACGGCATGCGTGTCATTTCTTTTGTAATTTATTTATTATTTAAATTGTAGTTACGAAGACCGACGCAAGAAAGGAAATTAAGAGGGAGTTGATGGAGTTCCAAAGGAGGCTCAGAGCCAGTGGAAGTCCAAAAGGAAGAAGCGAGTTCAAATCCAGAAGACTTAGTCTTAGGATTTGTCTTTGTTATTCCTTAGGTTTATACGGGCTAGGTTATACATGGTGCTTTACATTTATATAAGTATGATATGAATGTATGATTAGTTTAATATGCATAAGAATATGTATGTCTAAAATATCACCCACATGTGAAGATTAAAATCGAAATTTAATGAGACTTACATGTAATCGGTTAAGGAATCATCTTCACATGAATTTGTGATTAATCATTCCAGTTAAGATTGTATCCATATACAATCAGAAAGTAATAATACACTTATTCGCAAATAATTACAAGTCAAGCGTGATAACATCCAAGTTTAGACACTCAAAAGGACTGAGCATATGGATTTTAGTACGCCTCTGCGTAACATTCGTAGCGGAGAAGTCTGGATGAGTTGGGCAGTACTATGTGGATGCGTGTGTTGGGTTCCGGGGCATCCTAATTACGTTCATGGCAGCGGAAGCAACCTATAAACCGCCCCTAACCTGCGCAAGATCGACTACCAAGTTAGATCCTTAGGAAATCGAGTTTTCGGGTTTTACCAGAATCTGCCTGGCAGAAAACCGAGACTTTGAAGTTCTATATCTCGAACTGCAGATCTCTAATTGCTTCGGTTCCTTTTGGAGATTAAACCTCAGCCAATTCCCTACATCTTTTGTGTTTTGCTCCGAACCCAGTTCGGACGAGAAGACCTCCGTCTGGAGCAAAACATTTTTCCCGTCTCGCTGGACAGACTCTGCGGACCAGTCTGCTTCTCGGCCTTGTATCTCCCAAACCAGTGCTCTTTTGGAAAATCAGTATTTCCCAAAAGTTGTAGCCCTTGGACTTATATTTCCAACGCCACCAGTTTCAGGTCAATCGGAGCTCGGACGAAGTGGCTATGGCTCACGCATTGTCGGTCGCCGGAACTGGACAATCTGGACAGTTTCTCCATTTTGCATTTAGTCTTCGTTGAATCGATAAAGAAGAACTTTCGGATCTTCTTCTCTAGAGCAAGTCCACACCTAGGGGATGATCTTGAAGATCCTTCACTTAATTGCCTACTAGAACAATTAAATGAAGAACAAGAGAGCAAAGAGAGGAGAGAGAGAGTTGTGAGAGTTGTAGGATTGATGAGAGTGTCTTGAATCCCATTTGATATTTCTCTACTTAATCAATCTCATGAGCATGGGTCAAAAGGTGATTGGTATGGGCTTAAGGTGCTTTAACCCATACCCCTTAAATCACTCACCTCTTAATCCACAATCACCAACTAAGCATGGTGTTGTGTGGCCCCCACACATGGACCCACCATGTGGGCCGGCCAAGTGGGCTTATTGGGCCCTTAATGGGCCCTTGTTTGGGCCTACCATGAGACCTCATGGGCCGAGCCCAATGGGCTCGCCCGTGTGGTCTCGTGCCGTGTCCAAAAGTCGCCCGACCCTTTTTGTCGTTACTTATCAAACAAAGTCCGACGCGACATCGACGAAAAAACTCAGTTTTCTCGATTCGCTAATTATTCTCTCAAACCGAACCCATGGCACAAAACCTCCAGTTTTCTCCATGTATTGCTCCTCAAGAAACGTTAAGGTTTCCTTGTCTCAAATTATCCGTCTTGAATGTGTGTGACCCTCTAGGCTCATGCCACCGTTGGCAGATCGGCGCAAAAGATCGCTCTTGCCCGATCCATCATAAGTGGTCTCTAGTAAGACATTATGATTACCCAAGGTGCATGACGATCGATGATTCGACTTAACCTTGTGCGTACAAGTCACTATCCTATTATCTCTAGATATCCCGATTGATCACAAGGCATAGAGTCGTCACCCTTGTTTAATCAATCATTGTTACTTGATATGTGAGATGGCTGAGAACTGATAACCCGTATCATCGGCATGGCCATGCTCTTACTCTCAGTCAGTCTCCATCAAGAGGCCTTTTAACGGATATCTTTCCCATACCGTAGTATGAGGGATAAATCCCTTAGCCGTCTTTCGTGTCACTCATGCAACCCGTTCCGCCACCCAATCATGCCCTTTATTGCAATCGTGTCACAGAAAGCGTTAGGCGCAAGTTAAAGCCGCACGTTCATTGCATAGTGATCACAAAGACTTCTTGGTCTAAGGATGTCGTGACAAGCTATCGCATTTGAATATGTTCATGGCTTAATCTATGAAAACACTATTCAAAGCGGGTCGTCCGATATCAATCACCTCATGATATCTATGATATGATTCCGGTATCCCTCATCCCTATGACAAGTAGAACTACGTCATTAAGAACCATCCTCATACTGGTCGCTTCTAAGGAAGCATATTTTGACCAGGGACTCGTTAAGTGTGATCCGTACAGATTTATGGTTCTACTACTTTAGTGGTCATAAATCAGATCATGCTTAACATATTACTTCAACACATAAGTAATACAAAGCCGTTTTATATATATGTTACAAACGATGATAATGTACATAGACGTTTACAAGCTAATAGCTATTGGACTAGGGCACAAATGCTATCAGCGTGCGCCTCCGCATAGTAGCCACATTAGTTCTAGGCCATAGTCGAAACTTGGTAGACTTGTTCACGATTGTCAAGTAGGGTTGACCTAGGGTATCAGGATAGGGTATGCCGTGTACTTTTAGGAATTACATGGACTTGTAATTGGATGTGTTCCTACCTTGGTTCTCTCAGTTGGAGTGGTGAGCTTTCTTTCACTTCTATTGAGGGTATGCAAGGGTCCTGGTTCAGATTCTAAGTTTTAGAATCAGACAAGTGTTTTATAATCAAATCTCCAACTTTAATTTTAATAATGGTTAAAATTTCTTTTACCGTGTAGAACTAAGTGGCAAACACAACACAAGGAAGTAATAGCGCATTGAGAGTCCTGATTGAGAAGGACAAGCTTAAGGGCGTGATTTACTTAGACTGTGATAGAAACTTGAGTCTTGTACTGAAGCATGAATGCAAGTAGTATATCCTTACCCAGGAACCACCTGCTGAGCCACCGTTGAATGTCGCTAGGGTACTAAGGATACTTATCAAAAGTTTCTTAATGACCAAATCGACGTGTCATGCATTATGATGGGCAGTATGGTGCCTGAAATGCAGAAGCAGTTCACGAACATTTCAGATGACCCTCATGCCCGGAAGGCAGAGGACAAGGAAATGTTCAAGGAGAAAACTCTTGTCGAAAGATATGATACTTTCAGAGAACTTATCTCCTACAATGCTCAAGGTTGGAACCCTGGTAGTCCCCATCTCTCAAAGATGAAATGTCTTCAGGAACACCTAACCAGACTCGGTTTTGATGTTCAGAAGGAAATGGCTGCGGATTTTATGTTGCAGTCACTTCCAGATACAAATAGTGATTTTGTAGTGAATTACAATATGCATGACATCGACAAGTCCTTGACAGAGCTTCATGGGATGCTTGTGACCGTTGAAAAGAACCTCAAGGGCAAGACAAGGGAGGTCCTTATGGTCAACAAGAAGGTCAGCTTCAAGAAAGCTGAGAAGGGTAAGGGTAAGGCCCCTGAGCACCTTGCAGGGCAGATCAGACACCCCAAGAGTCCAAAGGTTCAAGCAGCTCCCAAAGCTTTTGTGAAGGCTAAGGACAAAGTGGCGGAGGTCTACTATCACTTCAATGAGCCAGAGCACCGGAAGAGGGATTGCAGGCAATACAATGATCATGTCATGAAGATTGGGGCATCCACGTCTTCAGGATCAGGTATTTATGTTGTTGAGCTTAATCTCTATAACGTAAATACGAGAAGGTTTAAATCTGATTATTTAAACCAAATTGTAATCTGGCATTGTCGTTTACGGCACATAGGCAAGACACTCATTTCAAGAGCACAAAGCAAGATAGGGACGTCGTTTCCAATGAGCAGTATGTCATCAACATAGAGCACCAAGAAGACTACTTTGCTCTCATCTACCTTTTTATATACGCAAGGTTCATCACCGTTCTTGATGAAGCCAAACTGTTTCACAACTTCATCAAAACGCCGATTCCAACTCCGAGAAGCTTGCTTCAAACCATAAATCGATTTGAGCAACTTGCAAATCTTTCCCTTATTCTGAGGATCCTCAAAACCCTCAGGCTGGGACATATAAACGTCCTCAGCTAACCTCCCATTAAGGAAGGCGGTTTTGATGTCCATTTGCCATATCTCATAATTATGATAAGCTGCTACGGCAAGTAGAATGCGTATAGATTTGACCATAGCTACTGGAGAAAAGGTTTCTTCATAGTCAATTCCGTGGACTTGCATATAACGCTTTGCTACCAGTCTTGCTTTATAGGTCTGAGGTTTGCCATCCATGTCTATCTTTATTTTAAAGTTCCATTTCCACCCAATGACATTTACGCCAGGGGTGTGATCCACGAAGTCCCACACTTGATTATCTGACATGGATAGCATTTCATCCCTCATGGCTTCCAGCCATTTCTCAGAGTCGGTTCCATCTAGGGCTTCTCGAAAGGTAGCTGGATCATTGTCCACTAACACCAAATCATCACCCCAGTTACTAGGAAACCGTATCTGTGTAGGGTTTCTGAGCGTTCTAGATCATCGAGATAGCGGAAGCGTTTTAACAAAATCTACTCCAAACCTTGTCCAAGAACATAAACCATTAAATCCCATGGCAAAATCTATTCCACAAGATGTTTACCTTTAACTCTTTGTTGAATCGATAAAGAAGAACTTTCGGATCTTCTTCTCTAAAGCAAGTCCACACCAAGGGGATGATCTTGAGGATCCTTCACTTAATTGCCTACTAGAACAATTAAATGAAGAACAAGAGAACAAGATAGAGGAGAGAGACAATGGTGGCCGGCCAGGCAAGGGAGAGAGAGAGGGTTTTTGTGAGTTGTGTGATTATTTGATTAATGAATGAATGTTAGATATTTCTGTAGGGTTTTGGAGGGTTCTAGATCGTCATCGTGATAGCGGAAGCAATAAAAGATAATCTACTCCAAACCTTGTCCAAGAACATTTAAACCATTAAATCCCAAAGCAAAATCTATTCCACAAGATGTTTACCTTTAAGTCTTGTTTGAATCGATAAAGAAGAACGTTCGGATCTTCTTCTCTAAAGCAAGTCCACACCAAGAAGATGATCTTCAAGATCCTTCACTTAATTGCCTACTAGAACAATTAAATGAAGAACAAGAGAGCAAGATGGAAGAGAAGAACAAGGGGTGGCCGGCCACACTAGAGAGAGAGAGGTTTTGTGAGTGTTTTTGTGATTAAATGATTAATGAATCAAAGTCTTGCATTTAATCCATCATCCAACTCACAAGTATGGGTTTAAAGTGATTGGTATGGGCTTAAAGGTGCTTTAACCCATACCCCTTAAATCACTCATCTCTTAATCCACAACCACCAACTAAGCATGGTGTTGTGTGGCCCCCACAATGGCCCCACCAAGTGGGCTGGCCATATGGCCTTATTGGGCCCTTATTGGGCCGGCCATGAGGCTTCATGGGCCGAGCCCAATGGGCCCTCCCGTGTTGTCTCATGCCGCGTCCAAAAGTTGCCCGACCCTTTTGTCGTTACTTATCAAACAAAGTCCGACGCGATATCGACGAAAAACTCAATTTTTCTCGATTCGCTAATTATTCTCTCAAACCGAACCTATGCCACAAAATCTCCAGATTTGTCCACATACTTCTCCTTAAGAAACATCCATGTTTCCTTGTCTCATGTTATCCGTCTTGTATGTGTGTGACCCTCTAGGCTCATGCCACCGTTGGCAGATCGGCGCAAGACTCGCTCTTGCCCGATCCATCATAAGTGGTCTCTAGTAAAACATTATGATTACCCAAGGTGCACGATGATCGATGATTCGACTTAACCTTTGTGCGTACAAGTCACCATCCTTTTATCTCTAGATATCCCGATTGATCTCAAGGTATAGAGTCGTCTCCCTTGTTCAATCAATCAATCATTGTTACTTGATATGCGAGATGACTGAGGACTGATAACCCGTATCATTTGCATGGCCATGCTTTTCCTCTCAGTCAGTCTCCATCAAGAGGCCTTCTAACGGATATCTTTCCCATACCGTAGTATGAGGGATAAATCCCTTAGCCGTCTTTCGTGTCACTCATGCAACCCGTTCCGCCACCCAATCATGCCCTTCATAGCAATCCTTTTACAGAAAGCGTTTGGCGCAAGTTAAAGCCGTACGTTCATTGCACAGTGATCACAAAGACTCCTTGGTCTAAGGACGTCGTGACAAGCTATCGCATCTGAATATGTTTATGGCTTAATCTATGAAAACACTATTCAATGCGGGTCGTCCGATATTAATCACCTCATGATATCTATGATATGGTTCCAGGATCCCACATCCCTATGACAAGTAGAACTACGTCATTAAGAACCATCCTCATACTGGTCGCTTTCAAGGAAGCATAGGTTGACCAGGGACTTGTTAAGTGTGATCCGTACAGATTTATGGTTCTACTACTTTAGTGGTCATAAATCAGATCATGCTTAACATATTACTTCAACACTTAAGTAATATAAAGCCGTTTATATTTATACATTACAAACGATGATATTTGTACATAGACGTTTACAGGCTAATGCCAATTGGACTAGGGCACAAATGCTATCAATCTCCAATCTAAGTCCCAGTCTATACCCATTGACCTAACATGTCTTTCATGTTTATCTTGAGGAAGAGCCTTGGTCAATGGGTCGGTTGTGTTATCATCAGTTGCAACGTAGTGGATCTTCACGTCACCTCTAGCAATTATGTCGCGGATGATGTGATACTTTCTGAGTACATGCTTGGATTTGTTATGTGCCCTGGGTTCCTTAGCTTGCGCAATAGCCCCGTTGTTGTCACAATATAAGTCTACTGGGTTAGACGGGTTTTTAATTACACCTAACCCAGCCATGAAACTCCTGATCCATACAGCCTCTTTTGCCGCCTCACATGCGGCAATGTACTCAGCTTCCATTGTAGAGTCGGCAATGGTATCTTGCTTCTTGCTTTTCCAGCTGAATGCTCCACCGTTCAACATAAACACATATCCCAACTGACTCTTAAAGTCATCGGGGTCTGTCTGGAAACTAGCGTCGACATATCCTTTGACAACGAGATCATCATTTCTGCCCCTGTATACAAGAAAGGCGTCCTTGGTTTTTCTCAAATATTTGAGAATCGCCTTGACAGCGATCCAGTGTGCCTCACCGGGTTTGGATTGATGTCTACTGGTACAGCTTAGGGCAAACGAGACATCCGGTCTCGTGCATATCCTGGCATACATTATGGACCCTATAGCCGAAGCATATGGGATCTCATTCATTCTTGCTAGCTCTGCAGGTGTCTCAGCACCCTGCTTCTTGCTAAGCTTCACGCCATGACGCATGGGCAGCAATCCTTTCTTTGAATCTTGCATTGAGAATCGTCTCAACACCTTGTCTATATAAGTGCTTTGACTTAAGCCCAAGACCCCCTTGGCACGGTCTCTATATATCTTGATTCCCAAGATGTAAGAGGCCTCGCCTAAGTCCTTCATTGCGAAACACTCACCTAACCAAGTCTTTGTTAAGAGCAAGGTAGGGACGTCGTTTTCAATGAGCAGTATGTCATCAACATAAAGCACTAAAAAGATTATATTGCTCCCACTTGCCTTTTTATACACGCAAGGTTCATCATCGTTCTTGACGAAGCCAAACCGTTTTACTACTTCATCAAAACGCTGATTCAAACTCCGAGATGCTTGCTTCAAACCATAGATTGATTTGAGCAAATTGCAAATCTTTCCCTTATTCTTTGGATCCTCAAAACCCTCAGGCTGAGACATATAAACGTCCTCAGCTAACCTCCCGTTAAGGAAGGCGGTTTTGATGTCCATTTGCCATATCTCATAATTATGATAAGCTGCTACGGCAAGTAGAATGCGTATAGATTTGACCATAGCTACTGGAGAAAAGGTCTCTTCATAGTCAATTCCGTGGATTTGTCTATAACCTTTTGCTACCAGTCTCGCTTTATAGGTCTGAGGTTTGCCATCCATGTCAATCTTTATTTTAAAGATCCATTTACACCCTATGACCTTAACATCAGGGGTATGATCTACCAAGTCCCACACTTGATTATCTGACATGGATTGCATTTCTTCCCTCATGGCTTCCAGCCATTTCTCAGAGTCGGTTCTGTCCAAAGCCTCTTGAAAGGTAGCTGGATCATTGTCCACTAGTACTAATCCATCACCTTCAGTTACTAAGAACCCGTATCTGACAGGTGCATGACTTATCCTTTCAGAGCGCCTCGGACCGTCCTCATTAACTACAGCTATTGGTTCTTGCTCAATGACCACTTCTGGCTCTACCTCTTCTAGTGGGTCCTCTTGTGGTTCCCGAGTGACCATCTCATCTAGAACTTCATCTAGATGAATAGCCCTCCCACTGACTGTCTTGGAAATGAACTCTTTTTCCAAGAACGTCCCACCTCGAGCGACAAAAACTTTATTTTCGCTCGGTTTGTAGAAGTAGTATCCTTTTGTTTCTTTTGGATATCCGACGAAAGTGCATTTATCTGATCTTGGTTCGAGCTTTGTTGCAAGCAACCTTTTAACATAAGCCTCGCAACCCCAGATTTTAAGGAAGGACAAAACGGGTTCCTTCCCGTACCATTTTTCAAATGACGTCCCTTCCACTGCTTTCGACGGAGCCCTGTTTATTATGAAAGCGGCCGTTTGCAGAGCATAACCCCAGTAGGAGATCGGGAGATCAGTGAGACTTAACATTGATCGAACCATATCTAACAATGTTCGATTCCTCCGTTCGGACACACCATTTAGTTGCGGCGTTCCTGGCGGAGTCCACTGAGATAGTATTCCACCTTCAGTAAGATAACTAAGAAACTCCTCGGATAAGTATTCTCCACCCCGATCAGAACGGAGTGCCTTGATACTCTTTCCGAGTTGGTTTTCTACTTCAGTCCTAAACTCTTTGAATTTATCAAAAGCTTCGGACTTATGTCTCATGAGATAGACATAACCATATCTACTGAAATCGTCAGTAAATGTGATAAAGTAGCCTAAACCACCTCTGGCATGCGTACTCATTGGTCCACATACGTCTGAATGTATTAGACCCAATAAGTCACCTGCCCTCTCACCTAAACCAGTGAAGGGCGCTTTAGTCATCTTGCCCATCAAACAAGCTTCGCATCTTTCAATCGTTTGGAATTCGAATTGACTTAGAAGTCCGTGCTTATGAAGCGCTGAGATGCGTTTCTCATTTATGTGACCTAGACGAAAATGCCAGATTAGAGTTTGGTTTAAATCATTAGTTTTAAACCTCTTAGCATTTACATTGTAGAGCATGTTGGATTTCGAGTTTTGCATATTCAATATGTATAATCCTCCAACAGTGCGAGCATTACCATAATATATGTTGTTGCGCATAATATCAAAAAACCCATTTTTAATATTGAAATAATAACCTTCTTTCTCAAGAAGAGAAATTGAGATAATATTCTTGCTGAAAGCAGGTACGCAAAAAACATCATTAAGTTCAATTACAAGCCCACTGGGCAAAGCAAGGTTCATAGAACCCACGGCAGTTGCGGCAACTCTGGTATTGTTCCCAACTCTTAGGTCCACCTCGCTTTCCCCCATATCTCTTCTACTGTGTAACACCTGCACATTGGCACAGATATGAGACTCAGCTCCAGTATCTAGTACCCAGGTATTTATTGTAGAAAGATATAGCTCTAATGGAATACCTGATGAAGTAGCGGCCCCACCGCCCTTCTTCTGATCCTCCTTCAGCTGCTGACAGTTTTTCTTCCAATGACCAGGCTTTTGACAGTAGAAACAGACCGACTCCTTTGCCTTCCCTTTGCCTTGTACGGGCATATGAGGTCTAGGAATAAATGGTCGTCTGTTCCTCCCTGCGAGGTGTCTTGGGCCTTTACCCTTGCCACCAACAGCTTTGAAGCTGGGTCCCTTCTTGACCATGAAGACATTTTTGGACGAACTGCCCCTTATGCTCTTCTCGGCAGTTACTAGCATGCTGTGCAACTCCGACACGGTCTTGTCCATATCATGCATGTGATAGTTCATAAAGAACCCACCATATGCATGAGGAAGGGATTGCAGAACAAAATTCGCAGCCATTTCCTTTTCCATAGACATACCGATACTAGTCATATGGTCAAAATGCCCCTTCATCTGTAGGACGTGAGGACCTACGGAGCTGCCTGCTGACATCTTGCAGGCTATGAGTTCTCGGAGAACAGTGTATTTTTCAATACGTAGTTTCTCCTTGAACATATTCTTGATCTGTGCAAACATTGCAAACGGATCATGGGATAGCTCCATAAACTGCTTTTGGAGGTCCGCCTCCATGCAGCCCAGCATGACACACGCAACGTCGATAGAGTCGCTAAAGTGTTTCTGGTACGCATCCTTAACGACCCTCGTTGCGTTGGCAGCTGGCTCCTCAGGGATAGCCTTATCAAGGACGTACTCCCTGCGTTCCATTTTTAACACAAGTCGTAAATTTCTGTCCCAGTCTAGATAATTTGTCCTGTTGAGTTTACACTTCTCGAGTATAGTCCTCAATGACAAATTAGACGAGTTTGTTGAATTACTAGCCATTTCTACACGAAGAAAGTAAATTTAATCAGAATAGTTGAATAAATTTACGAAGATCCGAATTAAACACCAACCATTAGATTCTAAGATTTAGAATCTTTAAACTAAGATCCCTTATTCGTCATTTGAAGTGCGCTAAGGCGCACCGCTCCAATTGACTTATTTAGGTAGGACGTCCGTCCAATTACAACCCGTGTAACTCTTAGCCAGGGTATGTGTAAAACAAACGGCTTACCCTTCCGATGCCCCAGCTCGACCTCAGGCCAAGAATCGTGGTTGAGTCAACCAACTTTCACTAACGAGTTAACTTTGTGCAGATGCTCCGCTAAGGCGCACGACATCCCACAAAGTTTACCATTTCCATCTAGAACCCATTCGATCGATGCTCCGCTAAGGCGCACGACACCGATAAAATGTTTCTACATGGGTGTGAATTTGGGTGGCATCTCACTTGACTCAAATTAACTTGTAATTTGGTTGTGTTTAATAATTCGAAAGTATTTGGTACAATTACGAACCCGTCACCAACAACCCGTGTTGTGACGTTTCTAATTGTATCACATACTATCTTCATTTGAACCCGTCATTTGCAACCCGTGCAAATACGTTTCAAATTTGAACTCATCCATCACAACCCGTGTGATGATAGTTCGCAACGCGTTAATTATGCAAACAATTAAAGTTGATTTTAATCTTTGCATGTGAGGTGATTGCTTATAAACTTATAAACTAATCATGCAAGCATGCAATTAATTAAATAATTCAAGCAAGCATTCATAAAGCGTTAAATATGCATTTTATAGCCCATCCCAATCTTAGGATTCTACGAGTCTTCACATCTTCTCGTCTTTCTCATTCGGGCTCCCACTAGCTCTTGGACTTCCTCCAAGACCGTCATCGTGCTCGATTTTCCATCCTTCTTGTCTTTGAGTAATAATTACAATTAATACTCGGTTCGTAGACCGGATAAAAAATAATTACACTTTATGGGCTCAAATAAAAGAATAATTACACGCTAACACTAACGGTATGCAAACCGTGAAAGCGATAAATCTAATGGGCTACTAATGCATCATACATATCATCACATCATCCAACATGTTATTACACGAACATGTTATCAAATAAAATGCAATAATTCCGGTTTTAATTTTGCCAAGTTGCTTGGTCGGGTTTATCGAAACTAGACCTTTTCGAAAAACGGTTTATCGAAACTGATCAAATTTTGAAAGTTTTCGAAATATTGGATCGCGGGTTCGTGACATGGATCAAACACCACACACGAACCAAGTCGGGCCAAGCCAATGGGCCGAGGGCCCATTGGGCCGAGGGCCCATTGGGCCGAGCCCAACTATGCACGGCCCGGTTTGGGCCTTGGAAGGCCCAAACCCGGCTTGCCGCCACTCTCGGCCTCGGCCAAGAGTGGGGACGGGCCCGGTCACCGCCGGCCTCACCGGCCTCCGGTGACCTCCGTCCGGTACCTCCGATCCGGCTCCCCGAGAGTCTCTTCTCGGACCCGACAAATCCAATAATTTCCGAAAAATTCCAAATTTAATATATTTTCAAAAATAACATATTTCATGCAAATTCCCAAAAAAACATTAAAATCATGTCATCAACATTTGGCATGCAAATAATCACAATACCGAAATAAATTCAACAAGACAAAGATTAAGAGGGTAACCAACCCTCTGATACCACTGTAGGGTTTTGGAGGGTTCTAGATCGTCATCGTGATAGCGGAAGCAATAAAAGATAATCTACTCCAAACCTTGTCCAAGAACATTTAAACCATTAAATCCCAAAGCAAAATCTATTCCACAAGATGTTTACCTTTAAGTCTTGTTTGAATCGATAAAGAAGAACGTTCGGATCTTCTTCTCTAAAGCAAGTCCACACCAAGAAGTTGATCTTCAAGATCCTTCACTTAATTGCCTACTAGAACAATTAACTGAAGAACAAGAGAGCAAGATGGAGGAGAAGAACAAGGGGTGGCCGGCCACACTAGAGAGAGAGAGGTTTTGTGAGTGTTTTTGTGATTAAATGATTAATGAATAAAAGTCTTGCATTTAATCCATCATCCAACTCACAAGTATGGGTTTAAAGTGATTGGTATGGGCTTAAAGGTGCTTTAACCCATACCCCTTAAATCACTCACCTCTTAATCCACAACCACCAACTAAGCATGGTGTTGTGTGGCCCCCACAATGGCCCCACCAAGTGGGCCGGCCATATGGCCTTATTGGGCCCTTATTGGGCCGGCCATGAGGCTTCATGGGCCGAGCCCAATGGGCCCTCCCGTGTTGTCTCATGCCGCGTCCAAAAGTTGCCCGACCCTTTTGTCGTTACTTATCAAACAAAGTCCGACGCGATATCGACGAAAAACTCAATTTTTCTCGATTCGCTAATTATTCTCTCAAACCGAACCTATGACACAAAATCTCTAGTTTTGTCCACATACTTCTCCTTAAGAAACATCCATGTTTCCTTGTCTCATGTTATCCGTCTTGTATGTGTGTGACCCTCTAGGCTCATGCCACCGTTGGCAGATCGGCGCAAGACTCGCTCTTGCCCGATCCATCATAAGTAGTCTATAGTAAAACATTATGATTACCCAAGGTGCACGATGATCGATGATTCGACTTAACCTTTGTGCGTACAAGTCACCATCCTTTTATCTCTAGATATCCCGATTGATCTCAAGGCATAGAGTCGTCTCCCTTGTTCAATCAATCATTGTTACTTGATATGCGAGATGACTGAGGACTGATAACCCGTATCATTTGCATGGCCATGCTTTTCCTCTCAGTCAGTCTCCATCAAGAGGCCTTCTAACGGATATCTTTCCCATACCGTAGTATGAGGGATAAATCCCTTAGCCGTCTTTCGTGTCACTCATGCAACCCGTTCTGCCACCCAATCATGCCCTTCATAGCAATCCTTTTACAGAAAGCGTTTGGCGCAAGTTAAAGCCGTACGTTCATTGCACAGTGATCACAAAGACTCCTTGGTCTAAGGACGTCGTGACAAGCTATCGCATCTGAATATGTTTATGACTTAATCTATGAAAACACTATTCAATGCGGGTCGTCCGATATCAATCACCTCATGATATTTATGATATGGTTCCAGGATCCCACATCCCTATGACAAGTAGAACTACGTCATTAAGAACCATCCTCATACTGGTCGCTTTCAAGGAAGCATAGGTTGACCAGGGACTCGTTAAGTGTGATCCGTACAGATTTATGGTTCTACTACTTTAGTGATCATAAATCTGATCATGCTTAACATATTACTTCAACACATAAGTAATATAAAGCCGTTTGTATTTATACATTACAAACGATGATATTTGTACATAGACGTTTACAGGCTAATACCAATTGGACTAGGGCACAAATGCTATCAATTTCAATTCATCATCCAACTCATAAGCATGGGTCAAAAGTGATTGGTATGGGCTTAAAAGTGCTTTAACCCATACCCCTTAAATAACTCACCTCTTAATCCACAATCACCAACTAAGCATGGTGTTGTGTGGCCCCACTCATGGACCCACCATGTGGGCCGGCCATATAAGGCTTATTGGGCCCATAATGGGCCCTTGTTGGGCCGGCCATGAGACCTCATGGGCCGAGCTCAATGGGCTCGCCCATGTGGTTTCGTGCCGTGTCCAAAAGTTGCCCGACCCTTTTTGTCGTTACTTATCAAACAAAATCCGACGCGACATCGACGAAAAAACTCAGTTTTCTCGATTTGCTAATTATTCTCTCAAACCGAACCCATGGCACAAAACTTCCAGTTTTGTCCATTTATTTTAAAGATCCATTTGCACCCAATGAATTTTACCTCAGGGGTTTGTTCCACCAAGTCCCACACTTGATTATCTGACATGGATAACATTTCTTCCCTCATGGCTTCCAGCCATTTCTCAGAGTCGGTTCCGTCCAAGGCCTCTCGAAAGGTAGCTGGATCATTGTCCACTAATACTAAATCATCACCTCCAGTTACTAGGAAACCGTATCTGACGGGTGCATGACTTATATTTTCAGACCGCCTCGGACCGTCCTCATTAACGTTAGCTATTGGTTCTTGCTCAACGACCACTTCTGGCTCTACTTCTTCTAGTGGGTCGTCTAGTGGTTCCCGAGTGACCATCTCATCTAGTACTTCATCAAGATGAACAGCCCTCCCACTGACTGTCTTGAAAATAAATTCCTTTTCCAAGAATGTCCCACCTCGAGCGACAAAAACTTTATTTTCGCTCGGTTTATAGAAGTAGTATCCTTTTGTTTCTTTTGAATATCCGACGAAAGTGCACTTATCTGATCTCGGTTCGAGCTTGGTTGCAAGCAACCGTTTTATATAAGCCTCGCAACCCCAGATTTTTAGGAAGGACAAAACGGGTTCCTTCCCGTACCATTTCTCGAATGATGTCCCTTCCACTGCTTTTGACGGAGCCTTGTTTATTATTTATGCGGCCGTTTGCAGAGCATAACCCCATATCCAACAATGTCCGATTCCTCCACTCGGACACACCATTGAGTTGCGGTGTTCCTGGCGGAGTCCACTGAGATAGTATTCCACCTTTAGTAAGATGACTAAGAAACTCCTCGGATAAGTATTCTCCACCCCGTTCAGAATGGAGTGCCTTGATACTCTTTCGAGTTTGTTTTCTACTTCAGTCCTAAACTCCTTGAATTTATCAAAGGCTTCGGACTTATGTCTCATGAGATAGACATAGCCATATCTACTGAAATCATCAGTAAATGTGATAAAGTAGCGTAAACCACCTCTGGCTGGTGTACTCATTGGTCCACATACGTCTGAATGTATTAGATCCAATAGATCACCTGCCCTCTCACCTAAACCAGTGAAGGGCGATAGATCCAATGAGTTCTCGGAGAACAGTGTATTTTTCAATACATACTTTCTGTTTGAACATATCCTTGATCTGTGCAGACATTGCAAACGGATCATGGGATAGCTCCATAAACTGCTTCTGGAGGTCCGCCTCCATGCAGCCTAGCATGACACACGCAACGTCGATAGAGTCGCTAAGGTGTTTTTGGTACGCATCCTTAACGACCCTCGTTGCGTTTGCAGTTGGCTCCACCGGGATAGCCTTATCAAGGACGTACTCCCTGCGTTCCAACTTTAACACAAGTCGTAAATTCCTGTCCCAGTCCAGAAAATTTGTCCCGTTGAGTTTACACTTTTCGAGTATAGTCCTCAACGACAAATTAGACGAGTTTGTTGAATTACTAGCCATTTCTACATGAAGAAAGTAAATTTAATTAGAAAAGTTGAATAAATTTATGAAGATCCGAATTAAACACCAACCATCCGATTCTAAGGTTTAGAATCTTAAACCAAGATCCCTTATTTGTCAATTGAAGTACGCTAAGGCGCACCGCTCCAATTGACTTATTTAGGTAGGACGTCCATCCAATTACAACCCGTGTAACTCTTGGTCAGGGTATGTGCAAAAACACACAGCTTACCCTTCCGATGCCCCAGCTCGACCTCAGGCCAAGAATCGTGGTCAAGTCAACCAACCTTCACTAACAAGCTAACTTTGTGCAGATGCTCCGCTAAGGCGCACGACATCCCACAAAATTTACCATTCCCATATAGAACCCATTTGATCGATGCTCCGCTAAGGCGCACGACACCGATAAAATGTTTCTACATGGGTGTGAATTTGGGTGGCATCTCACTTGACTCAAATTATGTTGTAATTTGGGTGTGTTTAATAATTCGAAAGTATTTGGCACAATTACGAACCCGTCATCAACAACCCGTGATGTGACGTTTCTAATTGTATCATATACTATCTTCATTTGAAACCGTAATTTGCAACTCGTGCAAACACGTTTCAAATTTGAACTCATCCATCACAACGCGTGCAATGATGGTTCACAATGCGTTAAACATGCAAACAATTAAAATCGATTTTAATCTTTGCATGTGCGGTGATTGCTTATAAACTTATAAGCTAAGCATGCAAGCATGTTATTATTTAAATAATACAAGCAAGCATACATAAAGCGTTAAACATGCATTTTATAGCCCATCATAATCTTAGGATTCTACGAGTCACCATTTCTTCTCGTCTTTCATATTCGGGCTCCCACTAGCTCCTGGACTTTCTCCAAGACGGTCGTTGTGCTCGATTTTCCATCCTTCTCGTCTTTGAGTAGTAATTACAATTAATACTCGGTTTGTTGACCGGATAAAAAATAATTACACTTTATGGGCTCGAATAAAAGAATAATTACACGCTAACACTAACGGTATGCAAACTGTTAGAGTTATGCCCCAGTCTAATATAAAAGTGATCTACAGATGTTATGTTTTATCATCTTTCCGAATAAATAAATCGGCATATATTACTAATGTGTTGTAGTAATATATCGAATGTAATTTGATCTATGTCATTATGTGTGTAACCACTAATAGTAGATCTATAGATCAGAAAGAATTACATTTGATGAGTCCCTGATCAGCTAAGCTTCTTTCTGAAGCGATCAGTATGAGACTAACTACTTGTGATCACGCTCTACTAATCATGGCAAAGTATGTGCCGGAGTTATATCATAGATATCATCAGGTCGATGATATCGGACAACCCGATTGTGAGTATGCTACATAGATCCAGTCATGAGATACTCACATATCGTTACTTGTCATTATATCCTAAGACCAAGGAGTCTTTGTGTACACTATGTAACAAATACCTAAGTTTGACCTAGTCTAACGTTATCTGTAAAAGGGTAACTATAACGGCTTCGATTGGCTTTGGCGTTTATTGCACTAGTGAACTCGAAAGGCGTCTGAGGGATTTATAACTTATACTTCGGTATGAGAAAGATATCCGTTTATGCCACTTGATGAGTATGACTGAAGAAATAGCATGGCCATGCAGGTGATACCTTAGTATCAGTTTTCAGTCATCTCAGATATCAAGAAACAGTGATTGATAAATTAGGATGACCGTTCTATGCCTATTGATCAATCTGGATATCGGTTTGATAAAAGGACAGTGACATGTATGATAACAGGTTAAGTCGAATAATCGATAATCACGAATATTCGATAATCATAATGTCTTGCTAGAGGCCACTTATGATGGAAAGGGTAAAATGGTAATTTTACCAGTCTGCCAATTATTCGTGAGCCTAGAGGGTCACACGCATTAAGCACAATACATGACAATAATTATGGATGAGATTTGAGAACGATTCAGTAGTTTTCTGGCCTAAGGTTTTAACCAGACGGTCGAAGAAATCAATTCGAGGGTTAGAACTCGAAACCGAAATTAGAACTGAAACCGAAATTAGAACTCAAGTTAATGGGTTTAATTTGGGTTTTAGTTAAATGGGCTTAAAGCCCATTTAGGGTTTAAGATAAGAGAGGGGTTAAATGCAAATAAGAAGGATTAAAAGGATGGATAATGCAATTTTTATTTTGAAATTCAATTTAATTTCAAATTAAAAATCACATTATCTATAATTATCTTATCCTTTTGATTTTTTAAGCAACTAACTCCCACTCTCTCTCCCTCTAATGGCTGAAAATTCTCTCCCTCTCTTCCTCCATTGTTGCTCTTGTTTTCTCTCAAAATTTCTAGCAAAAATTAGAGAGAAAAACCATTTCGGTTGTGTGCTTGTGTGGACTTGATAGAGAGGACACTACGCTTGTGTTCTTGTCGATTTCAAGAGGTAAAATATCAGATTTTAATTGAGTTTATAACATGTTCAAATAGCATTAAGATCTAGTTTTAATCGATCACCACGGTTACATATTGTCCGCTGCATGATTTTCAATCTTTGGAACCCGTGGTGATCTCTTTCAGTGGTATCAGAGCATGGTTATTATGTTTATTTGTATATGTTTAAATCTGATTTTTTTATGTTTATATGTGTTCTTCATCATTAGCATGCATGTAAATCAAAAACAAATTTCAGATTTGATTGATTTTGGAAATTGGAAAAATTAATATTTTTTTTTTTTGGTTTTTCGTGGTTAGCCATGGCTTAGCCATGGCCGACCAGGTCGAGTCCCGTGGTGGACCATGGAATGCCCTAGGGCAGACCATGGTCAGCACCATGGGCCGACGAGGGTCGCCTACGGGCGACCATGGCAGCCCTCGCGGGCGACCATGGTCGCTGCCGCGGGCGACCATGGTCGCTGCCGCGGGCGACACGGTCTGCCCTTGCGGGCGACCATGGCAGCCCGTGAGGGCTTCCATGGTTGCCTCGCGGGCGACCAGGGTCTGACCTAGGGGCGACCATGGCTGCCCTCGTGGGCTCCCATGGTCGTTCCCGTGGCCGAGCACGGTCAGCCCCGCGGGCGACCTCGGCAGTCCTCACGGGCCACCGTGGTTGCCTTTGCGGGCGACCTTCGGTTGAGCCGGTTCGGCTCGACCAGATTCGTGCGAACCGGTTGGTTCGCAAGAATATTTGGAAACCCTAATAAAATTTAATTTTTCAGATTTGGTTCGGTTTCGATAAACCAGCGAGAACCGGTCCAAAATTCAATTAATCGATTAAACCGTCCGGTTTCGATAAACCGGAATTTTTTCACACTTAAGAAGGATAAAATTTGGAAAAATTATTTGTTTGATCAACATGTTGATTGATAACATGATCTTTGATAACATGATGTTTTCCACATGATGCTAGCTAAGCCCATTAGATTTGTATTTTAATTTCGGTTTTGCAACCTGCGTGTTGCTTAATTTTGGGTTACAGTAAATACGGCCTGCGTGTCGTGATTTGTATTTTATTTAATTTATTTTAATATGTAATCACGAAGACCGACACAAGAATCAAGTCAAGAAGGAGGCTCGAAGCCAGTGGGAGTTCAAAAGAATGGAGCAAGTTTGGATCTTGAAGACCTTGTCTTTTGGATCGGTTTTGCTAGATTCTTAGGAACTTTAGATGGGCTTAGGTATGCATATTTTATCGTTACATTTGTATGTTTGAATGTATGAATGTATGATAGTTTAAATATACAAGTTTATGTATGATTTGCTATCACCCACATGCAAAGATTAAAATCAGAAATTAATCAGACTTGCATGTAACCTGCTAAGGGATGATCTTTGCATGAATTTGCAATTGATGATTCCAGATTAAGATTGTATCGATATACAATCAAACTTTTATAATTCACTTAAACGCAAATAATTACAAGTCAAGCGTGATACCATCCAAGTTTGGGCACTCAAAAGGGCTTTGACCCTATGGATGTCGGTACGCCTCCGCGTAACATTCATAGAGAAAAGGTCTGGATGAGATGGGTGGTTCTGTGTGGGTGCGTGCGCCTCCGCGTAGTAGTCACATTAGTTCTATCCATAGTTCAAGCTTGGTAGACTTGTCTACGATTGTCAGCTAGGGCTGACCTAGGGTATCAGTATAGGGTATGCCGTGTACTTTTAGTACAGACCCTAGGCAGGAATTACATGGTTTTGTAAATGGATGTATTCCTACCTTGATGCTCACAATTGGAGCAGTGAGCCTCCGTTCACTTCAATTGAGGGTATGATAGGATCCTGGTTCAGATTCTAATGTTAGAATCAGACAAGTGTTTTATAACTTAATCTCCAACTTGAATTTGAATTAATTTTACCATGTAGAACTAAAAGGCAAACACAACACAAAGGAGTAATAGCGCACTGAGAGTCCAGATTGAGGACAGACTCAAGGGCGTGAATTACTCAGATTGGAATAGAAACTTGAGGCTCGTACTCAAGCATGAACGCAAGTAGTATATCCTTACCAAGAAACCTCCTGCCGAGCCACCGTTGAACGCCGCTAGGGCACTAAGGATACTTATCAAAGTTTCTTAGTAACCAAATCGACGAGTCATGCATTATGGCAGGCAGTAGGATGCCAGAGTTGCAGAAGCAGTTCAGGAACGTTTCAGATGACCCTCATACCTGTAAGGCAGAGGTCAAGGAAATGTTCAAGGAGAAAGCTCGTGTCGAGAGATATGATACTTTCATAGAACTTAACTCCTGCAAACTTAAGGTTGGAGCCCTGTTAGTCCCCATGTCACGAAGATTTAATGTCTTCAGGAACATCTAACCAGACTCGGTTTTGATGATCAGGTGGAAATGGCTGCGGATTTTATGTTGCAGTCACTTCCAGATACATATAGTGATTTCATAGTAAATTACAATATGCATGACATGGACAAGTCCTTAACAGAGCTTCATGGGATACTTGTGACCACTGAAAAGAACCTCAAGGGCAAGACCAAGGAGGTCCTTATGGTCAACAAGAAGGTCAGCTTCAAGAAAGCTGATCTGGGTAAGGGTAAGGCTCCTGGGCACCTTGCAGGATAGATCAGACACTCCAAGCGTCCAAAGGTTCAAGCAGCTCCCAAAACTGTTGTGAATTCTAAGGACAAATTGGAGGAGATATGCTATCACTGCAATGAGCCAGGACACGGGAATAAGGGATTTTAAGCAATACAAGGATCATGTGAAGAAGAGTGGGTATCCACGTCTTCAAGATCAGATATTTACGTTGGTAAGATTAATCGCTGTAACAAAAATAAGAAAAGGCTTAAATCTAATGGTTTAAAGCAAGTTATAATCTGGCATTGTCATTTAAGGCACATAGGCGAGAAACACATTTCAACACTTCACAAGTGTGGACTTTAAGTCCGTTTGAATTCACTCAAACTGAAAGATTCAAGTCTTGCCTAATGAGCGAGAAACGCATTTCAACACTTCACAAGTGTGGACTCTTTAAGTCCGTTTGAATTCACTCAAACTGAAAGATTCAAGTCTTGCCTAATGAGCGAGAAACGCATTTCAACACTTCACAAGTATGGACTTTTTAAGTCCGTTTGAATTCACTCAAACTGAAAGATGCAAGTCTCGCCTAATGGGCAAAATGACAAAGGCACCTTTCACATGTTTATGTGAAAGGCGAGTGACTTATTTAGTCTAATACATTCCGACGTATGTGGACCTATGAGTACTCAGGCCAGAAGAGAGTTGAAATAATACTTGACTCTGGAAACGGCCGCATTCATTTTGAATCGGGCTTCGATGAAGACAACGATAGTACACCTTGTGACAGTCATTTTGTCTCCCATTACTGTGGATGCGTGTGCCTCCGCGTAGTATTCATTAGGATGCGAGCTAAATAAGGTAATCGGTTCTATTTGGATGCGTGCGCCTCCGCGTAGTAGCCAAATAAGAGCTGGACCAGAGTCACAGAAGGTACACCACATGACACTCATTACGTCTCCCGTTACTGTGGATGCGTGCGCCTCCGCGTAGTATTCATTGGAATGGGAGCGGGATGAGATGGTCAGTTCTATTTGGATGCGTGCGCCTTCGCGTAGTAGCCAAATAAGAAATGGACCATAGTCATATATGGTGTGGGAAACATCCTAGTATGTTTTTCCTAAAAAGATTTGGGTAGCAGAGATGCAGGCATCCAAATCAGACAAAATGTGTCTTCGTAAGGTATCCTTAAGAAACTAAGAGATACAACTTCTACATACCCAGCGAGTACAAAGTCTTTGTTGCTCGAGGAGGGGTATTTTTGGAGAAATATTTTATTTCCAAAATAGCTAGTGGGAGTCTCGTGCATCTCGAAGAAATTCGAGAGGATACGGAACAGCCTGAAGCAATTCAGGAGCCTGCTATGCAAGATGTAGAAGTACTGGAGCCTCAGATGGTCGCCGATGAAGAATCAATCCCTACAGAAATTCCAAATGGTCTAAGGAGGTCTGAAAGATCTCGTCATGTTCCAGACAGATATGGCTTCACAGCCACTGAGGGAAATGACGTGATGTTGGTGGATCAGGATGATCCAAAAACCTGCAGACAAGCTTTAACCAGTCTAGACTCCGAAAAATGGTAGAATGCCATGAGTGAGGAAATGAAATCCATGTATGAAAACCAAGTCGGATGCTTGGTGGATCAAACCTCTAGGATAAAACCCATCGGTTCTGAGTAGGTCTATAGGATCAAGACCGACATGGATGGAAGTCCTCAGACCAATATGGCTAGAATGGTTGTAAAAGGTTATCGTCAGATTCAATACATGGATTATGATGACATCTTTTCACCAGTAGCAATGGTCAGATTGATCCAGATTATTCTTAGCCATAACTATGGCAGATGGATGTCAAAACCCCTTCCTTAGCAGGAACTTACTAGAGGGCATGTATATCACACGACCTGTGGGTTTTGTAGATCCAAAGAATCCCGGAAAGATATGTAAGCTGCAAAGATCCATTTATGGATTTAAGTAAGCTTCAGGGAGTTGGAACCTTCATTTTGATAAAGCTGTAAGGGAACTCGGCTTCATAAAAAAACAAAAGTGAGCCTTGCGTACATGAGAAAGCGAGTGGGAGTAATATTGTATTCTTGATATTTATTCATGGGGAATGACATCCCGACCTTGCCACCAAAGCTTGGTTAGGGAAGTACTTATCGATGAAGGACTTAGGTGATGCTACATTTAATGTAGGCATCAGGATCTCTACAGATCATTCCAAAAGGATTTTGGGCCTAAGTCAGAACATGTTGATAAGTTAGAACATGTACATAGGTAAAGTGTTGAGAAGATCTCAATGCTTGATTTTAAGAAAGGATACATACCCATGCGTCATGGCATTAAGCTCAGCAAGCTACAGAGTCCTAGTACTCCTGATAAGCTGAGCAGGATGAGTAAGATCCCTTATGCTTCGGCTGTGGGATCCATCATGTATGCCAGGATGTGCACGAGACTGGAAGTCTCGTTTGCACAAAGCTGTACCAGCAGATTCCAATCTAACCCCGAACAATTAAACTGGACTGCTGTCAAAGGCCATCCTCAAATATTTGAGGAGGATTGAGGATGCATTTTGGTAAATGGGGATGAAGATAGAGAACTAGCAGTCAAAGGACAAGTCGATGCTAGTTTTCAGCAATATCCAGATGACTTCAAAATTCTGTCAGGATATATTTTATGTTGAGTTGTGGCGCTTTCAGCTGGATAAGCTTTAAGCAAGCCAAAATTGCCAAATCTACAACGGAGGCTGAGTATATAGTTGCAACAAAAGCAGCTAAAGAGGCCGTATGGATTAGAAGCTTTCTTATCGGATTAGATGCAACGCCGCGAGCGTCTGATCCGATAAGCTTGTTGTGGGGCAACACAGGTGTCGTAGCTATTGCTCAAAAGCCCAGATTCCACAACAGATCCAAACATATACTCAGCAGGAGTCACCTCGTGAGAATTATCACATATAGAGGTGATATGGAGATTAAACACTATTCGACTGATGATAATATGGCCGATCCCTTGACAGAGGCTCAGCCGTAGCCTAGGCATGAGGAACATGCAGGGTCTATGGGAGTAGATCAGAACTTAAAATTGGAACCAGGGGCAAGTGGGAGATTGTTAGAGTTATGCCCCAGTCCAATATAAAAGTGATCTACAGATGTTATGTTTTATCATCTTTCCGAATAAATAAATCGGCATATATTAGTAATGTGTTGTAGTAATATATCGAATGTAATTTGATCTATGTCATTATGTGTGTAACCACTAATAGTAGATTTATAGATCTGAAAGAATTACATTTGATGAGTCCCTGATCAGCTAAGCTTCTTTCTAAAGCGATCAGTATGAGACTAACTCGTTGTGATCAAGCTCTACTGATCAAGGCAAAGTATGTGCAGGAGTTATATCATAGATATCATTAGGTCGATGATATCGGACAACCCGATTGTGAGTATGCTGCATAGATCTAGTCATGAGATACTCACATATCGTAACTTGTCATTATATCCTAAGACCAAGGAGTCTTTGTGTACACTATGTAACAAATACCTAAGTTTGACCTAGTCTAACGTTATCTGTAAAAGGGTAACTATAACGGCTTCGATTGGCTTTGGCGTTTATTGCACTAGTGAACTCGAAAGGCGTCTGAGGGATTTATCACTTATACTTCGGTATGAGAAAGATATCCGTTTATGCCACTTGATGAGTATGACTGAAGAAATAGCATGGCCATGCAGGTGATACCTTAGTATCAGTTTTCAGTCATCTCAGATATCAAGAAACAGTGATTGATAAATTAGGATGACCGTTCTATGCCTATTGATCAATCTGGATATTGGTTTGATAAAAGGACAGTGACATGTACGATAACAGGTTAAGTCGAATAATCGATAATCACGAATATTGGATAATCATAATGTCTTGCTAGAGGCCACTTATGATGGAAAGGGTAAAATGGTAATTTTACTAGTCTGCCAATTATTCGTGAGCGTAGAGGGTCACACGCATTAAGCACAATACATGACAATAATTATGGATGAGATTTGAGAACGATTCGGTAGTTTTCTGGCCTAAGGTTTTAACCAGACGGTCGAAGAAATCAATTCGAGGAAATTGAGCCGTTTTGACTAAACCGAAATTAGAACTCAAGTTAATGGGTTTAATTTGGGTTTTAGTTAAATGGGCTTAAAGCCCATTTAGGGTTTAAGATAAGAGAGGGGTTAAATGCAAATAAGAAGGATTAAAAGGATGGATAATGCAATTTTTATTTTGAAATTCAATTTAATTTCAAATTAAAAATCACATAATCTATAATTATCTTATCCTTTTGATTTTTTCAGCAACTAACTCCCACTCTCTCTCCCTCTAATGGCTGAAAATTCTCTCCCTCTCTTCCTCCATTGTTGCTCTTGTTTTCTCTCAAAATTTCTAGCAAAAATTAGAGAGAAAAACCATTTCGGTTGTGTGCTTGTGTGGACTTGATTGAGAGGACACTACGCTTGTGTTCTTGTCGATTTCAAAAGGTAAAATATCAGATTTTAATTGAGTTTATAACATGTTCAAATAGCATTAAGATCTAGTTTTAATCGATCTCCACGGTTACATATTGTCCGCTGCATGATTTTCAATCTTTGGAACCCGTGGTGATCTCTTTCACAAACTGTGAAAGCGATAAAATGTAATGGGCTACTAATGCATCATACATCTCATCACATCATCCAACATGTTATCACACAAACATGTTTTCAAATAATATGCAATTATTCTGGTTTTAATTTTGCCAAGTTGCTTGGTCGGGTTTATCGAAACTAGACCTTTTCAAAAAACGGTTTATCGAAACCGATCAAATTTGAAAGTTTTGGCATGCTAATAATCATAAAACCGAAACAAATTCAACAAGACAAAGATTAAGAGGGTAACCAGGCTCTGATACCACTGTAGCGTTTTGGAGCGTTCTAGATCGTCGAGATAGCGGAAGCGTTTTAACAAAGTCTACTCCAAACCTTGTCCAAGAACATAAACCATTAAATCCCATGGCAAAGTATATTCCACAAGATGTTTACCTTTAACTCTTTGTTGAATCGATAAAGAAGAACTTTCAGATCTTCTTCTCTAAAGCAAGTCCACACCAAAGGGATGATCTTCAGGATCCTTCACTTAATTGCCTACTAGAACAATTAAATGAAGAACAAAAGAGCAAGATTGAGGAGAGAGACAATGGTGGCCGGCCAAGCAAGGGAGAGAGAGAGGGTTTTTGTGAGTTGTGTGATTATTTGATTAATGAATGAATGTTAGATATTTCAATTCATCATCCAACTCATAAGCATGGGTCAAAAGTGATTGGTATGGGCTTAAAGGTGCTTTAACCCATACCCCTTAAATAACTCACCTCTTAATCCACAATCACCAACTAAGCATGGTGTTGTGTGGCCCCACTCATGGACCCACCATGTGGGCCGGCCATATAAGGCTTATTGGGCCCATAACGGGCCCTTGTTGGGCCGGCCACGAGACCTCATGGCCCGAGACCAATGGGCTCGCCCATGTGGTTTCGTGCCGTGTCCAAAAGTTGCCCGACCCTTTTTGTCGTTACTCATCAAACAAAGTCCGATGCGACATCGACGAAAAAACTCAGTTTTCTTGATTCGCTAATTATTCTCTCAAACCGAACCCATGGCACAAAACTTCCAGTTTGTTCCATGTATTGCTCCTCAAGAAACGTTAAGGTTTCCTTTGCTCAAGTTATCCCGTCTTGAATGTGTGTGACCCTTCAGGCTCATGCCACCGTTGGCAGATCGGCACAAAAGATCGCTCTTGCCCGATCCATCATAAGGGGCCTCTAGTAAGACGTTATGATTACCCAAGGTGCATGACGATCGATGATTCGACTTAACCTTGTGCGTACAAGTCACTATCCTATTTGCTCTAGATATTCCGATTGATCACAAGGCATTGAGTCGTCACCCTTGTTTAATAAATCATTGTTACTTGATATGTGAGATGGCTGAGAACTGATAACCTGTATCACAGGCATGGCCATGCTCTTACTATGAGTCAGTCTCAATCAAGAGGCCTTTAACAGATATCTTTCCCATACCGTAGTATGAGGGATAAATCCCTTAGCCGTCTTTCGTGTCTCTCATGCAACCCGTTCCACCACCCAATCTTGCCCGTTATTGCAATCCTGTTACAGAAAGCGTTAAGCGCAAGTTAAAGCCGTACGTACATTGCATAGTGATCACAAAGACTCCTTGGTCTAAGGATATCGTGACAAGCTATCGCATTTGAATCTGTTCATGGCTTAAGTAATATAAAGCCGTTTTATATATATTACAAACGATGATAATGTACATAGACGTTTACATGCTACTAGCAATTGGACTAGGGCACAAAATGCTATCAATCTGATAGGTGCATGACTTGTCCTTTCAGACCGCCTTGGACCGTCCTCATTAACTGTAGCTATTGGTTCTTGCTCAACGACCACTTCTGGCTCTACTTCGTCCAATGGGTCGTCCAGTGGTTCCTGAGTGACTATCTCATCTAGAACTTCATCAAGATGAACAGCCTTCCCACTAACTGTCTTGGAAATAAATTCCTTTTCCAAGAATGTACCACCTCGAGCGACAAAAACTTTGTCGTTACTTGTCCAAGTTATCCGTTCAAATCAAGCGTGGGTTTTGGTGGATCAAACCCCTGGCGTAAAAGTCATTGGGTGTAAATGGATCTTTAAAATAAAGATAGATATGGATGGCAAACCTCAGACCTATAAAGCAAGACTGATAGCAGAGGGTTATAGGCAAGTCCACGGAATTGACTATGAAGAAACCTTTTCTCCAGTAACTATGGTCAAATCTATCCGCATTCTACTTGCCGTAGCAGCTTATCATAATTATGTGATATGGAAAATGGACGTCAAAACCGCCTTCCTTAATGGGAGGTTAGCTGAGGACGTTTATATGTCCCAGCCTGAGGGTTTTGAGGATCCTAAGAATAAGGGAAAGATTTGCAAGTTGCTCAAATCAATTTATGGTTTGAAGCAAGTTTCTCGGAGTTGGAATCAGCGTTTTGATGAAGTTGTGAAACAGTTTGGCTTCATCAAGAACGGTGATGAACCTTGCGTATATAAAAAGGCAGATGGGAGCAAACTAGTCTTCTTGATGCCATGATATGTACGAGACTGGATGTCTTGTTTGCCCTAAGCTGTACCAGTAGACATCAATCAAAACCCATCTGTACTAGTAGACTGGTTGACTCTACGACGGAAGCTGAGTACATTGCTGCATCGGAAGCGACAAAAGAGGCTGTATGGATCAGGAGTTTCATGGCTGGGTTAGGTGTAATTCAAAACTCATCTAACCCAGTAGACTTATATTGTGACAACACCGGGGCCATTGCGAAAGCTAAGGAACCTAGGGCACATGACAGATCCAAACATTTACTCAGGAAGTATCACATCATCCGCGACATAGTTGCTAGAGGTGACGTGAAGATCCACTACGTTGCATCTGATGATAACACAGCCGACCCCTTGACCAAGGCTCTTCCTCAAGCGAGACATGATAAATATGTTAGGTCAATGGGTATAGATTGGGACTTAGATTGGAACTAGGGGCAAGTGGGATATTGATAGCATTTTTGTGCCCTAGTCCAATTGCTAGTAGTCTATAAATACCTATGTATAATTATCATCGTTTGTAATAAATAAAACGGCTTTGTATTACTTATGTGTTGAAGTAATATGTTAAACATGAGGATGGTTCTCAATAACGTAGTTCTACTTGTTATAGGGATGAGGGATCCCGGAATCATATCATAGATATCATGAGGTGATTGATATCGGACGACCCTCTTTGAATAGTGTTTCGTAGATTAAGCCATGAACATATTCAAATGCGATAGCTTGTCACATTATCCTTAGACCAAGGAGTCTTTGTGATCGCTGTGCAACGTACGTGCGGCTTTAACTTGTGCCTAACGCTTTCTGTAACAGGATTGCAATAACTAGCATGATTGGGTGGCGGAACAGATTGCATGAGTGACACGAAAGACGGCTAAGGGATATATCCCTTGTACTACAGTATGGGAAAGATACCCGTTAAAGGCCTCTTGATCGAGAGTGACTGAGAGAAAGAGCATGGCCATGCCAGTGATATGGGTTATCAGTTCTCAGCCATCTCACATATCAAGTAACAATGATTGATTAAACAAGGATGACGACTCTATGCCTTGTGATCAATCGGAATATCTAGAGGTAATAGGATAGTGACTTGTACGCACAAGATTAAATCGAATCATCGATCATCATGCACCTTGGGTAATCATAACGGTTTACTAGAGACCACTTATGATGGATCGGACAAGAGAGATCTTTTGTGCCGATCTGCCAACGGTGGCATGAGCCTTGAGGGTCACACATATACAAGACGGATAACTTGAGACAAGGAAACCTTAACATTTCTTGAGAAGCATAGGTTCGGTTTGAGAGAATAATTAGCGAATCGAGAAAACTAAGATTTTTCGTCGATGTCGCGTCGGATTTTGTTTGATAAGTAACGACAAAAAGGGTCGGGCAATATTTGGACACCGCACGAAACCACATGGGCGAGCCCATTGGGCTTGGCCCATGAGGTCACGTGACCGGCCCAACAAGTGCCCATTTTGGGCCCAACAAGTCCAACATGGCCGACCACTTTGGTGGGTCCAAGGGTGGGGCCACAACACACCATACTTAGTTGGTGATTGTTGATTAAGAGGTGAGTGATTTAAGGGGTATGGGTAATGACACCTGTAAGCCCATACCATCACCTTTTAGACCCATGCTTTTGAGTTGATGAAGTAGAGAAATATCTTGTAATTAATTACACACCCTCATAACTCACATTCCCTCTCTCTCTCTCCATGGCCGGCCACCCCTATTGCTCTCTCTCCTTTACTCTCTTGTTTTTCACTTAATTGTTCTAGTAGGCATTAAGTGTAGGATTTTGAAGATCATCCCCTTGGTGTGGACTTGCTCTAGAGAAGAAGATCACAAAGTTCTTCTTTATCGATTCAACAAAGACTCAAAGGTAACTTTCTTGTGGAATAGATTTGTCCTTGGCATTTAATGGTTCATGTTCTTGGACAAGGTTTAGAGTTGCTTTTGTTAAATGCTTCCGCTATCTCGATGTTAAAGAACGCTCCAAAACCCTACAGGTCCATGACCCTTTGCGATTTTCTCTTTTCACCCACACATTCCTACTAGCTTCAGGTCGTGCCCTTTTGAGTGTGACCTTGTAGGCTCATTTCTTAGTTGGCAGATCGGCTTGAAATCCAATTTCAACCTATCCATCATAGGTGGCCTCTAGCAAGACGTTATGATTACCCAACGAGAATGAAGATCACTTGATTCGACTTAACCTGATGTCTTCTATGTCATTATCCTTTTATCGCTAGATATCCTAATTGATCATAAGGCATAGAGTCGTCACCCTTATTTAATCAATCATTGTTTCTTGATATGTGAGATGACTGAAAAATGATACCCCGTATCATATGCATGTCCATGCGCTTTCTTTCAGTCATTCTCATCAATTGACCTAAACGGATATCATTCCCATACCGGAGTATGAGGGATAAGTCCCTTAGCCGTCTTTTGTATCACTCATGCACCCCGTCCCCGAACCAATCATATCCGTTATTGCTACCATTTTATAGATACCGTTAGGCGTATATCAAATCTCGGATGTTGACTACATAGAGATCACAAGGATACAATGACACTTCACGACAACTGAATATCTTCATGACTGAATCTATGTTGCATATTCACGTCGGGTCGTCCAATATCATTTCCCAAATGATATCTATGATCTGACTCCGTCAATCCCATTGCCAATGATCAGTAGAACGTGACCATAAAGAGTCATCCTCATATTGGTCGCTTCCGAGGAAGCTTAAAAGACCAGGGACTCATCATATGTGGCTTGAACAATCTATAGTTCTACCATTAGTGATGACATACTCAATGATATAGATTAAATCACATATAATATATTACTACAACACAATAGTAATATAATTGTTGATTTTATAAATTGCAAATAGATGATATAAACTCTTATATGCATTAAAATTTGTATTGGACTAGGGCATAATCCTAACAAATCCAACGACCTTTTAAGAGACCATGGACAGTACCGACTTCAATAAATGGAAGGAAGCCATGAAAGAGGAAACGAAGTCCATATATGATAACCAAGTCGGGAGCTTGGTTGATCAAACCCCCGGGGATAAACCCCATCGGTTGTAAGCAAGTTAATAAACTCAAAACCGACATGGTGGGATAAAACCCATCGGTTGTGAGAGGGTATATAAGCTCAAGATTGACATTGATGAAAACCTCAGACCTATAAGACTGATTGGTTGCAAAAGGTTATCGTCAGATCCAAGGACTGGATTGTGATGACACTTTTTCACCAGAAGGTATAGTCAAATCAATTCGGGTTATTCTAGCCATAGCTGCGTATTTCGATTATGAAATATGACATATGGATATCAATACCACCTTCCTTAACGGGAACTTAACTAAGGATGAGTATATAACACAGCCTAAGGGTTTTGTCGATCCAAAGTGAAATATGGCAGATGGATGGGAAAACCACCTACCTTCCTTAACTGGAACTTAATTAAAGATGTGTATATAACATAACTTGACGGTTTTGTCGATCCAAAGTGAAATATGGTAGATGGATGTCAAAACCACATTCCTTAATAGGAACTTATTTAAGGATGTGTACATAACACAGCTTGAGGGTTTTGTCGATCAACAGAATCCCGATAAGATTTGTAAGCTACAAATATCCATTTATGGATTGAAGCAAGCTTAATGAAGTTGGAATCTTCTTGTTATTGAAGCTGTAAAAGAATTCAACCTTATCAAGAACAAAGATGAACCTTGCATTTGCAAGAAAGCGAGTGGGAGTAATATAGTATTCCTGGTGCTCTATGTCGATGACATAATACTCATAAGGAATGACATCCCGACCTTGCCACCAAAGCTTGGTTAGGGAAGTACTTCTCGATGAAAGACTTAGGCGATGCTGCATTTATTTGGGGCATCAGGATATATGGGGATGATTCAAAAAGGAATTTCATGCCTAAGTCGAAGCACTTACACAGATAAAGTGTTGAGAGGATTCTCAATGCTTGATTCTAAAAGGGTACATACCCGTGCGCCATGGCATTAAACTCAACAAGATTCAATGCCCTAGGATACCTTATGAGGTGAGAAACATGAAGGAGATTCTACATGCCTGGGCTATATGATCTATCATGCATACCATGTTGTGCACAAGAAAGGAGGTCTCACACGCCCTAAGCAATACTAGCAAATGTTAGTCCTAGTGCCCTAGTTCAATTGTAATAAATCTGCAAATGTCTATATTGTACTTTATCATCGTTTGCAATGAATGAAAAGCGGCTTGATCTATGTGTTGTAGTAATATGTAAAAGTGTGTTTTGATCTATGTCCACCATGCAAAGTAGAACCATAGATCAGGATGAATCACACTTGACGGGTCCCGGGTCAATTACGCTTCTCAGAAGCGACCATTATGAAAGACTACTCTTTATGACTCACGTTCTGTTAGTCATTGGAATGGGATTTCGCAGTCTGGTCATAGATATCATGTGGGACATGATATCGGATGACCCGTGTAGTTACGACGGTTTTAGAGATTGGCTGATTTTTAAGGGAACTGAGGAAACATGTTACAAAGAATGTCGAAGCATCTTCTACGACATCTTGTGTAACATTGTTGACGGCGTCTCGGCAAACATCCTGATCGACGGAAATCAGGCAAGTCCAGATTGTGCAGGAAATACGATTACGATTAGGAATTATGCAAAGTTCCAGAACGTCTGCAAATCAGGAAAGAAGAAAGACGGCGATTAAGAGGAAACCCTTTAGGGTTAGTACTCATCCACGATTGCTATAAAAGCTTAGGCTACCCCCTTAGCAATGGTGTGGTTCTTTATTTGTTTCCTAGCAACAATTTGCAAGGTTTTTAGACGTGAAGGTCTGCGGGCTGAGAAATTGCAGATTGAGCTTAGGATATTGTGCATCACATAACTATTGAGAGTTAGGTGATTGAGGGTTTACTGAACGCGTGAGTGAAGACTGCACGCAACCACCAAGTTCATTGAAGAACTAAACCGACAGAGTAAGGCGATTGCTCAAAGAGTGGAATCAAGACGTTCTTGGATTTAGGGGGAGACCCTGAGATAGATTGCACTGTAAGACGTAGCATAAAGTATAGATCTAAGGGTGATCACAGGTACTTGTATGTTCTGACGGATTACTGATAAGTGAAATCTTTCCACTAGGCTGAGAGCCCCCAGACGTAGGTGACGTTGCACCGAACTGGGTAAACAATCTGTTGTGTCATTGTCTATAGCTTTATCTTTACTGTCCTAAGTTATCTACGCAAGAAGTCAGACACAACGTTATAGCTTCTTACGTAACATTGTGCGTGGCATCTTGCACGACTAGCTGATCAGAATTTCAATTGGTACCAGAGGGGGCACCTACAGCTTTAGGTGAGTTCCTAAAACAAATATTTTGATCAAGATGGACAATAACAGATAAGGAGGATCCATAAATCGACCACTTGTTCTAGATGGAAGCAACTACGGCTATTGGAAGGCTCGAATGTGCGCCTTCATGAAGTCACTTGACAACAAGACATGGAAGGCTGTAATCAATGGTTGGAATATTCCACAAATCAGTGACAATGATGGCAATCCTATCGGTCCAAAACAAGAAAAAGATTGGAATGATGATGAAGACGAAGAATCACTGGGAAATTCCCGAGCTCTGAATGCTATCTTCAATGGTGTTGACAAAAACGTGTTCAGACTGATCAACAAATGCACAACTGCCAAATCTGCATGGGATATCCTGGCTGTTGCATATGAAGGAACAACTAAGGTTCGAGAACAAAAATTGCAATACCTGACAACCAACTTTGAAGCCCTCGTCATGAAAGAAGACGAATCGATTGCAGAATTCAATGTTCGTATTCGAGATCTAGCCAATGAATCCTACTCTCTGGGAGAACCAATGTCTGATGAAAAATTGGTAAGAAAAACCTTGCGTGCTCTTAGCCCTAGGTTTAAGATGAAGATCACTGCAATTGAGGAAGTCCGTGACCTCAAGATCTTGAAATTTGATGAGCTGATGGGGTCTCTAATGACCTATGAGTTGTCTCTGCCTAACATCGACAAAAGGAACAAAGGAGTTGCTTTCAAAAGCTCAACACACAAGCAACCAGATCCTGAGGATTCTGATTCTGATGAAGACATCGATGCTACAATGGCTCTTCTCACAAAAAATTACAACAAAGTCATGAGAAGATTCAGTCGAATGGGTGGACGGAATGTCACAGCAAATGTCAGAAACAAAGCTCCACAAAAAGCTCAAACAGGAGGAAGTCTTGGCAGACCAAACAAGAGTGGGGAAGAAAACAACAAGAAAGGACTACAATGTCATGAATGTGAAGGATTCGGCCACCTACGTAGAGAATGTCCAAACTTCCTCAAACAACAAAACCGAGGTTACAATGCCACCCTATCAGACGATGACAATGAAGATAGTGGATCTGAAGAGGTAAGCAACTTTGTTGCATTCACTACTACTACTCCTGTATGTAACATTGATAATTCTGCCAATATCAATGATGATCACCTCCATCCAACTCCAAATGAGAATTGGACTAAAGAGCAACTAGTCGAGGCATACAAAGGCTTACATACCAGATGGATCAAGGATACTCTGATACTTGATCAACAAGGTGAACGGATTATCATTCTTACCAACGACAAGTCTAGATATCTAGAGACGATCATGGAGCTAAAACGCGAAATCACCAGACTCAACGGAGAAATTAGTCTTATGACTAAATCGGTAAAGATGATGAATCCTAGCACGGAAAGCCTTGACAAGATCCTATCAGTAGGAAAGCAGTCCAAGGATACGACGGGACTAGGGTACTCACACGATATCCCCTCAACAACAGTAACGGAGTTTGTCCCACAACAGGCCATGGCTAACAAGAAACCACTGGATGCCCCAACACATCCTACAGGACGACCTACAAAAAATGCCATGACATCGTCTACAACTTGTTATTGTCAAACAACTGCCAGAAGACATCCTCCACGCAGACAACAATGCTACAGAAGACCAGCTTATCAATATCAATGGATATGTCATTACTGTGGTCAACGAGGTCACATCAGACCTTTTTGTTTTCAACTTCTTGGGAGGAAGCAAGCTCAGCTACCACAAAAGAGATATCAAAGGCATCTCCCAACTCCTCAGAAGATATCTCGCCTTGAATGGAGACCTAAAAACCTAGTCTATCGAGCTAATGTTGCAGATACATCCTTAAGCGCATCAACAAACAAAGACTGGTATCTCGACAGTGGCTGTTCTCGACACATGACAGGTACTCTAGAGTTTCTCTCCAATCTCAAATTATATACAAACTGCTTTGTTACTTTTGGAGATGGGATTCGAGCTCGAATCATTTGAAAAGGAGTACTCAAGCATCCAGGAGCCACTTGCCTGACTGAAGCATTACTTGTAGAAGGACTTAAGGCAAACCTGATTAGCATCAGCCAGATTTGTGATCAGGGCTCAGAAGTGAAATTCACTAAAGAAGCCTGTATAGTTAAAGACTTCGATCAAGTCACTATTCTACAAGGAGTTCGCTCAACAGATAATTGCTACATCTGGTCACCCGAGACACATATCGAAGTGACCAAGTGTCTTGTCTCCAAAGCAGAAGAAACCAAACTGTGGCACCGAAAGCTTGGACATCTAAATCTTAGAAGTATGCAGAAGGCAATCTCAGAGCAGGCAATTACAGGAATTCCAAACCTGAAAATAGTAGAAGGAAAGATCTGCGGAGAATGTCAGATTGGTAAGCAAACCAAGATGTCACACAAGAAGCTACAGCATATCACCACCTCTCGGGTACTTGAGCTGATACATGTTGATCTCATGGGACCAATGCAAGTTGAAAGCCTTGGAGGAAAACGATATGTCTTTGTGTGTGTAGATGATTACTCACGATACACTTGGGTTGACTTCCCTCGTGAAAAATCAGACACCTTCTCGATCTTCAAGAATTTATGCATCCAAGTCCAACGAGAAAAAGGAGAGAAAATTGGCAAAATAATCCGCCTTCGTAGTGATCATGGTCGTGAGTTTGAAAACAGCAAGTTTGCAGATTTCTGCAACTCAGAAGGGATAGCTCATGAATTCTCAGCACCAATCACTCCCCAACAGAATGGCATTGTTGAGCGCAAGAACAGGACTCTACAGGAGATGGCGAGAGTTATGATGCTGGCTAAGGACATACCAACTCACTTTTGGGCAGAAGCACTTAACACTGCTTGCCATATCCACAATCGAGTCACTCTTTGACCAGGTATGTCAGTAACTCATTATGAAATATGGAGGGGGAGAAAGCTAAATGTTAAGTACTTCCATACCTTTGGCTCCACTTGTTGTATTCTTGCTGATAGAGAGCCTCGTCGAAAGCTTGACCCAAAAAGCGATGAAAGCATCTTCCTGGGCTACTCAAGGAATAGTCGCGCATACCGAGTCTTCAACAAACAAACCAAGACCATGATGGAATCAATCAATGTTGTTGTTGATGATGACTGCGAAGATGCCTCAGAAGATGCGACGGACGAAAACGGAGCCTATCCGCCCAACAATGTCAGGAAGAATGCTATTCCTAATGTCAGAGAAGATGCCAGCAGCAAAACAGAAAATGATGATGCTAGTCCAAATGACGAAGTAGTTCCTGAAACCAGCAACAAGAATCCCTCACGAAGAATCCAGACTAATCATCCTATCTCTGGAGTAATTGGAGACCTGAATGAAGGCATATGGACTCGGTCAAGAACTCCTGAAGACTACAACGAGATGATAGGCAATATTTGCTTCGTTTCAAAGACAGAACCCAAAAATATCAATGAATCCATCAATGATGAGTATTGGGTCAATGCCATGCAAGAAGAGCTGATTCAATATGAGAAAAACCAGGTGTGGGAACTGGTGCCCAAACCAAGTGAAGGAAATATCATTGGCACAAAATGGATTTTCAAGAACAAGTCCGATGAGCTTGGTAACATCACTCGCAACAAAGCCAGGTTAGTTGCTCAAGGGTATACTCAAATTGAAGGAGTCGACTTCGATGAGACCTTTGCCCCTGTAGCAAGACTTGAAGCAATTCGTCTCCTACTAGGAATATCATGCCATCTACAGATAAAGCTCTACCAGATGGATGTCAAAAGTGCATTCTTGAATGGGGACCTCAATGAAGAAGTATATGTGTCACAACCCAAAGGATTTGTTGATCCTCACTACCCTGATCATGTGTATAAACTCAAGAAAACTCTCTATGGATTGAAACAAGCACCAAGGGCTTGGTATGAAAGGCTCACAAAATTCATGATTCAAAGCGGCTACACTAGAGGGGGAGTCGACAAGACCCTATTTGTGAAGAATGAAGACGGGAATTTGGTGATAGCTCAAATATATGTCGATGACATTGTCTTTGGAGGGATGTCAAGCAAGATGGTAGAGATATTTATTCAACAGATGCAATCAGAATTCGAGATGAGCATGGTGGGAGAGCTTACCTATTTTCTAGGCTTCCAAATCAAACAACAAAAAGATAGCATCTTCATATCTCAGAGCAAATATGCGAAGAATATTGTCAAGAAGTTTGGGCTAGAGAAAGCCTCACATAAAAGGACACCTGCAGCTACACATGTCAAGCTAACTAAAGATGATCCAGGAGAAGCCGTCGACCAACATCTATACAGAAGCATCATCGGTAGCCTTCTCTACCTTACTGTAAGTCGACCAGATATTGCCTACTCTGTAGGAGTATGTGCACGATATCAAGCTGATCGTAAGGTTAGTCATCTATCCCTAGCTAAAAGAATTATAAGATATGTCTCTGGAACTACAGACTTGGGATTGTTATACTCATTCAACACATCCTCTACCCTGGTGGGGTACTGTGATGCCGATTGGGCTGGAAACACAGTGGATAGGTAAAGCACATCAAGAGGATGCTTCTTCCTTGGCAACAACCTCATATCATGGTTTAGTAAAAAGCAAAACTGTGTTGCCCTTTCCACTGCCGAATCGGAGTACATTGCTGCTGGGAGTAGCTGCACACAACTACTATGGATGAAGCAGATGTTAGTCGAATACAATGTCAGACAGGATGCCATGACTTTATATTGTAATAATGTCAGTGCTATCAACATCTCCAAAAATCCTGTCCAACATAGTAAGACCAAACACATTGACATTAGACACCACTTCATTCGAGAACTGGTCGAAGATAAGAAGATCATCCTAGAGCACATCCCCACAGAGAAGCAACTTGCTGATATTTTCACAAAAGCATTAGATGCGAGCAGATTTGAGACCCTCAGATCATCACTCGGTCTGTGCACCATCAACGAGCAGTAAGAAGTTGCAGAAACGGTTGAGAGGAGTTAGTTGGTGCCTCTTCATGAACCGGTCCAAAATCCCAACACATGCCATTGGGCCAAGCATACCAAAAACCCATATAAAAGAAAGGAAAAGATACGCTCAGACGTTAAAAGATTTGAATCAATCTGTTTTTTTCAAAATCTAAACCTAGCCTGCCCCTTCTCGTGTTCGCTCTCATCTCCCTCACCCTTCACATTCTGCAAACAACAATCTCACTACACAGACATGGTGAAAACTCGGAGCACAATAGTCCCAAAGAAAGCCTCCGAACCTAAGAGAGCAGAAGCAAAAAGCTCCAAGAGCAGCAAAGCAAAAACCAACAAGCATGGAGTTCGGATTAAAGGGCCAAAGACCCTGAAGAAAACAGAAGAAATCCCCAAGGAAACCTCACCGGAGGAAGCTCCAATGCCAATCTTTTCTCGAGTTCCTAAACGATCTTGAACCGGAAGCTCTACATTCTCCATGTCTGACCTAACTGGGCCAGAAAGGGGGACTGATCTTGGCCAGGGAAGTCGAGAAGCTTCCATGCAGATCGTCGCAGTTCCAACACCAATAAATGTCCCAGGTAACGATTTCTCCACCGATACCTCTAGAAATTGTGATTTGCTGGAATCACTACTGGAAAACCAAGACCCACCTCAAGAAGGTGTGGTAGAGGAACTGATAAATCCTGAAGGAGAAAAGGAGGACTTGACCCCGGTCAGTCATGGGTTGGATCGCATTGCTGAAGGAGAAGGAGAAGAAGAAGGTGGAACAGATGTCATGCCTGAAGCCACAAAAGAGGCTGTAGTAGAAGAAGAAGTCGCTGACTCGGAAGAAGCCGAGGAAGAAGTTGAGAAAGAAAAAACCAGAGACGGAGAGACCGATCTGGAAGAAGCTGAGAAGGAAAAAAATGTCGCCACCGATAACACAGAAGAAAACCCTCTGGATGCCAGAGAAGATGCCACAGAAGAAGCTGCTGAGACGGCACACACAGTGCTGTCATCCCTGAAGAAAAAGGTTCTAGAAGAGAATGAAAGTTTAGCTGAAATGGTTGGAAAACTCAAAGAAACTAGGAAGAGGAAGGAGGTCAAAGATGCTGGAGGCCCCAGCAACAAGACGAAAAAGATATCCGTCAAGGAAAAGTAAAGTGTGTCCAAAAGAAGATTGGTAGATGAAGCAACTGATGACGAAGAAGAGGAGGTCACTGCTAAGGAAGAAAAGAAGAAAAATATCAAGAACACGCCGAGTGTTCCCTACGACAATGTGTCGTTTCACTCGGCAGATGGTGCGAAACGGTGGGAGTTCGTATTCCAAAGAACGGCGTACCCGGAAAAGACCCTGTCATCAGAGCTGCTAGGACTAGAAGCCATTGTCCAGCTACTGGAGAAGGCAGAATTAATGAAAACCGTTACAAACATTGGTAACCACTATCCTCTCTTGGTTAAGGAATTTATTGCCAATTTACCTACTGGGTTTGGAACCCCGGATGATCCGGAGTTTGAGAAGGTGTTTGTTAGAGGCATTCGCTTCAACATCTCCTCTGACATTATAAACGACTTCTTGGGAAGAAAGCGGGTTCGATCTATGCCTCCACTTGACCTGAACAAGGTACTCCGTGAGATTACTGGAGATAAAAGCAGAAAGTGGCCAACCAAAGGCACTGTGGCAGCATTGGATCTTACTTTCAAGTACTCCATTCTCTTCCGCATAGGAGTAGCAAATTGGGCTCCCTCCACACACGCATCATCTATCAAACAAGAGCTGGCGATCCTAATCTTCCAAATAGGTACTAGGTCTACACTTGATTTCGGGCAATTTGTGATTGATCATCTTATTCGCCATGCTAGATCACTTGCTGTAAAAATACCCATTGCCTTTCCATCTCTTATCTCTGAGCTGCTTGTACATCAACACCCCGGAGTGTTGAAAACATCGATAAGGTTGGCAAAAGAGGAGGACTAATTGTGGTGAGCCACAAGTTATTTGAGGGCAAGCATGCTCCTGATCTTGTCAGGCCAGAAGCCAAGGCAACGACCAATCGAGTCACAAGTGCCACCCCTCTAACCAAGACCACCAGCAGGGATGCAGTTATGCTTGAGCGAGAGATAGCCGTGCTTGACGAGGACATCGTCAATTTGAAGACAGCCCTGAAGCATCTCTCCAAGCGCCGATCACATTGCGCTAACCTGCTGAAATCCATGTCTCCTCCTGACTTCGAAGATGATGACACCACCTCTCTGCCTAATGATCCAGAAGAATCTACTCAAGATGCCTCTACTGAAGCGACTGAAGAAGAGACTGCGAGCTCCAACAGCAGCTCTGTTTAAAATTTCATGAACTTTCTAATTCTCGAACTACTGAACACTTTTATTTTGTAATTTTTGTTGAACACTGTTTCACACTGACTCTCGACAGCTAATTTGGGAGTAAGTGTGAGTTATGTTTGGATTTGTTTTCTTATTACCCTATTTTGTTAGAAACATTTGTTTAAGTTTGGCTCTTTTTGAGCCAGCAAGGGGGAGTAAGAGTAACATAGATACGCGCGAGATGATACAAGAAAGATAGAAACCACGCGAAGACACGAGACACAATGATACACGCGATACTACCGATCGACGAGACGATAAATGCGACGCAGAATACGACGCAGAATGCTGTCCTTAAAAATAGCCAAAGGGGGAGATTGTAGTTACGACGGTTTTAGAGATTGGCTGATTTTTAAGGGAACTGAAGAAACATGTTACAAAGAATGTCGAAGCATCTTCTACGACATCTTGTTTAACATTGTTGACGGCGTCTCGGCAAACATTCTGATCGACGGAAATCAGGAAAGTCCAGATTGTGCAGGAAATACGATTACGATTAGGAATTATGCAAAGTTCCAGAACGTCTGCAAATCAGGAAAGAAGAAAGACGACGATTAAGAGGAAACCCTTTAGGGTTAGTACTCATCCACGATTGCTATAAAAGCTTAGGCTACCCCCTTAGTAATGGTGTGGTTCTTTATTTGTTTCCTAGCAACAATTTGCAAGGTTCTTAGACGTGAAGGTCTGCGGGCTGAGAAATTGCAGATTGAGCTTAGGATATTGTGCATCACATAACTATTGAGAGTTAGGTGATTGAGGGTTTACTGAACGCGTGAGTGAAGACTGCACGCAACCACCAAGTTCATTGAAGAACTAAACCGACAGAGCAAGGCGATTGCTCGAAGAGTGGAATCAAGACGTTCTTGGATTCAGGGGGAGACCCTGAGATAGATTGCACTGTAACACATTGCATAAAGTATAAATCTAGGGGTGATCACAGGTACTTGTATGTTCTGACGGATTACTGATAAGTGAAATCTTTCCACTAGGCTGAGAGCCCCCAGACGTAGGTGACGTTGCACCGAACTGGGTAAACAATCTGCTGTGTCATTGTTTATAGCTTTATCTTTACTAGTCCTAAGTTATCTACGCAAGAAGTCAGACACAACGTTATAGCTTCTTACGTAACATTGTGCATGGCATCTTGCACGACTAGCTGATCAGAATTTACACCCGACCTGATTATGTGTCATAGATACAATCATGAAAATATTTGGTGTTGTAGGTTGTCATGTATCCTTAGACCAAGAAGTCTTTGTGATTGCTATACGGTAAGCAACTGAGTTTGACTTGTTCCCAACACCATCCGTAACAGGGGGCAATAACGGGCATGCTTGGCTAGGGGACGGACTGCATGAGTGACGCGAAAGACGGCTAAGGGATTTATCCCTCATATTATGTTATGGGAATGATATCCATTCGGGCCACTTGATCGAGAGTGACTGAAAGTACGCATGGCCATGCACATGATACTAGGTATCAATTTTCAGTCATCTCACATATCAAGGAATAGTGATTGTGCCTCATCTCATTCAGGATATCTAGCGATAAACGGATAGTGACATAGACGACCGAAAGGTTAATTCGACTAGAGTCTCACTAGTCGCCACTTATGTAGGATCGGGTAAAATGAAATTTTATGCCGATCTACTGACGCGCATGAGCCTAATAGGGTCACACCGAAGGAAATACTTAAAGAACGATATGGCGGAAATCGGTAAAGGGAGAATGACACGAGAAATGGGAAAAATGGGGTCTTGGGCTATGGGCCCGTAAGTAATGATGAGTAAGCGGATCAGGACAAGACCGAGGGCCTAGGGAACGATCGCGTCGGGTAATGTCGGGCATATCCGGGATGAGAGGGTGTGGGCGACGACGGGCGCGGCTCAGGACCTCGCGGACGTGGCCATGGGCTACAGCCCACAAAGTCCATCACCGACCCAACAAGCCACCACTGTGATAGTATTTTAGTGCCCTGGTCCAATTGCTAGTAGTCTATAAATGTCTATGTATATTAATCATCATTTTTAATAAATAAAACGGCTTTGTATTACTTATGTGTTGAAGTAATATGTTGAGCATGATCTGATTTATGACCACTAAAGTAGTAGAACCATAAATCTGTACGGATCACACTTAACAAGTCCCTGGTCAATATATGCTTCAATTGAAGCGACCAGTATGAGGATGGTTCTCAATGATGTAGTTCTGCTTATAATAGGGATGTGGGATCCCGGAATCATATCATAGATATCATGAGGTAATTAATATCAGATAACTCGCTTTCAATAGTGTTTCATAGATTAAGCCATGAACATATTCAAATGCGATAGCTTGTCACAATATCCTTACACCAAGGAGTCTTTGTGATCGCTATGCGGTCGACGTACGACTTTGACTTGCGCCTAACGCTTTCCGTGACAGAATTGCAATAACGGGCATGATTGGGTCGCGGAAAGGATTGCATGAGTGACATGAAAAACGGCTAAGGGATTTATCCCTCGTACTATAGTATGGGAAAGATTTCCGTTTAGGCCGCTTGATCGAAAGGGACTGAGAGAAAGTGCATGGCCATGCAGTGATACGAGTTATCAGTTCTCAGTCGTCTCGCATATCAAGTAACAATGAATGATTAAACAAGAATGACGACTCTATGCCTTGTGTTCAATCAGGATGTCTAGAGATAACAGGATAGTGACTTGTACGCACAAGGTTAAATCGAATCATCGATCATCATGCACCTTGGGTAATCATAATGTCTTACTAGAGACCACTTATGATTGATCGGGTAAGAGAGATCTCTTACTCCGATCTGCCAACGGTGGCATGAGCCTAGAGGGTCATGGATATATAATATGGATAACTTGAGACAAGGAAACATTGGCGTTTCTTCAGGAGCAAGACATGGCCAAAGCTGAGGGTCTTATGCCATGGGCTCGGTGATAGCATTTTTGTGCCCTAGTCCAATTGCTAGTACTCTATAAATGACTATATATATTAATCATCGTTTGTAATAAATAAAACGACTTTATATTACTTATGTGTTGAAGTAATATGTTAAGCATGATCTGATTTATGACCACTAAAGTAGTAGAACCATAAATCTGTACGGATCACACTTAACGAGTCCCTGTTCAATATATGCTTCAATTGAAGCGACCAGTATAAGGATGGTTCTCAATGATGTAGTTCTGCTTATCATAGGGATGTGGGATCACCGAATCATATCATAGATATCATGAGGTGATTGATATCGGACGACCCGCTTTGAATAGTGTTTCATAGATTAAGCCATGAACATATTCAAATGTGATAGCTTGTCACGATATCCTTAGACCAAGGAGTCTTTGTGATCGCTATGCGATCGACGTACGACTTGAACTTGTGCCTAACGCTTTCCGTAACAGGATTGCAATAACTGGCATGTTTGGGTGGCGGAACGGATTGCATGAGTGACACGAAAGACAGCTAAGGGATTTATCCCTCGTACTACGGTATGGGAAAGATATATGTTAAGGCCGCTTGATCGAGAGTGACTGAGAGAAAGAGCATGGCCATGCCAGTGATACGGGTTATCAGTTTTCAGTCGTCTCACATATCAAGTAACAATGATTGATTAAACAAGGATGACGACTCTATACCTTGTGATCAATCGCGATGTCTAAAGATAATAGGATAGTGACTTGTTCGCATAAGGTTAAATCGAATCATCGATCATCATGCATCTTGGGTAATCATAATGTCTTACTAGAGACCACTTATGATGGATCGGGCAAGAGAGATCTCTTGCGCCGATCTCCCAACGGTGGCAGGAGCCTGGAGGGTAACACACATACAATGTGGATAACTTGAGACAAGGAAACATTGACGTTTCTTGAGGAGCAAGACATGGCCAAAAATGAGGGTTTTAGGCCATGGGTTCGGTTTATGAAAATAATTAGCGAATCAAGAAAACTGAGTTTTTTCGTCGATGTCGTGTTAGACTTTGTTTGATAAGTAACGATAAAAGGGTCGGGTAATTTTTGGACATGACACGCGACCGCAAGGGCGAGCCTATTGGGCTCTGTCCATGAGGTTACCAAGCCGGCCCAACAAAGGCCCAACAAGGCCCAAAAGCCTCTTATGGCCGACCACAATGGTGGGTCCAATTGTGGGGCCACACACCATGCTTAGTTGGTGTTGTTGATTAAGAGGATAGTGATTTAAGGGGATTAGGTAATGACTTGCCTTTAACCCATGCTTTCATCATTTGTTGCTTTAATCAACTATGCCTTATGAGTTGATGAAATAGTAAAATATCAAAACAATTCACTCACTCTCTTCTCTCACAAGTGTGGCTGGCCACTCCCATCTCTCATTTCTCTTTGCTCTCTTGTTCTTCACATATTAGTTCTAGTAGGCTAATTGTGAAGGATCTTAAGGATCATCCTCTTGGTGTGGACTTGCTCTAGAGAAGAAGATCATCTAGTTCTTCTTTCTTGATTCAACAAAGACTAAAAGGTAAACTCTTGTGGAATAGATTTTTCCTTGAGATTTAATGGTTCATGTTCTTGGACAGTTTCTAGAGCTCCAAAACCCTACAATGGTATCAGAGCGTGGTTAACCCTCTTAATCTTCGTCTTGTTGAACTTGATTCGGTTTTATAATGATTTGCATGCCATATTTGTTGATAACATGTTTTTAATGTCTTTTTGGTAAATTGCATGAAATATGTTATTTTTGGAAAATATATTGAATTTGGAATTTTTCGGATTTTTATTGGATTTGTCGGGTCCGAGACGGGACTCTCGGGGAGCCGAATTGGAGGTACCAGACTGAGGTCACCAGAGGCCGGGGTTGGCTAGCGGTGACCGGGGCCGTCCCCCTTCTTGGCCGAGGCCGAGAGGTGAGGCAAGCCCAGGTTTGGGCTTTCCAAAGCCCAAACCGGGCCGTGGGCTTGGGCTCGGCCCAATGGGCTTCGGCCCGACTTGGTTCTTGCACGGTGATTTTTGATCTATGGCACGAACCCGCGATCCAATATTTCGAAAACTTTCAAATTTGATCGGTTTCGATAAACCGTTTTTCGAAAAGGTCTAGTTTCGATAAACTCGATCAAGCAACTTGGTAAAATTAAAACTGGAATATTGCATATTATTTGATGACATGTTTGTGTGATAACATGTTGGATGATGTGATGAGATGTATGATGCATTAAATAGCCCATTGGAATTTTATCGCTTTCACGGTTTGCACACCGTTAGTGTTAGCGTGTAATTATTCTTTCATTCGAGCCCTTAAAGTGTAATTATTTTTTATCCAGTCTACGAACCAAATATTAATTGTAATTTCTACTCAAAGTCGAGAAAGATGGAAAATCGAGTACAATGACGGTCTAGGAGGAAGTCCAAGAGCTAGTGGGAGCTCGAATGAGGAAGACGAGAAGATGTTATGTCTCGTAGAAACTTAAGGATAGGATGGGCTATTGATGCATATTTAAACGCTTTATGATGCTTGCTAGAATTTTTTAGATAATAATTTATATGCTTGCTTGCTTAGCTTATGAGTTTATAAGCCATCACCTCACATGCAAAGATTAAAAACGATTTTCATTTGCTTGCATCGCAGGGATTGTGATGGATGAGTTCAATTTGAAACGTGTTTGCACGGGCTGCAAATGACGGCTTCAAAACAAGATAGTATATGATACAATTAGAAACGTCACACTAAGAGTTGTTAATGACGGGTTCGTAATTTTACCAAAATACTTTCGAATTATTAAAAACAACCAAATCACAACATAAGTTGAGTCATGTCAGACTCCACCCAAATTCACAGCCATGTAGAAACATTCTCTCGATGTCGTGCGCCTTAGTGGAGCATCGATAGAATGGGTTCTATATGGAATGGTCAACCTTGTGGGATGTCGTGCGCCTTAGCGGAGCATCTGCAAAAAACGGATGCATATGTGAAGGTTGGTTGACTCAGAAGGGTAAGCCATGTGCTTTTGCACATACCCTGACCAAGAATTACACGGGTTGTAATTGGATGGACGTCCTACCCAAATGGGTCAATTGTAGCAGTGCGCCTTAGCGTACTTCAACTGACAAATCAGGGATCTTGGTTTAAAGATTCTAAACCTTGGAATCGGATGGTTGGTGTTTAATTCGGATCTTCGTAAGTTTATTCAACTTTTCTGATTAAATTTACTTTCTTCGTGTAGAAATGGCTAGTAATTCAACAAACTCGTCTAATTTGTCATTGAGGGCTATACTTGATAACTGTAAGCTCAATGGAACAACTTATTTGGACTGGGACAGAAACTTGCGACTTGTGTTAAAGTTGGAACGCAGGGAGTACGTCCTAGACAAGGCTATCCCGTTGGAGCCAGCTGCCAACGCAACTGTAGGGTTTTGGAGCGTTCTAGATCGTCGAGATAGCGGAAGCATTAAAAGATAATCTACTCCAAACCTTGTCCAAGAACATTAAACCATTAAATCCCAAAGCAAAATCTATTCCACAAGATGTTTACCTTTAAGTCTTGTATGAATCGATAAAGAAGAACGTTCGGATCTTCTTCTCTAAAGCAAGTCCACACCAAGAGGATGATCTTGTTGATCCTTCACTTAATTGCCTACTAGAACAATTAAATGAAGAACAAGAGAGCAACATGAAGAGGAGGAGAGGGGTGGCCGGCCACTATGAGAGAGAGAGAGGTTTTTTTGTGAGTTTTTGTGATAAATGATTAATGAATTAAAGTCTTGCATTTTAAAGGTGCTTTAACCCATACCCCTTAAATTACTCACCTCTTAATCCACAATCACCAACTAAGCATGGTGTTGTGTGGCCCCACAATGGCCCCACCATGTGGGCCGGCCATATGGTCTTATTGGGCCCTTAATGGGCCGGCCATGAGGCTTCATGGGCCGAGCCCAATGGGCTCTCCCGTGTTGTCTCATGCCGTGTCCAAAAGTTGCCCGACCCTTTTGTCGTTACTTATCAAACAAAGTCCGACGCGATATCGACGAAAAACTCAATTTTTCTCGATTCGCAAATTATTCTCTCAAACCGAACCTATGGCACAAAACCTCCAGTTTTGTCCATTTATAACTCCTCAAGAAACATCAATGTTTCCTTGTCTCAAGTTATCCGTCTTGCATGTGTGTGACCCTCTAGGCTCATGCCACCGTTGGCAGATCGGCGCAAAAGATCGCTCTTGCCCGATCCATCATAAGTGGTCTCTAGTAAAACATTATGATTACCCAAGGTGCACGATGATCGATGATTCGACTTAACCTTTGTGCGTACAAGTCACCATCCTGTTATCTCTAGATATCCCGATTGATCTCAAGGCATAGAGTCGTCTCCCTTGTTTAATCAATCATTGTTACTTGATATGCGAGATGGCTGAGAAATGATAACCCGTATCATTTGCATGGCCATGCTTTTCTCTCAGTCAGTCTCCATCAAGAGGCCTTCTAACGGATATCTTTCCCATACCGTAGTATGAGGGATAAATCCCTTAGCCGTCTTTCGTGACACTCATGCAACCCGTTCCGCCACCCAATCATGCCCTTTATAGAAATCCTTTTACAAAAAGCGTTTGGCGCAAGTTAAAGCCGTACGTTCATTGCATAGTGATCTCAAAGACTCCTTGGTCTAAGGATGTCGTGACAAGCTATCGCATTTGAATATGTTTATGGCTTAATCTATGAAAACACTATTCAAAGCGGGTCGTCCGATATCAATCACCTTATGATATCTATGATATGGTTCTAGGATCCCACATCCTAATGACAAGTAGAACTACATCATTAAGAACCATCCTCATACTGGTCGCTTTTAGGGAAGCATAGGTAGACCAGGGACTCGTTAAGTGTGATCCTTACAGATTTATGGTTCTACTACTTTAGTGGTCATAAATCAGATCATGCTTAACATATTACTTCAACACATAAGTAATATAAAGTCGTTTATATTTATATATTACAAACGATGATATTTGTACATAGACGTTTACAGGCTAATACAAATTGGACTAGGGCACAAATGCTATCAGCAACGAGGGTCGTTAAGGATGCGTACCAGAAACACCTTAACGACTCTATCGACGTTCAGTGTGTCATGATGGGATGTATGGAGGCGGACCTCCAGAAGCAGTTTATGGAGCTATCCCATGATCCTTTCGCAATGTTTGCACAGATCAAGGATATGTTCAAGGAGAAAGTACGTATTGAAAAATACACTGTTCTCCGAGAACTCATTGCCTGCAAAATGTCAGCAGGCAGCTCCATAGGTCCTCACGTCCTACGCAAGAAGGGACATCTCGATTATCTAACTAGTCTTGGAATGACTATGGAAAAGGAGATGGCTGCAGATTTCATTCTGCAATCCCTTCCTCATGCATATGGTGGTTTCGTCATGAACTATCACATGCATGACATGGACAAGTCCACATCGGAGTTGCACAACATGTTAGTGACGGCCGAGAAGAGCATAAGGGGTAGTGCGCCCAAAGGTGTTCTTATGGTGAAGAAGGGATCCGACTTTAAAGCTGGTGGTGATAAGGGTAAAGGCCAAATGCACCTGGCAGGGAAGAACAGACGACCTTTTGTTCCTAAACCTTCCATGCCCATGAAGGGCAAGGGGAAGGTAAAGGAGTCGGTCTGTTTCTATTGCCAAAAGCCTGGTCATTGGAAAAAGGACTGTCAGCAGCTGAAGGAAGATCAGAAGAAGGGCGATGGCGCCGCTACTTCGTCAGGTATTCCATTAGAGCTAAATCTTTTTATTATAAATGCTTGGGTACTAGACACTGGAGCTGAGTCTCATGTCTATGCGGATGTGCAGGTACTGCGTAGTAGAAGAGATGTGGGGGAAAATGAGGTGGACCTGAGAGTTGGGAACAACGTGCGTGTTACTGCAACTGCTGTAGGTTCGGTTGATCTTGTTTTGCCCAGTGGGCTTTTAATAGAACTCCTAGATGTGTTTTGCGTACCTGCTTTCAGCAGTAATATTGTATCAATATCCCTTCTTGAAAAAGAACGGTATTATTTTGATATTAAGAACGGTTTTTTTAATATTATGCGCAATAACATGTATTATGGAAATGCTCACACAGTTGGAGGGTTATACATATTAAATATGCAAAACTCGAGATCCAACATGCTCTATAATGTTAATGCTAAGAGGTTTAAAGCTAATGATTTAGACCAAACTCTTATCTGGCATTGTCGTCTAGGTCACATAAATGAGAAACGCATCTCAGCGCTTCATAAGCGGGGATTTCTAAGTCAATTCGAATTCCAAACGATTGAAAGGTGTGAGGCTTGTTTAATGGGCAAGATGACTAAAGCGCCCTTCACCGGTATAGGTGAGAGGGCAGGTGATCTATGGGGTCTAATACATTCAGACGTATGTGGACCAATGAGTACACCCGCCAGAGGTGGTTTAGGCTACTTTATCACATTTACTGATGATTTCAGTAGATATGGTTATGTCTATCTCATGAGACCTAAGTCTGAAGCTTTTGATAAATTCAAGGAGTTTAGGACTGAAGTAGAAAACCAACTCGGAAAAAGTATTAAGGCACTCCGTTCTGATCGGGGTGGAGAATACTTATCCGAAGAGTTTCTTAGTCATCTTACAGAAAGTGGAATAGTATCTCAGTGGATTCCGCCAGGAACACCACAACTTAATGGTGTGTTCGAGCGAAGGAATCGGACATTGTTGGATATGGTTCGATCGATGTTAAGTCACACTGATCTCCCGATCTCCTTCTGGGGTTACGCTCTACAAACGACCGCGTTCATAATTAATAGGGCTCCGTCGAAAGGAGTGGAAGGGACATCATTCGAGAAATGGTACAGGAAGGAACCCGTTTTGTCCTTCCTGAAAATCTGGGGTTGCGAGCCTTTTTGTAAAATGGTTGCTTGCAACCAAGCTCCAACCAAGATCAGATAAGTGCATTTTCGTCGGATATCCTAAAGAAACAAAGGGATACTACTTCTATAAACCGAGCGAAAACAAAGTATTCGTCATCCGAGGTGGGATATTCTTGGAAAAGGAATTTATTTCCAAGACAGTCAGGCGGAGGACAATTCATCTTGATGAAATTCTAGATGAGATAGTCGCTCAGGAACCACTAGACGACCTCTTAGAAGAAGTAGAGCCAGAAGTGGTCGTTGAGCAAGAACCAATAGCTACAGTTAATGTGGACGATCCAAGGCGGTCTGAAAGGACCAGTCATGCACCTATCAGATACGGTTTTCTAGTAAATGGAAGTGATGATTTGGTGTTAGTGGACAATGATCCAACTACCTTTCGAGAGGCCATGGACGGAACCTATTCTTAGAAATGGCTGGAAGCCATGAGGGAAGAAATGCAATCCATGTCAGATAATCAAGTGTGGGACTTGGTTATTCAAACCCCTGGTGTAAAAGTCATTGGGTGTAAATGGATCTTTAAAATAAAGATAGACATGGATGGCAAACCACAAACCTATAAGGCAAGACTGGTTGCAAAAGGTTATAGACAAGTCCACGGAATTGACTATGAGGAAACCTTTTCTCCAGTAACTATGGTCAAATCTATTCGCATTCTACTTGCCATAACAGCTTATCATAATTATGAGATATGGCAAATGGATGTCAAAACCGCTTTACTTAATGGGAGCTTAGTTGAGGATATTTATATGTCCCAGCTTGAGGGTTTTGAGAATCCAAAGAATAAGAGAAAGATTTGCAAGTTGCTCAAATAAATTTATGGTTTGAAGCATACATCTCGGAGTTGGAACCAACGTTTTGATGAAGCTGTAAAACAGTTTGGCTTCATCAAGAATGGTGATGAACCTTGCGTGTATAAAAAGGCAGATGGGAGTAAGGTAGTCTTTTTGGTGCTCTATGTCGATGACATATTGCTCATTGGAAACGACATCATCTATAGATAAAGGCTTGGTTAGGTGAGTATTTTGCAATGAAGGACTTATGCGAGACTTCTTATATCTTGGGGATCAAGATATATAGAGATCATGCCAAGCGGGTCTTGGACTTAAGTCAAAGCACATATATAGACAAAGTGTTGAGAAGATTCTCAATGCATAATTCCAAGAAAGGACTGCTGCCCATGCGTCATGGCATAAAGCTTTGTAAGAATCAGGGTGCTGAGACACCTGAAGAGCTAAAAAGAATGAATGAGATCCCATATGCTTCGGCTATAGGGTCCATAATGTATGCCATGATATGTACGAGACCGGATGTATCGTTAGTCCTAAGCTGTACCAGTAGACATCAATCCAAGCCCGGCGAGGAACACTGGATTGCAGTCAAGGCAATTCTCAAATATTTGAGAAAAACCAAAGACGCTTTTCTTGTATACGGGGGAAGAAGTGATGATGATCTAGTCGTCAAAGGATATGTTGACGCTAGTTTCCAGACAGACCCTGATGACTTTAAGAGTCAGTTGGGATATGTGTTTACGTTGAACGGTGAAGCATTCAGCTGGAAAAGCAAGAAGCAGGACAACATCGCCGACTCTACAATGGAAGCTGAGTATATTGCTGCATCGGAAGTAGCAAAGGAGGCTGTATGGATCAGGAGTTTCATGGCTGGGTAGGTGTAATTCAAAACCCATCTAACCTAGTAGACTTATATTGTGATAACACCGGGGCCATTGCGCAGGCTAAGTAACCCATGGAACATGACAGATCCAAGCATGTATTCAGGAAGTAATCACATTGTCCGCGACATAGTTCCTAGAGGTGACGTGAAGATCCACTACGTTGCATCTGATGATAACACAGCCGACCCCTTGACCAAGGCTCTTCCTCAAGCGAAACGTGATAAACATATTAGGTCAATGGGTATAGACTCAGACTTAGATTGGAACTAGGGGCAAGTGGGAGATTGATAGCATTTTTGTGCCCTAGTCCAATTGGTAGTAGTCTATAAATGTCTATGTATAATTATTATCGTTTGTAATAAATAAAACGGCTTTGTATCACTTATGTGTTGAAGTAATATGTTAAGCATGATCTGATTTATGACTACTAAAGTAGTAGAACCATAAATCTTTACGGATCATACTTAACGAGTCCCTGGTCATTATACGCTTCAATAGAAGCGACCAGTATGAGGATGGTTCTCAATGACATAGTTCTACTTGTCATAGGGATGAGGGATCGCGGAATCATATCAAAGATATCATGAGGTGATTGATATCGGACGACTCGCTTTGAATAGTGTTTCGTAGATTAAGCCATGAACATATTCAAATGCGATAGCTTGTCACGATATCCTTAGACCAAGGAGTCTTTGTGATCGCTACGCAATGTATGTGCGGCTTTAACTTGTGCCTAACACTTTCCGTAACAGGATTGCAATAACGTGCATGATTGGGTGGCGGAACGGATTGCATGAGTGACACGAAAAACGGCTAAGGGATTTATCCCTCGTAGTACGGTATGGGAAAGATATCCGTTTCTTGATTATGATGAAGAGTGATTTAGGTGCATTGGGACAAAAGGTCGTCTGTTCTTCCCTAACCTTGCCCTAAATCACTCTTCATCACCTAATCCCCTAAATCACACTTCATCATAATCAACAACACCAACTAAGCATGGTGTGTGGCCCCCACACTGGACCCACCAAGTGGCCGACCACACAGGGCTTATTGGGCCTTGTTTGGGCCTTTGTTGGGCCGACTTAGTGACTTCATGGGCGGAGCCCAATGGGCTCGCCCATGCGGTCGCGTGTCGTGTCCAAAAATTATCCGACCCTTTGTCGTCAAGCGTCAAGCGTCTTCTAGGCGATAAGCTCGAACCCAAATCAGATTAATGTGTCTTTGTGAGGTACCCTAAAGAAACAAGGGGGTACCATTTCTAAAAACCCAACGAGAACAAAGTTTTTGTTGCTCGAGGAGGGGTATTTTTGGAAAAGGAACTTATTTCCAAATGTGCTAGTGGGAGTGTCGTGCATCTTGAAGATATTCAAGAAGATACGGAACAACCTACTATGTCGAATGTAGAAATATAGGAGTTAGAAGAGGTCATTGATCAAGAACCAATCCCCACACCTATTCCAGATGGTCCAAGAAGGTCTGAGAGATCTCGTCAAGCTCCTACCAGATATGGCTTTCTAGCCACTAAAGGAAATGACTTGATTGTTGGTGGATCAGGATGCTCCAGAAACCTACAGACAAGCTTTGGCCTGTCCAGACTCCAAAAAATGGCAGAACGCCATGAATGAGGAAATGAAATCCATGTCCGACAACCAAGTTTGGCGCTTGGTGGATCAAACCCTGGGATAAAACCCATCGGTTGCAAATGGGTCTATAAAATTAAGACCGACAAGGATGGAAAACCTTAGACCTATAAAGCTAGACTGGTTGCGAAAGGTTATCGCCAGATCGAAGGTATCGATTATGACGAGACTTTTTCACCTGTGGCTATGGTCAAGTCTATCCGGATCATTCTTGCCATAGCAGCATACTACGACTATGATATATGGCAGATGGATGTTAAAACCGCCTTCCTTAACGGGAACTTAAAAGATGATGTGTATATGACACAGCCCGAGGGTTTTGTTGATCTTGAGAATCCTGGAAAGATTTGTAAACTGCTTAGATCCGTTTATGGATTAAAGCAAGCTTCACGGAGTTGAAACATTCGTTTTGATGAAGTCGTAATGGAATTCGGTTTTATCAAAAACGAAAGTGAACCTTGCTTATATAAGAAAGCGAGTGGGAGTAAAATTGTATTCCTAGTGCTATATGTCGATGACATACTGATCATCGGGAATGACATCCCAACCTTTCTTGAGGTTAAAGCTTGGTTAGGGAAATGCTTCTCGATGAAGGACTTAGGTGATGTTGCTTTCATTCTGGGCATCAAGATCTACAGAGATCGACCAAAAAGAATATTGGGCCTAAGTCAGAGCACTTCCATAGATAAGGTGTTGAGAAGATTCTAAATGCTTGAATCTAAGAAGGGATACCTACCCATGCGGCATGGCATTAAGCTCAGCAAACAACAGAGTCCTAAGACTCCTGATGAGCTAAGCAAAATGAGTAAGATCCCATATGCTTCGGCTGTGGGATCCATCATGTATGCTATGATTTGCACGAGAGCAGACATCTCGTTCGCATTAAGCTGTACAAGCAGATATCATCTAACCCAGGCCAAGAGCACTGGATTGCTGTAAAGAGTATCCTTAAATATCTAAGGAGAACTAAAAACGCATTTCTAGTGTATGGTGGGAAGGATGGAGAACTAGCAGTCAAAGGATATGTTGATGCTAGTTTTCAGACAGATCCTGATGATTTCAAATCACAGGCAGGATTTGTATTCATGTTAAATGGCGGAGCATTCAGCTGGAAGAGCTTCAAGGAAGTCACAACTGCCAATTCTACAACAGAGGCTGAATATATAGCTGCAGCAGAAGCAGCTAAGGAAGCCGTATGGGTTAGAAGCTTTCTAACCGGATTAGATGTAATGCCACGAGCGTCTGATCCGGTAAGCTTGTTGTGTGACAACACGGGGGCCATAGCATTAGCTCAAGAGCCCTGATTCCACAACAGAACTAAAGACATACAGATGAAGTATCACATTATCAGAGAATATATCGATAACGGGGATGTGGAGATTACTTATGTACCGACTGATGACAACGTTGCCGATCCCTTGACAAAGGCTTTACCGCAACCCAAGCATGAGGCGCACGTGAACTCTATGGGGGTAGATTGGAACTTATGTTGGAACTAGGGGCAAGTGGGAGATTGTTAGAATTATGCCCTAGTGCAATGTAATTCCTTAATCTATATTGTAACGGACATCATTCTTCTACATAATAAAAGACATAATATTACTAATGTGTTGTAGTAATATATCTAATGTAATTCGATCTATGTCATAATGTCTGTAACATCAGAAAGAATTGCATTCGATAAAGTACCTAATCAGTTAAGCTTCTTCTGAAGCGATCAGTATGAGACTAACTCCTTGTGATCATGCTCTACTGATTATGGCAAAGTGCGTGTCGGAGTTAAATCATAGATGCCATCAGGTCAATGATATCGGACAACCCGATTGTGAGTATGCTGCATAGATCCAGTCATGAGATACTCACATATTGTTGCTTGTCATTATATCCTAATACCAAGGAGTCTTTGTGTACACTATGTAACGAATACCTAAGTTTGACCTAGTCTAACGTTATCTATAAAAGGGTAACTATAACGGCTTTGATTGGCTTGGATATTTATTGCATTAGTGAACTCAAAAGGCGTCTGATGGATTTATCACTCGTACTTCGGTATGAGAAAGATATCCGTTTAGGCCACTTGATGAGTATGACTGAAGAAATATCACGGCCGTGCAGGTGATACCTTAGTATCAGTTTTCAGTCATCTCAGATATCAAGAAACAATGATTGATAAATTAGGATGACCATTCTATGCCTATTGATCAATCTGGATATCGGTTTGATAAAAGGATACTGACATGTACGATAACAGGTTAAGTCGAATAATCGATAATCACGAACATTGGGTAATCATAATGTCTTGCTAGAGGCCACTTATGATGGAAAGGGTAAAATAGTAATTTTACCAGTGTGCCAACTGTTCGTGAGCCTAGAGGGTCACACGCATTAAGCACGATACATGACAAATAATTATGAATGGAAATTGAAAACGATTCGGTAGTTTTCTGGCCTAAGGTTTAGACTAGACGGTTGAAGATATTAATTCAAGAAAATTAAATCGTTTTGTCTAAACCGAAATTAGAACTCAATTTAATGGGTTTAATTTGAGTTTTAGTTAAACATGCTTAAAGCCCATTTAGGGATTTATGTGATGAATGGGGAAATGTGGAAATAGGAGTTTAAGAGGGTTAGATATGCAATTATTAATTTCAAATTAAAATTGCAAAATATCTTCCACATTTTTCTCTAATCATTTGGCAACCACTGTTAGGTTTGTGCCCTAGTCCAAAATAATTCTTCAATCTATATTGTAACGGACATCATTATTCTACATAATAAAAGGCATAATATTACTAATATGTTGTAGTAATATATCTAATGTGATTTGATCTATGTCATAATGTGTATAATCACTTATAGTAGAACTATAGATCAGAAAGAGTTGCATTCGATAGAGTCCCTGATCAGCTAAGCTTCTTCTGAAGCGATCAGTATGAGACTAACTTCTTGTGATCACGCTCTACTGATCATGGCAAAGATGTGCCGGAGTTATATCATAGATATCATCAGGTCGATGATATCGGACAACCCGATTGTGAGTATGCTTCATAGATCCAGTCATAAGATACTCACATATCGTAACTTGTCATTATATCCTAAGACCAAGGAGTCTTTGTGTACACTATGTAACAAATACCTAAGTTTGACCTAGTCTAACGTTATCTGTAAAAGGGTAACTATAACGGCTTCGATTGGCTTTGACATTTATTGCACTAGTGAACTCGAAAGGCGTCTGAGGGATTTATCACTTATACTTCGGTATGAGAAAGATATCTGTTTAGGCCACTTGATGAGTATGACTGAAGAAAGAGCATGGCCATGCAGGTGATACCTTAGTATCAGTTTTCAGTCATCTCAGATATCAAGAAACAGTGATTGATAAATTAGGATGATCATTCTATGCCTATTAATCAATCTGGATATCAGTTTGATAAAAGGACAGGGACATGTACGATAACAGGTTAAGTCGAATAATCGATAATCACGAATATTGGATAATCATAATGTCTTGCTAGAGGCCACTTATGATGGAAAGGGTAAAATAGTAATTTTACCAGTCTGCCAATTATTCGTGAGCCTAGAGGGTCACACGCATTAAGCACGATACATGACAATAAATATGGATGAGAATTGAGAACAATTCGGTAGTTTTCTGGCCTAAGGTTTTAACCAGACGGTTGAAGAAATCAATTCGAGGAAATTGAGCCGTTTTGACTAAATCGAAATTAGAACTCAAGTTAATGGGTTTAATTTGGGTTTTAGTTAAACGGGCTTAAAGCCCATTTAGGGATTTAAGATAAGAGAGGGATCAAATGCAAATAAGAAGGAATAAAGGGATAGATAATGCAATTTTTATTTTGAAATTCAATTTAATTTCAAATTAAAAATCACATAGTATCTATTTTATTTTATCCTTTGAATTTTTCAGCAACCACCCCTCCTTTCTCTCTCCCTCATTGCCGAAACCTCTCCCTCTCTCAACCTCCATTATTGCTCTTGTTTTCTCTCTAATTTTCTAGCAACAAATTGAGTGAAAAACTAATTCGGTTGTGTGCTTGTGTGGACTTGATAGGGAGAACACTACACTTGTGTTCTTGTCGATTACAAGAGGTAAATATCAGATCTTTAATTATGTTTATAACATGTTCAAATGGCATTAAGATCAAGCTTTTTACGATCACCACGGTTACATAAAGTCCGCTGCATGATATTCATTGTTTGGAACCCGTGGTGATCTCTTTCAGTGGTATCAGAGCCATAGTTATTATGTTTATTTGTATATGTTTAAATATGATAATTTTTATGTTTATATGTGTTCTTCATCATTAGCATGCATGTAAATCGAATTTTTTTTCAGATTTGATTGATTTTGGAAATTGGAAAATTAATTATTTTTTTTTGGGTTTTTCGGGGTTAGCCATGGCCTAGCCTTGGCCGACCAGGTCGAGTCCCTTGGTGGACCATGGAATGCCCTAGGGCAGACCATGGTCAGCACCATGGGCCAACGAGGGTCGCCTACGGGCGACCATGGCAGCCCTCGCGGGCGACCATGGTCGCTGCCGCGGGCGACCACGGTCTGCCCTTGCGGGCGACCATGGCAGCCCGTGAGGGCCACCATGGTTGCCTCGCGGGCGACCAGGGTCTGCCCTAGGGGCTACCATGGTCGTTCCCGTGGCCGACCACGGTCAGCCCCGCGGGCGACCTCGGCAGCCCACACGGGCCACCGTGGTTGCCTCCGCGGGCGACCTTCGGTTGGTTCGCAAGGATATTTTGAAATCCTAATAAAATTTAATTTTCAGATTTGGTTCGGTTTCGATAAACCAGCGAGAACCGGTCCAAAATTCAATTAATTGATTAAACCGTCCGGTTTCGATAAACCGGAATTTTTCCACACTTAAGAAAGATTAAATTTGGAAATATTATTTGTTTGATCAGCATGTTGATTGATAACATGATCTTTGATAACATGATGTTTTCCACATGATGCTAGCTAAGCCCATTAGATTTGCATTTTAATTTCGGTTTTGCAACCTGCGTGTTGCTTAATTTTGGGTTGTAGTAAATACGGCCTGCTTGTCGTCATTTGTATTTTATTTAATTTATTTTAATATGTAATCACGAAAACCGACACAAGAATCAAGTCAAGAGGGAGACTCGGATTGGAGGAGGCTCGAAGCCAGTGGGAGTTCAAAAGAATTGGAGCAAATTTGGATCTTGAAGACCATGTCTTTAGGATCGGTTTTGCTAGATTCTTAGGAACTCTAGATGGGCTTAGCTATGCATATTTTATTGTTACATTTGTATATTTGAATGTATGAATGTATGATAGTTTAAATATACAAGTTTATGTATGATTTGCTATCACCCACATGCAAAGATTAAAATCGGAATTTAATCAGACTCGCATGTAACCTGCTAAGGGATCATCTTTGCATGAATTTGCAATTGATGATTCCAGATTAAGATTGTATCGATACACAATAAGACTTTTATAATTCACTTAAACGCAAATAATTACAAGTCAAGCGTGATACCATCCAAGTTTGGGCACTCAAAAGGGCTTTGACCCTATGGATGTCGATACGCCTCCGCGTAACATTCATAGAGAAGAAGTCTGGATGAGATGGGTAGTTCTGTGTGGGTGCGTGCGCATCCGCGTAGTAGTCACATTAGTTCTATCCATAGTTCAAGCTTGGTAGACTTGTCTACGATTGTCAGCTAGGGCTGACCTAGGGTATCAGTATAGCGTATGCCACGTACTAACAAGTACAGACCCTAGCCAGGAACTACATGGTCTTGTAGATGGATTCACTCCTACCTTGATGCACTCAATTGGAGCAGTGAGCCTCCGTTCACTTCAATTGAGGGTATGATAGGATCCTGGTTCAGATTCTAATGTTAGAATCAGACAAGTGTTTTATAACTTAATCTCCAACTTGAATTTGAATTAATTTTACCATGTAGAACTAAAAGGCAAACACAACACAAATGAGTAATAGCGCACTGAGAGTCCAGATTGAGGACAGACTCAAGGGCGTGAATTACTCAGATTGGAATAGAAACTTGAGGCTCGTACTCAAGCATGAACGCAAGTAGTATATCCTTACCAAGAAACCTCCTGCCGAGCCACCGTTGAACGCCGCTAGGGCACTAAGGATACTTATCAAAGTTTCTTAGTAACCAAATCGACGAGTCATGCATTATGGCAGGCAGTAGGATGCCAGAGTTGCAGCAACAGTTCTTGGACATTTCCGACGATCCCAAAGCCTGTATGGCTGAGATCGAGAAAATGTTCAAAGAGAAAGCGCGTGTCGAAAGATACGACACTTTCGTTGAACTGATGTCTTGCAAGCTAAAGGCTGGAGCTCCTGTCAGTCCTCATGTCCTTAAGATGAAACGTCTTTTGGAACATTTGACCAGACTAGGTCATCCTGTGGACAAAGAAATGTCTGCAGACTTTGTGCTGCATTCACTTCCAGAAGCATATCGTGAATTCGTTGGAAATTACAATATGCATTACATGAATAAAACCGTGTCAGAGCTTCATGGTATGCTCGTGACTACTGAAAAGAATCTCAAGGGGAAAACCAAGGAGGTTCTTATGGTCAACAAACAAGTGAGCTTCAAGAAAGCTGGCCTGGGCAAGGGTAAGGCTCCTATGCACCTAGTAGGGAAGATTCGACAACCTAAGGGTCCAGCAGCTCCAAAGGCTGTTGAGAATCCTAAGAAGGATGTCGTCTGCTTCTATTGCCAAGGACTGGGGCACTGGAAGAAGGATTGCAAGAAACACAAGTTGTTTCCTAAGAAGAGTGGAGCTTCCACGTCTTCAGGATCAGGTATATTTGTTATTGAGCTCAATCTCACTTTATCTACTTCAGATTCTTGGGTACTTGATACCGGTGCAGAATCTCACATTTGTGTTAATATGCAAGCTCTGGGAAGTAGAAGAGAAGTGGGCAGGGGCGAGGCAAACCTACGAGTTGGTGTCGGCAATCAAATCTTAACAATTGCAGTAGGACACATTAGTCTCAGTTTGCCCAGTGGGCTAGTTTTATTATTGAGCAATGTTCATTGTGTACTTGCGTTTCACAGGAATATTATTTCAATTTCCTTTCTTGACAAGGAAGGATATCATTTTTCAATTGATAATGGAATTTTCAGTATTTTCAAGAAAAACATGTTTTATTGCAATGCTTCATTAGTTGGTGGTTTATATATTCTTAATATTCAAAACACTGGCACTAGCTCGATTTATAATATCAGTAACAAAAGGGTTAAATCCGATGATTTAAACCAGACTGTGATATGGCACTGCCGCTTAGGCCATATAGGCCAGAAACGCATCTCAACACTTCACAAGTGTGGGGTTCTATGTCCGTTTGAATTCACTTCAATTGAGAGATGCGAGTCATGCCTTATGGGTGAAATTATGAATCGTAGCCGAGTCAGGAAGTCGAACACAAAGTCTTTAACTTGTGTATCGACTTCTTGTTGAAACCGTAAGCAAAGTAATAAACAGATTATAATCACGACACCAGAGATGATTACCCAGTTCGGTGACATCGCACCTACGTCTGGGGGCACTTTGCCAGTGGAAAGGTTTTTCACTATAGGTAGTCAATAGTACGACTTCAAGCACCTACTAGCTATCACACAAGCTATTGTCCTAAGCTACTATGGATCTCACCGTGAATCACCTCGACCAGGAGCCTCTCCCCTGTCTTTGAGATTCCCTCAATTCCACCCTTCGAGCAAGCCTATGCTCGGTGTCGTTGTCTTCTTGGACGGAGTTGTGAATCTTCAATCACAAACAAAAACCCTAACCGATCCAAACACTTAGTCTTCGCGACTCAAGGTTTGATCGGAGCAAAAGGTCCGTTCTAGCGAATATTCATCAGCCTCTCAACTCGCCGATGGTGCACGGTTAAGAGCTCTGAGAAATCTTGCAAGTGTTAGAACAAGAACGGATTCTCTGCTAATGGGAAGCCAAGGGCTTTTTATAGCAGCTCACATTCCTAATCCTTCTCGGATCAGGAACAGGAAAGTCAGGCAAGTTGTTGCCGCCTTCCACGAACAGCTGGAAGTCGTCTTGTCTGTTCTGACTTCCTGATGAAATCAGGCAAGTCGAGTTGCCGCCTTTTGCTGATGTATAACTCCCAGCTGGAAGGCGCCTAACTTGTCGACGTCACTCTCTTGCGCTCCAAGTCTTCGTGGCGCCTTTCTTCTTTCGCTCCAAGCTTCGTCGAAATAGGAAAGCTTCAGACTTTCCTAATCTTCGGCTCGTAACAAGTCGCTCCACATGTCATGTAACATGTTACACGACTTCTTACATTTGTGCTTAAAAATCATGCCAACTATTAAACGTAGCAACAATCTCCCCCTTTGGCAATTTTTTAGGCAAACACCTTTTTAAGCCCATCGTCATCTTGTGGAAGTTACGTACAACAAGTGATTTATCTTGTGGCAGTTACGCACAACAACTGATGTGACTTCTTTACTCCAAGCAGGCACATCGTCGTCACCTTGAGGCAGTTACGCACACAGCAAGTTTCGTGACTTCCGATGCGACTTCTTGTGCGGCTTCTAGTTTATCTTCTGGAGCAGCTTCTGGAGCTTAACTTCTTGAGCAGCTTCTGGAGCTTAACTTCCTGACCGGCTTCTGGAGTAGCTTCTGGAGCTTAACTTCTTGAGCGGCGAGCGGCTATGCACATCATTCGGCGCGACTTCCGGCGTCGTATCACATTTATCTCCCCCTATTTGTCTAATAAAATTGCCAAAGGCAATCGCATAATCAATTTCGACTAAACGGCAGGGGAAAAGAAACCAGCTCACACCATGAGCAAACTAAACAGCTCAAACATGAGCAAAATTCAGCTCAAAACATGAGCAAATATCCCAAAAAAAAACAGTCATAAAGTGCGGAAAATAACTCGGACAAACCCCGAGGATTTAAGAGTGTTGTGGAACAAAGTTATCATAGCAAATTTCAGAGAATTACTTAAAACGACGTGGAGTCGTCAACATCTTCTTTAGCAGCAGCAGTAAAGCGGAGGTCTTCGAGAAAGGCTTCACAGGCGACTTTACGAGTTGAGAGCATCGCAATTGACTTCTCCAGATCAGCGATCATCTCTACCAATTCTTCCTCCATCCTAGAGCCAATTGGTCCTGAGGGTCGAGAGCTTGAACCAGCTCCTGATGCTTTGGCCATAGGAAGTCCAAGGTCCTTCAACTGCTTCCCTTCGAAGTTCTTGAGGTTGATAGCGAGGGACAGTGGCTTCTTGCCCGGAATATCGGATTCTCGAACAATGTGAGGACATTGTTGGAGAAGGATACCGGTAATCAGTGAAGGAAACCCGATCGGAAGTTTGATAGCACATGATTTGGCGTGCTTGACTAGATGTTCAATAACGTAAGCGCCAAAATCAAGAGAAGACTGCGTACCTATTTGGTAAATGAGTTTCGCCAGCTCGGTTTTGATGCTTGACCCATGCGTAGAGGGTGCCCAATTAGCCAGACCGATGCGGTAGAGAATTGAATACTTTGCTGTAAGCTCGGTAGCCGCAATGGTGTCTTTGACTGGCCAGCCCTTCTTACGTCCTCCAGTTATTTCTACCGCTATTTTGTTCAAGTGCGGGACTTCTGGAGTGACTTCTGGGTCTTCTCTGCCAAGGTAGGTGTTGATGGTTGAGGCAGAGATTTCGAAGCATTCTCCCCGAACAAACACCTTTCTGTATTCAGCGTCTTCAGGTTCATCAAACTCGCTTGACAGGTTGACAATAAACTCCTTGACCAAAGCTGGGTAGAATGGCCCAATGTTTATGACGGTGTTGGTCAGGCCTGCTCTTCGGATAAGCTCTACAATCGAATTTATCCCTTGTGCTTCTGTAGAGAGTTCTCTTTCTGGATAGATCTTGCGTTGATAGACATACTGCCACTTAACGACATTGTCTACAGAGTGGAAAGAGACATTGTTTGTAGGCGCTTTAGGTACATACTTGGGGAGTTTCTGCCCTCCTAATGTCTTCTTGACCGGTGGTAGCACAATCAGGGTGTCTTCTTCTTCAGATTCTTCTTCTTCAGGGACAGAGGTTACTGCAGTAGTCAGTGACTTCCTTCTTGACTTCTTTGGTTGTTTGGACACCGAAGCTTCTCCTTTCTCTGTGGCTTTCCTCTTTGGGGTCAATCTCCTCGGTAGTTGAGGTTCTTCTTCTTCATCAACCAACCTTCGTGTTGGTAGCTTCCTTCTCTCAGCCCTTTTGGGCACAGCTCCTTCCTTTTCCATGGTTTCAATGTTGACACTTTCTTCGATGTTGACAAGTTCTTCTGAAGGTTGAGTGACTTCTGGAATGGCTTCAGGATTTTCATTAAGCCATGAATCACTGTTCGGGGCGACATGGGAATTTCCTTCTTTCTGCAAGTCCTCGTTTAGAGGAGATTTCTCTGGTGCAGGTGTCGACTTAGAGGGGCTAGATTGGTCCTTGGTGCTAGTGCCGTGGGCTTCAGGGACAAGGGTTTCTAAACCCTTTACAGGTAGGCTGTTGTTTTCGTTAGGGAGGATAGAAGATTTACCTGGTGTTGGGGTCGGAGTAGAGAGAGAAGCTTCTTCTTCTATGTTTGCAGAACCGGCTAGAGTGTCGTTCTTCTCAACGACGGAACTTGTGTTTTCAGGTGTGATCATTGGGGGTGAACCTGTTACTTCCTGAGGTGCTGCCGAACTTTCCCCTAAGACTTTTCCTCCTCGGATCCTCACTCCATGCTTGTTTCTAGTCGATTTGGAGGCTGACAATTTCTTGGCAATAACTTTTGCCCTCATTTTTGCTCGTAGCGTTTTTGAGGCAGATGGTATTCGTCCGCTTCGAGTACCAACCATTTAGCTAGGATTTGTTCTTTGAGGGGAGTGAGCAGATTCTTTGCTGAAATTTTGATTTGAGAAACCCTAGCGATTTCAAATGGTGGAGGAGGTGTAGAGTCTGTGGGAGTTGAACAGAATGATTCCTGATAGGTGGATTGTCAGATTGTAATCATTCTTAAAATTCAAATCAGACCAACGGGCTTTTGATAAAAGGATTTGGGCCCGGCTTGATTTTGTGGACCCTATTTGGTCCTGATCGAGAGAAAGAGTAAAATCAACTAAAAGCTCTTCCTCTTCTTGCTTGACTTCTAACTATTCTAGACAGCAAAGTCCGAGGGTTGACCTCAGACTTTCAAACCTTTTGGCATCTAACGCCTTTGTAAAGATGTCTGCGACTTGTTTCTCAGTGGGTAGGCATTCGAGCTTTATTTTCTTGTCTTCTACAAGCTCTCGAATAAAGTGGTGCCTGATGTCAATATGCTTTGTCTTGCTATGTTGTACTGGGTTCTTCGAGATGTTGATTGCACTGATGTTGTCACAGAACAAAGTCATGACTTCTTGCTTGACTCCATATTCTGCTAACATTTGTTTCATCCAAAGAAGCTGAGTACAACTACTTCCAGCTGCAATATATTCGGACTCAGCAGTAGATAAAGCAATACAGTTTTGCTTTTTGCTGAACCACGATACAAGATTGTTCCCCAAGTAGAAACAACCTCCAGAGGTGCTTCTTCAATCTGGTGTGCTTCCCCCTAGTCAGCATCGCAATATCCAACCAGAGTATGAGAGGTATCAAAGGAATATAGCAAACCCAATTCAGAGGTTCCCGAGATGTACCTTATGATCCTCTTTGCATGAGCCAAGTGACTGACTTTTGGATTGGCTTGATATCGAGCACAGACTCCCACAGAGTAAGCGATGTCTGGTCGACTTGCTGTTAGATAGAGGAGACTTCCTATTATGCTTCGATAAAGCCTTTGATCGACTGGTTCTCCCATCTCGTCCTTTGTGCACTTGTCATGTGTGGTAATAGGAGTCCTTTTGTGCGAAGCCTTTTCTAACCCGAACTTCTTGACAATGTTCTTTGCGTATTTGCTCTGGGAGATAAATATTCCATCTGACATCTGCTTGATCTGGAAGCCTAGGAAATATGTGAGCTCACCAACAATACTCATCTCAAATTCAGACTGCATGTGTTGAACGAAGCGTTCCACCATCTTGTCTGACTTCCCTCCAAATACAATGTCGTCGACATATATTTGAGCTATCATGATGTCCTTTCCTTCCTTCTTCACAAAGAGAGTTTTGTCTACTCCCCCTCGAATATAGCCATTCTGTACAAGAAATTGGGTAAGACGTTCATACCATGCTCGTGGAGCTTGTTTGAGACCTTAGAGAGCTTTCTTTAGCTTTTAGACGTGGTGCGGAGAGTCATGGTCTTAAAATCCCTTTGGTTGGGCTACATAGACTTCTTCGTTAAGATTTCCATTAAGAAAGGCACTCTTTACATCCATCTGATAGAGTTTTAAACGCAGATGACATGCGATGCCGAGAAGAAGTCGTATGGCTTCCAGTCTGGCTACTGGAGCAAAGGTTTCTTCAAAGTCGACTCCTTCGACTTGTGTGTACCCTTGAGCCACTAGTCTCGCTTTGTTTCGAGTGATGTTTCCTTGCTCGTCAGACTTGTTTTTGAATATCCATTTTGTCCCGATGACATTGACATTGTCAGGCTTGGGTAAAAGTTCCCAGACTTCATTCCTTGCAAACTGAACCAATTCTTCTTGCATCGCGCAAACCCAGTATTCATCATTGATGGCCTCTTGTATATTCTTTGGCTCAATTTTGGAAATAAAGCACATGTTACCTATCATCTCTTGGTGGTCAAGAGATGCCTTTTGTCGAGTCCGAACTCCCTCATTAATGTCTCCAATCACATCCTGGGGTGGATGATACTTCTGAATTCTTCTTGACGGAGCTTTTTGCCTTGTAGGAGTTGCCTCTTCATCCGGGATGATTTGGCTTTCATCTTCAGACTCTTTGTTGTGCTCATCGTCCTTGACTTCTGGTCTGACTTCTCTTCTGACCTCTGGTCTGACTTCTCCTGAGAGATTTAGGACTTCTTCGTCCTCGTCACTTGATTGCTCGTTATTGTCATCAATCACGACATTGATGGATTCCATGATAGTCCGGGTGCGTTTGTTGAATACCCGAAAAGCCTGACTATTTCTGGAGTATCCAAGGAAGATGCCTTCGTCGCTTTTAGGATCCAACTTGCGTCGAGGTTCCCTATCTGCGAGTATGTAGCAGACCGATCCAAAGACATGGAAGTATTTGACATTCGACTTTCTCCCCCTCCATATTTCATAAAGAGTGAGCGAAGTTCCAGGGCGAAGAGTCACTCTATTATGAATATGGCATGCCGTATTCAAAGCTTCAGCCCAGAAGTGTTGCGGGATGTCTTTGGCTAACAACATGACTCTTGCCATCTCTTGAAGAGTGCGATTCTTTCTCTCAACGATCCCGTTTTGCAGAGGAGTGATGGGAGCAGAAAATTCGTGGGCAATTCCTTCAGCATCACAAAAGTTTGCGAAGCTGATGTTTTCAATCTGCTTTCCATGATCGCTCCGAAGTCGGATGACTTTCCCAATGACTTCTCCCTTTTCTCGTTGAACTCTTCGACATAAGGCTTCAAAGACTGAGAAGGTATCTGACTTTTCTCGAATAAAGTCTACCCAGGTGTACCTCGAGAAGTCGTCTACACATACAAATATGTACTTCTTCCTGAAAGCATTTGTGCCCTAGTCCAATTGCTATTAGCCTGTAAACGTCTATGTACATTATCATCGTTTGTAACATATATATAAAACGGCTTTGTATTACTTATGCGTTGAAGTAATATGTTAAGCATGATCTGATTTATGACCACTAAAGTAGTAGAACCATAAATCTGTACGGATCACACTTAACGAGTCCCTAGTCAAAACATGCTTCCTAAGAAGCGACCAGTATGAGGATGGTTCTTAATGACGTAGTTCTACTTGTCATAGGGATGAGGGATCCTGGAACCATATCATAGATATCATGAGGTGATTGATATCGGACGACCCGCTTTGAATAGTGTTTTCATAGATTAAGCCATAAACATATTCAAATGCGATAGCTTGTCACGGCATCCTTAGACCAAGGAGTCTTTGTGATCACTATGCAATGAACGTACGGCTTTAACTTGCGCCAAACGCTTTCTGTAAAAGGATTGCTATAAAGGGCATGATTGGGTGGCAGAACGGGTTGCATGAGTGACACGAAAGACGGCTAAGGGATTTATCCCTCATACTACGGTATGGGAAAGATATCCGTTAGAAGGCCTCTTGATGGAGACTGACTGAGAGAAAGAGCATGGCCATGCCAATGATACGGGTTATCAGTTCTCAGCCATCTCGCATATCAAGTAACAATGATTGATTGAACAAGGGAGACGACTCTATGCCTTGTGATCAATCGGGATATCTAGAGATAACAGGATGGTGACTTGTACGCACAAAGGTTAAGTCGAATCATCGATCATCATGCACCTTGGATAATCATAATTTTTTACTAGAGACCACTTATGATGGATCGGGCAAGAGCGATCTTTTGCGCCGATCTGCCAACGGTGGCATGAGCCTAGAGGGTCACACACATACAAGGCGGATAACTTGAGACAAGGAAACATTGATGTTTCTTGAGGAGTAATATATGGACAAAACTGGAGGTTTTGTGCCATAGGTTCGGTTTGAGAGAATAATTAGCGAATCGAGAAAAATTTAGTTTTTCGTCGATATCGGGTCGGACTTTGTTTGATAAGTGACGACAAAAGGGTCGGGCGATTTTTGGACACGGCATGAGACAACACGGGAGGGCCCATTGGGCTCGGCCCATGAAGCCTCATGGCCAGCCCATTAAGGGCCCAACAAGACCTCATGGCCGGCCCACATGGTGGGTCCATGTGTGGGGGCCACACAACACCATGCTTAGTTGGTGATTGTGGATTAAGAGGTGAGTGATTTAAGGGGTATGGGTTAAAGCACCTTTAAGCCCATACCAATCACTTTTGACCCATGCTTGTTGGATGATGAATTGAAATATCTATCATTCATTCATTAATTCAAGAATCACACAACTCTCACAACACTCTCTCCTCTCTTTGCTCTCTTGTTCTTCATTTAATTATTCTAGTAGGCAATTAAGTGAGGGATCATCAAGATCATCCCCTTGGTGTGGACTTGCTTTAGAGAAGAAGATCCGAACGTTCTTCTTTATCGATTCAACGAAGACTAAATGCAAAATGGAGAAACTGTCCAGATTGTCCAGTTCCGATGACCGACAATGCGTGAGCCATAGCCGCTTCGTCCGAGCTCCGATTGACCTATAACTTCCGGCGTTGGAAAGATAAGTCCAAGGGCTACAACTTTTGTGAAATACTGATTTTCAAAAAGAGCGCTGGTTTAGGAGATACAAGGCCGAGAAGCAGACTGGTCCGCAGAGTCTGTCCAGCGAGACGGGAAAAATGTTTTGCTCCAGACGGAGGTCTTCTCGTCCGAACTGGGTTTAGAGCAAAACACAAAAGATGTAGGGAATTGACTGAGGTTTAATCTCCAAAAAAAACCGAAGCAATTGGAGATCTGTAGCTCGAGATATAGAGCTTCAAAGTCTCGGTTTTCTGCCGGGCAGATTCTGGTAAAACCCAAAAACTCGATTTCCTAAGGATCTAACTTGGTAGTCGATCTTGCGCAGGTTAGGGGCGGTTTATAGGTTGCTTCCGCTGCCATGAACGTAATTAGGATGCCCCGGGACCTAACAGTGGTATCAGAGGCGGTCTACCACTCCGAGATCCTTGTATGTTATTTCGGTTTTGGAATGATACAAATGCCATAATTGTTGATAACATGATTTTAATGCTTTTTGGGATATTTGCATGAAATATGTTATTTTTGAAAATATATTGAATTTCGAATTTTTTTGAAATTATTGGATTTGTCGGGTCCGAGAAGGGGCTCTCGGGGAGCCGGATTGGAGGTACCGAACGGAGGTCACCGGAGGCCGGGGAGGCCGGCGGTGACCGAGCCCGTTCCCACTCTCGGGCGAGGCCGAGAGTGGCGGCAAGGCCGGTTTAGGCCTTCCAAGGCCCAAAACCGGGCCGTGCATAGTTGGGCTCGCCCCAACGGTGCTTCGGCCCATTGGCTTGGCCCGACTTGGTTCGTGCGTGGTGTTTGATCCGTGTCACGAACCGGCGATCCAATATTTCGAAAAATTTCAAAATTTAATCGGTTTCGATAAACCGTTTTTCGAAAAGGTCTAGTTTCGATAAACCCGACCAAGCAACTTGGCAAAATTAAAATCGGAATTATTGCATATTATTTGATAACATGTTTGTGTGATAACATGTTGGATGATGTGATGAAATGTATGATGCATTAGTAGCCCATTAGATTTTATCGCTTTCACGGTTTGCATACCGTTAGTGTTAGCGTGTAATTATTCTTTTATTCGAGCCCATAAAGTGTAATTATTTTTTATCCGGTCTACGAACCGAGTATTAATTGTAATTATTACTCAAAGACGAGAAGGATGGAAAATCGAGCACGATGACGGTCTTGGAGGAAGTCCAAGAGCTAGTGGGAGCCCGAATGAGAAAGACGAGAATATGTGAAGACTCGTAGAATCCTAAGTTTAGGATGGGCTATAAAATGCATATTTAATGCTTTATGAATGCTTGCTTGAATTATTTAATTAATAACATGCTTGCATGATTAGCTTATAAGTTTATAAGCCATCACCTCACATGCAAAGATTAAAATCAACTTTAATTGTTTGCATGTTTAAAGCGTTGTGAACTATCATCGCACGGGTTGTGATTGATGAGTTCAAATTTGAAACGTGTTTGCACGGGTTGCAAATGACGGATTCAAATGAAGATAGTATGTAATACAATTAGAAACGTCACAACACGGGTTGTTGATGACGGGTTCGTAATTGTACCAAATACTTTCGAATTATTAATCACAACCAATTTACAAGCTAATTTGAGTCAAGTGAGATGCCAGCCAAATTCACACCCATGTAGAAACATTTTATCGGTGTCGTGCGCCTTAGCGGAGCATCGATCGAATGGGTTCTAGATGGGAATGGTAAACTTTGTGGGATGTCGTGTGCCTTAGCGGAGCATCTGCACAAAGTTAACTCGTTAGTGAAGGTTGGTTGACTCGACCACGATTCTTGGCCTGAGGTCGAGCTGGGGCATCGGAAGGGTAAGCCGTGTGTTTTTGCACATACCCTGACTAAGAGTTACACGGGTTGTAATTGGACGGACGTCCTACCTAAATAAGTCAATTGGAGCGGTGCGCCTTAGCGTACTTCAAATGACGAATAAGGGATCTTGGTTTAAGATTCTAAACCTTAGAATCTTATGGTTGGTGTTTAATTTGGATCTTCGTAAATTTATTCAACTTTTCTGATTAAATTTACGTTCTTCGTGTAGAAATGGCTAGTAATTCAACAAACTCGTCTAATTTTTCGTTGAGGACTATACTCGAAAAGTGTAAACTCAACGGGACAAATTATCTAGATTGGGACAGAAATTTACGACTTGTGTTAAAGTTGGAACACAGGGAGTACGTCCTTGATAAGGCTATCCCGGTGGAGCCAGCTGCCAACGCAACGAGGGTCGTTAAGGATGCGTACCAGAAACACCTTAACGACTCTATCGACGTTGCGTGTGTCATGCTGGGCTGCATGGAGGCGGACCTCCAGAAGCAGTTTCTGGAGCTATCCCATGATCCGTTTGCAATGTTTGCGCAGATCAAGGATATGTTCAAAGAGAAAGTACGTATTGAAAAATACACTGTTCTCCGAGAACTTATTGCCTGCAAGATGTCAGCAGGCAGCTCCGTAGGTCCACACGTCCTACGTATGAAGGGATCCAGCTTCAAAGCTGGTGGTGGCAAGGGTAAAGGCCCAATGCACCTGGCAAGGAAGATCAGACGATTTGTTCCTAAACCTTCCATGCCCGTAAAAGGAAAGGGGAAGGCAAAGGAGTCGGTCTGTTTCTACTGCCAAAAGCCTGGTCATTGGAAGAAAGACTGTCAGCAGCTGAAGGAGGATCAGATGAAGGGCGGTGGGGCCGCTACTTCATCAGGTATTCCATTAGAGCTATATCTTTCTACGATAAATACTTGGGTACTAGACACTAGAGCTGAGTCTCATGTCTGTACGGATATACAAGTGTAGAATAGTAGAAGAGATATGGGGAAAGCGAGGTGGACCTAAGAGTTGGGAACAATGTGAGAGTTACCGCAACTGTCGTGGGTTCTGTTAACCTTGTTCTACCTAAGAGGTTTAAAGCTAATGATTTAGACCAAACTCTAATCTGGCATTGTCGTCTAGGTCACATAAATGAGAAACGCATCTCAGCGCTTCATAAGCGCGGACTTCTAAGTCAATTCGAATACCAAACGGTTGATAGATGCAAAGCTTGTTTAATGGGAAAGATGACTGAAACGCCCTTCACTAGTTTAGGTGAGAGGGCAGGTGATCTATTAGGTCTAATACATTCAAACGTATGTGGACCAAATGAGTACACCAGCAAGATGTGGTTTAGGCTACTTTATCACGTTTACTGATGATTTCAGTAGATATGATTATGTCTATCTCATAAGACATAAGTCCAAAGCCTTTGATAAATTCAAGGAGTCTAGGACTGAAATAGAAAACCAACTCGGAAAAAGTATCAAGGCACTCCGTTCTGATCGGGGTGGAGAATACTTATCCGAAGAGTTTCTTACAGAAAGTGGAATACTATCTCAGTGGACTCCGCCAGGAACACCGCAACTCAATGGTGTGTCCGAGCGAAGGAATCGGACATTGTTTGATATGGTTCGATCGATGTTAAGTCTCACTGATCTCCCGATCTCCTTCTGGGGTTACGCTCTGCAAACGGCCGCATTCATAATCGAGGTGGGACATTCTTGGAAAAAGAATTTATTTCCAAGACAGTCAGTGGGAGGGCTGTTCATCTTAATGATTTTCTAGATGAGATGGTCACTCAGGAACCACTGGACGACCCACCAGAAGTAGTCGTTGAGCAAGAACCAATAGCTACAGTTAATAAGGACGGAACCGACTCTGAGAAATGGCTGGAAGCCATGAGGGAAGAAATGCAATCCATGTCAGATAATCAAGAGTGTGACTTGGTGGATCAAACCCCTGACGTAAAAGTCATTGGGTGTAAATGGATCTTTAAAATAAAGATGGACATGGATGGCAAACCTCAGACCTATAAAGCAAGACTGGTAGCAAAAGGTTATAGGCAAATCCACGGAATTGACTATGAAGAGACCTTTTCTCCAGTAGCTATGGTCAAATCTATCCGCATTCTACTTGCCGTAGCAATTTTGAGATATGGCAAATGGACGTCAAAACCGCCTTCTTCAACGGGAGGTTAGCTGAGGACGTTTATATGTCCCAGCCTGAGGGTTTTGAGGATCCTAAGAATAAGGGAAAGATTTGCAAGTTGCTCAAATCAATTTATGGTTTGAAACAAGCATCTCGGAGTTGGAATCAACGTTTTGATGAAGTTGTGAAACAGTTTGGCTTCATCAAGAACGATGATGAACCTTGCGTATATATAAAAGGGCAGATGGGAGCAAAGTAGTCTTCTTGGTTCTTTATGTTGATGACATACTGCTCATTGGAAACAACGTCCCTACCTTGCTCTTAACAAAGACTTGGTTAGGTGAGTGTTTCGCAATGAAGGACTTAGGCGAGGCCTCTTACATCTTGGGGATCAAGATATATAGAGACCGTGCCAAGCGGGTCTTGGGCTTAAGTCAAAGCACCTACATAGAAAAAATATTGAGAAGATTCTCGATGCTAGATTCAAAGAAAGGATTGCTGCCCATGCGTCATGGCATAAAGCTAAGCAAGAAGTAGTGTGCTGAGACACCTGCAGAGCTAGCAAGAATGAATGAGATCCCATATGCTTCGGCTATAGGGTCCATAATGTGTGCCATGATATGTACGTGACCGGATGTCTCGTTTGCCCTAAGCTGTACCAGTAGACATCAGTCCGAACCCGGTGAGGAACATTGGATTGCCGTCAAGGCGATTCTCGATTTTGAGAAAAACCAAAGACGCTTTTCTAGTATACGGGGGAAGAAATGATGATCTAGTCGTCAAAGGATATGTTGACGCTAGTTTTCCAGACAGACCCCGATGACTTAAAAAGTCAGTTGGGTTATATGTTTATGTTGAACGGTGGAGCTTTCAGCTGAAAAGCAAGAAGCAGGACACCATTGCCGACTCTACGACCGAAGCTGAGTACATTGCCGCATCCGAAGCGGGAGAAGAGGCTGTAAACGTCTATGTACATTATCATCGTTTGTAACATATATATAAAACGACTTTGTATTACTTATGTGTTGAAGTAATATGTTAAGCATGATCTGATTTATGACCACTAAAGTAGTAGAACCATAAATATGTACGGATCACACTTAATGAGTCCCTGGTCAAAACATGCTTCCTAAGAAGCGACCAGTATGAGGATGGTTCTTAATGACGTAGTTCTACTTGTCATAGGGATGAGGGATCCTGGAACCATATCATAGATATCAAGAGGTGATTGATATCCGACGACCCGCTTTGAATAGTGTTTTCATAGATTAAGCCATAAACATATTCAAATGCGATAGCTTGTCACGGCATCCTTAGACCAAGGAGTCTTTGTGATCACTATGCAATGAACGTACGGCTTTAACTTGCGCCAAACGCTTTCTGTAAAAGGATTGCTATAAAGGGCATGATTGGGTGGCGAAACGGGTTGCATGAGTGACACGAAAGACGGCTAAGGGATTTATCCCTCATACTACGGTATGGGAAAGATATCCGTTAGAAGGCCTCTTGATGGAGACTAACTGAGAGAAAGAGCATGGCCATGCCAATGATACGGGTTATCAGTTCTCAGCCATCTCGCATATCAAGTAACAATGATTGATTGAACAAGGGAGACGACTCTATGCCTTGTGATCAATCGGGATATCTAGAGATAACAGGATGGTGACTTGTACGCACAAAGGTTAAGTCGAATCATCGATCATCATGCACCTTGGGTAATCATAATTTTTTACTAGAGACCACTTATGATGGATCGGGCAAGAGCGATCTTTTGCGCCGATCTGCCAACGGTGGCATGAGCCTAGAGGGTCACACACATACAAGGCGGATAACTTGAGACAAGGAAACATTGATGTTTCTTGAGGAGTAATATATGGACAAAACTGGAGGTTTTGTGCCATAGGTTCGGTTTGAGAGAATAATTAGCGAATCGAGAAAAATTGAGTTTTTCGTCAATATCGCGTCGGACTTTGTTTGATAAGTGACGACAAAAGGGTCGGGCGATTTTTGGACACGGCATGAGACAACACGGGAGGGCCCATTGGGCTCGGCCCATGAAGCTTCATGGCCGGCCCATTAAGGGCCCAACAAGACCTCATGGCCGGCCCACATGGTGGGTCCATGTGTGGGGTCCACACAACACCATGCTTAGTTGGTGATTGTGGATTAAGAGGTGAGTGATTTAAGGGGTATGGGTTAAAGCACCTTTAAGCCCATACCAATCACTTTTGACCCATGCTTGTTGGATGATGAATTGAAATATCTAGCATTCATTCATTAATTCAAGAATCACACAACTCTCACAACACTCTCTCCTCTCTTTGCTTTCTTGTTCTTCTTTTAATTGTTCTAGTAGGAAATTAAGTGAGGGATCATCAAGATCATCCCCTTGGTGTGGACTTGCTTTAGAGAAGAAGATCCGAACGTTCTTCTTTATCGATTCAACGAAGACTAAATGCAAAATGGAGAAACTGTCCAGATTGTCCAGTTCCGATGACCGACAATGCGTGAGCCATAGCCGCTTCGTCCGAGCTCCGATTGACCTGAAACTTGCGGCGTTGGAAAGATAAGTCCAGACGGAGGTCTTCTCGTCCGAACTGGGTTTAGAGCAAAACACAAAAGATGTAGGGAATTGGCTGAGGTTTAATCTCCAAAAAGAACCGAAGCAATTGGAGATCTGTAGCTCGAGATATAGAGTTTCAAAGTCTCGGTTTTCTGCCTGGCAGATTCTGGTAAAACCCGAAAACTCGATTTCCTAAGGATCTAACTTGGTAGTCGATCTTGCGCAGGTTAGGGGCGGTTTATAGGTTGCTTCCGCTGCCATGAACGTAATTAGGATGCCCCGGGACCTAACACTTCCCTCCTAGACTTTCTACTTGCATGGGTCCCATAAGGTCAACATGAAGAAGTTCTAGAACACGAGAAGTAGTCAGATGTTGTACCTTCTTGTGTGACGTTTTGACTTGTTTCCCAATCTGGCATTCTCCACAGATTTTTCCTTCAATGATCTTGAGGTTGGGAACTCCAATGATCGCCTTTTCAGAGAGAATCTTTTGCATGCTCCTCAAATTGATGTGACCAAGTTTTTGATGCCATAGTTTTGTCTCTTGTGCTTTGGATAAAAGGCACTTGGTTGGCAAGGTACTGACTGTTGGAGACCATAGATAACAGTTGTCAAGGGACCTGTGGCCTATCATGACTTCCTTCTGTTGTTCGTTTTTGACCGAGCACTTGTCACGAGTGAAGTGGACATCCAGATTTAAATCACATATTTGGCTTATGCTGATGAGGTTTGCTGTGAGGCCCTCTACTAGCAGAGCTTCTTTCAGACATGGAGAGTTAGGAAGATTGAGTTTTCCTTTCCCGAGCACTCTAGCTTTTACTCCATCTCCAAAAGTGACGAAGCTATTTGTGCATGGTATTAAAGTGACCAAGAAAGAGCTATTACTATTCATATGTCGAGAGGATCCACTATCGAAGTACCAATCGTTGCTGGTTGAGGCCTTTAAAGCGGTGTACGCGATGTTAGCTCGATAGTTGACCTCTTTGACTCGCCATTCCTTCCGAGGTTGGCTTTTCTTGATGGTGGTCCTTTTCTTAACCGAGCTCTTCCCATATAGCTGATAGCAGAAGGGTCGAATATGTCCTCTTCGTCCACAGTGATGACAAACCCAGTTGTGTCTTTTGGTCTGGGTTTTTGAAGCGGCCAGAGTAAGAGGCTTTTTGGTTGCCTGGTCAGCCGTGAAGTTAGGTGACTTCTGACAGGGCTTCTGGGCGGCGGAATTCCGAGGGACGAAGATGGTGTGTGATGATGAGGCATCTTTTGAGTATCCAAGTCCTTCCATATTCCTGGCTGGTTTCCTGATTGACAGGATTTGATCTAGAGTGTCTGTGCTTGGATTCATCATCTTTACAAACTTCGTGACCTGAGAGTCTTCAAGCCCCTTGAAGTCTTGACTTGAGATCAACAGTCGTCTCGAGAAGTCTTGACTTGTCTTCATTAAGAGTAAGAATGAGAGCATTCTGTTTTTCGATTACCTGAGAGTCTTCAAGCCATTTGACATACCATTCGTTGTAAGCATTGTTGAGAGTCTCATCGGATAGCTCATCATCAGAGTCATACTTCTTTGAGCTTTCAGCTGGTTGATCTATTGTGGAGGAAGTGAAAGCAACATAGTTACTTGTATGCTCAAGGTAACTGTCTTCCTCATCTTCATCGTCAGTTAGAGAGGCATTGAATCCCTTCTTCTGTTTCTTTAAGAAGTTGGGACATTCTCACTGCATGTGTCCATACCCCTCACATTCAAAGCACTGAGCTCCTTTACCTGATCGTTCTCCTCGTCCTCCATCGTTGGCTGTGTTTTCGAGCTTCTGAAACTTGTGTTGTGGCTTGTCTCTAACTTCTCGGGTGACTTTTCTTCCTGTCATCTGGCCAAATCTTTTCATGACTTTGTTGTAGTTTTTGGCTAGCATGGTGATAGTTTCCTCAATGTCACTATCCGACTCAGAGTGTGTTGATTTCTTCTACTTTTGATTAGAACTTTTGAAAGCCACACCTTAATGTATCTTCTCGATCGGAGGTAGGGAGAGCTCGAAAATCATTAGTGAGCCCATGAGTTCATCAAAATTCAGTGTCTTCAAGTCATGGACTTCTTTGATGGCGGTGATCTTCATCTTCAATCTGGGACTTAGAGCTCTCAGTGTCTTTCTGACCAAATCTTCATCGGTCATAGGCTTGCCAAGTGAATATGATTCATTGGCCAAATCCTTGATGCGCACATTAAACTCCGCAATAGTCTCGTCGTCATTTATGGTCAGAGCCTCAAAGTTAGTCGTGAGGTACTGTAAGTTCTGCTCTTTGACTTTTGAAGTACCCTCTAAAGCAACCGCAAGTGTGTCCCAGACAATTTTGGCAATTGTGCATGTGTTGATGAGTCGATACACATTCTTGTCTACTCCATTAAAAATAGCGTTGAGTGCACGAGAATTACCTAGGGCGGCTTCATCTTCTTCCATGCTCCACTCCTTTTCTGGTTTGATTTCCATGAGCATCAGCATAGTAAGGTTCCTCCCATCCATTGATGATAGACTTCCAGGTTTTGCTGTCGAGGGACTTTAGGAAAGCACACATCCGTGCTTTCCAATACCCATAGTTTGTTCCGTCGAGCATCGGCGGACAATTGACAGATCCTCCTTCCTTTCAATCCATATTAGCTACTAAGAATTTTGCAGGAAAATCACCTAAGAGATTAAGGTGCCTCCTCTGATACCAATTGAAATTCTGAATCGTAGCCGAGTCAGGAAGTCGAACACAAAGTCTTTAACTTGTGTATCGACTTCTTGTGGAAACCGTAAGCAAAGTAATAAACAGATAATAATCACGACACCAGAGATGATTACCCAGTTTGGTGACTCCGCACCTACGTCTGGGGGCACTTTGCCAGTGGAAAGGTTTTTCACTATAGGTAGTCAATAGTACAACTTCAAGCACCAACTAGCTATCACACAAGCTATTGTCCTAAGCTACTATGGATCTCACCGTGAATCACCTCGACCAGGAGCCTCTCCCCCTGTCTTTGAGATTCCCTCAATTCCACCCTTCGAGCAAGCCTATGCTCGGTGTCGTTGTATTCTTGGACGGAGTTGTGAATCTTCAATCACATAAAAAAACCCTAACCGATCCAAACACTTAGTCTTCGCGACTCAAGGTTTGATCGGAGCAAAAGGTGCGTTCTAGCGAATATTCATCAGCCTCTCAACTCCCCGATGGTGCACGGTTAAGAGCTCTGAGAAATCTTGCAAGTGTTAGAACAAGAACGGATTCTCTGCTAATGGGAAGCCAAGGGCTTTTTATAGCAGCTCACATTCCTAATCATTCTCGGATCAGGAACAGGAAAGTCAGGCAAGTTGTTGCCGCCTTCCACGAAAAGCTGGAAGTCGTCTTGCCTGTTCTGACTTCCTGATGAAATCAGGCAAGTCGAGTTGCCGCCTTTTGCTGACGTGTAACTGCCAGCTGGAAGTCGTCTGACTTGTCGACGTCACTCTCTTGCGCTCCAAGTCTTCGTGGCGCCTTTCTTCTTTCGCTCCAAGCTTCGTCGAAATAGGAAAGCTTCAGACTTTCCTAATCTTCGGCTCGTAACAAGTCGCTCCACATGTCATGTAACATGTTACACGACTTCTTACATTTGCGCTAAAAAATCATGCCAACTATTAAACGTAGCAACAATGGGCAAAATAACAAAAGCACCTCTTGCCGGTTTAGGTGAAAGGGCGAGTGACTTACTAGGCCTCATACATTGCGATGTTTGTGGGCCCATGAGCACTCAGGCCAGAAGAGGTTTTCACTTCTTCGTTACATTCACTGATGACTTCAGTAGATATGGGTATGTTTATCTTATGAGACATAAGTCGGAAACCTTTGACAAGTTCAAAGAGTTCCAGAATGAAGCACAGAACCAGCTTGGTAAAAGTATAAAGGCGCTTCGATCTGACCGAGACGGTGAGTACTTGGACCAAGATTTTCACAGTCATTTAAAGGAGTGTGGGATCATCTCTGAATTGACTCCGCCTGGAACACCTCAAATGAATGGTGTATCCGAATGGAGAAATCGGACCTTGCTTGACATGGTTCGATCAATGATGAGTCAGGCTGATCTTCCTATCTCCTTCTGGGGCTATGCCCTAGAAACGGCCGCATTCATATTGAATCGGGCTCCTACAAAGGCAGTGGAAAGCACTCCATACGAAGTGTGGAATGGGAAGAAACCCTTATTAGCTTTCCTTAAGATTTGGGGATGTGAAGCTTACGTCAAGCGTTTGCTAGGCGATAAGCTCGAACCCAAATCAGACAAATGTGTCTTTGTGGGGTACCCTAAAGAAACAAGAGGGTACTATTTCTACAAACCCAGCGAGAACAAAGTTTTTGTTGCTCGAGGAGGGGTATTTTTGGAAAAGGAATTCATTTCCAAATGAGCTAGTGGGAGTGCCGTGCATCTTGAAGAAATTCAAGAAGATACAGAGCAACCCACTACGCCGAATGTAGAAATACAGGAGCCAGAAGAGGTCATTGATCAAGAACCAATCCCGACACCCATTCCAGATGGTCCAAGAAGGTCTGAGAGATCTCGTCAAGCTCCTATCAGATATGGCTTCCAAGCCACTGAAGGAAATGACTCGATGTTGGTGGATCAGGATGATCCAAAAACCTACAGACAAGCTTTGGCCAGTCCAGACTTCGAAAAATGGCAAAACGCCATGAATGAGGAAATGAAATCCATGTCAGATAACCAAGTCTGGAACTTGGTGGATCAAACCCCTGGGATAAAACCCATCGGTTGTAAATGGGTCTATAAAATTAAGACCGACATGGATGGAAAACCTCAAACCTATAAAGCTAGACTGGTTGCGAAAGGTTATCGCCAAATCGAAGGTATCGATTATGACGAGACTTTTTCACCCGTGGCTATGGTCAAATCTATCCGGATCATTCTAGCCATAGCAGCATACTACGACTATGAGATATGGCAGATGGACGTCAAAACCGCCTTCCTTAACGGGAACTTAAAAGAGGATGTGTATATGACACAGCCCGAGGGTTTTGTTGATCCAGAGAATCCCGGAAAGATTTGTAAGCTGCTTAGATCCATTTATGGATTAAAGAAAGCTTCACGGAGTTGGAACATTCGTTTTGATGAAGCTGTAAGGGAATTCGGTTTTATCAAAAACGAAAGTGAGCCTTGCGTATATAAGAAAGCGAGTGGGAGTAAAATAGTATTCCTAGTGCTATATGTCGATGACATACTGATCATCGGGAATGACATCCCAACCCTGCTTGAAGTTAAAGTTTGGTTAGGGAAATACTTCTCGATGAAGGACTTAGGTGATGCTGCTTTCATTTTGGGCATCAAGATCTACAGAGATCGACCTAAGAGAATATTGAGCCTAAGTTAGAGCACTTACATAGATAATGTGTTGAGAAGATTCTCAATGCTTGATTCTAAGAAGGGATACCTACCCATGCGACATGGCATTAAGCTTAGCAAACAACAGAGTCTTAAGACTCCTGATGAGCTAAGCAGAATGAGTAAGATCCCATATGCTTCGGCTGTGGGATCCATCATGTATGCTATGATTTGCACGAGAACAGACGTCTCGTTCTCGTTAACCCGTACCAGCAGATATCAATCTAACCCAGGCCAGGAGCACTGGACTGTTGTCAAGAGTATCCTAAAGTATCTAAGGAGAACTAAAGACGCATTCCTAGTGTATGGTGGGAAGGATGGAGAACTAGCAGTCACAGGATATGTTGATGCTAGCTTTCAGACAGATCCTGATGATTTCAAATCACAAGTAGGATTTGTATTCGTGTTAAATTGCGGAGCATTCAGCTGGAAGAGCTTCAAGGAAGCCACAACTGCCGATTTTACAACAGAGGCTGAGTACATAGCTGCAACAGAAGCAGCTAAGGAAGCCGTATGGGTTAGAAGCTTTCTAACCGGATTAGGTGTAATGCCGCGAACATCTGACCTGGTAAGCTTGTTGTGTGACAACACTGGGAACTTAGGTTGGAACTAGGGGCAAGTTGGAGATTGTTAGGTTTTTGCCCTAGTCCAAAATATTTCTTCAATCTATATTGTAACGGACATCATTATTCTACATAATAAAAGGCACAATATTACTAATGTGTTGTAGTAATATATCTAATGTGATTTGATCTATGTCATAATGTGTATAATCACTTATAGTAGAACTATAGATCAGAAAGAGTTGCATTCGATAGAGTCCCTGATCAGCTAAGCTTCTTCTGAAGCGATCAGTATGAGACTAACTCCTTGTGATCACGCTCTACTGATCATGGCAAAGATGTGCCGGAGTTATATCATAGATATCATCAGGTCGATGATATCGGACAACCCGATTGTGAGTATGCTGCATAGATCCAGTCATGAGATACTCACATATCGTAACTTGTCATTATATCCTAAGACCAAGGAGTCTTTGTGTACACTATGTAACAAATACCTAAGTTTGACCTAGTCTAACGTTATCTGTAAAGGATAACTATAACGGCTTCGATTGGCTTTGGCATTTATTGCACTAGTGAACTCGATAGGCGTCTGAGGGATTTATCACTCATACTTCGGTATGAGAAAGATATCCTTTTAGGCCACTTGATGAGTATGACTGAAGAAATAGCATGGCCATGCAGGTGATACCTTAGTATGAGGTTTCAGTCATCTCATATATCAAGAAACAGTGATTGATAAATTAGGATGACCGGTCTATGCCTATTGATCAATCTGGATATCGGTTTGATAAAAGGATAGTGACATGTACGATAACAGGTTAAGTCGAATAATCGATAATCACGAATATTGGATAATCATAATGTCTTGCTAGAGGCCACTTATGATGGAAAGGGTAAAATAGTAATTTTACCAGTCTGCCAATTATTCGTGAGCCTAGAGGGTCACACGCATTAAGCACGATACATGACAATAATTATGGATGAGAATTGAGAACAATTCGGTAGTTTTCTGGTCTAAGGTTTTAACCAGACGGTTGAAGAAATCAATTCGAGGAAATTGAGCCGTTTTGACTAAACCGAAATTAGAACTCAAGTTAATGGGTTTAATTTGGGTTTTAGTTAAACGGGCTTAAAGCCCATTTAGGGGTTTAAGATAAGAGAGGGATCAAATGCAAATAAGAAGGAATAAAGGGATAGATAATGCAATTTTTATTTTTAAATTCAATTTAATTTCAAATTAAAAATCACATAATATCTATTTTATTTTATCCTTTGAATTTTTTAGCAACCACCCCTCCTTTCTCTGTCCCTCATTGCCGAAACCTCTCCCTCTCTCAACCTCCATTATTGCTCTTGTTTTCTCTCTAATTTTCTAGCAAAACATTGAGTGAAAAACTAATTTGGTTGTGTGGTTCTGTGGACTTGATAGAGAGAACACTACACTTGTGTTCTTGCCGATTACAAGAGGTAAATATCAGATCTTTAATTATGTTTATAACATGTTCAAATGACATTAAGATCAAGCTTTTTACGATCACCACGGTTACATAAACTCCTCACCCTCTTCATCTATCATTTTTTGTCAAAAATTCTCAAGAACATTCATAGCAAAAGTGTGAGAGAAAACCATTTTGGTTGTGGTGCTTGTGTGGACCTAATAGAGAAACACTACATTGTGTTTTTATCGACTTATAAAGGTAATTTTGAGATTTGAAAAGGTTGATAGCATGCTGAATTTTTCATTAAGATCTTCGTCTTGTTTTGATCACCATGGTTACATAACTTTCGCTGCATGAAATTTATCGTTTGGAACCCATGGTGATCTCTTTCAAGACGCTTGGGAAATTTTGGCCACATTGTATGAAGGGACGACCAAAGTTCGAGAGCAAAAACTTCAATACATCACGACACACTTTGAATCATTATTCATGAAAGATGATGAGACAATCAGCGACTTCAATGTTTGGATTAGAGACTTGGAAAATGAATCATATTGCTGGGAAAACCCATGACAGATGAAGATCTGGTCCGAAAAACACTTCGATCTCTTAGTCTAACATTCAAGATGAAGTCAATTGCCATAGAAGAAATGCACAATCTAAAAAATCTTCGATTTGATGAACTAATGGGTTCATTAATGACTTTTGAACTCTCGCTTCCCGCTGTAGATAGAAAACTCAAAGGACTTGCCCTGAAAAGATCAACGGGTCCCTTTCTAGATCAGGTAGACTCTGAATCTGATGATAATACTGATGAAGCTCTTGCTTTGATGGTAAAAAATTACAACAGGATAATGAAAAGATTCTCGAACGGAGAAGGGAAACATGTATATCAGAATCTTAAAGATAACGTGCCAAACAAGTTTCAGAAGACTGTCACCAACCTCAAAGAAGCCAGCAGATTTGATTGAAAAGGTAAAGGAAGAGGCATCAAATGCCATGAATGTGAAGGCTACGGCCACATCAGAAAGAATGCCCAAACTTCCTGAAGAAAGAAAAGAAGGGTTATAAAGCCTCCATGTTTGATGGAGAAGGAGAAGACACTGACGAAGAACAGATAAGTAACTACGTGGCTTTTACTGCACATTCTTCTAACCAAAAGTTTGCCATCGATGAATCAGAACTCTTGCCAGATGAAGTGATGAGCTGTGCCTACGACAAAATATTCACCCAATACATAGAGGAATCCAAAGTCCTCGAGAAGCAAAGATATATGATTCTGACTCTCTCGGAGGACAAGACTAGGTTACTTGAAACCGTAGTCAATTTAAGGAAGGAAGTAACTCGACTCAAATGAGAGATTGATCAAATGACAAAGAATGTGAAAATGATGAATCCCAGCACTGATATGCTGGACGCTATCCTCTCCACGGGGAAAATGGCCAAGAACATGCAGGGAATAGGATATTCCTCAGAAGCCACCACATCTAAAACAATCTTTGTTCCTCAGCAGAACAAACGACCTCTGCCTATTCCAATGTCTCTGTCATCTGAGGCTGTACAAGCTCAATGACATCATCAAAAAGTTATAGGCTACAACATGCTAGACAGAGACCTATCCGGCGGCGGTATCGACAACCTCAAGGACTCAAACATTTTCAGCAACATTCTCAAGCTGTGACAGCTCCCAGACAAACTCAAAGGGTTGTTCTACCCCAGTTGATTCCACGCCAACAAAACCAATGGACATTTCACAACTGTGGACAAAGGGGCAATATTCGCCCTTTCTGCTTCCACCTGCACAAAGAGACATCTACTCAAGCCAAACTCTCTCAACGTAAGAGAACTCCCAAGCAGGTGTGGAAGGTAAAAGATGTATCGTACAAAGTTAACATTCCTTATACCACTCTAACTGCTTCATCCAGAAAAGTTTGGTATTTTGACAGTGGATGTTCAAGACATATGACAGGTGACAGAAGCTTACTAATCAATCTTAAACCATGCTTTGTTGGACATGTCACATTTGGTGATGGTGTCAAGGCTTGGGTCATCGGGAAGGGTCAGCTCAAACTTCCTGGGATTGATTGCCTAAAGGAAGCACTTCTTGTGGAAGGACTTAAGGCTAATCTTTTGAGTATTAGTCAGTTATGTGACCTTGACTTGATTGTTAACTTTACTCGTAACAAATGCTCTGTGATTACAGCAAACAAGGTCGAGCTAATGCAAGGAAGTCGATCAAGAGATAACTGTTATCTCTGGAAATCTTCATCAAACAATGTAGATTCTTCATGCATGTTCATCAAACAGATGAAGCCCATTTATGGCACCAACGCCTTGGTCATCTAAACTTTAAAAGCATGAAGAAAGTCATAACTGAAGAAGCTATCATTGGTGTTCCTCATCTCAAGATAATCAAAGAACGTATATGTGGAGAATGTCAAGTAGGGAAGCAAGTAAAGACGTCCCACAAGAGGCTGCAACATTGTACGACATCAAGAGTACTTGAACTTCTTCATGTAGACCTGATGGGGCCAATGCAAACAGAGATTCTGGGTGGCAAGAGATATGTTCTTGACTGTGCTGATGACATGGGTCGAATTTATTCATGAAAAGTCTGACACATTTTCTGTTTTCAAAAGCTTATGCAATAGAATTCGTCGACAACAAAGAGAGAACATAGGAAAGATTGTCAGACGACGTAGTGACCATGGTATCGAATTCGAGAACAGTACTTTCTCTAATTTTTGTGATGAGGAGGGAATCACACATGAGTTCTCGGCTCCTATAACTCCTCAACAAAATGGAATCGTTGAAAGGAAGAATAGAACAGTACAAGAGATGCCAGAGTTATGATTCTCGCCAAAAATCTTCCTACACACTTTTGGGCTGAAGCGATAAACACCGCTTGCCATATTATCAATCATATTAGTATACGACCAGGTACAAACACTAGCTCGTATGAAATATGGAGGGGGAGAAAGCCCAACCTCAAATACGTTCGTGTTTTTAGGTCCACATGTTACATCTTAGCAGACAGGGACCATCGTCGAAAATTCGATCCGAAAAGTGACAAAGGGATCTTTCTGGGATATTCAAGAAATAGCAGAGCATATCGAGTCTTCAACAATCGCACGAGAAAGGTTATGGAATTCAATGTGGTCATAAATGACACTGACCATATTTTTTAACACATCGAAGGTGAAGAAGCAACCGTGCCACATGTCTCACAAGATGTCGAGAAACAGGATGTCAAGACAGAAGTGCCTGATAATGGGTCAGGAGAAGTCGCAGACACAGGAAGCGAGAATGCATCAGATGATGCTCCAATGACTGCTCCGGAGCACAGAATTCCCTCCAAAAGGGTTCAAAAGGACCACCCTATACAAGAAGTAATAGGGAATCTTGAAGATGGAGTTCGAACCAGAAAAAAGGCTCATGTCAATTATCGTCAAATGATCGGAAATGTCTGCTTCGTCTCAAAAGTGGAACCTAAGAATGTCCAGGAGGCAATCAATGACGAGTACTGGGTGAATGGTATGCAAGAAGAGCTTGGACAGTTCAAAAAGCATGAAGTCTTGGAACTGGTGCCAAAACCAGAAAACATCAATGTGATAGGAACGAAACGGATCTTCAAGAACAAGACAGACAAACATGGACACATCTCTCGAAATAAAGCAAGATTGTGTTAGAGTTATGCCTCAGTCCAATATAAAAGTGATCTACATATGTAATGTTTTATCATTTTTCTGAATAAATAAACCGGCATATATTACTAATGTATTGTAGTAATATATCGAATGTAATTTAATCTATGTCATTATGTGTGTAACCACTAATAGTAGAACTGTAGATCAGAAAGAATTACATTTGATGAGTCCCTGATCAGCTAAGCTTCTTTATGAAACGATCAGTATGAGACCAACTCCTTGTGATCACGCTCTACTGATCATGAAAAAGTATATGCCGGAGTTATATCATAGATAATATCAGGTCGATGATATCGGACAACCCGATTGTGAGTATGCAACATAGATACTGTCATGAGATACTCACAGATTGTAGCTTGTCATTATATCCTAAGACCAAGGAGCCTATGTGTGCACTGTGTAATGAATCTCTAAGTTTGACCTAGTCTAACGTTACCTGTAAAAGGGTAGCCATAATGTCTGTGATTGGCTTGGTTATGAATTACATTGGTGAACTCGAAAGACGTCTGAGGGATTTATCACTCATACTCCGTTATGAGAAAGATATCCGTTTAGGCCACTTGATGAGTGTGACTGAAGGAATAGCACGGCCGTGCAGGTGATACCTTAGTATCAGATTTCAGTCATCTCAGATATCAAGAAACAGTGATTGATAAATTAGGGTGACGATTCTATGCCTATTGATCAATCTGGATATCAGTTTGATAAAAGGACAATGACATGTACAATAACAGGTTAAGTCGAATAATCGATAATCACGAACGTTGGGCAATCATAATGTTTTGCTAGATACCACTTATAATGGAAAGGGTTAAATAGTAATTTTACCAGTCTGCCAACGGGTTGTGAGCCTAGAGGGTCACACTCTTTAAGTACAATACGTGAAAAATAAGCATGGATGGAAATTGGGAGAATCCGCTTTTCAGTTTAGTTAATTTGAAAACGACTCGGATGATTTCTGGCCTAGGTTTTTAACCAGACAGTTGAAGAAATCGAGTTGGGAAAATTGAACTGGTTTATCATAATTAGAACTCAATTATATGGGTTTTAATTTGGATTTGGTTAAATGGGCTTGAAGCTCATTTAGGGTTTTAATTCATAAATGAGACAAGAGTGCAATTATGAGTTTAAAAGTGTAAGATGTGTAATTATTTATTTAAAATTTAAAATCAGATTTTTTGTGATAATTACACAATAATTACACAATATTTTCCTTCCCCTTTTAGCTCAAATTTTCGGCACTCTCTCCCCCTAATTCCCTCTCATTGCCGACCCTCCCTAGATCATTCCTCCATAGCCAATTTTGTTTCATTCTTCTCATAATTCATTACCAAGTGTGAGAGAAAACCAATTGAGATTGTTGTGGTTGTGTGGACTCGATAGAGAAACACTCCTTTGTGTTTTAATCGATTAAGAAGGTAAATTTTAAGATTTCAAAAGTTTAATAACATGCTGAATTTCTCATTAAGATTCAAAGTTTATATTTGATTCCCATGTTTCAATTTTGCTCCGCTGCATGAAATTATTGTTTGGAACCCTTGAGAATCCCTTTCAGATTGGTTGCTCAAAAGAAGTAGATTCCGAAGAAGAAACCTTCGCCCCCGTAGCCAGACTAGAGGCCATTCGACTGCTGATGGGAATTGATGTCATCTCAAGTTCAAGCTATATCTTATGGATGTGAAGAGTGTGTTCTTAAATGGTGACTTAAATGAGGAAGTCTACGTGACTCAACCCAAGGGATTTGTCGATCAACATGCACCAGATCATGTCTACAAGCTCAAGAAAGCCCTCTATGGCTTGAAACAAGCTCCTCGAGCCTAGTATGAACGACTAACACTTTCTCTAATACAGAATGGTTATGCTAGAGGAGGAGTAGATCGGACAATGTTTTTCAAGAAGGAAGGAAAAGACATCATAATTGCTCAAATTTATGTTGATGACATAGTCTTCGAAGGGATGTCTACTAAGATGGTGGAACACTTTGTGAGTCACATGCAGTCAGAATTCGAGATGAGCATGGTGGGAGAACTTAGCTATTTCCTGGGATTCCAAATCAAGCAAATGAAGAATGAGATCTTCATCTCTCAAGGCAAGTATGCTTTGAATCTGGTAAAGAAGTTTGGTCTGGAAAAGGTATCTCACAAACGGACCCCCATTGCCACAACCACAAAGATGTCTAAAGATGAAAATGGAAAGTCAGTAGACCACAGCCGATACAGAAGCATCATAGGAAGTCTGCTATATCTCACAGCAAGTCGTCCTGACATAACATACGCCGTTGGAGTATGTGCCAGACATCAGGCAGACCCAAAGGTGAGTCATCTTTCTCAAGCCAAGAGAATCTTGAGGTATGTTGCTGGAACGATAAATTTGGGGTTATTGTACTCTTTTGATGCAATGTCTAACCTTGTTGGGTATTGTGATGCTTATTGGGCTGGGAGTACCACCGATCGAAGAAGTACTTCAGGTAGATGCTTTTACTTGGGAAATAACCTAATCTCGTGGTTCGACAAGAAACAAAACTGTATAGCCTTGTCTACAACTGAATCAAAATATATAGCTGCTGGAAGTAGTTGCACTCAATTACTTTGGATGAAGCAAATGCTGTCAGAGTATGATGTCCAGCAAGATGTCATGACATTGTTCTGTGACAATGTTAGTGCCATAAACATATCCGAGAATCTTGTTCAGCACAGCAAGACGAAGCATATACATATTCGTCATC